>OX335669.1:8750000-10000000 GCA_946894065.1 Acleris literana | reverse complement strand
AGCTAATATTTATTTCATTCAAATAATTATAACACGTTTTCTTAAATTGTTGGGTTGTAAAATATTTTGCTAACTTTCTTCGTTAACTCGTCAGCCCAGGAATTTGTTTGCTGATTTTGCCTAAACAGATCTCAATTAATCAAAGACCGTTCCTAACGAGAGAATACCAACCTCGTTTCAAAAACAATAATTCATGAAGCAGCCAGAAATGATGGAGCACCACTTACCTCAAGTATAAATAGTACCCAACAAAGCAAATTTATCTTACCTGAAAGTAACTACGAAATAACACGCGAGGAAAAATCACCCAAGATCTTGCTCATCCATTTATGTGTGCTGCTGAGATTTACCTCATCCAATTAGTTTTCGCTTAACAAACCAGAAAAACAGGGGTCAGACATCACAGGCTTGTATCGTAATTAAGGGTCTATGTTTTGGTCGATGCGTGCAAGGTATAAAAATGCATCTTTTTGGCTTGTTGGTCGTAACTATTTCTGAGAACGTTAGATTTATCCGCTTACAGTAGGTAATCAGTCTATACCTATTCTTTCGCTATAGTCTTGCACGTTTTTGCTGGTTTTCAGTAAAAAACTATACGGACAGTTAGCAATTTTCACGCTTCCTTCGAGGCAACAAATTGACTAAAACCGCAAGATTTTTTTTTAGAAAAAAAGAAGAGGCAATTGAAATAAGTGCTCTTGGTTTTCCCGCGCGTGGCTGCCGCCATGTTGTCGTTGCGTCAAAAGTTCGTTGACCCTGCGTGAGGCTGCAGCGAAGCTTCCATTCATACCTTCGACTAAAAGCAAAATGTTTCGTAATAAATATATTATTACTCACACGCTTTCATAAATAAAGCCTTATTAATTATTCATTCACAAACATGGCGTATCGAATATGGCCGGCGATGTCCGTGTTTGTGATTCATTGTGGATTGTATGGATTGGCTGATGAAATTGAATAAAACTCTCGCTCTCTATCGACTGAAGTTCTGCACTCTATATTTATGGGTCTTGGTATTATCATGTACGTAATGATTTTCTATGTTTCTCCTATTGTAGCCCGAAAAATGTTAACCCTAATTTCACTAGGTACCACTAACTTCAGTAGTCCTAAAATCAACAATCTGTTTTTTTTATTTTTCCTAATTATTCATTAGCCCTAATTTTTTGAACATCCCGAATTTACGTTATACCTATTTTCTATGCCCGATTTTTAATTGCGCTATATTTATTTATCCGATTCCTCTTTACACCAAATATACCTTATATGTTTAAAACCTAACGTTTATTACACCTAATTATATTATGTTCCTAAAAGGTAGGTAATTTAAGTCGACGGAACTCCGCTGCGTGGAACTTCTAATTCTAATGCACGTAGGAAAGGCGCTTCGCGCCTTGTTACAACTCTAACCCAACCTAACCTATGTGGGTAAGATTGACCTAATTATTTGTTTTTTATAAATTTTTTGTTCAAACGATGATTAAATTAAATTTGAATTCTGTAAATATTATCTTCATTTAATGAATAAATATTGTAACAATCTACATTAATAATAAAGAGGAAAGATATGAAATTAGCTTTTATGATATTCGGTCTAGTGGGGGTGGGGGTGAACTATCTTTAACGCTGAGTGGGTGTATTTTGGGTCTCAAGGCGACAAAAGCAAACATGTCATATCATTGCAAGGAATCGAAACCACTGCCTATGAAAAGTTCGTCATCACTGACAACTTGTCAGTCTTAAAGAGAAACAAGCGAAATAACTAAATGAAAAGCAAGCTTTAAAAATCGACTGCATTATTTATACTGTCGTCGATATACCTACCGTATGTTAGTAATTGTCATTTTGCCATTGTTGTTATTTCAATTTTAACGGTTTAGGTTCTATGTCACCCGGGATGGTGAAAGGAATTGTAACGATACCATACACATCTAAATCGGCTCCGGCGATTAGAAGTTGTGGTGGAATAAAGAATTTTAAATACATACATACACGAACCATGAAAATATTACACTCCTTTTTTGCGCAGTCGAGTAAAAAAAGAGAGGAAACAATGTATAATATAGATATAATAATTGGGATAGTATCCTAACAAGCACGGGTACAGTAATTAAAAAACCATTTCGAGGGACAGGCTTACTCACTCAGATTTGGTCAGATTATTATCAATGATATTTTTGAAAATATATTCGTGATTTTGTCTTTGGCATTTCATTTAGTTTTAAGGTTTTGGGGCAAAGAGATATTAACGGGCTCAATGTCGCAAAATATTTACTGTGAAGGAAAACACACACACGTGAAACTGCTTTCTAGAATAATCTATTATTAAAGATTTAAAAAAAAATGGAGATGTTCTTTTTGTGTATACGCCCGTAGGTATCTAACTGGCCAAATGAAACAGTAGTTTTAGTAAGTCAGCATCATTGTTTTGTTCCTACACCTTTTAGTATAGGTGCTTGTACTTCAAGCTGTAAGGCTTTCTAAATTCCACTTAAAATGGACACAATATTGTACTCTTACATGTTACGTCTGACAATTATATACTAATCTTGTCACCTAACAAGATTAGTATAGGATGGGATTTCTAAAGGCAACTCTCGCGTCTCAATTTTTACCCGATCCGTTAGCCCTGAATAGCGTTTTTCCGTATACGATTTACGAGTAAGTAGGATAGAACACGCTCAAAAGAGATTTACCCGGGTGTAAATCCTCACTTATAAATCGCTCGCGTTCGAAGTAATGGCTTTGATATGTGTAAACTAAGCTTTATTAACTCAGAATGTGCCCACGCTTGTGTATTCGATATTCGAATGAGAGTTAATCAAGTATTTCGTTCGCCACAAATTGATGTATGACCATTTCCTGACTGATAATAATATTCAAGGAGGCAGCCAAGCAAAACCACCTGATTTTTACAAGGAAATAACCATTTTTATCGTTTTTTAGAGTTTTTCCAGGAAGCGCGTCTCCCGGCTGCCTTTGTAGTGAGTTATTTCACAGTCAAAATCACGTTACAGTAAAACCACAATATTAATAGGACTCGGCTGTTTATTGCTGACACCTACTGTGGTATTAAAAATGTACGGAGAAATGTCAGAGAGAGATTGTGACAGGAAATAGCTGAGTGCCATTAATACTATGGTCACAGATTAGGTATATTCAGGTGCTATGGTTTTACTGTATCTTTTGGTTGCTGCCTCCTTGACTATAAATGTAGTTAAAGGAAAGTTTAACTTAATCAAATTGAGGAAGCATTTGCATTCGTGTGTTAAAATATATACAGGGGGGTTATTATGGGTTACCTAATGATTCGCCGACAATTACGCAGGTTGTATCACTTCGCAGAATTTTCATTTCATAGAAAGCTAATTTCTGCTGAAACCTTATTATTTTCAGACTATTTTTGGTGGTCACAGGTTTAACCTAACCTAAGTAACCCACGCTTAAGATAATCTGAAAACAATAAGTGTCTTCTTTGCCTTTAGAAATCTGCTTAATAATTGTCGGCGAATCATAGGTCACGGTTATTATGACATAGCCATGCAGTTCAGTTAACGCTGAGAGAAAAGGACAGAGTTATATAACTGCTATAGCTATGTACTCTACGGTCACCGTAAAATGAACTGTATAACTATGTCAAAATAACCCCCCTGTTCAGACGTCTACACGACTTCAGATAATATTGGAGCTAACTAAAGTGCTCAAAAACATCTGAACAATAGAATCGATTTTAGATAATACGCTTTATATTTATTTTTAAACATCTTGTGTAATAAGTAGATAAGATAAAGATAAAAAAATCCTTGGTTGGACAAATGATACAAGATAATAACAATGTAAGTAATGCATAGGTAAATGCGCAAAACAACTATTCAAAGGTACAGTCGAGTTCATAAATATGTGTACACTTTAGTACCTTGTCTATTTAATGTCATGTTTAAACTGCCATACATGAATTGTCACAGCGATTGACGTGACAAGGTACTAAAATGTATACATATTTATGAACTCGACTGTAATAGGAAAAAAAGTGTACGCACAGACACCCAACAGATGAAGGTGTCAAACCGATTATAATATTTTTCATATCTTTTTTTTCCTTTTCTGGACCCGCACGAATGCTTAGCCATTAGTCAAGTATTTTTTGGCACATTTTTTTTTAGCAAAAATTAGGGATGCAAACTTTTCATATCTTGTGCCTGTGTGTGACAGATGTCATTTGGCAAATTTAGTGATGCTGCTAATCAAAATCGCATTCGTGTTTTTCGATTATCGATAAGGTTTACAAAGGCAATGTAATCGATTTAATAGAGAGAGAGAGAGGGGGGGGGGGGGAGGGAGAGGGAGAGGGAGAGGGAGAGGGAGAGGGAGGGAGAGAGAGAGAGAGAGAAATTGTTTATTACCTAATTAGCGTGTACATCTTTCGGTTCCCGCAGGATTGTGTCAGCTAACTTATGTCTAAAAGATCTGTGCAAGCTGGACGTGTTAAGTCACAAATGTAGATTTAAAAATGTTATTCATCAGTACCTTTCATATGTTACATTTATATTATTTTATTTTATTCTAAGGGGGCGCGGAGTCGCTGCCCCACGAGGCCAGCATCTCATGTCTTTCGAGTATTCGGTTATTGTTAACTTAATTTAATTTACCTACCTACTATAAAATAAGGTATCATAAATTGTCTAACATCACGCTAGAACTATTGCCATCGTATGGTAAAGTCTAAATAGGTTTTTATGTGGTAAAATGAAACGCAATGACATTAAATGATTATAATCGCATCGACGAATCACACAAAAACACTATTAACGGTTCCGTTTCGCATAAGTAGGTTAAATAAGTATGAGGTATAAGAAGTAAAAGTAGTTTAATTTTTTTTTCTTGAGTTCCATGAAATATGTGCATAGTTTTTCATAATTTCTATTCAACAATGCATAAAACAATAATTATTGTTTTTTGAAACGAATTTACTATACCTACACACATACGTACTTTTTTAAGTCACTTGACTTTCCAATTAGTTGGAACAACGTTCGCGTGAAATGTGACATTTCAATCTGTCACAGGCACAATAGGCATAGATTGGACAAATGGGCGTCATTATCAGAGGTCGGAATAGGTAGTGCTTATTAACCTAAACTTGATGCATCTTCATTCAGTAATGTATTCCCACCTCACTCACGCATGAATGAACATGCGTCAAGTTTAGGTTAATAAGCACTACCTATTCCGACCTCTGGTCATTATCTACTCGCAAGAATGTGGACATGACTCCAAAGATTTTAATTAAACAAATTAAATTACACTAATTTATTTCTTACCTGAACTTTATCTTGATCATTTGCAGGACAGTAATAAAATAAATAATACAAAGACGCGAAGAGTGGCCATTATATTAAATCTACTTAAGTTTGCCCCATTAATATCCGTGTTGCGAAAAGAGCTTTTCACCTCTTCAGTTTAATTTAGCCGTGAAATAGTAGTTTACGTGACGGTTGCGTAATGCTAATTACGCAGAGTCTCGTACAATATGTATAAGATGGGTTCAGAAGCCGAAACGCAAATGACCAGCACCTTACCTGTGGTAGGTAGGTGACAGCGATGACAGCTGTAACGTAATTTTGAAATTAATATTGTAAGGTAATGAGATCCAAATTTGGAACATCTTCCAAAATTAAGAGCTGTCATCGCTGTCACCTAATACCACAGGTAATGCTGGTCATTGCCTACGGGTTTTGAACGCATAATAGAGGACTTATGATATGAGTGTAGATTAAGGAATAAACTAACCACGGAAAAAATATAAATAATACTGTTTATTTGCTTTAATAATTCTACACACTAATAAGTCTTTGTATTATTTATTTGTTACTGCCTTGCAAAGGATGAAAATTATTTTTAGGGTAAGTAATTAATTAATGTAATTTAATTTGTTTAATTAAAATCTTTTGAGACATATCCACATTATTGCGAGTAATGAGGCCCATTTGTCCGATCTCTGTCAATAAGATATGAAATATATGATACTGTTGGCTCAAATACATAAAGAAATAATTATGCATTTTTAAAATTTGTGTTGTAGCCTTGTAGCAATGATAGATAGGTAGTGGTTGATATTCAAGTAAAGAAGACAATTAACTTCTTTATTGACTAAAGGACACCTTTGAAATTTAAACCCTCTGTTCAGTTTCGCTCAGCAATAACAAGACAAGTTTTTACAATACCGAGTTACAACAACTAAGACATTTATTAAACATGACCTAAAAAAACAACTGTTGTCTACGTCTTTAATCTGTCTTTTGAGAACAGCGTTGAGATAAACAAAAAAGATATAAAAATACATTGGAACCATTGGTTATTTATTACTCGTCTATGGCGAAGCAAAAAGAGTAATTTGCAATTGTATTAAGTATAAATAAGGAAAGATATAATAGCACGTTATATCTATTTTGCGGTTCTTGAACCCTTTTTAATTCACTTTCACTATGTTACTTAGACATTGTGCACTTTTTATAGGTATCAATTCAAAAGGTACTCGTCAAACTTGCTACAAGCTAGTTGCTTCTAGGAAGTTGGCCGTCTAGAGTACTTGGCTGTATAATGAATGTGACAGGGATCGGAAATTCGGATCGATATTTACCTAAAGTTGGCAAAATCCCGGAATAGATAGGCGAACATGGCGTCGGCTTTTTAAAAATATTATTTTAATAATTATAAGTTCCGAGATTCCGGGATTCAACAAAACGTTAATAATTATTATTGCTCCTATAAGTTCGTTAGGTTAATGAGTTACTGGTAAATTAAATAACATTTGGTAAATCTATACATGGAAAATAACTTCAAATAATTAATTATGAATTGATACTGGCGTAATTAAATTATTTAGAAATTCCGGGAAATTTATTAATGAATTATATGATTGAGTCTGCCTCTATACAACTGAATAACAGCGCGAAAGTTTAGGTAAATATCGAACCGAATTTCCGATCCCAGAATTAATGTGTGATCAATTTCTGACACTTACTCGTACTTAAATAAAAGCTAGATGTCGCTAGCAGGTAGCTACCATTGATCGAGTAACCGTGTATGTAAATTTAAAAGTTTTTATTTTTACTGAAATTTCGAACACATTTTTCCTGAGTTTTTTAATTGGCCACAACGTCAGATCCGCTCGCCATTCAAAGTGCTTGTCACACTAGGACCGTCTTAATAGAATAAATAAATAAATAAACTTATTGTGCTAATTAATGGTATGGGACATATTTCTTCCTACATTATTTTTTCAAGCCATCGATGTCATCTTGTGCTATACAAAACGAAATAATAAATGATGCATGTTGCTAACTGCTGCACAGCTGGGGCACGTTTTATAAAGCTACAAGTTACAATTGTACAGGTTTAAACTGGCAACACTGCTCAAATGGCTGGTCGTCATTGGTCGAGGTTGTGTCAAATGGAAACTTGTAACCTGTAAATTGTAATTTATGTAGCTTTATAAAACAGGCCCCCGTATGGAATCGACATAAGCGCTCCACGCGACCATCCGGCAGCTTACGTCAATTCAATACATTTTCGATAACGATAGCGATCTCGCAATGCATCTTGTCTAGGGCCACACTGCCCTTTTAAATAAAAATGACGCATGCACAATTTGATAGTTAAAGCAAATTTAACCCCCTATCTTAAGAAATAAGGTTACGTATACATACGCGGTTCTATGAGACATCGCCTGATCGGTTTTAATAGATAAATTATTTTCTTGTTGATTTATAGATAAATATTGTCTTGTAATTATTTTCTTGTTGATTTATATATATAAATATTTATTTATATATTTATATTTACATATTGCATTTTTGCAAAACAATCAGAAAAAGAAGTTACCCTAGAATGTTTATTAGATTACTCAATATGTTGATTTTATATATTTTAATGTGTGGTGTGGTTATATTTGTCCCTAAGAATATTGCTAATTTTTAGATTAGTAGTATTTTATTAATAAGTAGGCATTTATTTTTGCAAATCGCCTTGAAGATTTCATATGTTTAAAATCATCGTGCATCGTGCGTGCATCGTGCGTTCATCTCAATCTTAATAAATCTTATTAATCAAAGTATATTTTATTTAAAACTGGGATTCGTTATTATCCGAAATACCCGGATATCCGAATCCATCTTGTTCCCAAATCCGAATTATCCGGATCCCGCAAATTCAACGGATTTTTTCTAAGGAGGGCAGCACAGGGGCCTGTTTTATAAAGCTACAAATTTCAATTTACAGGTTACAAGTTTCCATTTGACACAACCTCGACCAATGACGACCAGCCATTTGAGCAGTGTTGCCAGTTTAGACCTGTAAAATTGTTACTTGTAGCTTTATAAAACGCGTCCCAGGTCTTCGGCTGCCTGTTCTCGGCCTCCACTCTAAAATTTGAAGGACAACAACATTAATATCTACCGACTAAAACCAATACAATGTTCATTCTCTTAAAATTTACAAATTGAAACAATTTTTTACATTGAGCTGAATTTAAATATTTTGTTAGCAGTTTTAGCACGCCATTTGCAGAGGACGAATACAATTATTGGTTAATAGACTTAATAGCTGACGGCCACGAAAAATATGAAATGTAAGGAAATTCTTTTCCCAAGTTTGAAAAGTTGGTAATTCCGGAAACTCGCCTTTGGCCCGCGGCTTAATAGTGACTTTAATACTTTGGAAAATGGTTTTTAAACATTTTTAGGCGTTAATTCCGTTGTTGGCTATTATTTACATCAATTATGTTATTATCAGCTGTAACCCGTGATTTCATTCTATAATATGTAATTAATGAATGACCAAAGTAGACCCATAACGTTATTGGACCTAATTTTATGAACTGCTTTTTTTCATATGTCCCAAAAGGACGCAAAAGAACCGAGCAAGCGAATTATTTTCTGTTATAACTGTAAACAAGGACACAATAGGTAACCTGAAGGAAAAACCGACCATGATGGTACAAGGCACGCCGTTTTCCTGCTAGCTTGCCATAAATGGTCTCTAAAGAAATATTTTTTGTTATTATAAATGTAACCCTAATATTATCCAGCTCAAATAAATCCCAGGTTTCCTTCCAAAAACAACTAACTTCCTATTTCCTATTAATAATTTCAACACAAGCCCAGGGCTGCTTAGTGCTCTACTGTAATCACTTTGCATAATTCCTTCAGCTTGATTAACTTTTGAATAATTATCATGTAACTATTTAATATATTGAAAACACTTTGGGGCAACTCTTCCACGAAAAAAGCTATTGTATTTTGATACCTTGATTGTGTAGAAACATTTTCACATCGAATCGGTTTTCTGAGTAAATAGTTTTAACTTAGAGCTCAAGATACGCCTACACGTGTATCCGTGTTCTTGGCTCCGGTGGTATTAAGCATTCGAACTACACGGATGCTTGTTATACCCGCGGTAAAGTCCGTACGCAGATACCTGTTACCCGTGCGGGCGGGCATTAATTATCTGCAGGTTTTTGCCAAGCACGGGATGTTGTTAATAAGGGCTACTTTTCTACAATATATTAGTAACAAACTACATTGATTCATAGCTCTTTAAAAATGCGGGTAATTAAGATCCGTTGGCCCATCCGGGCTTAAACACTGACTAATCAAACGGATACCTGGGTACGCCCGTACGGAACTGGTCAGAAACACGTGTGCGTGTAACACGGGAACGGATACTAGATACGTCTATACGAAACACGGATACGAACCTATTTTAAATCGTTTTTAACTAAGTTTTCCATAAAACATTTGATGTCTTTCTACCTACCAATTCGAAGATTAAACCTCCTGTAGGCAACCAGAGGGCCTAATATGGCTACGTTTATCGCTTGACAAAATGTGGATAAAATATCCATCACTTTTTCGTAAATAAGTACAAGAGTGACGCAACCATACTAGGCCCCCAAGACACATTAGTTATGACAACTTCTCCTATGACTTGCATTTAATTTGATGTGTGGTAAACGGGCATCTTACTTAAGTAAAAATTATATCCTATGTCCATTAGGACACATTAGGATTACCTAAACTAACTAATGTTTTGAATGTGATAGTTTTTATGTTTATTTGTTCCACCTTCAGAGCCCAACGCCTTAACTTGTCGACGTGAAAATAGGGATAGCGATAAATGACTTCTACGCGAACGGAGCCGCGGCAAAAGCTAGTTTTTAATATTACGGAACTTTAACAAATACATACTTGCTTTCTTGAAACGACAAGTTTTCATGTTTTTGGATTAATGTCCAAAGTTTGTTTTTTATTACTGTTCAGTAAAGATGCACTATATTTTTTTAAGATGTTGACATTTAACTACGGTTTCATCCCAGGATATCCGGAATTGATTTTTATGGGCTGGTCCCCAACTCCCGAAAATCCCAGTTTTACTCCATAAATTCACTCCCGGAACTGCAAGCCCTACATTTAACACAACTTTATTTGACCTCAGTAAAGTACCTATAAAATAGAACGTAAAGCCTACCTACACGTGCCCTAGTAATTTAGTTTTAGCCAGGGTAAGCCGCGAATTAGCATTTATTACTCAACCCACTAAGGCCTCAATTAGTTGAACTTATCGCAAAATTCAGAGGGGCTACCGAACCCAAGAATCGAAAGCTCGAGATGGTCCCTGTCACTCTTGCGTTGAGAGATAGTTGGCAGAAAGGGACAAGGCCAATGAACTAAACCTACATAGTTTAGAAACCACAGATTAACTTGTTACGTAGAACGATTAATGTCCAATTTGTTAGGGTAAAATACCGAACGCCTGGGCAGTAGCGTGAAACTATCAGCTACGTTGTATTCTATAAGCGAATCAATTTTGTATAAATAAACAACAAAATGTTTAGAAAAAACAAAGCCACTTACCACGGTATAAACAGTCATTAGTTCGTCCACAAATAAAACCATGTCGCGCGGCTTGCATGTGTGCGTGCCCAGACTGTACGCGCCACGAGCCACCACAAGCAAACGCAATAGGACGGAACGAGTCGGTTCATTCGGGGCCGCGCTGTCGCCGCGTTCGGTTGGGTGCTTTTAAGTTAAGTATCGATCGACGCGCGGCGACGCATCCCTAGCGCCGCCCGAGCGGCAATAGGTAACATAAACTCCTAAAAGGCGTTTACTTTTCTATTTATACTATGCTACAAACAAAGTAAATTTTAAAAATACTTTATAAGGATACCATCGTGCACTTGCTCCATACCTTTCCCGTCTCCATTTAAATCGCAAAGGAATAAAATTTCATATTCACACAATATTCCAAGGAAATTCCTTATCGACAGAATCGTGCGTGCCGAATGGTTTAAGTACAGTTAGCGGGTTCGTTCCCAGACCGTTATTGGTGTTGGCATTAATTCCTCCTGATAGGCCGCGTCGTGACTCCTGCACATTCCTAGAGAATAGGGTGCGGCCGCCAGTTGTGGCCTCTTGAGAAAATAGCTTAGATCACTGTTCGATTTTTCAAGAGCTAAGTATAAGAATAGGTGGGTAGGTAATCTATAAAATAAATGTCGTAAAAAATCACGAGACACTTTTTGCTACGTGCAATGCGAGTTGTTAAAAGGAACTATCAGACAGTCGTGCCAATTATGGCGTGATATGAATGGATACTCTAGACTTGTGCCTAGACATTGCGCAAAGATTTGGAGGTTATTGACCAGGTGATTCTTATAATTATAAACGACATAAACAAGTTAGAAAAAACTACGAGTAGGTACACGGTTGTGTGCATACATAATAGTATGTATCATTATTTTATTTGGAAACGGGGAGTGTTCTTGTTGGACATAGTTTTTGAAATATAAATTTAGACATAACAGCTTTGAATTAAGAACCTACCTATCTCTAATAACAATGGGTTATTATTAGAGATTATTACGGATAAGTTCGCCTTTGTATACTACTTTTTATTATGTAATTAATTTTTATTACAATCATGAGTGGCCACGCGATTAGAAACGCTTGCTTTTTCCTATAATTTTTAATATTAAGAACCAATCAAAAAGTTTATAACCAAATTTATTGTTATTTACACTTATCGTTAACAGTAATAAATACTCGTAAATTATTTCTGTTGAAACTTGAAAATTTTAAGGCTTTAAAAACAAATAAAGATGTAAAATTTTGTATGGGTGCGTCAGCATTTATAGTTTAAAAACACTATGAAATGTAGCCGCCTATTTATGTGTAATGTAGCTCTCTTAGTACAATACAGCATACATTTATACATAAATACAAACGTATCTTGTCTATAAAAAAGTTGCAAACATTACTAGTGTTTTTTCTACTTGAAGTTGTAAGTTGGCGTATTTGTTTTTCTCACCCTATCAGTCTTAAAACAAGGATAATACAGTAAGTACAAATTATTATGAACCTACTAGATATTGCCAACGATTCTACTACGTAGAACTCGTTTTTAGCTAGTCCCGGTCGAACTGTGTAATTTCTCATGTCAAAATTAGCTCATCACTTTCAATCTGTCGCGCTATCGCATAGTTGGTTAAAAAATAATAATAATTATAAAATTAAAAAACACGACTGCTGTTTAAAAACAAACTGAAAAAAGTTAGAAATAAATTTTAGATATGGTAGTTAATTTAATAAATGTAAACTAGAATATAAGTGCACAGTCACAGTCATAGACATGTTTACACATTTTCTCTATATTTAAATGGCATAAGGGGAAAAAGTATATATTTATTTCGATTTCAGTCGGGGGACCTTTCGCTTCAAGGTGAGTGAAGTGAAAGTGAGTGCATAAAGGTCCCCCGACTGCAATCGAAATAAATATATATATATATATATATATAAAAAGACATGAATGTACATACACACTCTGTGTTTTTTCTTTCATACATACTTCATTTCATTTCATTCATACTCATAAACCTCTATAAACTTTTCGCCTTATGCCATTTAAATATAGAGAAAATGTGTAAACATGTCTATGACTGTGACTGTGCAGTTATATTCTAGTTTACATTTATTAAATTAACTACCATATCTAAAATTTACTTCTAACTTTTTTCAGTTTGTTTTTAAACAGCAGTCGTGTTTTTTAATTTTATAATAATTATTTTTTATTTTTATTTTAGTGACGGGTAATACGAACTTAAGAATTAACATATCCAGAAGTCATTTGAGTCATATACTTGTTATAATATTATCTACACTTCTCAGTTGAAAAATATCGTAAGCGCCGCGTGCGCAGTCACGTCTTATATAGCTGCTAGGAAAAACTTCAATAGCGCGATGTAGAACATTTCGTGTTTCTTCTCCAAAGGTTCAATTAAACATATGAGTATCATATATTTCTATGATTGCCTTTCAAAGTGCTTTCTTTTGATACCACACTCAATAAGTACGGATGCAAAAAAAAACTGTGCGTTTTTATTTTATTACAAAATCTCTTTCTTCCAAAATAAGCTTTAAACACATAAGTTGTATATATTTGGAGATTACGGTAACGTTTCTCATTGCCATCATTCTTTTTTACATCGCTTGTTCTGGTCTAACGGTCCTTGGTTCAACTACGGGTATTATTGACTCAACAATAGGGAATATGCATGGGTTTTAATAAATCGCATTTCTCAACAAAATATGAAAATACAGTAAAAGAGATCACCAAAAGTGAAATTAAAATTTAAATCGGTCAAGAAATACGGATGATACAAGCATTTTAAACTGCTAATTAGACAAAGAGATCCGAAGTGCACCAGTGACGTCATTGTGCAGTTCGGCCATATAGACTCCACGTAGAATTCTGTTTTGCTAGGTAGGAACAAATCTTTGTTGGGTTATATCTTGGTTATTTTTATAGATTTTCAAAAAAATAATGTTCTCACCTGTTTGTTACATGAATCAGCTTTTATTAAAGCTGTAAAAATCATGCACATTACCTATTGATTGAAATTGGTAATATAATGTGATTAGTTAATCGGCCCTCATAGAGATGCTTAATTATGGTAATCCTATATCTTATAAATTGTTGTTATGTGCAATTTCCTCTTAAAATTATGTTAATAAAGACTGAACTTGTTTGCGTCAAAGTGATCGTGGAATAACAGTGTGTTCGTAATTTGACGCTACGGTTAGCCGGGCCGGTACAGACGGACTGAATTTGAACTGCAACCCAGCTGCAAAATGGCAGTTCGCGGGCAGTTCTGATGCAGTTGATGTCAGCTTGCAGTTGGCGTGCAGTCAACCTAAGCGGTCTGCGCAGTTGGTTTGCAGTTTCGATGCAGTTACATCAACTGCATCAGAACTGCCCTCGAACTGTCATTTTGCAGCTGGGTTGCAGTTCAAATGCAGTCCATCTGTACCGGCCCTCTGAGGGCCCGTTCTTTTTATTTTAACCTCGTAAGGCCCTGTGTACATTTTTTTAAAATAACACAGCCATTGGAATAAAGGTCCATTGCAAAGGAAATAAAATGGATTTTCCTTTGTTTATGACTGACAATCGAATTGACGAAATTTAAGAAAATTGACTCTATGATATTCACAATAGGCCCATATTCCATTTCGTTGTACGGTGGGCCTGAAGCGGCTATGTCGGTTAAATTGGAAAAATAGTAATAGTAAATAAGTATATTAAATACTGGGCGTACCCATTTTTTGGGTTTTGTAGTCAGTCAACAAGGATCCCCTATAGTTTCGACATACTACTACAACTATACTACTCACTACTTAGTTTTTTAGAAAGCTCACTATCTACTAACTCTTTCCTCGGAAGCCCATAAACTTATAACGTCTCGCTATAAATGTTCCCTTAAAGCCGCTTTTTGATATAATTTATTTTTATAGCATCTCTCCCTACGGCTTACATATTTAATGTGTCAGCACGCCACCTATCGCAAAAACTTGGCAACATAACTACAACATTGAGAGTGCGTAAGTTTTTGGGGGAGTCTGGTCCTAACCTATTTAGCCCAATTTGGGTCAGTTGCATCGCCTAATCGATCACTTTGTGTCCTGTGATTGTGAACTCTGTGGCGTACATTTAAGTTTGAAATTAAGTATTTGAATCTGTGTAGGCTTGATAAGCTTTATACTGAAACAAATAACCTGACTAAAAGACATTATCTTTTATTAAAATTACATTTTTAAAATATACTCTAAAGACGTCAGCTTCCGAGTGCCGAAAATAAAAAAGTCTAAAAAGTAATTACCGTTGTTATTAAAAAAAAACCTTTATAAATTGAGCCGTACCGAGAAACCGTTTAGTTTGGTCACGGATAGAAGACTATCAAATAACCAATTTGTGTTTTTTATGACACTTCCAAGACTTATTACTTACTGAAAAACTAACCGCCTTTTTCACAAGCGACAAGTAAAGCATATTTGAGACATAAAAGCTCTTTTTCTTTCTTGCACTTGAAAATGGACCAACTTTAAATGGCAGATAAATTTACGTATCGATCGTGAAACGGCTCTTTAATAAGAATAAGAATAAATTTATTGTATCAATTTATTTTTAATTATACATTTCCAGAATCACTATTCTTACCTTATTGATAGTTGGTTCCGTTTTTACGATTCAACGCCAATAGAATGGAGACGGGCATTTAGCTATAATCTCGGTAAATTACGAGTAGATAGTTCCCGAGGAAATCGTGATACACTTCTGTGAGGACGTATGGTCTGTTCATCCTTACTTGTCTTATATAGTAAACAACTTTCTAACCTCAAAACGGGAAGGAATGGCTTAGTTCTCAACCCTTTAAAATCAAAGGTTCTTTATCTCGGCACTAAATTTCAATTAAAAAACATTCCTGCTTCTGACTTTTAAGTGAGGTTGGGTGATGAACTCTTGGAGCGGGTCACGGTTGCTCCCAATCTCGGCTTGCACATGGACGATGAGCTCCGTTTTGAACATCATGTTCTAAATGTTGTGCGCCAATGTTTCTTTAGGCTGAAAGTCCTATACGGAGTTCGCAATTATTTGAGTGTAGATTTAAGAATAAAATTATGTGACACCTTGATTCTTTCGAAGCTCAATTATGTTGATACAGTTATTGGCGGTTGCCTTCTAGCTCGTACAAAGGCACTCATCCAACGTGTACAAAACGCTTGCGCACGGTTTTGTTTTCCGATTCCCCCTAGGACTCGCGTCTCGCCGTACCTAAACAGCAGCAATCTCATGAAGATGAACGCAAGGCGTTCTTTACATTTTGCCACCCTGCTTTTTGGCGTGATCACCACTCGCCAACCAATCTGACCTCTATGAGAAGCTTCTCTTTTCCAAGCGCGAGGTGCGAACCGCGACTCGTCTTGTTTGCCCCAGACACTGCTCGGCTGCGTTTACCACGAAACGCTTTCGGTATGCTGCCACGAAATGTTGGAACAATTTACCACCGCCAATTAGAAATTCCTGTTCAATTGGATCATTTAAGTACAAATTAAAAAAAAACCTGCTCAATATTCAGAAATCCCAACCATAGACAGTTCGCGGAGTGTCAAACTTTGTTCAATCTGGTTTTGGAAAGATACGCAGTAGAAAGTTAAATTATTATTATATTAATAAGTCATTTATTTAAACACATTATTTTGTTTGCCTATTTATTTCCACACACTAACTCACACAATCAGCTTTTAGGACAATGCGAGTGCACTCAACAGGACAGCAAGTTATAATATTTTCTTAAGATGTTGTTTACCGTCGTACGCAAACTCGGGATCCACTCAAAATCAGCGTTGCAGCACTCGTGCTGCAACACATGCTGAGTAGACCCCTTTTGGCGTCAGGATGCAGCACCACCAATGCTTAGGTTATGTTAGGTTTCTTATGTTTAAGTTAATTAAGTTGGTGGAGGTGCTCTTTTGATTTCAATAAAATATTTTTATTATTATTTTAAATATTTATTTAATTTTCTGTACATTAGGTTTTTTATAACAAATATTCAAATATAAAAGTAAAATAACAATACTAATACAAAAAAATATATTATTAAATTATTATTATTATTATTAAAATGAACCTTTTTTGGCTAAAACAGCTATCTGAAACAAAATCACTTCAATCAATTTGAAGCAATCACAGACAGTAAGGAGTGGTTCAGTAAAAAAGTAGCAATGTATTATCTGGTATATATTTTTTATTTATTGCTAATTATGAATCAGGTTTTTTTTTTACTAATCTGTACATACCATACTATGAAATAAAAATACAATCATATTGAAATGCATGGGATTCTTTAAGTTTTCTCAATATTTATTGCAGGTACTTTATAACTTTTTGAACAACACAATTTGACAATCTTCGCTTGCCGTTTTCTACAATGCCCCAATTAAATTTCCATTTTCACAACTTGTTTTATGCTTTTAGGAATATCATCTTACGGATAAGTTTTACCAATAAACTGGATTCTACTTTGGGTAGTAAGGAAGTCTCTCCAATCTAACCTCTGACAGAGGTTTTTCTATGGGAGACATATTTCTATAAAAATGGTAAATACACCAATGTTGAAATTCCATGTAACTACCTCAAAGTGAAGTCAAATCAAAAAAGTTAAATATTGATCAAAAGACAATTTAATAAGGTATTAAGTAGCCCATCAAACTTTAAGGAAAAACTATGTTTATGACAAACACCTCATTAATTCTCTCAGAAGACGCTGTCCAAAAAGTTTTAGGTAAGATGTAATATAAAAGGCGAAAACTTTAGATCGCCCGTTCATTTTTACGATTGTTATTTTTTATTTTATTGAATAGTATCTACAGATTACTATAACAAATGCACTGCTTAAAAATTACCACAAAAAAACAAATAATCCATATTATGTGCTGCTACTTTATTTCCGGACCACTCTTTACATTGGGCATGTGATGTCCAAAATGTTAACTCGGTTTACTTTATTTACGATAAAAGAGCTGTTTTAGCCAAAAAAGGTTCAATTTGAGGTTAGAAAGTTGTTTACTATATAAGACAAGTAAGGATGAACAGACCTTAGTCGCGGACAAAACCTAGCGTAATAAATAGGTTTCAATGTTTCGATAAAAAAGTGTACCTACATTTTTAATTCAAAAAGTAAAGGAAGAAGCTTATTTATCTTTATAGGTCGTTGCACAAATCCGCAAAGCATGCAATTCGCATGATTCATAATCCCAGCGATTTCCGATACCTATTTCCAACGGTCAACTGCGCGAGCGTTCACCCTACTAGGCTTTGCATGCGCAGGCGCTGGCATTTCCGGAGGGGCTCGAGGGGGGCGGGGAGGGGGTAGGGACAGGGGGGAGGGGGCGTGGGAGAACCTTGAGCATGGAATGCTGGTTCACCCGCGTCGGTATGCGATGTACACTAACCCCATTCGGGTTACTATCGTTTCTGTGTATGATACTTTTGTTAGTTAATATTTAGTGGTTAAGGCTTGATGTTCGGTCTGTTTTGTGGGAACCTTGGCACTGAAGAAATTATATTAAAATTTGAATATTTAGCTATCTACTTTTATTTAATTTTAATGAGTTCATCCATATCACCCTTGAACCTACTGCCAAGTTACTGTATTCTCATTGTTATTTTACGATTTGGGGATTAGACAACCGGTGAAATTTCTACGAGTAAAAAAGAGGTATTCCATCATAGTCCTCAGGGTTGCCAACGCAAGTGCGGTCTTAGGATTGCAGTCTTGAGAATGCAAATGTCTATGGGTCTCAGATCACACTTACTATCAGATGGCCTGTGTGTTCGTTTACAAGTAGTTCAACTACCACATTCGTGCCATGTGTTTTTGAACCATGTAATAATGACATACTTACCATCAAATCAGAAAAAAAGACGTAGTGCGACTCAGTTTTACAGAAGAGAGCGTCGGGGGCCTAGTGGCCTAGGAAGTCGAACCGTGATCCGTAACGTACCGAGTTCGATCCCTCGCTGTCATTTACCAATGAGTTTTTCTAACTTAAGTACATTACCCGATGCTCTTACGGTAATAGTAGTTTACGTGACGGTTACGTAATGCCAATTACAATACTTTATTTACGCACATATTACGTTATCGAATATTGTAAGGTAATGAGATCCAAATTTGGAACATCTTCCAAAAGTAACAGCTGTCATCGCTGTCACCTACTACCACAGGTAATGCTGGTCATTGTCTACGGGGTTTGAACGCATAGAGGACTTATGATCTGTGTTTAGATAAAGGAAAAATCTCGTTAGGAAACTTGCACATTTGAACAGGTGAGTATGTAAAAGAGCAGTTGCATAAAAGATCCTTAAAGGTTTCCGCGTCTGTCTGCCTATCTGTATATCCGCTAACTCCTTCCGCTATTTCCTTTCTTTCCGTGCTATTTCCAATATTGAAGGTAGTTAGTTGCTTTCCATGTGGCATTCGAAGTTTCCGCCCTTGGCGGCATCCTGCGTCATATATATATATGACGCAGGATGCCGCCAAGACCCTCATTTCCCTCGTAATCGAGGTGCGTACAAACAAACAGATTCCAATAGGAAACGCGGTGAGTTCAACACGAGATTGGCAATATGTCCCTTCGTACTTAGGATCAGCTAATTGTGATTCCACATCTCAAGTCTCCGTTTTATGACTTTTTTGTATGCAGATGCCTTCCAATAATCCTTTTGTTATCATACTTATCATTCCAGACGTGACGAACCTTTTCTTACCGCGACTACTTGTCTTACAGAAAACACACATAAACCAAAGCGAAGCGAGGGCGGTTCCCTAGTTTTATTAAAACTAGCGCTGTTTTTAGCATAACTACAATACATTCAGGTTTTTTTTCTTATTATATTTAGTTATTAAGTATTTGAGTATTGAGTTTATAAATGAAATCTTGAAATTTATTTTTTAACACTAATGTGACCCACTGCTGGGCAAAGACCTTCCCTGGTTTTCTCCACTCCTGCCTTTCTCCAATCCCGACCTAGATCTAGATCTTCTTTTGGTTCTAGCTGGGGCATAGCGGGTACCTAACTTATTCCACGCGTGCGGTGACACATCGAGTAAACAAATAGTAGTTTACGTGACGGTTGCGTAATGCTAATTACGCAGAGTCGCGTACAATACTTTATAAGTACTCTAAGATGGGTTACCTTACCTGTTGTAGTAGTTGACAGCGATGACAGCTGTAACGTAATTTTGAAATTATATTAGATCCAAATTAGGAAAATCTTCCAAAATTAACAGCTGTCATCGCTGTCATCTACTAGCACAGGTAATGCTGGTCATTGCCTTCGGGTTTTGAACGCATAATAAAAGACTAGTTACTATAATATGACTGAAGATAAAATATCTTATTTGTCTTTACAAAACAAAACATGCAATAGTATAGAACAAATTTCAACATAAATGCAATGTAATTTCATTTTTTTCATACAAGCATTGTAATGAAAAGCGTTAACGTAACGTAATTGAATAATAAACCAATAATAAAACCGAATGGTTTTATAGATGCGCTAAAACAGCTAAATACGCTGTATACATACCTAGAAGGCGAAGCGGAACGTTCCCCCTTAAACTGCCATTTTCTACTAATCGACTAAATCCAATAGGCAATGCTATTTCCAACTCTAGATAAACAAGCATTGTAATGAAACTAATGAAAGTCAAACCGCATCGTTTGGAATCTAGTTAAGGACGGCGGAAAACATCTAATTACTTAATATATCGATTTAAGTTGGAACTGCAGAGTTAATTTAACTATTGAGCAGTTACACTGTCCGGTCAATGGTTTTGTGGGCAGACCGTTGTACTCAGGTGCTTGGACACCTGCCTAGAATTTATAGCTGGATATTTCAATACTTAGCTTTCTACCGTATTTGTCGTGTAGATTTTTCTAATGTTTATATTATTGTTGTAGGCGCTATAATATTATTATAGCACCATTTAATCTTTTAACCTACCGCCAATCAGCAGTTTTCGGACTATAGTTGGGATAAGACAACCGGTGAAATTCTTGCATAGAGGCTTTTCACCTTAGTCCTCAGTGTAGGCACCGCATTTGCAGTCTGAGGATTGCAGTCTGGTGATTGTAGTGTTGCGAACCGTAAAACGGGGTGAGTAGGGATTAAGGGGTAGGTAGGGACACAACCTAAAATAAACCATATATTGTTACAAATAAGAACAAGTATTAAATGGACAATCAAATTACGTCTATTGGAAATAATTTCAGTCTTATAATTAGTGTCGTATGCTTCATTTTAGGTTGTGTCCCGACTCACACCGTTTTACGTTATGCAACTGTTAATATGGGTTACAAATCCCACTTTCCAGATGTCCTGTGTGCTTGTACGCCTTGTCCTATAATGTAAGATATCCTAGGAAATTTTGTGAGTACGACACGCACGCGCTACGGGATTGCTTTGAGTTGTTAAATTAGTTTTTTTTTTATTTGTTTTTTTCTTCAGGGTTTGTACTAAGTATAATCTTACCAAATTTATATTTGACTGTTTTTACGATACAACAAAACTAAATTATGTAGAAAAAAAAACGTTTCATGTATGACACCCCTTTATGACACCCCCTTTATTATTTCACTTTATTTCTTTATTTTTTATTTTTTAGTAAATCCGCCTTTATAACTTAATATAACTTATATTTTGAAAAAGAATACCGGGCAAGAGCCTGTCTGATCATGCTCAGTGTAGGGTTCCGAAGCCGAAGCCGAAGTTACTACACAAACACCATCTCAAAAAACAACAAGTATGAACTAATTCTCTATTTCAAGTTATTTGGTGCTGTCTTAGATGATTTTAGTAGGTATAAACATTTTAGTCGCCTGTATCTCAGGATCCAATCAAGTCTACTTAGTCGTGATAGATTTTCTTTAAAATTCGTTATATGTGCTTTCTTCTAAGATATTTTTCAGATTTTTAGTATTTGTAGTTTTGGCCGTAGTGGGGGGGACACTTGACTCTAAAATAAAATAAATGCGCTTTAAAGCTTAATACTTTATAAACGGATGCCTTAATCGAAAAATTGTTTCCACAAACCCGAAATATTTTTGAAACACCTATCCAACGACACCCCACACTTGGGTAAACGAGAAAAAAATACGTGTAAGTGAAGTACATTAAAAAAAAAATGATTTTATTTTACCACTTTGTTGGCGTGACTAATTGTATCCATGCCAAATTACAGCTTTCTAGTACTAAGAGTCTCTGAGCTAGGCCGCAGACGGACAGACGGACGGACGGACATGGCGTAAGTATAAGGGTTCCTAGTTTGACTACGGAACCCTAAAAATCAATCCTATTACGGTTCAAAAGATACAGCTCTTAAGGACGGACGGACGGACAGCGTAGGCATATTAACAGTGTCCGCTCGGCTCCTTACGGAACCCCAAAAATTATGTTCACGTCACGTTTCCCGAATTGACAGTCCTTCTATTATAATGCCTGCAAACGCCATTTTGAATTCATATTTCCTGCCGGCGCGGGGGCATTTAATCTCGCGTGAAATTGGGGCTGATTTCTTTGTCTCGGCGATGCGGCGATCGACATCAACGAGTAGCTCCGGTTGGTGAGGCCGAGTCCACGAACGGAGCGGGGTATAAAAAGAAGTTTTTTTATATATTTCAAATGTGATTGACTGTCTCCTATCTTATACCTTATGATAAAAAGAGGGTGTTAAAACTTATGTTTATTTTTTTCAACGTTTATACAACGTAAACTTTTTTGCCTGCGGTATATTGTATCATTCAAGACTAACTCGCCATTAAAAGATAAGTTGAAGGAGACCAAGTTCGTTGTATGTATAAATGTGTAAGCGATTGAGGTTCTTTTTACCACCTTTGAGATGGCGTATGTAGGCACTTACTCGTATACAAATTTTCAAGTCACGATCGGAAGTAGGGTAGAATTAAAATCTCATTCCTATTTGTATCTTAAGTAGTTAATTAGTCAATTTATATGTATATAAGTAAAGCATATAAAAGCGTGTTAAACATCAGCTGTTCGTACGAATGACGATTCTTTGTAAAATACTTACTAATATTTTCGTGCTCCATCAAAATAAGAATTTATTTCAAACAAAAACTTACGAGCTTTTCTAACAGAGCTATTGGAATATGATAATGATAAATAAATACTTATCTGAAACAGACTTTATAGGGAGGGCGTTATTACACTTTGGGGGTTTTTTTTTCAATTTGTTTGTTCTAACTGTCAAATAGGAGCAACCTGGTAATGTTAACAATATGACTATGATAAAGAACCAAGATGGACTAGACTAATTGGAATAGAGGTCCTGGGTTATGACGAGCACCGAGAAGAAATTGAGACTTCACATGATTCCGAATGTCAACATAGAGTTTTGATCGCTCATGGATGTCTCCAGCCATAAGCATATTTACACGAAATATACCAAGTGAAATTGAATTAGCTTAGCTGAGTTAGTTTACTATTTCTGAAAAATTGGGCTCTATCGGAGCGTTACCACGCAATTTTCTAATGATCAGAATTACTTTCATACTTAAGTTGAACAGACGGTTATTAATTATTTATAGCATAAATGGCACAAACTATGTATTTATTAGTTATAAGTGATTTTCGTCTCGTGTTTTTCGACGATGTTAGCTTGTATATGGCTCCTCTGTCATAGTTCAGGGTGGATTGGTGGAACACATAAACGTTGGTAATTCATTTTTAAAAGTTAAGCAGCATTTTGAGATTAGCAAAACAGTGGTTAAACTAGTTACAGTGGTGGAATGCTATAATATTAATATATCAGGGGAAAATCTCACACAAATTGACCTAGTCCCAAACTAAGCTCTAGGCTTGTACTTACCATGCCGCCCTCTTACTAAAAAAAGATACGTCTGCTATTCCAACCTTATTATAACCATTCAGAGTTTCTATGAATTAATTGCACTGTGCCTTTTTCTCTACGAGGGCAGTACGAGTATGGGTACTAGACATCGAAAACTTTTCTTATGAAGAGAAATACATACTTAAATGCTGCCTAGCCATGTATATAGTCGCATACATAACTTTGTCTACATGCATATCATAAGTTTTCTCGATATGTGAGAAACTTGAATCTGTAGTGGCCCTGTGTCTTAACGTCCCTGTATCGGTCACCGATACTTTAATGTTAACATTAAAGTACAACCACAGATACAGGTTTCTTAATGTACGCCATATTTGCTTATCGTTTCTGAACATATTATAGGGAAGTTATGATATGGATGCAGATAATAGTAGATTATACACCGAGGGGATAAAGCACTGTTTTATGTCACGGGCGCGACATTGAATCCTGAGCAAATGAGGGACTCCAGATTTAACACCCGAGCCTAGCGAGCGTGTTATGAGTTAATTCCTGAGCGAAGCGAGGGAATTAAAATGGAGTCCTGAGTGTGGCGAGGGATTCAAGCTCGCCCAAGACGAAAACAGCTTTATCCCAAAGGAGAATAATCTACTTTTCTCACCTTTTGCGAGACAATAAAAAGCAAGGCTACTTACTATAAACAACGTTTTAATAAAACTTAAAGTACCGTAAAATGGGGCTAAATAAGACCTGCGAGGCTATTTGGAAAAAAAATATTATAAGTTTTGAGTCCATATATTTTTTATCATGGCAATGGTAGAAACGTAGATCTTCGTCTGGCAACCCTAAGTCTAATGTGAAGTTGGTTGCAGTGACGCCGAGGACTTTACACACGTGCTTAAAAAAAAACTTAATTGTGTCGGTGGAAAATCAGTGCAATTAAACACCGTCCTACTTCTGTTCAAATGTTGGCTGGCTGTGGGGTAAGATTTTTTTTAGTATACATACCTAAAAGTACATATTCTCGGGAGTTTTTTAAGCTATATCACATAATTTTAGCCGTTTATTTTGAATTAGACTTTAACGGTTTATTTAAATGAGGCTATTTGAGACGGCTTTTGGAGTTATTTGGTTACTAGTACCAAATATCCCCCTTACTGTAAAGGTAGGTTGACCATCTTTTTTTCAACAGGACAATGGTGCGAAAGTTCAACCGTACGTACCGTAATTGTCTGAAGGGAGAAAAAATCTACCCTACACGTCATATACCCAAGAAGCATTGGCTAATGCTATGGCCGACGTGGCAACTGGCATGTCTTTGACACAAGCTGGCGAGAAAAATAATATGTACCCAAGAGTACGCTATCGCGGAAACGTAGGGGGTTGAATAATACGCAAGATAAAGCAGGACACCCAACTCTATTCACGCCTGATGAGGAGATAGCCTTCTATCGTTATATTCTATCTAAAGTTGACTTAGAAGTTATATTTTTTTATATATAGTTATTATATAAAGTTGATTTACTGTTGTCAAGGACATTTATTTCAAGTTTATATAAAAGAGCAAATTTTGGGTTATTATAAATGTAACTACAGTTCCCTAAAAGTGTGTTACAGGTAAAAAAATATTTTAATAAAACTTGACTTTGTTAGTGCAACTTTGTGTTTTTTTTTGTCCCGTTTTTTTTAATATGGTTACTCTACTTTTAATACCTTCGGCGGTTGTTCCTAAAGCGTCCCAAATAGCACTTGTTATATTTTAAATAACACAAGCTTCAAAATTCAGCAAAAATTAGTTCGAAACCCGTCGATTTTCATAAAGCCCCAAACACGAGGTTATTTTGGAACACCTCTTTAAAAAAATAATACTCATCCTGTGTTAACAATTAAGACACGTGCAGTATATAGAATGACGGAGCATTATGCGTTTTATCTATTAAAAATATTATTCATTATATAAACTCATGAAACATAGATTTATTTTATTGATGTTTTAGTCAAAAAATTGTGCCAAATAGCCCCATTTTACGGTAACTAATTAAAAGAAAAAGGTACAAATTGTAATTTTCCATATGAATTAAAATCTCATTATTAACCAGCGGGTTATAATGACTTACTTTAGGTGAGGTTTGCATGATATATAATTGGGCAATTTCGAGCATGTGTGAAAAGATATAATTAGCTCGTTCCTTTTTCAAACATGTGTGTACGAAAAATCGTCATCAAAGAACGATTTAATCGTCACTGACTCTTGAGTGCGTTTGATACAAATCATGCAAGACTCAGGAATAAAATCCTCGCGCTCATCACAGAACTCTGCCATTACTTTGATTGAAACCCAGGACCGCTAGCTTCGTACGCAGGGTCACTACCAAAAAGACTAACTTTTCGTCTTAATATTTTGCCATTTGGCGGACAAAAACATTACTTACATTGCAAAATACGACTATTATACTACAGCACACAAGGTGTATCATACGTGTCATTACATAGCTTGCATAGTTACAGGGGATCAAGTGCCAGACTTTCTAGATCCCATTTAAAATGGACTCCATGTTGTGTTTTTAGCCCTTAATGTGCTACGTTCGTGTAGTCGCGCGCGTGCCACCCGGCGTTACACTTTCAAGTTGCCGCTTCACGTAGAAAAACCAAACCTTTGCACTTCACGTGGCATTGCGAGGGGTCGGTGACCGTCACCCCTACTGTACTATGTAGCCTACTAACTGAGGCTGTGAGGTTTTGAATACAAATAATGTAAGCTTACTTAGGTACATCCTGTATACAGTGTGTCTAATAGTTTCATTTTAAAATTAAAAAAAAAAAAGTTTAAAAAAACAAAAACCCGCCTTCAAAAAGCAAAATATAACTTCTTTAAAATTGTAGGTAAATCATCAGTTCCACTTAACCAAATAGTGGTTTCCAAGACCAAATACACGAGTTACAATGAAAAATACCAAAATCGCTATAGGTGTGCCTATAAATTTTGAAGAGTTCCGTCGATTCCTCATGGATTCTATCATCAGATCTTCATTTTGAAAAAAATGGGACCAATCTGGAAGCACCAGCTTTAAAATAAAAAAAGAATCTTCAAAATCGGTTCACCCAGTCGAAAGTTCTGAGGTAACAAACATTAAAAAAAAAAAAAAAAATACAGACGAATTGAGAACCTCCTCCTTTTTTTGAAGTCGGTTAATGAAACTATTTCTGCTTCTAACTAAACTATTTCTGCATCCGCACTTTTACGTGTTGTTCTTTAGGTTTGACGGTCAGCTTATTACTTTA
This sequence comes from Acleris literana, assembly GCA_946894065.1. Taxonomy (NCBI): domain Eukaryota; kingdom Metazoa; phylum Arthropoda; class Insecta; order Lepidoptera; family Tortricidae; genus Acleris; species Acleris literana. The sequence continues at coordinate 9,972,948 of OX335669.1, read as the reverse complement.
TTATTGTAAAAAATTAAATTATAGTTCAAAAAAACAATAATTTATTTCACTTTTTTTCTTTCTTGTTTATTATGATGATAGATAATCAATTCGACGGAGTGGCCAAAAACACTTAAAACTTTGCACAACCCTACACATTAAGACATTAGCAAAACAACGATAAAACTTCATCAAATTATGTACTTAATCCATAATGTTTTTAACAAGGGGATTAACTAACCGAGCCCCTCTGAAGGGAGAGGGCGCTGGCGTCAATGACACCTTGACACCTGTCAACCCCAGCTTGGCAAAAAAAACTTACACCGACGTGGTAAACGTAGCTTTTTTCCCTGGCGGTTTTCGGTTTTTTTCTGTAAAAAATTTGACGTTGGTTTTAGGGTCACATAACAGCGAATAATTATATATTAGTAAGTTTGTTTCGAGCTCCATAATCAAAAGTGCACTGCCATTTATAAGTTACTACTAAGTTTTAATTCAGTCCATTAGTATCGAATATTTTTGAGCGACTAATCTCAAATCTGGGACTAGTTAGGTACCCGGAAACATTCAATAGGTAAGGTAATCTTAGTGTTTACCACAGTTTAGTGATACAAAATGAACTTCGAACTTTGTTAGACAAAATTGCAACAGCGGTATTTTCTATAAACAAGGAATTAAATTATTTCAGTTGAAAGATACCCTTTCCAGCGCTTAAAAATGATATTAATCTTTTATTTACAACACAAGTTACCGTGATTTAGATATATACTTAAAATAAGAACAAACGAATGAACTTACAAAATTACTTAAACTACACTAAACTAACAAACCGCTGCCAGTGGGCATTGTTCCCAAAATGCTGGCAGCATTGCCACGTTGAATGGCAATGCTATAATCTTTGTGCGAAGTACAGGCCAGCATTTTGGTCACGAGTTGCGTCGACCAGACGCTTTGAAAGGTCTTTAAGAATACGGTGAGCTCCTGGTCCCCACGGTCCTAAAGTTTCGACCCCAAAAGGCTCAAATATAAAACTTCTATCAAGTTGACTGTATTTGCGCCTTTTGAGGGTCTCCGCTGATTCCGCCGCAAACCCAGCACTATTACTTGTCCCTGGAAGGTGTGATGGCGCAAGGGTATCCACGCAAGATTGTATTGTGATGATTAAAAAAACATTCGCTTAAGTTAAAACGATAATTCAAATGTAATTTAAATATCGGGGAGGGGATATTTTTAACACGGCTTTTTTTTAAATTTCTATGCATTGTTTGTTAGTAATTTATCCACGCACCCAATTATGTCTACCTCGTCTACATAAAGGAGAAATTACGATTCAGGGATTCCTAGAATTTATATCTGTAACTGTAAGGTAAAATAGTTCATTGCAAACTCTACATTTTGAGATTGAAATCTCATCTCAAAAAGTCTCACTAGATACGTTATTTCGGTGTACCCTAAAATTCATCCTTCAAAGATAATTATTTTAGCCAGACTAAAAGAAACCCTAAAAAAGTAATCGACGTTATCATCATCATCATCATCATGTCAGCCGAAAGACGTCCACTGCTGGACATAGGCCTCCCCCAAGGCTCTCCACTCAGACCGATCTTGTGGATGCGAAAAGCACAAGATCGACGTTATAGTGGCCGATAAAATAAATAATAAAAAAACCATGAAATGTACGAATAATCTTGTTTTACGGCGGGTAACACATTTACGCGAAATTCACCGGAAGCACCCCCTCCCGCCAGCGTCTGTTTCCGGTTTGAATATTTCATGAGCTGACGAGCCCTTAAAGGGTTATATTTTACTAAGTAATATGTTTTCCGAGTTACAAAGTAAATCTCAAGAGCAAAAAAGTGTTTGATGGCGCGGGAATTTCACATTAATTATAGGTATTCAAGGGTCGTGACTCGTGAGCGGAACTTTTTAAACAATTTCATTATACATTGATTTTTATCATAAAAAACTGCGTAATAAAATGGATTTATCAATTAAATGTAGCATATCATATACTATTAAACGAGGAATATTTGCATAATGTAGGTATATTTGTAATCACGTTCTCGAAAACGGATCGAACGATTTCTGTGAAATTTGTAATACAGCGGTTTTAATTTTCTTCGCGAAATCCCGTTTTCAACCCGAGCGACGCTCGGTTTTACAGAATACCATAGGTATCTCATGAACTGAAAATAAAAAGGCTTTGATTTGACATATTTTATGAATAATTTTAATTATACTTATTCCTTAATTAACATGACACTTTTTTTTGTGTTGTGTTTGTGTATATATCTGTTTTATCTTATTCTACTTACACTATCTTTTATGCTTAATCTCAACACCTCTACATTTTCATGTAGGTACTTAAAAGGTAGGTACTTGAAGCATAACACCTCAAGAGCCTCGGTTCGGTCGTTTTTTTTCAGGTCTTGTTATAAATAATCATACCAAATTTGACTCGTGTATGTTTTACCATTTTTCGATTCAGCAGAAATAAAAAAAGTGGAAAAAAAAATGGTTTTTTGTCCCCTCTCCCTCTTTATTATTTCTTTATTATATTTTGTTAGTAAAGCTGCCGAAATAATATACATTCTGAAAATAACCGCTAACTGTTACAGTTCAAAAGATACAGCTCTTTAAAGTTAGGACGGACGGACGGCCAGCGTAGGTATATATTAATACCTACCCCTTTGGTCACAGAATTAATAGGGTGTATATCATGCATAGAGTAACTAGACTTATAACGTTTTTAACTTCAAACTCGGATGACTTGTATCCTCTTACAACTATACTCTGATTATTCTAAGACAGCCGTATTTCGTAATTTCAATCACCTACTCACAAGCGATGTGTTTAAAAATATTCGATTCATTATTTAAATTTCTGAACGGTTTGTACCGATGTAGTGCTTATGTAAAGTTAAAGAAATAATAATACTCGTAAGTGTTATGAGCTGTCACAGACATCATTTTAGAATAATCAGAGTATAGGCCCACAGGACGCCGCATTGTAATTTATATTCATAAGCATAAGCATATATTTTTATCCAAGGGTTTAAAATTATACTTACCTACCACACAAAAGGGTAAAGTTTTCTACATTAGGACAAAAAGGCGGAACGCAATTAAATAACATAGGTGTTATTATTCTCAGTGGGGAGACATTCTGGGCAGGTTCCTATAGGTATACCTCGCCTTTATGGGCTGCCTCGGTTGCGTGACGACGTCCCATAAGCACTCCCGGTGGGGGAATGGAATCCTTAAATAGTCCTAGGTCATGGTAGGTAAAGCATTCATTCGACCCGTGTGTTAAGTAAAACAAAGGGGACACCTCAAGATTAGGTTAAATTTTACGAATTTGTCCGATATTTTTCTGAAAGTTGTGTTATGTTGGAGCTAATATTAAATAAAATAGATAAATTTATAAGTAATACGTAAGTATATAAAAAAATTATGGTCTTCCTTTTATTTCTGACACTGTTATTTAGCAAAAATAATCCTTATGATGAAGCCTTTCGCTCGGTATGATAAAGCTACAGGGTAATTATTTTTCTCATGTAACGGGTTCGATTCCTGGTTCAACCATGTAATTATTTAAATATCTATGAATGCAGTTTAAATTGTTTTTTAAATTGAAATAATGTCTTCTTTCAGTAAAATGTTCCATCTACAATATTCAAGGTACTTTCCTTCCATGTGGCATAGCCGTGGGACGCCCTGTATGTATGTTCTTTGCATTCGCATGCTTTTCGTGATACATTGCGTCGCTGCACTAGCTCCCGACTCAATAATGTTAAAACAACTCGTCAATGGATAGCTGCAAGCATGCGGGCAATCGACCAATGAAACTGAGCCTTTAGGGCTTGTTTACGGAGCGGAGCGTCGCGCGTGGCGTGCGGGTTGGCGTTGCGCGGCGCGTGCAGCGGACCGCGTCATCACACGCGCAAACACAAACATATGGGAATGTACTGTGTTGTTTATAAAGATGCGGGGCGTGATGCGGCGCGTGGTGCGGGGCGTAGAGAGTAGCGGTGTCCGTTACATCCGCGGCGGACTCTCGAGCGTGTAGCGGAGCGCGCGCGGACCACAATACTGTCAGAAGGTTCCGCCGCGGGCCCCGCTGCGGGCGCAGTGGCGGGAACCGCCGTTATTAACGCGTGCGACGCTGCGTGCAACGCGGCGATGCCATCCGAGGGCTCCGCCGCAAGTAACGCTGTATTTGAAGCAAACGCGCGTAAAACCGCTTCTCCGTAAACGCTTTTATACAACGCCATATGTTTGAATTTAGTGCAGACCGCGCCGCCCAACGCTACGCGCGACGCCCCGCGTCTCCGTAAACAAGCACTTAGGTTGGGTAATAACTACGAGCACAATCCCAAAACAAGTTTTTTAACGAAACATTACGTTTGAATTATGAAAATTCCGGATTGTGATCATTTTGGCAAAGCAAAAATCGTCCCTTTACTTTCTCAACCTCGTATCTGATCGAATGGTTGTATAGGAAAAGCACTCATGTCCCCTAAAGAATAAGGACTACTTTTTCCTATCTAACTATTCGATCAGATACGAGGTTGAGAAAGTATAGGGACGATATGCAAGTAGCTTGTAACCTAATATAATAACATCTGCAACGCAATTCAATATACAGTGTGTTTGTTATAATAATTTTATTAGCGTTACTCTGAAATAAAGTTTTAATAGATAAAGTCGCAAACGCACTGAGAGCGAAGGCGGCGCGGTACGGCGGCGGCGCGGCGGCGCGTTTCTATACTCGTACGAATAACTGGACAAGAGAATGTCGGACCAAACTCAGTGTAGGGTTCCGATGCCGTTACTACAAACACAAAAAATATCTCGAAAAACTACAAGTTAGAACGATTTTTCTATTTAAAGTTATATGGTGCTGTCTTAGATGATTTTGAGTAGCACTTTAGTCTCCTGTATCTCTGACACTTCAAGTCTAGAACAAACTAAGTCTACTTAGTGGTCTTATCTTATCTTATTATCTTATATTACTTAGTGGTAAGATGGTAGCCATTTTGAATTAAAATTACTCTCTGATTCAAGAAGTTATATTTGTTAGCAAATGTACGAACAAAAGACGGATGGGCGGGTATTTTTGCCGGTGAGTGTATGTTCTTTCATAAATACGTCCTTTCATTTAAGATATTTTTCAGAGTTTTAATACGAAACTTGTCGGTTTGGCTGTAGACAGACAGACTGACATGGCGAAAAAAATGTGGCCGAAGCGGGGCGCAGGCGTTTTTAGTATGGGAACGCTCTTAGTACGTAGCCGTACAAAAATTGTAACTATTGTAAGCCCAACTTGGAAATACACGTGTTGAAAGCCACGCAAACCAAATTAATAATTAATTTCACTAATAGTTATCCGGAAAATACTGGTTAATGCTACCCCGTCAGTTATTATATAAAAGGGTGTTGATAATCTTAGCTTTGAGGCTGAGGTGTTAATCTCAAACGGCTCATTGACGATCGATCGCGCGAGTGAGCTCCTACGAGCGACGTTTAAGCTAATTGACAACTAGGAACTTTTATAAAAGGTGTTCTGAAAAAAAAAACATGCTTTCTCAAAAGCATACAATTTTTTTTTGTTTATTATTTACTGGAGAAAATAAATAAACAAATTTTTACTAATGGCTACAGAGCCAGGCCACATGGTCTTTTCTACGTCACAGCTTATAATACGTAACGCGGTTACCAACAAAATGACATCAATCCGAGTTTCCGACCACTATTCGAAAGCGGGCGCTTGCCGGGCGTAACAAACACTGATAGATAATATTCAAAAATTACTCAGTAAATAACGATAAACAAAATATTAAAAGTAGTTAGTCTAGTACGCTTTTGAAACAAACCTCTATAAGGATGATTTTATTCAGAAAACCTTATCAAAAAGTTTCTGTTGTTGAGATTGAGAATGCACCTCCTTAAAGTTTGTTTGTTCGCTTTGATAGGACACCTTAAACTCGCCAGTTAGTACTTAGTATGGCTATTCTCGTAACCCAGTATAATCCATGTTACAACGAGCCATAGGCTAGTTGAGTACCTCGGTTGACTAAAATTGTCTTGAATCATAAAACAAGACACACTTTTGCGTTTGCTTAGATCTTTATGATGTGTAGGGTAGGGTATGTGGGTATGCTCTTGACGGATACTGAAGTGTATATGAATTTTACAAGCGTACTTCAGTAAATGTATTCTTGTCCCAGCGCGGAAACCTGTCAAGGTAATGTATTCGATTCACGTACCACTGTAGAACTCTGTTGCAGTGACATAAAACAATTTTGAGTGATCTTAGATCACACGGGTGGAATATGATATATATAATAAAATTTGTTTATTAAAAAGGAACACAAATTACAGACGACGATCTGACGATACAGTTAGCTGGAGGTCCCACACTAGGCTATGACGTGGAGACCTGATTCGACATACAATAAAATAAAACTTTACGTTTCGTATCTTCTGGTTACAATAAATATCAAGAAGACTGAGAGAACAAAATGTTGAAACTATCATTATTCATATTAATATTAGACATATTGGTATTGATTTTAAAAACATGGCAATCACGATTCATTGGGGAAACGCCAAGAAGATAACTAGTTTATGAAAAATGTGAACTCGAAGGCCAATAAAAATACATTCGGTTTATTCGTATGTAACGATTTAAGTTAGGTTAAGGAACACAGGATGAATGCGAATTCGTTCTCGTAATACTCGTTTTTGGCTGCATTAAGGCTGCGACTTCACTGAGGCGGAGACGAGCGGAGCTGAGTGGAGCAGAGCTGTGAAAAGAGTCAAGTGATTCCACTGAGGCGGAGACGAGGGGAGCTGAGTGGAGCCGCAGCCTTAAGCAGCATACAGGGCGTCCCAAGACCCCGCTTGACTGTGTCCACAGAAGCGGAGCGGAGACGAGATGTGGATTTCAACTAATATGATTGTTCGATTCCTACACGTCTCCTCTCCGTTCCGCTCATATCCTCTTGACTGTTTCCATTGAAGCGGACTGGAGACGAGATGTGGATTTCGACTAACATTATTGGTCGATCCCTACACGTCTCCTCTCCGCTCCGCTCGTCTCCGCCTCAGTGGATCCGCAGCCTTATTCCCATTATGAGTAAATTTTCTAAAAATCCTAATTCATATTACAACTTACTTGGGCTCCATTTTAATAAACTGAATTGTTTTTGACATTCTATCGTATTTTTTTTACTCGGCCTTTGCCATAAGTACATAATTAAGAGCTTTCATTACGTTGACAATATGATAAATTGATAACATTTCAATTTACGTGACGGTTGCGTAATGACAGGCATTACAACATGAGTGTGGTTTATGAAACGAGCCGCAAGGTGAGTTTCATAACAGATCACACGAGTGTTGTAATGCTAATTACGCAGAGTCTCGTACAATACTTTATCTACACACATATTATAAGTACTCTAAGGTGGGTTCAGAAGCCGAGGTGACAGCGAGGATTAACACTGGCTCAAAAAAAATCCTCTGTAACTTTTCTGGGACAGTATAATAAAGTTTTTACTTCCAAGAAGTCATAAGTAAAATAAATTAACAAACGGAATGAGAATAAAGTTTATTCAAGTCACGGTTCCGCTATTGTTGAGGAAAAGGAAGTTCAGTTCCTAGTTTTTTAGGTTTCCCTCGAAATAGGTTAAAGCCAAAGATATAATATAGTAAAAAGAGGTAGCTATGTTATACTCACTTCGATAGTGGCACCCTAAAACCAAATTGGTACACCTTTACTTAGTCTTGCGCCGTCAACGGAACCGAGAACTAGTCTGCACAGCAACATACACTCGTTTTGTTTCGCTGCCGGAAATTAGCATACCATCCTGCTTTCACTTGTCATTTATGAATTATTGTGTAATTGCAATATTTACTGATTATGTGTGCGTAAGCCGGGCCATTATTACACTCGGAATACCATATAGGTAACATACCTACCTCTTTTGATATTATATCATTGGTTAAAACAATATATGCAGTGTTTTATGGTGTATTGAAATCGAGTGAATGTAAGTTAAAGTCCGAAACTGAAGCGTATGTTAATCCGTACTTTATTGTGACTGCGAAATTGCATTATTTAGAAGGACCCCACATTTGAATTTTATACAAGATAGCTGTTGCACGCGACAGACTCCGTCCGCGTAGATGTCGGTTATCGCTATTCCCTCAGGAACTATTAAATTTTCCGGGATCACAAGTATCCTGTCCTTCTCAAAGACAAGCTCAAGCTATCTTCATACCAAATTTTATCGAATTCTGTTTAAGCGGTTTAGACGTGAAAGCGTAACAGACAGATAGACAGATAGAGTTACTTTCACATTTATAATATTTATAATTAGTATGGATTGGTCTTTTAAAGTAAATCTTAAAGTCTTAAGTCACGATTCATTTTAAATTAGTTTTTTCTAGTAATGATAAAGTTTCAATTGAATTGTCAACACTTTGAACAACGGAAAGATAATTCACGAATAAGTATAATATATAATATATATCACGCAATATATATATCTCGTTTTGAGAATACCACTCTTTATTGCACAAAAATATAAATATTACAATTTTAATATTAAACTAATGTACAAAAGCGTATCCCTAAATGGGATCTCTTCCAGCTAACCTGAATTACCTGAATTTATGTAGGTATATTATTATTATTATTATTTGAGAATTATTTGTCTTGTTTTGTAACTACCGTTTTCCGGTTGATAATCAGCTATTAAAAGGGAAATAATTTTACCAGTTGGTAACCCTAACCCAGTTACGAATTGAGAATTATTTGTATAGCTGATGAGGTAATGGGTAATATTATTATCAAATTCCTAGCGACTATCAAGGGGTTCTCAGTAAGAAATTCCATCGTCTGACTACACAGTTAAACGAAGTCGGTTAAACGCAAGTCACGTAAAATATGTCCAATATCTAAATAGATTTATTGATTAGTGTCAGTGGTTTGTAACCGTACTATTTACTTAAATAAATAAATGATACATTTATTTAAACGCGTTTAGTCGTTAGTACAAGCAAATAGTTACTTCTACAGACTAACGTGTATATTAAAACAAAAAGATGGAACCCAACCGGTTTTTAATATAAAAAATACTACGACATAAAACTTATTATTTCGCAGTATAACTACATGTCTGGTTTCTAGGAACCAGGCTTTATTTCCTAAGGGTAACATTAGTATGTGTCGTGCGTTCATAATTATACACCGTGTTTTTTTTGATTTACGATGACTTCGGCATATTAGGGGAGACCGAGGGGTTTTGATACAGAGGTGAGTTGAAACAACCTCAATTTTGCGAAATCTGTAACCGTTTCGACCTGGCCAACAACGCTGTTTAGCCGTGCCCCACCGCCCGCAGGCCCCTCAGTATGCGTCCTTGGCTTAAACCACGCGGTTGCGGAGTTCTAGCGCACATGTCGAAAAAAATGCGAAATATAACTTTTAATCATTATTTTTAGCTACCTATAATTTGACAATTGTGTTTTGGGTTGTGTTATATATGTTTCGAAAGCTCATTTAACTAAGGACTGAATTAATATTGATGGTGCAAGTCATTGCTTGTGGTTTGGTTTTAGGTTGTAATTTTATAACGGATGGGAGGATTTTTGCTACTGAGGGGATTTGAAACAGAGTGTTTCAACTCTCCTCGGTTCTATTTTGTATGGCTGATTTGCTAATATGGTGAAGTTCATTTTGTTTTGGATTTAGCATGCCTACTTAGTACCAAAGAAAAACATACAGAGGTATAGCGAGCCAAGAAACATATGATCTCGCGGCAGAAGAGGTTGTACTGGGGCAAAAAAGTCTTCGGGATGCTGCCTCCAGCTATATTTATATGGTTACGTTAAAATAGGTTTTTGTTTCGTTTAAACTGAGTAAATAATACTTTAAAAAGATGGATGTTCATTGATTATTTTTAAATTTTAATAAAACCGTTTAATTTACATTTTTTTCTAATATAAAATCCTAGTTCTCCAAATTCAATAACTGTTTCAACTCCCCTCGACCCCTGTTTCAACTTACCTCGGTATTAGGAGAGTTGAAACAGAATGTCTTGTCACGTTTAACTTAATTTTTGGCGCCGGCGTTCATACTTACACTTTTTTCGATGGTCTCATATAAAAGTGGAAGGAATGAGCTATCGATTGGTACTAATCTCGTACGATTCTAGCCAATAGATTTTTGTTTACGACACATTTTGTCAAAATTGTTTCAACTCCCCTCGGTCTCCCCTACTAGGTATATCCATAGAAACTAATTGGTAGATTAGATTTTTAAATATTGCAAAAAAATAACACAAGTAAAGATAACACTTGACACGTACAAGATCGCTTGGTTCGGCGGTAAGTGTCTTGCTTACTGTGTAAGAGGTCACCGGTTCGATTCCCAGACGTATCACTTGTACGTTTTGATTTTTGATTTTTTTAGCGTTTTTGGTATAATTGTCTACTATTCAACAATAACGTGTGTTTCGTACTTATCTTTTAGGATAGATGTGTTTTATTCTAAATGCATTCATAACGAATGGTTTATTTTAAAATGAACGAAATATTTGCGTTGTTTCAAAGAATTTTATCTAAAATGTGGAATAAATGGCCGCACAAAACTCAACAGTCAGTAATTTTATTACTTATCTTATTATTTATTACAATATGAAAAAAAATAACCTAGCATTACTTAAAACTGTAAAAAAACGTATCAAAACAATGAGCATAAAATCAAATAATTTGCGTATCTTCAACGTATTTCACAATCCTGTTTAGAAATCGTTGAAGCGGGATGGTCTGCAGACCATAAGTTATCATAAAGAACGAAATCACAAGGTCGGATCTTCTATTATTAAGTTCATGATCCCGTCTTCATCCTGCACTCTTAAATTACTATCTCTTTCGTGAGGAGTTTTCTTTATGCCCAGTTGTCTAAATCGTCGGTGTAACTGTAACAATAATACTCGTAATTACGGTTTGTTCAACATTAAATAAGGATTTATTTGAAAAGGTACTCCGATAAAAATCAATATTGAGGTTTATCTCCAAAGCATACAATTATTGTTTGGTTATTATTTACTGAGAAACAAAAAATGAATATTATCAGTGTTTGCTACGCCTGCTTTGGACTAGTGGTGGAATGACGTCGTTTTGTTTGTAGGTAACCGCGTTTTGTCTTCTTAATTCTAGCACAGTTGCGACGTAAAAAGATCATGTGAAGTTTAAGGTCCAGCTATTAGCATAAATATGTTTTTTTAGATTTTCACTAAATTACGAAATAAAAGTGTACCTATGCTCTTGAGACAAACCTCTATAAGAGGCGTTTTCACTAAAACGTGTACCGAAATAAGGACAAAAATTAGGAAACTTGAACTTTGTCAGTTTTGTGACGAAAATTAGCTATACATTGACAGCCGTATTGTAGGGTTAATTTTCGTCACAAAACTGACAAAGTTAAAATTCCTTAATTTCAGCCCTTAATTGGGGTACACTTTTTAGTGAAAATGCCCGCTCCTTTTTTCAGAACTCCTTTTAAAATAGTTTATTATATATTTATATACTATTCAATCTCATCTACGAGAGCTAGGATAATGTGTACGGGTAGGTATATCATCATCATTTACTTGTTCTTTTTCTTTACATTACCTCAGCTCAATTTTGCATATCCCTATCCCTTTCCCTCGGTTTGGCTAGTTCGGGGTAGATTGTAACGATCCTTCCAACTGAATATATCTGTTATCGCCTGCATGAAAGGTATCATTAAAGGTCTGAATGATCTGTGACTGCAACGTGGGTTACCCACATCCAACCCGTTATTCATAAACGCACAATAACCCTATTTTTAACCGACTTCAAAAACGGAGGAGTTTTCTCAATTCGACCGTTTTTTTTATGTGTGTTCTCGGATAACTTCGTCGTTTATGAACCGATTTTGATGATTCTTTTTTCGTTGGAAAGGAGATATCCCAATACCATGATAAAGAAACCAGGATGTGATGAGGGCATCAGTGAGGAATTGAGGGAACTCCTCAAATATTGTAGGCAAACATATAGCGATTTCAGTATTTTTAGTGACAAGTCCAGCATTTGCATTTAAAAAGTATCATTTGCTGGAGCGAAAATGATGAAGACCACAGATGGCCACCGGAACTCTTCAATGGTACCGATTATAAGATATCTCGATTAAGATAGTTAAGCGACTACAACGAAGAACATTTAATTGTTTAAAAATGACTTAGATTTTCCCGCGGCGTTGCTTGCGGCGAATTTGAACTGTCTTAAAGTATCATATATCAAACAAGAAGTGGGGGGTACATATTGGTTTATCTAATTATTTTTACTCATAACGTAAGTCATAACTATCGCAACTCCTAACGTATTTTTTTCAGCAACTGTTACTTTTTCAGGATTTTTATAAATCAAACCTCACCTAACCTAGTCTTATCTACATATTGAATATTTCAGAACTTCTGAAAAGTTTACGGTTCCAGCGGTATAAAAATTACATTTTCGGAGTTCCAATAATCGGAGTTGCAATTTTAGTTGAACTTTGGCACACCCAGAAGTGGGACCACATAAGCTTATTATGATCACGAAAAAGTGTAAAATAAAATAAATGTTTTCCAACTGAAATCGGCGACTCACAATATTTTCAACCAAAAGCCGACTTCTGTTGGATTAACCTACCTATCATTTTAATAGAAGCTATATTTCCGTTTTTGAACTTTTGATGGCGGTTTTTTGATTTTTAAAACATTTATTTTAGTTCTAACTAAATATTTGTCACTTTCTGTTAAATAAAAATGTCACTGAGAGATAAGGCTAAAGCATATTTTAAGTATACTTTAGCTATTGCGTGTTTATAAATAACAGGGTTAGACTTTTAATTTATAGTGACGTTTCTAATCCGTTTTATGTATCATGTTATATTAGACCTTTATTATTTTTCGTTTTTTCCCAACTTCTCTTACTATATAGGGAATAAGAGTCATAATCTCATAATGTTAACAATACGATAGCAAGATGTGCTTATACAATGAGACTAAGAGCCTCAGTGTTGTTTACTAGATAACTTAATTCAAACAGTTTCCGTATTTAAATTAATCGTGTTATTCTAAAACATATGCGATTGAAATCCATTCGAAGTTCTTGTATGTATTTAATTAGTTATTAATAGAATGAAGAACATGCCGTAGATAAGTTACTTGAGAATTTCGTCCTTTGATTGTAAAGGCGTCTTGCTTTATCATGTTGTAACAAACATCCTGTACCTCCTTTCCATCCTTTTGAACTCAAATTTATTTGACCAGGTGAATTTTTAATCATTTTCCGTTTTACTTTCTCTGCATATACAGGGTTGTCACAGTTGTCAAAAGACTCAATTTAAAGCTGTGATTTCGGATGTATGGTTTACAAATCGAGTGAGACAGACAGCCTTGGTCGCGGGCGTTCACGTCGCACGCGGCTGCGCATAGGAAGTAGTTGTTTTCGCGGTATTTCTCAGGCTCTTACGTAATATGGGCCATTCGTCTGCTGCAGTGGGGATAGACCCTAATCAGAATTTTAAAGAGGTTTGAAGTTAATAAATATGTAGCGACATCCGCGGTTAAAAAAGTCCTGGTAAAAAAGAGATTTGGGTTCTGAGTAGGTACGCAAATTGTTGCTGAAATGAGAATTTTGGTAATTCCTGATATATTAGTGAAGCAGAACGATCGGGCTAATATAAGTAACGGAAGCTTTTCATTCATTAGTTTTATGCCCCATAACATCGTGCCTACCAGGAGTACTTTTTTAAGAATATCTTTTTGAAACTTTAATATTATATTAAAGTAAGATTGTCTGGACTCTGGAAGAGATCTCTATTTAGCGGTAAGACCGCCTGTTGACTAATGTTTTTTTTGTAGTAAATCCGTTCGTTGGTGTATGCGTTGTTCAATAAAGTGTTTTGTATTGTATTATATAGCTTAAGGGTTAGTTTCCTTAGATTTTTTATGTCCTTTCCAAAGAAAGGACGAAGGAACGAGGATAAAGTCTTCACATAAGTTCAGTGTGGTTTTAGGCGTCATAAACATTTTTTACCTTTTTTAAAGATTGCAAATTGCCTCAAAATATTATCTTCCAAAGAAAAACATGAGATATATTATAAATTCAATTCGGCCCATTAAGTTTATAAAAACGCTAAGGCGCGTGCCTGAATCACTGAGCTACCAAATAACAAGTATAGGGTGCTTTAAAAAATAAAAAATTTGACACTTAGGAAAATTGAAGATTTTTGCCTTAAAACATAATGTTGTATATATAATTGAAAATATTTGAAAAATGTACACGGAAGAGCAGGGAAATTATATGAACTTGGTCGGATATATGTATATTATACAGATATATATAGATACAGTTAATAAAAGAAATGTTACCTAAAACTAGACAGCCACTAAGAAAAAAAATAGCAATTTAGACTCTAAAAGAAGATAAGACAATTAAATTATGTAGCGCTGAAGACTAGATGTGGAACCTGTAGAAATAAGACAAGCGTTACAACCGTGCGTCGTAATAATAATTACCATGTCACCCAAATGTTAGGGAATGAAACATGCTGAACCATAGAAGATTGCAGGCCTGTGCTGGTATTAAACATTAAAATTATCGGCAGTGGTTCTAATTACCGTTGCAGCAAATTATTGACTACAGTATAATTAGGTGGAATGGTAATTAGAAATGCATAATGCGGTTGAAACGCTTGGAGAATGACCGTTTAATGCGCTAGTGTGCTAGGGCCTCAATACATTTTGACAGGATGTGTCATAACGGTCCTTGGGTTATGACGCTTGTAATAGTAGTTCCGTGTTAACTTTAGTTGTTTTCCGATACCTTTGTGTGGCAAGTTTGCCAATTCTGATATTTAATAAGTTAACAATTTCATTGACTGAGTTTTTACGCAGCTTTGCTTTGTGTGAATAGGGCAATTCCGTATAAGTACTCGTAAGAAGGCATTGGTACTTAGCTAGGAGGTATTGGTAGGTAACTTTGTATTTAATCGACTGCAAAAGGTATACCTTCTGTTATAAAATATTTGAATTTGGTTCTGATCTTTTTACTTACCTAAACACACTGTAATCCGGACATCTCCGAAAAATCAGAATGCATAGAAAATATAGCAATCCTAATCAAATATAACATCACAGGGAAATTAGCAATACAATTGTTTAATAAATCAGGTTACCAAATGGGAACGTTATGTGTTTTATTTCTAAATTGACGCAACACATATAAGTTAGGACCAACAACGTTAAGACTGCAATTTGATACTATCAGAACAAGTGCCTTAATAGCCAGGCAATTGAAATTATCTCATACAGCCATTGCATCACCGCTAACCGCTTATTGCAACCAATTTAAACTTGCATCCAGACTCTATGCGCATTCCGATGCAGCATTCCTTCTGCAAAATGTCCACCAGCTATTGATGTAGGTCAGCACACCCTTCTCTTTTGCACGTGTAGCGATTGTAGGCTGTCTTTGTCGCTCATGCCTGTGGAATGTATCGAACCTCTTGGCTTGTTCTGCGCGCCTGGTAGTCATAGGCAGTGCTGGCTGTTCTACTCGTATTAAATAAATAGAGAAACGTTGTTCCAATTCTTGAATTTACTATTTTAGTAATGGGTGTACCTAACGTATCATTTTTTGGGTTTTGTAGTCAGTCAACAAGGATCCCCTATAGTTTCGACATACTACTACAACTATACTACTCACTACTTAGTTTTTTAGAAAGCTCACTATCTACTAACTCTTTCCTCGGAAGCCCATAAACTTATAACGTCTCGCTATAAATGTTCCCTTAAAGCCGCTTTTTGATATAATTTATTTTTATAGCATCTCTCCCTACGGCTTACATATTTAATGTGTCAGCACGCCACCTATCGCAATAACTTGGCAACATAACTACAACATTGAGAGTGCGTAAGTTTTTGGGGGAGTCTGGTCCTAACCTAGCCCAATTTGGGTCAGTTGCATCGCCTAATCGATCACTTTGTGTCCTGTGATTGTGAACTCTGTGGCGTACATTTAAGTTTGAAATTAAGTATTTGAATCTGTGTAGGCTGGAAGCTTTATAAGGTTAAGGAAGAGTTTCGTGCCAACAATTGCTGTATTACGTCACCGTGCGTGTGACTTCATCAGAGTACTATGAGAAAATTAATCAGAGGCTTCTTATAAAAGCTGTTCTGGCAATATCGCATTTCTTCGTTTTTCTGATTTTTGGAGTGATATTGAGTAGATCCCCAAATATTAATTAGTTAATGCTTATGCATGTGTACATTTTATGGTGTTTTTTATGCGGTATGCAATATGTATCATAATGGGGAAAACGCAATATAAATAATAGGTTTTTAATTATTATCAATATCACAGTTTTTGTAACACGTCTCTTAATGAATGTCGGTGCTTCCATGATACCTTACCGACCGTACTCACTCAGAGACATTTTAGAGACAATAAATCGTCACTAAAGAACGACTAATATTGATATTAATATTCAATAACTGACCTTAAGTGCGGCCGTTTGTCACTAAGATGTCACTAAGAGTTAGCAAAACTTCTACAAACTACGTCAGCTGTGTATCTTTACGGGGATACTTAATTTAATCAGATTTATGAAGAACGAGGTGAACAATAGAAAATGTTTCAGTAACTATACATTTATATAGAACATACCATAATGAGGCTTTAAAATCCCCCAAACGAAACGAAACATGGGCTCTGAGTTGTTTCTCCATTATTGAAATCAACATATATTATAATTACCACTGGTTTGAGTAAATAATGGTTAATATTAAGGAGATAACACCGGGTTACTCACGTAAAAATTGTCGAAAAACGCTCGACATGTTTCGGGCTCGTCGGAAATCCCTATTCATGAGCAGACGCGGTCGCAGCACGACGAACACTGCGGACCAGCAGCGCTCTGTCAGCCCGGCTGCTCAGTGCGAGGCGTTTTTCGACAATTTTGACGTGAGTAACCCGGTGTGATCCAGTTTTGATCTCCTTAATATGTCTGAGTCTCACGGAAGTTTTATGTTTAAAGTTATAATGGTTAATGTTTGTGAGTTGTGGTGAGTCTTGGATGTTTTCTATGTGTTTAAGTATTTATTTCCCTAATATAAGTATATGTATATGTATATGTATATATCGTGGTCCAGTACCCATAGTACAAGCCTAGTAGGTAGGTGTGGGTTGTTTGTAACTATGTAGTTAAAATTGATGATACTATAGTAAATAAAAGTTCGTCAGTAGTCCATTAGTGTAATTTAATGGGCACTGGCATGAAATGATACATCCACACCGAAGTTATTTTACGAAGCATCGTTTTGCAACATTTTTACTTATACCTCTCTATTATTTACTATTAGGATATAGTTTAAGGGTGATGCCACAAATTAAATAAAAGTCATTTCGCGCACCATTTTAAAAAGGACACCGCACGTAAAGTATGGAAAAAAAACTTCGGTGAATTTTGATATATGTTACGTGTCTTGGTCAATATATAAAAATACTTGGTGGGCAATAAAATCCTATGACCAGTTTTTGAGAAAAAATATATTTAGTGAAAAATCATCTGGATATTGGTCCCATAGAAAAATGTATGAAAGAAAAAAAAAGTGGCCAGTTTTGAACAAAAAAAAAGGTTTTAGGAACCATTTAATTAATCAACTTTATCAAATAAACTGATATAAAAAAGTGTTCCCAAGTAGCACAAAACTGCATTATAGGATGTCACATAATGCTACATCGGTAACTTTAACATTTATTTAGACTTATAAGAGTACACTCGAACTGCAATAGCTGAAAATTAGGCTTTCGCCTGTATATCGCCATTATTAAGCTTCACGAAGTCAACACTGGTCAGCTTTTAGCGCTTAATAGTACTGTCAGCTGCTATATAGCATTTAATAGGACTGTCAGCTGCAATATAGCATTTTTATGGACTTTAACTAAGCGATATTCTGTATTAAAGGCCACAACCCTTAAACGTTTGCATTTTAAGAAAGAATATCTTTTTTTATGAAAATTCACCGAAGTTTTTTTTCCATACTTTACGTGCGGTGTCCTTTTTTTCGATTGATCCACAAAAAGTAAGGTTTAGTTTTGGTTTGGTTTACGTTTAGTTTCCTATTGACATTGATTTGAATGTTTAACAACATTTTAGATGCATCGTAAATTACTTTTATCAACACATGTGTTTAAACTCACTCTCATACTAAAGCGAACCAAAAACAGTCACCACCCATTCCAAATCCGAATCAATAAGCGAAAAGAAGTGATAAACAAAAACGTCGAGTAACGTTGTCCTGAGGGAAATTATACAAACACTGAACAATTCACGGCGAGGTAAGCGTTTCTGCAATACCGGAAATTTCCGCTTCTAAAACGGAACAATCATGATATATCTCGCTTTTGTGTTAAATAATGAACTTTGCGTGCATGGGTGTCATACAAAATATACCTATGTGAATACTCGTATTTTAGTAATAGCATTCCATAAACGATAATATGTATCTAACACTTTGGTCATTCGACAACTATGCCGAGATACTGCAGTAAAACGCTTACGGGCACACTTTATCGTCATGATACTCATGATTTCCGAGTTGATTGATGAACATTCTAGAGCTAGAGAACACCCCTTGTCTTTCTTAATACTTGTCTAATACCACACCCTATGTAGTGAGGAACAAGAATTATGGCATTCGCATCGGGTAAAGTCTTAAAAAATAAATTAACATGCTAAAAACCTACGAGTTCGTTACATATTTTTAACCACTTTATCCACTACCATATTTTGTCTTTAACTTCCTGTACAGGGTGTGTTTTGAAAAACAAGTAGGAACCACATTTCCCAAAGCACGGGTCGTGTTTAGGCGAGTAACTAATCGTGTTAGAGATAAATTAATTTTGCCCGGGTGGCTTAGACCTGGAAGATAAAGCTGCGGATCATCCTGGTAACTCCAGCTTTGTTACAAGTGTCGGAATAATACGAATTTATGTTGAGGTCGCGGCTTAGGATTTCAATTAAGAATGACAAGCCCACTGGGATATTAACAATAGCAAACATTAACCAGTATTTACTGAAACCAGAGTAATTATAATATACTGGCGACCCGCCCTCGCTTCGCGTCGGTTTATGTGAGGTTTCTGTACCACCCGTTCATGAACCAGAATTCATTATACATAAAAACCTTTCTATAGGTACTTTAAAATTTTCTTCTTTGTTCTCCTTCTTTGTAGATCTGATTATAAATGAAGTATACTCGTAAATATATTTTGAATCGTAAAGAACAGTAAAAAAAACATCTTCGGGGGACTAAATGTATATTTAAAATGAAAATAAATTATTGTTCAATACGACGCTAAATTAAGGCCGGTTTACGACGTAAGCAAATATTGATCGAACAACAGTTACTAAAAATATAAACTAAGCAAAGTATTTTACACGAAACCTAGTTCAGCACATCATCTTTAAATATTACCTGCAACTCCATGCACTATTTACAAACAAAACAGTAATAAGAGAGTTATCATATCACCGCGCGCTTAGTTCAAAACAAAAAAGTTACCGTATCCGATATAGTATAGCTGACTCACTAAGCTAACCTAATAATTTATAGGTGAAAGCCTTCAGCATGTGTGCGAGGGAGAGGCGTGCTAGCCTTGGGAGTAAAAGGGACGGCTGAACTGACCTGCGCAATAGAATTTAGGAAGCAAAAGCTGGGAAGGCTAAGCGCGATTGGTGTTAAATGTGTGGGTTCCGCGCCTATGTTTTGATTTGTTTTAGTGGTATTTTTTTTAATGTACGAATTAGTTTATGTACCTACGAATTTACTTGTAATTGTTTTTTTGTGCAATAAAGAGTTTACATACATACATAATTATTATTCAACGTTTATTTTTAATTGAACCGTGTTTGTCGTATTCTTCAGCACTTAATGGAGTAAATAAAATGTATGTTTTTATGCATTATTTAAAATAATCAAAGATGTTGACTAACTTTGTAAGTTACCTTACATGGTAAATTGTAATTGAATTTGCTTTAATAAATGATAATTATTATTATTATTATTATTATGGGTAACAAAACAGAGTTGCTAATAAATATGATTAACGTTTCCTGTCACTTATATTATAGGTTTTTAAATTTTAGATTTATTTAAGTAGTGTTGTTTCTGTTTTAGATTTATTTAAGTAGTGATGTGTAAAATTTTGTCGCAAAAGCGGTCCCAATAAATTTATCCCATAACTTCATTTCGGGTAATAATCAGTTGGCATAACAATTTCTTGCACTGTTGACAAATTGTGGTTTAATTTATAATTAAGAACTTAGTATTTTTTTATAATGACATTTCGTCGATTGTATAGATTGTAATAAAATATATTATGGTATATTATTTCTATCTTAATTTAGTAGTAAATGAGATACAAATTTAAGACAAATTAAAAATGTTTAATACAAGGACGAGGTCGACGAAGCTACGTTTGGCGGAGTTCCTTTCCTGTGTAGCAAACAACTCTGTCCTAACTTAACCTAGTAGCTTGTTTCTGTTGTGTTGTGGTCACAGTTTTAACCTAACCTAAATCTTGTGTTGTATGGAACTCATAAGTTTTAATTTGAAAAAATATTTATTGGCTTTAAATTATTAAATTTAGTCAAATGTTTGCTAAACTAATATTTGTTAAAAACTTCGTAAACCAACATTCTGCCAGATAAACAAATCAGGTCGTAACATATAACCGCGCAGAAGTAGCTTTACACCACCGTACGTAGTTATTATTTATTCGTATGTACGGTCACGAGCGTTAATTTGGGACCCATTTCAAGAAAAATATGCTTGAAGTCGTCAATGTCATTAGAGATGTCAAGTCATTTGTAACTTTTAGGAAACTCAGCCTTATTGTTGTAGAATGTCAGATTGACTTTGGAACTAAGTTGGGTACCAAATTTAACCTCGTGACTGTACCTTGTCTATTGATGTACTAAATTCAAACCACTCTTACTTTATTACGTTACTGCGACCAGGTATTCAAATGAACAGCTACTTCTGAGTTTGCCTGGACGTATTCTGCGACCTGACTTCAAGTAAGAGGAAGATAGTATAGTATGTCCATATATCTTATTAATATGTTGATAACTATCGGCTGTCTGTCGCTATCACACTCGTTATTGCACCTGACAAATGGCAATATACTTATCATTCGTGTAAAATACAAAAGATAGCTGATGCGAAAGACTAAGAATATCTTAGACGAACTGTGCTATGTCAAGTAGATAAATATTATGTAATACGGAACCCTAAGGACGCATAACAAGTCTTCAAGGGGTGATTTTATTTACGCACGCGTATTTTGATACAGGCTGTGATAAAAAAGTAATGGTTCACCACTATCCGTTAACCTACCGTCAAGTAGCAGTATTAGCACTACGAGGCCCATATTTACAAATACCTTACAGGCTAATAACATACATAATTTATTTACACGGTAATTTTAAAGATTTTCTCAATATTCAATGGCACTAAACAAATAGTGCGTTAAAAAAAAATGAAATACTTGTAGTAAAATATTCATCATTATCATGTTATCCCAATCATTAGTGGTCGGCCCAGCATGTATTTTTCTTCCAAACATCCCAATCAGCCGTCATCTCATTATTCACTCCCATATTTTTAATATCGCTCTTCACACATACACACATTATCATGAATTACATGTCCGGGCAGAAAACAAGCTCGTGGGTGTAAATAAAACACCCTTGATGACGCAAGTAGCCTCACTATTGCGCCAATCGACTCTGAGATGTCTATTCGTGTCATCATAAAATCATAAATTTGTATTGAATTATTACTTAATATCAATTATTCCGCACTATCACTTGACAAATTACTATATACAATGAATTATTCTACCTAACTTAACTATATCAACCAGTTTTTTTATATTGAACCCTATTATTAAAGCAATACGTTATAGTTCGGCGTGGCAGTTGAGCTACGGCGAGTTATTATAAACAGTTCACGATCTTAATTAGCCCCGATGACGGTAGGCTGACAGTAGCCGTCATAACAGAAGTCAAATTATCGCAATTGACTCCACTGACCTAGGAGAAAGCTGATAGCGAGGACTATTGTACTGGCTCACTATAGTACTAGTTGACGCGTGCTGGGCCCATGACCTGATAAAACAAAGAAGTGTTTTTTAGATAGTCCAAGTCACTGTTTGATAGATAAAAAAAACACCCTATATAATGGCCACACCCCTTCTTTCGGCGTTACATATTTTTATGAATTCTAGCTAAGAACTAAAACGATTAAAATAGCTTTTATAAAAAGAAAACGCGTCAAAATCGGTTTTCGTTAGTAGCTATGTAGGTATGTAGTTGTGGTAGGACCTTGTGCAGGGTCCGCCCGGATAGCTATCACCATCTTATCCATTAACCCACCGCCAAGCAGTAGTGTTCGCATTGCTGTGTTCCGGTGTGGGGATAAGACAACTGGTGAAATTACTAGCATAGAGGCATTCCATCTTAGTCCTCAGGGTTGGCAACGCATTTGTAGTCTTAGGTTAGGACTGCAGTTTTGAGATTGTAGTCTTGAGGTTTCAAATGTCTATGGGTCTCAGATCACACTTACCATCAGGTGGCTGAGTACCCGCGTGCCTTCTCCTTGCCATAAAAATAAATGCCACTTATAGACACAACATACATTTTGAGGGTTAAAAACAAGGGAACCCAACTGCCAATTTTTAGCACTGATAATAAACAAGCGCCCTAACAAATACTCGTAAATATAACGAACTGTCAAACATTTTGTTTTGACTTGTTTAAAGGTCAGTTTTGTTACAATTTATCGTCAAAGAAATAACAGGGTCGGAAATGGCGCAGAAGTTACGAGTTGTTTGCACGATTCCTTATTCCTCAGAGTTAGAAAGTGGACTTGAAAGTTATTGGTTTAAATATGAACTTCCATAAAAAAGATGAATTTTTAAAATAGTACCAGTAGTTATCGTGTGATTAATGACTACGAAGCCTTAAGTCCCTTAGGGCCTATGAGTTACATTGTCATTTAAAGCAAAAAGGCGGTATACGCATGACCTTAACACTTTTATAATCCATTTTCTTTTAGAGAGAGTACCCGTCATGTTTAGGGAATTTGTTTAACTTAAACCGTTGCTGATACATAGACCCTCCCAAAAATATGAACCTTACATATGGGCATCCTGTATAAGGATGTTGTAAAAAATATTTTGCGGCGCTTCTTTTGATTGTTGTCTGAGTTGTCTCCTTTTATTGGGAAGAGCGGGTGACTCTGAGTAAGTAATGAGGGTGTAGCCAAGATGCAAGATATCGAGGGAAAATATTTTTAACAGCAAATGATATCTATCAAAACCTTTTTAACATCATCATCACTCACCGAATTTCAATTTTGATTGATTAATGATCGAAGCCCGACTTGGGGTGATTCTCGGAAACGATAACGAAATCGGCACTTAGAAAAGATTCCGTAAATTTTGTAATTAATATAAACGTAAATTAGGGAAATTTACCTATTGAATTTAAAATTACCTAATAGATTTTTTGGTCGTTACAGTAAGATACAGTGGTTCTGGGATATTGCCAGAAAATAATTTGTTTCACCTTTTTTGATGTACTTAATTGGCTAGATATACTAGAAATATAAGAATAAAGGCCCAGCCACACCGCTTGCGTGACGTGCACGTGCCCGTGCGCGTTCGCTTTCCACTGCGTGATATAGTATGAATTCTCATTACGATATGTCACTATACAACGCAGTGGAAAGCGAACGCGCACGTGCACGTGCACGTCGCGAAAGCGGTGTGGCTGGGCCTTTAAGAAACAAAAATGAAAAATATTTTAACTGACTCTTTTAGTTTTTACAGCTGAACCACTAAAGAGAAATCTTTTTTTTCTATGCCATCATAAGGTAGGCATTAAGTTTTCGCTTGTTGTATTAAGAGGAAGAATCTTCACTAGCTTATCCTTAGTCCTTAGGTTTTTAAAGAATCTTGCCGTGAACCATCGTAATGCGCGAATACTACATTGACATTGCCATCTCTCTTCTTTAATACTATATTCTTGTCTAAAATGGCCATTTAAAGTTACGTCAGAAATTACCGTTTATTTTGATTTGATGTTTGATAACTTGTCTTAAGACTTTTTGAATACAGCCCCTAGTCAAAGCCGAATCTCGAAAGGAGTTGACGGTGTCATGGTAACTAACGTGATATTTCGAAAAGCCAGGCGCCTATTCAACCCATTATCGGTAAAACCTTATTGTCTTCGACGCGTTTCCTTTTTGTATTAAGTTTAGTATTCAATAAGAGCTAAGTCAAAGGCAATAAAGATTTACCCAGTAGAATATCGGCCCTGCGGGCCTAGTATGGCTGCGTCTATATCGCGTGTCAAATGTGGATAAAGCATCCATCACTCTCGTACTTATTTACGTGTCAGAAAGTGACGGATGCCTTATCCACACTTTGTCACGCGGTAAACGCAGTCATATTAGGCCCCCGGGCAGGCATATTTTTCTTCTATACAAAACGACAAAGTACGTCCGATCAATACCTACAACGTATTGGAGGCATATAAAACATATGTATAAAGCTGCCCGAACGCGCCTAAATAAACCTTATATACTCGTGTTGAAAATTCATTTATCGAAGTTTCCTGAGAACGTATAGTGATACCTACGTTTGCACTATGCACATTATATTTCCGAAAGAATTTTGCAAATCGGCGCAGTACCTAGTTGTTAGTGGTTACATATTACATAAATATGGGTCAAAAAATTAACCTCCTTTTTACGTTAACTACCTACCTTACCTACCTACTTACATCTAAGAACTTACGTATTAATGAATTCGCTATCACTAAGGTATATGTATAACATTTTTGTAATAAAATAAGTAACAATTTATGTATTTAAACGAATATGTACCCAATCACCCTAACATGTTTATAATAAGTAAACTAGGTAGGTAATCAAATCGCTCTAACTTGATGAATACTGTTTCGCGTTGACCACTTTAATGTACTTAAAATATAAATAAAAATAAATTACAACTTTCCTCGTTCACAGGCAAAGATAAAAAAAAAAAAAATTATTATCTTTAGTTCTCTTGTCATCCACTCACACAGCAATAATGAGTCATTTTTTATAATATAAATTCACCAAAATAACAAAAGAAACAACAACAAATCTAACCCAACTTGACGTAATGAATAGAATGCACTACTTGCCTACTTGCATCTCTCTTGACGTGTCTCGAACTCTCGACACTCAAAAACCGGTCGAGCGAGCTGGCCTCGCCGCGCGCGGGCATCCTTCATGTATTAGCATCGGCAGCTACGTTCCATGAGGCGGTGATTATCGCACGTACCTCGCGCAGAGAAATATCTGTTACGTAGTAACTCTTATTTAATCTGTGCCCCGGGCCTCTACTTTATCTCGGTAAAATCATTATTGTCTTTGATGTGTTATTATTTTGAAGTCGGCCGCCATTACTGTCAAGTAAATAAGAGCTACAAAAACGTTGAAAATCCGACCACTACTTAGTCCGAAGCGGGTGTCGCAAACACTGATAATATTCTTTTTTTTCAGTAAATTATAATTATAAATTTGAAAAAAAGGTATGCTTTTCAGACAAACCTCTATATTTCTCAATTGAGTGTGTTACAATTCTGCCTTCGTTAGTAAAAGGGCGCATGTCTCATAGAACCGCGTATGTATAAGTGACCTGATTTGTTAAGCTAGGGGGTTAGATTTGCTTTGACCTTCAAATGGCACATGCCTCCTATTTATTTAGGAGGGCAGAATTAACGTTCTAGCTAGCGAGTGGAAGCTCTGTCCCTCGCAGACCTCGCAAGTAGGTACCTATTCTTATAGAGTGCGAGGGACAGAGCATTCGACTCTCTAGCGAGTACGGTAATTGTAACTCATGGTAAGGGTAGGTACATACTGATAGTAATTCTAACTTGAATCATTACAGAAATAAATGTCCTAGACTACTACTACTATACCCGGTAGTTGCGTTGCGGATGCTGATTTTTTCACATCCGCGGATGTGAATGCGGATGCGGATTTTTGAAGGCTCACATCCCCGGATGCGGATGCGGATGCGGATGTTTAAGATCTTATATCAATATAGTATATGAATGAAGAATTAAAACAAAGATACAGTAGTTAATCTATACAATAAGTAATCCACAGCGCAAACAAACACGAAATGATTTATTTACAAGAAACAAATGATGCCCCACAACAAACGCGTCGGATTTTGTCACCATTTTTTTCGGTCCCATTGGTCATTGTCACGTGCGAACGGCATGCGCCATTAGCCGGCCCCGCCCAATTTCCTTCTTGTCGCAACTTGTATTACAGCCGCATCCGCAATTCCGCATGAACATCCGCATTGATTATTGCGGATGCAGATGTCCAAATCTATGCGGAAGCTCCGCATTTGCGGTTGCGGATGCGAATATTCGCAACATCCCTGGTTACTAGTGCACAGTACGCGAAAGAACCATAAGTTGCGTAACATGAGGGTAGGTTTTGCCAGAGGAAATATATTGAGAGTCGAGAGTGTATCGAGTACTTTATTTTATTGCCTATGCGTGATCGGATTTACGCCGCGTACCTGACTAAATCAAATTCATTTTAGGAAAAATAAGCCCCGGCTGTCAGTCTGTCTGTCAGCGGGCTGTATATCATGAATTGTAATAGGTAGTCACTTAGTTGAAATTTGCGCAGAGAGATTAAGTATTTTTATTTAATACATATCATAAGTCCTCTATTATGCTACTCGCCTTTGGCTCGTTCCATAAAACCATAGCCATGTTCAGTGATGTGCCGTGCCCGGGAACATTGCCCAGCGTGCGAATATTGCCGAACATGTTGCCGGCAATATTGCTATTGCACTTTTTAGTGACGTTATTTAACATTCAACCTTAGGTCTCCCCACACCTATCGACGCGGAATCGGCGTTAGCTGATCAAAAAACTCTTTATGTCTACTGATGTCTACGCAATAAGAGCAAAACAAACGTCAATCGGCTCGACCGACAGGAAATGACATCTATCGACCGGAAATTCTTCGTTCTTTGTTGTATGGGAGCCCCTTTAGTTATTAATTTTATTTGGTTTTTAGTATTTGTTGTTATAGCGGCAACAGAAATAGATCTTCTGTGAAAATTTCAACTGTCTAAGTAGCTATCACGGTTCATAATATACAGCCTGGTGACAGACGGAGAAACGGACAGCGGAGTCTTAGTAATAGGGTCCCGTTTTTACCCTTTGGGTACGGAACCCTAAAAACATTTTTGAGATTCTCATAACGAGCCCTTTAAATTTCCAATTTACCCCCCAAAAGTGGTCCCATGTTTTAAATTGATTTATTTACCTTACACGTCCGTGTTTAGGTCACTGACTTACATATGCGTACCAAAAATCAACTTAATAGGTCCAGTAGTTTCGGAGCAAATTGGCTGTGACAGACTGACAGACAGACAGACAGACAGACAAATAGACAGACATACAGACATACATACAGATAGACAGCTAGACAGCGGAGTGATCCTATAATGGTTCCTATTTTCCTTTTGAGGTACGGATCCCTAAAAAGGCCTTGGCAATATTGCCGCCATTGCCGGAAACTTCTCTATGTTGCCGGCAATATTGCCGGTGGCAGTTTTCTGGGAATTTGGGAAATTGGCTACGGCACATCACTAGCCGTGTTTTAAGGACTCTCATTATGTATCAGCTACATAAACTTCTATTAATGCCGCTGTAACTACAAATAATAAAATAAATCAATAAAACTACTTACAAAAACGTGTTATTTTTGACGTATCTCGCTCGATCGTAGCAATCGCTGTAACTCTTGAACCGTAATAGAGATTTTTTGAAAGAGAGTAATAATATTGCCGCTATAACAACAAATAATAAAACGTACGGATCCCTTCGTGTGCGAGTTCGACTCGCACTTGGCCGGTTTTGGTTCATTATTACGAGTATCATCATTATCAGGCGAAACAAGGCCATCTCCAGACCCTTTTCCAAGGATCTCCACGACGATCAGTATAGTCCAAATGTTAAAGCAATATCGCCTGACTCAAACGCTGACGTCACTGTGCTGATAAAGATCTGTGCTGTGCCAAATGCCGATGTCGAGAGTAAGCTGTCAGCTTAGATTTATTGTAACGTCGTAATAAATAAGCCCTTTTTCAATGAGTGTTTTTTTTGTGTCGAATTCAACATGGGAAACAGAATATCTTCCTCTTAACAAAACCATCTGATGATGATGTATTATATGTATACGTTGTCAATAGGAAATATTTACAACGTCAATCATCATCTAATATAATTACGATTTTTCACACCTTCAACAAAAGCAGATTCATGTAACATGTATTTTTTTTTAATAGCTTTAAAACTAATCAGATATAAGCCAACAAAGATTTTTTTCAATCCAGCCTTAGTTTTCAGTAAAACAGAATTTAACATGAAGTTAATGTGGCCGACGTGTTACATGACGTCACACGGCGTATCGGATCTCTCTGTCTAATCGGCCTAATCGCTGTCTAATTAGCAGTTTAAAATGCTTGTATCATCCGTATTTCTTGGCCGATTTTGATTTTAATTTCACTTTTGGTGATCTCTTTTAGGTACGGTGAAAATACCGTAAAAGAGATCACCAAAATATTTTGTTGAGAAATGCGATTTAAAAAATCCATAAATATTGAGGGATACAAAATGGAAGCATCCAATCCTCTTTTTTATCAAATCGATGTAAAAAATAATAATAATTTTAAAAGACAATTAATAATGAAATTAGGCAGTCTCAGTCTGTAGATTCTTTCAAATCTAGACTAAAGAAGTTCTGGCTTGACCATTCTGTCTTGCTTATTGTATATATTTAGTTAATTATTGTATATATATGTTTATATATTTTATCTATTAATATTCATATAAATTTCTTTTAGTGTTGTACTTATTTCACTTGTAATTAATTATTTCTCAATCGCTCAAAGGTTAACTGGAAGAGATCCATTTAAGGGATAAGTTCGCCTTTGTATATCCCTGGTATATTTTTGTCTATTTTATAATTGTTATCTCTTTTGTTTGTACAATAAAGTGTTTACATACATACATACATACATACAATAATTTAAAGACTTTTTCAAAAGGTTTCTTAGAAAAAGGATGTAGGTATGTAGGTATTTACCACAGCACTGTACCGCATTACAACTCCCGGGCATGAAAGTTAATTATCTAGAAATGTTTCCTGTTAGCATAATTAACTTTCAATCTACCTTTGAATATGATTATGTTTTTAAGAGAGTTTCAAACTGTTTGTTTTGGGAATAATTCATTTTCCGCTTACTTTGTGTTGTGTCCCACGGGGCTGCCTCGTAAACAAATTTAATACTGAAATATTGGTTTATCTGAGACCCTCGAAGGAACCGTATTTCATCGCTGCATACTGATAAACATAAATTATAAAGGAATATAGGTTCAAAGGGGGCCCGTTGTTTTCCATGTTTTCTTAGTCATAATATCATTGTCTATACAGGATGGAAAAAACGAATGCCACATGGACGGCAACTACCATAAATATTGGAAATATGTACTTAGCAAATTCTACGCAAACGAGACTTACTTTTATTTTTTTTAAATAATTATTACTGCATTTATGGATTTTTTTAAATTAACCTACCTTAACCGGGAATAGAACTGGTCTAAAATGAGGAAAAAATAAAGAAGGGTATTTTACGGTCTTTATTTAACTTAAATGTGTTATAGACATAAATGATCACTATCAATGACCCTTTCGATCTGCATCATAAAACACGACTTTATTGTTTTGTCATATTCGACCAGTTGGATTCCTGGATTTCATGGTTAAGGAAGAGGTTTTTTCAAAAATCCAATAATGCAGTATTTTTAGTATTCAAAAATAAAAATTAGTCTCTTTTGCGTAGAACTTGCCATTTCCAATATAATTAATTAATTAATTTATTTATTTATTACACAATAAATCCACAGCACAAATTACAGCGTAGTTTGACAAGTTTTCGGTTAAACAGAACATTGGCCAATTACAGATTTTCATTTTGCTAATAGAGCTTTTACGAATCTCCAGCGCATCACGCTAACAAAATTTTTATAGATAAATAACAAAAAAATTAAGGGAATTGATCCAAACATACTGCTAGTTGACATTAAGTAAATAAAGATAAAGAAGTAATAAAAACATAGGTTAGGCATTCGGTAGGAATCAGTTAGGTACCTAGTGTCTGTATGTGTGTGTCTGTATGTGTGTGTGTGTATGTGTGAATGTGTATGTGTCTGTTGATTTGTAATGTTACTTGCAGGCTTGCATTTAAGGCAGTTGCCGTCCATGTGGCGTTCGTTTTTCCACCCTGTATAATTATTGATATGGTAACCCATAATTTTATTCATTTCATTGATTGCATCATTTCGGCATGTTGAGCCTGGTTGGTACCCTGCCTACGAAGCTATTGGTCCCGGGTTCAATTTAGGGTATGGGCAAATATTTGTGTGATGAGCGCGAGCATTTGCTTGTTTGTTTGATTGTTTCTGATTATTCGATGTTTTAAACCGACTGCGGCGAAGCCCAAATGGAGGGTTATGTGTTAGACTTGTATGTATGTATGTATGTATGTATGTATGTATGTATGTATGTCCGTTCCTATTTCCTCTCGTACCTACTCAACGTTTCAAGCGATTTTGTTAAATAATACATCATTAAATTCGTCTTGAAGTAAGAATCACTAAGCTCATACAGTCAAGGACTTTAATTGTTATGCCACTATGGAACCCTGCCGCATAACGTTAATCCTTCATTTAAGCGTAATTTCAGTCATGTGGTTTAACGCTGTCATTATGACAGGGTTCCATAGTGGCATAACAATTATAGTCCTTCCTTGACTGTACAGTGCAACCATTTTCTTAATAGAGATAGTTTTTTTATGACACGTGAGTGATAAATATACTGTCAGTTGCGAGTGCAAGGGTGATAGCGATAGCCAGCCAAAACCTATTAAGAAGCTGGGAATACTTTACAATTCTAAAAAAAAAGCATTTTTTAATCGGGCTTTACGAGTTTTAATGTTTTAAACATATGTCGACGACAGCATCAAAAAATTCTGTCAGGTTTTTAAAGCTTTTATTTAGTTATCTATTTAAGTAACTAAATGTAATGAAATAAATGAATTTGATTTGATTTGATTTTGGAGTATGTATTTCTCTATATGAGTACCTATGTTTATGGTTGGTATAGTACAGTCAACAGCATAAATAAGTGATCATTTATGTACCTTGTCACTTTAACGTCGTGTTTGAAATGTCATACAAAATTGTGAAAGGATTGAAAGCGACAAGGTACATAAATGATCACTTATTTATTCTGTTGACTGTACCCATACTAGATTATCACAGGGGCTATTGCTTAAAGGGCGCCATATACGGTATGATTCGTCGTTACGATCCGTCGGTTCAGACTGAAATCGAACGACGGATTGTACGTGTGTGGCAATATCGCGTCCAAAATTCAATAGAAATATGAATCGTCACGATATCGTTTCAGATCGATCGTAACGACCGATCGCTCCGTATATGGGGGCCCTAACGCACTCGCGATCGCAATCGTTTTCATTTTGAAAATCGAAGGCTTGTCTGTATACAAAATGAAAACAATTGTTCCGCTTTGAAACCGATTCTGATTGCGAGTGCGTTAGGCAATAGCGACGCAGGCCCATTTGTGTGAGATTGTCCAACAATATTTACATAAAACATAGCCTTAGGCCTTCCCTTATAAAATCACTCCAGAGTCTAGCATTGTGTCATCTACTAAAACTCATGCATGACTCTCATAAATACCCAATCAAAATTCATCATTTATTAAAGTAAAAACTCATAACAGCTTCAGATTAATGCAAATAAAGCCTAACGCGCTTAAGTCTGTAATCCATATTTTAATCCGGGAGTAATTAGACGCACCCCTTGAAGCCTGTAATGGTAATTACGGCTACCCGCTATATTTAAATGCCGAAATATGATTATCCAATTAAAAAACGTTTTGTACTTCTGTAGCATCGTTAATATAACGACTGGCCTGCGAGAGGGAGATGATGTATTTAAAGGTAACCCACAATTTTATCGAATTTCACTTAATTGATTGTATCATTTCCCGAATTTCATTTCATACTAGACTAAGTAGTAACCATTGTAATATGTTTAAAAAATGTCTGACTGCTGAGTTTCTGCGGCGTTTCTTCTCAGCAGTGGTCTCCTCTTGGGAAGCGCTGGTAGATTCTTGACGTGTAAAAGTGCCCGTGCGGCCTACTTACTGAATAAATATCTTTTATCTTTTTTTATGTTTTATCGAACATTATTTTCTGCTGAAACCATGGCGTGTTTCAGGATATCTTAAAGATTAATTAGGTACGTAAAGTCCCTAAAAAGAACTATTCCGATTTAACTAGCTTTACTTTCAAAGAAACCACGTCTAGGGAGCTACGTTGGGACTGTCACACAGATACACAGACTAACACATAAACACACAGAAAGCTACGTTAAACTTATAGCATCCCTCTTTTTGCGTGGGGGTAAAACAGTTCAAAAGGACGGGGTAACAAAGTGCAAGAGCTTAAGTATGTGTAAGAGAGCGCATTTTTTTTGCAAAATACGTGATCGAATGCGTGAAAAAACAATCAGGGTCAAGCGCCAATGAATTAAAGAAAATTCCCTCACAGCATTTTCATCATGTCTTGCGTAACCTTACAATATTTTTCCAGCCGCGATCCGTCATGTATGGTAGCTTTTATTAATCTTTCTTGTAATAATTTATTCGCCGACAGATCGATGGTACTTACTCCTAGAACCAATTTCTAACATAGGCAGAACAGTAGACATTGAAATCGAAATCTAGAATTAGGCAGAGTTTGAACTAAGTTTTCTTAATTATTATACTAACGTAAATAGTTTAGAGGTTGGGTATTCACTATATATTCCGGTTTTAGGAACCTAGATCAACTTTTAATGAACTCCGCGACTTTCTTCATTGATGTTAGTTGTTGACTATTTCACGGAAATATTGACAATGTTAGCAAAGGCTTTTTAAAGTCCAACTATTGCCCTTTCAAATATGTTTTTATGTAATTACTAGTTTGTGTCCGCAGGTGTTCCCTTGTTTCGCAGAGAGAAATTTCATAGAATTCATTTATTTGTAAAATAAACATGATTTTAATATCTTCTGCTCTGCGTATTGATTATTCTATGAACTAATAATAATATGATAAACATTTTCTATGAACTGAAATTCTATACAAAAATTGTCTATAAAGCAGATTATCGTTATTCCCTCGGGAACTTGAAATTTTCCGGGATTAAAGTAGCCTGTGTTAATCCAGGGTATAAACTGTTCATTTCAAATTTCATCCAAATCTGCCCAATCGTTGCAGCGTGAATGAGTAACAAACTAACACACAAACTTTCGCATTTATAATATTAGTCAGATATGTAGGATTGTCTTTGTGTGAGGTTCTTCACCCTAGGTTTCCTGGTTTTTGGTCGGAGGGGTCGATATTGTTCGTTGATTTTGTGATCGAAACTGTTTTCGTTCAGTTTCTTGGATAGAATGGATGGAGTGTATTTTATTCTCTCTCATTACGAGTGCAAGAAATAAAGTGCAAAGTGGGTACAAGTCTTTGTACTAGACTCTGCAACCGCAGATATAGCAACTTTAATGTATGGACGGTCAAGAATTCACGTGAACAACGAAAAGGTAAGTCGCTCAGTGAAGTTCACCAAATACTTTACATGTACTTCACTGTTTCAGACTATATTATTAATAAAGAACCTTATCGATTTTGAGATGTTTGAAGCCTTGATACATGTAGTTATTGTGAACTTGGTCGCTCAGGGAGTACTCTGAATTCTTCGAAAAAAGGTTTGATCTATTTATATGATGATTTTTACGGTTTACATTCGTTTCACCGACACTCATTTCATAGAACGTATCACTCCGCAGAATTTCCGTTTCATAGAAAGTTATTTTCTGCTGAACCCGTGTTGATTTCAGGTTATCGTGTGATGTTTACAAGTGTAACCTAACCTAACCTACGTGAGACATATTGAAGATGACCTGAAATCGACTCAGGTTCAGCAGAAAATAGCTTTCTATGAAACGAAAATTCTGCAAAGTGATACGTTCTATGAAATGAGTTTCGGTGAAACAAGGGGACACCGAATTTACTCTTGTGTGGGCGTGGCAGCGTAATGTGGCCCTTAATTTTACCATCTCTTTTCTCTCGCAGATGTTCCGTTGACATGGTATTGGACGGCGCGCGCGCTGGTGCCGTGCGCGCTGCCGGACGCGGCCCGCGTGTCGCCTCGGTGGCCGCTGCCGCTCTTGGACGCCTCTCCTCGCCGCAACCCCTTCTCCTGGCGGTTGAATGACACCGAGTACCATCCCAACCGGTGAGTTATAGTCCAAGAGTTCTTACAGTTCGTTCATTCAAATAGTTTGCATGCTTTGAAGTGCCGCTTCAATTGCTACAAAGAAGCCGCCTCGGCGCGCACAAAGCAGTGTCGGTGACTTCAAAGGGTTGTAATGCACACTATTTGAACAAACCAACTACAAGCATTTTTAAGTTATGATTGTTTTAAGTAACTAGTAATATTCTTCGCAAAAAAGTCCTTGTGGTATTTTGAAACATTCATAAACATTAAATTGAATATCAAACAGCCAGATAGATCATTTACTCGGTCCTTTTATTTGAGCCAGGTGATTGCAAAAATATTAAAAATATATTTGAGCCACGCGCTCGTTGAAATTTTTACACAGCAATGTTGGTAATTAAAAATAAATATTGCTCTGCTCGAAAAAAAACATTACTTTAAAAAATCATAACTCTGATTAGCTCCAAACCAGGTTTGTTTCTTTGTATTTAAATAGGTTGTACACTGTTTCATACTCAATTTTGTACAGAATATCGGTTTATAGAAAATGTTTATAATATTATTGGTTCATAGAATAATCAATACTCAGAATACTTACTTAAAATATTTTTAATATATAATATTTTTGTTACAAATACAATTCAATGCTTCGATATTCATAGCAAAGAATATCAATTAAAATATTCTTGATCCTCATATTATCTAGTTAAGTAAAACTTATTACCAAGAATATCATTTTATCAACGACATATAGTTTCTAAACGTTAAGGGGAAACTCTGCTCTGTCTATGAACCCTTGTTTTTAAGATACTTATTTCATAAAACGTATCTTCGTAGGTAACCCGAAATCAAAACGGGTTCAGCAGAAAATAGCTTTCTACCTAACGATAACTCTGCGAAGTGATACGTGTCGGTATAACAAGGGGACACCAAAAATACACCGATCGAACAATATTCTTAAAAATACTACTGTTTGATTAGTTTGTTAAATAAATAAGGAGACTATCTTTGAATTATGTTTCTATGAAATATGGTAAATAGTCGTAGAAACAATACTATTGTAAATAAAAATACAAGAACCAAATGTTATATGAAACATTTTCTGAGAAACAAAATTCTATGAAATTTTTTCAAATTGAAATTAAAAATATCTCGCTTAAAACGGATTAGCTTTGTCATCGAGTTCTGGGAGATTTTTGAAGTTTTAAAGTATTTTGCCTCATCCTCAGACAAGCAAACAAACCAACAGATGTAAATAAAAGCTAATATAATCATCAAATTAAAATACAGGATATATCCGATCAAGTTTTGCTAGATAGGATTAAAAAGATAGGGAAAAACCCCAAGAACAACTTTTAGCGCTAATCGTGTGTACCTCTAGTTAGGCCTTGAACTATTCCGTGGTTACGCTTATAGAAATCTACATTAGGCTTGGGTCCAGCTTGCTTGTGACATTTTTTTTACTTTACCCATTTTTAAAATATATTTTTTAAACTAGCAACCTGCTTTGCATTTGAGCTTGCAACCTGTCACTTATATACACTGGTAAACATCTAAGCCTGTTTGTACAAATTGTGGTCACTGAAAAAATAACAAGTTTTTAGATTTATTGGTAATTCTGTAGCTCGGCCGACCCCACTGTGGGAATGAAGGCGTGTAGGTATACTTACTGGGTGTAATCGTTAAGTGTAGCCAGGTGATTATTCCGTAAATATAACAGATATCAGAAAATATTAGACTGATATCGAAAGCACGTTACCCAATGATTAAAATCACATAAATAACTTTTTATAGCAAAAAAATATTTACTTGAACGACGCCTGAATTGCTTGCTCTCTCTGGATATAATAAAACGCGAGTACACTACATGTACCTAATTCCGAAGAGTCATAATACCGAATTGATCAAAATTCCGAACGCCATTTTTTGATAGAAGACTTAACTTTTTGCTATCTCTTATAAATCGAACCTAACCTAACCTACGTATGACAGTTAAATTGTGTTTTTAATCTAAAATAGCTTCAGCGTAACATAGCTTTCGGAAAAATAAAAATTCGGACAGATGAATATTCGGAAAAAAGTAATTCGGAGTTTTTAGGTGTTCCCAATAAAACGACCATGCCGTAAAGTTTTAATTTTACTCCCTTGTGACGTAATCTTCTATTATAGGGTGCAGCTGAATGGGTCACTGGAGCTGCGCCGGCACGAGGTCAGCGAGGGCGTGCTGCAGTGCGCTGCGCTTACGCAAGTCGGGACCGTGCTTGGGTACCCGCTGCAATTGAAAACTGCACGTAAGTTCACGTGGAATGGAAGGAAATGAACATTTGACGACGTGCTAGCCTAGTTCGTAGTGACCCTGCCTACGAAGCTAGCGGTCCTGGGTTCAAATCCCGGTAAGGGCAGATATTTGTGTGATGAGCACGAGTATTTGTTCCCGAGTCGTGGATGTTTTCTATGTATTTAAGTATATATTTCTCTATATAAGTATTTATATCGTTGTCTAGTACCCATAGTACAAGCCTAGAGCTTAGTTTGGGACTAGGTCAATTTGTGTGAGATTGACCCGTGATATTTATTTATTTATTTATTTATTTATTTATTTAACAGCATTACAATAAAAACACGGCCCTCTTTGGCGGTCGGATAAAAATAGTACATTTTGACACAAGTGCGGAAAGTATCATTTTACACGAGTCCCGAGGTGTCTTGGCTCAAACTGCAAGCGAATCAAACGATTTGTACATTTGCAAAAAAATGACAATGAAAAACAAAAGTAATACAGTAGATACCTAGTCAAATAAAACCAATTTGCGAAGAAGTTTAATGTCGCATAAAAATTTAATTACGATTAAAAATCAATAAGCAATTTAAATACTTATGTTAGCAGATAAATTTAATATTTGGTGTACGAAAGCCAACGGTTGTTCAAAATACTCAATCAGCCAGGCGGGGTCACTTATAATACTCTTTTATTAGTATGGCGACCGAGCTAAAAACAATACGATAACAAGTCAAAAGCAATATGGTTTTACCGAGTAGAATAGAGCCCCGTATAGTTATCTTCTCCCATTTTTGGTATCAAAATGGGTGGAGTGTACGGTCGGCCAAGAAAGTGGTCTACTAGTTTTGACAAAAGTTTCTGTGAGATCTATGTAATTATCGCTAAGGTGGACACTTGTCACTGTCATAATATTATTGCAAGGGAAAATCGAACTTGTTGTTTCATGACCTGCAAATGAACACTGTAGGGTGTTTGGCCACATTTTTGGCCGAATGTACCTTAATACTTTAGCAGGAGACTGTGCTATATTGCATATTGTACCATTGTCATTGCAGCGTTCAGTTTTAAGCTCATATTTGAATAAACCCTTTTTTTTTTCAATGATAACGAAATCGAAATTATTATCAGTTGATTTCTGTTCACAGCACTAACATTGTATTTATTGACATAAATTTACCATAACAAAAGAATATCGAACCCCTAACCCTCGGTCCTTGTATTGTATTAGCTAAAGAAAGTATCTTTAACATCTCACAGATATTGTAATTAGTCGTATGCCATAGACGTTATAAGCATTAGGCCAAATTGGGCACGATGATAATGATAAAACTTCAAAATCACCGAATTATTAGTATCCAAAATAGTTGTTATTGGCACGAAGTGATTGTAAACCGCAAGGGACGCAGATAATGAGAAAGTTATAAACGTCTCTCATTCTAACAGATGCGTCCCTCTCGACCTGTCAGTTTCAAATTGAGTTGGCTCATACAATAGCCAAGTTACAATTTCGCCTAGACCAAATACGGAATTAATTTTTACCTTTAGTCTTAAGTATGATTAACCCTAGAGTCACTGTAGGTAACTGTAACGCAAGTACGACGTACATCATGCGTTTGAAACGTGACTGATTTTCTAAAAATATGAAGTTAGCAACTTTTAGCACGGCGCCAATCCCCTATAACGACATTACCACGGCTAGCATTGTCGCCTAGTCCCAAAAACAAAGTTTACGCGTAATGTGTGACCCGAGTTAGGATCTTCGCAACTCGTTAAAAACTTCGACGTTCCTTCAAATAAAATAGAAAGTTCGATATCGAGTTACGAGGAATTAATATTGTGTGTTATATGATGTGATGTGATATCCCTGTAAAGGTATTCTAAGTTTATGTGTACTTTTATATTATCGCCATACGAATGGAAAATTGATAGTCACAAAAATTCAGTCACGATTGTTGTCTGTTGGTTTGTTTTTATTTGTTCTATATCTCTCTATCTATCTAAACGCAGTGACAATTTAGCTATCCTTTAAATTATAATTCGGAGTTTTTATTATGTCCCTACGTATTTGATCGATGGGCTAACCGATTGAATTTTTTTTGTAATAATTAGTTAAAACTAAAAACCCGCGCCGCGAGCCGTTATTTTACGCATATTTAAGTCAAAGCAAAGGTACGAACTTTAGATTAAACATTATTTAAATACTTAGTAAATGATCTTTAAATGACGTGCGTGAAAAAAACTCATTAAATGACGTGCTTTCAAATAAACAATGGCTTTCTGCCCCCGGGGCCCAGGCGTTGTTTCCTTATAGACGAGATTTGTCAGTTTCGAACAATGAGATCCAAGTCCTCAGAGAGACCAGGTGTCTGGAAACTTTGATTTATCGGATTCCGCGGCAAAATAACTTAAATCTCAATCAGTTTCAGGATTCGGATTTATATAGCTTTTGCCCGCGACTCCGTTCGCGTAGAAGTTGTTTATCGCAATTTGCTCGGGTAATGTCCAAGTTTCTGAGATAAAAGTGCCCTATTTCCGTTTTCGGGCTTTCGATACTTTATGTTTGCACCAAATTTCACCGTGAAGAAGAAAAAAAACAAACAAATATACTTTCACATTGATAATATGAAACAAGGTTCAAAAATAACTTGGTAATACTAACAACTTCAAAATTAAAACTGCACGGCACTAGCCCCAACGCAATAGCGGCCTTAACACGTAAAGTTCGGACCGCGGGAAACGACACGAGCCATTCCAATCTTTGTTCCGAAGCGTACGTGTAAATGCCACTGTAATAGTAAAAAAGTACAAAATGTACGGTTTGGAAGATTGGAATGGCGCGTGGCTTCCCGCTTTACGTGTGCAGGCCGCTGATGTCAATAAAAAATACGACGACAAAATAACATAACATATAGAGTCAAAAAAATAATATGAAAAATACTTTAAAGATTATTTGGTACAAAAAAGCGCCCGCGTATTAATTGTTTATCACTCTTCCCTACGGAACTGTTATTTTTTCCGGGATAGAATACACTATATCCTTTTCCGGGACGTAATATATGTAGAGGTTCAGAGGTTCATTGAAATCGGTTCATCGGTTTAGCTGTGTAAATGTAACAAACAGGAAGACAGACAGACAGAGTTACCTTCATATATAGGTTATAGGTTAGAGCGGGCTGGTTTCCGCAACTCGTCGCTTAATGTATGCGCCTTTTTTGCGTGTTCATATTTATAATATTACTTATTTATTCATTTATTTAATTTTAGAAACAATAAAAATACACAAGACTTGTAGAATAACTATACTTAAACAGGGTGGAAAAAACGAACGACACATGGACGGCAACTACAATAGGTAAATATTGGAAATAGCAAATTCTAGGCAAAGGAGACTTAAATTTAATTTT
The DNA here is from genome assembly GCA_946894065.1 of Acleris literana. NCBI lineage: Eukaryota > Metazoa > Arthropoda > Insecta > Lepidoptera > Tortricidae > Acleris > Acleris literana. The sequence goes on along the minus strand of OX335669.1, from coordinate 9,932,697 downwards.
CAAAAAAATGAATCCTGCATAATATATGGATTTTTGAAAATTCGTCTAGGCTGCCTTAACCGGGAATCGAACTGGTCGAATATGATTAAACAATTTTACGGTATTTTTTTAGTATAAAGGTGTATGTGTAATAGATATAAATAATCACTATCAATAATCCTTTCGATTTGTATAATAAAACACGACTCTATTGTTTTGTCATATTAAGGTCATATTCGACCGCAATTCGATTCCCAGTTAAGCCAGAAAAAAAAAAACGATAAATGCGGGATATATTTTTTCCAAACATAAAAGTAAGTCTCCTTTACGTTCAATTTGCTTTTCCCAATATTTAAGGTAGTTGCCGTCCACGTGGCGTTCGTTTTATACACCCTGTATGTATACATATTAGTATCAATTGTAGCGCCATTTTGTAGCGCTCCATAAAAACTTGGGATACGGAACACTACACGGGATGGTTGCGATAAAACCACCAGCACGTTAATTTGGACCTGTAAAAGTAAAATAAAACCGAACGAATTTCAACGAGGTTATATAATTAGGGAACACAATGATTAGATTAAAATAAATTACTTACAATGCAACTATAAAAACTAGATTACCAGGCTGACACAGATCTTTACTTTGGTAACCAAGACGAATTAACATAAAACGGTCTGCGGATTGTCACACAAATAAAGCTATTTTAAATTAAAGCACATCGCCTAATAAAGGTAAAAGTCCACCTTAGAACACGGTCAGGCCAAAACTTGTATAAAATTTATTGGTAAAACTAAATTGAACTATGATAGATTAAATCAGATTAGGTTCAAGAAGCGCTTCATGACAAAAACTGATGAGTTCGGAGTGTAATGAAATACGGATATCAATTTGAGGTGTTGAACGGTAAAAAAGAGGTCCTGATACCTATTTAAATTTACGGCCGAAATAAAATCCAAAAGTAACCTTACATTGGTTAGGGTGGAGTTCGCGGACTCTTTTGAAATTTTGATATTAATAAAAATTAGCGAAATGTGGGACTATCCTGTAAACTTCCGTTGTCGCCGACTTGCCGCCGTACGAGGATACAACCGTAGCGCTGCGTTTGTCGCAACTGACGCTGCGGGAAAAGTCTGCGGGCACTACCGCAGATGACGAGCCGTCGCCAGCGAACTCGTTGGCGAACCACACGGTGATCTGTAAAGCCACCCGTCCAGATCTTCCGTTGGGTGGCGAAGAGTCGCGTGATATGGGGTAAGCGAAAGTGCTGAAAAGAACACCTTTACTCACAAAATAGAACGAAAAGGACGGAAGAATAGCTTCCTATAGATGGGGAGAAGTGAAAGCAGAACGGCAACAAAAACCAACTCACCCGCTATCCGGACACACAGAAGACAACAGCACTATCTCGATCGGTCAATAATCGACACCACGGCGTTGTAGGAAAGACGTTCGCGTAACATCATTACTGGACGCGGCACTCTTATGGCAGGCTTATGACTCCATGCAATAATATAACATTGGAAGCGCAGAGACTCTATCAAATTTTCCGAAGTATCAAGGCGAGAGTACGAGATTGAATGACAGTGCCATTACAAGGAACGGATTTAACAAAAACGAATTCAAAATTCAAAACTGTCAGTAGAAATAACAGTCTCTAACCGGTCAATGAATAAGTCCGCAATACCAAAAAGGCTGAGAAACGAAAAAGGCGAAATAATTTAGCGATAATTAACGCGAACCAACGCGATTTGTAGCAGTAATGCTACAGAATATACTAATAGGGTTTATACCGAAGCGAATATTTTGGATCTAAAAGTTTATGTAGATTTATAAATCGTACCTATCTCGTGGTCTAACTAGTATGAAATAAAAATGTATGTCCAAAATGTATGATTTCGCAGAATACTAATTTCGCATAATTGTTATTCTACTAATACCTTTGACTTTTTTTAAAAAAGTTATAAAATAAACCTGACCTAACATACTATTCTACCAGGATTACACAAAACATTTTAAAAAATATTTTCCATTTAAGCTTGAGAAAAATTATGCGAAAACAAAATTCGGCGTAACTATACATTCGGCGTAAAAAGTTTCGGCGACATAGAGACTGGGTATCTGATCATACCGATAACATAATAATATAAAATAAATTTATGGAGAAGATATTAAAATATTATAATATAAAGAGCATTACAGTTAACCAGGAGATGAGATTATATTGCAAATCTATAGTAAATCCTAACTAAAGAATGTCATAACGATTCATTAATGGCCATATTAATGTGGCAATTAGCCCCATTTGTTTAGTGACGTTAATAGTGCTGTGGCAGTTGTTACAGATGAAATACGGCGTTTCGTGAACCAAAGATTTCCTTTGGCAGGATTGGTCCTTAGGGCCCAAGGATGGATTTTAGAAGTGGAGCCATCGAGATTTTTGATGTAAATTTTTGAGTGTCAACTTTATCTTATATCTACATCGGTTAACCTATTAGGCCAAGTGTGGTATCGTTTTCGTATAAATTGGGGATGCCGAATTCGTTTATTGTATCATATTGACATCGTTCTGAAACTTGTTTTTTTAATTCCCTATTCCACAAATTCCATAACTTATAAACAATTATGAATGTTGAAAAAAAAAGATGCTTTAGAGAGCCCTATTATTCGTTCACTAAAAAAAAGGTTATATCAAATTAAAATGATTCGTATGGGTGTAGACTGTTGACGGTGCTAAAAATTGAAGTGGAAAAATTCTAAAATGTTATTTTGCGATAGGGATGGGTTATCAAACATGAGAAAGATGTAAAAAAATATAAATAATGGTTATGGATTCCGTTTTAGGCCAATTCGTGCCATAATATCAAATGGATATACTACGCCATAACTTGTTTAAAAGGGTATTTATTACATAAAAAAGGTTAAAGTGATCCAGGTGTCCCTCATTTACTTCGCCGAATGCCTCTGGATCCAATTCAGCCTCATCTTCTATAGTTACAAAAAATAAAGATTTTAACTCTTTTTGTTTTTATTTGTGTTTTTTCTATAGATTGATGCAATTTTTATTCCAGAATTAATTTGTAAATCTTGTATTTAGTTAAAAATGATACCAAACTTGTCTTAGTACCTGAACTTAAACAGTTATTAACCTCAGACATCAAAACCCTCCCCCCACCTGCATGAAAAATCTGCATGGTACCACTTCTTAAAAACATCTTAGGAACCCAAAGACTAATCCTGCCAAAGGAAATCTTTGGTTCAGAAAAGCCGCATTTGACCTTTTTTTTAGTTGTAGAAATGCAACTACTGGGGAGTCCCAGAAGTAAAGAGACAAAGTAGGATATAAATATTTAATATAAAGAATGCAATAAAATCAAGATTTATGTGTTCATAATAAATCTTGTATTATTTAAATGGAATAAACTATATCGAATTGGCGCATACTTCAACTTTGTTACCAATTTTTGAAGGTTATTTGCTGTCTGCCTCATCACAGCTTTTCAAGATCTTAAAGCTACTGTTTTAGCCTATCTAGTCGACCGACCGCCGCTTAAATGCAGTGAAAGATTTGGGTTAATCCGCTTCCTTTTTAACATAATGACCAAATCTATCTACCACAACTTAAAGCAATAAAATATCACTTGTCAGGAATACAACATTAGTAATTAGAACTTTCTGTGATTTTTCTGTAAACTTTATCTCAATCTGTCTAAGCGTGCTCCTCCTGCCCTTTTTAACCGACTTCAAAAAAAGGAGGAGGTTCTCAATTCGTCAGGATTTTTTTTTTTTTTTTTTATGTATTTTCCCCGACTACTCGAAGACCACTGGACCGATTTGAAAAATTTTTTCGTTGTTCGAATGGATATACTTTCTAGTTGGTCCCATTGTCACCACGTCAGGATCTGATGATGGGATCATGGAGAAATCAAGAGAACTCCTCAAATATTATAGGCACACCTATAGCGATTTTGGTATTTTTCACTGTTAGTCATGCATTTGCTTTTGAAAAGTACTATATGGTGAAGTGGAACTGATGATGAAGACCACAGATGGCCACCGGAACTCCTTAACGGTACCTATTTCAAGGGTGGCGATAAGATATTTCGATAAAGGAAGTTGAGCGACTATGACGAAGCACATTTAGGTTTAAATATGACTATGACATTCCCGCGGCGTTGTCTGCGGCGAGCTTGAAATGTTCTATAGTTTCTTATTAATATTTAGAAGTGGAGCTACGTAACAGCATAAATAGGATCACTAAAAAGTATAAAATAAAATAAATGTTTAAAAAAACAAAAAACCACCTTCAAAAAGCAAAAAATAACTTCTTTAAAATGGTAGGTAAATAGGTCAGTCCAACTGAAGTCGGCGTCCAACAATATTTTAACCAAAAGCAGACTTCAGTTCGACTGACCTATTTACCTACCATTTTAAAGAAGTTATTTTATGCTTTTTGAAGGCGGTTTTTTGTTTTTTTATATATACTTTTGCTCCGATAATTTAACATTTTTAAAGGCTGAATCATTATCCCTCATCTTGGCCACACCAGATCTTGATATCTTTATTTTTACTGCTGTAACTCTAACAGATGTCAATGCAACTTGCTCAAACGTGTTTTTTACCTTATTTATGTTTGAACGGTCGAAACTGTATGTTAAAATGTCGGTTTTCTTTACATAAAACAATTTATATTTCTGTTATTACTTGTTCTTCTGGCTTCAATAAAATTATGTGTATCGTGTGCGTTTTCCAGTGACATTGATAGTAATGAATAACTCTTTTCTCAATTAGTTCTTGTTCCGCTATCTTTATTATTGAAATCGAGCGAAAAAGTATGCGACTCCCGGCTTATTTGAAAGATTTAACATCGACTCTCGACATAAGAGTAGGTTTAACCTGTTTTGGATGTTTTCTCTTTAACCAATTTTGTCTTTGAAAATTATCTCTTTACTTCTGGGACGCGTGGGACACCCTTTATAAGCGATTTTTTGTGCAAACCGAGCAAAAGCATGTCGGACCATAGATTGGCGGCTGATAAGTTCGCGGCCTGAGGTACTGAGCGAAGACATATTCATATTCATATTCATTTATTGCATCCATGGTGTTTACAGTGGTCTTACATTGTAGTATAGAGACATATAACCTCCTTCTTGATATTACTTGTACAAAAACACTTTGGTACTGTGAATATACTCTTTATTAATTATAATTATTATTTTATCTGTGGAAGAACCAACATCATCATGGCGGCAACTTCTGAGAATTCTCGTAATTTTGAGTACAGTGTGATAGCTCTTAGAAGGTACTTCGGCTTTGTACTTGTCTCTCACTCGCTCTCATACGCTATTATTAAGATTGAGTGAGAGAGAAGTACAAACCCGAAGCGCCTTCTAAGCAGTGCCGGATTAACCCTCCGTGGTGCCCTAAGCATTTTCGTGTGTGGTGCCCCTTGTGACCCTAACTATTACATACCCGATGGCCTTCCTTAAGATTTCGTAGTTAAGCCATATTTTTGTTTGCCGTTCTTCAACCCAAGGAAAAACATCTACACTACACCTGATTATCATATTGATCGATACCTATTCAATTACTTTTCATCTCATTCACCCACAGGTTAACTCCATGAGATCCCTTAGGGATAAGTTCAACTCTGTCATCTTTGTGTTTTATTACGTTTTGTACAATTTAGTCCTTACCGTTTGTTAGTCCTTTACCTCAAAAGCATAAATTCCTTGTAGCGATTCACCGAATCGCATTTCACCTCGAATGAACAAAATTTCAATAGAATCTTTTACTTGAAGCAATTTTTCGCGTGGTTTTTTACATTAGTATAATTAATTTGTGGCATTTCATTTTTCGTGTAGTATTTTACCCTAGACGCATTTCTTCGCGATCGATGTTTGTTTGGGACGCTATTTAATGTGACGCGTTAATCGATGTTCGCACTAAAATTCTGTAACATTTTTTTTGAAACGTGTTTTTTACCTGTAGTTTCATGTCTTAAGTGCTATTAAACTCATTGAAATAATATCTTTGTGACTAATAAATAATAGATAATACTCTGTCATTGCGACATTGAAGTACAGTGACATTGATTTCAGATACAATAATTATATATTGCAATATTTGTGAGAAAATATGGAGCTTGAACCTGGCTAAAAAGACGAAAAAAAAACGAAAAAGGTACATCGCGACTAAAGATATTGTCTCATACTGAATTAGACGATTAGGATACAAAGCGAAAATTTATCGCACGATCGAGGTGAAATGCGACAAAAACTAATATCGACTAAAAAAAATGACGATTGAGACACAACGCGATAGTTAAATGCACGATCGAGGTGAAATGCGACTAAAACTTATAGCGACTAAAAAAGTTAACGATCGAGACACAACGCGATAATTAAATATACGTTCGAGGTGAAAGGCGATTCGGTGAATCGCCGCAAGGAATTTATGCTTTTGAGGTAAAGGACTAACAAACGGTCCTTACGTACAAACATACATAAGTGTGCGGTGTGTACAGATATTCAGTTCGACCACACAGTACGCCAAGACTTCCTAACCTTTAAGACAAGGACTAGAATGTTTTAATCAAAGATATTAATTTTAAACTTCTCTTTATAAAATCTAATTTGCGACTTTTGGGGGACGCAAATTGTCGAATAACAACATTATACTTATGTTTCCGTAGAACATCAGATTCTAAATATAATCGTAATATATGTATCGAGCCTTTCCTGCCTCATTATAGAACGCCTTGAATTTTTCAGTATTTTTAACCGACTTCAAAATAGGAGGAGGTTCCATGTTCCACTGTATTTTTTTATGTAGGTTCACCGATTTTTCTGACAATTTTGGAGCGATTATGAAAAATCTTTTGTTGTTTGATAGCGCATACTTCCTAGGTAGTCCCACTGTCACCAAATCTGAATTTCATGAGGGGGGGATCCATGGAGAATTGAGGGAATTTCTCAAATATTATAGGCATACATATAGCGGTTTTGGTATTTTCAGTAACAAGTCCAGAATTTGCATTTAGTGAAGTTGAGCGACTATGACGACAACTATCTTAATCTAGAGACCTTATCGCCAGGAGGAGTTCCGGTGGCCATCTGTGGTTTTCACCATCAGTTCAAATTCATCAAATGTTACTTTCTGAATGCAAATGCTACAGCATTGTTACTAAAAATACTTAAATCGCAACATGTATGCCTATAATAGTTTAGGAGTTCTCTCAATTCCTCACGGATCCCCTCATCAGATTTAGAGGTTAGTGACAATGGGACCAGATCGAAAGTATACTCTATCAAATCAAAAAATAACTATTAAAATCGGTCTACCATTGACAGAGAAATCGGTCAACATACATAAAAAAATGCATACAGTGGAACATAGAAACTCCACCATTTATGAAGTCGGTTAAAAACAAAAAACTGTGTGCTTTGTTTTATAAAACGTTTATTTTCATGTTTGAAAAAGATCTCTGCTGAATTCGTCATCATTAAACTTAGAAATATCCGTAACTTGTATTTTTGACGGTAGAAGTAAGGGGGTAATCAGGTATATAATCTATCAATTATACTGTATCATTCATAGATAATTCGCAGAAATTGGTATCTTTAAATTGGTCGCAATCGATGTCGATTCGACATTATATGATTTTCGCGGGAAAACCAAAATTGAATATCTCGTTCTGAAACCGAAAGCGTTTCGTTTAGAGGTCCATAAAGCGATTGCAAATTTTATGAAGCTTGCCAAACACTGTAATTTTTCTTATAAGCTACATTGAGATTCGAGATTCTCAAGTATTTTTCAAGCAATAAAATTTCATTTTCACAACACTGCTCGGAAATATGGCCATAGATGGTCTTGTTTGGGGTCACAAAACGTCACTTATAAGGACAGACCAAGAATGTTTTTCTCGGCGTGTTTGCTGATTGGTCGAGAACATTGTTGTCCAACTTTAAGAACCAATGAAAATCAATCAATCAATGTTTGTGTCATAGCTCCTTAAAATGAAAAATTGAAATCGACCAATCAGAACACACCATTTTGTGTCGTAAAATATTAGGTGTATTTTTGCTAAAAGATACACAGACAACTGTCACTGCTTTTTTTTAAAATGTAATTCAAACTTGGCCTCTAATCTCGAACCACTAGAGATGAAATTACATGGGAGATATGGCGAAACAAATACAATCCAGATTAAAAAAAGTTATCTATGGTAAAATTGGCGGTGATGTCACATTAACATGAATTAAAATTTGAGTTTTGAATATGAATTTTTATTGTATTTCCTCTCAGTATTTGTGAAAAGCACTATGTCTGCCTCGGTAGAAAGTGCAATTTATGGACTCGTACACTAGAGAGCCTCAACTACGTTTCGGCCCTCTATATGACTCGTCCAAAAATCGCGTACTTTCTATCCTCTGCAACAATGTACTATTTCTGATTTTTGATCTGAGATTTTGGTGCCCCCTGACTCGCGATGCCCTAAGCAGCTGCTTACTTTGTTTAATGGCTAATCCGGAACTGCTTCTAAGTGCTAACAGACTGTATCGTGCTCGTTAAAAAAGGAAAAACGCCGAAAGATATTTCTCGAGACATGTCGTCAGTTTTTCAGAAATCTTATATTATGGTGAAAAAATGGTGTCGCTTATTTCAACAAGGGTGAGAGAGCTGTGAAGATAACGCTCGCCCGGGCGAAAAAGCGATTAAACATTTAAACATTTTATACAATTAAATGTATGGCACCTAAATACCCATTGCGGCCTGGAGATGCTGAATTCGTCGTATATACTAAATATTAACATTATCAAAACACAAAGCAGGAAATTCTATGTGTAAAAATTTTCAACAACACTCAAGTTCAGAAGATCCGATACAATAAAGGTTAGAAACATGGCTGCCGCACCTGTCAGCCAATCAGAACCTTTGATCACGACCCAAGCGCTACAACTCCGCTGTTCCTTTGTTCTTTGATCTCCCTTCGTGAGTGACGTAAAGTGATGTTAGTAATTAGTTTATTCCAAATTATGACGGCTTTTTATCTCGTGTTTAAAGAAGAACTCGCTTTGGTTTCCCGGCGTTTCAAGTCAAGGCTCGTGACGTGACACTCCGTTTGATCACGTGATTCCGGATTTTTTAAGCAGGGTTAAATTATTAATTGTAGTTAGGAGTCACGTAACTTTATGTGATTCTCAGAATAGTGTCATAGTGTCAAATGTCAATATATCTAGTATGTAAATAAATAAATAAATACAATATCAGGGGGAATTGACACAAATTGTGGCATTATCTATGTAAACGGACCTTATTGTCGATGGAGCTTACGCCGCACTGCGTCACGCGACGTTGTTTTATATCGGAGCATCTTTAATAATGGCGGAAGCGCCATCGACAATTAGGTCCCTTTTCATAGATAACGTCACAATTGAACTAGTCCCAAACTAAGCTCAAGACTTGTACTATGGGTACAAGGTAACGCGCGCACATCACTCAAATATTTGCACATACCGGGAATCGAACCCAGGAGTTCGTCTCCTAGGCAGGACTACTACCAACTATCCAAAAACGTCATTGTCGTCGTCATCGTCGTAGGGCCGTCGTCGTAGGGAACGTAGGGGTAGGTAGTTCGATAAATTTCTCAAAAACTAATGTAAATTAGTGAAAACCACATCAAAATCATTCACCAAGAAGGTAATGATAATTTCTGAATGGACAGTTGCAGCCTTTAAATAATTTATAATTAGATAAATAGGTACTAACTTACCAGGGATTTCACAAAAATCTTTAGAACCGCTTTCAAGGAGCCAATAAATATAGCAAGTTTTTTTTTGACTGCTCACTTTGTATGTAGTACTACTTTAGTTATTATCCGGATATAATCGACTAAAAAATATCCTGAAAAAACCAATAGATGTGCGATGACTCAACAAAATTTTGAATATTTCTAGTTACTGCAACCGACAACTGTGTAGGAATTGTTGATGGTCAGGGTATAACGCTAGTAAAAACCTTAGATGAGATCAATGTCCAATCCGTCATGGGGTTAAAGGATGATGCCGGCATTTAGTATCCGTATTATCGTGGTTTCGTGGTACAGGGCGTATATAATATTATCGACGGTGCATTACACAAAGTGTTTTTAAGTGTATTCAATATAAGCGGCTTTAATGAAAATATTTACCTTGTTACACATTGATTGTTATTTTAATTGAAACGTGACCATTTAGATAGGTTCTTATTACGTCTAAATGCTAATCGAAAACTTAACAGGGACTGAAATCAAATCTATTTACAAGACTGAGAGCGAGGTAGAATAACTTGTTTACGATATACGCTAATCAGTAAACCTGCCATTTATGTCTGAGAAAAACGATTTAACTATCTATTTTGTATCTTTGTTTCGGAAAAGTAAATGCACGACTATGTAAAGGTCCGTTAAATCTTCTTTACAGAGTATAAAATAAAGTCGCTTTCCACGTCGGGCTGTATATCCGCTAACTCCTCCTAAACCACGCATTGGATTTTGATACGGTTATCATCATTAGTTAGATAATTTTTCACGAAAGTTTTATATGTATAATAAATTCTACATAAAAACCTGGCGGGTTGCTAGTTACGGTATAAAATAATGACTAACATTTTTAACTTACTTTAGCGTGTTAAGTGAAGCGTGATGTTGTTCCATATTTCCTATTTGGAAATAGGAAATAGAATCAACGTTACCTTATTTAGCCCTGTTACTTTTACGAGTTTTCAAGTCTCAAAACAGAAATGATTCTTTCTCGAAAGATCTGTAATATAAAAACATTATGCTGTTATTTATACCATGTTTGTACACCGGATGGATATTATTCCATAATAACGATCTACGAGTATCTACTCATTATAGCGAAGGCCGAGTAACTTATCGTTCGTTTTTAATTACATCACATTGACCGTTATAGCCGAAAAACGCTCAAACAGGACTTGTATGTAATACACGATAACAATAAATTTTGGCTCAATGAAGGTACCCCTAGACGTTAGGAGATATACAGACTGACTTCAAATTAGTAACACCCTTTTTTGGGTGAGGGAATAAAAATGGCTTGTCTTGAACGAATGCCTCCAAGATTCAATTTGATGTAAGATATCCTACGCCAACAACGTCTAACTTAAGTACCTACAAAGGTTAATGGATTCAAAAGTGTACAGTCGAGGGGTACTATAAATAATCTTGAAATATTTTGTCTTGAATTTCATAAACACGAATCTAAAAATTCAGGTTTGTTAACTCCGAATCATCACTAATCCGAATTTCATTTTAATTTCCGAATTGTATAATATCCGACTTATTAAAATGCCGAAAAATATTATACTGAATATTATATATAACTATAAACGAAACATCGTTTTTTTTATTTCCGAATTTCTATAAGTATTTGTTTTGTTCATACTCCTAGTTTGTTCATCTAATTTAAACAAAAGTGGTTTAGTTTTGGCTGTGGGTGTCACAACACAACCCAAAGCTTCTCTCGCTACGCTCGTCGTCGCACCTACGTGTGGCTCAAGCAAGGGCAGAACAGTACCTATTGAATGATGTATGCTTCAATTTATCTTCAGTATCATCAGGCTGTATGTTTGTTTCATAATTCCGAATATTCGAATTAATTCGGAATTATAAATTTCGGAGAAAAGTAAATTCGTGTTTTAAATGCTCGGCATTTTAAAACTTGAGACTTAATCTTATTATTATATATTTTCGGTTTTGTAAAAAGTTGGTATTTTCAAATTCGGAATTCAATCATTCGAGATTTTAGTGTCCCGTACAGTTGCACTAGTTTTTTTTTTAATAATTTGAATAGAAGAATAGACTGCTCGTGAGTAACCATTTTAGCAAAGGTCTAGGTTAAATAAATCGTTTTATCGTTCGAGAGTTTGGCTCATGATGTTATTATCTTTCTCTCTTAATAGATATTAAATCGACTAGCGATGATATCTTGATTCGTGCGCATTATACGGCGGTACGGACCTACGGGACCTACGACTTTGGATAAAAACGGGCTACTATGGCCTAACCGTTATTCAACGACGCCCATATTTACAGACTTACAGGCATGTATATAATAAAAATAATCGTTTGCCTTGGCCACGAAATCGCCGAAATAAGATGCCCTTCAGCCAGAATTCCTTCATTAATAAAAAGGCCGACAGGTGGTTCGTAGATATTCGTACCACAAAGGTTTACGTACATGAAGGTGGCACTGCTGAAATATGTTTTTCTTAATCTCATGTAACTTGGAAATATTGCCCCCAAATAAAAAAAACTTTTAATTTCGATTGCTACAACAATAGGATCTGGAATCATTTATATTCTTTAACTGGGCTCCTAGTGAAAAAGCGTCGACTTAACTAGTAATAAAGAAGACACGAACGGAGTATACTACACTTAAACCCTTTTTCACTTCAGATTCCATTATTAATTTACAAATTTTGTTCCGACAAATTGAGTAATTTGTCGGGAAAATCGATTCCCACGGATGAACCGATTGAATTTACGTCAAATTGGGTAGGTGATACCTGTCAATTCGCAACTTGTGGCCTTCAAAATGTGCCAAATTTTAGGCAGTAAAAAATACAGAGATATAGCGCCGTCCCTTTAGTTGGCACCTCTGTAATTAATTTTCATTAATAAACTTATTATTAGGGTGACAAAGATAAAATGCCAGCGGTTTGGGCTGTGCGTTGATATGTCGAATCAGTCTCTGCTTTATACATTTTGACAAACATTACGTGATTATTCGTGATTCGAATAATAATTTAAATTTTCAGATGTATGTCTCTATGTAAATTAAACCTCAGCTTTACTTACTTTTAATTGTATTAATGTTGAATTCTGTACTTAGTTGGATGTAAATAAAGTCTTGTTAATCTCTTACTTTACCATTTTAATTTGTTAGCAAGGACCGACCGACAGCTAAGTTTACTGGTGAATTGTAAAATCTAGGAGGTAAAAAACAGTACATAATGAAAATAATATAACTTCAGTTCTGTAACTTCTGTAATTTTGAGCAAATTATAGGCATTCCGTACCCAATAGACTTCTCAGAATTCTGAGTTAATAATTAGACCAAATTAAGATTGATTTGATTTCTCCGAGCGTGGTTCTATAGGTACTGGTATTGTTATAGGTACGTATATCGTAGTGATCGAAGATATATATCAACTTGATATTTATTCTAGATATCAAGCTGATATTGATAGCTCAAAATTCAATAGCGGCCTTTACACGGCACAGTTTGGACCGCGGGAAACGCCACGCACCATTCCTCCCGCCAGTCCGAACCGTAGGTTTTTTACTATTTTACTATTAAAGTTGCATTGTAACGTACGGTTCGGCGCGAAGATTGGAATGGCGCGTGGCATTTCCCGCACCGCGGTCCGAACTCTACGTGTGCAGGCCGCTAATGTGTTTTACGCTTCCTCTCTCTGACTGTGTATTAGTAGCAATTTCCGCAAAAAATACTTTTATCACTCCATTAGAATGACGTCAATAACTTATATTTCATATTTGCTAATATTTATCCATAGAATTAATTAACTCGAAATTTACATGCTTATGAAAACATCTCAAGCTTAAGCATTTACATTATGAAAGTTCCTATTTCATAAAAAATGTTGCTTCGTATGTCTCGCTGTGGATATGCACTTATACGCCTAGGATATTCGGTTTAAATGGTCGTACAGTCAAGGACTTTAATTGTCATGCCACTATGGAACCCTGTCGCATAACGTTAACCATTCATTTAAGCGTCAATTGTTGCATGTGGTTTGACGCTGTCATTATGACAGGGTGACATAGTGGCATAACATTTAAGTCCTTGACTGTACTATCACCCCCGGGGGATGGGTTGGGTTTTGAACCACGGCACCATGGCGTCATAGACCTACCTCTCAGCCGCTAGGCCAATCGTAAGTTACAGGTATGGACGAAAATGGTAAACGGTATTTGATCTTACCTGCTGACGTCACCCCGTATTGCCTTTCAAAGCATACTGTTGACAGCATGTTGACAGTGAGCATAGAACCTAAAACTATCACCGTTTTTGAAAGTGATTGTGATTAGTTTAAGTTATTTTTGTGACTGTTTCGATTGTCTTTAAAATTGATTTCTGAGGATCCGTCGGGACTACAAATCCGAACCCGTAATCAGATTTTAAAAAAGTGGCTGCCGTTTTGAACTTTTACGGCTTACGGCGCATACGATCGAGGCACGCACACATGCAAGCCGCTTGATATATCTATGTTTGAAGACAAACAACTGTTTATACTGTGCTGTTATGCTCGTTTAACTAAAACACACAAAGGTCGCACCAGACAAGTGATTTACTTTATATATAGCCCGTTTGAGGCCGTAACTACGTATTTAATAAGTAACGAGCCATCTTGTTTTTCCCGGACCGAAATTTAGGCCGATCTTGTTTGTCCCAATTTATTATTTAATTTAAACACCCGATTTCCTTGTTTACGCCTGTGTGTTGACTGTCTACTGTCTTTGCATAAAGATCCGATCAGGGCCGATTTTCTAGGCGGTAGAAATCATACCGCCTTTGACCTGTTATCGTTTTGTCAACGTTTTGATAGCTCTCATTTACTTGACAGTAATAGCGGCCGAGTTAATAACAATAGTAAAACTGTTCAAAGACGATATGGTTTTTACCGCCTAGAATAGAGGCTCTGGTGGTTTGATTTTGGTTTGAAGCGTTTACACTTAAACTATTGCGGATTTTCTCTTTAATCTAACGCTGACACTTGACAATAGACATATCGCATTCAGTTGTCCAGTGGTCCAATTTAAACTGGATTCCTCAACGATTTTTCCATAACATATTCTGAAACGAAACTGGTTCACTAGTACACGGACGCGGTATTTTTTTAGTCGGTATATACTCTACAATCACCCCCTATGTATGATATAATATCACAGGTATCTCGGAAAAGTTAAACACATTACAATCAAGAACTTTTAATCTCAAAATACATTAATTAACCCAGCGAAGTTAACAACATTATAGGCTGCTTGACTAAAGGTTTCCAAAGGAATTCCTTTAAATGATTCCTCTCGTTTTCCACTTAAATGATTTCATTTCATTACATTCATCATTCACAAAATTCCCGCCATTTTAATGCGGCTCACGCCTTCCCTCCTACTTCAATTAATTTATACCATATGTACCTAAGGAAAGTGTGGTAAAAAACAATACCGCGTCGCTTTCCAAGAAACATAATATATTCTGCTGCCCTGTCAAATTAAGCTGTCAAATTACGTAGCCAATTTAGGCCTTTGTGGCAATAATGTGTGGTATGCAAATAATTAACGGGAGTCAAGAAAAGGTTCTTTAGAATAGCACCTTTAAATAGACCAGGGGAATAGGGTGAGCTACGCTTACGCGATCAAATTTTCATAAAATACTTGTTAAGAGGACATTTTTAACGAAGCTATTTCTTCCACAGATTTGGGCAAGTTCTCCACCCATCATGAGAGCTTGACAGCCAGAGTGGCGCAGCCCGTGACGCTATCATGCATCATCAACTCCTCGCCGCCTGCGGTTATTTCTTGGAAGAAGGAAGGACAAAATCTTCCGGAAGATGACAGGTATTCCATATTGGAGAATTAAGCCGGCATAATTAAAATGGCACAAATATACTAAAATAATTTTGATAAAAAAGATAAAAGATGTTTATTCAGTAAGTAGGCCGCACGGGCATTTTTACACGTCAAAAATCTACCAGCGCTTCGCAAGAGACCACTGCTGAGAAGAAACGCCGCAAGAAACTCAACAGTCAGTCGTTTTTAAAAAAAATTACTTATACAATTATAGAACTTAACCTAGCATTATATAAAACAATGAATTTAACATTAAAATATATATATCATGCGTAGTTGAGCAGGAAAATGTGTCAAAACTCAGTATGTTCAGATGAACTCTTAAATAGTAATAATAATAAATATATATATATATATTGAGATAGTTGAATTGAAGATAGTTAAGTTGAACATGCTTTATATTGCCATACTTCGTTTAATGTATTTCTCGTGTTCATCCTGTACCTCTATCTAGTTTGCTCCTCTTATTATCGACAAAATCCATGTTTGCAAACTTTATTAATTAACAAATGCTGGTATTTTGCATCACTACCACAGAATAAGCGACAGTCAAGAAAAAAAAATGTGGTAACTACGCAAGACCTACGACTAATAATTTGTAAAATATTAACAACGCAATTCAATACTTTACGGTTCTTTGTATTTGACAGTGAATGGTGTCGGGCACCTATTATTTTATCGAAGCACTCTTAACGACTGTATAATTACGCAGTTTTCATTTCATCGACAGGTATTTCTCGCCGCATGAGATAACTTTTATGGTAGTCTCAAGTGTAACCTAACTAACCTAACATAATTACATTAATTACTGCTTAATATATCCTGAAAACCTCATGGTTTCAGCAGATAATAGTTTTCGATAAAATGAAATGCGATAAAGTGGTACTATCGATGAAGTGCAATTCGATAAAATTATGTGTTACGAATGGTGTCTTATGACGTAAATGTTATGTTTAAAGAACTTTATGTTTCATAAAAAAATACGGAATTAACTTACATGAATAAGGTTACAGGTTAAAACTAAAACTAAGCATACCGTAAAACGGGGTAAATTGGTCCAGTCTTCACTTTCAACTGGAATTTTAACCTTCTTCCGTAATTCACATGGTATTTTAAGTTACTACAGGAAAATGTGTGGTAAGCTCTTTTAGATGCTTAGTTGCCTTAGATTCCCAAATTATTGCCATATTTTGACAATTGCAACAAAAACCCTATTGGATTCCAATTTACCCCTGACGAGGTTAATAGGTTCGCAAGGGAGGTTAATCGGAATTTTGACTAGGTCTGTCACTCAAATCTCAATCTAGCCAAAGCGAAGTACCTACCTAGGTACCTACTAAACTAGTCTCAAAAAATCATTAAAATAGGTACTAAATTAAAAAATCCTTCGTGAGAATTGATTATTTATATACACATCTAAAACTTGAAATTAAAAGGAACATTAAACGCGTGTTCACGACGACCTCACTTTCAAAGTCTTTTTCTTACTGACACGTTAATAGCTGATTTAAATGCTATTCACCAGTAGCAAAAAATACCTCGCTCGTTCAGAAATTAACAACAGTTGATCTCCGGTCTGTTAGTAATGGGACTAACACGTTTTACGGTAGTGTTTCCATCTTCGTTTTTTTTTCATCAGTTGATATCAAATTAAGACGCCCTACGTCGTACGTGTTACCTGGTGCCTCGGGCAACCGTTTATTCTTTTTGACATGAAGAAAGAGCCGTCACAAAAATGCTGACATGTAACTTGAGAAGTAACTAATTATTTCTTCAACCACACGTCGTAAAACTCTGGAAACTCATTCCCTTTTTAGGGTTCCGTACCCAAAGGGTAAATACGGGACCCTATTACTATGACCACTATCCCTCTGTCTGTCTGTCTGTCACCAGGCTGTATCTCATGAACCGTGATAACTAGAAAGTTGAAATTTTCACAGATGATGTATTTCTGTTGCCCCTATAACAACTAAAACTAAAAGTAGAATAAAATAAATATTCAAGGGGGCTCCCATACTACAAACGTGTTCTTTTTGCCGTTTTTTGCTCAATATTAATAACAGCAACAGGTAGACGCTTGAAATATACACAGAATATTTAGTTGTATGTTCACTTAAAAAATAAATAGTTATATTAAAATGAAAAAATATTTAAAGGGGCTCCCATATAACAAACGTGATTTTTTATAGATAATGGTATGGAACCTTTCGTGCTCTAGTCCGACTCGCACTTGGCTGGTTTTGTGTGGTTTGCGCATCATTTATAACTAAATTACCGTTTGTATAAAAATAACTGGAAGCATTATGGACTTTTTACGAGTTTCTATTTGTTTCAGATATTACTTGCTGAAGAATCAGCTGTTAATAGCAGACGTAAGGCACAGTGATGCTGGCTCTTACAGGTAAGTAAAACTAGATAATTTTAGATTTTAAATATTAAGTGTTGCCACATTAGTGAAACTTAATTGCAAATGACAAGGGTTAAAACTAGCTTTGCTGTACCGATGCAGGAAAAATATTTGAAAATTTAATTTGAGATGGAATCCAGTGGATGAAATTATTCAAAAAACTGTGGATGAAATTAGAGTTAAGTTTTGGCTGGCCACCGTTATATTAACCAAGCTAAATGAATTAATTTAAAATCAAAACTTAACAAAAATTGATGTTATTCTAATAACAAGAACCCGGCTTCCTGAATATTGCTATTACGATCTGCCTTCTCGTTATGATCTCCTACATATACATAATGGTACCCAGTGCACGGCTGAGCTAAGATGTGTACCCTCCATCACTTTGATTCACAACGATTTGTAATCTACAACCATGATCTTGTCATGCAGATGTACAGCCACAAACACATACCTGAACGAATCCCGCGACAACCACGGCGTCACTCTGAAGGTTCAGGAGTCTTCAGAGCCTCTGGAACCATCCTTCATCCCGATCTCTCAAGAGCAGCAGGTGATGGTGCCCCAGGGGGATGGCATCAGGTTGCCCTGTCCCGTACAAGGATGGCCAAGACCCGAGGTATGGATGATGATTTGATAAAAATTTACGACGCTGTGCTAATAAAAATAAATTATAAGTTTTTGTTTACCATATTTGTGTGTGTAGATGCAAGTGCACTTTATCTCGTTGCTATGCGACGCCGTAGTCTATACCAGAGACCGGCCCGCTATCCCATTCAAGGGGTTTCGAATGGGTTTTTATAAGGATTTATAAGGATTTATTTAGAAAAGCTGTTCGATTTGCTTTTTAAAGCGCTATTTATAAGGGTTACCCTTACCAAGGGTTTGGAATAGGTATTTCGAAAGGATTAAAAAAAGATAAAAGATGTTTATTCTCTAAGTAGGCCGAACGGGCACTTTTACACGTCAAAAATCTACCAGCAGATTAACTATCAAAATACGTTTCGTATAAGTCTTGTTCGATGTTGCTTTTAGAACGCTATATTTTGAATGATACCAATATCCCTTTAACTTAAAAAAAGCCGTTCGATTGGCTTTTTAAGCGCTATTTATAAGGTTAACCCTTATATTTGGTTATGCAATAAGAGATGAATACCAATTTACTGGTGACGATCTAAGCTTTAGCTCTTTAGGTTTCCCTTATGTGAATGGTAAGTTTAACAAATAACTAGACCCCGTTATCAAGCGCTCAGTTTGGTGGCTGACGTCACAATAGAGTAGTTTAACACGACAACCTAGTTCTATTGGTGTTCAACGGAATTACTTTTTGTAATCAGGCATTCACGATATAAATTACTTATAAGTTAATTGTCAATTGATTAATTTATCGACGTTGTTCTTTCGTTAACTGACTCTCTGTAACAGATCAGAAGTTGTTTGCGGTTAGGCTACGTCTTCTAGAAGCAAATTTATCCACTTCAAAAAGGTAAAGCTTTTTTCCACTTCGACAGATGTTATTTGCGCATATTTGAAAAGCTTGCGGTTATCAAAGCAGGATTTGTAACGGTTGCTTAGATTTATTTATATTTCTTGACCTGTTCTGTTACAGAGAGTCAGTTAACGAAAGAACAACGTCGATAAATTAATCAATTGACTTATAAGTAATTTATATTGTGAATGCCTGTTTATAAAAAATAATTCCGTTGAACACCAATAGACTAGGTTGTCGTGTTAATTAACACCGTTCCATTTACTCACCAAACTACCCTATTGTGACGTCAGCCACCAAACTGAGCGCTTGATAACGGGGTATACAAATAACTAATTCCTATATTTCTTCCAAAGGGGTTTTTCTTTTAGTGGGTGGGTTCGAGAGATAAGTCTTTTAAAGGTTTTTATCGGGGAATGGGTGCTCGGGTCCCTGGTCTATACATGTTACAAATACAAGTATGGCAAACTCGGTTTCGTGAGACAAAACAACTCTATACCTACTCGTATTACTCGTATGTAAAGGCGTTTTGCGACAAACGTAATTTACTTGGACTCGAATCGGATGCGGCGCGAAAAGGTTTTATTTATTCACGGAAAAAAAAAAGATATGGATATATAAATAAAATAGGGAAGTAATTAAATGGTCAGCCGTTATTAAAATTGATTCGCAAAAAAAAAAAGCAATTAACTCATTTGGGCAGCATACAAAGATTTGGCTGGCAATAAATAAAAATCGGGCTGCAACTCTTGTTCAGCAAACAATTTACAAACGGTTAACATTTTAACCAATATCAATCTGCCTTTTTTATCATCGGTCTGCCTAATAAACAGTCGAGCTGCAAAATAATTATTTGGGCAGCAAGATTTTACAATTGGTCAGCAGAGAAAACATGTCTGTAAGCAGTTTAATTGAGAGGTGTGCATATTAAAATAATGGTTATCTATATAAATAAGTGGATTGCGTTTAGTTTGAAAAATAAGCAGTGTTCATTATTGTGGGCGGAGCGAAATCAGATCACGTAACGCGAGCACTCAAGCCACAGTATATCCTCGTAAGGTCCACCATACTACAAATAGGGAGTTTTTTGTGAATGGGACTTTGAATCTACCATCAACGCAATAAAGTTCAATTACGTTTGTTCGATAATGACATTTTCAGTTTATGAACATAGGAAAATAAACCTTATTCACATTACAACACAGTTCAAATTATATCGCCTTGATTATGTACATTCTATTGCACACTGGGCCTTACCAGGTTATAAATAAAGCAGTACAGAAACTAGGCGTACTTTTCAAGATAAATACCTCCTCTCCAATTGAGCGTAAGGGTTGTCAACTAATATTTTGTAAAATTGAAAAAAAAAAAAACCTGTATCTCAGCTAGTTAGTGCAAAGTCGATACGTGTGGTCTGCGACAACGAATCCGTTGACAGATTGAGAAAAAGTTGCCACCATCTTTAACTTTTTAGTTATTCGACTGATTGGTTCCAAAATTGATATGTAGGGATCTGTGTGGTCTCCGACAACGAATCCGTTGACAGCATGAGAAAAAGTAGCCGCCATGTTGAACTTTTTAGTTATTCGACTGATTGCTTTATAAATCGATATGTAGGGATCTGCGTGGATTTCAACAACGAATCGGTTGACAAAATGAGAAAAAGTAGCCGCCATCTTGAACCTTTTAGTTATTCGACTGATTGTTTCCAAAATCGATATCTGGAGATCGGTGTGGTCTCCGACAACGAATCCATTGACAGAATGGAAAAAAGGAGTCGCCATCTTTAACTTTTCAGTTTTTGGACCGAATTCTTTGAAAGTCGATATTTGGGATCTGTGTGGTATCCTATAGCTCTTGAAATTGAGTCATCTGTCAACGGATTTGCTGTCGGAGACCACATAGATCCCCAGATATCGATTTTGAAAGCAATCAGTCGAGTAACTAAAAAGTTCAAGATGGCGGGTACTGTTTCTCAATCTGTCAACGGATTAGTTGTCGCGAGATCACATAGATCCCCAAATATCGATTTTGGAAGCAATCAGTCAAATAACTAAAACGTTCAAGATGGCGGCTACTTTTTCTCATCCTGTCAACGGATTCGTTGTCGGAGATCACATAGATCCCCAGTTATCGATTTTGGAAGCCATCAGTCGAATAACTAAAAAGTTCAAGATGATGGCTACTTTTTCTCAATCTGTCAACGGATTCGTTGTTGGAGATCACATAGATCCCCAGATATTGATTTTGGAGACAATCAGTCTAATTACTAAAGAAATAAGAAATAATTTACTGCTTTATATCTATACTGTGCCCAAGCGTTGGTATTTTTGAGGCTAGTAGTAATTACAAGTTAAGTTTTGTCACACAAATTTAGAAATCACAATCACACCCTAGATTAACCAAAATTTGTATCATAAATATGAAGTAGGTTAGGTTAGGTTCGTTTTTATATCAGGCCCGGAGGGCCAGAGCAACCCAGAAATAGGAGCTCCGCGTTAGCGGAGCTCCGTCGACTCTGTTAAATTTGTAAATTTGATGGTGGATTTGGCATAATGTGCGTTGCCGGCACGGCAGTAAATTTGCCCCCTTTTTTTTGATGGACACAATGAAATATTTTGCTTACCTACTGATTGTTTACCAAAATTGGATTAACTGTGGGTCGCTCAATGCAGCTCAAATATTTAATTTGCTGACCAAAATAATTTAGAGCAGTTCAGTATATCATTAATTGCAGACAGATTTATAAATGTTTGCTAACTATAAGTTGCTTACCAACTAGCTATTTTGGCTGACCAAATACATATTTCTGTTCACCAAAATTGGAATATTTTGCTGATCGATTAAATGATACCCAATAAAATAACTCTAATTTGGAAAATATTTCAATAAGAAAACCTAAAGAGTCTGTAATCAAATCAGAAATTCAATGAATTCTAGAGAGAGAACAGACAGAATCATAAGAGGCCGTATTACCTAAAACATAACATCAAGCTATATTATAATATCGGGGTTACCATTCGTTCAATATTTACAAGCCAATTAATGGTACCTATTGCCCAAATCCGCGACTTGCTTACACTATTTATATCCTTAATTTTACAGCTTATATGGGAACTGGAGACCCCAGCTGGCAATGTCACCCTGGAGTATGAATTCGATGAGGTCCTGGTCAGGCCAGCCATGCAACAGAACAAAGGTGGAGTCTACACTTGCAGGGTAAAGGACCGAAGCGATTTGAAAAAGGTATGATTTTTCACCGTCTATTTATTCTGTGACCCTAGTACTTGTAAAGGCGGAAAACAAATTATCTCTGAAAGCAATTTCAATTAATGTATATCATACAAAGTAGAAAAAAGGAATGAAATGAATATAAAATATCCTTCTGTGTCTCTCAGCAGAGCCGCTAATTTTGTCCAATAATTTGAACTTTAGGGTTCCATAGTCAACAAGGAACCCTTATAGTTTCGCCATGTCCATCTGTCTGTCTGTCCGTGGATCAACAAAAAAACTCTTGGTAACTACAAAGCCGTAATTTAGCATAGGTATATACAAAAATCTATATAAAAAAAAACCATACAAGTAAAGCAAAAATGACTGTGTGTTAATGCAGAACATGTACTATTTGTGTGCCTAATTTTATCAAAATCCTTCCAGTCGCTTCAGCATAAAGAAATAACAAACGTACTAAAACACACACTGGCATACATTTACACACTTTAGGTGTGATTATAGGTGGATTATAGGAAAAGTTACACACAATGCACGAAATTATGCATAACGCACATCACTAGGTTGAAAGTGGAGTTCCTCAAAAAACGATGTTATCGGCATTAAATCAACGTACATTTGCATTGCAACAATTTTTAAACGACTTTCGGGTTAACACTTCTCTGTCATTCGCCCTCGGACGCTTTTATACATGTCTAACTGTACTGAGTCTTTTTTTTTCATCACACTTGCTCTATCGTGCGTAATAGCTTTTTTTATAAATATAGTAAGTACATCGACTCAAACTATCATAATACGTCAGGAAAAATGATATTTTATATTAAGATACGTCATCTGCGCGTAAAAGCGTTCCTCGAAAAGGAAGGTAAACCTTACTATTGTTCAGTCTCGCCGTGGCCGCTGACACGCACGCGTCAAAAACAATAAAGTTTTATTACCGAAGTGCAACAAATATAAGTCATAAAAAATGCCGTCTTATGTTTTTCAAGGTTGCCGAAATTATACTGTAACTATAAAAGGAAGAAAGTATGTCTCATTTCATTCGTAAGTACCGTAAATATTTTTTACATTTTGTTTTACATCGCCATACTTTGTTTGATTTGCACCGATGGCGTCACTGTCACCTGTGAAACATGAGATAAACAATTAGATATCGCATGAGTGCGATAAAGACGGGTAGCTATATGGCAGCCATGAGTGGGCACGCCGCGTCATTCGGGTACGGAATTTGAAAAACTATTTATCTCTTTCTAACAATAGCGTTCGCTACGAATTGCCGTCTTTGTCTGTAGAAATATGACAACGTAGCAACTGTCAGTAATTGGCGACGGTTTTCAAATGCGTTTAGAATGAGCATAACGTATCTAAATATAAAATATCATTGGTCAGGACCTCAATTTCTTGTGCCATTCGATATGAAATTTCATTCGAGATGAAATGTCAGTTGCATACAATTTTCTAAAAATCTCGCATATAAACTATTGATTTCGACTGTCACTAGAATCGGACTCCTGAACACGTTTGACATTATCTGTGGTAAGTCATAGACAATAATGTAGTCTGCCGCTAATTTATAAATGCTGATTATAAACTGTGTGATTCCAAAATAATAATTAAAAGGGTGTCTTTGTGCACATATTAAAATTTATATATCAATAAAAAACATGTCGTCATCAGAAGAAATGGATAATGCGACTCCGCCGGACATCGTCAACGCGGCTAAAATTATTAGTTAGAATCGTAAGTTAAAAATATGATCTTTTGTCTGATTTTATTTCATTTCCTCGCAATTGTGATGAAAAACATTGTATGTTACACGGGTGGTAAAGGAAATACAAAGCTTGAGTCATTAAAGCCCTCAGCCTTCGGCTTCGGGCTTCTAACAGACTCTCGTTTGTAATTCTGTCTTTCCCACCATTAATACACAATGTACTATTAAGAGGTTATTGCATCGTACTTTGTTTTTTTGAATTAATTCATTTCCAAATGTTGGTTTGATTTGGACCTTACGTGCTATCTATCGGCGCCTGGTAAGTTCCGTTTTGCCAATCGACTACGGAACCTTTAAAAACAGCCGAGGTACCTTTTATTACGCTATTTGATTCGTTTGAGATTATTTTGTCCTAATTTATCCCATGAATAAATTCGTATTCGGCCATTTCTTTAAGTGATCTTGTTTTGTTTTTACCTTATAAAAGAAATAAATAAAACATTTTGTTTACAATAACGACACGAGAACTAGTGAAAAAGAAATTGATTTATTACTTCAATACAAGTGATTATCCTCGTCATGCCCAAGCATTTTTAAGCAATTTTAGATTATTGTCCAACGTCCTCTATAAAGGACATTTCTGTATGGATAATTTAAATTTCCGGGAAAAACGTACTAATTCTATTTGATCTCATTAAAGAACATTGGGCAGGACGAGGCCATGCGATGTATTAAAATTCCACTTAGTATCGTTTTACAAGATTTAATGAATCCATTACCCTTATAAATTTCCCTTAAAAGAAGAGGAAAATACGGATTTATGACAAAAATTGGATTTCCTGGAAACATACAAAGGTTTCTCTGAAATACTATTTACGCCTACACGCGTTGGGACGTTTCTCTGTATGATTAATAACAAAAATGTATCACTTTCACCATATTTCCGCTAGATAGGTACTTGTTCTTTCAACATAACGAAGAGGGACTGTGACTCGTTTCATAGCTATTCATTAGTATTATTAACAATCACCAGAACTTTTTTTATACCTATTTTGGGATACTTTCTCAACAATTAATAAACTCTATAAATTAATTCTGAGACGCAGAGCCTTTATTCCATTTTGTTTAATTGTATTTTCTATTTAATTGGAACCCATACATATTTGTTCTTAATTGATAAATAACACTTGTCTAAGTCCAATCGTAACGCTAAATATGAATTCTCTTGATCAATTAACGGCTCCTTTCTTGAGACTTCCCGAGTGACGATACGGATCAAATTTCCTTCATCCCGCCGCCTCGGAAATTGCTTTGTTGCGAAACATGCAAACCTTATACGTCAATTTGATTAAATCGAGCATTTGGAGATAAATGATGACTAATTGATGATAGAGAACGTCATGGACGCCGAATTTAGCAGAATCAGCACACTAAAGTGGAAGTGAGTGACTGAGATATGTATGCAGTTCGACAGGATGGTCAATGGAGCAGACATGTGTTGGAGTGGACACTCCGTCCAGGTAAATGTAGTGTAGGAGGTTGGTACTGACGCACGGTGGACTGGTGATTGAAAAAACAAGGCAGGTAGTCGATATGGACTGACACCTAGGGTGACATATCTAGTGGGTCCCCGAGTGTGGATGATTGTTGGTTGCCCTTTGTAGTAGGTCTCGTGTTATGACCGGAATTGTGTAGTTTCGGCAAAACATTTCTAACCAAATTTTATCAAGAGTATTGTATCAATATTAAATAACTTTTAATAAAGAAAAAAAATTGTTTTCACAATAGAACTATTAATGACAGACGTTTTACCAAGTTACTCGTGCGTGACGTGAATAACAAAAAGATGGAATAATTTTATTATTTTAGGACCCACTTGCCTGTTTAATTTGGGTTAATTAAGGAACAAATACGTAACGGCTGAAAAACAAACCGTACTTAGGGTAATAAACCCTACTGTACTATATAGATTGGTAGAGAACAAGAACTTGTAGAGCGACGATTTATACTTATTATTCTGCACGCGTTTTGAAATACCGCATTCGTATGAAAAATAATGTCGAACGATATCCGTAATATGGATATGACTACAAAAAAAAACAAAAAAGAGAACATCCATCCATAAAAATTCGAATTTTATTATTAGGTATTTTCAGTCCATTTGTTTTATAGTTCACTATCTATTTATACTTATAGGGAAAATTACCTTCCTACATCTACAGACGTAAGAGGGGCTTATTCGTAGTGATACTTCGGTACTTTTTAATATAAAAAATATGTACTGATTTATAACAAAACCTGCATATATTTTCATACATAAATAGTACACGAAATTTAATAAAAGTCTTATCCATTTTATGCTTTCTTCACCATATTGCATCCGTCATCCGCCCTTTAGTTATACCTATGTAAAGCCTGATCTAGTTAGCCAAGGGAAGTAAATACTAACTCAAGAAATTTAACGCTCAAAATTTATATAAATTACAAAAATAGAAACCTTTAGATATTAAGTAAATAACAAACAACTTAATATCACATTTACCTACCTTTGAACCCCTGAATAGGGTGGAGTAAACTTACTGTATTATCAATATTATTATTTCTCATGGGGGCGACAAACTTTAACCTCAAATTTACATACGAGGGCAAAAAAATTATGCGAATAATGCCTCAAAAGTTACTCGAATTTATTGTGCTTAAATATAATAACGTAGACGTTATTTTGACGTAAATATTATTTGAATCGGGAAATAGCTTCTTACGGAGCATTTTGTATTCTGTTATTACAAGGCTTGAATAAACACTAGGCATTTGTAGTCAAATTCATCCCAAATTGCCTCGTCGGAGGTTCTCCACTGGCAGACAAACAGTTTTTCTGAACCCTTTAAGTGTATCTTCGCCGTTTTTCACTATGGTATCAACTCAACACCGGCTAAACGAGTAAATACGGTTACGGTTCATGAGATACAGCCCGCTGACAGACAAATGGACTGATGGACATCGGAAGCTTAGTAATAGGGTCCCGTTTGCACCCTTTGGGTACGGAACTCTAAAAATATTATAAAGTTATGACGTGTTGTGCTGGTTCAATTGGCACCTTTTACCTATGAGGCTGATGAACTAAAACGCTATAAATGTCTGAGAGTGTTGAGCGAGCCTAAATTGGAGTACACTTTCATTTAGCATACTCGTAATTTACTACCAGGATTTCGCACGGGTAAACCCGATACGCAATTTCATTTAGCATAATTTACTGCCAGGATTTCGCACGGGTAAACCCGATACGCAATTGTTCTAGGAAATTATTGGGTTTAACGGTATTCCAAATTGGAGCCCTTTTGATCTTTATTAATGGTGGGATAAATATTTATTTGTCTTTGATCACGTACAAGGTAAGGTTATAATAATATATCGCATTTTTCTATATCATTGAAAACTGTGTATTCGGGAAAATTTTACTAGACATGATATTTTTTTGTGAAATGATCCTTTTGAGGAATTCGACACTGTTTTTTATCAGCATTACATAGAGAGATTTAAAAAATCTGCTCATTTATTTTTGTATACAAAGGAACTTAGGATGAAAGCAATAAGCGTTTTAATGAATGTTTTATTATGTTTTCATTCAATTGCTATCAAAAATTTACGATCATCCTGGATAAAAAACATTACGCCTATTCCCCGGGGCGTTTTATATTATGATAATTTATAAAATAAAACGTTTTCTTTCAGTGGTAACCGTGTTATTTTCCTTCTCTGTGTGAAGACTATTCTGAATTAGCGTATTAGGTAAATATTTTTATATGATTACCCAAATATATTATTCAAAAATATATATTTGTAAGCTCCTCCTCATCTTTAGGTAAAGGGAGCGTCACGATGGTCGAACTTAGGTGTAGGCGAGGATAGTCGGGCAAGGAGAACCAAAAGCCTTTTCTAGATGTTTCACATATTTCTTGTTTAATTATCAAAATACAGTCATTTAATAAGAAATCCGCCTGACGACGTTCCAGGGGCACGGGGTGCCAAGGCCAAATGCAAAACTGTCACGCTCGCGGCGTACCATGTTTCACGACCCAGTTTTACCAGCAAAGTCTAGAACAAGAGTGTCAAACATGGCGAGGCACGTCCGGGATCCTACTCCCAACACCACAGCAGTGCTAATGGATACTCCGTTCCTTTCACTCGCCCGTCGTACTGAAGTCGAGGGAAAGTGACGGAGCAAGCGTAACGTTCGAACTATGAAAGTAGAGGCCCAGTGCCCGAGTTACGTCCGAGTGAGCAGGACCATAACATAACTAAACAGTATGTCTACTCGCTCTCAAACCACACGCGCCGTCACGGCCGTTCTGACATTTCGCGCGTCCCTGCGCGAACTCTTCTCTCCAAACTCTCTATGCCTGTAGGTGACGCCTAAGTTTTGATCTGTGAAAAGCATACACAAATAATAGCAACTCCTCTTATGCGCTCGTCCTTTCCTGACATAATTATCATCTTTTTAATCATTATGTGAAAGGTCACCAATAAGTTGTGTTCAATGAGCTCCAAAAAGAAGATCAATCGGAAGCAAAAGGCAGACAGGCCAACAACCACTCTTTGGTCGCCGCCTGACAGCCCAATCAACAACACACCTGTCGGGCCGGACAGTCATTCATTGGCCGCCGCCTGACGAACCACTCACAGTACCAGGATTCGACAGCCACTGTCAACCGGCGTACCACTCACTGACAATCACTCAATGTCACTCTGGATTTGGCGAAACTCTCAATGGAACCAAACCAGCAACCCGCATTGGCCGACCACTCCCTGGCCACCAACCAGCTGATCCCGAATCGGACAACCTCTTAATGTCCTTGGTTTGGATAAGCACTCAATGGCTCCAAACCAACAACCCGGATTGGGCAACCATTTCTTGGCTCCCAACCGACTGAGCTCGAATTGGGCAGCCATTCCTTGGCTCCCAACCATCTAAACAATTATAGTGCAGCAGCCTGGATCAGACAACCGCTCATTGGCTTCCTCTCCAGCCACACACTACAACTCCACCACTCATTGGCGCATAAAGATCACCTCTCATTGGTGTACTTCCACTCATTACCATGACACAAATATGTATAGTCACAAACATTAGCATAAATGATGAGAGTTCGACAGAGCCGGCATTCAAAGTGCGAGGACCATTAGCGTATCACTGTCATCAGCAGCTGACACATCGGCATCACCCGACAATGAACCGCCGTCTCGGCCTCCGACTCATAAAATTACTGTAACAGTTACATCAACTAAATCTAGCAATCATCTGGAAAAAACGCATAAACTCTCATTACCGTATTTATAGAAGTCTACTTGAATAATTCTTTTTGCAAGTCATAATTATAATTTTCCAAATTAAATTGACCACGTAGGTTTCATTAGTTACGCTCGATACTTTGTCTAACCGCGAACAAAACGCGCCTCATTATTTACTCAAAAACCACAAACTTTTTGACACATTAAAATACTGGATGGAAAAATTAATATATGGCTGTCATAAAGTCACATTGATTGGTTGACATGACATCATATTATAAGTCAATGGAAGTTGCTAAAAGGGGTTCTTGTCTAGCTGTCATTTTGAAAACATCTGTCTATTTATTTAATTTTTTGTAAATTACTTTATAGTTGATTTTGGTTCACAAATCCAGGGCAAC
This sequence comes from Acleris literana, assembly GCA_946894065.1. Classification (NCBI taxonomy): domain Eukaryota; kingdom Metazoa; phylum Arthropoda; class Insecta; order Lepidoptera; family Tortricidae; genus Acleris; species Acleris literana. The sequence continues at coordinate 9,902,532 of OX335669.1, read as the reverse complement.
TTTGTGAAGTAACCTCCAACACTGACGAAGAATATGCATCAAATAAAATAACAGTGAAAAGTTGATTCTGAAAGAGCAAGCGGTCAAGAACACTCCAAGCCATTGAAGTGGATGCCCGCCATCTTCAATGGTGTGCCGACTGGGACTGGAAGACGCCGACGACAACGACGATTCACCGTACAATTGCTTATATATGGTATACTTGACATTGGCAAAATTACATAACTTGTAGACGACATTAAAATAAATAACAACAACAACAACAAGTTGCTAAAAGGGGTTCTTGTCTAGCTGTCATTTTGAAAACATCTGTCTATTTATTGAATTTTTTGTAAATTACTTTATCGTTGATTTTGGTTCGCAAATCCAGGGCAACTTTGTGAACTAACCTCCAACACTGACGAAGAATATGCATCAAATAAAATAACAGTGAAAAGTTGATTCTGAATGAGCAAGCGGTCAAGAACACTTCAAGCCATTGAAGTGGATGCCCGCCATCTTCAATGGTGTGCCGACTGGGACTGGAAGACGCCGACGACAACGACGATTCACCGTACAATTGCTTATATTATATACTTGACATTGGCAAAATTACATAACTTGTAGACGCCATTAAATAAATAAATAATAAGTTTCTAAAAATTAAATCAACAAATAATTTAAACTTAATCGATCACGATATTCACAATTCATTCCTCTGGTGATAGTGTAATTGTGACGAAATCGGGTCATTTACAATTTAACGATAAAATGGAGCAACAAAGTCACATCATTGTTGTGACAGCTCGTAAAAAAGATATCTGATAGTTGTTGTTGGACTCCGTTTCAACGTCCTTTTGTTACCAAAATTATGAATGTTGATACAATACAAAACGCGAGATTTGCATAGCTCCTGGACCACTGCCTCTTGACTGCTTCTCCCGCCGCGCCGAAGTCGCACCACAATGCCTAAACGATGTGATTCAACAGTCTCTGTCTTCAATCGAGGTGCCCGTTGATGACATGAGAACTGAAAGAACAACACTACAATGTAGCATACACTGGGATATCGTTTCCTTTCAGCAGGTAGACCGCAAGATCTCTTTCTGATACATTTTACGAATAAAGAAATATGTTTTACTTTACGCAGTATTTCTTTGTAACTTTAAGATTGTAACAAACGAATTTCTGTCTGTTATTTACAACTCCATTAAGTCCGGATTTATTTATAAATTTGGGGTTGATGGATTTACAAATGGAGACTGAAAGGACAATGGGCATTTTGGTACCCGCTCCAATAGCAATAATGGTAGTGTCATTGAGTAGGTCATACCAATAGGAACAACGTTTACTATGGTGGTTTGTCTCAAATCCCTGTCCATTCGGAGATATTCATATACGAACATGACACCTTATGCGAAATAAAATCTGCTCCCGGCATCTTTATTTCCTTAAAAATACAACTTAGGCAAAAGTGGATAGGCTGCTACTGCACCACAGAGCTCCATCTTCAGCCTCATTCATGGACAGGAAAAAAAACCATTTTATTTATGAAGCGGAAACACTGAAGTGTACCCTTGACTAGTAATGTAGGTACCTAATAGTAAGTAGTATAAATATAGTGCCCGGCCGATAAGAAGTTAGATATTTCTTGTTATGTAGTACATGTTTTCTTTTCTTTCATATTGGTATCCCTAAAGGAAATTGATTGATAACAACGTATAGTCAAAATAAAATAACTCAGTTCCGACAGCAAATAGAGATAAGCGATATGGTTACCTTTGCCCAGTATAAAAATACCTTTCTAATGATATATACATTATGTCCATTGGCGCGGGTACCACGTTCCATACATTTTTGCCCATTGTCCTTGGGATTTTAAGAACAAACATTCTTTAAGAACAGACTGGTTTTCTAATTATTCCTTGGATAGGAAATAAGCTTAAAAGGACAATGCCGAAAAAAAACCCAGCGTCGATTCAAATCAATCATATATGATTAGGTAGAGCATATCCAATAGGTCACAAATGTGTGATTCGTTTTCGAGAAAACAATCCCCAAGTATTAAAAATAACTATATGAAAAGCAAGCTTTAAAAACCCGACTGCATTTTTTATACTGTCGTCGATATACCTACATATGTTAATAATTGTCATTTTGCCATTGTTGTTACTTCAATTTTAACAGTTTAGGTATCCTATGTCACCCGGGATGACGTAAGGATTCTAACGATACCTCACACATCTAAATCGGTCAAAGGATTTATAAGTTATAGTGGAATAAAGAAACTCACATACATACATACATATATACATACAAACATGAACCCTGAAAACATTACACTCCTTTTTTAGTAAGCAACTTAACGGAAAAAAGTGAACACTTTTTCTGATAAGTTGATTACACGAAGGTGAAATGTTATAATATAAAGTTATCTAATGTATAATCTCATTAATTGAGTATTCATTTGTACCTCAAATCAACTTTGATTTCAAGAAAATACTTTAGATATTACGAAACACGATAATAGTTCATAACGAGGACGACGCGTTGCCCTAGTTGGTAGTGACCCTGCCTACGAAGCTAGCGGTCCCGGGTTCGATTCCCGGTAGGGGCAAATATTTCTGGGTCTTGGGTGGTTTCTATGTATTTAAGTATATATTTCTCTAAGTACCTATATCAGTATTTTTATCATAGCCTAGTACCCACAGTACAAGCCTTGATGTTAGTTTGGGACTACGTCAATTGGTGTGACATTTTCCCCTGATATTTATTTATTTATTAAATGAGGGCAGCACTGGATAGTCGGTGTTTGCTCGTTGTAGTCCCTAACGTATAAGCTAAGCTAGTCAGCTAAAGTAAACAATGATTTTAATGAACCTACGGCATTAATGATTTACGGAAGAGTAGTCTAACAAACGTCGATTATATATTTTAGTAAATGGAAAAACGCTTAAATCTTTGGAAAGTCGCGTTCGGATACAAAAAAAATGGTTTATTTTATATCTCGCTATGATATAATCTCTTATCGTAAAGCATTCTGTTAGAGCCATCTATTGAGTTACTTTGTAAATAAAACATCTTGCGAATAACGTGTTGTTACGATTATTTCTAAATAACTTTTTTAGAGAAGTACTTCAGAAAAACGAACACCACAGCATTTTTTAAAATATTTTACTACGTCAAATAAACCTAATTATATAATTATCCGTCACAAAACAAGCACATCATCTAAATAGGTATTATTTTCTGACTACGCAAAGTTTTCACTTTTTGTAATACTTGGGGATTGTTTACTCGAAAACAAATTATACATTTGTGACTGGTTTAATATGCTTTACCTAACCCTATATGATTGATTTTAATCGACGCTGGGTTTTTGGTCCATATATTTTTTGGCATTGTCCTTTGTAAGAAAGGTTCTACGCCGCCTTTTACTTTGCATTCAATGGGACTAAAGCGCAACACACAGTATCCAGAAACATGTCTACCTCTACTGGTCAAGCTGACCCACTAAGAACGGCAATGGAACGGTCTCACCCGGAAATGTGCACTCCTTCAAGCTCGCAGGTGTGTAGGTACTTCTCTCAACGCCACTGTCAGCGCTTCGATCATCATTTCTGACAGCGCTGACGCTGCAGGCCCATTCTTCCTGTAGTTGTTTTGTTTCGTGGTGGTTAACAAAGCAAGTCATGCTCGAATTCTGGTGAGATCCTCTTGAGTCTTGTAAAGTGTCTTCAGCGGGGTGACGGGCTGCTCGCGTCGCTTCCAGTAGTGTATTATCTTAAGGCAAGTAATACTGTATGTAGCCATGACAGGGTTACCCGTAGTTACTCAGAGCACTATTCTGTTATTTATTTAGCCATTTTCAAGGGTCATAGGGTGCTCGACTCGTTTTCTTTTGACTAAAACAATGAGCTACACGAACTAATGTGTTATGGTCAGGGGTTGTCTTACAACATGAGTGTGATACTTGAGGTTCCTTATATAGTATGAGTAGTGGCTTCTACACTAAAAGCTTCCTGAGTCCTGAGATCATTGCTGTTTGCTTCGCACTCTTATCGTTCAAGGATTGTCATCGCTGCCGTGATTGCATCGTTTTAGTGAGAAACTGCTTGAAATACGTCATAACTGAGATCTGAATGTAACTCTCTTCGACCAAATTGTATTTCCGGTACATCACGTTCAATACTGAAGTACGGCTTGTCACGAATCTCATCAGCATACCTAATCTTCAGGTTCAATTCGTTGTTATATGACCACTGACGATGGAAAAATTCGCTCAAGGTAGAAGGCTCGTGTAAACTGGTAAAAACGATTGGTAGGGGAAAAAAATATTGCCTTGTCGCTAGGCTTTGTCTTCGGACATGTCTGCACATACTACCGCGTCTTCAAATAATAGGAAACTTATCAGGCTTCTTGCGGCATACGAGACCCAAGAAACGCATGACAAGTCGTCAGTCAAAAAAAAAGTCTGGAATTTTCCATGTCTCCTTTGGCATAATAGTGGTTAAATTTTATGACGATGTCAAGCCATTCTGCTCTTTCGCTCGATATAATGGGTGTGGCTAAAGGTGTCGCCAGCAACTCTGAATGCGAGATCCGAGCATCCATGATTGTTTCAAATTTCGCTTTCTAGCTTTTCTCGGTTCTCCTTAAGAGGAAGCCCTTCGTAACCACTTCTGATGTAAGCTCCTCCTCATCTATAGGTAAAGGGAGCGTCACGATGGTCGAACTTAGGTGTAGGCGAGGATAGTCGGGCAAGGAGAACCAAAAGCCTTTTCTAGATGTTTCACATATTTCTTGTTTAATTATCAAAATAGTCATTTAATAAGAAATCCGCCTGACGACGTTCCAGGGGCACGGGGTGCCAAGGCCAAATGCAAAACTATCACGCTCGCGGCTTACCATGTTTCACGACCCAGTTTTACCAGCGTAGTCTAGAACAAGAGTGTCAAACATGGCGAGGCACGTCCGGGATCCTACTCCCAACACCACAGCAGTGCTAATGGATACTCCGTTCCTTTCACTCGCCCGTCGTACTGAAGTCGAGGGAAAGTGACGGAGCAAGCGTAACGTTCGAACTATGAAAGTAGAGGCCCAGTGCCCGAGTTACGTCAGAGTGAGCAGGACCATAACATAACTAAACAGTATGTCTACTCGCTCTCAAACCACACGCGCCGTCATATTAATTGTATTTTTTATGACGCGTTTATGATTTGTTTCATCGATATTGTCAGTGAAAAGAAATATATCCGCTTTCATTGCTCATTATTATACATCCTTACTTCCTTACTTTATATATATAATATTATAAAATGCGAAAGTAACTATGTCTGTCTGTGTGTTACGCAATCACACCTAAACTAATGAACCGATTTAAATGAAATTTGGTACAGAGATAGTGTAGAGCGTCAGGAAGGACATAGGCTACTTTTTAATTCGAAAATAGGGATGTAAGGGGTTGAAATAGTGGATGAAAGTTTGTATGGAAATAACGTTGGCGATTTTGGAAAAACTACCACTTATGTGTTGAAATGAGGGGGTAGAAGTTAGTAAGCGAGTTCAGTTTTTTTTTAAGTGAGAAACCTATAAAGTGGTATCAGGGCTATGAATAAAAAAAAGCTTTTGGAGATTTTGGAAAAACTATCCCTGTAAATGTCGGTGGTAAATAAGCGGCAGAAGTTTGTATGGGATTTAAGCCATTTTTGAAGCGATAAATGTGGAAATGTATATTTAGACAGTTTAAAAATGAAAAAAATACTTTGGGCGTATTTGAAAAACTAAGTCTAAGGAGGTGAAATTAAGTTTGTAAGAGAGTTCGGTCATTTTTGAAATGAGAATCGTGAACATTGTTTAGGACATAAATAAAAAAACTAACGGCAATTTCGGAAAAGGGGGTAAAATGGGAGTAGACGTTTGTATGGGAATTTGCTCATTTTTTAAGAAATGTGGAAATAGGCATTAAGGTTACTGTTTACCTATACATAAATAAGAATTATGACCGGGTGAGTTAGATACTTGAAACTCGGTATAATTATACCATTATAAGTTACATAAAAAACAGATTTTAAAATAGGTAAGCCGTTAATGTTCACGTCTTGGTAATTTTTCATTACAAAAGTGAATATGAGGTAAATCGATGTAACGCCGTGGATTACTCTGTAATGTTACTCACTTTATGATTCTAATAAATAAATAAATAAACAAAATCCACATTACTACTACTACACACAGTACTAAACCCGCATTCTAATCTATCTCGATCTTTAAACAGCGGGATATGACTTTGTTTTATACTAACTATGTAAAGATTAAACAATACTTGACCCTAGTACAAGTTTGCCCTAACATGATTCTATGTTATATTCGTAGGCCATGCAAGTTGTATCTTTCACTACTAGACCGACGAGACATTTTTTTAATTAATCAACTGGAAAACTGATGACTTAAATATACGTAAATGTTCCCCGGTTTCTTCGCCGATTGTAAATCATATTTTTTGTACCCTCACGCTAGTTAAACTTCGTTTATTGTTAGCAAATAATGATCATAAAATCTTTTTATTCTTGTCTCCAGACTTTCCACGTGACCGTCACCCGTCCCGCCAACATCACTTTGCTGCCGGGTTCGAAGTCGGTTCTTCGCGCCAGCCACGTCAGGTTCAACTGCTCGGCTGACGGAAACCCAGCCCCTAATGTCACCTGGTACAAGGATGGAGTTCCTTTAGTAATCGCTGGGAGGGTAAGTTAATTCATCAGTACTTCTTCAAGGGCCTCTCCAGCTAGTAAAGGTTGGTTATCAGATCCTGGAATCCGTCTCAGTCTTTTGCAAGGCGGAAGAGCTCGGATGCGGTTGCAATCCCTGTGCACTGTCGGATGTTGCGGAGCCATTTTGGTACTCTTTACTTCGCAGACTTTGGTACTGTTCATGTGGGAAAGAGGAAGTCCGTTCTCTAGGGTCTATTGGTTGGTAAACATATTCTTAACTGACTGCCCTTCCCTTTTGGCTGTTCTACCCACAAGTGGTAGAATTCTCTACTATACTAGATACAATAAGTGGTTCGCTGCGTCCTTTTTGATCCACATGTAATGTCAAGGAGAGCGTTAAATCTCTATTTTCAAAAGTTTTGTCTGCTATGTCTGCTTTTTTACTCCAATTTTGGCATTATTAAAAAGTTCTACCTCTGCGTTCTTTTGAAAGCTCTAGGTGAGGGTATGGGTAGGATGGGTAAAAAAGTTAAATCAATTCACATTTACTATTTTGTTTGCAGATAGGGCTTCGACCAATCGATAAAGACCGTATAGCGGATCGTCAGCTAATCATCAGCAGCGTTACATCAGATGATGCAGGTAAATCTTGGACTAGATATCTCTTGACCTTAAACGTAATGATAGAGTAAAACAGTGGTAGAGTAAAATATAACTTTAGTATTCCATAAAATGTTTCACTGGCTTTGGTGTGCGATGTTTTATTTATGTTACTTACCTCTAGTGATAATTTTTATGGACGAAAACGATGACGATGGCAACGACGACAATATTCAACAGAAGGAACTGAAATCTAAACGTGATAACGATCATAATCATTACATCCGAAAGACGTCCACTGCTGGACATAGGCGTCCCCCAAGGATTGCCACAAGAACTGGTGTTGCACCGCTTGCGTCCATTGGTTTCCCGCAACGTTAGCCACGTCGTCAGTCCACCTTTTTGGAGGCCTACCCACGCCGAGTCTTTCGGTATGCGGACTCGAGAAGTCTTCGACCCCATCGGCCATCTGTTCTGCGAGTAATGTGCCCCGCCCATTAGCCAATTAAATCTAGCAATTCTCAGGGCTATGTCGGTGACTTTGGTTCTCGCGCGGATCTCCTCATTTCTGATTCAATCGCGCAAAGAAATTCTAAGTATAGCCCTCTCCATTGCCTTTGAGCGCTGAGTGAAGGTCACTCAAAGGTGATAATGATACTCGTACCATAATGCCTCAACTCCAGATTATCGATTACTTAAAATAGGAAGAAACCTTGGTTGAGTCAGATTTTACAATCTGCCTTTTTTCCAGGAGTATACCAGTGCTTCGCTAGTAACAACGTGTCTGTGGCATCAGCGTGGGCTGCGTTGAGCGTGACCGGCACCGGAACGCCGCCGCCGGACAGGATCAGCTGTGAGCCGGTCGGCGCCCGGGAAGTCGCCGTACGGTGGAAACCGTTGGTGGTGCCGGTCATCGCTTATACCGTGCATACCACGCCGCAAGGTGCGTATCCGTTTTAACACAACGGGTTAGCAATGCATTCGCAGTTTTGGGTTCGGTGTCTTGTGATGCAAATGTCTATAGTACTTAAGGCCCACCTGCCTTCAGGGCATGTGTATTTGTTTGCTTTCTACATGATGTCCCTGAACTTGATGTAAATATTAAGGCAGTCATCATTATTTGTCCCTGTAGTAAAGCTAATTGTACACAATATGTACCTGCTAACTCAAATGTATATGATCAGAGGGCCCTGCATCTTGCATTGCGCTAACGTTTCTATTTGTTTCGTTTTTAAACCAATCGCGTCATTGGTAGATCACGTGACTTTTCTTATTGGGATTGGTTTAAAAATGAATCGAATAGAAACGCTAGTTAGCGCAATGCAGCTTGGCAGGGCCCTCAGATCCCACTTACCATCAGGTGGCCTGTGTGCTCGGAGGTCATCTCCTTGCCATAAAGAAACATAAGAAACGATGTCAAGCGCCTGAATACAATCAAATTATTTTTCAGAGATTAACGGGGTATCTCAGCCCGGTCAGCCGCATCAAAATAACCAGGAGGTAGTGACGAATCTCAAAGCTCTAACTCCATATGGTTTCCAGGTATGACTTATTCATTTTGAAGTTGCTTCACAAGGATTATTTAGTTCATTTTTCCACAAAATAAAATTGTAGAGTTGTATACATTTCAAGATGGTGAATATGGTGATTCAAAGAGTGGTTTGGAATTGGTTTTGTTTTAGGTCCGCGCATACGTGCAATCTGGAAAGAATGTGGCTACCGATTTTTCGGACGTTGTAGTATGCCAAGGACAGGGAGGTAAGGCATTTCTTTTTTTATGACACTTTTAAATTTAGACATAATAAAGTTCTGAACATTGAATATATGATAAAACACAGTTATTATATTCCTCTAATTTCACTTCATTAGAGGAGCTACAAATTGGTGGTTGGAATGTGAGATGCACTAAGCTAGCCTTCCGACCTCTTGTATGGTTGTGAAGCCGCCGCAAAGAGACTTCAATGTACAGTTCTTGCCTAGATCATCATTATAATCGTAATTGGTATTTATGTGTTTACAGACGATTTAAACAGAATCTTAATTTATGCAAAAATACTAAGTAACCCTACAGTGTAGGAGGCTGAAAAGAACTTGTTTGTATTTTAATCCTCCTGTCTGTCAGCACATCAAACCTGCTCTGGTCTTGTAGATAACTTTCTTAAGTTATACTCCATCATATTACTTGTTTGTCCTCAGTGCCTATAAAGCTGATGAAGTTGCATTCCGGTTCTGTCCTGGTGACGTGGCGCGAGTTTTCTCGAGATACGCCAGGCGTAATGGAGTGGCTGCTTCAGTGGCGTCTCAAGAATGAGGAGCAGGAGCACAACATAACCTTGAAGGCTGGCATCACTAATTACACCCTGCCTAGTAAGTATCAGGATAATCCTGGGTTTGTTTCGAACTAAAAAAAGATGAGAGGTTAGAACCACAACGTTACAAGAAACCTGGGGACAGTTTAAAATAAAAATCCTTTCTAGATTAGGTATTACATTCAGTTATATAAAAACACAATGAAATGAATAATGGTATTACGTGGGGAGTGTTTCTACTCATGAGAGAAGGTCTGTTTCCAGTGTGTTTTAATGATCTTAATTGAAGATAAAGTTTTCACGGTAATGTTGTGTGTTTCGTTTGACTTAAGTCAGAATACTTGTAAAGTTTTATAGGTCATTGTAACTTATTTATACAATTAGCGAATGTATTGGCGTACCACTGTGGGACCTGACTTATGTAACACCCTATTGCGACAGATTTATACCGTGGTACGAATCAATCCCCTTAGCTGAATTCCAATTCACTATTTTTTACCACGCCATAATTCTAATAAATATTGAACAACCTGTTCTTCTTTTCCAGTCTCCGAAGGCGACTCGATGCAAATCCGAGTCCTAGGTACCCTCTCGCAGCCTTGGCTGCCTCAAAACCTGACTAGTGTGCCGTGGTACTCTGCAGACCTGAGCGGGTGAGGTTCTGATCTCCAACAATGTGAGGTTAATTGGTAGAGAGTCTTGGCATTGGCGTTTTTCCTATTACAGGCGTGGATCCAGCTTTCAGATTAGGGGGTGGTCATTAACTGCTGAACGCAGAAGTTCGGTCAAGTGCCAGATCATGCCACACGACTATTTACTTTCTGACCCGTATCTACGAGCGCCGAAGGGGGTGGTCATGACGTACTTGACCACCCCTGTGGATCCGCCACTGTCCTATTACATGGCGTGGCAAAAGTTTTCTAACGATTCTAAATGTATGGAGTCGATATAAGCGAGCGACACGATCTGCCATCACGACGCGATGGCTCCCGGGAACGTGCCATATAAATAAAAATAAAAATTAATAAAAAATGTGATGTGATTTTGGTTTTGTATTTATTACCAACTTCAAAAAAGGAAGAATTTCTCAGATCTTCGGTTTTATTTTGTGTAGGTATGTAACTCGATTTCTCCACTACTAGTAAACTAATTTTAATGACCCTTTTTATGAGTAGTAATGACGATCGGGGATCCCATAAGGAAACCGAGTCGCTTATAGCGCAGAGAATGGTCATGATAGTTTTTATCCCAGAAGATAGGACAGTTTTCGAAAAATAAAGAATCCTACGTAGAATAAGACGCGGGTGTAAGCTAGTAAACTAAAATTATATTAAGTACTTTAAATCTTGTCTCGTTTTTGACGTCACGTTAGTGACGTAAAATAAAACTAAATACACGAATTTTAACATTAGATTACTATAATTTTTCAAAGACTCTTACATCTTTTTACTGGTTGCAGGGACCCAATTGTGATGCCGCGGGACCTGGAAGTGTACCAGGTGGGTCCTCGCGGGTTCACGGTTCGCTGGCAGACGGACGAGCTGGTTCCAGGGCAGTACCAGTGGCTGGTGTGCGTCACCAAATTGGATGGAAGCGAAGAATGCGAGCAAACGTAAGCATGTCTTTATAAATAAAATGTAAAAACACTTAAAATCGCGACGTCTTTGTCGAACAATGGTACTATGGTACCATAATGCTGATAATGAAGTTCCGTTGGAAATATAATCATTTTGATGAACGGATGGTGTAGCCAGTCGCCGTAGTCGTATAGTTGAACTGTCATGTTTGGGCTTTTGCTACAGTTCAACGTTTATTTGTGATGCTGACATAGAGCTACCGCTCATATCCAAAATTTCAGAATTTTCAAAACACCGGGGTTTTATTCTACATCAGATTCCCAAATCCAGATTCAAAATGTAGGGTTGAAATAGTATACAATATTTTATTTCGGATGTTATGTATCTGGGATAGGTATATATTTTAAAATTTTTTTAGGAATGACCACGGCATATTGAAATTTGGGGTGGTACTCGATAAACTGTACATATTGAAAGGGATGAAATTTTAGGTTAATTTATAGGTAAAACATTTTTTTTTTTAAATTTTAGCCACTGGCTTTTTTTTACAGATTGTCAAACTTTTTAATAAAGTTTGGGTAGTACACTTACATGTGACGGTGTAACTTTTGATCTAATAGCCCAAAAAAGATAAAACAAAATGCATAGTATTGACATTATAATAACTGATAACACTATAAGACCAATAAAAAAAAAACTGAGTACCTAACTGCTTTTTTTAGTGAAAAATTACTGCAAAAATATCATTTTGTTTTCATAAAAACACGATTTTCTCAAAATTTTGCAGATGTTTTACAATTTTTTTAACGTGGTAATAATAATAAGCAAAAAGAAATAGTGAAACATTCACAAAATTTTGAGAATTTCGTATTTTTATGAAAACTAAATGACATTTTTGTTGTAATTTATTAAAAAAATTAAGAAAAAAAGTGGCATTTTTTTTTCCGATATATTAACCTAAAATTTCATCCCTTTCAATATGTTCAGTTTATCGAGTACCACCCTGCATAACATTTGAATTAAATATTTTTCGCTATGGGAAGATTAAAAGCAGTGCATATAAAATGAGATAGATTGTAAGGAAAGTAATATTTTAGTGTTCCTGGCCCTAAAAGTAACTTATACTGGGCCTCTATTCAACTCGGTAATAGTAGTTTACGTGACGGTTGCGTAATGCCAATTACGCAGAGTCGCGTACAATACTTTATCTACACACATACTTACCCATTATAAGTACTCTAACATGGGTTCAGAAGCCGAAAGGCAAATGACCAGCATTACCTTGCCTGTGGTAGTAGGTGACAGCGATGACAGCTGTAACGTAATTTTGAAATTACGTTATCGAATATTGTAAGGTAATGAGATCCGAATTTGGAACATTTTCCAAAATTAACAGCTGTCTTCGCTGTCACTTACTACCACAGGTAATGCTGGTCATTGCCTACGGGTTTTGAACGCATAATATGTAGAGGACTTATGATATGTGTAAAGATAAAATCATATTATCTTTGACGGGTTTCTATATTGTCAATGTTTTGATAGGTCTAATTTACTTGAAAGTAATGGCGGCCGAGTTAAAAACAATACCATAACACGTCAAAGACAATATGGTTTTACCGAGTCGAATAGAGGCCTTACATTCGTTTTAAATGTACACCCTACATCACACACTATTTTTTGTTACAGTAACAAAAACTCAGCGACTATAGTCAATCTCGATCCAGACAGCGAATATGAGGTCCGTGTGCAGGCTCGTATCCCCGGGCGGGAGTCCGTCGAAGCCGTGTTACCGGAGCACATCACTACGTTATCAGAAGGTAAATACACTACTAGCGCTACGTTTGATAATACAAATGCGGACTTTACTTTAGAGAGCAGTGTGAAAGCGATATACAGTACTATGCTGATCGCCATGATTTTATGAATTATCTTTAACATACCCACTATACCCACATACTTTCATTGCTCTAGGTTCGGATCGCTTCAAAGTAACATACAAATTCGTGAACGCCACAACCCTGCGGGTATCGTGGAGCGGCCGGCCAGGCCAGTACACCGTGCAGTACAACAACGCGCCAACACACAAGCCCTACGATCAGTGGACGACGGTCGTCGCTAATGGGAACACTGTACTTGTGAGTATATAGTTTTCTTGGGTCAAATTTGTATGATCTTATATGATTTCTACGTATTTTTAATCGTATAATATTGTTATCCGCTTATTGCCAAAATACCTGCGAGAATTTTTAAATACCAGATTATAAATAATAATTATAATTACTGGAATCCATTATATTCATATTAAAGTATTGTATATTATCATTACCCAATATTTCAAATATTATAAGGATTTGGTAGAAAGAGTAGTTCGGTATTTTTAAATTCTGGTATTTTGTGAATGAGTAAGGTTGTCTAGCATGTACCCATTATTGAGTCAGCATAGAAACCAGTCATAAAGACCGCTTGAAAGCATTGGCTTTCTTAATGTGTGTGGTCGTACAAGGAGCTCGGAAAACTGGTTAATTATTTTTAACCAGCTTGTCTGAAACAAAATGCTCGATTTTCGATTCCGCTCGAACAGAATCGATAATAATTCGGTTCTGATCAAAGAGCACAGTAAAACTGTTCCTTCTCGAAATAACTTTACATTTTTGCTGTGGGTGTGAGAGTCTGGTACTTAATAGTAAACTGTGTTATCGTCTTTAGATCCCCGTGATTGACCCAGGCGCCGAAACAAACGTGAGGGTTTTGGATCCTGAGCTGGGGGTGCAGAGCCTGGTCCTGAAAGTGCCTCCGCAGATGAGAGACTCAGGTCAGTTGTACATATAATATCAATCTTGTCTGTGCATTATAATTGTATAAACAGGTGGATTTTCCTATTACTAATAGGCAGCCATTACACGGTCAATCAAGATCGTGATTCGACCAAGGTCGCGGATCGCAGGAGATTTCAAACAAATCTAGATAATATGTAATCCGATGTCGTGATCCGTCAATCTAAGGCGTTACACAGTCAATCTGGATCGAGATCACTTGATCACGATCACGGATTGCGATCTAGATTGACTGTGTAATGGCTGCCATAGGTAGCTTGCATTTGCGGTTTAGCAACTTAGGAATGGATAACGGTAGGTTCCATTACTAAGAGATACGGTATTAGAAATATATCATTTGAGAAAACTTGTATGGTTATTGCCCGACAACGTCTTGCTGCGACAGCAGCGGTCTCGAGCCAACAAATACATAGAGATGTATGAAGCACCAAGTCACGACGGCGACGATGAACTATAATAATAGTAGTTTATGTGACTGTGCATAATGAAGGGCATTAAACACGAGTGCGGGTTTATGGAACGAGCCGAAGGCGAGTTTCATAATAACATCACACAAGTGTTTTAATGCCTAATTATGTACAGTTACATACACTACTTTATCTACCCACATAATTATCATAAGTCTCCATGATGCATTCAGGAGCCGCATATTAAATTTTAACCGGTAACGGCGGTAATAAAAAGATTGAAAAGTTTTCTGGCAGCGGTCATAGTTTTTTTTAAATTCAGAGACAAAGTAGAGTCGGCTCCAACTGTCATATCTTACTTACGTGCGACATTTGTCAAATTTGTATGCAAATTGACAATTCATTTCGAACTAAATGTCATCTCAACTAATATTAGAATAGAAGTCAAATCAAATTTCTTTGTTTTTCAGAGATGTTCGAAATTTGAATGTCATAAGAACATCGAAATTGATGTTCTTAAGAATGCATAAGATTACTGCCGCAGGAAAAAAATTTGCTCTAACAACAGAGTTGATTATTATGCTGGTCATAATTTGCGGTTTCTGAACGCATCATAGAGGGTTTATGATATGAGTATAGATAAACTACATTATTCCGCCGCCCGCTACTTACCGCCGTTGCAGTTGCAATCATGACCAAATCTCTCTCTTTCTTTATTTAACAGCCAAGCTCTTGTCAGTGGAGTAATCGCCAAACGCTTCAGTCTTTCGTCAACTGCTTGACTTTCTATTACGACCTTTAACCTAATCTTTTATTTGATCAAAGTAATTTCTCATTGTTCTTCTCCTGGTTTTTTTTTATCTATCTTTCCTTCTATGATGTTTTTAAGGATAAGTAGTAGTCGTATCGTACCAGGTGTCCTATCATAATTCCTCTTCTATTTTCTATAATTGTCAACCTTTTTCCTTTTATTCAGTTCAGCAAATGTTCATGACCTAGGTACCTATGATAAAATTATCTTAAACTATTTTCCGCAGAGACAAAAGACCTAACCTACGTGTTTACTAAGAATGGCATCCTGGTATCATGGGTGGGCGCAGGACCTCGAACTGTACGGTTCGCGCAGAACATAACCCAGCACCTCGACTCTTGGCACCTTGTCAACGTCACTGAGCCTCACGTACTGGTACGTATAACTTTTACGCTATAGGATAAAAAGTTACCTAAGATAGAAAGTTCACGTCGTTTATTGACACCGGCAACATCAGGAGTGGAATTGCAAATGCGTTGCCCGCCTGAACAGGGTATGCTCTCTTGTGAAAATTGTAGTGGTCCGGAAATACCGCCACAAAGATGTCATGCGGGGAAAAAAAACGTAACAAAATAGCATAAACCTTATATTGCTGGAGCGATGAAGGCTGGTTTTACCAAGGAGCAAGAAACCTAAGAAACGTATCAATTATCACTATTATCACTATTATCAGTATATCTGTGATTGGATGCATTGGTTTAGAACTGGGAGGGAGTGGGTAATCGGGTGTTCAGGGCCTAGTTCCAGTTTGGGTCATTACGCTATTATTTTTAGGTAGTTAAGTGAGTGTGATAGCACGTACAGTCGGCAGCAGAAGTAGGAGGTCAGTCGAAGAGATCAAATTATCTATACTAGCTCTTATACTCATGAGTCATGACAATAGATTCGTTTGAAGATAATTTTGAACTCCTTGACTGTCCACCTGCTTCTGCTGCTGACTGTTCAAATACATGACTAACTAATGTGGCCTCTCAAGAACTATCCAATTTCATTTCAATCGTTAAGAAAGTCCAAAAATGCGACGTTTCTATGTAGTACATTTTTTTATGAGTCATACAATAATTTCGCAACAATTTATACAATCAATACGAGTCGTCAATCAATACGAGTCGTCAGTTAAAACGTCAATTGAGAATTAAGAGTCTATTTAAATCACGCCTGTTTCCCAGAGGGGTAGGCAGAGACCACTTCTTTTATAAAATATAAAACGGCCAAATTCAAAATATTTACTAGTGGGTCAAAATTTTACTTTTGAATTTTGTGTTGCAGCTAGCCGGGTTGGACCCTTCTTTGAACACGTATGTGATGGTGACGACCCCTGGCTCCAGTCAACCAAGTCAGGTGCTCACCATCTACGCATCCCCGCGGGATCCGTCTCAACCTGATATCTACCCATCGGCATCCACAACCACCATCTATATAGGTACATCTATACGCTAATGGGTAATAGGTTAGGGTGGAAGATAGGTGATAGGGGGAAAGGGGGGATAGATTTTGTTTGATGGTTCTTTTATAATACGTATGTTGGTGAATAAACGTTTTTCATTCTTTCTTTCTTTCTTTATTTTCTTTCTTTTGTACCAGTGAACCACTGGAGGGGTCCAGGGAATAAAATAAGGGGGGTTGCGGAGAGATAGATAGTGGGGAATTGTAGACATGGAAGGGGAAAGTTGAACTCAAAGGCAAAGGACAAATTTACGTCAAAATAAGCAAATCATAATACTATAAGATATTAAGGCACATGTATAAGCAATAATGCATAGTGACTCAGACAAAATTGAATGATAGCCCATCAAAAAAAGTTCTGTAAAAAAGGTCCAGGTCCTCTATTCTACTGGGTGAAACCATATTGCCTTAGACATTTTATCGTATTGTAAACGTTATCTTATGAATAGTCACGGTAAAAAAAGGTTCGTCACTTTTCGACTCTATTTCAACGCTCTTAAGGTCCAAAAGTGACGAACCTTTTCTTACCGTGACTATACTTGAGTTGATTACAATACGACAACTTGTCAAAGGCAATGTTACTCTTAAGTAAACAAGAGCTATCATAATGCCGACGATAAGATAACATGTCGATTTCGGCCCTGGGGGGTATTATGGCATGGCTAAGGAGTTCATTTTACGGCTAGCGTTATAAAGGATAGTGCTATAGCAGTTGTATAGCTCTGTCCTTTTATATATATGTATAATAACTTTTGTTTGTGCAAATTGTGGTTATAGAATTATCAACAAGTTTTTAGAGATGTTTGTAATTCTGTAGCTCTGCCTACCCCTCTGGGAACGAAGGCGTGAGATTATGTATGTATGTATGTATGTAACTCCTCTGCGGGCCTAGTATGGCTGCGTCTATATCGCGCGTCAAATGTGGATAAAGCATCCGTCACTCTTCTACTTATTTACGTATCAGAAGGTGACGGATGCCTTATCCAAACTTACAAGACAGCCGTAAAAAGGTGTGATATCTAATATCTAATATGACTATCGTGACTTATCCAGTAAATAATATCTATAGAATAGATACCTAAGTAGGGTAAAAGTACCGTTTTTGGCCACTCTAAATTTTAACTAATATCTAAAGCATTATGTAATTACAAAATAGTTATTTGTGCAACAAGAGAGCAAAGTTGTTTTTTGCTGCGAGTGTTAAGTTTGAATCCCGAGTAAGCGAAGGATTCTATGATTGAATCACAAGCGTAGCGAGTGATTCTAGGTTAGAATCCTAAGCGTAGCGAGGGATTCAAAGACACGAGATGTAAATAACTTTGGTCTCGTGTGACACATACAACTTTTCACCTCAGCAGCGAGAACATATTAAATGATTAATTTTATACTAATGAAGGACTTACTTTTGCAGCGAGAAAACTGCAGTCCGGAGCCTAATAAATATACTTTTTAAAGTCAGCGGTCAAAAAAAATTTGGACTTTCTGGATTTGTGCCCTACTGACATTCTCTTCAAAAATGCAATAAGTTTGGGATAGGTTTCAAAGTGCACGTCATCTTTTGTATTTATTGTGGTTTTCAACATTAAGTAAATACTCCACATTAAAGATGGTTGCTTCTTGATAATTCTATCAAGTACGCTAACAGTCTCAGAAAAGTGTCTCCATTGCTTAAAACTATCATAAGCTGTTAGATATTTTTTGCGAGACTTTTCAGGCAGGAAACTTTTTTACACGTTGCTTCAATGCTTCCGGAGTTAAATAGCAGACTTCGTCACTGGACTCACGCATATTTAATTATTATTACTTTTATAATATCCAAAGTGTATCGAAAGGAGATAGGTAGCGTAACAGAAGAGAATAAACAAAAACAATAAAAATAATCCCGCTATTTTTTAAGGATGCGTTCTGAAACTGGCCCCGCGGTTTATGTCACAAAATTCAAGATTGTTAGAACGATAAATAATATGTAGATACATGTTAAACTTCGTATTTTTTTCATAAATATTCTTTTCATTTCATTTAAAAAAAAGTATAATCCGATTATGAATAAAAGACATATAATAATCAATCACATTTAAAACTTTAACAGATAATTTGCAATTTTACGGTTATATGTGTATCCGAACGTTTTATTGTTTGATTCTTTTTGGGCCTACTAGGTATCGAATTTGAAAATCGAACTTCGAATCAACTTGTTGCTATCTCTCGCTTTTTCTGTATCGAAGTGAAAGTGACAGAACAAAGTGAAGTTCAATTCTTTTGTATGTTGTGAATAGACCCAGCACTGCTCTCGGCATATAAAAAAAAAGGATTAAAAAGTTACTTTGTGTCACGCTCGCAGCAAAACCGAATTTTGCGCACTGTTTTTAAGCAGTAAAACATGCTTGTTTGAGCTTCTGAGGTCAAAATATTATTATACTTTATACATACATAAACTCACGCCTTCTTTTCCAGAGTGGGCTAGGCAGAGCAACCCGAATTAACTACCAACAACTCTTAAAAGTTGTTGATAATTCCGTAACCACAATTTGCATTTATCTTAATATTAATCTTCAGTGACTAAACTAAACTATTTATGTATATTATTTTATATTTTACAGTATTTTTGATACTCATTTCATTCCTTATGAGTATTCCTTATGTGGCCAAGTCGTAAAGGGTACAGTGGCCACAAACGGTACTTCTACCATATACAGAATTTCAAGTCGATCTTACAATTTACTAGTTAAAATCGACTCGCAAGATTTTATGACATACTTACCTAGTTAGTTAGTTAAAAGCGAAGCTAATTCAAGTGTGTTAAACTACGTATACAGAGAGTATATGAAATAATGTCGGTTATGCATATATATCAACAGGTAAAATGGGTATGTATGTTAGCTCTTTATTGCACAAAAATATAACAATTTCAGTAAGTAAAGTGACGTGACGATGGCTGGCTTTCTTGCAAATAAAGTTGTTTGGGGCTTGTCTAATGTTTATTTTATTTATGATTTATTGGAGATCCAACCGCTTACAAAACAAGATAGAAATTAAATCAAGAGTTAAGAGGGTTTAAGCCGGTATATTTTTTTTAATTATACAATTCTGAAAAACTAACTTATTCAAAATCAAAAGCAGTATATGCGACAGTAATTATTAAAATCTCTCGATGGCTACTAAATTTTGAATTTACCAGGTAAAGGTTAAGAAATACTATCTTGATTATAGTTTAGTTTTCAACAACACGCGGCTAGCAGTTTTCCCACAACACAGTCTGCCTGTTCACGGCTAGTTCTTTCCGTCATCGGTCTTGCATAACTCGTAAGACTATAGCGATACCTTAGTGCACAATCGTACTAAATGATTTTTTTTTGCCAGTAAAGTTTCGAACTTATTATTTGTGCACAAACATACTAATTACAATAACTTTTCAAATGTAATTAGTACAATTGTGAACTAAGGTATCGATAGATAGATTGTATTTTTGTGGGTTTCCCCTTTTTCACCGACACTCATTTCATAGAACGTATCACTTCGCAGAATTTTCGTTTCGTAGAAAGCTATTTTCTGCTGAACCCGTGTTGATTTCAGGTTATGTTAAATATGATTCACGTAGGTTAGGTTAGGTTAGACTTTTAACCATCACAAGATAACCGAAATCAACTCGGGTTCAGCAGAAAATAGCTTTCTATGAAACTAAAATTCTGCGAAGTGATACGTTCTATGAAATGAGTGTCTATAAAACAAGGGTAAACCATTTTTTGTGTCATAGAGAAGGCAAACAAGCACACATGCCACTTAATGGTAAATGGGATCTGTGACCTTTACAAATTTGCTTTCTCAAGACTACAATCTTAAGACTGCAATTCTAAGACCGCAAATGGTGGTTTTGGATTGACGTTATAGATGTAGATGATAAATATAAAAATGATGAATTGTTTTGCAGCTGTGGGAGTCAGCTGCCTGTGCCTGCTTCTATTGTTGGTGGTGGCGGTGATCTGCATATGGCGGAGGCGCAAGATGGCGCAGTCCCCAGTCAGGTACAAATGACGTCATAGTTTAACCTTTTTAAATGTCACCGTCGTGTTGAAACGTTAATAGCTGTGTCACGGATACCCGATGATTAGTGACTTGTTCTACGTTTTAAAAGTAAAGTCGCAATTCAAATAATATATTGAAACCACATAGGTCGTTAAACATTCTGAATTCGACTGTATTGTGAGTGGCGTTTGGGCGTGTTCAGGTTTTTTTGAATACCTTGTATTCTCCAATATATATTAGCTTTGCGTCGATTTATAACCTGTGATGCTCGTTTTGCTTATGGCAGTGGCAGTGTAAACGGTTAAATATTATTAGACTGTCTTGAAATGTCGCAAAGTTCGGAATATTATTTAAATTTATAACATTTATATCATATAAGTTTGCACAATATGCACTTGCTCGTTGTTAAATGGAACTTAATCGCGTAAAATAAACGTAACAAATGATTACGTCGACATTTCGTTACCATGCTGAATATTGATCGATCATGTTGACAGCAGTAAAATAATGCTAAACTTATTTGTTGCGTGTAAGAGCGGTTCCGCACTACGTCCGATGCGAACCCGTGAAAACACGGATCTATAGAGAAATCGGATGACGGATGGCTTCTGTCATCCAATTTCTCTATAGATCCGTATTTTCACGGGTTCGGATCGGACGTAGTGCGGAATCGCTCTAAAGGTGTCAACATTATCGATATTTAGAAACATCATGGTTCTGCTATGTTGTAGGATTCTTGTCTGCCTCGTACTGTGGTTGCTACTCCGAGGTGGACCAACAATCTGATAGAGGCCGCAGGAAACGGCTGGATGTGTTATTCGAATCATGTAGATCGTGGTAGAGCTATTTGGTGAAGGGCCCCTATGGCCAAATAGTCTGACACGATGATGATCATGAGGACAGCTCTTGATTTTGAATATTTCACGATTGTTTAAAGTGAGGTGTGGTTGCAGGTCCCGTCGACGAAACATGTCTCCCTCCGAAGGGCACGAAGGCGAAAGTTCAGAAATGAAGGTAGGTTCAATGGTTTACGTTGCTTGTTTAATTGTAACGATTGGTTGCTTAAAGCCTGTTGTTGATACCGCTTATTAACTTTTAATATAGTAAGATGATAATGATATTGCTTTTTCGAAGTAAAGGCCAACTTAAAATTCGATTGTAAATATAATTGTTAGGTTAGTTATGTCTGATTGAGTAGGTACAATTTTAGCAATTAAAATGAAATATGAGATGTCAATCTGAAAGCATTCAAACTTACCTACAGCCCTCAGGGACTAAGAACCTTTTATTTAATTGCCAGATTAGTAGGTAAAAAAAACGAATCGATGATTGATTGAAATTGTAGATTGCTGAACAAGAAATAAAAATAAATTATTTTGACATGAAAAATAGTTTAGCGGAGGTGGAGGTGCTAGGTTATACGCGAAATGTAGCTGGCTGTTTGTGGCTTTCTTAGGAATTAAAAAATGAAAAGAATTTAAGTATCTAGAGACAAAAAGTGTTCGTATAGTCCTTATTATTAGAGCCTTATTAGAGCATTAGAAGTAAAAACGGATGTGTGTAAGATGTTGTGACGTCGGCAGAGCATCGGCGGACGGCTGGCCAACGGGGGGGCAGCCGGCGAGCCGCTGCTCAACGGGCACGTGCACATCACTGAGAACCCTACGGTTAGTACACAAAAGGTTCATTTTAAAACTACATACCTTCACGCCTGTCTCCCAATGTGTGCACCGGTCTAAACATTCAACTTTCGCTTCCTCTACATTTATTAACCTCCTCACGCTCCTTTTGACTTGGTCCTTATTCGCGAATCTGGTCACTGTATGTCCCCTACCAACATTTCCACTCACTCTTCTTTCATCGATCCTTACTAAAACTATTAAATAAATAAATAATGGCGATCCCTACTTTTAGAGCTGATATCTGACGGCCCAACCAATTTCATTAAATGACGCTTAGAACCAACCAGAATAAACTAGCTCACCTAAAAAAAAGACATCCGAATCGCTCTATCCGTTTGGAAGCATCTGAACACCTGTGTGACTATCAGACTGTCACAAAGCAATATGGTTTTACCGTGTATAATAGAGCCAAGTCAAGTGGAAATCCAACAACTCTATTGTCCAGAGATTAATATACTAGCCCGTGCTGTTTAAACGTTTATTAAACACCATCTTTTTGCCTTTACCTTACAAATTCAAAAAGATACATTATACTTACTATTAGTTCCCTGGATTTTTGGCCATGTTCATGATTGATGAAACGATAGTGACTCGCATTACGGTAGAATAGTGGGTGAAGTTTGATGTACCTAAATATTTTTCGTTTGTCCGGTCGCATCTGGCGTCCGATGGTTCATGTAAATTCCTGCAATCTTTGTTTTAGTTACATGTGCATACTTCACAAATCTCTTAAAATTTTTGAACAATGCTGCGTCTGACCGCCTCATGCGTATCTTGCTAGCTTGTACCCAAGCAACCACCTCATTGACACCTTCATAAGATAAGCTTCTAACCTGAACCATTGTCCAACAGTCCAAAACACCAAACGGCAAGATGAAGAAGGCACGCTACGAGGCGCTGGACGTATCACGACACGAGCCCGACACGACGGTTGAAACGGTTCTGGATGCCGACGCGAGCTACAGCCTTTTCGACACGTCGCGACGACCCGATTTGGACGTGTCGCGGACGTCCCGGGATATAAGTGCTAACAACTCCTTCAACAAACTCCCCGATGATAATATGAACTCTGAGATCACGAGGAGCGACTTCGCCCTCGACTCCAGCAAACTTCAGCCCACGCTGCAGCCGAACGGTTGAGGCAGAAGCCTCCCCGATCCTCGAACTACAACCGGGGAAGGCGGCCCCGACACGGCCCGACCGCGGTCTCGCTGTATCTATAATTAAGCTCGATTGAGATTTTACGGACTTTTTAGATGGAGCGTAAAGAGCGCGTGGATAGCTTGGCGTGTTTTGTTCCTAATAGACTTTATTTGTGACGTAAGGCTGATTTTTGATAACAAAATAGTACGAGTACAAAATATAATTTATGCGAGGCCGCGGGGGCGCGCGGAGCTATCCTCGCGGCAGGCTCGCGGACGTAGGTGTACATAGTAGCCCGCGATATCTGTAAATAGCGTTATTGATTAAATCGGCCTGAGATTACGAAAAGAACGTCAAGACAATAATGCGGCCGTGGCGCGAGGACTTTAGGTTAGGCGCCTCTGCTACGCGTTGAGTCGGCCTGCAGTGCCTCACGACACCCTGTTGGACTTCCTGTCAAATAATAGCCTAGTTTCACCATTAGTGCAACATAATCGTACAAAATATAGACCAAAATAAAATCCAAACACCCATATAGTACCTAAATTCACCTGTATATAACATTAAAAATATTTATCGATGTTAAAAAGATATTTATAGTTTTTTTCTGATTTTTTTTCATAGACAGTTCTTAGACAAAGCCTCAGAAGCTATGAGTTACCTTCATGTTGTACATTCCAGTCTTAAATATTACTTTATGTATTACGCCTCACAACTGTATTACTTACCTACAATGTACCTTTAATTGAAACGCACATTTTTTATATATATATACTCGTATACTTATTCCTGTTACAATCGTTTTTGTGAAACTTTCGTTACATGAACTAGGTTAATTCCCATACACTCTTAATGCATATGATGACATGCCCAGTACCAAACATTGTTGTTGCATGACGACTCCCTGTGTCCGCTACCACACATTATCAGTATTCGGTCGGACGATCAAAGTGATCGCAAAACTTACAAAACACATGCACATACAAATACAAACGAAGCAATAAATAAATAGTATAAATAATGTTAAGGAAATAAATATTTTTCTTTTGTTTAGTGCTTGTAACGAAAGTTTCAGTTATATTAAACTTTTACTACACAAACTTATTCAAACACGATACTTAAAACCTAAGAGAAAACAAGTAGATAGTATAAAATAATTCGTAAAATTATATATAAAAATAATAATTTATTACAACGAACTAACTGATATGATAGGGTGTTTAATCTTGAATTATAGTACACGCGTTATCCATTTCAAAGATTAACCTCTTATTCATAAACGCAAAATAGCTTAAAGTATGCTTTGTCCTTATCTGTC
This sequence comes from Acleris literana, assembly GCA_946894065.1. Lineage (NCBI taxonomy): Eukaryota > Metazoa > Arthropoda > Insecta > Lepidoptera > Tortricidae > Acleris > Acleris literana. Next base: position 9,877,693 of record OX335669.1, on the reverse strand, counting down.
ATTGTGACATTTGCATTTGACAATAAGTGGCAAAGCATACTTTGGCTAAAATATACTCGAAAATCTAATTAAAGACCAAAATTTGACAGTTCCCATCTTGATTATTTCGTTATTTTAACATTATTTCATAAAAACATGAATGAGAACTCGTGTAAGTAATATTAGGGTAAGTTTTATTGATTAAATTACCTACACTTAAACCAAAATGCAGTAATCACAGCGAATGTGCGCCCGTTGAGGTTAGGATTTTGGTCTTAAATTAGATTTTTGAGTATAGGTTTATAGTGTGTTTATGAATGAGGGGGTAAGTTTATGCACAGTTTTTAACCCTTAATTAGCAAGATTTGAATTCAGACCCAGAAATACTTAAGTAAATAGTTTAAAAGTGTTTCATACAGGGGAAATTGTTAAATTACGTTTACATATTATCATCTGGGAATTGCCTCGTAATTATGCCAAGTGTTTAAAATGGAATTGCAGTAACGATGCATTTTGTGTGGCGGCATTATGCTTTTGGCAACAAGCAAATATGTTCAATATGAAATAAAATAGCCAAAAGTTTGTCTCATTCCACACATTTCGTATCTTGCGTGTTTTAGGTAACACTTGTGTAAATGTAACTTGGTTTTTACCCTGGGACACTATACCGCGGCTAGCTGTTCCCGTTTTACTATCATTTAAGAAAATGGATACATTGTTGCTAGTCGTGGTGTTACGGTCCAAATGAACCATTGCACATTATTTATAATTTTTTAACTTGGCTTTTTTGACGAATACCACGGAAGTTCGTTGTTTATTCCATATCACAATTGTATCTACCTCATTTTCCTCGTTGTAAGATTCTTTTAGACGTTAAAAATATAATGTTGAATTAAGTTTTCTGTAATTAGCCCATCGACCTGTGGTTAGACGTGCTAAAAGGCATTTACTGGTTAGGTAGTTTATTTATTATAATAGGACATTTTTTATTGAATTCGCAAACTTATTATTTGTATTCATTTAATCTGCTATACTTCAAATGTTTATTGACTTGTTGAAATCGGCGTTTTATACCTAGTTCTTAACTACGCCAGTAATTTCGTAAAGTGTGTAAGGCAGTGTCTAAAACTAATGTTTTAAATACTTTACTTAATTATTACTAGTTTAAATGCACTAGGCTAGGAAAATCCCTTGCGGGGTAAAATCGGATAGGCGGAGTTTATTATGCATATTATAATGAACGCGTAAATCATTATTTAAAACACGAATATATTACTATCGGCTGTTACTCCGCACCTACTATTGTTTCTTTTTCTACGTAGTATTAAATAATAATAATGAGATTTTTACTAATCCAAAACAATTAAAAACTAACGTGTTACGAGCTCACATGGCCGCCTATTTCGAAAATATAACTCTTTACTATTTAAATTGAATTTTAATCTTTGCTTTATTCGCTTCGTTCACATCAGTTTACCTTAGAGAATTATTTATCCGACAATGTTTACTGTGTAAACTCAGACACTTTGTATGATGCCACGTACTCTCTTGATAAGTGCAGTTTTATAGGTGCGAGGGCGATCCCAAAGTATATTCGTTACTTAATCGTTTATCTTTCTCTCCCTCGTGCTTGTAAACTCTTGGCAAGCACGTGGACACATAAAAATTATGATAAGACGGGACGTGAGTTATCATAGGTACTGTTATTACTTAGTGACTGATGTTTTAATATGGCGTTCTATGTTTTATGAAGTTTTAATATTTTGTCCCAATATTGGTTTAAAACAAAGCACCTATGTACAATTTCTATTAATTGTTTGAGTAAGTTTAATGCTTCTTAGAAAGCCAAAGTTGCTTAATTTAAAAACTTATAATTTTCAATAGCTCATTGAGTACAAAGTAACAAATTTTCAACCTAACTTTGCCTTTTTAAAACGTGAACGGTTTTTATGTAAATAATATTAAAAGTATAAAACTCAGTTTAAATTAAAAAGAAACGCCGACTATGTACCTGAAATTCAATTAAACTTAGTTAACTAGGCTTAGGCGTAGAGTTAGGTCTTTTAAAAATCTAGAATTTTATCTTCGACGCTAGGTTTTTTAACAGGGTCTAAACTTAGATTCTGGATATGGCTCGACGGATTAAGCTGGTATTTTATTTCATGGCAGTATTTCTTTTTAAATGAATTTTGTCGATGTCTTATACGAGCTTGCACAGTCGACTACAAAGAGATATATCCACTTTTTCACTGGCAAAAGTGGATACATGTTTTTGTAGTCGACTGTACAAGACACCTACGGTAAAAATAAAAAAACTGCGATACGTTTTCAGTCTGGTGTTAACTAAGTAATATTAAGTAAAAAATCGTTGCATCTGTAATAGCTATGAGATAAAATGTATGTGAATTCCACTAATGAGCTTAGATATTATGTATACAAAAAAAATGTCTTTCCCTCCCCTCGCCCGCAATGCTAGAATTATGTTATGAGGTAGAAGATGGTTTAATGTATTTAAATCAATTTAGAAATTAATTTATCTGCCTTATTCCTCATTAGTGGAAGCTAGAGACAATACAGCATTATTCTGATAGCGATCTTAAATCTAATAGGAGTTACAAAAATACACCCTTGTTCATTTATATATTTTTAACAAACCTAATAGTTTTGAAAAATGAGCGTTAATACCCATGTAGTTTTACGTAATTTGTACCACTATAGTAATATTTTGTAAGTTTAAATGTTTGTACAATTACGCAAGTTCACTCGAGGTTGTGTTTATATTTATTTGCGACCATTTTGTTTTTAATATTTATAAACTCTTCTCGACGTGTTAAGTTTTTATTTATATAATATCTCGCAAACCAAAATAAGTTTTTTTATTACATCAATAAATACCTGAACACTGTAAGTACAACTTTGTTAGAGTTCTGTAGTTTAATAAGATATTCTTAAACTTAAATTTATTTTTCAAGAAAACAAACGAAGAAAAGGGGATTAACAAATAATGGTGCAACTTGCAATATCCAGTATGATTGTAAAAACTATTTTAATTTAATATCTACCAATTGGTATTTAGTTACAATTTAATGTATTTACCGTACTTGTAGCGCAGAATATAAGGATACCTACTTATTTTTTTATTTTTACGAGTTTACTGTTATCTGGTATTAAGTATTAAGTTACGTATCCTTCAAGATTATTATGGAGTAGACCAGGTATGTAATGTTTCATAAAAAAAAACTTTTTTAAAGGAAAATTAACATACAAGCGTTTAAAAATAAGTATATATTACAAGATGACATTGAAAATGCACACAAATTCTTGGTAAAAGTCACCTTTACCCTAATGAGGAGGCCTCGCGAGCCAGCTTCGCGATCAGCCCGCAGACACAGAGGCGAGCCTCGCGAGGCAGACTTTGCCATCAAAAATCCGAGGCAATTCACCATGGATAGTTGTGTTATTTCTGCTGCTGCTATTTCTCTAGTGTCTTATGATCTTGATCTTTGGGATCCCACAACATCTTATGTTCACCATATAGTTGAATCAAACGGATCGACTGCTCTTGAGAGTTCATAATTATTTAAAACTATTTGCGCTCGTGAGCCAAAACCACCACCACCACTCCGAACAAACAGCGCACACTGAAGGACCTTTGAGCATTTCGCATTTACAGCCGACGGCTCGACCCCGAGGCACGCACGGCCGAACCATTGGCGCCCGAACGGCCCCGAGGCACGTCCACACATACCTACCGACCATTTAGCTCCCGAGGCTGCCGCGCGAGCGCGTCCGCTTGGTGGGGACGCGGCTTTACAATAACGAAAAGTGAAAGTCCCTATCACGTGGGATTTTTTTTATTTCTATATTTTTCCAAATTTTCATGAACAAGTTTAAGCTTCTTTTCAACCTTTAAAGAAAAGCTGATTATTTTACATATTGGCTTATCCGTCCTTTTGAAAGATAAATAAAACTAAGCCTGAATTTGTGCCTCTAATATTTCTGCATCTTATTTCGCATCTTTTTATAATGCAAACAAAGTTTTACAGGCATTTTTGTGCATAAATATTGAAACATTATTCTTAAAACGGGTATCTACAGACCATTCTTTATATACTTATTTTGTTTTTCAGAATTATATTTTTTATGGTGGGTAAAACGATGAATTTACTTAGGTGTCACTCTCCATTTTTAAATGAATAAAATAGTGTAGTGCTTTCACGACTAACAATTGTTACTAAATCAAACATAAGTAAGGGTAGCTGAGACGGGTTTCCACTTGCTAGCCTAGCTCATTTGGAACAAAATATGCTGAGAGTTCTAGAAAGCTAGTCTTAGAGAAGTTTGCCCTGATGTGAGAGACATCTAACGATATCGTTAATAGCCCGCCCTAATTCAATACATTCCACTATCTGCAATAGTTTTTCATACATCCAGATTTTATTGTAAATAAAGTAATTTATTATTCTGTTAACAGTTTCATGTTTGTAGCCTTCATATATTTTAAGTACTGTAACTGGAGAGCAATTTTGTAGGAAATACATACACGTAAGTATAATTTCGCGTACAATTAGGTCAGTATGAATTTTGAAGTTAAGTAATTGTTGTAATTTTGGGGTTAAATGGGCTCATGTGTAGTTTTTCACAGTAGCCTAAATTCTCCCGATATACTTGTAGTTTTATTTGCTTGAGCTATACCGGCTGATTTTCTTGTATTTGTAGGAAACACTGCTTAGTTTGATTTAACACTGAACGATACCGGTATAAATCGCTGCTGTGGAAAATATAATGTGGTGAAGGCTTGAAGTAATTTTTTCGCACGTAACTAAGCACTTAACCTTTTGAACGCCATACGTCGAATACAAAATGTGCCACCCACACGCCAAACATGTTTGCTATGCTATGCAAATTATAACTTATTGCTACCAAACAAAGTCTCTTTTAATCTTGAACTCTTGTCGGCTGTAGCTGACGTGGCGTCAGTGGCACGACTTTTAGTTGACGGCCAGAGCCGACTGTGGCGTTGAAAAGGTTAATGATTGCGCCAGACCGGAGTAGCATGTACTTAGCATACAGCGTCCATTATATTATGATACTTATTTTTAACTCTGGAAATGTGTGTACGGCGTTTGAATGCCATTACATTTTTGTCTATCTTTTTATTAAGCCGTTCTTATACTCATGAAAACAGCATTCAAGTAAGTGCTAGATCAGTGGGCTATTTCTTTTTCCTGCTAGTTAAAAAAACTGTTGCTCTAAAAATCGTTGAGGTACCAAAAATAATTCAAGATAAGATAATAAACTGTTGTCTAAATAATGTAATATTAATATAAATGTTTACGAAATAGGTTGGCTTATGTATTTTCCCTGTTGACGTTCACTCATTCATTTTTACCTCGACGAAAAGCTATGTTACCCGTTTGATATTACTAAAGTTATTTATAGTCGTACATGATTCCATTAAATTTCGTTACAGATACCCTAAAATTTCGTTCTTTTTTAATTAGAATTCTAGATGTAAACTTAATTTTGTTACATACTTATCATTGCGTTCAGTCAGTTTCTAGATCCACCCGTGGACGAAATTGTCTGTAACGATGAAGGTATATTACATTGATATTTATTGTGTGTTGCAATATTCACCTTTCGAATTAATGTTAGGAGTTTGTCATAATGCTTGTTGTGGGGACACTAGAATTCAAACAAAACCATATTCATGTGACGTTACATCCGCTTTGGTGTGTAAAATATTCGCATCATGGTAATAAATGGGCTATTCTTCTTTTCTACGATTCTTACAATAGATACAATCTGTGGTTACAATGGTGTCACGTATACGAAATCGGATAGTATGCCTGCGTATGCTCAAACTCTCTAACAGTGTTAATATTAATATTGGTTGGTTTTTCTAAAATTCTTGTCCAAATGTAAAATAGCTCAAACAATCGATAAAAAAACGAAGATCTATATTAAGGTATGATTAAACCGATGATGTGCTACAAAATAATTGAAATTTGAAACTTCTTATTGTCCCCACAATGCAAAAAATAGTTAAGTAAATTAAAATTATAATTAAATCTACCTCAACCAAATTACCCATTAATGTTGTTTGTAAGTGTTCTTTTGAGTCTTACTACTAATGAATTGTAGTGTTTTGCAATTGCCTCGTTTCAATGGATAATAATTAATTATTTCCTTCCCTTTTGATACGGTAATTATTGTTACCGAAGTATTGAATGGTTGACGGAGTGTTACAGCGGTATTGTCAAGATTGAAACGAAATTAAATTTTAAGTAAAGTAATCTGCTTTTTATTTCAAAGCCTCCCATGATAGGTTGGTAAGTAACCGAAAATATAACGACAAAGATTCGGCATTAATAAAATGAAGAACAAGTAAAAGGTGACCCGGGGTTATTGTGTCCTCGTAGAGTCTATGAGACCAGATATTCACTCTATCTTTGTTAGCACTTATTATGGATAAAAGTAGTAGTCTGTAGTTTGAAGGTCAGGATATATATTAAACTAACCCAAAAATTTCAATCGCGAATTTTGGAAGTTTACTCCTTGGAAAACGGTACGTAATCACCGCCCGACTCTTGGTACATACAATAATATAATAAAAGTCATCTGAGTATATACAATAGTTTATTCAAGGTTTGTTCCTCAACTGCACTAGAAGGCTCTGGCGGCACAGACGAGACACCGCGCCTTCGTCCTTTCGGCGTAGTTTCGCCGCCAACCGCGCCAAGCTGAAGCGAGAGCGAGAGCGGCCTTCGCGACGGCCACCTAAGAAAAATCATACTGATACTTTAGCTTATGGCTCTTGATTGAAACCACAATTGTTTTTTACGAGACTGTCGCATTTAATGTTGAGAGAATAACAGCTACCATGAGACTAACAATATGGTTCGTTTAACACAAGGTGGAGTATAGTTAAGGAAAGGGTATCGTTAGCTTTGTAGGTTTTCTGTTTTTAAAACTATCTATATCTGTAATTTTAGTAGATTTCGGTCATTATATCCCTGGTAACCTTGCTGTCTAGCCAGTGAAAGAATGCACTTATCGAAAGAGATCAATCAATTAGAGGTCCCAAACGTAATAAACATAAAATATTGCATCAGAATCAAAAAGGTCAAAAGGGTTAATCAATTTCTATTGTTCATTTACCTTCAGCCACTCTCTGCCAGGCCTCCTGGTCTACGTTGACCATGCCCGTGGAAGCGCTTCGGCCCAGCGTTGACTCTTGCGCACTTGACTGCGACTCAGTGACGTCACTGTCACAGCTGATACGGCTCAATCTACGGATAAGTTGAAATGTATCAAGGCGCTGTAACGATATTTGGCTTTTAGACCTCTTTTTAGTAGTTTATGTAACTGATACATTATGAGAGTCCTTAAAACACGAGCGTGGTTTTATGAAACGAGCCAAAGGCACAGACTGACAGAACAGACAGTTGCATACATTACTTTATCTACACACATATTATAAGTACCTACTCTAAAATGGGTTCAGAAGCCGACGACTTTACGACAAAAATAGCGGCAAAACAAACCTGTGTCCTGTGTCAGTGTCACGAAAATGAATGGTTTTTTTTAAATCATAGACAAACTAATAAAGTCCTTATTCTCATGTCGTTCGAAATCAAATGTCGTACGATATTGTACTAAAAATTAACCAAGTTGACGTTTAAATTGATACTAGAATTGGGCCTGTTTAAATTGTGCTGGTTTTGGAAGATGTTCCAAATTTGAAACTCATTACTTTACAATATTCGATAACGTAATTTTAAAATTACGTTACAGCTGTCATTGCTGTCACCTACTACCATAGGTAATGCTGGTCATTGCCTACGGGTTTTGAACGCATAATAGAGGACTTATGATATGTGTGTAGATAAAATTCTTAATTTACAGACACGGAATATTCCACATAGAATAAACATATGTAGTAGGTAAGGAATTATGAGGATTAAAGTCCTGTACAGGACCGTGAAAATCCTTGGGGAAACCCTATGTGTTTAGCAAAATATGAAATTAAAAAAAAGTCTGATTCAAAGGTAGTTAATTCGAAGGCTGAAACTCAATATGGTCAAAAAAGTTACGTGTGGGTAGATCAGATTAATACCTATCTCCAGGGCGTAGATCGCTGGCGGAACTAGTCCCTTCCCTTCTCATGGGAACGGGAGATGATAAGAACCGCTCCCTAGCCGCTCGGATCCTCGCTGCTCTCTCTGACAGCTTAGTCGCCCCGTCCATATCCATGGGACACACCTGCTCCACAGTTGACACAGACCTGGCGTAAAGTGCTGCGTTTTCCGTCACTATTTGAGTAATACTGGGAACAATAATTTCAGACATCTGACGAAAAACCGGTGTTGTTTCCACAATTGGACATGATTTGTTCTCTGGTAAATTCTTTGTAAGATCAGGCACGATAGTATCCGTGCTTGCTGAAGTACATTTAATAGTTTCTTGTTTGTCCTCAATTTCTGCCTGTAAAGGAATGGTTTCTGGTATGGGTTGCTCTGGATGCAAAGCGTGTGCGCTATGTGATTTAAGTACTCCATCTAAGCCCGTTGGTTGAGTGGGTGTGAGACGTTTTTCTACAAAATTTGGTTCTCTTCTTGATAGTTGGCAAGCGCTTGCCGATTTTTGAACTTCCCTCTCGAGAAATGGGTTATTCCTGAGAACAAAATTAATGATTATATTATGCTATTTTTGTACAGTTCACATGCTGAGTAAAGTCGTTAGCCAACCTTATATTGACCCCTACAGGCATATCGGGAGGGCGTCGTCTCTCGGCAGTAGGCGACCGCCATGCAGGCGAGGAAGCGCCGCTGCTGGCTGGTGAAGTATGACCTAAAGAAAAAAAAAGGTTTTCTTTTAGTTAAAGTGACTAGTAGCAAGGAGGTGGAGACGAGAAGATACATAAATAATAGTGACTTAAGCCAAGTTGACTTTACTTAATTGATGATTAGCTACGTTTACTTTACGTACCTTCTTCATTAATCTTCATATTATATCGCTGTATCATGATACGAATTGACGGAGCAGTCTCCTTTGGTTGTGGTTTCCTTTGTGATGAAGGTGATGTGGGTAAAGGTGGCCTCGACGTTGGTCTTTGCTCTACTGCATCTTGAAGATCACCAGAACTCTTAGAGCGTGAATATAATTCTTGAACCGCTTTTTTACTTTCAGCCTTTTTCTTCGAGCTGGTGTTCCTATGACTGAGTTGATCCAAGGGTCTTACTTCATTTAGATCTTCTACGTCAACTGGTATTACTGCCCTGGGTACTGACTCACCGCTGCGAACAACTGGAGAGAATATTTTACGCGTAGTTTTTACAATCACCTCTGGTGAGCCGTCTCGAGGTCCTGGGGCTCGTAACTTAAGAACGAAAACCTGAAAGAAAACATCAATATACTAACTGATCAAATTTGCAAATGGATTTAATTTTTATATTTGAAATTACATTAAATTCAACGGGAAGTAATTAAATGGACAGCCGTTATTAAAATTGATTCGCAAAAAAAAGAAGCAATTAACTCATGTGGGCAGCATACAAAGATTTGGCCGGCAATAAATAAAAATCAGGCTACAACTCTTGTTCAGCAAACAATTTACAAACGGTTAACATTTTAACCAATATCAATCTGCTTTCTTTATCATTTATCTGCCTAATAAACAGTCGAGCTGCAAAATAATTACTTGGGCAGCAAGATTTTACAATTGGTCAGCAGAGAAAACATGTCTGTAAGCAGTTAAATTGAGAGGTGTGCATATTAAAATAATGGTTATCTATATAAATAAGTGGATTGCATTTAGTTTGAAAAATCAGCAGTGTTTGTTATTGTGGGTGGCGCGAAATTAGACCACGTGACGCGAGCACCCACGCTTTGGTATTTTTGAAGTCAATTTACAAGTTCAGTTTTGTCACACAAATTTCGAAATCACAATCACACCCTAGATTAACCAAAATTTGTATCATAAATATGAGGTAGGTTAGGTTAGGTTCGTTTTTATATCAGGCCCGGAGGGCTAGAACAACCCAGAAATAGGAGCTCCGCGTGAGTATGAAATATTTTGCTTACCTACTGATTGCTTACCAAAATTTGATTAACTGTGGGTCGCTCAATGCAGCTCAAATATTTAATTTGCTGACCAAAATAATTTAGAGCCGTTCAGTATATCATTAATTGCAAACAGATTTATAAATGTTTGCTAACCATAAGTTGCTTACCAACTAGCTATTTTGGGTTACCAAATACATATGTCTATTCACCAAAATAAGAATATTTTGCTGATCGATTAAATGATACCCAAATTCAACTCAGTGAACAAGATCATTTGCCATCATTTTATCAAAATTTCTTGATTTTTAATGTACGGGTTATGCAGGTTTATTTTTAATGGTGTTAATTTCAATTATCACCTACTTAGTAGGTATTCGTTTTTTTAAAATAAATTATAAAGTTATATGTATTCTTACATCATAGCTTACCTCTCCCTCAGAGTCTGAACGCAAGGAAGTTGGAGGAGTCCTTGGTCTTTCTGAAGCTCGCCGCGGCCTCTTCCGTCTACGTGGTATCTCTACCGTTACTGTGTCAACATCTTGCTCCGTGTCACTTTCTGAAGGCTTTGATTGTTCCCTTTCTAACCTCGCTCTGGACTTTGGTTTCTTTTTACCGTTACTTTTGGAATCATCACGACGTTTATCTTCTTTGGAGTTTTCTAAATCTTCTTTGCTTTTAGTTTTTTCTCTTATAACTTCAATTTGTTTCGACGTTTTCTGTTGACCTCTAAATGTTGATGGTACTTCTTCTTTTGCGGGGGCTGTTTCAAAATAATCATAATCTGGTTCAGTTTCTTTTTCTTCTTTAAATCGGCTTGAGCTTCCTCTTTCTATTTCTTCTATGGTTTTTCTTATAAACTTTGCATCTTCTTCTATGCTTGGTTGTCTGGTTATTTTTTTTCTTGTGCTCTTTTCTGAGGATTTTGTCTGGAATGTGTTAAATTTCGATGATTTAAAATAAATTATAAGTTATTTTAAATAAAACTAAGATGTTTCATGTCACCTGTTCACGAGGTATCTTTGGTTTTGCACCGCCTTGTCCATTTGATTTAACAGCGCGTGACGCTAAAATAAAAAAATAATATTTCAGGCTGTAGTTTCTTGGCCATTTTTTTAAAACGTTGTAGGTCTTTTACCATTTTAAGTTTTAGTCATGCTTTGTATTGGAATGTTATTATTGAGATGGGTCCGAGAGTTCAAAAGAGTCGTATCAAAACGCAGGGTGGCGGTGGATTGGGTGTCGTTACTTATACGGATAAGAAACGACAATGCGTGCTGAATGTGAAGTTAGTGTAAAGTACGCGCAGACCCTTTAGAGCATTACATTAGTAAAGATAACATACCAGTAGGATTAGGTTGCAGCACAGCAGTCCCAGTGACTGCACAGCTGCTGGTCTCACACAGCAGCCGAGCTTCGGCCTGGCCGTAAGTATAAACCGGCTTCTGAGGAGTGTGTCGAGGAGTCATCGCCATCAGGGGTGCCGCTGTGCACACCTCCTCGGCCTCTACTTCGACCAAAATTGCGCCGCGTGTGTGTTCGTCATCGCAGTCGTCGGCGTACTAAAGTTGTAAATATTTTAAAACGGCGTATAATAAATAGCTCTTGAATAATCTTTCGGGTTTGTAGTAAAGTTAGTTAGACTATATAGCGTAAGAGCCTATGAGAGCGGGTGAGAAAGAACTTGAGAGAAGTACTAACCCGAAGGTGGCGAAGGTATATTTGAGACCTATAATTATTGCTCTTTTTTATGGTTCGAGTAGGTGAACGAGCATACACACCACCTGATGGTAAGTAGGATCTGTGACTCATAGACATTTGCATTGTGAAGACTACAATCTTAAGACTGAAATCCTAAGTCCGCAAATGCATTGCCAACCCTGAGGACTACGATGGATTGCCTCTATGCTAGCAGAACAATGCAAACACAGTTTTTTTGCGATATGTTAAAGGATTAAATTGTGGGGGCGATACGGACGGACTTTGCGTAAGGTCCTACCAGCACCACTTTAGTGAAAAACCTTTTATGATTGAGTTATGAATTTGTAATTTAAAAAACTTACCAAATGATCCCTCTCATATTCGGATTCAAAGTCATCAGCATCATTGACACTTAAACTGGATGCACGCATATGCCCAGAAGCCATAGATGGCGCCACACTTCCATCAGACTGCGTTCTAGTGAGCTGCGCAGGCGGCGCCTTATTCCTCTCTCGCGCAGCTTGCAGCAGTGCTGACGTGGATGCTTCAGGTGCGATGCCGCGGGACTTCTCCCACTCGTGAAGCTTACGAGTGAAAGAACGAGAGATACCTAAGTAATGGACAAAATGTAAAGGGACTAGGGTGATAGCACCAGTGTTGGACACTAAGCTGACAGGTAACAATAATGGACACTTAATTCAAAGATCCTACGGTCCTGAGTTGATTGTTGCAAAACAAATGAATAACTGTTATCTTCTGTAAAATAAGAATCAAGTGTCCATTATTGGTCCTTGTCCATTACTGGTTCCATCACCCTATTAGCATAAGAATAAACAATAACTACACGTAGAAGCGAATCTCCTTTACCCAGGCCCCAAATGCCGCGCTTTTAATACCTACTTCCCCCTTCACCCCGCTACGCCCCTCTATCTTCCGCGCCCAAAGTCAGGGCTGTCACTTGTAAAATATTTTAATCGGTTTATGGATGTGTCATACAAGTTTAGTCACGAAATGTTACTTATATTTTCCTTCAATGTGGAAAAATTGTTGCAAAATTAGTTTTTTACATTTACGTTAAATTAGGTAATAATATTTTTGATGATATTAAGATTATCTCCAGAAAATTTAATGGCTTATGTGGCTATTAATCATCTATAAAACACAGAAACGAGTCTATAAATAATAAACCTTTTAAGCTCAATAAGTTTTAAGTATAGTCTGGGATCCGGAGTTACTTTTTACGTTCCTTTCCGGACCATTAATTTAAATTTTTATTAAGTTGAAAAAACTATTACAAAATACTGTTCTTATCTATTAATTCGTTTTTAATGTTTCCGTTTTTTTATCTTCAACATCTAGGGGTGTATTATTTAACAAATAAAACTCCTTCATTCAATCAATTACCTATTTCTGATTATTTTGCCGTAAATAGTCGTTCACTTTTTAAAACACTATCTTATTTCAACCATAAACACTAAAATCAACACAAATACGAAAACCAATTCAAGACACAATAACAATATCTTGGTTAATACATATATATTCCGTCTGCGATGCCCCTGACTGACTAGACACCTCAGGTGTCGCCAGGCGACAGCACGCATCCGGAGCCGGGAGTTTCGCTTCTACGTGTAGTTATTGTTTATTCTTATGCTATTAGACTTAATACTACGAGGTATCTCATTCATTTGTTTTAATCCGATTAAATACGTTTAGTTTAGTTTAGTCTGTTCTGTAATGTAAAATGAAATGAAGTGAAAAAACATTTCGTCATTACTTTGAAAAACCTCGTATCATATCTCGTGATGTACGATTTTAAACTTATATAAAAGAGAATTAAGTTCAAACTCATACATCTCGAGATATCAGATACGGGTTTTTTCTAAAGTAGTAAAGATTTATTGCTACAATCTCTACAGGACTTTGGAAAGGAAAGGAGGAAACTCAGCTGGTGCTGTGCATCGCTAATTTTCAGTTTGCTGCTTCAATACTGCCTCAAAATTGTATACTAGAGGACACCCGCGACGTCGTCGATCTTAACCCACCAGGAGAGAAATTTCAAAAATCCCTGCTTAGTGCACCCCTAGGATATACAAGGCATATTCCCTCCAAATAACAAGTCCCTAGGTCTAGCAGTTTGGGCTCTGCGTTGATATGTTAGTCAGTCAGTCAGTTTCTTCTTTTAATTATTTAGATAGATTTGCGATATAATATAATTTATTAATTTATTAGTTTATTTAATTTACTCATATCATAAACCCTCTATGATGCGTTCAGAAACCGCAAATTATGACCAGCATAATAATCAACTCTGTTGTTAGAGCAATTTTTTTATCTGCGGCAGTAGTCTTATGGATACTTAAGAACATCAATTTCCATGTTCTTATGACATTCAAATTTCGAACATCTCTGAAAAAGAAAGAAATTTGATTTGACCTCTATTCTAATATCAGTCGAGATGACGTTTAGTTCGAAATGAATTGTCAATTTGCATACAAATTTGACAAATGTCGCACGTAAGTAAGATATCGAACGATATGATAGTTAGAGCCGACTCTAGTTTGTCTCTGAATTAAAAAAAAACTATGACAGCTGCCAGAAATCTATTCAAACTTTTCATTACCGCCATTACCGGTTAAAATTTAATATGCGGCTCCTGAATTCATCATGGAGGCTTATGATATGGGCAGATAAAGTAGTGTATGCAACTGTACATAATTAGGCCTTAAAACACTCGTGTGATCCTATTATGAAACTCGCTGACGCTCGTTTCATAAAACCACTTTCGTATTTTAAGACCTCTCATTATGTATCAGTTGCATAAACTACGTTAACAGATATGTAAAACAGTATATAAAGAACCTAGAGGACACTCGTGACTTCGTACGCGTAGAATTAGTTTCCCACTATTTCTTCCAGTTGGGGGTCGATTTTCGGAAAATCCTTTCTTAGTGGATCTCTACAATGTATAAGCTATCTATGTGCAAAATTTCTTAGTCTAGCGATTTGGGCTGTGCGTTGATATATCAGTCAGTCACCTTTGCCTTTTATATACAGGGTGGCCGGAAAATAGACGTCCAAAAAAAATGTTGGCCCCTCGTGTCGTGGAGTATCCGAATCACCCCCATGTATGTTCCGCGATTTTAAGTATTTTGGGAGATATAGATCATTTTAATCAGAATTTTTGAAATTTTTCCTTATGTCTATGTTAAGAAAAACCCTTAAGTTCATGTATTATTTTAATATTTTTTCAGTGGTTTCTTACATTGATAGAATAATTATGAACTTAGGATGTTTTTAAAACTACATGCCAGTTTTTTTTTCATGACAACTTTTTGTGTAATCACACAAAGTTTGTTTGTCCATACTAGGTGAAAAACAAACATTGGGTACAATTAGTACGGAGAAAGTAACTTTGTTTGGTTACACAAAAAGTCGTCATGAAAAATAAAAACTGGCATGTAGTTTTAAAAACATCCTAAGTTCATAATTGTTCTATCAATGTAAGAAACCACTGAAAAAATATTAAAATAATACATGAACTTAAGGGTTTTTCATAACATGGACATAAGGAAAAATTACAAAAATACCGATTAAAATGATCAATATCTCCGAAAATACTCAAAATCACGGAACATACATGGGGGTGATTCAGATGGCCCACGACACGAGGGATCTAAATTTTACTTTTGGACGTCAATGTTCCGGCCACCGTGTATATAGATAAACAATAGTACATTATTGCCTAGGCATGGAAGTAGGCAATTGCGGGGCGAGTATTGGTTTAAACGGACGAGCTTGCGAGTCCGTTTAAAAATACGAAGCCCGCAATTGCAGTTCCTGCCGAGGCAAATATAGTGCTTTTCTCAAAAATCGCCAGAAAAAAATTGTGTTGGAGTAAAATCTTCATCGCTTGAACACATTTTTTAAATTGCATACAAACAGAAACTTCATGTGAAAAAACCATCACCAGCTATTCCAGACACAGATAAAAAAGTTATGCTTCGAATAAAATTTGGATGTATAAGACTTGTGCCATCATTTATTATTATGGGCTTTTCACTTTTAAAAAAGTTACAAGCTAGATAATAATGGAATTTGTATGCAACATTGCAGGCTTGTGTATCGAGCACGCAATGTTTTTATTTTTATTTGAGAACTGTCAGTAAACTATGTACTTCGCGTCTCATTATGTAGATAGTAATGTCAACATTTCCGAGCATTTTTGAGAAAATTTAATTTACCCTGAAACTTAAAAAGACCAGTCGACGTTTGAACTAGGACTTCATCAGGTCTGCCTTGTTCCTCCCATGCTGGCACTGAGTTTGTTTCTTTCATGCGCTTCCACTCATCTGAAAACATTTCAACTGTTACCTGTAGCTGTATGCTACTCGGTAAATCCATATTGCTTTGGACATGTTATCGTTTATTTTTAACTCACAAGGAAAGGTACCCAACTGTCCGGCTCCGATTTGGTTTATTTTGATATATGTTAGAGAGTAGTCTAAAATAACAGACACGTTTTTTTTTTAGCTGCCCAACCTCAACCTGTTGGGAGAAATTGACCTCCAAAGTACTGAAAAGTGACTAAACCCCCCAACTTCTATACATAATTAAAATAAACAACATGCTATTTTCCTACTTTCTTTGATTATAGTTTAAGAACATGAAAAAATAATGAACACGTGTTTTGTTATATCGGCTAAAACTCATAATTTAAAAAAAATACCAAAGAAAGTGTATCTTCAATGAGAAGTAAATAACATTGAAGGGTATTTTTATAAAAAATAGGAAAATAGCATGTAGTTTTTTTTAATTCTCTATAGAAGTTAGAGGGTTTAGTCACTTTTCAGTACTTTGGAGGTCAATTTCTCCCAACAGGTTGAGATCGGGCGGCTAAAAAAAAAGTGTCTGTTATTTTAGACTACTCTCTAACATACATCGAAATAAACCAAATCGGAGCCGGACAGTTCGGTACCTTTCCTTGTCAGCCACCCTTACTCTTAAGTTAATAAGAGCTACACGACCAACGACCATACGATACGATACGATATCAAGTCAAAAGGCATATAGTTTTACCGAGTAGGCAGAGTAGTGCCCCTGTTTGATTTCTTGAATATTATATTATTCACGTTTTTTTTTTAAAGAAAATGTAAAACAAGATTTCTTAGGTTTAGCATTGGATTCACACCCTTATGACAAAAGGGACAATCTCATAAAAAATTACCTAGTTCCAAACTAAGCTCTAGGCTTGTACTATGGATACTAGACAACGATATCTATGTATTCAAGTATAATACTTAAATAGAGAAATATATACTTGAATACATAGAAAACATCCATGACTCAGGAACAAATATTCTCGATCATCACACAAATATCTGGACCCAGGACCGCTAGCTTTGTAGGCAGGGTAACTAGAAACTGCTAACGTGTTGTCGTGTCGTGTTAATTATATGTAGTGAAATTCTTTTTGAAGGCCAATTGTACAAATAGGTTAAGAAATATTTATTCGAGGCTTGGTTTTATATACCTTTGTAAAAAGTGCTCATAAAAAAATTAAAAAAATAGTTTTTACCCCACTTCTTGAGAAAATCTTCGCTTAGGTCTTGCCTTGCTGGTACAAAAGGCGGTTGTTTTACTCCCTTCCGCCTTTGCCATTCTGTAAGTTTTTTTCTAAAATCTGCAGAGAGCTGTTCTTCAGTTGCTACTGGTCGTGATGTAGCGGCTGCAAAGATGATTGTGGTTACATTATTAAAAAAATCTGAATTAACACTAACTTTTAGGGTACTCGTACTCTACACTGGTAAGACAAATGGTGGTATCTCAGACAAAACGACTGTATCAAATAAAACCTCATTACTAACGGAAAAGGATAATCTGCTTTGACTATTGTATTTGAGTTATCGCCTTTTGGCTTATGAAGGCAGTATTGATGATTTAAGCCGGGTTTTCACAGTAAGAGTTGGCTCGGACCGAGTGCACTCGGATGTTTACTCGGACGCTACTCGTATCATGTAAACACGTAATCCGAGCGCACTCGGACGCCGGCATTTCATCCGAGTAGACTCGGACTCTGCTCTTTTTTTCGAGCTCACTCGGATCATTTTTATGAAAACAAAATGGCGACAAGTAGGAAAAAGTGGAGTGAACGTGACACAGTGAGGTTTTTAGAACTATATGAAGCGGAGGAAGTGTTGTGGAACGTGCGATTAAAGTACTACAAAAACAAAGACGCCCGAAATGCAGAAATACTACGCCTTATCCATAACCTCAACCTTGGGCTGCAAGGAAACAAATGACCACAATACGAGTGCACTCCTATTGTGTGTAAACCAAAATCCGAGTTAACTCTTAAACGAGTCCACTCGTACGAGCGCGCTCGTACGAGCCAACTCTTACTGTGAAAACCCGGCTTTAACAATGTATCTAAGAAATGTGCTTGATTGTTATTAATGTTAGGTAAATGGTAGCAGGACATTAGTGCCTTTTGTATTTACTAAGCGCCTGTCACCAGGGCTTTAATCCTCTTTGATAAGGTTTTTTAATTGATTGATTACAAGTAATAAAAAAGTAATGTTGTGTGAATTTCATATATGTATTAGTTAATTCGGCCGCAAGTCATTCGTGTTATGACTCATAAAAAAAAAAACAAAATATATCTTTTAGTTCGACGTAGTTTAACCTTGTTTGGCATAAAAACGTTTCCCAAACTGATTCATTTCCCAAACTTATCATATTATGGGCGAATTATTTTATTTCCGAAACTGTAAATATATTCAGGATTTTTATAAAACTAACCTAACCTAACCTATAGGGTTCTACAAGATGGTCCTCAAATAAATCCTGAAATATTTACTTTAAAAAATCAAGTAATTGAAAAACTTTAAATTACAAATATATCAAGAAAAAGTGCTTGAGAATGATCTTATATTTAATATTTATGTAATGTTAATTACTGTGAGATAGTTTTCCCCGTCGATCGGAGATCTCTCGGCTAAGCCGGGTCTGAAGCGCGGCGTAGTCCCGTGCGATCTCCTCGCGGAACCCGCTCGCTTCACAGCCGCTGCTCAGTCCTTCTGTTTCTGAAACAAATTAAAATCTGGTTTTAATATTTAGTTATTTTACATTTCTCTTTTACATGTCGGTAATATGGAATAAATCGCTGGCGGTAGAAAGAGACAATTTTGCAGCATTAACGCCATTTTAGGATGCCACATGTGCTGTCACGCCCACATAAGAATGAAAAGGGATGGCTTTATGTGCTTCCGCGCAAAGAACATGAGATCGAGATAATTTGCGCGCGCCTTGATGGATATTTTTAATAATGTAGGAAACGTGTAGGAAAAGGCTTCTAGAATTAATCTCTACAGTTAAATTTAAAAAAAAAGTTCCAGCTAAAAGCGGTCCGTATTGTGCTATATCAAAGTTTTTTTTGGTTTTGTATAAAACATAAAAACTTCTCCAATATTTTACCTTATTAGTACAATTTAGATAGCTAGCTGACAAGACACGTACGTTCGAAGATATCAGCTGTTGTCATGTAAAATTTATTTGTTAACAATGATTACGATATTGATGATTTTCTTTCTTTAAGTATAATTCTTATGATTAAATTAGTATGCCTATTAATAACAGCACTTCTATTTTAAGTTATGTGTGATAACTGTTAATAATTTGTGTGGTGAGGTTTTACAAGTAAGTCTAGGTAATTAATACTCCGAAATAAAGAAATGGTATATTGTATTGAAACAATGTAAACAATATTGTTTACATTATCTGAATGACGTTCATCTATTATGACAATGAAAATGTTTCTCTAAATTAGCGTCGCCATTTTTGCGCAGTAAGTAGGTAGGCGAGGTTACTTTTATTTAATAAATTATTTTAAATAACAATAATACTTTTAACCAATAAATGCTTTAAATTATATCCTTATAAAAGGCTATTCTTTTAAATAAAAATGAAAAAGCGTGCTGTTTTTTTTAGGTATATCCCAATTGCTATTTAATTTAACAACACAACATTAAAAAAAAAAGTGGTTTAACAGGATTCAGAAGCTCTAAATACTCAACTAATAAATCAAAAATCATCGTTATAGATGCAACCAAACAGGTGTCATGTTTGAAAAATAAAACTATGGAGGATTTTGTTTTTAATCGTGTTTTCACCTTTAATATCTAAAGAACGGACACATGTGAGAGTACCTTAGAGGGAGAGTACAGATAAAGAATCCTGCCTCTGAATAAGAGAAGCAATAATTTTCTTTTACTCTTTAGTACCGCTATTTAAAAAAAAAGAACTTCAAACGTCAAAGTCCATCATTCAATCAGAATTTATTCCGTCAAAACATCACAAAACAACCGTTATTTTATAAACAACCGCTATGACTACAAAATAAAATATATAGGTCCCGAATAGGATTCTGAAATGAAATAAATTTTGGAGCATAGTAACTGGTTCATCAAACAAATACACAAAGGACATGTAAATAATTTAGTCACTATTCAAACAACAATAGCAAAGAACTTTCATTTCTAGTTGGGATACAGTGATAAAATTTTGCGTAAGTAAATCGTTAGTAAAGGAACAGCAAGAGTGTTTAGAATTTAAGATATATGTTAGTATCGACTTCAAGTAAATGTTAACTTGCAGAAAGTTGTTTCTATACTATTCTGCCCTCCTAAGCAAAAATGCAATAACTAAATTCAATAGCCAAAGCAGATTCAACTCTCTTCTGTTTGTAACTAGGTTGCAATTTCTACAGATGTTTTGTTTGAGATAACGCCATTATGCTTAGTAGGGCAGTATTAGTCTTAAGGTTTGGGTTTGGGGTTATTGTTTTGACGAGGTTATTCTAATATACTTAGGTGGGTAAGGCCGCGAAGCGTTCGAGCCGTTGCGCTTTTGTGTTACGAAAATAGTCATGATGATTTATTTTTAATTACAATAGGTAGTTTTTTATTCGATGGGGAATTAAAAATTCAATTTATCGGACACTCCATGAGATTTGAAACTGTTATTATTTATGGCGAAATCATTCGCACCAAAAAAAAAGTGCAGCAAAGTTAATAAAAAAATATCTTAAAATGGCTATTTTGCCGGTTTCCTTGAATCTATCAACTATTGACGCTCGTTCAAGAGATCTCAATGCACAATTGTATGCAATTTGACACGATTAATAAATGCTGTTTAATGAAATCACATTAAAAGAAATTAAGCAATTTTTCCGTTTCAGTACCTACCAGAAATGGCCAACTAGGTTTATTTTTCTGTAAAGAGTTATTACGTCGATCTACAAAGTCAGCAAAAAATGTCCCGTCCCAACCGTTTCGGGAACACAGTGCGTCGGTCTGCCTCAATCTCTCATAATATGACGGGCATAGCAATAATATTGCTATGCCCGCCGGTGTTGGGGTGTTACCCCTTGCATTTTAATAGTAATTATGATGTAGCTGTAAAATGTGATTGCAATAAATAAATATGAAATATGAATATGACTAAACGACTGTTAACTCTAGGTAACAAGTTTTTGATCAAGCTTTTGTTCTCTTTGTCCCGTCTACTACTAAAGCCGGGTCCGCTGCGCCATGTTATCGTGTTTTTCTAACACCTAACATGTTAGGTCCACCCCCGCGGCAAACATGTTAGAAAAACACGAATAACATGGCGCAGCGGAGCCGGCTTAATAAGTACATTTAATATCTTTGCCATGGAATAAAACCTACTCAACCAATGACGTATGGTATTTCATGACAATCATGACTTTTGCAGGTGTCAAATATTATAAAAGGATGATTTTCGCCTTTTTAACACTATTCTTAAGTTTCCGTGAGTATAACTATTTTATTTAGTTTAAAAGCATCGTGTGCTAAAAAAAAACTACGAGCAAGTATATTTTTGCATGGGACGTCCATTTTACGACATTGCCTAAATTATTGTTTCCCATCATACACGAAATGTTGTCACGAATTTCCAACAATTCTTCCCAGAAGTGTCCTCATTATCATTATTAAACAGTACTATAATAAAATGATCATTACGTACCTAAGGGTGTTACCACACCGATAGATTGATCATCGACCGATCCATGGTCAGTGATCCTTCGGTGGGCGATCGATCAACCGAAGTTCCTAAGTTAAATTGACCGACGTGGATCGTCGATGTAGTGAAGGATAAAATGTATTTTAAGGGTATTTCGTTTTTGTTAATGTTAAACAAAAATAAAATATCGTTTAAGACATAACTTATTTTACGTAATCATGTTGAAATTGATTTTTATAGATATAATGATGTGTCCTTATCGACACCTTTAAGGAGACCATTCAAAAATCTGCCTCTTACGATGCACAATTATAAAGCCGATGTCGTCTGCGGAAGGTAAAGGGGTTCCCCGGCCCGAGCCAAGAAGTGACGTGAGTTACAAAATGTGCTCTTATGTATCATACTGCCTCTGAGACTTCTTAAACAAGAGTCTTGAGTACAGGTGGTCAAGTTAGACCTACTTAGACATAATTTGACCAAATTATGGGTTACATTGACGGATATGTTGCCTACATTTTTCCAGTGTGAATTATATCAGTTGTTTCAGAAGGGATACAGCGCGACACGGCAGCGGCGTAGATGGCGGAATCAAATGCATAGAAATAGAAATGGTCGCATCGGCCGCATACTCGTAGTGCCTTGTGGCATGCAGCATGCTTAATATATTATTGTCTACCTGCTTTTGTTTGATGCCGATCATTGTGGCCGCCGCGTCAGGCCGTTACCGTAAGTTGGCTAATATAAAAGCGGTCCTTTGCGATTACAGAGCGCTACAACCGCTGTAATGCCAGGGCAGAGCTGTGGTAGCGCTGCGAAGTTGCCTGATATGCAAGTTCTTAAAGCTAAAATTTTCACATGGCAGAGGGTAATGATGAAATAACTTTTTATCACATCAACATTTGAAATCTTTGTTTCGCCACTGGAAACAAGATTAAACTGGCTTACGTATCCGAGTAAACCCCTACTCAGAGCCTGGTTTTAAAAATATCAAGGTTTGAAAAGTAATTATCACTCATGTGCCTTTTCGAATTGCAATTGAAGTATGTAATTTAAAATTTGTACGTAGGTGGTAAAAAGTATAATGCAATGTTTGGTACCCTGATTGCTTTCATTTTGCTTGGAATAATCTGTGCATCGCACCTTTAGAACAATAATGACCTAAATCAAAATTTGTGCTTTCAAACTTCGAATCATAAATTTATTATCATAGAGACCTAACTCGAAATTTAAAATTTCTCAATTAGGTCACTATTGTTCTGAAGGTGCGTATGTAAGTAGTAATTCAAGGAAATGTGTCAACTTTTCCATTCCTTTTTCGAATTTTAACAATTAGTTAGTTTAACTACCGATCAAACAACAGGCCATTAGTGTTCATAGGTTTGATAAGGTTTACTTGATGGCGTGAGCTAATATGTGGTCGCCTTCTAGGAAAATCGCCGCCAGCAACTCTAGGAAGCAGAATCGGCAATAAAGAGGCTTTATGTTGGCAAGTGTCGTATGCATCTGGGGGCGAACACAGCGTTCCATGAAATTGGTCTGCCCTGAAACACAGTCTTTTGAGCATAGTCCTAAATGCCCCTGCAAATACCTCGAGACGCTTTTTAGATAAGCGCAATTAGTGTTTACAGGTAAGTTTGGGTGGGGCTGTCCCTCGGAGTCACTAATAACGTTTGTCCTAACTCATCGTTTGTCCGAATTAATGTTTGTCATAAATTGGTTTTCAGCTAAGTCAGATAAATGTTTTCAAAAAATACCTGTGTTTAGGTTAGATCAGGTTTGTATCATAACAAAACTAAAGAAAAGTGAAAAATATTATAGGACACATGACGATTAGGGATTCTAATATAGACCCCTTGGGTAGCTTTCTGCCAAAGGTGTAAAAAAAAGAGCTTAGTGAAGATAAAAATTACGGGTTCCCTTTGTGTGGTAGTTTTTTCTCGTTATAACTGTTAGCATAAGCGTCAATAAGCAGAAACGCATATAGCACAGTATTGTTTCGCAGAAATCATTACCTACGCATACATTTAGTTGGTCGAATAATCTTTATGCATAACATTGATGAGTTGAATGTTCGTAAGGAATAAGCAATGAAACGTATAAACTTATATTCAGAATGTTTCAGCATAAATTTTTTCATAATATTAATGCAAGCAAGCATAAAAGCAAGACAGCAAGATGTCCCAACTTATTGCAAAAAAAAACTTTCCCGTCCCATGTTGCTCGCTTGCTTCGCTTGCTCCCATTATGCTACACGACATTAAGCAATATGACCATTAGGTATATCTACTTAAATTTACAGTAAAAATTCGTACCGAACAGTTCGCTGACTAGTTGCGTTTTACTACAGAGATCCTTTTTCGTTGGTTTGCTTTTGGCTAGTGCAGCGTTTGTAATAATTTGAGTATAGAATGTACTTTTTTTAAACAGAAAGAAGAAATGCCAATCGCAATCGAAATGCAAAATAAACTGAGCTGACCAGTCATCCCGAAGATGGACGTTTTCACAATTTCATAATATCGGGTATTTATTTGAATGCATCGTTTTTCATTGCGTTATTTTTGAAATATTAGCTTTATCGCTCCCACGAGCATGGATGGGCTCTATAATTTTCAATTATACTCGAAAATCTAATTTAAGACCAAAATCCTAACCTCAACCGGCGCACATTTGCTGTGATTACTGCAGTTTGGTTTAAGTGTAGGTATTTTTATCAATAAAACTTACCCTAATAGTACTAGTTACACGAGTTCTCGTTCATAATTTTATGAAATAATGTTAAAATATCGAAATAATCAAGATGGGAACTGTCAGATTTTGGTCTTTAATTAGATTTTCGAGTATAGTTGCAAAGCTTTTTTTTTGATACTACTCCACGTTCGCATAGAATTCAAAAAAAGAACGGAAACCAACTGAGCTGAACTGAGCACATCCAACGCCGAGCGAATGCGCAAAGCAACTGATTTCTCGCGCTGCCGGCGTCGTTTTCACTAAATGAATGAGTGAGCGAGCAATCCTTCGCCGATCATCAATGGACAAACATGTTCGCTCGCTCAAGTGTTTTCATTTACCCACTAATAAACGTTTGCTTGCTCAGAACTGGTCAGAACACTAAGTGAGAACGCACCTTTAGAATTAAATAAAAGGAAGTGTTATTCCGGTGGATTTAACCGTCTATTTTTTAATCATTTTCAGCAGGTTGAAATATCGTTTCAATCCGTTTCAAAATTAGCTCTATCACATATCAAATTATCAAAATTCCAACCAACTTGCCATTGTTTTCAGGCATGTTTTACCACATCAGATTACGCCATAACCTGAAAACTCATTTTCAGACGTTTTCACACCTCCAGGTTTTTATAAGAGTGGGCATGTGGGTTATGGGCCTTTGCACTAAGTGTGAAAGAGATAGCATGACTAAAAAGAGACGGCGATACTGAGAACCTTCATGGAGCATGCAAATACAAATACAAATAAGTTTATTTCGCATGAAATGTGGAACATAAAGATGTCAATAAAGTTATATAAGTTTAGCACATTTAACCAGAAACTGCCATGCAAGTTTTAGGTATTATGTCAAATAAATTCTGAATTGAGCTGAGACTGCATAATTATTAGGGCTAATAATAAGCAATGATAGAATTAGTAACAACTAAACAAATCAATCAATTAAGTACCTAGTAAACAATTCACATGACATAATTTTCATTTAAAATAGTCACAATATTCTTCAACTAAATAAAAATAAATGATTACAAATGAGACAGCAATACTCGGAACATTCCAGACCCGTTGTGAGCCAAAGCTTGCATAGAACATTCCAGCAACGAATAGGTTTCGGTCGTCCTCGGCGGGTCAAAGTACATCGATAATTCCAGAAGGTATTCTGGAATGGTCGGGTAAGACTATAAAAGGCGGACCGATTGCGGCTACGGTCAGTCTTCACTTGGACAGCAGTGCGAACAAGAGCGAACCGAGCAAACCTCGAAGTATTAAAAGCTTATTGTGCGATATTTTTTTGCAGTGGTTAAATGAGGGTGATAATAAAGTCTTGCTTTTAATTATCGGTGTATTTGTGCAAATCTATCACTTACCTACCCCCACGTGCGTAACGGTATTTTAATAAAAATAATTGTCATCGCTTATCCAAGCTTCGTTTGTCTTCAAAAGCGTGTTCTTATCGTTGACTAAAAATTATGAAAAAATATGTCGTGCCAAATCATGGCTGAACACAGCATAATGTCAATGTCAACTGAAACTTTAGACGTCAAAATAGTCTTAAATAATAAAATCAAAACATATCGAAATTAACCCCAAAAAAACATTCTATAATATTTCATGATGAGGAAATAATTATTAAAATGTCAGGCAGAGTCATTTCGAGCATAAATAATAAAAATGTGAACCATGTTTGATTAATAACGGTAAGATATTTTTGGTTTTGATGAATTGATGTCGGATTTAATTCCCACATGAATTTTTACTCATTTTACTAAATATTTTGTTCAGGATATTGTGACAAACGTAGAATATACTGGAGTAACGCTTACCGTCCCTCAAAATGTGATTGGTAATAATTACATTTTAGTTTATCGAACAGCGAACAACTGAGTGTAGCGTGTTTCATAATAAAAACATGAAGAATTGGTAGTTAACATAAATTGTTGCAAGTTGTTGATTGTTAGCTAATAAAACGTCGCGTATCTAATTTGCCTAAGGAAGAGGGTAATGATTTTTGGGTATATGTGAGTATTTATGAATGGATGTGTCTATGTTTAATATCTGTTTCTTTTTAATATCCTGTAGGTATGTTAAATGGGTTTACGGATAAGTGATTTAGATATTCTGTAAGGAAAACGATTTTATGCTACAAAACTAAGAAAAATAATTAGTTAAATAAAATATCTTCGAATGAAACGACTCACATAATATGGTGATCGAACTTCACTTGTTAAGTTCGTTTAATTATCTATTATTTATTACTAGCTTCTGCCCGCGACTTCGTCCGCGTATTTTGACTATAGATATTCCCTCGGGAACTTTTACATTTTTCGGGATGAAAAGTATGAAGAGTATTTATTCATCAAATTCCGTCCAGCCGTTGCACCGTGAAGGAGTTACAAATTAACACACACATAAACTTACATTTGGAATTAGTTATCCTAGTCCAAAAATGGTTTTAAAAAGTAAAATCACGGTATGTAATGAAATTTCATACATTTTCGCGGCCGCCGCCGTTGGTAAATATTAACTTTTTTTGCCTGAGCCTGGAACTCAGAACTTTGTGGGCCGTTTTTACAACAGTACCTAAGGTTAACATTTCCGAGCATGTGGGAGAAAAGATAGATCGGGATTGTTTGGAAGCTTTACATATTTTGTATGATGATATGGAGAAATAAAAAGGTGGAGTTATAAAGGCGTTTCTTTTAATATGTACACCGACAAAGCTTTGTAAATCTGGACAATGTAGCATTTGCGTAGTTCATAGTTAATTTTTAAGAAATTCTCAATTGAAGACGCGTTTATGTCTAATCGTCTATTATGTTTTACTACGCAGGAGGCGACAATGGTTATCTAATGTACGGCACTTTGTTGCTCATATTGGCAGTGCTTGGAGCGATTTATCTATACGTAAGTAATTGCTAGCTACTTATCAATATTATAACAAAAGTGGTCATCACAATTGATTTTTAGGGTTCCGTAGCCAAAATGGCAAAAAAAACGGAAACCTTACAGTTTTGTCATGTCCGTATATAACGCTTGGTAGTTAAATAACAAATATAAGTATATCTATGGGGGACACTCCATACATTTAACAGATGATTTTTTTTTATCAATCATCAACGTGTGGCACATATTTCGACAGTTATTTTAAAAACAATTTAAGGTTTCTAGGTTTTTTTTGATTACGTAAGGAAATATTTTCGGAAATAATTGCTCCGAAATAAGAATAAATTGTGCCCCCCCTTTATCTTTGAAACCGTAAGTCCAAGAAATATAAAAAAATACAAAGGTAGCACTTAATAATTATCTTTCAAAGAAAATTATTTTCAACATGATCGGACATACCGTTTTAGGGTTATTAAAAGAACTTAAGTGCCATGACGATACGCGGTTTTGCTGGTGCACTTTTCCACATCGTATTTTTTGAGATAGATTTTTGTGTTCGTAGTAATGGCTTCGGAATCCTACACTGAGTGTTCCGACATGCTCTTGCCCGGTTTTTTTATATAATAACACAGCGTATTAAAGCATCTTTATCTACGCACATGTCATAAGCCCTCTATTATGCGTTCAAAAACCGTAGGAAATGACCAGCATTATTAAAAACAATTTTACTATGAGAACTTTCTTGTCAGTCGTAGTAGGTAAATCTGTACTGTAATGTTATTACAGTATCAATTTTTGTAACGTTATGAGTTTAAATTTGGAACAACTGTCAAAACTCAAAAGGGTCTCTATTCTAGTATTTATAGATATTAAAACAGTTATAGATACGAAACGTCAATTCAGTATGTTTTTTTAATATAAACCGCACGACATTTGATCTCGATAGACATGAGAATAGGGACTTCATTCGTTTGTCTATGTTTTTTTTTAAACCCTTTTATTCATGACACTGACACTGCACAAGTTTGTTTTGCCGCCATTTTTGTCGTCAAGTCGTCGGCTTCTGAACCCATCTAGAGTACTTATGATATGTGTGTAGATAAAGTACCCAGTGTATGCAACTGTACATAATTAGCCCTTAAAACACTCGTGTGATCCTATAAAACCACACTCGTATTTTAAGGTCTCTCATTATGTATCAGTTGCATAAACTACTATTCCAGACCTTGTTATCTTCCGAAAACAATTATGAGAATATCAGTCATTGAAAAAAGTGTTTTTCTTTGCAAACTTAACTTACCTACCTCAGCAGAGAGGAAAGTATGCAAAATGTGATTCCATTTAGGTATAATGCTCTAAGAAGATTTCCGAATAATTATGTTGTTTTTGTGTTAACTGATAGTCTATATAAATTAAAATTGAATAAAAATCGTGTTTTCATCCCTTTTTTGTATAAAAATTGTATTATTCTAATTCTGGATCCAACATCTACATAATTTCAGGTTATTCACGGCACCCAATTATCAGTAACTGCGCAAGCAATTCAGCAGCTTTATGCAGGAACATGCCGCATGCGATGTCGGATAAGGCCCCAAGGCCCTTTGCAGGTCCAGTTACCCACCAGCTCGTCTAAGACACCTCAAATAACTCCAAACCCAACTGAGACAGGTTCGCCTGACCAGCATGTACCTGAAATAGCTATACCTGCGTCAAGCCCAAATGATGGGGCACTTAATCCGCTCCCATGCGTTTGCGCACCCTGTCCCTGCAAGCACCTTGAGGACATCTTAGGGTAAGGCATTCATTGATAGTGCTTGTTGTTTAGGCCTACAGAGCGAGTTCTATAAAACAATCGGTTAGGATACTTGCCAAATAAGACAGCGCAGCTAATGGTTTGGTCATTGCCATACCAAACCATTAGCTGCGCCGTCTTACCTTATTAAAATAATTAGTTAAAAATAGGTCTATCTGATAATGACAATAATAAAAAACATTATTTACTAGACGCATAGTGTTCGCAGTTTAAATTTATCTCGAAACAAAGTTTTTAAATATTCAAGTAGCGCAGTTTGGTTCGTTCAGTATTGCAAAGACCAGTAAGAGATGCAGTTCTTTGCTAATAAATAAATGAATAATGAAACGGAAAAAAATCCTAGCTGAAAAGAGCAGTAATCCAAGAACATGTATAGGATTTTCGTAAGATTCCGCTGATGATAATTCCGTAAGATTTTACAGAGTGAATTTGTAGATTTTTTAAATTACTTTTAATTTGAAGCATTGTGGTTATTCATTTTGCACATGTTTTGAAGCATTCCTTTCTACACATTTTGTCTAAAAAGCTTACAACGTATGTCCGTTTTCAATATTCAAATTTGGAATAGATAAGGTTACTTAAATGGGTTTGGGCTAAGAGTTTGTCCGTCTTAACCTGGGGTCATCAGATAAAAAAAGATGTTTAGTTAAAACAGGCATAACGGGCACTTAAGTATGTTTACCCGTCAAAAATCTAGCACTGCTTCCGAAGAGGAGACCACTTTTTAGAAGAAGCGCCAATCGTCATTGGCAGCTCCAACTCTAGGAGTCAACTTTGTAAACCTTCCCCAGTTTATTTCGACAGTATTCTGATCCCTTACTCTCTCCAGGAGAATCTTGATGTCATCATGGACCGCAATCGGTCACTGGCACCTCAAGTTAGTAAAAATGGGAGGAGGATGTTTGCAGCTTTAGGTTTTCTAAGACAGCTATAGAACTTCTTGCCCTTGCCACTTAAAATTACTGCATCCTATTTGTATAGTGTTTTCTTTTTAAATATACTTTTAAGTGTCCCGCCTCCCTTGTATTTACGTCCTTAGTTTTTATTTTTCTATACAGTGTTATCTGAAAGAGATTAATTAGCGGTAAGATCACCTATTGTAATTAAATTGTTAGTGTTTTATAAAGAGTATTTGTATTGTATTGTCTTGTTATTTAGTAAAAAAATTACAGCCTCAAACAAAATGTGTACAATTTCATTTCAAATTACCTTATCTGGTTACGGTTTTATATTAGGAACGGACAAAACTACTAATTGTAAGACTACTGACTCTGTGACATGTTAAATCGCAATTATCGTTATTACAATTGTTTTACTGACATATGAAAACTTTTTGGTTTTAGGCCGCCAAGAGTGTACGAGAGAAAGGTGTCCAATACTGTGAAAAACACAAAGGGAACGGTTAGTTGAACGAATTTTGTAACCTTTGTTTACAGTATTTAGTCCAATACCTTTATGATTGCAATGTTTAAAAATTTGAATTATTCGCACTTTACACATTTTGCAGTATTTTTTGAAGGAAATATTATATTTTCATAATAAAAGGTACTGCTAAGCAAACTACTGCGAATGAACTAAACATTGGGAAAAATAAGGAAGTCCTTTAGACTAAATTGTATCAACTCTCTTCATGATATCAAGTCTCCTTCAGCGCTATGATCGTTCCCGAAACACGGTTTTTCCAGGTTCAAAGAGACCCGTATTCTGTAAAAGGTAAAAGTGTAACAAATATATTGTCCTTGATATATTTAGTCTGTTCATCTTTTTTGTAATCCTGCATATTAATCTAATCCTTAATTAATATAGATTAATAAAAAACATAATTTACACTAAGTACATTATTGCAATAGGTTGATGTAAGGAGCTTTTAGTATTTCAGTAAGGGGCTGGTTGAGCAAGGTCGATGATACTCATACCGGTTGCTGTTTTTGTAAAAGTTTTCGCATATTGTCCAAATTTGCATGACGTATTAAATAGAAACTCCTACTAACTACTCCTTTAAATACCGATAAAAAAAAATGAAAAAAAAATGAATATTTTCTTATCCAACCGCCAGTATTTTCGACCCCCTAAATCGACGTAACGATTTTGCATCACTTTTGCAGAAATTCGAAATCCACATTCTCCATTTCTCTTGCTTCATAAGCTGGGATTGGAGTCCCGTTAAGGTATGTAGGTAATGCAAATCTGGCTTGAGAAGAGAAAAGAGGTTGCAAAATATGAAAACAGCTAGTTTATTTCTGAGTAAAGGATTGACTTAGAATTATTTTTAACATGATCCGATATACTCGTACCGTTTTTGAGTTATTGCCGAAAAACTGCGGTTCTCAACAAAAGGACGTAAGTGCCATGAAGATACGCTCTTTTACTGGTGCACTTTTCCACGTCGTATTTTTCGAGATTTTTGTGTTTGTAGTAACGGATTCGGAACCCTACAGTGTAGGGCCTACACTGAGCATGGTCCGACATGCCCTTGCCCGTTTTTTTGCTTTTAGTAGCTATCATTGAAATCTTCACCTGAGCTGACACAAAGTATTGATAAATGATAATAATATGATCTGAAATTCGATGCATTTCCTTTCTTGACATAGATCGATATTTAGGGATACAGGGATTTAAATTTATTAACTGTACCTTCGATGTACATTTACGAAGTTTGCTTATTCGTTAAAACTAACCCAGGGCTATTTAAAACATGCAAAGACGTTTGCAACTTTAGAACAAGGTTTCCTGATAGAATCGTTATACCCGCTCAAAAGACCAAATTGTACAGCAGAGGCACATATTGTATGTCTGTCAAAATTTACAACAGATTGCATAGTGACATTAAAAACTTGCCTTTAAACATTTTCAAACGGAGACTCAAAAGCTGTTTAACACAAAACTGTTTTTATTCAGCTAACGAATTTTTTGCCTATTACAAGTAAGGAAGTGAGGTTACTAATATATTATATAAAAATAAATACTTTAGAAATGACTGTGTAGAAAATTTATAAATAATAACATTAAATTAGTAGACTAGGATAAATGAAATAATTTCGATGGTTAGTTTTTAAGCTGGGACTAGTGATGTGCCGTTCCCGGGAATATTCCCTAGGTGGGAAAATTCCCGGGAATATTCCCAGGAATATTCCCACACAAAGGGAACATTGGGGAATTTTGAAAGTGTATAGGTTCACATAATGTGTGATTGAGGATTATATCAAAACGTTATTCATTGAACTATTTACTGAGACATTAAATAGTGTAACTCACTTGCGAAAGTAAATTCCCAATGTTCCCGGGAACATTCCCAATATTCCCGGGGTATATTCCCAATGTCCCCAGGAATATTCCCATAATTGCTAGGAAAGTAGAATAAAAAAAAAATTGAAAACTATTTTTTTTATTAGCAATAACTATACAAATCATCACAGTTTCATTAAAAATTACAGTAAATCATGTACTTTGGTTTTTGTATCGGTGCAGTACTTATTACGATATAAATACTAGGACGAATCTGATAATTTTTTATGCATTCATACTGCACCGTTAAAAAAAAGACTATGATAAAAAAAACACTTAACGTCACATGGTGTTTTGGAACATTTGCCTAAATGATAGGCGAATTCTGTAGCATTTTTAAATAAATACACAGTATTGCAGTATTTGCAACAAAACGTGACTTTATTGTTAACTGTATGAGTAGTGAAATGTTCAAACACTTTACTTCTCGGTCTCATGACTCAAGCACATCTACGCACGTGTTGATAGCACCAGATACGTTAGAAGACTGAACTAGTTTTATCTTTTTAGAGGAAGAGAAACAGCCATTGAAAGAAAGAGACAGAAACATAATACTCAGAAACGGTACCTATCGCAAAAAGAGAAACGATTTAGTGATCGAAACAAAAGCTTAAATTTTATGATATAAAACATGAATTACGTGTATCTAGTAGGAATAACACGAGGTTTTTAGCAAAAGTCATTTAATTCTTCTAAGTACTTCATTATTAACTAAGTTTAATAAAAAAATAATTTGCCCAATCTGTAGGTATTGCAATATTCCCCTGTTTTGGGAATATTCCTGGGAATAAAGGAATATTCCCGGGAATATTCCCCATAGGAAAATTCCCATTCCCGGGAATATTCCCACGGCACATCACTAGCTGGGACATTGCTAATTTATGGTTATGATATTGTTAGACCTATTAGAGATTTATTTAAATGTATATTTTGCATGCCAGTTGCTGGTGAAATGTGTGAAACCACTTGAACTGTAAACGACTTTTTATACCACATTTTAAGCAAATAAATAATATTTGATTTGATTTGATTTGATTAGGCTGACGGCACCAATTATGGACACTTTTAGCTGACAGGCACCAGTAATGTACACTTCACTCTTAATTCAAATTTATTGTTGCAAAACAAATGAATAACCCTGATCTTCTGTAAAATGAGAATCAAGTGTCCATCATTGGTACTTGTCCATTACTGGTTCCGTCACCCTATTTTCTCCATTTGCGACATGGCGACAAATATTTCCCCAGTCCTCAGCAGTAATTGTATTAATTAATTTAGTTGCTAAACTCATAATACTTTGCATGTTTAATGAAATATTTATTTTCTCTTCTTCTTCTTCTTCTTCTTCTTAAGGTGCCTCTCCGACTAGCGAAGGTTGGCAGTCAGCTCCGCATACTTTGCTATTTTCTCTACATATCCTTTAACCCGTAGACCAAATATTTTCAATCGCCTTGAATGTTGGGTGTCACGGTGATATACATTGTGATACTGGGCAGAGGTGTAAGGTGTTTTTTTTATGCATTAGTTAGAATTCAAAATATTTATAAAAGTTAAAAATTATTTGTTTACTTTGGCTCTCAATCAGACCAAAATTACTGCTACTTTCTGCCACAATTTTTGAAAATTGCGATAAAATAATATGCAATTCCGCGCTCTCGATAAAATTATAAATAGATAAATGGATTATATTTTATTAGATAAATATCTATACTAACTTTTTTAAATGGAATATATTTATTTCTTAAGAATGTTTTTAATTAAAATATTTGTAAAAAAGTATTATAAGTTAGTTTTGTTTGAGTAAACCTTAATGACTCAACTTATGGACCGACTATGTACTATCAACCGGTTAACGATAGAAAAGCGATATTACTTAAAGCTCCGTGTAGTAAGACACTAAATATAATTATTTTTCGTTATTTATATATTGTTTCGCACAAACATTAAAAAAAAATACGCACTTTACGACTAAGTCATCATCGATACAAAGGGATATAATAATGTGTAAACTATTTTTTTCACTTACAAGTATTATCATATTA
Organism: Acleris literana; assembly: GCA_946894065.1. Lineage (NCBI taxonomy): Eukaryota > Metazoa > Arthropoda > Insecta > Lepidoptera > Tortricidae > Acleris > Acleris literana. The sequence continues at coordinate 9,843,154 of OX335669.1, read as the reverse complement.
TCATTTATCAAGTAGAATAAATTTTACGAAAAAAAAAACATGTCTAATTGCACTGAAACAAAGTGATATCGCTTTTGTTTTAAAAAGAGGTTAATAGCAAATTTAACGGTTTTTTCTGTGTTTTTTATGATTCGAGTACGGTTTTCCTCGTAAGTAAGAACCGTATTTCGGGACACGTTCGAGGAGCTGGGGCGTGACACTCGCTCTGGAGAGTTGATACAGTTTAACTTCGCTTTAGTACGAACATGTCCCAATTAAGAAAGACTACTTTAATTTCACAAATTTTTCAGCTAATATTTCTGCTAAATTTATTAAATATTAGTAATTAATTGATAAAATCAAAGTTGTACGAGCGAGATGAGTGAGTTGCCGTAGTTTGAATCTGACTTTTGATCTGAGTTTTAAAGAACTAGCCTTAAAGCACATAATGTATTGTTTTATCCACTGCATCATTTTATGTACGTCCCTACTCGTAGTAAAGTCAAAATAATATGGCGTAACAAACATAACCTTCTAGTTTGCTTGTTTAGGCTCGGATCCGTGCTAAAATTTTGTATATTTTTTGGTATTTTGGTTTGGATTGAACCAATCTGAAGAGAATACAATTTAGATTTTTCTTATTTCCGCATACGGGAGTTTAGTTTACCCTCTAAGTTGCATGTAAAAAAACACTGAATTCTATTCTCATTTGATATCTATCACCTGTTAACACAAAAATACACTAAACATTCTAAAAGGTAAACTACCTAATGGCGTGTATAGTGTACTAATTACATAGTAACTTAAATAACACACTTGTTTGTGAAGTAGCTGTTTTAAAAGCACGGATGTTTTATAATACCTACTGTTTTAAAACCCAAACAGCGTTAAAAAACATACGTGCTTTTTACTTCACATTACCGCACTTCTGTTTAGGATAGAAGCTTTATGTCCACATCTACTGCATCTCGATCTGACTACATTAGCGGCCTGCACACGTAGAGTTCGGACCGCGGGAAACGCCACGCGCCATTCCAATCTTCGCGCCGAACCGTACGTGTAAATGCAACTGTAATAGTAAAATAATAAAATACCTACGGTTCGGACTGGCGCGTGGAATGGCGCGTGGCGTTTCCCGCGGTCCGAACTGTGCCTTGTAAAGGCCGCTAATTGATTTGTGCCTAGATCGCAATACGAGTAGATCCCTTTGTAACTACATCTCATGCGTCGACATTGCTAAGACAGACATAAAATGAAAAAAAAAACAATGTGGTCATTTACTTAGGGCCGTATTAATAAACTAATCTCAACTCTAATGCTCGTCTCGAGATGCGTCAAAAATGACAGTGTTCTATGGTTTGACGTTTACTTTGACGTATCTTGTGACCGGCATCTCGGCTAAGATGAGTTTATTAATACGGCCCTTAGTGACTTTTTGAGATTTAGTCGCAAAGCGATCAGTTCCCTATTTCATCTTCCCATTGATGTGTTGCAATGTATAACGAATTGTCACCTGTCACGTGTCATTGTCAAGATGGTGAAATAGGGGGCAGGTCGTATAGGAATCTAATCAGATCGAGATGTAGTCGCATAGCAATCTGATCGTATTTGCTACCTAGACCAGTCGACGTCAAAGATATGTTTACACTTTAGTACCTTGTCACTTTATCCGCTTTGACAATTTCATATGGTAGTTAAAACATGACGTTAAATAGACAAGGTACTAAAGTGTAAACGGGTCCATAGCATAATTTCGAAAATCAAATTTCCTAAGTACCTACGATATTCCTAAAGACTAAACTTCGAATATCAAAATGTCTAACGTACGAAATTCCTAAAGATGCATTACCTAATATACTTTTGGTCGAATGATCTCATTTTCGAGAATCAATATTTCTTTGTACAAAATGCCTAATGACTATACTTAGAAACTCAATATTTCTAGTGCTCAAAATAGCTACATACAAAATGCCTAATGACAATACTTAGAAATTCAATATTTCTAGTGCTCAAAATAGCTACGTACAAAAAGCCTAGTGACAATTCTTCTTCTTTTTGTTTGACATTATCGGCTAATTAATTATGAATGTTGTGTAACGCCAGTAACGCCTATTATTTGCTTGCATATCAGAATTTAAAGTTTTTGGTATACCTTATTAATAGTGATCATTATCAACGTGCTGTATTGGTAGCAAAGTATGGTTGACAAAAAAATAAATACTACACAAGTATTTTAAACATTCACCCCCTTACCAATACAGATAAGGATACCAACGTTGAGTAACGTTGGTATCCTTATCTGTCATTGTGACATTTGAATTTGAAAATTCGTTCGAAATTTTGCACATTATACATTTTAAACTTAGGTCTACTGGATGTAGGAAAAATGTCGTTCGAAATTTTGCACTTTATACTTTTTAAACTTAGGTCTACTGGACGTAGGAAAAATGTCGTTAGTATATTCATGCACTAGCAGTATTGTACCTTAGACATTTTAAAAATAGGTTAATTAAACGTAGGCCATGCATCTTTAGGAATTTCGTACCTTAGACATTTTGATATTCGAAGTTTTCTCTTTAGGAATTTCGTACTTAGGAAATTTGATTTTCGAAATTATGCTATGGGCCCGTGTAAACATATTTATGACGTCGACTGACCAATCGAGACGTGGACCTAAACTAAAGCTTCTATCCCTCCTGATTTTTAAATCTTAGCAAAGAGTATTGACGTCTCAAAATATCCATTTTTTTGCGAAAAAATTAACTCTTACTTTAAAAAAATATAGTAAACTAGCTTTTGCCCGCGACTCCGTCCGCGTAGAAACCGTTTATCGCTGCTCCGTCGGGAACTGTCCAAGTTTCCGGGATAAAAACTATACTATGTCCTATTTCAGGACTTAACCTACCTATATTACCTTTATTACTTTTTGTATATTTGACGTCAGACACTGACCATTTATTACTTGTTTATTAATGTTGTTTTAGATTTTTTGAGTGTTATTTTTGTATTATTATTTTATTATTTTGTATTAATATTGACGATATCAATTTAATTTCGTATTTTTTGACATGCAATGCAATTCATATTGTAACATTACATTGATGAATAAATAAACTAAACTAACTAAACTAAAATATCTATGATAAGTTTCATCTCGATCCGTTTGAGTGATTGAGTAAGAAACGGTGTCCTCATGTTTCACCGACACTTAATTCATAGAACCTTCACTTCGCAGAATTTTCGTTTCATATAAAGCTATTTTCTGCTGAACCTGACCTGATTTCTGGTTATATTAAATATGATTCACGTAGGTTAGGTTAGGTCAGACTTGTAACCTTCACAATAACACAATAACCTGAAATGAACACGGGTTCAGCAGAAAATAGCTTTCTATGAAACGAAATTTCTGCGAAGTGATACGTTCTATGAAATGAGTGTCGGTGAAACAAGGGGACACCGTTACAAATATCCAAACATCCAAACTGTCTCATTTATAATATTAGTAAAATTAAACTTGATGTAATTATACTAGAGCGGTAATGTGGAATCAAAAAACACGCAATTTTTTTTCCTTGCAAGTGTGTTAAAAAAAAAGTTTGAAACGCGTGAGCATTGGTCATTTCAGTCTCGGCTCCATTACTTTGTACATTTTTATCATAAGCTTTTAAAAGGTATAGTTTTGGACATACACTTTAAACCAAGAAACGGTTTGGCACTTTTGGACGAACGAACAGCAATGGTATAGAGTTGAAAAGTGACAAATCTTTTATTCGTTAAACTTTTTTAATTTTTTTAATTTTATTGTTCAGCTAACAAGTATAATTGAATTCACGTCTAACTTAATCCCACGTCTTGAAGCAAAAACTACGCGTGAAGTAAATAATGATGTAAGTAATCTTTAAATTTACGCCCTTCAAGCATTTTAGAACATGTGTATAATATGGGTGAGGACCAAAAAGTCGGACCACTGTTAAGTAAGCGCAATTACCATACAAACAAGGAAGTCAAAAAAAGTTCCGTTGTGCGACGAAGTGTCACCTACAATTGAATGGCAAATTTTCGTGTCACAACGGAAAAGTTTCATAGAAATTTTAATTGAGTGAGTTAGTGTGGCCAACTTTTTGGTCCTTACCCATATACATACATACATATTGAATATATATACTGTAGCATTCTGTAATATCTTGACTGTAGCGTCTCAATTTATTTATGAGAATATTATTTACGTTATTAGAAATTTAGATTCTTTCACCAAAAATTCTGATATACCAGAAATAAAAATAAAACCGCTATCCGAAAATTCCGCGTCCGTAAAGTATATAAATAATTTGTTGGTCAATGCATTCATTTCTATAATAAATTACCTGACGAAGTTTTAAAGTTAATCTTTCCAACACTTAAAAATTACTTGAAAAGGTCGTTAATGTCTAAAGCGTATTATAGGATCGAGGACTATCTAACAGACAAAAATGCATGGCCTAGACCCGAAACTTAGTCAATAATAATCTATTCAAATGCAAAATCTTTATCTTGTCTAGGGGACACCGTTGATGTAGGAAAACATATCGAAACTTTTATGGAGTCGTCTCGCACCATCTTATATACACATAAGTATGTGTTTTTTTTTTCTCTATCTCTCCCGTAAGATTCTTTATTGGCATGTTTTCCTGCTGAACTACGCATGTTATTTGATACTATATTTAATTTAATATTTATAGCTTTATATAATGCTAGACTAAGTAGTACCATTGTAATAAGAAATATGTTTACAAAATGACTGACTGTTGAGTTTCTTGCGGCATTTCTTCTCAGCAGTGGTAGATTCTTGACGTGTAAAAGTGCCCGTGCGGCCTACTTACTGAATAAATTTCTTTTATCTTTTATCTTTTTATCTTTTATATTCAGGTTGCATAGGTACATAATGGAGTATAGTTCAGGAAATATGATTTGGCCGTTTGTTATCTGCTTCGCGATCTTTTTTTCTGCGTTAAGACTTACCGGACATGTGACTCAAGTATCAAAACCTTTCAGTCCACTGTGCTGTTTGAAGAACGAGGGCAGTTTTACGATTACCTTTTGTTTAATATTAAAAAAGTGAGGATTACAGACGGCCAATTCATATTTCCTGAACTATAAATAGTTGCATTGGAGTAGGTAGTTGTTAATATAAATACAGGGTGTCCCTAAAACCAACGCTAAAACTGAGAGGACTGATAGAGCAGCTAAAAAGGTATCGATTTAACCCCAATGTATGTTCAGCGATTGTTACTAGTTTCGGAGATATTGATCATTTTAATCAGAATTTTGTAATTTTCCTTTATGTCCATGTCACGAAAAATCATTAATTTCATGTTTTTCCCAATATTTTTTTTAAGTAATCACATAATGTTGTTTTTTCCATACATAGCGAAAAGCAAACCATGGGACATCTAGTATGGAGAAACAAACTTTATGTGATTAGGTACTTAAAAAAAATACTGAAAAAAAAACGGGCAAATAGGTTTAAAAACTTTGCTGGTTCCTAATGATTCTAATTATGTAAGATAACACGGAAAAAGTTATGAAATAAAACATGAAATTAACGATTTTTGGTGACATGTACATAAGGTAAAATTACAAAAATTCTGATAAAACAAAGACTTTATTTACATCCAACTAAGTACAGAATTCAACATTAATGCAATTAAAAATTAAAGCTAAACGTATTCGAAATAAAATGATCAATATCTCCGAAACTAGTAACAATCGCTGAACATACATAGAGGTTAAATCGATAGATTTTTTGGTGCTCTATCAGCCCTTTCAGTTTTGACGTTGGTTTTAGGGACACCCAGTATACTCGTACATATGCAACCTTAATAAGAAGCTATTATTTTTTTATAACATTATATGTGTTTTTTCTTTAGTTGTTCTCAATGTAAAGAGCAGCCATGATGTTATTTTTTGTCCAATGGTTCACTGGTAGATAATGTGTTAAGGTATTAAGTTCGCTATTTGTACCTTGATTGCTCAAAATACAAAAAAAAAACATTGTGTTAAGCATGTTATAGTGGCACTACTAAATAATATTAATCATACGAAATTGTGTTTCGTCGTAGGTGCCCTTCGAAATGAAATAGGTCTTTTCCAAATATAGGCATTTTGATAAATTTAAAGAGTGCAGCAGGATAGCCTTTGAAAAAGTGCCCCCAAAGCCTGGTTCAACGCTATTAGGCCAGTAAAATTATACATTTTACCTTGCAAAAGGTCGGGTATCCGATATTTTAGGTACCTATGTTTGACAGGTGCCTTTACTAAAAATCCAAGTTTTCGACGTCAGGGCGCTGCCGCGGGCTCTACTACTACGTATGTCCTATGCCCAACAATGAAAATGTTGACGTTTTATTTTTATTCAATACAATATCCCAAAAATTGGGTTTTACAGCAAAGTTGAATTTTAAAGGGGTTACCTTTGTATGGGCGAAATATGTTTGGCTAAATGTATCGTTTCTCATCCGTTTCATTCATTTGCCAACCTTCTTTTTTTTTTGTAACCGTAAATATATCAAGTTTTTTTTTAAACTAACCTAACCTAACCTATAGGGTTCTACACGAAGGTACTGAAATAAATCCTGAAATATAGAAATTAAAGTTACCATTAATTAATTCAGACTTACTGAACTATATGACCAAACGAAGCTTTATGTTGAGGTAATACCATAATGTATACAAGGTTTCATCCCTCCACTACCCTACCTCTTCCCATACACATGAATCTTGGGGATTGTGTTGGTACACATGAAAAAGAAGATGTTTGTACCAAAGGACCAAATCAAACAAAAATCAAATCATTAAACAGGGTGCTACATTTTTTAATAGTAATTCGAAAGCTCCTGTATGTGTGAATAATTACTCTAAGTAACCACAATACTCGAGCAAAGTATAATTTCCGTTAGTTTCATGGATTTGGAGAAAAAAAACAGTTTTAGGGTTAATTTCCTAAGGAAGGAAGGGAAAGAGGTGGAGTTAGTGGTGGTAGGACCTTGTGCATGGTGCGTCTGGATCGCTACCACCATCTTATTCTTCTAACCTACCGCCAAGCAGTAGTGTCCGCACTGTTTTGTTCAGGTATGGGGATAAGACGGCCGATGAAATTACTAGCATAGAGGCAATTCATCCTAGTCCTCAACGTTGCTGACGCATTCTGAGTCTTAGGATTGCATTCTTGAGACTGTAGTTCTGAGAATTCAAATGTCAATGGGTCTCGGAAACTTGCGATAAAAAAAATATCGTTTGCTCATAGTTATGAATTCCTGGCTTCAACCCTTTGCAATGAATATAATTTGGTACAGTGAGATAGTTTTTTAAACGGGTTTGTACTTCTCTCTCACTCGCTCGCATATGCTCTTAAGCGGGTCTTAACGAACTCGGAAGATTAAGCCCTCTTGCACTGTAAAAAATTGCCTAACTTTTTTGCTGTTTGTGATCAACGAATAGTACTTTATTATAGGTCAGATTGAGTAATTCTAAACTGGCATTTCTTTATCCAGCGATGCGGGTCAAAGGATAACTTCAGATTCGTCGAAAAGCCACCAGAAATAGAAACAATAAAACCTCTGGTGATTCGTGAACGTACGTATGGAGTAAGGAAATAAATACGTTAATGTTGCTTCTCGTGGAATCAGTTAACGTAACCTCCAAAAATCTATTGTTTTTATTTGTTACCAGGCGGTAGTATTTTTTTTATATTTCTATTTTTCCTTTAAAAGTAATATTTGTAATTTACATTGCTTGGAAGCTAAAATGCGACATACAGATACACGTTCAAGCTAAAATACCTCTTCTATTTGTTTTGGGGGAAAAACAGTAAACTGTCAAAAAATTAATACCTATCAGGCTGGGTGTCACAGTATTACCGGTGTAAAATTAATACCTCTTTCCCTTTTTTTAAAGCAAACTGGCAGATTGTATCGTTAAAGTGTTGCCATACAGTCATTATACATAATTATATAGATTAAGAATAATTATTATTTTGCTTAGTCTCGCGCTCTAACCACGGCTCTCGTACCTTAAGAAGCTTCATTATGTACCAGTTACATAAATAACTATTATGCTTTACTTGGTCGCCATTACTGTCAAGTAAATAAGAGCTATCAAAACAGTGCCAATACGATAACATGTCAAAAGCAATATAACTTTGCCTAGTAGAATCGAGCCCCTCCTATAACATCAACAATATGATTACTAATGATCGGCGACTGGTAGCATTTTATGTCACTTTAACGTCAAACCTAATGACTAATATGGATAAGTCTGTATTGTTAAAAATAAAACCATAATTTAATTGGTAAATTATCATTTTTTTTTTTGATAATTTTCAATCGATTCCTTTTTACAGTGAGGATTCATTTATATAAAGAGAATGACCTTCATCAACAGATGTGAGGTGCGTGGTTGTAAACCGATATTTCATATTTTAATACACTTAAAACATCAATAATAAAACTGCATACATTTTTATGATATAAATTGTGCACGAAAAAATAGAATCATATCCATGTTATAGTTTCGTCGAAAAATTACTACGGATCGCCGATCATTAATGATTACGGTATAATGGCAAGATGGGCTTAGGCAAATTCGCATAGAGTCAGTGGCTTGATATCCTTCCAGCGGTCACTTTACAAGTTTCCGTAAAAACTAGCTTTTACCCGAGCCTCCATCCACATAGAAGTAGTTTATCGCTATGTCACCGGGGACTGCCCTCCTCGATAAAAAGTACCCAATGTTCGTATCTAAGCTATTAACTAACTTTGCACTATAATTTACGTATAGACCAGAGGGCCCTGTCAAGATGCATTGCGCTAACTAACGTTTCTATTCGTTTCGTTTTTGAACCAATCGCGTCACTGGTAGATCACGTGACTTTTCGTAACACGTCATCTACCAGTGAAGCGATTGGTTTAAAAACGAATTGAATAGAAACGCTAGTTAGCGCAATGCATTTTGGCAGGGCCCTCTGTAGTGGTTCCCAACCGGTGGTCCAAGGGCCACAAATAGTCCGCGAAAACTATACTCGGAACGGGGTGAGCACAATTTCTTCACAACTTATTAATGTAAACATGGGCTAATGCCTAAATTCAAGGTTGCGATGTATGTTTTTATATTAAAATCTGTGGCCGGCACAAACAAAAATAGTCCTTGCTTAAAAGGTTGGGAACCAGTGTTATACGAAACAAACACGTACAACTTCGCATTTCTAATATGAGTAAAGACTTAAATTTTTAATCCTTTCCTACAGCGGCTCCAGAGATTTCCAAGGCATCGACAGCTGCAGGTACATAGTTTAATCCATCATGAATAATATTAGGGTCGCCAAATGATGGTGCACTAACATGATCCTTAAATTGTGAAGGTCTCGGGAGCAAGGGCTGCTCCAAGTGCATAGAGAAAGGAAAGACTTGTATGAAGGAATGTCCTAAAGGCAAGAAATAAAACGTTACAGTATTTTTGGTGTTTTATTCCGTGGGATTTGTTAGAAGACTTTCCCAAAAGCATTTTTTTTTTGAAGATAATTTTCTTTTCACGTTTTTTTCCCGAACGTGATAATTACCAGTCGCCGTTTTTCCGGCGGTTTATTTTCATATCCGTGTTTTTTACCCTTGCGAGTTTTATCCAGTCGCTTCTTTTCCTAGCATTATATATTCACTGTAGTGTGTTTCCCACTCCAAAAATTAAATTTGAGAGAGTCGAGGCGGAGCTCCAATTTCTGGGTTATTTGGTCCTCCGGGCCTGCTGCAAAACTAACATAACCTAAACCTACCTATATAACGATTTAATTACTTTCGCGATAAAGTGAGACTGGGATAGAAATCGATCGGGAAAAAATACGACTAGGAAATAAGTAGAACGTGAACAAAAGCGACGCTAGTAAAATCGATCGGGGAAAAACAAAATTAGGTAAAATTAAGAAAGGGAAAAAATGCGAAAAGAAATGTCCCTTCACAGAAATAATGATTTCGTGAAATTTATCTAACAAGTACTTACTAATTATAGGCACCTCAACAGTTTATTATATTTGCGTTATGATTTACGTCGTATTTCACTTGGTAACAAAATTGTTTGTCTTGGGCGGTATCACTTGAATCTTTCGCTGTCCGTGCTATGCTCAGAATTCTAGTTTAGAATCCTTCGTTACGCTCGAGCTGTACTGTAAAATTTCCACTTTGTTCTGGATTTAATAAAACACCCTGTAAGTACAGTCACCTGCAATAATTATATTATCCAACATTGGGCGCAATCTGACACGCTCTTATACCTCTAGTGATAAAGGCGTGTTAGATATTTTTGCGCCCATTGTTGGATAATATATTATTGCTGTTGACTTTACATCTACATTTTTTATCCCTTTTCTCTAAATTAGGTATGCGTCTTAACAAAAAAAAAATGAAGTAAGCACATGACATGGTTTTTTATATTACTAACAATTGAAACTTTTCACCGCCACTAACGGATACCACACCGATACACACCGATTATCCGCAGGTTGTCACAAAGAAAACTGAGGGCCCTGCCGAGATGCATTGCGCTAACTAGCGTTTCTATTCGATTCGTTTTTAAACCAATCGCGTCACTATCGCGGTAAAAACCATTATCGTCTTTGCCCTGTTAGGCCGTTTGTCCACCGCACGCCGTCAACGACACGGCAACGATAACAAATTTCTGGCTGAGATCAAGGTGTCGTGACGGGGATCGTTTGTCCACCGCGACGATCTCGGTGGTTCAGTCAGTTTGTTGCGGTGCAGTCCCACCCTACCCCTAGCCATACCCCAGGGGGTAGGGTGGGACTGAACCATACCACCGTAGTAGTGCTGGGCATGAGGTAGGCTTAGGTTATGTTAGATTTTCAGCCGGCCCGAAGGGCCAAAACACTCAGGAATAGGAGCTCCGCGGGTTAAATTGGATTTTAAAACATTAACCTGAAAGCATATTATAGTTCACAGCACTACGGTGGTATGGTTCAGTCCTACCCTTCCCCCAGGGGTATATATAGCTAGGGGTATGGTCTGACATGCTCTGGTCAAGTTCTAGCACCAGCGACGGTCTATTCTAAAAATCGGCTGCCGGTAGGAAATGCAAATTAACCGGTTATTAACCGTTTTTGTATGAAATTAACCGGTTAAATTTGGTTAAAACCGGTTATTTGCATTCCCTAGCTGCCGGGATGACGGCGCTCGGGCGACGGGCGTGCGGTGGACAGGCGGCCATAGTAAATGTATGCTACTTTGGCACCGGTCGAGATGACGTTATCGTTGTCGTGTCGCTGACGGCGGCGGTGGATCATGGCCTAATGGTATTGTTTTCTCGGCCGCCATTACTGTTAAGTTAATAAGAGCTATCAAAACGTTGACAATATGGTAACAGGTCAAAGACGATATGGTTTTTACTGCCCAGAATCTCAGCCCGGTAGCACACTGGCGCAAGTGACACTGAAGCGACCCGAAAATTAACCAAAAAAGTGCCTTGCGATAAAGTTCAATTTTGATTAAATTATCTTGGTTCAGTTCGCTTTCATTTCGCTTTCGCAACCAGTCCCTTCAAACACTCACTTCGTTCGGTCGAAAAGCCAGTGTGCCTAGTCTTCCTTCAGTATCGTCTCGTTTTTAATTGGTTTGAGTCCTTCACAAAAACTCAGAAGGCACATAGGCTTTATTTCTTTCCCACTAGGTAGGGTAGATTACTATGGACATTGACATAAACGAGAAGTCAGTACAGAAATTAGTACCACTAAAATTAAAACTGTAAAATGGTCAGGATTTTTATTTAACTTGTCAGGCTTTACTCCTTCGTAGATTGAACACACTTTTCGTGGAGTGATCACTATGCGGCAGATGATATCATAATACTGGGTGACACATAAGTCGTAATACAACTTACCACCAGGGTGTTCTACCCACAAATATGAACAACTTTCACTATGGGACCAACTCTGAAATCACGAAAAAAAAATCAGCTGTTTCATAGAAAAGTTCAATATGTCCACGACCAAAATATATGAAACAGAAGATTTTTTTTCGTGATTTCAGAGTTGGTCCCATAGTGAAAGTTGTTCATATTTGTGGGTAGAACACCCTGGTGGTAAGTTGTATTACGACTGTAGATCAAATAAAACTGTTGCTGTATATCATCATATTTAACGCATTCACTGCCAGTACTTTTTTTGAACTTTCGCCAGGTGCCACATCTTTTGTTTTATACGGAGCTTGCCTACTGTAAGAACGCACATATGCGTTGATGGCACTTGGTGGAAGTCACGGTGACGCATATATGCGTCGGTGGCAGTGAATGCGTTAAAGTAAAAAAAATATTATCATCCATTGACTTTTATCATCACATTTATTTATTTATTCCAAATGTCTATGGTTATACGATAACTCTTATGTCAATTTGCATTTGTCATCTATCACTTGCATACTTCTTATTTCAATAAAAAGAAGGACAAGAAAATGAAGAAAATGTAAAAAGTAAATGTTTTTATATCATAAGAATAGGAAACGTGTAAAATTTCCGAGTGATATTCCTATGGAAAAATCTTTAATGAAGCACAATGTTAAAACTTTTGAGCAGTCGAGGCAGCTTATGTATCAAGTTGCCTCTCAGGAAGAGAATTTAAAAAAATGCCCGAAGTCGGTAATTATGCTTATTTAAATATTAGTAGGTACAAAAGCAACTTATTTTTTACAAGCTTTTATCTAGGTAACTTGCACTGTATGTAAGTTGTCCGTCAAAATTTGCAAGTCAAATTTGAACCAGTTTCCGATAATGGGTGTGCCGAAATTTGGACCACGTAGGGTAAACCAGGGTGTGATTGCCCACCGACAGTGATTGCCCGCTTTAAAAGAAACATTGTCGAATGTTAGCTTTGGATCGTTCTAGTTTGATTAAAATTCTTTAGATGGTGATGTAATTTGATATTTAGTAGATTTAAAATTGACCGCTGGGAACACTCTAAAAAACAGTAAATGCGGATTTTGTCCATGTGAAAGTGTTACTCAAATAGGTAAACATTTTAACAGTTTTCTTAAGAACTTACGTTATATTTGTGTGTTGGTTATTTGATATTCTGCATTCTATTGTATGAATGTGATAAAATCAAAAGTATTTACATTGTTTTTGATGTAAATCTGTGTTAAATTTTGAATCCTAATGGTTATTTTAGCTGTGGGCAATCACTGAACCAAAATTTGAATATTTTTAGTTATTGCCCACCCTTTTTTTAGTAATTGCCGTGTGGTGTCTATGGTTATTGCCCTGGCAATAGGTGTCATAATAGATTATTGATCAAAGTGCTACAGTGTTTAAATTGTTTAAATTATTTCGTAGTCCTTTTGCGTTCTTATCTTAATTGTTCTTGTTATATTTTCAGTATGCCAAAAACACCAAAAGTACAATACAGTAAAGAATTTTTTTATTCATGTACGTTACATTCCTCGAAAACTTAAAGAACATATCCGATTTATTTTTATGCCATCATTGTTTTATGGTCGATGATTCCGACTCTGGTGATTCAGACTCATCATCAACATCAGCGAAATAATTATTTGATGCTGTTATGAAAGCTAAACGCAATATTTTTATTGAAAACTTATTGAAAACTATCCTGTTAGGTTTGAGCTTATTTTTTTTTTCTTTTTAATGTTTTTTTTCGTTTAAAGTCATTTAGGACGACTGACGTCAAACAAGACTTTGATTTATGATTTTAAGGTATTGGGCGATTAGCCAATTACTGTGCTGTGATGTTGGCAATTACTGTAGGCTATGGGCAATGACTGTACTTTTTAGATGATTTTAATTTTGTTGCATTATTTCCTATGATATGTAAGTTTTAATTTAAAAACTGTTGATACTCTATAGGAGTGTTTATTAGGTGATAAGAAAATAGTAATAGAAAGATGGTAAGTATTATAGTTATTTTCTTTTTTATTGCGTGTCAATGTGTTTGAAAGCCTCAAGTGGGCAATAGCTATATGGTTCACCCTATGTAAACCCGATGACACTGCAATATTATGGTATCTAAGAACTGATCTGATGATGGAGTCGGAAGGTGGTGATAGGATCTTTGCTATATGTTAACGTAGACCCACTAAATGAATTTTTTGACAGAAACTTATTTTATATTAGCTTTCACGATGCAATTAAGTTTTATCAGTTTTTTTCAAAATTGCTCTTTTCCTCGCGATAAGAAAAATTTACAGAGCTGACTGCCAAAGGTCTCTAGTCGGAGAGGAACATTCGGTACCAAAGATTTTCGCTACATATCTGAATAAAGTTCTCACAGGCTACAGCGTAGCACTCGTAGCATTGCTAGCGCTGAATGTGTTAAGAGGATTGTGATGCTGATTCCCATACAAAATGGGATATCGTTCCTTAAACCTAGTCCGATTTTTACGATTTTTGAATTAAATATATCTAGGTATGTACGTTTTCCTTAAAATAAATAAATTTGAAGAAACATTTTCTTGGGAATTTACAGCTTTACATTCTTCTTAAATAAAGTATAAAAATATGTGATATAGAATATGTGGGTTCAGGAAATATGATTTGGCCGTCTGTTATCTACTTTGCGATCTTTTTTTCTGCGTTTTAAGACTTATCGGACCTAACCTCAACCTTAAGCTTAACCTTTCCACCCACTGTGCTGTTTGAAGAATGAGGCCAGTTTTATAATTGCCTTTTGTTTGGTATTAAAAAAGATCTCTTAGTGAAGATTCACAGACGGCCATCTTATTTCCTGAACTAAATTTCAACCAATCTAAACGTGAGTCCAATGCTTTGACGTCTCCGTTAAAGCAATGTAGTGACTGGGAGAGTCGAAACGTCTGTATCTTAGAATGTCTTAATTACTTAATAGACATAAACGCTAAATGGCCCGGTAGCGAAACGTTTCTTTCTCAAGATGTTTTAATTACTAAATAGACATGAACGCCAAATGGCTGGTTAGCAAAATGTCTGGAACTAATAATAAGACACTTGATAATTCAAATCAACAATTTTTACTTTCGACGAATTAGGTATTGCTACTAAGTCGTTCTGTTTTCATGTCAATTAACTCATTTTACTTTCAGCTAATTAGGTATTATAATCATACGGACTATTTATATTTCCAAACGTTTGGCTACTTGCTTATTTTAATTCTGAGCCATCCTGCTTAATTGACACTTTGCTGACTGAGTATTCTACTTTCATCTCGTCCAGCTGAATTGACTCTTTGCTGACTGATTTTACTTTTATGTCATCTAGCTGAAATGGTCGTTTGGCGATAAAGACAATTTGATAGTAACCCCACTGCACCGTTAGCCATTTTGTCCTTTGCTTAAAAGCTCTTAAATAATTGCCACAACCACAACACGAGTTATGTTAGATGCTCACAATATGACGGTTTAACGAAGAGTGATTTGACATAAAATGACCGAATGCGACAGCGGTAGATACGGATAGCCATAGCACTGCATTAGTGCACATGTTTGATAGGGATGGAAGTTTGGAGGAGTAAAGCCTTTGCAAGTGCATAAACTATATTATAAAATTTTTAAAAATATGAAATCCAACAGGCAATAAACAACATTTACAACAATAAATTTTACTGTGGCAATTTTCTTATTTGCGGTGGTATGGTCGTAGTGATAGGTGTGCTGGCGGCTGTAACGTAACTTTTTACATTTTTCTTATTACGATACTAAATAATAAAGTTACGTGTTTCAAATTGGGAACATCTTCCAAAAACCAACACAATTTAAATAGGCCCCAATTCTAGTATCAATTGAAATTAAAATTCAGTCTATACCAAACGTCAGCTCGGTAGGTATGTTTTTTTAGTAGCTTAGAACCTATAGAAATGTTACAGGTAGCACTGTAGCAACCCATCTTAGAGTACTTATAATATACGTGAAGATAAAATAATGTGTGCAAATGTACATAATTAGGCCTTAAAACACTCGTGTGATCTCATCATGAAACGAGCCGGAGGGCCACACTCGTGTTTTAAGACCTCTCATTATGTGTCAGTTACATAAACTATTATTTCTTTCTAGAGACGTGTCAGTTTTTAGATTGTGCAAGAATACTTTTATTTTGGTCCGTGATATTATTTGTTTTGGTAAGTGGCTCTGAGCCTTCTCTCTTTTATTCGGGAACATATAAACCCAAACGGATAGACTGATTCAAGAAAGCTGTTTTATCGGGATTGTTCTTAGCTAATTACCTAGCTTAGCTTAGCTTAATTAAAACTAGGGTATCTTTGTAGTTGTATATAACCTAATTAAATAAACAGTGAAGTTCAATTAGCCAATACGTTCCAGGCCTTCCCAATGGGAGACCCTGAGGACTGCTATAACCTAATGAAGGTGCCGGAATGTGATAAACTTTTCAAATGTTCTTGCTCTATTTACCAGAACGTTTTAAGGTACGTACCTACAAGGGAAAGGACTGTAGACTTTGAATTTCCATCCAAATGCGGTAACTCTCCTCTGTTAGATAGTCCTCGACCGTTTAGATATTAACGTCTTTTTCAAGTAATTTTTAAGTATTGAAAATGGTAACTTTAAAACTACGTCGGGTAATTTATTATAAAATTGGATGTATTGACCTACAAGTGATTTATATACTTTACAGACACGAAATTATCTAATGGGAATTTTATCTTTATTTTTAGCGTTCAAATTCTGCATATCAGTATTCTTAATACCCTAAATCAAGTCCGATTTCCACGATTTTTGAACATGAGTTTTCATAATAACAACAAATATTTCCGTTCTTTTATTTGTTTCTTTCCAATATATTTTTTCTTGGAAAGTAAAACGTACAGACTCAGTTACATATACCTACTTAATGTCTACAACATATTAAAAATCGGACAAGGTTTAAGGGGAGAAAAATGTTATCGCATTTTGTAAGGAAATTCTCTTTATCCTTCATTAGTTATATAATTGACATTAATGTATCTACACTGGACTTATCCACAGTAAGACTATTTCCTACCAAAATTACTAAAGTGGTGGTCCTGTCACAACTTTCTTTTAAAAGTAAATCAAATAATTGCATAAGAGTTACATTATGGTAACAGTAATTTGTAATCTTTTGTTTCAATTTGTTATTTAACAATAAACCAAGTCCAGATCCAAGCTGGTCAGAATAAACAATAGTTGTATTCCTACTTATTATTTGTCTAAGAGACTCTTTAGAATTCATTCATTCTGGCTGAATCACAGCAGTTGGTGAAGTTCGTAATCTATCATAATTACCATAAGCACTGTTCATACAAGTGTTAACGCTCTTCCTTCAATCTAGTTTCTTCTACCAATTGAGTGAAAGCCAGGATAATTTTGCTCCTTGACTTCCTTCTTCCTTGTTGTATACTTTATAGAAGTAACTTCGAGCTGGTCTTTTAACTTACTTATCTCAGCATCGAGTTTTTGTATACTTAAAACATTTGTTATCATAATTAATTTCTGTGCATGTTATTATTTACTGTGCGTATATAATTATTAACTTTAATATATTTCTTCGATTTCCTATTAAAAAATATTAACTTCTTACTGTCCTTATCGTTATTACCTACCAGCTCTTGGTACAGGTTCTGTGTTGTTAAACTATCATAACACTGCCGTTCTTTCCTTAAATAATTTAATTCTTCATTTGCTGCGCCAAATTCTTCCTCCAGGTTTTTGATGCGCTTTAATGCATCTTCATGGGTAGAAGCGCACTGGTTGAAGGTATCAATCACAGACTGCAACTGCTCCAACTTATCTTGAGCGTCTGATAATTTTTAGTCATAATCCTAATAAAGGTTGACAAATTTTTGGTACAACTTTTCGCCTCTCAATTTACACCTTGTTTTTTGAATTTATTATCCTTTAAAATGCGTAGAATTTAGTTTTGGCACTCCCCGGCCGCTACCATGGCACGTTGGCTTTACTGGCTTTACTGGCTTTACTCCTTGTTGTGATCATAGTCGAACCCACAGATATAAATACACATAGATAACGCAAATGCATCTACTTCGCGTTGGCCGTCGCTACTGACGTTCCGCGCGCGTGTTGTTGCAGCCGGTCGGCCGTGAAAATTAAGAAAATGCCTCGTTACGTGATAATAAACTGCGATAGTCAAAAAAGGCGACGACTTTGAATCGATTTTGTGCGGAAAACGGAAAATTCTCGTCTCTTGGTGTGTCGCAGATGGCGTTGAAAATTGCGGAAAAAGCAAATGTTTTTTCTTGAGTTTTTGAAATTTTCGTTTTTTCCGTTTTTTTTCCGTTTTTTAGGAAAAATAACAAATGAATATGACAATTTATTCATAGTCAATCCCTGTCACTAGTGTCGCTCTCACCTCGAATTTCAATTGCTTCTGCTTCCATGTCGTCGATGTCACCCTTTTGCAGGTGCAAGTAAGACCGAATATAGATTAAAATAAGAGCAGATAATTTCATTCTATCTTTTCTTAAAATTCCGAAAAATAAATGAGTGGTTTGGAAAAAAACGGTTTATTTCCAGACTTTTTCTACGCTAGTCCGAGAGGGCCCTGCCAAGATGCATTGCGCTAACTAGCGTTTCTATTCGTTTCGTTTTTAAACCAAGCGCGACACTGGTAGATCACGTGATCATCTACCAGTGACGCGATTGGTTTAAATCGAATCGAATAGAAACGCTAGTTAGCGTAACGCATCTTGGCAGGGCCCTCAGTTGGTAGCAAAAAGCGACACGGTTGGTTTTCATACAGATTGAGGTGTTTACGTTATCGATGTGTATTTATATCTGTGGTTGAAACTAACACGCTCCTCCTGTTGATGTCAGCCTAACTTTTACTCAGACTGAATTTAAAAGGCAAATGGTAATTAGATAACGTTATTCGAAAGCATTATACGTTACAGGTATGGTATATAAGTTAGGTGCGATTATGAATATGTATGATTGTTATTTGTTCATTATATATTCTCATTTTATATATATTTAAGTTTTAAACTTTGCATTTTGATTGTATATATTTGGGTACCTAGTGAAAAAGGGTATAAGTCGACTTAACTTGTTCTAGAAAAGGGTATATACATAAACGGAGTATAAAAGACTTAAACCCTTTTTCACTTGACCTTCTGAAGACTTACACCCTTTTTCACTAGGACCCCAGAATTTAATCCATTATGGAAAACGTACTTTATGGATTTTTATGGTTAATATAGCGATTTTTGTTAAAATTTTGTATATTTCAATTTTATGCATTATGAATTGTGTTATGTACCGCACGACTACAAACTTAATTTAAAAAAATGTGTTTTTGTTATTTTTACAGAGTTGCTATAAAGTTAACAGAAGTTCTTGATGTTATAGTCGCATTAGTCCTAAATATATTGAGCAGATTGAAGCTGCAGGTAAGCTGTTTGATAATTAATATTATGTAGTCAAAGTTGTACAAATATACTCATACAGTCGCTTTGTCTAACATGAGTCCTCATCCATGAGTCTAGGTGGGATCTAGGTTAAAGGATGTTTTTTCTTCGAAAATACGTATAGCTCTTGCAATTTACGATGGCGAGTGGGCTTTACTTGTGGTAAACACATATCTGTATACGTGTCAAAGTGTGCGTGACAGCGAAAGTGGGTATGGTAAGCATAAAAAAAGAAAGAGAAAATTATATTATTCTTCGAAAACTTTGGCGACCATTATTGCTCGTCCCTATAAACAAGATAAAATAAGATAAAATATCGAAAAAACAAACAATTTTTTTTCTTGCCGTGATATGCGACCTCCTTGGTCGCATCTTCTACGAAATTGTTCTCTATCTTGTCGCCAAGATGACATTTGTAATGTCTCCGTTTTTCTCTCCTAAAATTACGTACAATTTTAGCTTAATTAAAATCTATCTGTAGGTTTTGTCTTTATTTCAGAAGGCTTATTATGGCCATGTTTATCGCGTGACTAAACGTGGAAAAAACATCCGTCACTCTCCTACTTATATACTTGTCAGAAAGTGTCGGATAGGCCCACAGTTCTACCTCATAAATTTACTACTTTATTTTAGCGTACTTCAAAATAACTTTAAATAACTTTGCGTTTTTTCCGGAGATCAGACATGCTGACGGTACTTTGTGGCATTTAGCGTCGTGGAAACAATATGCACAAGTGACTTGAGCAACGGCGCGATCACGACTGATCGCTCTGTTAGACACGCACACTACCGCAATGAGCATGTACACGTTCAACCACTAATAAAGCCCACTCGCCATCGTAAATTGCAAGAGCTATAGATAGGTACAGAGTCAGTTACTGATAATTAGGTTGTTCCTTAGTGACGATTTTCCTTACGAAAATTTGAAAAAAGGAGACTAGTTAATTATGTCTAGATTTTTTCTGAATGCGGCGGTAAGCGTCTAAGGAAAAATACATAGCGTGAGGTGAGCGAATTTCTTACATGAAAATAGGGCGTCACCACAAAAAACCAACATTACAACATTTTCTTCATTTCTTTTTGCTTGGTCGAATAGGTTATACAGACGAGTTCATAAATATGTGTACACTTTAGTACCTGCAGGCCTTTCGCGTTACTCACTCGCAATCGCGATCGGCTTCAAAACAAAACAATTTGTTTCATTTTGTATGCAGACAAGCCTTCGATTTACAAAATGAAAACGATTGTGATTGCGAGTGTGTTTACGCGAAAGGCCTGCTGGTCTATTTAATATCATGTTAAGACTGCCAAATATGAATTGTTACAGCGATTAAAGTGACAAGGTACTAAAGTGTATACATATTTATGAATTTAACTGTACAAACATTTTTTTTTATGGGGAATGTGAACGTGTTAGTTCAGGTTAATTATTATCTATAGGAATTTAAAGGCAAAAAAACAGAAAAGCCGTTGCAGGATATGTGAAGGGGAAATGCCATTTTATGATAGTGAGCCGTTTTTTCTCTACTGTTACATCTAGCAGTGTAGTTTTGCCAAGTTTGGTTGAAAATTTCTCGGTGGTACCGCAGATTTATTTTTTATTTTTATTAAATGACTTTTCTCAAAAACTATTAATTGTTAATAATAATTATTTTTTCATTTTGGTAAGTTTAATTAAATATATGTTCTAAATAATATATGTAATAATATATGTTCAGCCTAGCTGTGCTCACGCCTTTTTCATTACCACAACTTTGTTGTGTATCTATATTAAATGTCTAATGGATTAAATAAATGCATTTGATTTGATTTTAATTTGATTTAAAAGATAATTGAGTCTCCGTCTTTAACACTTGGTAAAAAACAGGTAAGGAATACTTTTAATTATTTTTTTTCGTTCTTGGTAGAGCGACCACTATAATTGTCATTTCTAAATAAGCCTTACTTAACGTTCTGTCACACATATCAGTTTGAAGGATAAAATCGGAAAGCAATTGTGTCAAAATTAAATGAATAATTAGGTAAGATTTTATTACATTTTATTAAGAAACTATTCTGTCACCGCCTAAGAACTAAATCATAAATCGTTTTTCTGTCCGCGACTTCATCCCCGTAGATTTCGGGAATTTTCCGGGATAAAAAGTAGCCTATGTGTTAACACAAATTTCATCCATATCCGTCCAGCCGATACAGTGTGAAGGAGTTACAAACTATCACACACACACACACGCACGCACGCACGCACGCACGCACGCACGCACGCACGCACGCACGCACGCACGCACGCACGCACGCACGCACGCACGCACGCACGCACGCACGCACGCACGCACGCACGCACGCACACACACACACACACACACACACACACACAAGCTTTCGCGTTTATAATATTATAGTAGGATTAAACTTATCAAAATGAAAAAAGAATGGTAGGTATATTAAAAATTCATAGTTTTCGAGAAAAATCATATTCATTGAATTCGGTTTTCTTTTCTGCGGACCCATCGGGAAAATTTCAACTAAACTTGGCACAATTGCACTGCACAGATGTAAGGAACAGTAGGAAAAAAACAAGTCATAATATCAAAGGGCATTTTTCCTTCCCTTGTCTTGCTACGGCCCTTACAATTGATCATTCTTTTTTAATTTCAGTTATATGATTTGGTAAAAAAATTGGATGGTCCAGATTTGTGCTCTGTGTGTTCAAGTGTAAGAGGATTTGCTGATTTCCGTATTATATTATAGTACAATAAATTCTCAGTATAGTTTGATGTAGTCCGTAGATTCAGTATCAAAAGTTGTTTGAAGTACCCAAAGTTTTGTCGTTTTCGGGTGAATAGTAATAGAAATGCATAGAAGAACAAACGAAAACAATAGTAGTTTACGTGACGGTTGCGTAATGACAGGCATTACAACATGAGTGTGGTTTATGAAACAAGCCGCAAGGCGAGTTTCATAATAGATCACACGAGTGTTGTAATACGTGTAATGCTAATTGCGCAGAGTCTCGTACAATACTTTATCTAAACACATTATAAGTACTCCAAGATGGGTTCAGAAGCCGAAAGGCAAATGACCAGCATTACCTTACCTGTCATCGCTGTCACCTACTACCACAGGTAATGCTGGTCATTGCCTACGGGTTTCTTGATGCATAATAGAGGACTTATGATATGTGTGTAGATAAATATATTTTTTTATATCATCAAACCAAGGGTGTTCTCTTAAAAACGGCGCAGCGAGGCTTCTGTCGATAACGTATAAGGCTGCCTAATTGAGAATTGACGCGCTAAAGTGTGTTTTGTGCGCTCTGACGGGACAATTTAAACTCGCCGGTGTGGCGCGTTCACTCGTTCACTCGTTCGACCGACCGAGCGCCGTTTTTAAGAGAATAACACCCCAGGGCCCGTATTATGGTCACCTTTATCGCGGTGGATAAAGCTTTCGTCACTCTCGCACTTGCAAACTAGTCAGAAAAAGACAGATGTTTTATTCACATCGATAAACAACCTTAATAGGCCCGCAGGACCTGTGCTCTAGTGGGGAAAACTATAATGGCCTTTGACTCGTTATTGTGTTGTTTTTAACTCGGCCACCCTTTCTGTCAAGTAAATAAGAGCTATCGTACGTTTACATACCGTATCTTTAGAATTATAGTGACTTAATTCATAAATTTTAGGTTTCGAGTTAGGTCTCTATAGTAATAAATACGAGTATATGTCTCAAAGTCGACACCTGAAATGTTGAATTAGGCCACTATAATTCTAAAGGTGCGATACGATAAAAATGTACCTACGAGCATTATGGTTTTAATGATAAGAATAGAGGCCCTGGAAAATCTCCGGGCACGTTCTAGTGATTTGATATCGATAAATTTGATGTCGATATTCTTATGGAACATTCCCATTGCAAAATCCTCTTAAGTACTAGTACAAAGAGGCAAGATACCGTTATTGATATTGAGCCTTTATACATAATAAAACTTCAAGGATGTCAATAGGCAATTTGACAATATTGAAAATATACTACAAATTGTGGTCATCCTATCAGATAATAGCGTAAAACAACATATTTCACTTTATTTTAAACGAAATTATGTATATTTTTTTGGAAATTACACAATTTTTTTCATTATTTTTTTTTAATTTTATCTGTGGCAGAAACGATATGTGATTGGTTTCAATTTGAAGTAATACCGTCTTTTTATTTTAGACTTGACAACAACACTTGCTTCTCGTCATTTTACATACTGTATACGTTTGCTTTTTTTTATTGTTTTGGTTTAAAAATGAAAAGAGAACGAATAATACTAATTACTTTGATCTTGACTGTAATATCGATATGTTTTTCCCGCAAAGTTATTTTGCCACATCACTATTGCATTTGTGCCCAAAGAATTTCCAGGTTTGTATATCAGAGTGTGGTGTGTTTCAGACCGTGAAACCTCCAACGCCCATCTGCGACAACAACCAAGCTAAAGCGGACCCCGAAAACAAGTGCTGCTTTTAGTGCTTATTGTGACGGTCATATTCATGTATTATTTGATAATTTTAATGTGGTATGTCATGAAAGAGTAATAAAATTGTTTTCTGTCTTTGAAATTGATCTATCCACTACACATAATTTCACATGAAAGAAATGGTCGGAAAAGGCATTGCACACAAAATTATAAAAAAAAAGATTATGAGAAACTGATTAAAATTGGACAAAATAATATCATCGCCTTGCGAAGCACTATTTGGTGAAGTGAATGATGATGAAGACCACAAATGGCCACCTATTTTGAGGGCGGTGACAAGATATCTCAAGTAAGATAATTGTGTGACTATGACGAAGCACATCGAAATGGTTTAAATATATGCACTATGAATTTCCCGCGGCGCTGCTTGCGGCGAGTTTCTTTTGATGTTATATACTCAGTTTCTTATTAAATTGAGAAGTCGGATTATATAATAGCATAATATTAATATATGATCACTAAAAAGCATAAAATATAATAAAAGTTAAAAAAAAACAAACCCGCCTTTAAAAACGCAAAACTTACTTCATTTAAAATGGTAATAGGTCAGTCTAAATGAAGTCAGCTTTTGGTTTAAAATATTGTGGGACACCGACTTCAGTTTGACTGATCTATTACCTTTTTACCCGACTGTGTCAGAAGGAGGGTTATGTTTTTCGAGCGTATGTATGTATGTATGTCTATTTCTGAGCACGCTCTGCAGCCTAAACGGCTTGACGGATTTTAACATACGAGGTGTCATTCGATTCGTCTTAATTGCCGAAGCGACATAGGGTATATAATATTTCAATATGGCGTCCGCGGAAAAAAATATGGAGGGGGAATAAAAAAAATATATTTTTACTATAACAATATGGGTATCAAATGAAAGCTATTAAATAGCCCATTCCAAATATATATACATTATAACACTTTGATGCTACTATTTCGCAGGAAAGTCAAAAAAATACGTAAATGTTAAGTAATCATAATAAACTCCTTTCGCTAGAGAAAGAGTTTCGCTTGTAATTTATCACTTGTGGCTTCGCGACATTAAAATTTTAAGCTCCAGAGCTCATATATTGCTTAGTAATCATTAATTAAACCACTATTTTATTAATAAAAACTAAAAAGAGTTAAATATATTAAATTATTAAAATTAAACAAAAAACCCGACTGCAATAAAAAACAACTGAAAAGCGAAAAACAAGCTATATAATCTATAGAAAATTGTAAGAGCATGTACTTGTTCATATTTATAACAATTTAAATTTAAATTTAACTTGAATATTGGAAAAGGTATTGCAGGCGGGGACAAGCAATAAATTTCAAAACCTATTTCTTGACAAAAATTAACATTTGGGCTATCTTGTCCCCGCCTGGAACACCTTTTCCAATATTCAAGTTAAATTTAAATTGTTATAAATATGAATAAGTACATGCTCTTACAATTTTCTATAGATTATATAGCTTGTTTTTCGCTTTTCAGTTGTTTTTTATTGCAGTAGGGTTTTTTGTTCATTTTTAATAATTAAATTTTTAAATGAAGTAATTTTTTGCGTTTTTGAAGTCGGTTTTTTTTTTTTTAATTTTACGTAATCTAGCTTAAACTGTCCTATGGCGATAAGGTAAATCGGGATGAATACCGGCATCGCTATCGCCTAACGCACTCGCAATCGCAATCGTTTTCATTTTAAAAGTCGAAGGCGAGTCTTCATAAAAAATGAAAACAATTGTTCTACTTTGAAGCCGATTGCAAGTGCGTTACACAATAGCAACGCTGGTAAAGGAACGGGGCGGCGATCGCGGCTAAAACTGTTATTTTTCCAAAACCTACGGACATTTTAGGCTGAGCGTAGAACTCGTAAGGCTCAGTTTAATTGGTCGATACCCCGCATGCTTTTCGTGATACATTGCATCGCTGCAATAGCTGCCGACTCAATAATGTCAAAACAACTGGTCAATGGATTGCCAATGAAACGAGCCGGTACTCGTATGATGTAAAGTACAAGTGTTAGGATTTTCGGTGATTGGTAAATTTAAACCAAGAAAACGTTCTTGGTCAGTACAATAACAATTTCGCTGTTCAATATAAAATTTGTAGACGGTTTAGTCGAAACTCCGCACTTCGATAGCAATAAAATCAATTTTAACACTCGCATCGTAAACGTAGGTAGTTTGATTCCTTGAGTTTCGCAATAGATTTATATGCGTGAGCTATTTCGGTGGCGATATTAGGTGGGATGGGTGTCATAATATGTCTGCGTTTGTGTGTCGCAGTGTTCATTATGTCGGTGAGTAGATAAAAAAGTGGATCAACCTCACAAATGGTCCTGGTCCTCAACCAAGCTCTGGATCTGTACTATCCTTAATATTCTTTAATGTCAACGCGTTTTAGAAATAAATGAAAATAAAAACATCCACATTGGATTGGTGGATTCGATTAGAGCCTGTATTTGATAATTTGATATTGTCTATATATTGTTATCGATTATCTGATGTATCTTCGCTCTGCTTTGTTGCATTTTAACGGCGTTTTTTACATGTTTGTTAGAATGTTTAGTTTAAATTTTGTATATTTGAACCAGTTCTGGTTAATGAAGTGTTCTTAGAAAATGCACTTTAGTGCATTGTCGTAATACTTCAAACTGATCATCAAATGACAAGCAAGGAAATGTCATTGTCATTCACAACGACAATATTCTAAGTACCTAAGCTTTTTTATTGGGAAACTGTACATTATGTTACCCGGATAACAGTGCAATATATGCAGTCTGAAGAGCTGACCAGATGAGATAATAAAGTCGGAAGGTGGCAACAGGAACTTCGCTTTAAGTAACATACTTAGACCCATTGTGTTTAGCTCGATAGATTGGGTTTAGTAAACAGCTGATAACTATCCAAGTTAGTACCAACAGTTGGTAAAAAAGCCTTGCCTCAAAGTGTTTTTTGTCAGAAACTTGTGCAGTACAATGCTAATAACGTTTCAAACAAAAGAACGGCCAAGGAAACTTAGGCAATGCCGAATATGTTATAGGTGTATCGAAGATCTGGGTTTCCACAATTTCATAAAAATATACCTATATAAACTAAAACTTAGTTGCAGAGAAGTTGAGAATCGTTTCGTATCTATTCGGAACAAAAATAGTTTGTCCTGGAAAACCGCAAACTGGTGAGTGGTAACAGACGCAGCGGCCGACGTCAAACTTTACTGCATTAAATAATAATAGTCGGCTATTAAAACATACATTGTAAACACAATAAAAAATACAAGTGTTATTCTTATAATACTTCATACAGTTTTACGAATACTAGTTGAAAAATGGACGTTAGATGAAGATGAGAAGGAAGGAGAAAGGAAAGGTTGGTAAGTCGGAGTAGATAACATTTTTGAACGTCGTCACACATGAAGTCACATGATAGAACATATTTAGTATATCTTTGGGCCAATCACAAAAAGTACTAATTACCATAATGAAGATTGAGAACGAATTTTAGATGAAATTGACATTATCATAATTTACTAAATGCAATTGTTTATAGTGAAAACCATTATTTGTGCGAGATTTTTTTAATTTATTGGTTAACAAAATTGTATTTAAGAACAACATATAATATCAATAAATTAAGTAATAAATATTCCATCCATAAATAATACAGATGTTAAACTATGAACAATGTCAGTATTTTAAGTTATCGTAATATGATAATTCCTTATTTATCTCCTATTATTCCTTTATCCTCAGTCATTAACTCGGTATTGTTAATTTTAACACCCCTATAATATTTAGATTAAGATTTCAAAAAGAACTCTACGAAGGTCAGTAATTTACTGCCATCGTTAATGTGTGTGTGTAATCAACCCACAGGTAGCGGAGTCTCTGGATTCTCAGGCAACCGTGCATGATGTGAAAGACGAATTAGACAAAGTAATAGAGGATGAGATAACCGCAAAATTAAGCACAGATTTGCTGCAGAGCATAGAGAGAAAGTTCCAAGTTGACCTTGAGAAGTAAGTAAAACGTGGTGTACCTACTTACACGTCCGAAGCAATTTTACTTTTGGTAGGTACTTATATTTTTTCGATTCTGAACTATAGATTTTCTGATAGCTATGAGAAGTTGCATGTGTGCTAGAATAAGTTTTACTGTTGAAAATCAAATTAAGTTACAATACTGTTTCCATCAAGTGTAGTGTTGTTGCAAGAAAGACTGCTGATTTTATTAGCACAAATTCTCAGTGTCTTGATTTCTATTTCATATTTTAACAAAAAAAATCATATTTAACCGACTTCAAAAAAGGAGGAGGTTATACGTTCCACTGTATGTTTTTTTTTTATGTATGTTCACCGATTAATCCGTCAATTGTCGACCGATTTCAATTTTTTTTTTGTTTAGATAGAGTATACTTTCGAGGTGGTCCCATTGTCACCAAATCTGAATCTGATGAGAGGATCTGTGAGGAATTGAGGGAATTCCTCAAATATTGTAGGCAAACATATAGCGATTTTAGTATTTTTAGTAACAAGTCCAGCATTTGCATTCAGAAAGTATCATTTGGTGAAGTGGAACTGATGATGAAGACCATAGATGGCCACCGGAACTCCTTAACGGTACCGATTTCAAGGTTGGCGATAAGATATCTCGATTAAGATAGTTGAGCGACTACAACGGAGAATATTTACTTGTTAACCGACTTCAAAAAAGGAGGTTATTGAAATATGACTATGACTTTCCCGCGGCGTTGCTTGCGGCGCGCTTGAAATAACTTAAAGTTTCATTTCAACTAAGAAGTGGGACTACGTAACAGCGTATTATGATCACTAAAAAGTATAAAATAAAATAAATGTTTAAAAAACAAAAAACCGCCTTCAAAAACGCAAAAAAAAACTTCTTTAAAATTGTTGGCACCTAATAGGTTAGTCCAACAGATCTCGGCTTTTGTTGAAAATGTTGTGGTCGCCGACTTCAGTTGGACTAACCTATTAGGTGCCTACAATTTTAAAGAAGTTTTTTTTTGCGTTTTTGAAGGCGGTTTTTTGTTTTTTAAACATTTATTTTTTAATTTGATATTCATATTTTAACAAATATGGTGATGGCACCAGTGTTGGATATGGCAAAAACTTTTGGTGTGTCAGATTTTTATTTTATGTGTCGATTTACATATTGCAGCTCAGTGAACATGGTGCTGATGAAAATCCGGCTGTTACTTCAGAACGGCACCACGCACATCCAGGATCGACTTGGGGAATTACAGGGTCAGCTGGAGATGATTAGGAAATCTACGGGAATCGAGGTATAATCCCTATATTAACTAATATTATATATGTGTTCGTGTGTGTTTGTTTGATTGTTACTTCTTCACGGTTCAAGCCCTCGAAGGATCAATGTAAAATTTACGAGATAGTTTTAAGTACGGAGATGGACACAGGGTATTTTCATCTATCTATCCATAAACTACTTCTATCGCAGACGGAGTCAACGGCAAATGCTAGTAATGAATATACCTATTTGACGTTAGTTGAAGATTCGATGATGTCGGATGACTAAATTAAATTAAATATCTTTGGAAGTTCATGATCTAGTAGTCGTAAGTCATCAAATTTTCACCAAGCGTAGTGAGTGCTTGTGATTTAAATCAGGTATAATCGAAGTAATAGTGTCCACACATTTTGCTAACTTCTTGCAGTAACGTGTCACAGTGAGATTGGTTTGAATTTAGTATATCAATAGCTGTGACAAGGTACTAAAATGTTCGCCTATTTATTAGTTCGACCTTACCTGCTAAAACACGTAAGTAATAATGTTGAATGGAGGAAAAAGTTTATCTATAGGTTAAAACAAAAAAGAAAATATAGAGATATCATCTTCAACCGATCTATGAATATAAATAATAAGTAGGTAACCCATTGAATTGATTTTGTTGACTAGACGGATGCGTGTCTCAAGGATAGGCTGAACGAAACAACAGCGCTGGCCGAGAAGGCGTTGCATCAGATGGTGGTGTGCGGGTATGCTCTGATAGGGCATGACCCTGCGCAGGCGGTCAGCTCAGTGATCGAGATGAAGGATATGATCAAAACGCGGTTAAAGCCTGTAAGTATACACAAGAAATAGACCGCTTCTTACAATAAGACGAATTTAGCATTTCCTGGTAGTTGGTTAGACTTCAATCGGGTTTTTAACGGCTTTTAAACCAGGTTTATGATTTTCGTGCAAGCCGGTCTTAGAAAAGGGAGATTAACAAATAAATTAAGAAACTATGGGAGTAAATTTATTTTAGTAACACTTGTTGTGGTTGTTGTTGATTTTTGTATTTAAGAGTAAACAATATTGAGGTGTTTCTGGAGAATTACTTCAAAGCACTGAAATCTAAATTTTTGATATAACTATCATCGTGATTATACCCAAAGGTCAGTCAATGTTATGTAAAATGTAGACCACATAGTGTCAAACTATTTTGTAGAGTTAGAAAATTCAGCGAAACATGAAAAGACCCGCTAGCAGTATAAAAACACTTATTGAACAGATCCACGCACAAAAGTCAGAGGTTCAAACCCTGCTGAAGGTTTGCGGCCACGACCACGACACTCTGAAAAAGGTCATCAAGTGCGTCATTTCCAAGGTAAGAGGCAATTAAAATTATAGCATTTCCTAAACTCACTATTTAATCTATTCCCTTTATACACACGCTCAGAAATATAACTGCTATATAATGATGGTAGAGCAGGCCTTTAGGCATTAAGTCTGCTATTTGTACTTTTTTGTGCAATAACGGTTAAATAAATAAATAACCCAGAGCAAACAAATACTTATTTGCAGCTTTTGTTGTACCACTATGAAATATTACTAAGTACCTATGTCTTATTATGACATTGTATAATTTTTTAAATACTAAATGTGACTAGGTAGGTACACTAGTATTTGTAAAGTCATTCGGGGCCTCTGAAAACCAGAGCATTATGCTGAGTAGTACATTATTTTATTATACTTGGAATTTTGTCATATCATAGTATTTTATTTTTACCGTGTTTTATGTATTGTGTAAAGTTTTGATGCTAAATTTAGTTCTATTGTTATGTCTTCTATTTTAATCATACAAAATACCTACTGTTTGGCTTATATTATAACTGACAGTATTGTCAACGTCTTACACGTCTCTTTGTGAATGCTTGCTTCAAATTCATACTGATGCAACAAATTTGTTTTGATAAATTCTGAAAACTAAATTTGGGTCATAACACAAATTAGAATTCGGGCATGAATCATTTCCGCAGCCGTAATTTGTGACAGAATAAACTCAGTGGTCCCGTTGTCGCTGTGGCAGAAAGTTTTTGGTTTCCGAGTAATATTTCAGTAAAGTGTTAACGTATCTGTAAGGTTATTAATATCTAAATTCAGTAGACATGACTTAAATTAAGACGTTGAGCTTTATTAAAAAAGAAACGTTTAGCCTTTCGATACTTTTTATGACAAATTAAACTGCATAGTGTTATCAATCCGTGAAGTCACGCCCAACTACTATTTTGATTGATTTTTAATGCAAGACTAGGGATTTTAATTAAGTACTTACACGACTTTATTTTTAAATATTGCTTTTTGCATGGTATCTTTTCATTTTAGTCACCACGAATAAAATCCTCCATGATGGAAGTGACGAGCAAGCTCATCGAGGGCGTCGTAGAGCTGACGAAACTGATGGCTCATGGCGCCATGCATGAAGCTTGCCTCATTGAAGTCGTCAAGAGTGTGGAGGACGAAGCATTCGAACTAGTGCAGACGGTCAGAAACTGCGCATTTGGAAACATGACGATGGATGCAGAAGCCACTAAATTTATAACTGACAACAACGCAACGGTCCTTGATATTCCATCGAAGAAAAGCCACGAAATTAAAATAGACGGGAAAAAGAAAGAAGTAGTTGAAATGAAAGATTTGATTAGAAGGATGTTGAACGAAGATAATAAAGGTAAAGAATTAGATAAACGATTTATAAAGAAATTGAAGAATCTGCAGAAGGATCTCCGGTCAGTTGATGCAAATTTGATTCCTGTTGATGTAAAAAATAATGTGTGAATTGTTTAAAACGTTGTCTGCATTAAATCCGTTAAAAATACTTTCATGTTGTTCTATTATACCTACTATATCTCCTATTATCCTTATTTCTTTAACAGTATGTTAATGATGATGATGAAAAAATGCCTTTTCAAAATTATATACCTACGCTATTTATAAATATTTACTTTAGATTTTTAATCCGTAACAAATGCAACTCGGAACATTTAATAAACATGCCATTTAGGATTATACTTGTGATATTGTTGTTATACGGCAGTCAAAGGAAGATTAATGACTTCCTTCTTTAATTCCATTTGACTTGTTCTGGTAAATCGGGGTTAAACCAAGCTTACTGGCACTATTTACGTTGTCTATCGGAAAGAGGTCGCTACGAATATTCTCTTGCGTTGAGATGTTTACAACTTTTTGTTTATACGGCGAGTAAGGAGTTATCAGCAGTAAGAAGCTCGAAAACGTTTACAAATCTGTTGATCGTGTTTCGAAATCAGAAGATTTTAAGCTAACATTAAAATGAAAAAACCATATTTCGATATCGATTTTGAGCGGCGGCTATGAGCGATGAGTTGGAATAAACAAATGCTTAGTGTGTTGTATAAAGTATGCTACGAATGTTGCGTCAGCGATATGAAGCGATTTCTACCCTAGCGATTTCTAGCCTACTGCTACCCGCTGCCACAGTCGTTGACGTTTAAAGTTGTAGCCAGGCCGTTATAACCTTACGAGATACAAAGTGCATCAAGATACAGTAAGATACAGCTTAAAGATAATAATATCTGATAAATAAAATACTTCAAGTTTAACTTTTTATTGTTTCCTGCTTGTCCTTATTCGCAATTAGCCTCGTAAAGCCCACCATACTACAAACAAGGAGTTTTTTGTGAGTTAGACTTTATATCTTCCAGCAAGGCCATAAATTTCAATTACGTTTGTGTGATAATGCCATTTTCAGTTTATGAAGATAGGAAAATGAACTTTTACTCCCATTGCAATACAGTTCAAATTAAAAAGCCTTAATTATGTACGTCCTATTGCACACTGGGCCTTACGAGGTAAATGCAACTGTCTTATTTGATATGTTAGATTAATAGGGTCTTCTAGGTCAGCTTGCTCCATCGTCGATCACCTCCGGGCTTTGGTCTCGACAGGAGGTCTCGGGTCAAGGGCTAACTCATTTTTATCTTTATCTTTATCTTTTACATGGTATAAAACAAAGTCACTTTCCGCTTTGTCCGTATATCCTGTAACTCCTAAACCACGCATTGGATTTTGATGAGGTCCACTACTTAGATAATTTTTCACGAAAGGCTTTTATGTGTAAATAAATTCTGGTTTTTGTTCGGATGTTACAGAAAACTCACATAAACCGAAGCGATGCGAGGGCGGATCGCTAGTAAAAAAATAATTACAGTCACATATTGCCGAACGGTGGGTCCTGCAAACAAAGGATCAATGAGGACTAAAGATGTCCTCAGATAACCTTAACCAACGTCCCCTTAATCTAGTATCACCATAACCATATCGTGTATCAGTGTTGAGGTGAATGCCCTCGTCACCTACATTTTCTCTAATTATTTTTTCCCTGGCCGCGTGCCAGGTTTTAATGGATGTACAAACGGACGTCGAGCAAAGTGTTCCCTGTTTTCGAAGCAGCTTTTGATAGATTTAGAGTTTACCTATTCTGATTTCCAATGGATACAACAATTAAATGTATGTTGTATAATTGCCATTTAACCAGACAGACAGATATACATATATATATACTCGGCGCCGGATTGCCTCATTTTTAGGGTTCCTTACCCAAACGGTAAAAACGGGATCTTATTACTAAGACTCTACTGTCCGTCCGTCACCAGGCTGTCACCAGGCTGTATCTCATGAACCGTGATAGCAAGACAGTTGAAAATTTCACAGATGATGTATTTCTGTTGCCGCCATAACAATATATAGTAAAACAGAATAAAATAACTATTTAAGGAGGGTTCCCATACAACAAACGTGATTTTTTATAGATAATGGTATGGAACCCTTTGTGCGGGAGTCCGACTCACACTTGGCCTGTTTTTTAAAGTTAAAGTGAAACAATAGTCGGGTGTGGGCTTCGCGTCATTCACTGAAAAATGTATCTTACTAACACAAATCAAAGCTCACTTTTCAATGTTTCACTTTGAGCTGATCTGGTACCGAGCGGTTGTCTGCGGCAACCTTAAGAGTTGAGTTGTGGCCTTTTAATATAAAAGTTGCATATTTAACAAGACTGTAGGGAGCGAAAAGTAAAAAGTACAAGGTTAGTAATGGAGATACATTTTTGCGATGGATTTGATTGCCCTAACTGGAAAAGTGAGTAAGATTTTTTTTCCCAAAATAATTTAATTTCCAACTAGAACTTGCCATTAGCATGGCGACCTTGCGGTAGCTCTAGAAAGTGGTAACGTGTTCCAGCTGTATTCGCCCACTTCTGTCTCTTGAACCGATCATACTCGTTAAAAAGTCTAGACTGGCCCAGCATTCTTTCGTGGTGTAATTTTGTGTTACGCATTTATTGCCAGCAACCTTAATAAATGATCATCTTATCCTTTAATCTACCACCAAGCAATAGTATTTATCTACACACATATTCTTAAAATCCTCTATTATGTGTTCAAAAGTCGTAGGCAATGACCGGCATTACCTGTGACAGCGATGACAGCTGTTCATTTTGGAAGATGTTCCAAATTTGGATCTCATTACCTTACAATATTCGATAACGTAATTTCAAAATTACGGTACAGCTGTCATCGCTGTCACTGTCACGTACTACAACAGGTAACGCAGGTCATATGCCTTTCGGCTTCTGAATCCATGTTAGAGTACTGTACGCGTATGTAAAGTGTAACTAAAATACAACACTACCATCATAATATAATAATATGTCACGTTTCACAGCCATTTCGGATGCCAACGACGTATTATGTTGAAATACTTGTTTAACAGCATAGCAAATATAAAGCAAATATTAAGGGGTGTTCCATTATATTTGCGGTATTTTTTAAACCATAGTATAAACATAAGTTGCCTTTCCTATGACTAATCTGTATCAAAACGATAACAAGCTTTTAGTACCTTACAAACAATGTTTTGTAAATATTTAGCGCTAAATGCAGGCGCGAGGAAGCCCGCATTATGAACATCCTGTGCACTCGTTGATTTCTTGGAATTATCGGCCGAAATATTTCTGGTGCAGCATGACGAAAAACAACTATGTAAACGCATTGTTAATAAATAATAAGAACTGTAGGACTTAAAACTGTATTTGTTTTTAGTCTGGTACTTTACCTCAAATAAAAGTTATCTAATTAAGCTAGTCTTTTACCGTACCATAAAGACTTTGCCCACACTGACATCCCGTATTTAATACTTAATTATTATTTTTAATGTTACGAAAGGACTAACATAAGTTACCTACTACTAGCTGTTGCCCATAATTCCGTCCAGGCAGAAAATATAACATAGCCTATGATACTGAGGGATAATGGAGCATTCTAATGGCAATAATCGTTGAAATCGGTCCAGTACTTTTTAAGTTTATTCGTTACAAACATACCAGAATACAAATCTTTCCTCTGTATAATATATTGTAGATTTTATAAAATTATCTAAACAAAGTTACTAAGAAAGCTAGCTTCAAGGGTGGGCAAATGTTACTCCCTAGTGCTATCTGAAATACCCCGTGTTTACGGTAGTCTTTCTTGGTAATCTCAAGAAAAACGGCTCACGGTATTTAGTCCGACGGACTATAATATTGCTGTTGGTGTACACGAAATACTTTTTGAAAGTAGACTTTAAACCTTGTTTTATTGCCATTAGATATGTGTCAAGGTCCTCAATGACGTGCGGAACTTACGAACCAATCGAACAGAATGACGAAACGAGCGAAATAGAACGAACCACAATTTTCTTCAACTCGTAATGGCCGCTTTGCTTTGCTTACGTTACGACTTTATAGCCGAATTTAACGGCGGCCGAGGCTAGCGTTTAGATTACTAGATTACCTCACAGATTTCTGACATTGATAATGTTTCTATGTATCAAATATAAGCTTTGGTATGGAGATAGTTTGAGCCTCAAGAACAAGAATATTAGTTAGTATACAATATTACTAAGTTCACGTTAGACGTAAAGCGTCAAAGAACACTTAGAAATAAAAAGCAATTCTAGGGCTTAGTAATTCTACAACAATTATGAATTGAATTTGCTTACCTAATATGACATAACTGGATCAACCCGATATCGGGTAGGTATTATTTAATATATATATACTCACTTAGTTAAAGAAATATGAGCGCATCAAATGGCATAATATGTTAAAAAGCTTTAAATCTTTCAAATTACTTAATAAACACTAACGGCCTGTTGTTTGATCATTAGTTAAACTAACTAACAGTTAAAAACCGTAACTAATGGTTAAATCTCAAGGAAATGTGTCAAATTTTCGGTTCCTTTTTCGAATTTTAACAATTACTTGAGTTAACTACTGATCAAACAACAGGCCCTGTAAGTAAGTACCTAAGTGTGTAAGTCATAGAGTTACAAATTGTTCCGAAACTCTTGCAAGACAAACATGACGCTAAAATAAAATTCGGCGAGAGTTTTATGCAGAGCTACTTCTTTCCATATGTAGATCCCAAATATTTTTATGTTCAGACTCAGTTCACAGTCCAGCTTGCAAAGGATTGCATGATTCGAATTACATTTACCAACCGCATAAACTTGGATACTAGGGTATTCAAGTGGTTAAGGTAGAGAAACAATATTACTTACCGACGTCAGTGAAGAAAGCCGAATGCCTGTTTGGGCTGGAGGGGACTGACGCGGAGGCCGAGGTGAGGAAGGCGCGCTTGACCTTCGTCCACTTGGAGGCCCGAGGAGGCCTGTGTTGCGGCGGGCGTGCCCCCAGCTCCAGGGAGCGCTGCTTGCGGAGCACGGGATGAGACGGTTCGGACTCTATGAAGTAGAAATAAATATATATTTGGAAATGTTTTAGTATGCAGAAGCAGTGATCAGTGCCAAATTTTCACACATTTTTTGTATAGAATGAAATTTGACATAGTTTTATCATTCAGCATAGCAAAACCCCATCAGATACTTTCCTTTCGGGAGAATTACCTATACCTAATTAGTCACCAGCAATAATATATTAAGTATCCAACATTGGGCGCATAAATATCAAACACGTCTTTATTACTAGAGGTATAAGAGCATGTCAGATATTTTTGCGCCCAATGTTGGATAATATATTATTGCTGGTGACATAATACAGGGTATGAATATACTAAACCTAGGTATCCAACGCTGTCAATATTTTTGATAAATTAGGATTTAAAAGATTATAAGTAGTTTTCTTTTTCGTACAAGTATATCCATTCCTGGCGGAAACTAATGGCCCGCTGCCAATGCTAAGCGTGCCGCCAACCAAGTCCCAAATTCTCGATAATGTTGTACCTTTTCATACTCAGGTCAGTAGCAACGTTTTGTGGCTATTGTAATGGTCCGTGTGCAAGCTCTTTGAACTTCAATAAACACTTTTTTTTCAGTTTCTTGCAATGAAAACTTACCCAGTTCTTCCGACGAAGGTATGGTTAGTGTCAGCGCTGGCGGAGCGTCGCTGTCTCCTCCATCGCTTAAAGACCGTCTCCTCATCGGCACCACGTCAGGAGAACTCTTGGAGCCTCGGCTGGACTTCTTCCTTACAGACTCTTTCCTTGTTGAGATGATGTCACGCATCTTGCCCCATGGGCTTTTATGGAGTTTGTTTGGGGAAGGAGAGGTGGAGCTGTCGTCCTAAAAAAACTTTACTTTTACTTACTCAATTGGAGTATCAGAACTTATAATCAATTGGAGTATTTAAATTTAAAACCATTAAAGTGTTTTCAGCCCAAGAAGTCCCGCCCGCACAGTCAAAAACTACTAAAATCTATTCGGTCATTGCGCCAAATAAATATATAGAAACATAGACCCTATTATCAGTAGCATAGGGGCGTTTTTGACGCCTTGGGAACGTATATATTTATGACTCTATCGAGGACTGAAAACGCTTTAATTAGGCACGCAATTTTAATAATAATGTATTTTACACAGTGCGATATTTTTTTTCAAATATAATCCTGACGGACGTTTCAGTCCCAGTGCTAAATATACTAAATGTTCAGCAAGAATACCAGTACGCCAAGTAAAAATGTAAAGGCATAATGTTTGTATTTTTATGTCTTATCGAAAAACTTCGTGGACGATCATCCCTCAGGGTGACTGACGTTGAGAGAAGCGGGGAAATTCATTGATACCGATGCGAATAATCCATTTGGAGACTGATCGTAAGTGACCAGACCACTGTATCTAAGGTCTGTTCTTTCTTACTTGTCTTATATAGTAAACAACTTTCTAACCTCAACATTAACCTTTTTTGGCTAAAACAGATCTTTTGTCGTAAATAAAGTAAACTGAATAAACATTTTGGACATTATTTGGCCAATGTATTGTCTGTGATTGCGTTATTTTGATTAAAATAGCGGTTTTAGTCTAAAAAGGTTCAATTTTGAGGTTAGAAAGTTGGTTACTATATAAGACAAGTAAGAATGAACAGACCTTAGATGTCTCCTCCCTATCATTATTTGTAACCCGGCGGCGGGACTGTCACACACTTTTCTTTACTTTTTTTAAGTTAATGTGGAATTTAATAGTTTTTATTGTTACCTGTGGGGGAGCGTGAAGGAATGTGTTGTCGTTTTCATCGCAGCGGTGGATGCTTTTGCGGCAAATACCTTGAATATTAGAAAAGGAAAAATAAATAAAATAGTATTATACAAAGACATGTACATAATACGGCCATTGCAATAAAGATCTATTGCAAAGGAGATAAGGTAGAATTTCCCTTTGTTTTTATGACTGACAATTAAAATAGAAAATTGACTTTATTGCAATCATAATAGGATCATTTTCCTTTGGCAAATTTCGTTGTATGGCAGGAGGAAGGATTTCAGATAATAGATAATAAAAAAGCGGGAATAAAATTTCCCACTAGTTCCATTAACAGTTCTATTGATGGAACTAGTGGGAAATTTTATTCCCACTTTTCTATTAATAGAAGATAGAATAGACCCCTTCTTTGGAAAGTCGAGTAAACATTATGCCATCACAAACCACGCGGCGGGTTTTTGGAAACTAACAAAAATTTAACGCCATTTTTTAACCTAGTCATAAGTGTTAGACAAATGCAAACAAAGAAATAGCACTTAAATACCACCCATCAAAAATGTCCCAGGGCCAAGGGTGTTAAGGTTTTTGATGTTTTGGTCGTCTGTAGCTCCTAGTTATCAACCCATTTATAGTTTCAACTGCCTCCTCTGTTTTCCTATTTCATAATCTTTGACAGCCACTAAATGCTGCCACTTCAGATTCCTTTCGATTGACCCTATTTCGGTTTGATCCGCTTCCATCACTCGGCGGTAAACACGTGTCTTTGATCATTCGCAGCACTCAAGTATAAACGTGGATTCCGACGTATCCAAACACATGTAGCGTAAACCGAATCAAAATAAAAACAACACTGTTGAAAGGCACGCGTTCTTTACTCGCTTCGTGCCAATTTACCTACAATGTGATACCTCTTAGCCTCTTAGGTGCTTTGAGTTTGTACTTGTCACTCACTCGCTCTCATACGCTCTTATTATGAGCGAGTGAGAGAGAAGTACAAACCCGAAGCACCAGTGCTCCCAGACTGTAATATATTTAACAGTACTCCTGCCTAAGCCTGGCTAAAGGCCCAGCCACACCACTTGCGTGACGTGCACGTGCACGTGCGCGTTGGCTTCCCACTGCGTTGTATAGTATGAATTCTCATTACGACATATCACTGTACAACGCAGTGGAAAGCGAACGCGCATGTGCACGTGCACGTCACGCAAGCGGTGTGGCTGGGCCTCAAGGGTTAACCCTTAGCCAGGCAGTGGTCACGTGGTAATATATATAAAAAAAATACAATATAACTTTTTTTATAATTATTTGACCTACCAATATCCATATTCAAAAGAAAATAAATCACTAGGCCTAGCTCAAGGTAAACGTACAAACTTAGGCGGTGAAAATGAAGAGATATACGATCTTGTTCGGAATGTTAATCCATTCCAATTTAGATTGATAAAACTTACCTTGCATTTAAAAATGTTTTTCTATTCAGTAAACTATATTTAGGAACTTGATTGGGTTCATACTTCTCTTAATTAACCATACCACCACGGATTTACGATGCCATAACAGTTTAACTCTACTATATTAAGCGCATTCTCTGCTCCCCTTATCTTTTGTACCATTATGGTATGGCTTTCAAATAATGTGCTCATTATAGAGTTCCTATTTCTGAAATAACTGTACCGAATTGACAGTCGAATCGGGAGGCAATAGAAATACAACTGCCTGTGTGTTATGTTTCGCTTGCAGGTTAAACACATCGGTTCAAGATAAAACCATAGCCACCAGACATACAATACGAGAAAAGTGTTCTCAATTCAATTTGAGTGCCGAAGACTGTGCATGCCTTCTCGAATCAAAAACACGATACTCAATAAGTAATTTGGCCCCGGTCGTCTAAAATACAGAAGGAATTCACCAAAACATAATAATTTATACCACATCTAATCTGCGACACAACAAGCACAAATTTATTAATAACTTTGAGTTTCAAATACAATTAAAGTTAGTCAATAAAACCTACTTCACAATCGATTTTATTCCAAAAACCCAGCGATACGATATTCGAGCGCGGAAGCGAGCCGATGTAATTTAGAAATAATACCAACGGATGTTTGAGCAAGAATGCGATGCCATAGCGCGATCTATTTCTGAGGCAATAACTATAATGGTTTTATGAATAGAAAGGCGCATAAAGATATCCTATAAATAATTCGGCTCGTATTTTTATGCAGAAACTATCGCTGAACATTGTTCATGAGCCCATTTTCGATACCCATTGAGCTGACCCATATCTAAGCGATGATGTAACCGATCAGCGCCTCTATTCTAGGCGGTATAAACGATATCGTAGGTTGCCTGTAATGGTATTATTATGACGTCAGCCGCCATTACTGTCAAGAAAATAAGAGCTATCAAAACGTTGACAATTCGATAACAGATCAAATACGATATTGTTTTTACCGTCTCGAATAGAGCCGCTGGGCCTCTATATCGTTTTTGGCATGTTATCGTATTGTCAAAGTTTTCATAGCTCTTATTTTCGTGACAGTCATGGCGACCGAGTCAACAACAATACCATAACAGGTCAAATACGATTTGGATTTTAGCCTCTAGGATAGAGGCGCAGGGCCCCAGCCAAGATGCAAACGCTACTAACGTTTTTGTATTCTATCACTCAAAATGTATGGGATGACATTCTCGTGCGTTGCGATAAACCACGTGTTCATCTGTCATCCCATACTTTTTGTGTAATAGAAAAGAAGAACGTTAGTTTAGTAGCGTTTGCGTCTTGGCTACGGCGCCGAGATTTTAGGCGGTAAAAACCATTTTTTCAAAATACTATGCAATCTTTCTATAACACCCTGGTGTTATGGAAAGATTGCATAGTATTTTGAAATAATACCATAACCCCCCAGTACTTAATTAGGAGCCAGTACGTTGCAGTTCCTGGAAGACTAAGGAAAGTATCCAGGAAATTCGAGCGATTTCGAATTTGGAATCAATAAGTGTCCAGTAAGTAGTATTGAAATTCCGTAACATATCGGCATACCTATTATTTGAATTTGGAACTATTTGTACAGATCTGTGACAGCGTTCAAAAGGGCCAAAATGGTAAGGGAGAAAAGGTCAAATGAAACTAAAATAAAAAAACCGGGCAAGAGCCTGTCGGACCATGCTCAGTGTAGGGTTCCGAAGCCGTTACTACAAACAAATTAGAGCTCGCGACAAACTTAACTTTGCCGTTGGAAAACTGTTCTCCCTATACATCGACATAGGTCGCGGTCAGTTTACCAACACCGCAATGAGTTTTCGGTAGGTATAAACATTTAACCTTTCGTCTGTGCTTGATAAGGATCCGGACCAAATTTTGGTATCACTTTTTGAATTTTTTTTCGATTTCTTTTTGTGTATTATTCCAAAATTAGAAGAGACTCGAATTCAGTATTTTTTTACGCTTCCACAGACGAAAGGTTAAACCGTTTGTAACTCAAGAAACAATGAAGTCTTAGTCGTGATAGTTTTCCTATTAAATGCATTATTATTGTGCTTTCATTTAAGATATTTTTCAGATTTTTAGTATTTGTAGTTTTGGCTGTAGTGGGGGGGGGGGGGGGGTACACTTGACTGTAGCAAAAATTAGCGCTTTAAAGCTTAATATTTCATAAACGGATCCCTTAATCGAAAAATTGTTGTAACAAACCCGCAATATTTTTGAAAGACCTATCCAACAACACCCCACACTATGGGGTAGACGAGAAAAAAAATTACATCCCCACGTTACGAGTAGGGGAGGTAGGCACACAAAAAAAATATTCAAGATTTTGTTTTACCACGTTGTTGGCGTAACTAATATCAATGTATATTCATGCCAAATCTAGCTTTCTAGTACTAAGAGTCTCTGACCTAGGCTGCGCACGGACGGACGGACGGATATGGCGAAACAATAAGGGTTCCTAGTTCCTAGACATGATCAGTATTGTTACTCCATCAGGGTATTTGAAAAACCACAATTAATAAAAAAAAAATGCCCTATAATTAATATTTTTTGTACATAAAAATGTAAATTGGCTATAAATCAAAAAGTACGTCACGCAAAATTACACAAAAAATTGTTTTAAATTTTGTGGATTGAGCCCTTTCATATGACATCCCGTATGCTATAAGTTATCAAATCTCACATTTTTCAACCCCCCATACCTGCAAAAATATACTAGTTATAGAAAAATAATTTCATAATATGGTTTTTTACCAAAAACAGATGCGGGCAAGGAATTTATAAAACTATGCCAAATTTCAAGTTGATAGGCTTCCATAGTTTCAGAGAAAAACTGCTGTGACATACAGACAGACAGACAAACAGACACCGAAGTCCCACCAGAATGGTTCCTTTTTTACCACTCTGATACGGAACTCTAATAAACTGTTATGAACTAGGTCAGTGTTGCTAGGATGTATGCTGTTAAAAAAAAAACGGGAAGGAAATCAGTTTATCTTTCGGTGTTTTTGTGTAATTGTAGGTAAATACAAAACGTACATTACCTAATTTATTAATGAAAACAAGCTTTAGTAATAAAATAATCTACTTGTTTTATTTTTGAGAAAAGTAGGTACGTTACATTATGAAGCCATCCTGGACTCGTATGTATAAACCGAACCGAAGTCCAAATCCAAATTATTAGGTATTTCAATAGTTTTTAAACTTATCTCTAGCGATTGGCAATTTTATATGTCTATACGTCATCAGCGCAATGTTCTTGGAATGCATTTGATATGAAAAAACTACTGCAGTAACAAACAGTTAAAGTTTGTGTTAATGAAACCTGTTTTTAGGAAGCACGTGGAAAAAATATAATATAAGGTAAAAAACTTAAACGACTTAAATGACCTCTTGCGTGTAGTTGTGTACAAAACTAGTATGGAATTAACGTCAAATTTCAAACATATAGAATGTCGAACGGTCTATACAGATGTGTTACAACCACATGCAAGAGGTCATTTACTTAAGTTTTTCACCAATTATCGCGGTCATTATCCCGTGGAAAACCTATTAAATACCTACAAATAATGTACTGTAAACTATGAGTTTAAAGTAAACGCGTTGTTTGTTTCTTATCGGCAATGGAAAAACCCATAGTTTTAGGATTTGCAAACGGATATTTTACCGCGTATAAAATAAATATCCATAGACAAGCTTATCTGCTTTCTCGATAGTTACGTATTATAATAAATAAGACTTATCCTATTTAACTTTCTATATATCATTTTAATTTTATTTATAGCCATGTTTTTGCTTTGCAAC
The DNA here is from genome assembly GCA_946894065.1 of Acleris literana. Classification (NCBI taxonomy): domain Eukaryota; kingdom Metazoa; phylum Arthropoda; class Insecta; order Lepidoptera; family Tortricidae; genus Acleris; species Acleris literana. Next base: position 9,799,157 of record OX335669.1, on the reverse strand, counting down.
TGTTGCAAGCACTGATATAAAACGTCCGAAAAATTAACTAAATCCGATATCCGATAACGGGATCACACCGGGTTACTCACGTAAAAATTGTCGAATAACGCTCGACATGTTTTGGGCTCGTCCGGAGTCCCTATAGGTACGTACGTGAGTGACCCGGTGTGATCTAATATGTCTGAGTATTACGGAAGTTTTATGTTTAAAATCCGATAGCGAATTCAGGTAAGTAAAATCCTGTAGCGGACGTTGATCGGCTGACATGTTCATGATGAAAAAGATGTTAAGTATATATAAGTAGGAATGTATATAGCTTGGCAAAAAAGGTAAGAAAACATGAGGGCACGGTTTGGATCGTTGGAGTAGGGTACATATTGATTTTTTTTTTTAATCACTGATATTAAATAAGTACACTGCTCTGGGCCTCGATTCTACTGCGTAAAACGTAGCCTGTCATTCATTACCCATGGTTCACCCCGTTCACCTGATTTGTTCACCTGCGGGCCTACGTATTATGGTCGTGTTTATCGATGTCGATAAGCATGGATAAAACATCTGTCACTTTCTGACCGGTATGTAAGTGCGAGAGTGACGGAAGGTTTATCCACCGCGATAAAGCACACCGTAATACGGGCCCTGAGCATTTTAGCAGACCTTAACGAAGTCGACGGAGCTCCGCTTTCGCGGAGCTATTATTTCCAGGTTATTTTGGTCCTTCGGGCCCTATGAAGGACTAACATAACTTAAACCTACCTCTTAATTTTGGCCAGTCTACTCTCCGTAATCCACATAGGGGAACAACATAGGTGAACCATGGATAGGTAATTACCAGTATTGACGTTACGATGGCTTATATCATTACAATACAGTAATGGCGGCCGAGTTAATAAAAATACCATAACTATAACATGTCAAAAGCAATATCGTTTTAACCAGTAGATAGGCCCTGGGGAGGTATTTCAAAATATTGTAGTTTTAAGGGTTCAATCGCGTTGAACTTTGTTTTGACTTGCTAAATACAACGGACTAACCTGGCTCCATCCTCAGTTCTTCGCATGAAGAGTTAGGCGTGAGCGACAGCGCACTGCCCGGCGTCAGGCTCGCCGAGTCCCGCTCTGGATGGACCAAGCCCTGGACCTGACTAGTCGAGACCTGATTCATCTGCCCGCTGGCAGGGCCCTGACTGGCCTGGCCCTGATTCGCCAATGTGGATGCTGGGCAGGACCCTGCTAGGGCCACAGCACCCACCATGGCCCCTGCGAACACTGCGCCGCCCGTGGTGGTGGGCGGCCATTGGGCTTTCTCCCATCTGTTGGAGAAAGTAGAAGTTTGGAAATCAGGAAGTACAGTATTAAATGCTTGTTCAGTTTGTTTTTTACAAAATTTACGCTACGCATATTTTCGTTTACAATTTCAGGGGGACACGACATGCATAACCCTAACCTAACGTTAGCGATTTTCAAAAACTCTCAAAATGTATAAGATTAGGGATCATACCATGATATATAAAGTTCAAAATACATAACGGGTCAATACAAACATACATACATACATACCTTCACGCCTGTAATCCCAGAGTGGGGTAGCCAGAGCTACAGAATTAAAAACTTGTTGATAAATGATAAATCAGTAACCACACTTTGCACAAATAGGCTAAGATGTTTACCTGCGTATTAGTGACAGGTTCAGGCCCATCGCCTAACAGACTACAAGCCTATATTCCCTTACTCGCCTCTTACGTCACCACATGGTTATAATTAAAAATATTATAATATAATTATGATGGTTTTATTTCTGAAACCGTAATATTTTAGGATTTTTTAAAAGGTCATTGTATATCTAGAACCCATTAGGTTACGTTAGGTTTGTTTTATAATGATCTTGAAAAGTTCATGGTTTCAGAAAAAGACCCATTACGTATTTTGAACTTTATAATTATATTATGATATGTACCCATAAGATTAACGTTAGTTGACGATTTATCGCTTCGACCGCTTATGTTAATTAAGTACCTACATATATTTTGTTAATTATCGAAAATCGTTTAGTGTGATAGAATCAGTAATGGACATGCAGGTATAATGGACACTTGATTCTTATTTTGCGGAAATCAGGGTTATTTAATTACTGTGCAACAATTAATTTATACAGCTTTGAATTACGAGTTAAGTGACCATTATTGGTGCTTGTCATTGCAATCAACCTGCGTTAGCGTTGTGCATCTTATTTAATAATAATAATAATAATAAAATCATTTATTCAGACCATCGAGGATTATTGTGTTAGTAATACAAACAGATAGATTTACTTACGGACTAATGTTAGTACACACAAGAATATATATTAAAAGTACCCTACTGTTTATGTTTTGCGTGACGTCATGACACTTAGAACTTTTTTTCGGCAAAAATAAGAAGAAACTACAAGAAATAAAAATATGTTCAATTTAGGGATGCATGCAAAATGAGAAGTGTCGAGTTCCTTTATTTGATATTAAGGTACTCGACACATGGTGTTTGTTCTTGGTGTCAGGTATTCGCATTGAGAATGCACGCCCTAAAATGTGTTTAGAACTTCGAGTTCATAAATATGCGTAGGTACGCTTTAGTGCTTGGTCTCTTTAATCGCTGTGACAATTCATATATGGCACTCCAAACATGACATTAAATAGAAAAGGTACTAAAGTGTACACATATTTATGAACTCGACTGTATGCTCTAACGGGAAAATCCACCGAATAAGTGCTTTACCTTTAAGTAATTTCTGTAAGGCATTGCGATTGTGGTTGACAGCAATGTTATTACTCGATCAAAGAATTCTTACAAAACAGTTCATGTTAGACCGGAAGATACTGACACAAAATTTTCGGTCATTTGTACCAGTATGGCGACCCTTCAAGAGTCTAATTACGTAATGATGAAAAGGAAAATGATGGTCATAGCGCTGGTACCGGCGCGGCGGCCCAAACGCGTGGGCGTTAATCGAACGTGTCGGATAAATTACGAAAATCGAACGATTTGTACCACTAAAATTCTTTGTATATTCCGATAGTCGATGAAAAAAGAAGTAGGCGGTAGCACGCCTAATTACCTTTGTTCTCCTAGTACTTTACATAAACATGAAAACGCTTTGGTTGGATGCACGGCTTAGTATATTGAAAAAAAAAGCTATATAGCCTGTTCATAAACACAGCCGTCATGTTTACACTGAAATAAAAAAAAAAAGTTTTTTTAATACGCATAGTGGCAGAATGTCATGATGCCTGTGCCACAAATTTAAGCGGAATGGAAATTAAAAAAGAGGACTTTGCCGGCCTAGGCCTGCAAGATTTGTATGAAATTCCATAAAAGACCTCTTGTCCTAGCCGCACCTGAAACGTCATACTTGGCGGCCTATTGGAACATAACATCAATATTTCATGTCATCAAGTTTTTCAAGTATGGCACCACTTTTTCCTCCTTCTAGAAGTATGGCAAACATAATGACGGTCACATTGTATCATATAGGTACTTTCCAAAAATCCAAATGCCATACTGGTACAAATCGTTAGCAAACAAAAAAATTACTTCTTTGCGGCGGTATGGCGGCCATTTGGAACCGTCGGAAAAGTATGGCATGGTGAATTTCGTGAACGGCTACTCGACGATGGTAAGCTATGCAAAAATTAGCCTGGTACAAATGGTTGAATTGTTTTTTTTTTATTAACGTGTTTTCGTCGGTATGGCGGGCTGTAAGCCACACCGGAGAAGCGGCATTACGCTACCGCCTACTTCTTTTTTCATCGACTATCGGAAAATACAAGAATTTTGTGGTGCAAATCGTTCGACTTTCTTAATTTTTCCGACACGTTCGATTAACGTCCACGCGTCCACCAGCGCTATGACCATCATTTTCCTTTTCGTCATTACGTAATTAGACCCTTGAAGGGTAATTGGTACAAATGACCGGAAATATTGTGTCAGTATCTCCCGGTCTAGGATTTTGATTTAATCGATACTAATTTAAGTTTGACATACTATAAATTGTTTGACATAATATTTACTGTTCCAATTGTATTGGTTTCACTTATAGCTGATTATTAACTAAGTAAATTACTCATAATACCTAGGTACAGTTCAGAAAATATGAATTGGCTGTCTGTAATCTTCACTAAGATCTTTTTGTTAATATCAAACAAAAGGTAATCGTAAAACTGCCCTCGGCCTTCAAACAGCACAGTGGGTTGAAAGGTTAAGATTAACGGAATAACAACAAAACGCAAGCTTTCAAAAATCCGACTGTTGTTGCTAACCAACTTTAAATCGTTATAAACCCTAAATGGTCATTCAAAATGAAAAATGATTAAAGAAACTTAATAATGTTTTTTAAATACCTATTCAATGATACCCCAATTGTCATAGTTCGTCAACTTTCTATTTTTAATTTTTTACAATATTGCGTCTAGTTGCCGCTATGTTTAATTTTAATTACTGTCATATCTTTAGTGACACGATCATGAAAATCGCTCGACTCGTTTAGTTTGTAGAGCGCCACAAAGGAACAAACATACATACATAGGCTGAAAAACACATTACCCTCCTCCTTCGGCAGTCGGGTAAAAAGGTGGCCACTTTTTTCCGTTTAGTTACTCACTCTTACAACAATGCCGTATCTGAGAAGCATAACACTGAAAGTGCATTTTTTAATTTTTTTCGTTTTTTAACTTTACAGGAGAATCGATTTAGTGTCAAAATACAGCATACAAGACATTAAGTAAGGTTTATCATAAAACTGGTCAGATTTAAATAACAAAGACTTTTATTAATCAAATCGGGTTTATTATGAAGGGCTTTATTTTTCAAAAAGTCCTGGTTCGATTCCCGAGCTGAGTACATTTTTTTTAAATATATATAAATGCAGTTTTCCTTGTTACTATAATTGATGGCATGTTTCCTAAGAACAGATCGTCGTATGTCTTATAGTTTCGGACTTTCCCATACTTACATACATACCGATTTAAATGTTACCTACCCTGTATACCTGCACATTCCCAAGATGTCAAAAACTTGCTTTTAACTTTACTTCTTTTTTGTTACACCCTGTATACCTACAAATACCCAAGATGTCAAAAACTTTCTTTTAACTTTACTTTTTTATATCTACACGCCTAAGTATATCCCGTCTATCTCATTAGTCTCATTGATTAATCCGATTTTGGGACAACTGAGACGATTTTGTCCCATTAGTCCAATGCGTCGTGACACTAATATTTATACTTTATTATTGTCCCAAAAGTCCCAAACCATCATCACCGTATACTTAGTCTCTTTTTTGTAGTCATGGTGAGTCTTTTTCCGCATTTTCCACATTCCAGAAATCAATTTGATGGTATGGAGCTCCACTATGGTGGAGCTCGTTTTTCAAGGTGATTTGCTGCAAAACTAACATTTAACCTAAGCCTTCGTGGGAATTTTTGGTCAAAAATATTAGTGCCACGTGTTTCATGGCACTGATGGAACGAACAAGTCTGTTGTCCCATTAAGGGACGACTCACTGGGACTAGTGGGATATCACTGACAATAAGGTCCATGTTCGATTCTACCGAAAATTGTTTCACAAGAATGTTTATTTCACAACCAATGTTTCATGAACTACCTATTAATTTCACATTATAATGTTTCACAAATGTATCAGATTAAAATACGCCGTTTAAAAAATAATCGTATGGCAAATAGTACTGTGTAAGTGTAGTGTACACTTTAAAAACGTTTTGGTTAAAAACATGGCTTTTAAAATCTCACCGTGTTTACTTTACATACACAAAGTAACATACATTACTCTACCTAATTGTTTCATTTGAATCGACAGGTCCCCGCTACGCGGAGCCCCTAATACTGGGCGGTTTGTCCTTATATAAAAACTAACCTAACCTATTTGAGCCCCCATATTTAATTCAATTTTCTTTTTGTGCTCCACTACAGAAAAATCGGACCAACGATGCATTTGAACTAGAACCAGTAACGATTAAGGATTCCAATATAGACCCCATTTCTTTTTTAAATAAAGCATCTGCAGGAAAATCTTTAGCAAGAGAAATCTCTTAGTTTTTACCTTGTTGACGAGATTAAGGCCTCGATATTTTGAATCTCCAACACAGAGACTTGAGCCTTGTAAAAGTAACGATAAAATAAACTATAACGAAATATAAATACGCATAAATAACGAAAAATGAATTGTAAACTGACTTTGTATTCCTTGCCAATCCGCCAGTAATATGCACCGCAAATAGCCCCAACGTTGCAACTGCGAGCGACTAACCCGTCGTGATTTGTTTGAAACGAGAACTTCCAGCGTTTTATTTGATACGTCTACGAGTATTATTCCTAACACTTTAACAGTTAGGGAACGAGCCGAAATCCGGGATTTTACATCAAAATTTTTGTATTGGTTTTTCCTATTGATAATGGTCTGAAAGGGTAAATATTACTTTTTTAGTAAATCCAGTTAAAATGTACTCCATTTTTATTTTTATTTTGCTTTCTTCTTCAAGTTTTATAAATTGAAAATGGTAGCGTATTTGTTTTTCTAATGAAGTGTCACTTGATTATTAATGATGAAGAGCAATACTTTACCGGTACCGGTACCAGGATTCAAACGTTTATTTTTTTAATTCAATAGTTAAATCAGATTCTATTTTGCTCTATCTTTCTATTTAGCTGGAAGAAATAAGGGATATTTTTTCTGTTCTTAACATCAATTCTCAAAGATAAACGAGTTGAATTTAATAAAATTGGTCAGAATTGACAGTTGGAGAATCACCGTTTCACTTTATCCTGGGGCCTTGACACAAACGCACACATACACGGTTTTCGAAAACTGACAATATGTATGGAATTGACATAAGCTCTCGACGCGACCTCCGGCAGTCTGTTTACGTCAATCCTTTACATTTTAAAATCGGGACTGTCAAATTAGAACTATAAGAGTAAAATATGAACGCCGCAACCACTATAATCCTTCAAATATCTTGCATGAATTTGATTCTTTAACATTTACATGATTGGATGTTTGTGGCTCAACCTGCTGATCGTATTTGACTGAAATTTGGCACAGTGCAAGTCCGGGATTAAGAGAAAATGCCGAAAATTTTGGCTAGGCATTCAAGATATGACTTAATCCAAACAAGTCGTGGGCAAAACATAGGTGAAAAAAACCCGACTGCATTTTGTATACTGTCGTCGATATACCTACATATATTAATAATTGTTATTTTGCCAGTGTCGTTATATCAATTTTAACAGTTTAGGTCATCCGGGATGACGTAAGGATTCTAACGATACCTCACACATCTAAATCGGTCAGGGGATTTAGAAGTTATAGTGGAATAAAGAAACTCACATAAATACATACAAACATGAACCCTGAAAACATTACACTCCTTTTTTGGGGCAGTCGTGTAAAAACTTAAAATAGTTTACTGATGGTACCGATGCACAGTGTTGCCGCTCCATAATAGGTAGCGAACTAAATTATTTCTAAGTTTTTTTATTGACCTATTATTTTTATATGGTACAAAATTAAGTATTATAGGTAAAAAAACTAAATTAATATATATTAGGCACTATATTTTGGGAAATTTAGAAAAATTAATAAACAACAATAAAATTAATAAATAAATAAAAAATAAATAAAGACAATTTAAAAAATTGTATATTTTCTGTCCAAACTTTTCGATGGATCTCGAAATATAACCGCTACAAGCTCATCACGGCTTAATTCCACAATGTGCCGTGCAGTGAACAATTATGATTACAATTAAAGTTAGCAAAAAGTAGCAACTTTGGGTTTTATATTCCAGTAATAGAAGGTCCATACTTTACTGTCATTAACATTTTATCGCGGCACGAAATGGAATATTATACTTAAAAGTCAATAGAAGAAAACTTTCCACCTGCATTTAAGCTGTGCATTTAAATATTCATTATTATATAAAATTATGGTGATATTTTAATTAGATAATACATTTTTACAAGACAATACCTTGGTCTACAGAATCCATATTGCAAATTTGATAACAAGTATAGTTTGTATCACAAAATCGTAATTTGAAACAACCAACTCGAAATCACTTAAACGTCTTGTAAATAAACTGTAAATCTTTGAAAAGTGTCTTGATAATATTTCTGTGAGAAAGTACCCTTATTTTAGCATATGTGATACATTATTAAAACAAGTTCAATAAATAATGTTTTTATTTGATCTAGCTACAATTTCTTTTTTTCGTTTTTTTCCTACCGCGGCAACACTGTGCGATGGCAGGACTTGTGCAGGCTCCGTCAGGATGGCTACCAGGGCCAAGATTCTACACGGTAAAACGGTGTTATCGTAATGTCAACGTTTTGATAGCTCTTATATACTTGACAGTAATGGCGGTCGAGTTAAAAATAATACAATATCACGTCAAATTCAATATTGTTATACCGTGTGGAATAGAGGCCCTTTAACCTGCCTAAAGCAGCAGGGATTGCATTAATTCTCAATACCGGTTAAATGATTGGTTGGGACCTATCGTATATTCGGTCTCCAGACTGCAGATAATTAGTATGTATGGGCTTAAGAATAAAGGTCACAACTCATTAGAACCACCCGGCACCCGACCAGCACCGCCTCTCATGGGCATGCGCTCACTACATCAACTACGCTACGCCGGGTGGTTCTACGCTACGTTGTTGATGTACCTAGTGCGCGCATGCCCATATAAATCCATATAAAGAATACTAACCGCTCGAGGCGAGGCTGTGGTGGTCGGCTCGGGTGCCGGGTGGTTCTAATGAGCTGTGACCTTTAGAATAAGAATAAGAATAAACTCGCTCACAATCAGCTCCCTATTTCACTACCCTCGTGACATTTCAGCATTTCAGTGTATATTGCGCAGCTGGTATGAATCTTAGCGATGTAAAATTTTATTAACTATGCAATGTATACCGAATTGTCAACTGTATATCATTGTTAAGGTGGGCAGGTAAGGTACGGTCAAGATCGTCAATTTATGACCCATTTTAACAAAATGCTTTAAGTCGTCAATGTCATTAGAGATGCCAAGTCATATGTAACTTATAGGAAACTCAACCTTATTGTTGTCGAATGTCAGATTGATTTTGTACCTAAGGTGGGTCACAAAAAGTCTTTGACTCTACCTTGTGTGTCTTCTTCAATGTCATAAAAAAATCAATTAGTTAACGCGTGATATGTTCCCAAGCACGTAAAATGTCGGTGAGTTCATTAGGAAGTCTAAAATAGACTAGTATCGATCGCCGGCATTCACTGGCACGTGAAATGACCAGCGGACAGGAAATATTCGAGGAATTTGTTTTGTTTCACGATACAATCTTGTGATCAAATTGACGATTTTATTCCTCACAAATTGGTATATTCTTGTTTTATAAGAAACTAGCTTCTGCCAGCGACCACGGCCGCGTAATTTTGTCATTCCACGGAAACTGTAGGTACATTTTTCGGGATAAATAGTAGCCCAGTGCTATTCCAGAATATAATCTATGTCTGTTCAAATTTTATCTAAATCCATTTAGCCGTTCCGGAGTTATTGAGCAACAAACAACCAAACTTTAGAAAATATTAATAAGATAAGAAGTAAGATAGTCAGAAATGTACAGTTCCTAGGGCCTATACAAAATGTCCATCGGTAACGTGAGCGATTTTAAAAACTGAAAAGCTGTTTCGAGTTGTCATTAGCGGCTGACGCGATAGAACGCCAGCTTACGTCAATACTTAGTATAAATTAGGTTTTATATCGTGATTATCAAAAAAAAAAAACCTAGATAAGGCCTTAGTTGGGTGAATTTCAACAAGCGTCAAATTATCCTAATTTTGGTGGTATTTTTTATTTTCTTAGTAGGGTTTTCAATTAAACGTTTAAGTGACGTCATTAGTCATTATAAAAACAGTGTTAAAATGGCCCTTTATTATACCAAGTATTTTTTAAGATATAACGATTTTACTAATTATGTACCACCAAAATTGTTATTATCCACCAAAATTACTTTTCTTAGCAAAACTCACGATCAATAATAACATATCGGGCTAATTAAAATATAATCGTTAGGGAATCTTCCTTGTTATTTTTGAAAATCCAAAACGTAAGTTTCTAATATAATAAATAATGATTATTTTTTAAATAATTTTGGTGGAGACCAGAAATTTTGATAATTTTGGTGTTTCGCAAAAGCCACCAAAATTGTACCACCAAAATTATAAAATTTAACATTTTTTTTTAAATTAAAACCAAATGTTTTAGTTTAACAAAAACTTAACTCGTTACAGTTAAAAAGACACCATAAACATACTTGAAAAAACTATCACACAACAAAACTTTTTGCGAAATAATGACTTATCTAAGTTATCACGATTAATAAAGTGTATTTCATACTACCAAAATTAGATACTTATGTGCTTAGCGGGAAGACGCAGAAAGATGGTACAAATCTTTCACCGTCTATTGCTGGAGTGAAACTGAACGAACATCTGACGCTATATTTGTTTGTTTAATCACGTTTCGTTCGATTATAAAATCAATTTCAATATTCACCACCAAAATTAACTATTTCGCTTGGACAGTTTTATTTACACTACTCCCAGTTTCCTTTTACTTGCAAATGCAATAATTGATACATTTTAAAATACCTCAACTAATAAGGAATACAGATAACTAAAATATAAGTCTAGTTGAGGCTTAATAAGTTTGTACCACGACATATCAGTATATGCGGGAAGTACAGGACACGACACCAAAATTGATTTTGGATTGAAAATATTTTTTTACGATAAATATAATAAGTTAATAATAATTTTAACTTTGGCTCAATATGGTACTTTGAGTAAGATTATTTATAAAATAAATAGTTTTCCAATACATGTACTTTACACCCCAATTATCACGTCCGCCGCTCAAAAAATGTGGTTGAGATAATTACCCAGTTGAGACAACGTTAATTGCTTTTATTGTGTGCCAAAAGGTGTAAAAATATGTAAATGTAGCTGATAATTTAAATTGTATATTTGCCGCTTTTGCGGTAGAAACTCTTGGACCGTGGGGCGCGGAGGCACGGAAGTTTTTTATGAATTTAAAAAATAAACTGATTCGTGCCTCAGGTGACCATAGGGCTGGCTCTTTCCTTGGCCCATGGCTAGCAATAGCTATCCAACGAGGAAATGCAGCCAGCATTATGGGCACCATTCCCGGTGGCAGTGGCCCAGGGGACATTTGTACTATCACGATCGTTAATTTGTGACCCATTTCAAGAAAAATAGGCTTGAAGTCGTCAATATCATTAGAGATGCCAAATCACTTGTAACTTATAGGAGACTCAAACTTATTGTTGTAGAATGTCAGAATGACTTTGGACCTAAGGTGGGTCCCATATAAAGTTATTCCCGTTCGTGACTGTACATATCATAGTTACTTAGAATAAGTTAATTTATTTTATTTTACTATTTAGTTTTAGTACTTATATTTTTATTATATACCAGTTTTTTTTGTTTGTCTTTGTATAATAAATAAATTACCAGTCTTACAATCAATCAATGAATCATACGGTTATCAACAATACTCTTATTAGCAAGCTAGATTAAGGTTAGTTGTAATTTTTTTATAACAAATGTATTAATTCTTATTAACTACGTATGTACTTTAAAATGACGTGTAAATTTATATTTATCAATAAAGAATCAATCAATCAATCAAATATATCAGTATTGTATTATGTTGGTACGAGTATACCTATTAAATCAATAAATAAATATAAACATATGCTTAATTTTCGACACACAATAGAAGAAAAGTAATATTTCCTAATTAAGGCCTTAACTACGTAATTTTTTTTTGATAATCGTGAATCGAGATAGTCGAAGAATTTTTTAATAATGTATGTATATTATGATCACTAAAAAGTTAAACTAGGTATTTGAAATCGGGACATTGTTCTTTAGAACATTTAAATTTAGTTTTATTAATAATTATAGTGATTCACACGATTCATGCTTGTCATTGACATACACATAAGAATGGTGATTCATTGGTATGGCATCCATTCACCCGAAGGGGAAAACCCCGGATGTGTGAACTCTAGTCACAATAGGTCTAAATACTAAGAATCATTTTTTTTTATAAAGTTAAAGTTACATTTTGGAAAAATTGCATCCTTTATACCCGCTCCATACGCTTGGCGAACAATGGCAAACAGCGAACACCAAACAACGAACACGAACATGAAGATGAGTAGAGGTGTTTATGTTCGCCAGTGATCGGTGTTGGTGTCGGTTTTTAGCACAAATCAAAGGATGTTCGGCAAACGTTTTTACGATGTATCCACACGCTTGTTAAGAAGTCGTCGCTTGACGCTGCCACAACAAGTTCGTCGTCCGCCATGTTTGCCAATCCGGAATATACTAGCACGTCCGCCAAGCCTGGGGATGCGTGTTTGTGTTGGGTGTTTGTAGTCGGTGTTCGGCACGTGTTTGGTGTTTGTAGCAAACAACAAGCATCAGGTAGCTCGCATTAGGTATTCCGATGAGAATATAATTGTATGGTGAGATGATGGAGACGGAACGATGATAGTAAGTCCATACAGTTTTAACTACCTACTTTTCATTCGTTTTTTGGTCTTATAATAGTAAGTAAGCGTGTCGCCGCCGTGTCATATAATTAATTGATTTTTTTAGAAGAAAAAAATATGTTTATTGATTGACTTGATTTTCATTTATGTAAAATATGAGAGTATTTTGCATAAATTAAAACACGAAAATTTTACGGATAAGGTCAGATAAGGAAGTCACTCTTATTTTTAAAAATTGTCTTCATTTCAATATTTTCGTTTTTGTGTGAGATTGTCCCCTGATATTTATATATTTATTTATTATTTGGATACTTACTTTTGGTGTGGTGTGGTATGTGCCCTAATATTAATTAAAACATTCAAAAACGGCAGTGTTGTAGGTATGTCATTAAATACATTGACTATCGTTTCAATCATACGCTACAACCAGTTTGCCTTTTTAAATGTAAAAACATCAAGCAACATGGTATAGTTAAATATCTCACCTAAATGCCTTCTTCACTTTAGTCCACTTAGATACTTTCGATTTTTCAACTTCTTTTGAGAAGACTCCTTCCGACCTTCTTCTTAAAGGTGTGCCGGGGGACACATCACTTTCATCCCCTCCTGCCGACCGAGCCCGTTGCCTCCTCAACAGCGACCCTCCAAACCGAGAGTGTCCTTTCCACTTAGACCCTGTCCGTTTCATGCTTTTCCCTCCCGCCATAATACAGTCAAACATAGCCTCACCATACTCACTCTCCAATTCGGCATCCAACGCTTCATTCATCATCTCCAAATCTTTAGCCTCCAATCTTAACAACTCATTCTCTTGGTCTATCTTTTTATGCGTTTCATGCAGGCGCTTCAAATGGTTGACATCTTTCAACCTCTTTAGTAAGCGGTCGTTGTGTTGTTTTAGCGTCACAAATTGATCTAACAATTGTATTAGCTTTTCCAATTGATCTAGAGCTTCGACTGTATCTTTAGTTTTTACAGCTAGATCTTTACCGCGTTTTGAGGCTATATCGTCACGTTCTTTTAATCTTTGAATCATGCTGTCACACAAAGTTTCTGCGTCAATTACGTCTCCATCGTTTAAGGACCAGTAACATTCTGAGTTTGGTCCAGCGGTGCATGGGGATGATCCCTCGTCTGATGGCGTTTGGGGTTTCACAGATAAGGAAGCAGGGGGTTCACCTCTTCTCCGTTTATGTAGGGAAGTGCCGCTCGGTGGTAGCTCTACCAGCTCTTTCTCCTTCTCTTGGGAGGCAACACTGCCGTCAGTGACGTCACTACTTTCCTTTAGTGACGTCATGCTGCAGCTGCTCCGTGTCTACACTATTTATAAATGAAAATAAACGCACGTGCACCCGCCGACGGGGTGAGACAAAATGTTACGGAATGCATGTCTCGATTTGCAGTAGTCACATGACTCAGAATCGGTTTTTACGAAACAGATAATTGCATTATTTTTGGCTTTTTGATCACTAAAAAGTTAGATCGTGGCTATGATTTTTCCAACTGTTTTATTCTTGTGTTTTATGAAAACCATCTGGTATCATGAAAATAGGCACTTTAGTAGTTCATACATTATTTTGTAAATCACTTTCAAGTCACTTTCACAAAACGAATAAATAAGTCTCGATGCTTTTATTTGAAATATTGTTGATTCATATTTGCAACACTGCTGTATATTAAAATGAATAAAACATAATAAGTATCAGTGATATTTGAGAAATATTTGCCGGTGAGATAGTGAAGTTCCGCCCAGATGCGCCGGCGCACGGTAGGGCGGGCGGCCGCGCACTGCCGAACTCGCCCGAACCGCACGTCCGTCTCCGAACATCTCCGACCTCGTATTTTTAACTTTACCACCCAAACTTACATCTAAACGACGCCGAATCTATCTTTATTCCAATACTAGTAACGATTAAAGAACCAGCATTCCTTTATCGTATCGTGTTAATGCTTTCTTATGCTAAGACATTACTTTCGTACACAGAACCCATTAACCCATTTTTGTTGAAAAAGGGAGTAAATAAAAGTTTTATATTTCATTCTTGCCTGTTTTATTGTCCCACTTTCTGGATTTTTAGAATTTTGGATCACTTATTTAAAATGTTTTATGGAAAAGAACTTCTCTGAGATTTATTTCTGAAACGACGGTGGTGTTACCAATAAGAAAACGGATGACGTAGGTAATCATAGACTATTTTTTTTTTGTTGAAAATCACATCCGACTGAGCTCCCTGAGAGTAGGTAATAGGTGGATTGAAGTGATTCTCTCAGTAAGCGATTCTAAATCTTATGAGAATAAAGTATTTTCAACCTGAAACTAATTTTGCTTTTAGTTACGGAATCGGTACCCTAAAAACATACTTTTCTCAAAAATTTCCGGAAATGTTGACATTCCTATCTACATATTGAGACGCGAAGTACATAGTTTACGGACAGTTCTCAAATTAAAAAAAAAACATTGCGTGCTCGCTACACAAGCCCGCAATGTTGAATACAAATTCCATTACCATCTAGCTTGTAACTTTTTAAAAAGTGAAATGGGCCATAATAAAATGAGGGCACAAGTCTTATACATCCAAATTTTACTCGAAACATAACTTTTTTATTTGTGCCTGGAATAGCTTATGTTTTTTTTAAAACAAGAATTGCGTTTCTACTTGTCATAAACAAAAAGGCGGTAAGAAGTGATGGTTTTTTCACATGAAGTTTCTGTTTGTATGCAATTCAAAAAATGATAATTATAGAATTGGGTTTATTTGATGTAGAAAAATATTTAAAACAATGCTGTGGTGTTAGTTTTTCTGAAGAACTTGTCTAAAAAAATATTTTTCTCAAACATGCAATGAAATGTTTGCGTTATGTTATTTTAGGCTTCAAAGTATCACGTTTCGGGGGATCAAGAGATAACTGTAAAGGAATTTCATACAAAATTGAAGGCAGGGAAGTATTTTTTTTTAAATTTTAATGTGAACATGGCTGTTTTTATGAACAGGCTAAATAGCTGTTTTTTTTTGAAATATACTAATGGCCTGTTGTTTGATCGGTAGTTAAACTAACTAATGGTCAAAAAACGTTACTAATGGTTAAAATCTCAAGGAAATGTGTAAATTTTTCGATTCCTTTTTCGAATTTTAACAATTAGTTGAGTTAACTACTAGGTGGCTATTATGATATAGCAATGCAGATCAGTTTACGCTGAGAAAAAAGGACAGAGCTATATAACTGCTATAGCTTTGTCCTTTACGCTCGCCTTAAAATGAACTGAATAGCTATGTCATAATAACCCCCCTGATCAAACAACTGGCCGACTGTACCTCAATGGCTTAATAGCTATTAAGGAACGATGCCGATTTCTATCAGCTGGCTCGTACTTTACTCTATGACATTTTGAGAACTCAAAACATACTTAGGCCCCCCTGGGCCCACATACCTACAAAATGATTGTGAAATCGTACTGTTGTACAATCAGATTGTAAAAGGTCCTACCCCTACACGTCTCAATTGATTGAGTTAATAATCAATCATTATGATCTATGACTTATGATCTAAGGTTATGGCTATGGTTAGTATGAAATTATCTAATAAAAAAACTAGAGTTATCAGGCTAAACATCAGGTGAAAAAAACTACATCGAGATAATTGAGAAAGATGTGTGATGAGATGATGTAGCGTGTAAGTTATTTTGATAGGATCATATTTAATACCACAAATTAAAAAAAATGAGCACTCACTACTACAGACTAAATACACAATCACACAACGTCGTGTGATGGTGATGGCACAAAAAAAAATCAACTCTGTCTAACTTTTCTAACATGATTGCGCAAACTTCAATCATAGCCGTAGACGGTCAAAAAGTTTGGGCAGTCAGTGTGATTGCACAAATAAATTGATCATCTATGGGGTGCCTTACATCATTGTCAAACAAATGCAATTAATCGTGTAATCTAGGGACTCTAGGCTATCGTTTTTGTGGAAGAGGTGATCCACAAGCATAACATACGGGTTAGAAAGGTCACTAATACAGACTGAATAACTATGTTTAGCCATTGGGTGTAGCCATGGTGTTGCCAATCGGTATGAGTGCTATACAAGTCAAACTACAGTCTGTGAGCACTTAAAAGTTGCTTGGGGTATGTACTTCTCTCTCACTCGCTTTTGATAAGAGCGCATGAGAGCGAGTGAGAGAGAAGTACAAACCCGAAGCACCTTCTTAGAGCTATCGCACTGTATGCCTAAAACGTCTGGAGGGCTGGCACAAGTTGTCCGCGACCAGTCAGAGGGCTCAGACAAGATGCACTACGCTAACTAACGTTTCTATTCGATTCGTTTTTAAACCAATCGCGTCACTGGTAGACCACGTGACTTTTCGTATCACGTCATCTTCCAGTGACGCGATTGGTTTAAAAACGAATCGAATAGAAACGTTAGTTAGCGTAGTGCATCTTGTCTGAGCCCTCTGATCTCTCTTTCTATCTAGTCTGTAACGACAGAGACGCACTGAGCGACAAGCGAAAAAATACAACTTGTGTGAGCCGCGTACTCGGATAGGCTATCATAATTTCGCAACAGGAAAGAGGGAAGAGGGATCAAAGTAGGTACTCTCCCGAGCTTGGATATATTTAATTCTAGCGGATGTATATGGACTATTAAATCGAGTTTAATGAGAGATGGCCATTCATCTGTCTTGCCAGTTCAATAGGGATTCTTATCAAAACAGAAGAATTTCTGAGTGATTCCCATCTTCCAACCTAGCCAACCCACCCATGTTGGATATTGGGAAATCACAGTGCCATCTTCCAACCTGCCTCAGGTTGGATAGTGGGAATAAATTTTATTATTTATTTTTCTTCCCATTATCCAACCTGTACTGAATAGGGGACAGTCACAGAGAATATCCCGGCCACCACTGTACTTTAACTGGCGAAGCGAAGTATATATAATAGATTTGTATATTTTTCTGTTTCTACATTTGTAGGTTTGCAACGTCGGCTTAATATTTTTTATATATATTATAAATTTTATCTTCTAGCTCAATCAAAAGGAAAACCTTGGAAAGAAAGTTTCTTAAAAAAATACGTTGTGATTATGACCAGTGATCGGGGAAAACGATGCAAAACTTTAACAAAACTTAACAAAACTTACATTACAGCCATGAAACTATTAATATCCTTATACCAAATCCGAGACAACGAGTTAAATTGAACACTAATCTGCCAATAATATTCTTATTTTTCAGTAATATTCTTATTTTTCTTGGTTGCAAGTTCCCCTTTATGTCAGCTTAACAAGTTTTATTAAAGTTTTGCACCGTTTTCCCCGATCACTGATTATGACATACGATAATTATGACCTAAAACTACTAGTCATGACTAAAAATAATTTTGGCACACAATACCTATAAACCCATATTTATAAAAAAAAACATTAATGCACTTAGAAGAAAATACACATATTTATAAGCAATCTGAACATTTAATTGTATTTTTCTTAATGACTGTACAAAAGTATAGGGTGGAAGATGATAAGGAAAATAAATGATATTTTTTTCCCAATATCCAACCTGGGTGGGATGGCTAGGTTGAAAGATGGGAATCACTCGAATTTCTTAGGAAATTTAATTAGCTTTATTGTTTATTGGAACAAAGCGAAATATCTCGCCTCATATGAGGTATATATATTTTGAAATAATTAATTTTTAAATTCCATAGCATTTCCTGAGGCAAACAAATAACAGAAAATCTAAAAAATATGCCGAACAAAAAAAACAGGTTTATTAGCAACACATACTAAACGACACACAACATGTGATTGATTTTTTGAATTTTATTTATTTATTTGGGAAACAAACAGCAATATATAACACATTAAGAAACAATCAAATTTAAAAACAACATCAGCCAAAACTTATAATGTAAATTACATTTCTGTTACAATTACAATTAAAAACAATGAGTTCACAAACAATTATAGCTAATAATAACATAAGGTAATATGTGCATATTTTCAAGTAATTTGAGGATTAGTCAGAAATTTACAAAATAAATAGGTACTTTATTTTTATGACACAGGGAATGCTCCAGGATTAAAAAACCGTTTATTTGATCTCAATAGACCTCTCTAATGCCAATTTTTTTTTTTGGTGAAATTGCATCTAGTTTCTTCCCTATTCGTTTGTGCACTTTATACAGGGACACACTGTGTGCACGTCTATACATTTGGTCTAAGGCAAAGACCTAATCTTAAAGCCTAATAAAAACTTAGAATAAAAACTCTTCGAAAAGAAACACTGGCTGAATAGCACCTTCTTGAATTCATATTGTCAGCATTCCAAAAAAGAAAATTTTAAATAAGAAATTTATTGTTCATCATGGAGTGGACGTTTTAAGTAAATTTATTTTGTATTTTGTACCAAAGTTTTAGCTTCATGTTTATGTGTTTAAAAAAAAATGCACTGATGCTTAGACCCTCGAAGCAATTTAAATGGTATGTAATTTAAGATATTTATTTTCTATTTTTGCTTTTAGTATAACAGGTTTAATTATATAATTACGAAATATGTGAAGTAACGTATGTTTTTTTCTAAGTTGCCGCAATCGCGGAGTCTGTGGCATAATAATATCGAGTCAACGCCGATGCTTCGAAATTCCTAAACTTTTAGGTCAGTAGCGTCAACGAGTCGCATGCTCGGTGTTCACTAGTCGCTCGGGCGATGATGCTAATTAACTGACTACGTGAAGTCGTCGTGTGTCCAGTTAATGCGTTGCCGACGAGTGGGCAACGCCGTTGCAATGAGTAGCTAACGGACTGAAAACTGGAGTATGACGCCTGGTAAAGGCGAGGTCTGTCCATCGTAAACTTTCACGATGCATCACCATAGACTCTGGCTGTAGTTAAGGTCTTAGAATAATAACACATAGAAACCTAGTCCGCGCACCAAACCCGTCCGACTTCAACTACACCATAATGGTGTACTCGGCGATCGCCGCCTGTCAGTAGCAATCGCGCCACACAGCGTCAATTTTTATTTATAATGACGATTTGCATTGTTAATGGTTGCCACAACATTTTAGACAAAGAAAACAAAACTCTAAAATAACAGTCCACGTGGAAGAATTATGTTTTAACTTGTCGTTTTACGTAAAACATTTACTTAAATATTATATTATTCACTAACGACATTACATGAAAATGATGCCAGTATAACGACTTTTTTTCCGCTAAATTGTCATAGTGAGTATTTGTACTATTATCTATTATGTGATATGAGTTGAATTCTGTTTATATAATTACTTGTTTTTCTCATTCAAGATTTCCTTGTAATCCGATTATTGCAGCACGTTGGACTGAAATTGTAAATAATGTAACTATTTTAGCAAAGAAGCTAATTTATTTACGATACTTTAAGTTGAATGCTACTTAAAAGAAATCGCAGCAATGTATTTTGTATCATTTTCGTATCCAGCTTTAACCGATAATAGCCGAGAAAAGACGAAAGAAAGTTGTTACAACCACGCTGCGTTACCATTGCGGGCACTCGGCGGTACTGCGTCGATTAAAAATCGCGGCGTGTGATTCCACTCCGCCAAAACACCACCGGCCGAAAAACGCTACTTTACACAACACAGGCTTTAAGATGCGTGCTGTCTCCGTGACTTTGTACCTTAGAACATTTAAACTACCTATTTAAGACATGAGATTTTATGCGAATTAGAGACAAAACATTTTCCTAGTACATAAGGGTTAATAAACGTTTAACTAAGTAACTGCAAAGAAATGATAGAATTTTACAAAAATTATTACATGAAAAAATCCCCTAGTTTAGGGGGAAATGTCGCTAGCATCATTATTTGTTTACTTGTGTGCGTGTTGTCGTGTGTCAGTACGCGTTGATTACGCCCACATGAATCCATTTTGTGCGTCACTTTTGACGGGTTGGCTGTAGGAAACTATCTTTCTATGTGTATGTGTATCTGTTAGTATTAGTCCGTAAAATCGTGAATTTACTTCCCGGAATTTTCATGGAGCTAAGATACAAAATGCAATTGGCTTGTTTCTTAGGGCTGGTTCAGACAGCATTTGACCTGCAACGTAGCTGCAAAATGGCAATTCGAAGGCAGTTCTGATGCAGTTGACGTAACAGCATCAAAACTGCATTCCGCGCACCGACTGCACGCTAGCTGCACGGTTGTAATGCAGTCCTATGGCAACTGCGATTCGACTGCAACAGAACTGTATTGCAGTTCTGATGCAGTTGAAGGAACTGCATAAAAACTGCCGTCGAACTGCCATTTTGCAGTTCAAATGTTGTCTGTCTGAACCGGCCCTTATGAGAAGTCTGCTAGGTAAAGTACCTATGTCTTAGTTTCTTCCAGTTCTAAGAGCCGTTTTTTGTAGGTGATCGCGGTTCAGCGGAGAAATGGAGGAGAAGGAACCGAAGAAGATTAACGATGACCTAATCACTTTTATGAAGAAAAGGAGTGACTCTGAGGTTCCAAGATACTCCGAGCGACTGAAAAACTATGTCACTATTCAGTAAGCATAACTCCTACCTTTTGTAAAGTGTACAGTCTAATAAAACAGAAATGGAAGATGACAATAAATCATCGGGTCGATTTTTAAAAACGGAACCCTCGAAAATTTGAAACATTTTTTTTGGTCTCAGCTGTCAATGAAGACTTCTTGAAATGAGGACTTCTTATACCGACGACATTTTTAGATTGACGACTTCTGAAAATAACGACTTCTTGAAATGACTACTTACGACTTTACGAATTGAAGACTTCTTAAAATGACGACTCTTCGAATGGACGACTTGTTGAAAAGACGACTTCACGAATTGACTACTTCTCGAATTGGTTACTTATTTCCAACTGCTATGACATGAATTTTGCGTTCGAAATAGTGTTTTGGTCATTTACCGTATTGAACGTTTCACGTCTAATCAAACGTCAGTCAAACGTTACCTATGCGTATGTAATAATGTACATCCAGCTATCATAAAGGAGAAATTTGCACTCCTAGGCACGACTAAGGTTAGGTTTTATATAAAACTACTGGGTTTATTCCACAAAATCTTCCGCATAGAAACCGCTTATCGCTAATCTCGTAGAAAAACCGCTGCGTTTACCGATATAAAAAGTATCCTCTGTGTTTATCCGGGCAATAATCTGTGATTAAAATTTTATCCAAATCCGTTCAGCCCTTTTTGCGTAATGGATATCGTAACGAGCATTAAATGGACATCGGTTTTTCTGTACGGGGTAGTTTAGGATCCAGAAGGGCCCTGCCAAGGTGTATTAGGCTAACTAACGTTTCTATTAGATTCGTTTTTAAACCAATCACGTCACTGGGAGATGACGTGATACGAAAAGTCACGTGATCTACCAGTCACGCAATTGGTTTAAAAACGAAACGAATAGAAACGTCAGTTAGCGCAATGCATCTTGGCAGGGCCCTCAGGATCCTAAACTACCCCGTACAGAAAAACCGATGTCCATTTAATGCTAGTTACAATATCCATTACGCAAAAAGGGCTGAACGGATTTGGATAAATTGGCCCTCTGTTGTAATACTATCTGCGAAGTTGTAATCTGACAACGCTTTTCCCTAAGCAGAAAAGCTGGTTCTTTTTCAAGTTCCGCATTTATGAAAACACAAATACTCACATAGGGGGAAAACATAACAGGAGTGACCATAACAGTTGAATTTTTTCCAGGGGGAGTTGTTATTTTCAGAAGTCGTCAATCTAAAATGTCGTCGTTTTAAGAAGTAATTTCAAGAAGTCGTTCATTTGAGAAGTCGTCAATCTAAAATGTCATTATTATCAGAAGTCGTTAATCTAAAATGTTGTCGTTATAAGAAGTCGTCAATTCGTGAAGTCGTCTTTTTAATAAGTCGTCATTGAACGCCGAAAGGTCACTGCTCGGCAAGTCAGCAGTCTCTAAAATCCGTGACGTGACGTCATTTTAAAGCGTTTTGTTTCTATTGTAGTTTAATTATTGTTTTTAGACATCGACGAGCCGCTGCAGTCAAACGTGCTCACGAGCATCATTCCTCACGGAAGTCAAAGGAGTCAGAGACCAAGGAAGCAGATGGAGTTAACACGTATGACCTTTCTTTTATCTCAATAGCAGTTTTTAAATTTTAAAGTTTAAAATTTCAAGGCGTAGTGTTAATATTTTATGTAAGTGCCGTCCATTGAAATATATTAAGTATGGAATATCGCCAAACAAAATGACGTTGAAATTGTCCTGTCTCCCACAACGTTTAAAGCTACACGGCTTGCGTCGAGTTGTTTTAATAATCATCACGCTTCGGTCAAAAGTTGGTAGTTTATTACGGATATTCTTGACGTTAACGTGTAGACCGCTTTTTTGGTAAGGTTTTTTATACATTTTCACCAATGAGAAAATTGAGTGCTGCTGTAATTGGTCAGGATTACTTTGATATGAGAATTTGATTAGCCAAAAGTTTCTTTCATTAAATAGCCGTCTACTTAAACACAAGAATACAAAGGTTTAATACCTACAATAATGATCATTCAGAAATAAGTTAAGAGGGGTGAAGGCTACTTGTTGTGATTTTTTTGTTGCGAAATCGAGTTTTATATTTATATTAATGTCATGCTCCCTGGATACCCCAATGTCGGTTTTGTAATGTTTTAAAGCATAACCCTAATGTATACAATATGTAACGAATTTGTACATACTTAAAAAGGAATGTACCTCAATAGATCGAGTGTACAAATTATATGAGTTTGGGGTTGCTGCGGAGCATCTCCCCAGCAACCCCTAAGATTAATTTAAGAATTTGTTATTTATTAAAACATGACGCAGTTGTACCCAATATGTACTCAATTAGTACGCACTTTATTTTAAATGTACCTCCATAGATCGAGAGTAAAAATGATCTAAACTAGGGGTTGCCGTGGAGCATCTCGCCAGCAACCCCAAACATTGAATTTAAGAAATTGTTTTTTATTCTGTCGACATGTTGAGCAAAAGCTTTATTCTCTTTATAAAGTACAGCATACGCTTGCAAATCAGAATCAAATGCGAAAGTGTTTCAGTTCATTTGTACTCTCGATCTATGGAGGTGCATTTAAAAAAAAGTGTGTACTAATTCAATACATATTGCGTACAACAGCGTAATGTTTTAATAAATAATAATTTCTTAAATTCCCTGTTTGGGGTTGCTGGGGAGATTCTCCACAGCAAACCCAAATTCAGATCATTTGTACTCTTGCTCTATGGAGGTACATTAAAAAAAAAGTGCGTACTAATTCAGTACATATTGGGTACAACAGCGTTATGTTTTAATAAATGACAAATTCTTAAATTAATCTTAGGGGTTGCTGGGGAGATGCTCCACAGCAACCCTAAACTTATATAATTTTTACACTCGATCTATTGAGGTACATTTCTTTTTAAGTATGTACAAAATTTGGTACATATTGTGTACATTATTTTATACTTTAAAACATAACAAAAAAGACAGTGGGGTGTCCAGGGAGCATGACATTTATATTAAGGTATTCGGTTAATTGTAAACTTTACTTGTATCTACAAGTAATATAAATAAAACTCAATATAATTAGCAAAAAAATGTCAGCTAAAACAAATAGCTACCCCTCGATTTGTTCCCGATTCGTCGTATTCCTGTTTCGTCGTATTCCTGATTGGTCGTATTCCTGATTCGTCGGATTATTATAATCGAATGGAACTATGCAATTACCACGGCTCCACTTAAGTTTTAAAAATGAAGATTAAGATTTTTTCTACAATAAAAGCGTTTTTATATAAGATATTTTTTTACACACATGCTACATATATTGGTATTATATTATTAAACAAAGCCTTTTTAAACATTCAATGGCGTTCCAAGATTATGCGACATGAAGGGAAAGTACCTTAAATATTGTAGATAGGACATTTTGCTGAAAGGAGTGTCGAATTTATTTAAAAAAAAACTAATTTAATACATTCAAAGATTTACGAAAAATGACTTTCGCCGCCTGGGAATCGAACTGACTCAAATGTGAAAAAAAAAACACCGTGTATTTTTATGTTGCCAATAGAAAGAGGAAATCAAACGGATAAACGTGTATTTCAAAAATTTTATCTCTAAAACTGTTTTGACCTTGCGTATTTTCATACAAAATACGAAAAAAGAAATTCTCCCTGAATACAGTACAGCCAGCGTCAAAAGTCAATGATCATTTTTGTACTTTGTCGCTTTCAGATGTTTGACAACTTCATATGGTAGTTGGAACCTCACGTTAAAGCGATATGGTTCCAAATTGATAACTTACTTTTAACACTGACTGTACTTATTATTTTATGAAATAAAATTATGTCTTCTCACGGTAAAACACTGGCTCTTCAATATTTAGATCACTTTCCCTTCATGTCTCTTAGTCGTGGGACACCCGGTACCTATATATATTATGTCGAACTATATATATTGTATAAGTATGTAAAACTGCTCTTCGGGAAGGCGGATAAATAATGGTCTATTATTTGTAATGATTTTATATAGATAATTCCGACGAAACGGGAATACGACGAAACAGGAATGCAACGGATCGGGAATGCGACGAAACAGGAATACGACGAATCGGGAACAAACCGAGTTACACTAATTTCTTTCGTGCTTTATAAAATACAAAAAATCTATAGTAGTGTAAAAAAACATTGTTTCGTTGTAGTAAATTTTTTGTTGCGTAAGTTGACAAATGACAACCGTTTCCCATTGAGACGGAAAGTCAACTGATCACCACTTGGTGCGGTCACTTGACATTAGCGCGTTTTGAACGACAGCCACTAGGTACTCTTCTATACTTATTGTATTTCGATGGTACCTTCACGTCTTATGTTATCTTAAACTAGTGTGACCACTAAATTAATCGCTTTTTCGGTAATAAGACTTGTGAAAGTGATCTGATTTTTAGTCGCTTGTATATTTTTCTAATTCTTGATGAACTTTTTTTGGAGTTTTTGATTTCTTGACGCATTGACGCAGCTGTTCTCTTATAGGTACTCCAAATAAAAATACTGAGACTATTGAAGTCGGGGTTAGCACTATATCCTACTAGTATTACAATATGTTGGATTCACTATAGACTTTGCATATAACACAAAGTGAGCTGCCCAGATTATAAACTAGGGTCATGTATTTGTAAAATAAAATCATATCGCATTCGTGCATATACGCGTTATGGTACAGTGATCAGGATACGACGCAAGTTCAGGCTCACCACTATGATCTACACGTTCCCTGAATAATCTGGCTGCTTCAAAAGTGTTACCTCTTGCGTAAACATAATACCTAGTCTCTGTTTAACAAGACATCGCTTATTCAAAATAAGAAGAGCAAATTTTTCAAAACAAAATCAATCAAAATCTATTCTCATCATAAGGAAATCAAAAAGCCCAGAATGTAGCCAGGTCGTTTAAAATCACTAAGAGAAAGAGCAAATCCCAAAGCAAATCAGAAACAAGTCGTTTTTAAATAACAATGAAAATTAAAATCAGTATATTAAAATGCAGCAACATACAAGATAATGATTTAGTAGCGAGATGCCTACTATCGCAATTATTTGCCTTTTTTACATTTTCATACAATAGGTAGCTCAACGCCAATTGACCAATGGTTTCTATTTCAAAATCCAATCTAACAGAGTCGACGGAGCTCCGCTTATGAGGAGCTCCTATTTCTGAGCGTTTTGGCCCTCCGGGCCTGCTGAAGAACTAATAAAACCAAAACCTACCTCATATTTATGTTGTGCCGTGGGGAAGTCACTGCTAAGAAAAAAGCAGTCATAGCGCGAGTACGTGTATGGAGGTTTTATAAAGTTGGCGTTACGCAACCTGTTGTTTGAAAATGTAAAAAAGGCAACTAAGTGCGACAGTAGGCATCTCGCTACTAAGCCAACATAATTGCGATCGTGTCCGAAAATTTGAGAACATAGATCTGTTACTGTACTGACTAATACCGCGTAGAAAAAACTTTCCATTTGCATTTTTCATAATTTTATTTTTTCTGCAATATCATTTCTTCCCATTGTTTTTTTTACCAATTTCATATTTTCCATTTTGGTTTTCCCCACTTGCATGTCTAAATTCAAAATCAATTTTACTGAGTCGTCGGAGCTCCTATTTGTGTGTGCTATGGCCCTTCAGGCCTTCTGCAAAACTAACATAATCTAAACACATCTACCTATTTCGACTTAATTACAATGGCATTGGTGATTGTAATTGTATAGGAACTGTACCAACAGCTGTGGTTCAGCCAGATGTGGCTCTTGATTCTTCTAAGCTAAGTGCCCCAAAAATAGTTTTAGATGAGTCCCCTAGACAAATTAGCAATAATAAAACTATTATTTATTCGGATCAGATAGGGTCTGGAATGGGTTTCATGTTAAGAAACAAATTGGCACAAAATGTAACAAATTTTTGTTATCATAATGCAAATCTTATGCAATTATGTCATTTAATATCAAAGGGAAGTTATGACAGTTCTACTACTCTAGTGATTCTAGTAGGAAACAGTCTTGGTATAGATAAGTCTAGTGTAGGTAGATTATTGTCAACATTAAACCTTATTGAAGAGGCAGGCATAGGTAAAATTATACTTTGTGCATTACCATATTCAAAAAATATGCCATACAATTATAATAATAAAATAGCATACTTAAATTCTTTAATGTATAATGCTATATGTCATAATAGTAAATATCATTTCTTCGACTTAAATAAATTTATTAAGCACCTCACGCTAACATCTGAAAAAATTCATTTGCCAAAGAAATATATTTTGACTTTGGTAGAACTTTTGGCTTTTAATATAGAACCAAATAGATATAACAGTGGTACAAATTCCATTCCTAATCATTTAAACTAAAGTATAGGACAGCGGAAACACCTTTGAGTATAAATATAGTTCATCAAAATATCCAAGGGTTTTCCAGCAAAGAATTAGAAGTAGGATTATTTTTAGATACTGAGAATGTACACATTATGTGTATTACTGAACATTGGCTTAGATCAGATCAATTAATTTTTGATTTCGTTAATTTTAAATTAGTTAGTTTTTTTGCCAGAAAATCCGCCATTCATGGTGGTTCGTTAATAATTGTTAAAAGTACCGTTAAATCCAAAGAAAGGAAAGATATTGTTAGGCTATCCATAGAGAGGCTTGTAGAAATCTCATGCATAGAATTAGAAAATTACATAATTATCTGTGTTTACAGACCACCGTCAGCTGATTTTAGCACATTTGAATCCAGTATGGAAAATGTGTTAAAATTAGTATGTAAAACCCAAAAGCATGTTATTGTCTGTGGAGATTTTAATGTTAATTTACTGGAATCTTCAAATAATACTATTAAGATCTTAAGTTTATTTAAATCTTTTAACTTAGGTAATTTGTTCTTTGAACCTACACGGATAGGAGTTTCAAGTGCTACCTGTTTAGACAATATTTATTGTAATTGCGAGTGTTTGGATAAGGAAATATTTAATTGCTTTAATTCTGATCATAGTGGCCAGAAGGCTTCTTTTTTAAATGATTTTCATCAAGAACCGCAGGCAATAACATACAGACCCATAACTAGCAATCGTTTAGAATTATTCAAAAATAAAGTTGAGAGCAATCTCTGTGGGTTATCCTTTTCAAATAATGATTCTAATAGTATTTATAAAGATTTGTTTGATATAATTCTTCATCAATTTAACAACAATTTTAAGATGAAAACTGTTTCTGGGTCAAAAACTAAGTTTAGTGAATGGGCTACTGTAGGCATCCATAGAAGTAGAAATAGGCTTTATGAACTATATAGAGAGAGGGAGGAGAACAAGAATGCTGACTTCTTAGTTTACGTTAAGAATTATTCGAGGACCTTCAAGCGAGTTTGCTTAACTGCTAAGTCAAACTTTTTAAGTCTTAAACTCAAAGCTTCTGATAATAAGGTAAAAACGGCGTGGAAACTTATAAATAGAGAAACGGGTAAATCTAAAACTCGTGATAATCACTGTTAGGCGATGGGCTTGCAACCTGTCACTAATACACTGGTAAACATCTTAGCCTGATTATGCAAAATGTGGTTACAGAATGAACAACAAGCTTTTAGAATTGTTGGCAATTCTGTAGCTCTGCCTACCCCAAACTGGGAATAAAGGCGTGAGTTTATGTATGTATGTCGTGATAATCAAGTCACCCTAAACAAGGGTGACAAACCAATCACGTCAAACAAAGACGTGGCCTTAGCGTTCGAAGATTATTTCTCCACTATAGCTATTAATACAACGAAATGTCTTCAATCATCTGCGATTGTAGCTCAAAAACTACTTTGTGCTAATGTTACTAAATGTAATGTAACCTTTGATTTTAGCCATGTAGATTCAATTTCTATTGTTAAGGTATTTAAATCGCTCAGTTTAAAAAAAACTGAGGATTTATGGGGAGCGTCAGTTAAAGTGATCCATCATGTCATAGATATAATTGCACCTCACTTAGCTTTAATCTACAATAATTGCATTTCAGAGGGGGTTTTTCCAAATCTTATGAAATATAGTAAAGTCATACCACTTTTTAAATCGGGCGACATGAGTGATTTAACGAATTTCCGTCCCATTTCTATTCTACCGGTTTTAAGTAAAGTTTTTGAGAAGTTAATGTTAAAAGATATGTTAGGTCACTTCAATAGAAATAAACTGCTTAACAGTAATCAGTTCGGCTTCACCAGAGGACGATCCACAACTGATGCAGCATCTGTACTCATTAAATATATTATATACAATATTTCGGAGAAATCCTGTGATGCAATAGGAATTTTTTGTGACCTTTCCAAAGCTTTCGATTGCGTAGATCATGCGACTCTTATATTAAAATTAGAACATTATGGTCTGTCAAATAATTCTTTAAATCTTATGTCTTCATATCTTAGTGATAGAACACAAACGGTTGTTGTAAACCAAACACAGTCCATTGGAGCAACTGTTAAATTAGGTGTGCCTCAGGGCTCTATATTAGGTCCTTTCTTATTTCTGGTCTATATAAATGACTTACCACCCACGGTAGATAACCTTTGTGATATTGTGCTATTTGCTGATGATACTTCCTTAATTTTCAAGGTGGACCGAAAATCCGTCGATTACAGTAGGATAAACGCCACGCTGGTTAAAGTACTTAATTGGTTTACTATTAACAATTTGCTACTTAACGCTAAGAAAACTAAATGTGTTAGGTTCGTTTTGCCTAATGTTAGACCGGTAGAATCTAGTATATTTCTAAATGATGAGTGTTTGGAGATGGTGGACAAGGCGCTTTTCTTAGGGATAACTATAGACAAAAACTTGCAATGGAGTCCCCATATAGCAGTACTAGCAGGTAAATTAAGTTCGGCAGCTTATGCTGTTAGGAAAATCAGGCAACTTACCAATGTTGAGACAGCTCGCTTAGTTTATTATAGTTATTTTCATAGTGTTATGTCGTACGGTATTCTGGTTTGGGGAAAAGCTGCTGACATACAGACTATATTCGTGTCACAAAAAAGACCCATTCGTTCCATATATAACCTAAACTCCCGTGATTCCTTAAGATTACTATTTAAAGAAATTAGTATTTTGACAGTAGCGTCACAATTTATTAATGAGAATATTATTTATGTCATTAAAAATCAAGACTCTTTTGTTAAGAATTGTGATATACATAATTTGAATACAAGAAATAAAAATAAAATTGCTATTAAAAAATTTCGTGTCCGTAAGGTATATAAATCATTTGTTGGTCAATGCATTCATTTCTATAATAAATTACCTGACGAAGTTTTAAAGTTATCATTTCCAGCACTTAAAAATTACTTGAAAACGTCGTTGATGTCGAAAGCTTATTATAGGGTCGAGGACTATCTAACAGATAAAAATGCTTGGCCTAAATTAAACACCTAAATAACTTAGTAATAGCTTAGTCAGGAAAATATCTAAACATTGTAGGTATAATTATTGTCTAGGGGACAAGGTTTCTGTAGGAGAATGTATCAAAACTATAAACTATATATATATATATATATATATATATTATATATATATATATACATATACTTACCCATTATATATATATATATAATTATTATTATTACCATTTAAGAGTTCATCTGAACATACTGAGTTTTGACACATTTTCCTGCTCAACTACGCATGATATATATATTTTAATGTTAAATTCATTGTTTTATATAATGCTAGGTTAAGTTCTATAATTGTATAAGTAATTTAAAAAAAAAACGACAGACTGTTGAGTTTCTTGCGGCGTTTCTTATCAGCAGTGGTCTCTTGCAAAGCGCTGGTAGATTTTTGACGTGTAAAAGTGCCCGTGCGACCTACTTACTGAATAAACATCTTTTATCTTTTTATCTTTAACAATGGGAAATTTTGCGAGTGGGGCAAATCCTAAATGGAAAATATGCGATGCGATTGCTATAAATTCAAAATGGGAAACAATGCTATTGGAGAAAAAATAAAATGGGGAAAACTGCGACTGGAAAGTGTGCTACGCGGAATTAATCAGTTTGAGGAACCGATCTAACTATCCGAAAATTAAATTCTAAATCCGGAAATGATAGATTGTACTCGCTTCTACAATTTGTTTAGGTAAAGGTATGTGTTACATAGAAGCACGAATATCGGAGTTCGGTTCTTAATGTGATTAATAAACCTAATTATCGGTGCCATTTTTTGAGTTTGATTAACTTTAGTCATTACGACAAAAGGTGAGAAAGGTCACAGCTCATTAGAACCACCCGGCACCCGACCAGCACCGCCTCGCCTCGAGCGGTTAGTATTCTTTATAAGGATTTGTATGGGCATGCGCTTACTAAATCAACTACGCTACGCCCCGGGTGGTTCTACGCTACGTAGTTGATTTAGTGAGCGCATGCCCATACAAATCCATATAAAGAATACTAACCGCTCGAGGCGAGGTGGTGCGGGTCGGGTGGTTCTAATGAGCTGTGACCTCTAATGATCAAGTAAGTTTTGATTAAAAAATTTGATAATCCATTAATGATGGATCAAAGAATATTAGGGTAGAAAGTTAATTAAATAAGTTGAAGTTTGAAGACAGGTGTTTTTTTTTTAAACAACCTTCAAAGCCTTTTATGCCCATGCTTGATCTTCTCTTATGTTGTGATTCGATTTTTATATTTTTTATTAAACGACAATGTTTTTTTGAAACATGACACATGTACTAAATATTTAGCTATTTATTAAATCGGCATTTAATAAAATTATTGTAGTTAGTATGAGCAAGCAAGCAAGCAAGTAGCAAGTATCGCAGTTTATTAGAAAATTATAAAAAAGCCCTCAAGTCCTAAACTCCAAAAAATCACAGGACATAAAAGTATAGGGGGATGATTCGGATGCCTCTGGACTTTCGCTTGACTTAATTTTCTGGGAGACCCTATATACTTACCTATAGTATAAGATAGGAACGTTCTCGAATAGTGTAAAGTTCAATTCTTTGATAGGAATAGTGTCTTTTATTTGAATACGCAAATTAAACTGTCATGTAAATAATAAACTATCAGTCATATTTCCGAGTTCTGATTGAATAATTCATTTATAGGATGTTTACGCTATCTCCACTTCGAGCAAGGTCAGTATAGCATTTTTTTATTTATATTATTATCTTTTTGATACTTAGTCTCACTGAAAAGGTTCTCAGAGTTCATAGTTATCTTATTTTATCTTTTACTAAAATTATAATGCTAACTTCGACTCCATTAATTAAATACTTTATTTATTTAAACTTTATTGAACAAAAATGGGACAAATGGCAACGAATGGCGGATGGATGATTCCTTAAGTCAT
Source organism: Acleris literana (assembly GCA_946894065.1). Classification (NCBI taxonomy): domain Eukaryota; kingdom Metazoa; phylum Arthropoda; class Insecta; order Lepidoptera; family Tortricidae; genus Acleris; species Acleris literana. Next base: position 9,766,681 of record OX335669.1, on the reverse strand, counting down.
TTGTAGGTATCAAAAGTTCGATCCCTAATTACGACTAATTATGATGAATTGTGACTAATTTTCTGAATTATGAACGAACAAAGCAATATCCAAAGACGGCCATTAGGAGTTTGCGTATTACATAGTTATTTGTAGAAACTTGGATGTAATCTTCACGTTGTTGCCAGATTCCATTTTATTAGAACATGGCCAATAGACTGTTAGTAGCTCTCGTTTTTTTTTCAGAGACCCGCAGATAAAAGATGATGACAGCTCGGGGCGAGCTACGAGAAGAGGGTAAGTTTTTGGGCAATTTTTAATTACTATACATAGTGTTGGTAAAGACTCAAGTCCTTGGAGTCTCCAATTCTAAGACTCGACTTAGTTTTTTAGACTCGAGTCATTGAAGCGAAGCTCGAGTTCTTTTAAACTTGGGAGGGACTTGAGTCTTCTGTAGTCTTCTATAGAGACTCACTTTTAGAAAAGTGAGTCTTCTATAAGGACTTGAGTGTTTTGTTTACGCTTAATATTTTGTTACGTAGTTACTATTAGAACTCAACTAGACTGTATCCATTTCTTGCCTGATCCGATCTTGATTAATCCAATAATAAAAATTGACAACCATATCGGATTCAAATTATTAAAAAAGTTATAGTTAGTTCCTAGTTATTTTTATTTTTATTTCAAACATTTCTGCAACATGACATCTTGTCAATTTCATTAGGTAGTCATCTTTTATATATTTGAATAGAAACTTCAAAAATGAGTCTTCATTATACTGCCCCCGATAGTAAAAAGGGCGCATCTAACACTTTTGTCAAAAATGAGTTAATTATACTGCCGTGATCAGCAGAAAAAGAGCCACCTACTGATATTTTGTTTTTTCCTAGGTAGGCTAGATTAGAAGTTACCATAAGCAAAAAGGGCGTAACTTTAGTCACTTTGTTGCAAAAACTTCATTAAAAAGACGCATGCGAAACATGCACGCGAAACATGTAGGTGGTCTTCGTAAAAAAGATGTCCCGCCCTTTTTCAGGACTCGATAAGACTCGAAAAAGGACTCTAATCACGACTAAAAAGACTCTGAAGTCTTTTAAGCTCAGAGTTCCGTAAATATGAGTAGAGTTCTTGCAATGTAGACTTCAAAAACTTGAGTCGTTACCAACACTACTATACAGACTTATCTTTTTATCAGCTTTTATTTAACTTTCACTGTTTGTATGTATGTAAGTTATCCGTTTCAAATCTTGTAAGACAATTTTTTAACAGTTCCCATTAACGCATTCACTGCCAGGGGGCGTGGCCTAGGAAATAGTACATTGTGTATTAAGGGTGGTAAAGACAGAATTACAAACGAGAGTCTGTTAGAAGCCCGAAGCCGAAGGCTGAGGGCTTTAATGACTCGAGCTTTGTATTTCCTTTACCACCCGTCTAACATACAATGTTTTTCATCACAATTGCGAGGAAATGAAATAGAATCAGCCAAAAGATCATATTTTTAACTTACGATTGTCACTAATAATTTTAGCCGCGTTGGCGATGTCCGGCGGACCGGGCATTATCCATTTCTTCTGATGACGACATGTTTTTTATTGATTTTAATATGTGCACAAAGACACCCTTTTAATTATTATTTTGCAATCACATAGTTTATAATCAGTATTTATAAATTAGCGGCAGACTACAGTCTACATCATTGTCTATGACTTACCACAGATAATACCAAACGTGTTCAGGAGTCCGATTCTAGTGACAGTCGAGATCAATATTTCATATGCGAGATTTTTTAGAAAATTGTATGCAACTGACAATTCATCTCGAATGAAACTTCATATCGAATGGCACAAGAATTGGGGTCTTGGCGTATTATGATAGTTTGAGTCCGCGTATTATATTTTAAAAAAAAGCTATTACGCACGATAGGGCGTAATGGTAAAAAAAAGGCCCGCGGGTATTATTTTGGATTTACGGTCGATTTTTCTAGCATATTAGACCACTATTTACGAGCAAGTGTGATGAAAAAACTTGTATGACGGTGAACGCATATGCTTCGGTGGCAGTGACTGCGTTAATGGAATGGGCTGACATTTGAACCACGTATATAAACCCGATGACAATGCAACATTATGGTATCTAAGAGCTGATCTGAAGGAGTCTGAATGTGGCCACAGGATCTCCGGTATACTTAACGTTAAGTCTGTTCATCCGTACTTGTCTTATGTAGTAAACAACTGTCTAACCTCAAAATTAACCTTTTTTTGGCTAAAACAGCTCTTTTGCCGTAAATAAAGTAAACTGAAAAAGAATTTTGGGTATCATTTTCCCAATGTATTGTCTGTCATTGCTTTATTTTGTTTAAAATAGTGGTTTTAGCCTAGGTTCATTTTGAGGTTAGAAAGTTATTTACTATATAAGACAGTTAAGAATGAACAGACCTTCGATCCACTGTGATTGGGACTAATTCGTATTGTTAAAAAAAGTACAGTCGGCAACAAAAGCGGAAATCTGATCAGGGGATCCGTGAGGAATTGAGGGAACTCCCCAAATATTATTGGCATACACATAGCAATTTTGAAAATTTCAGTAACAAGTCCAGCATTTGCATTCGGAAAGTAACACTTGGTGAAATTTTTACAACTTTGTCGACCAAAATATAACTACTAATGTGTAAAAGATTTTTTTTTCTTTTACTTATCTAAAAAATACAAAAAACCGCAAATTTTTATTACTTTTTGCGCTTTTGAATGCGGTTTTGTTTTTTTTTTAATTCCCATTTGTTTTTGGTGGGATATCAGAACTTATATAGTACTCGAATGATGAGTAAGTACGCGTAATTAAAGTTCGACGACCTTTTTCGCCTGTGTTTACCGTTAAAAGTTCGCGTACTTAGGGTGACACACGAGCGCGTAAGGTCGCCGAGCCACAAGTACGGCGTACTTACTCGCACGCCTATCTGGGACTAAACGGCTCAACCGTTTTTTTTTATCTGTATAAATATTTGGCAGGTACAGTGAGCTTCATAAATGCATGGACACCTTAACGTCTATAATGCTGTGAACACGTGAGCCCACTTTCTTAAGAAACAACCTAGATGGCGTTGTTAACTGAGGCAGTTCGATTATTGTTTGCTACAACTACTAATTTGACGTTTTAGTATTAGAATCGATAATTTCGCCAGTTCACCCTGAAGGGCCGCTGGCGTAGTTAGTTAACACCCTGACTAAAGCCTTAATCACAGGGTCAGACCGCGGGTCGGGAGATCGATTCTGTCTATTGTATTTTTTAAACTATGTTGTTTCACGAATTAGATGAATGTATTCTTTTTTAATCATTATCGTTTTCAAAACATGATACTTTTGTTACTCAAAATAAAAAATCTTTGTTTCTTTTATGTATAATATTAAATTCTTAAAAAATTCAATTTAGTAAACTGTAAAATTAGATTGTTTATAATATTACATTAGTAACAATAAAACGAGTACCTAATACATACTTAGTATTCGTTTCCGAAATTGGAAAGAGATTGAAGCTTAACCACAATAAAATAGTAATTATTTACAAATATATTGCTAACTAGAGACCGGGTTACCTTAACAGTCAAACGCATAAAATTTAACTATGTTCTACAGTTTTGACCACTTACTACTAGCGACCCGCCCTCGCTTCGCTTCGGTAATATAAGTAAAAATAACCCAAGTTCATGTGGAATAATATAAATAATTTTTAGATAGGTGCATTTGCATAGAGGTTTGCAGAGGGATACAGAATTCACTTTATTTGGCCACAAATTAGAAGTTCTTGTGGACTTACGTTCGGCCTACTTGGATGTTCAGTAGAAGATTCTTTGGCTCTCTGAGATCTGTTTATCCCTGTCGCCTATAAGCCGAACGTCACGCTCAGTAGAAGATTATCTGACTCGCTGAGATCTGTCTATCCCTATCAACTCTCAGACGCACGTCACGTTCATTTCATTTCATTTCATTTCATTTCATTTCATTAGATGATTCTCTATTTCTTCGCAAAGAATTACTTTCTCTTCTATTTCAAAGCCTGATTTCCCTTTCTTCTTCGATTTTGTCATTAAGACGTCAATTGTTTCTATTATTATCCCTAGTTCGACAACCTATATTAGAACGACTTCTTAGAGGGATAATTCATTTTGAGTTTCCTACTTTTAAAAAAACGTGTGCGTCTCGGGACGCCCGACAGAAGTGATAACTTAAACTAATCTAAGTTGAACTATACCGCCCCGCCCCGCTGCCGTATGCGTGAGAGAAAGGGAAGCCAGATAGACTGGCGCCGTAACGCGTTACGTAACGAAGCGGTTTACCTTCCCATAAAAAGTTATCACTTCAAAAAATCTATTGACCCAAATCCACAAAATTACACAAACAAAAACAAATTGCTACTAAACTAACACCCGCCAGGCTATGGTAACATGCTAAAAGCATATATGTTAACGTTTATTTTTAAAGTTACAACAGAAAATATGTAAGTGTTTACAACACAACCTTAAAATAATAAAAATGGAGTATTATCCCTTAAATCCACAAAATTTAATAATAAACACTACCTCTCGTTGATAGCCTAATATGTATTTTAAAAAAACACTGGGAATAAAACTAACGCCAGCCAGGCTATGCCAAAAGCATAAAACTTAATTTATTTACCTATATTAATTTATTTCCCTTTTACCCAAATTAATTTATTTACCTATTGTACAATGTATTCAAAAATTATGAAATAAGTACAATTACTTTTAATCAAAACCTAAACTCAATCTAACTAACCTACCCATTTCCCGAATTTAATAATCGGAAAATCTTGTATTTCTTTATTCATTAATAGCGGCCCGCCCCGGCTTCGCTCGGGTGTGGTTTAGTAGGTATGTTCATTTTATATTAAGATCGTTGTGCTACTACAACGAAGAACATTGAATTATTGTTTAAAAATTACTATGATTTTCACGTGGCGTTGCTTGCGGCGAGCTTGAAATGTCTTAAAGCTTTGAAATAATTATATCAACTAAGAAGTGGGACTACATAGGCTTATTATGATTAGGTACAAAAATAATTTAATTAAAAAAAAAGACATAAAATCGCTTTCAAAAACGCAAAAAATAACTTCAATTAAAATTATAGGTGATAAATAGGCGACTCCAACTGAAGTCGGTGACTCAAAATATTTTCAACCAAAAGCAGACTTCTGTTGGACTAACCTATTACCTATCATTTTAATAGAAGTTATTTTTTGCGTTTTTGAAGGCGGTTTTTTATTTTTTAAAACATTTATTTTATTCAACTTGTTTTGTTAGTATGTAGCATGTAGGTACGTTATAATGTGGGAGTCTAATTTTGGAAGTTTATTTTTAACCAGTTCCCGTTATAGGATTTGGCTGAAATTTGGTACACAATATAAACCCACTGACAATGCAATAATAAAGTACAGCTACAAAAAAAGGTTGTCAGAAAAGTGAAATGTTTAACAAAAACTTATTGTTTAAGTACCTACGGTAGATAATCGGATTTGAATAGAAATGTTAATGCTTTGTTATGGAATAAATGTTTGAACTTAACACTCGCTTCTCTTTAGCTGAAAAACGGATAAATAAATTGATTGCTTTGAAACAACAGGAATCCCGTACAAATTTTCAACCCCTTTTTTATTCCCTTAAGGGTTGAATTTCCATACGCGGTAAAATTATATTTCTTTAATTCGTACCAGCAGCCTAAATTTTAAATTTGATGTAATTTACTTCAAAAATGACGTATCTCCCATACAAACTTTAATCCACTATTTCGACCCTTTAGAGATCAAATTAAAAAAAATGAATATGGTACATTTACAGCCTCATATTTATAAGCCTTAATACTAAATATCATGTTCGTAGCTTTAAAAATGACGAACTACCATACAACGGTTTATCCCCTATTTCACCCCTTTAGGGGTTGAATTTCGAAAAATCCTCTCTTATTACTTGCTTACGTCAAAAAACATACGTACTGTTAAAGTTTCATGTTTGTAGCTTCAGTAGTTTCGGCTGGGCGTTGATGAGTGACGCGCATTCCGGTTCTCTCTTTATAATAGTATAGATATAATAATAATAACTGTAAAGTCGTGTGTAAATTAATGGTGTGATTTGTTTGACCTTATCTTTAAAATAAGATAATTATTTATTGTCACAAAACAGTATAAACACGTAAAAAAGGCGAAAACAATGTTTAATTTTGCATTCATTACTTACGTTAATCCGGTCTCCAGTTATCCACTCGCATCACTTATATACTAAACTTCAACACCTAGTGTAACTCCCACTCTGTTCGATTACACCTTGCATTCGGGAACGGATTGAATCGATAGGATTCTTACAGAGATTGGAACCACGAATACTACCCCAAATGGTTGAACACTGATCTTCTAAGGCTTTCGGAGTTCGCTCATTCTGGTGATTATGTTATGGTGACCTAGCCAGGCCGAGGAATAACCCTAATTATATGCTCTTTTATGGGTTTGGCAGCATGCCTACGATGATGCAGACCCTCACTGTAGAACACGACGAATAGTATACAGACTTGTATTAAATAATCCAGCGTAGTGAGTTGTTGGTTTAAATCCATTCTTTATAATCCCTCACCGTGGCTTGACACGGGGTGTGCTGTTGCTGTGCTTATGAGTTGTGGTCTACAGACCCGTTCTTTGCCGGGGTAGCAAAGATCCCTCCTCTTCAAAGCGCCGTACCCATAAGACAACACAACATTTTCATCTTTAAAAAAATTGAATTTTTAATAAGAATTAAAGATAAAAGTAAATTAAAATAAATAAATACAAAAAGAAATTATTTTTTAATAAAAAGATGAGTAAAAAAATACGACTTACGTTCACACCGGTTTCTCTAGCGATATCTGACAAATTTCTGCCTTCACTGTGCAAACCAATTATTTGCTTTATTTTGACCAGGTCAATATTGCACCGAGAAGTCATATTTTCAACAAAAGTAAAATCTTAACATAAGGCAATCGATTAAGCAGCTAACGAATGAACGAGCGTAAGTCTTTGTAATAATCAGTCTGGTATTTATAAATCTTTATTAGTCTACCTTCTAGTAGTGATCTTACTTAACGTGTTTCTGTTTTTTGTAAAAATATGCAAATCATAATAAACTACTAATGAATTTCATCTTACCAATTAATGGCTCGATGGTCCTACGGCACAAATTGCCGCCTACATTCACGGTCCCGAGTGAGTACCGGGTTCGAATCCACTTCGTGGATGAAAAACGTTTTTGATAATTTGAACCTCTTAATTTGGAATTGACTAATACTCAAAACAGTCAAAACTACTTCAATCATCTATTATACTAAAATATAAAACTTACGAGTATTACAAAAAAGAAAAAATGTTTGATTGTATAGTACGCGGATAAAAATATTTTTATTATATTTTTAGAGATTACCTGCAACAACGCCATCTAGTAAAATCTTGTTGAACTACTACGAGCGGATAGATGGAGTTGTCCATGCACCTTATGAAGCCCACTGTATGAGAATACGTGGTAGAGTAGGTATATTTCATAAGGTTTGTACGAAAAAAAAGGAAAAGTTATGAGGGTGGGAAATAGGGTCTGAATGGGTTCGTGTTAGTGTCGTTCGGCATTTTTCTTAAACTTGTCCGGACACACTACCGTGTGTCTAGAAAAAAGTACGTGCCCGTAGTAAGTTCTCGCTTTCTCAGGCGCACGAAGGACATAACGCACAGCGGCGGGCGTTCGCGCTCTGGCTCCAACTCGGCATCGGGCGAACCGCAAGAGCGCTTCGGCCGGCGCAGGCGCCGCCGCCGTCGCCGCCGCCGTCGCCGTCGTCGATCGGGCAGGGTAACTATTACCATACTTTATACTCCAATTACTTTAACGATCATTTCATTCAATTTGTGGCTGGATCGATTCTTTTTAGCAAATATTTTGTCATTGACCTTGACTTTTACGTAACAATCGAAAATATCGAAATAGTCACTATGAAGCATAGTTGCCCATGGAGGAGCAAAGTAGAAACATTTTACGGTACTTACCCCGGTACGTAATTAAGAATCACAGCATTTACCAATAATAAGATAACTTTATTCTCTAGGCTATAAAATATATGTTTATACATTGTACCTACTATCTAATAAGGATTAGTAGAAATAAGTCTCATGGATAGCCAAGCAAGTTTTGTAACACAATTTTGTCTACAGCGTCGCCGTGGCCGTCGTCATAGGCGCAGACGCCGCAGCTCCAGCCGCCGACGACGTCGTAGGAGTCACGGCCGCCGCCGCCGCCGCTTCCGCAGGCGTCGCCGCCGTTAAGCTCCGCCAGCGCCAGGGACCAACTAAATACCAAGACTTTTTGCAGGCTTTCTTTAAAATATTGTCCTTGTGATATTGTACCTACTCATACTAAATCAAAAATTTCATTCTTAGATGTTTGTTTTTGGGAGTTATCAGTGATAAATTTATAGTGTAGTTTTGAGGTTCTTTGCTTTTGCAATAAATTTATAGTAAAAAATAACTAACCTTTACTTTATCAAATTACAGTACTCACTAAGGTCTCTTCATTCTTACTTGTCTTATATAGTAAACAACTTTCTAACCTCAAAATGAACCTTTTTTTTGGCTAAAAGGGCTCTTTTATCGTAAATAAAGTAAACTGAGTAAACATTTTGGACATCACTTGGCCAATGTATTGTCTGTGATTGCTTTATTTTGTATAAAATAGCGGATTTAGCCAAAAAATGCATTTTGGGTTTGGGGTAAGAAAGTTGTTGAAAGACGAGTAAGAATGAACCTGTGGAACATAGAGGTAGGAAAGCATAGAGGGAGTATAAAAACGGGTAATAGAATTATTCTCTATTCGCACCTGTTACAAATGCCCTTCGTTAAAAAGTCGTCTAAAGTCAGTTCCTATTCAGACTGCCAAAGTAAATAACAAGTATACCTGACTGTAATTGTATTTTGATAGAGAATGAAATAGTGATGTGATGGGACTAATTTTACCTCTAATTAGTTGATTAAAAAGGTTGATATATATTCATCATCATCATCTAATACGTGAATTTAGACCAAGCGAAAGAGCAAGAATACTCCCGCCCGACTCACCTCCACACTGCTCTGTCACACTGGTATTACGGTTAGGAAATAATTTTACTAACCACCACACTGTTAGTCGAGCAGTGTGACAGACAAGAAACCTGTTTCCTCATCTTCACATTAGTCAAGTTATGTTAGTTTTGCAGCAGGCCCGGAAGGCCAAACCACCAAGAAATAGAAGCTCCGGCGGAGCTCCGTCGACACTGTGTAATTTAAAATCAATAAGTGCCGATGGAGCTCCGCGGGAGCTATTTCTGGGTGCTTTGGCCCTCCGGGCCTGTTGCAAAACTAACAACCTAAACCTGCCTACCTCTTATTTACCATAAGGGGATTTTGATGAACTGAAATCACTTAAATGTTAAGGTGATGAAATCGTATTTTTATCCCTTTCGGTACTTGTGTCCTAACTCCTCTGATTAACAGTTCCCAAAATTCACACTTACCAAAATAACCTATTCATCTGTTACTCATTTTCTAAAAGCGGAGCTCCGTCGACAGTCTATTTGGTTTGAAATAAGAGTGTCGACGGAGCTCCGCTTACTCGAAGCTCCTATTTCTGGGTGGTTTGGCCCTCCGGGCCTGCTGCAAAACTAACATAACCTAAACCTACCTCATTTTCATATTTACATGTTTATATTTTCATAAGAGTAAGAATTCTGAAAAAGTGGGAATTTCAGGAAGTAGATATTACATGAAGTGTGAGTTTAAGTAAGGGTCCAATGTGATAAGTAAGTAAAATAAACCCAGTGTGAATTTTGAGAATTGTTAATCAGAGGAGTTAGGACACAAGTTCCGAAAGGTTTTTATCCTTCACACTAGTATGGTGGTTAGTAAACATCGGTATCAACGTTCAATTTTCATGGCAAAGTACGGTTTGCAGAAAAACAAATACAAACAAATACATCTAGTATTTTGAACTTATATTTTTTATAAACAAAAAGAAAGACGCTAAAAATGTATTAAAGGTTGTGGGAAGGTATACACAGGTTTGTGTACAATACTGTATTTCCTTATATAATGTAGGTTTGTGGGTTACAGAAACTTTGTGCAAACAATGATGGAAAACTTATTATTAGGATAGAATCTGGACAACGCGAGGCGTGGCGCGTGCGGCGCGCTCGGTAACCGGGAGAAGAGAGCGAGAGCCGATAGCACGCGGATGAGCGAGAGGAGAGTTTGGATGCGTTCCGTTTTAATCGTTTACGACGCGTTCACGCTACATACTCCCCCTCTAGCACGAACGAACGCCCTCGTGTTCGTGGTAGCTAAAATACCTAATAACTAAAAGGAAACAAGGCCTATTCTAAATAGCGGCGTGGACGGCCACGCTTGCGCTTCTCGCGAATGGCCGGCTGGGCTTCGCCAACGAACGGGGTGAGCTGCGAGGTGTGATATCTCCCTAGCGGTACCTCGTCACTTAAACGTTCAAGTATATAAGTTGAGGGTCCAACAGCTTCACGCACTCGGTAGGGACCGTCCCTCCGAGGAATAAATTTGGGTGTCTGACCTCGTCCTGTATCGTTAGGCCCCTGCGTGCGGAGCAGCACAAGGGCGCCGGGCTCGTAGTCGGGCGCCGGGCGGCGGTGCTCGTCGACGTACGCCTTCTGTCGCACCTGTGCGCGCTCGTGCACGTCACGCGCGTGCAGCAGCGTGCCGGCCAGGCGGCGCAGCAGCGGCGCCACCGCGGCCCCTGGGCAGTCGCGCACCACGATCGTGCGCATGTCAGACACGGCATCAGCTGGGGCGCGGAGCTCCCTGCCGAATGTAAGGAAAGCAGGTGAATATCCGGTGCTAGCGGTCGTCGCGGAGTTCATAGCGAAACGGATCGCCGCTAGGTGCGCATCCCAAGTATCGTGATCGCTTCCCACTAAAATAGCGAGCTGTGGTTTCAAATCGCGATTCTTCCTCTCTATGGGGTTAGCTTCAGGATGGTAATAAGAGGTGAGTGATTGTTTGATACCCATAGCGTGGCAAACCTGTTGCATCACCTCGCCGACAAACTGGACACCGTTGTCGCTAATCATGCGGCGGGCGACACCGTAGCGGAAGAACACTTCAGAGGTGAGTAGTTTAGCACACTCAAGACTCGTCGCGTGTTTCAGAGCGAATAGCTCCACCCAGCGGGTGCTCACGTCTTACACGATCAGTATCCACTTGTTGCCGTCGGCAGTCTCAGGCAGGGGTCCAAATAAGTCGACAGATCCAACCTCAAATCTCCGTGTGGTGGCGGGCGCCTGGACGAGGCCGGCGGGTTTGCGGTTGTCGGCCTTGTAGCGCTGGTAACCGGACGTTATCGGCGACGAAGGAGCGCATACCAGGCCAGTAGTGCGCGCGCTCCGCTAGCTGCAGCGTGCGCTCGGCGCCGAGATGGCCAGCGGTGGGCGCGTCGTGGTACTCCACCATCACCGCAGCTCGCTCGTGCTCTGGAACTACGAGACAAGCGTTTTCTTAGTCGTCACAATCGGGTGCGTACCTGTACAAGATGCCGTCGGAGAGTACGTAGCCTCGATCCGCCCACTGTCTCCCCCTAAACGGAGCGTCGTCGGACTCGAGGTCGTCTACAATTTTGCGTACTTCCGGATCCTTTATCTGATTTTCGCGAATGTCCGCAGGTGAGCGCGTGGGAAAGTCCACGACGGCGGAGCATAATTCGCAATCACCTGGAGACTGTTCCGAACACGGCGGGCGGGAAAGCGTGTCTGCAATTACGTTCGATTTGCCCGGCGTGTATTCTATGCGCAGATTAAATTCCTGAAGGGTAAGGGTCCATCTGGCCAACCTACCGCTCGGTGACTTGTTATTCATCAACCACTTGAGAGGCTGGTGGTCGGTCTTAACAATAACATGTGCACCCTCAATGTAGCCCCTAAACTTGCTGATGGCCCGCACTACCGCTAGGGCTTCTCGCTCGGTAGTGGTGTAGTTCCGCTCGGCGGCGATCAGCTGTCGGCTCGCGTATTCGATCGGCCGCTCATCGTGACCCTCCCCCTGCATTAGTACAGCCCCGAGACAATACCCGCTAGAATCCGTGCGCAGCACGAAGGGCTGCGTCTCGTCGGCCTGCCGTAGTATCGGCGCCGTCGTCACGAGCTCCTTGATTGTCTCGAAGGCCCGCTGCTGCGGCTCGCTCCAGTGCCAATTGCTGTTCTTCTTTAGCAGGTCGGTGAGCGGCCGAGCGACGTCTGCGTAGCCAGGGATGAACCTCCGAAACCAGCTGGAAGTTTGCAAGAAGCACTTTAGATGTTTGATATTTTGTGGCGGGGCCATAGCAGTAATTGCAGTGGTTTTGTCTGGGTCCATATGGATGCCACCTGGGATAATGACATGTCCTAAGAATTTGACAGACTGGCAAGCAAAACAGCTCTTATTGCGGTTGACCCGAAGGTTGAACGTGGCCAGTCTGTCGAAGACAGATTGAAGGTCCTGCAGGTGAGTTTCGAAATCGGGTGATAATACCATGATATCGTCTACGTATGCGAGAATGGTACTTTTGTTTAAGTTTAGGTTGGACTTAAACCGATCTATAAGCCTTTGGAAAGTAGCTCCTGAGTTACGGAGTCCCATCGGCATGCGGATGAACCTAAAAGTTCCAATTGGTGAGATGAAGCAAGTCTTATCACGGTCAGCTGGGTGCACATTTACTTGAAAATAGCCGGAACGGAGATCAAGTGTTGTCATATAGTTACTAGTCTTGGCGGCATGTAGGATGTCTTCAATCCTAGGCAATGGGTATCTGTCAGGCTCTGTTACCTCATTTAGCTTACGATAATCAATACAAAGACGCATACCTCCATCTTTCTTTGTAACCATGACTACATTGGCAGCCCACGGAGACACACTCCTCGATTACACCGGCAGCAAGCAGTTTGTCTAGCTCCTCCTTCAGTGCTTCCCTCCGGTTCTGGGACATCCTGAATGGCTGGCAGGCGATGGGCTGCTGGTTTTCTCTGACTTTGATGTGATGAGTTGCATAATCAGTGGCCGGCCCTTCAGTAGCGAACCGCTCCTGTTGTTTATAAATAAAGGCATTAAGTTTTGTCTTTTCACCCGCTGATAACGTGTGACCTTCATCACCTCGCAACATTAAATCTTTAGCGTCAACTTCCATTAAATCTGCATGGTAAGATGAGAGACAATATGACTGGACAAATCCAAATGAATGCTCCGGATTGTTTTGGAAGTGCCAAGAGCATTGGGGAATATTCAACACTATCCCAGCATTTGAAATAAAGTCATTACCAAGTAAGGTTCGGCCTTCACTATTGGGAAAAACAAGGACATCTGCCATCGCTTCATGGCCTCCAATAGTTACAAGCACCTTAGCATTAAGAACATCACGTACCTGTTTGGAACCATCAGCCAAACCTACGGTCCGTTGGGACGGCGTGAACACGACGCCAGAGTTCGTCAGGATCTTGTGCAGAGCAGGGCTAGCTACGCTCTGAGTAGCTCCGGTTTCCAAGCAGGCGACTCCGTGGTGCCCCGCGATGGACACATTTACAAGCGGGCGCAAGCTGTCGGTACACTCAAAACTATTAAGTGACAGGAAATCCACTGATTGCGACGCACTAGGTTTCTTATTACAAGTATCACATCTCGATCTAACTACCCCTGGTTGATTACAACCGAAACACAGGTTCGTTGTTGTCACGATTAGCTTTACCTAAATCCTTACTTTGAGCTTTACGACACTCGTCTATACTATGTCCGAAAGATTTACAATAACTACAACGCGGACGAGGTTTGAATTTACGCTCGTTAGTATTAGAGGAGGCGAGTTCTGATCGAGAACTCGTAGTAGGCGCGGTAGTAAGAACGGCAACGTCGCGCGGTTTGACCAGGGTGCACAATCTCAGTACTGGCTCATCGGGTTGAAGTAACGGATAAGTATGTCAAATTAAAAAGGAGGCTAAAGAGCAAAGAATCCTATGGAACTAAATGACGTTTTCTTAGGCAGTATTATTTTCGCGCATTTTTAAATCACACTTATAGATGGCACTTTACGGCTTCTGGTCTGTTCTTTGAGTACCTGATAACAGAAAACTGCGATAGATGGTGTTATTGCTCGAAAAAGAACATCAGTACGGTAGTATGACCAGCTCAAAGACATTGTCATATTTCTGGACATCAGAGCCAACTGGTCGGATGTCCATTTTTGACCAAAATCACTTTTTTTTAGAATCATACTCAATTTTTTGTCCTCTTTCAGGCCATCTAACCGTTGTATCGCTATCTCTTTTATTAACGAAGTTAGATTTACTAAAAAAGGTCGGATGTCCACAATACCTTAGAAGAAAAATAACGGATGTTTAAATATGACTTTTTGCTTCTAGTAATCTTAATGTAGGGCTTTAAAAGTAGGTCTGATGTTCACATAAGACATATTGGTTTAATTTTTTTATTAGAGCGGAGCGTCGGATGTTTATATCAGACCTTTTGGTTCGGGGAATTTCCACAATATCCACAACCAAAAGAGTTAGCGATAAATTTTAATGGGCGATGGAAAGAGACAGATAGCACACATACGCCCGACGATTGCCTAAACCTTACGTATGGCCGAGCGCGGCCGGCCGGCGATTGACATGTATAATCCGGTTCGTGTCTAGACCGCGCATATGAAAATTCAGTGCAAATTAATTAATTAGTTAACAATTGCAAGTGCTTTTATTGTTAAAGAGGTACGACATGAATCCACATTTGTCATCAGGATATTCCAAGAGTTACGAAAGGCAGAAAATAAAAGAAATCAAGGTGTCTAAACTCAAATAGTTATTTCATTACCTACCTACAAGTTTTGTTTTGTGCATTCGTTTTTAAACATTTTTAGGATTTTTAGACTGAAGTATCAGTACCTACCTGTATTGTTGTTTCAGATGATATTTTTCAACCAAACAAAAGACGACCTTCACTGTCAGTGCATGTTGATGATATTATAATTTCGAAAAGAAACACACTGGAAAAAGTTGCAAAATTTCATAAGTTGTGTCGTTGAACTCGTTAGTTTCTATTTCTACTGCTTAATTACATAGTATTTACAAGCTTTAATGCAACTTGGCCTGTTAGTTACGTAGTTTGGGATAAATCTTGCAAGTTAAATTTGACCCTTTTCCCGGTTTCCGATTGAGCTGAAATTTACTATACTTGCGTATCTTCGGGAACAATGCAATAATTGGTATGGTAACACGGAGCTCGTCTGATGATGCAGTCAGAAGGTGGCTACAGGAACGAACTCTTGGAATATCCTGTACACACTTGCACTTGTTAACAAATGAATTAATTCGCACCGAATTTTCACATCCGCGGTCTAGACACAAATTGGTTTATACTTGTCAATCGCCGGCAGGCCGCGCTCGGTCAATCGTAAGGTTTAGGCAATCGTCGAGCGTGGTATCCGTTCATTTTTCATAATTTAATTTGCACTATTTTCATTTGCCATAATGATCACTGGCTATAATCTTCATAATGCCATAATACTCTAGTGTCATAATGTTCAACCTCCCTAATATCATATACCATGATAACACTTTCCATAATATTTACTTTCTATAATGTTCATAATCCCTAATATTATATGCCATAACACTTCATTTGCCATAATTTCGGAAAAAGCTGACCCAGACTGTACCAGTGTGTTTCAGTGGGTATAATGAAGTACTGGTACAATCTGGATTACGTACTACTATTATAATAACTTACCTATTCTGACCTACCTACTTTAAGGAAGGCCAGACCCGATTTTTTTATAGTACTACGCATAATACGCATTCTGAATATTTTAAGGCAAATAATTATTATGGCGTTTAAAATTTATACAATTTTATAACACTTTATAATCGGTATGGCACCTAACAATTATGTCAAGTGAAAATATACCAAATGATCATTATGGCACGTGATTCGTTATGACTTGTGGCATATAAATTTATGTCATATGAAATTCGGGCAAATGAAATTATTGCATATGAAATTCGGTCAAACGATAGAGAACCGTCGGGCGTATGTTTGCTTTCTGTCTCTTTCCATCGCCCATTAAAATTTATCGCTATCTCTGTTTGTTGTGGATATTGTGGAGATTCCCCGAACTAAAATGTCTGATATAAACATCAGACGCTCCGTTCTAAGAAAAAATTAAAACCAATAAGTCTTATAGTGGAGATTCCCCGGACAAAAATGTCTGATGTTCACATAAGATTGAATATATTTCCATTTCATTTCGAGCCATATAGTCTGATTTAAACATACGTCCTACACTTATTGCGTGTTCACAAATTTTCTTACAACCAAAATATCGGATGTTAATATCCGACCACAGCATAGCATATGCCTTGTTAATTTTAGGTCGGATGTCACACTCTTTTGATAATAAAATTTGAATTGCAATGTTATTGATAGCGTAAGAAAGAACTTGTATGTCAGAAAATACTTGCAGTTATATGCTCCTTCAACATGAATTACTAGTTTTCTTTATTTTAATACTGTTAGTCGGTGTCAAACGTTTTAAAGTTACTTTTGCTTGTCCTGAAAAGTGTCAAAAATGCACATCCGACCAGTTGGCTCTGATGTCCAGATTTATAGTAGATTTTTTATTATGAAGCGAAGGTGTTTTCTTTCATTTACATTTACATTTACATTCAAAACTTTAAGATTACACCTAGTACTTGCATAAAGATAGTAACAGCACACGAAAATTCTAAAATCACAAGCACAAAAAAAGAAACATGTTCTAACGGGAGTTATTTTTTTTAATTTGTTGCAACACATTGTAAAATTTGGTAGCTTCTGGTCGTATTCGTATGTTGATTAACAGTTTGACTTGAGTTTGACACTGGCGGCTAATTTCAAAGAGTACCTTTTATATATACTGGGCTAATTCAAATCCACTTTTTGCGTTTGTTTCGGCGTTGGCGTGTATTATATATATGCCATTCAGTGTTTTCCATCGTGTTCAACTAGTGCTTTCTCTACCTAAGTTCGTTGAACGTTGTGAGTGTTAAAATCTTTTTTAACTGAGACAGGACTCTTCTTTTCTTGTGTTTACCGTAGATAGTTTTGGTTTTCACCATCATGTCCAGCAAAAAATGTTGCTTTCCCGGATGTGTAAATATCTCAGGTATGTACTTACGTACTTAAACCAGTGATTGATTGCGTTACTCAAATACGCCACGCGTAAAGTGTTGAAATATATAGGTTATTAACAATAGCCACTAAGCCACTTATTTGACTCACTAGTTTCTTTTCATTCAGGATCCAAGGAGACTTTACATAAGTTTCCGAATGCGGGAAAGGATAAGGAGATGTTTAACACGTGAGTCTACAATGTTGGAGGTCCCATATTAGGACTTGAAAATAGTCATATTTTCAAGTACCGACATGTTTGTCATGTGCACTTCGAAGAAAAATATTGGTGCCAAAATAATCGTATCAGTAACATAGCTGTACCAACAAAAAAATTACCAGGTTAGTGAGTAAAATTATATTGTTATTTAAGTACCTATTAATTACGCCCTGAGTTATTCTTTACCACTTCCATGTAAAATTTCAGGGCCTGTATCATGGTCGCCTTTATCCTGGTGGATTCACTCTTGCTCTTACATACTCATACATTTCGTCCCAAATTTGTATGATAACATTTTTTTAAATGCTCCAAATTCTTAGTTTTAGTTATTAAGTTTCGAGCATGTACGAACTTACAAAAAAAGTCCGGATAACTTGGGGCCATTCATTTTTTGCAGTGGAAACCATTATGGGACCTTGGTCAGCTGATATGAAAAGCTTTATTCAGGCCATATCATCCCGGCTCATAGAATCCTCCGGAGATCCTAGAGCTGGTGCTTACCTCTCCCAAAGGATTGGGCTAGCTATCCAGAGAGGTAATGCAGCCAGTGTCATGGGGACCATGCCGCGAGCGGACCTGCTAGAGGGGGTGTCCCTATAGTGGTGATTATTATTTTTATCTTTAATATTTGAGTAGCTGAGTTTAATTTTAATTTAAATACGTTTAGTTTTAATCTTTAATTATATTAATGTTGAATTCTGTACTTAGTTGGATGTAAATAAAGCCTGTAATAAATAATGAAATATTCAAAGTGTTATTATTTTATCATCTTTAGCGTGGGTTACTTTTTTGCTGGCATGATCTATACTCGAAAACGTAATTAAAGACCAACGTGGGTTGCCACTAAAAAAATATATATTTGCCTTAGTATATTTCCACTTTTTAAAAGACCGCACTAAGAATATTTATTTGTAGGTAGTTTTAAACCTTCGATTTAAATAAACAAGTTAATTCAAGTTACTTACACAAATATAAGATGGCCTATTAAATATTTAACCATAGAAATTTTTTGGTAGCAAAACTGTTATTGCACTTGTAATACTTCAGGTATTAATAACATTTGGTACGATAAATAAACAATATTTGTAAACAACGTTAGATGCAATTTAAATATTACATACGTTTAGCTTTTCGACAAAATAACAGGCCAAAAGTGTGTAGCTAACTTTATAATGACAATCATCGGCCATTTTACCAGCCATGACACCATGGGGTCCATGGGTAACTGTCAAGTTTAAATCAAGCATAAGTGTAAAGCATCCGAACTTAGCTGGTAATTTTGTTTTAGCTGATAAAAAAATCGCCATTGAACACACACACCCGCCATTTAATTACTTAACACACTATATGAGAAAATAATTGTTTTGGGATATTTTAATGTTTTGAATATCGGGTGGAAAAAACATAGAATGCATATTCCCTATTGTTAAATATAGCTTTTGATATTGAAAATGTCAGAATTATCTACAAATATTTACAACAATTTGATCATCAATGCAAAAAGGTTGGCTAACTCTGAAATTTTCGATTGACACTGACATATCTGACTTTGACACTTATGATTGTGACGTATCTGTCGTAGTTTTTTTGTCTTAAATTACAGTTTCGAGTATATGTTATTAAATCCAAAATCAGCAAAAAAGTACACCACGTTTAGAATAAATTGAAAAGAGTAATTCAAGGTGCCTATGCTTGTATATATATATATATATATATATATATATCGACAGTGGAAAGGTAAAAATGCTTAAGCGCCACTTTGGCCGAAAATGAGTTATATATACAGTTTAATTTCTTTTTTTTTTCTGCGTCGATCTGTCTAGGACCCACGTCGATCGGAGCACTTTTTTGGCGCTTAAGCAGGCAAATTTTTAACGTTTTTTTGAGAACGTGACAACTAAAGCGACGTTTATTTTGATGTTTTTCGTGTTGAAGCATGTTAGTCATTTAACCTTAGGGAAAATTTTGGGATGCAATCGTATTAGATTTTTTTTATTCTTATCTTTAGTCGAGTTATTACTGTTAGCAATTTCAAATTATTGTGATACGTAATTTTTTTTCGTATTAGAATTTTTATCCTCATGCAATAATTTACTATTTGGCGCTTAAGCAAAAATGCTATTCCACGTTTTTAAAGAAAAATGTGTTTAAGCACAATCTAGGTCATCTCAATCTGTAGAATTAGGATGTTAGTAGAATATAAAATAAAATAAAATACTATTTACTTTGATTTAGTGAAAGTAGACATATTTCATTTTAGACTTTTACACTGCTTAAGTCTTATTTCGGATTCAGTTTCTTATAAAAATATGGGTGTTCATTACTACTAAGAAAAAACTCGGAAAACATTTAAGAGAATACAAACTTCGCTCGAGTGTAAGCTCCCGTTTATCGCATAAAACCTGTTGAATCGGGACACTCAGTCCATGGTGACGACGAGCGCGACAGTGATGATGTATATAATAAGTAAGTGCATATCTTGTGAACTTTGCGATGTCAAGCATCTTGTGTGATAATAATAATACGTCACGCTACAGTGCAGCAGCTAGTAGCGAGCTTTTGGTTCCGAGGGAAGGTCCTGTTGCTCACCTCACGCTTGCCTTCACCGGCCCGCTGGAGTGTACGATGACGAGGAATAGACTCTCACCTCTGGCTATCTTTTATTAGCCGGTCAGATTGGAGTCGCAAGAGCTATATATGCTCGAAGGGCGGATGTTGCATAAGTGGTGAGTGGGCAACTTATCGTCGTTTAAAGTCCAGATGCACCTTTTCGACCTTATCAACCCCTCTGGAACTATTGCCTGTCTAGTACTACGTATTAAGGCTATTTTAGGAGACCCATTCCATTGACTTGGCGAGTCACTGTCTGTCATTTCAACCAAAGTAATTAGCATTGGCGTCATAGGTTTATCAATAGCCTAGTTCACCGGTCCATCTCATTTAGTCTTACACTAACCGGTGTCTGCCCGTGGGAGCATACATCTATAGTGTGAACTCAGGGACAAATGCCAGTTACTGTCCCATCACTTTACTAAATTAATGTTGACTAGAGGGCCTCTGCATGTTGGCTTCCGTTCCATGTACGCCTTGCAAAGTTTTCCATCCAGTACATACCTACGTATGTAATTTTTAAATTTTATTTAAAAAAAAAAAAATTGTTTTTAAATTTATTTAAAAAAACGGAATTCAGTTCCTATCTTTCGAAGTAAATACAAGTAGAATGTTGGCTAGTGGGTATAAAATCAAATTTTTTGTGAACGTATTCCCTTATTTGCTATAAAATCAAACACTACAATTACATTTCCTCTTAATTAATTTGCTGTAAATTCAAATGTTATAAAAGTTAATTTCTAAAATCTTCGGTTAGCATAAATTTTATATCAAAGTCATTTCGTCTACTAATCATCAGCCATAAGATTTATTTAGTACCTTTATTACATTCAAATCTGGAATTTTTACTTGCTATAATGGAACCAACATAGCGAGTGGTTGTGGAAGGCGGAGGGCAATCCCCGCATTGAAACGGAGATAGGAGGGCAAGGCTCGCCATAAAACATGAACCTTACCAAAAAAAATTGTGAGGTAGGTAGGTTTTTCTAATATTATTTTATTCTTCAGAGCACGAAATAGGAGCCGAAAGCCAAAAGGGCCTCGTCAAACACAAATATATAAAGAAAATAATAAATATATGAGTGAGGTTTCATATTATCACTTTTAACCGTATTCATTATAGTGTGAAATTGGCATTTGTTTGAGTTTTAGGTTTAAACGATTAAACATTGTGAATATTATAAAAAATAATGATAAAAGTTGTAATTGTATTGTATTATGAATATTAGACATATTAAAATTATAATTTCTAAAAGTTTTAGAACATGGCTTTTGTAACCAAAATTATAGCAAGTGATTTAAAAACATATGACTATTTAGAATATAATTCTATGTCATTTGAATTTATAGCAAATATGTTAGATCCTATTTTGAATGGTTACAGGTAGACTGGTAATTCAGGCTGGTATAACTTAGATACCTAGTGAACTGTTAATAATTATTCTTATAGTTAGCAGAAGGAATTCTATCGATTCAATAGATTTTTGATGATGTTTTAACTGCAATCTGCAAAAAAAATATGAAAAGGTTATTTTTCAACCGACTCCAAAAATTCGACACGTATCTGGGTCAATCAACTATTCTTTCTCACTAAAACTTCTACCAATAATAATGGTTTTATTTATGCAGCTATAAACTTTTCAGGATTCTTTAAAATGTCATTGTATAGAACCCATTATGTTAGGTTAGGTTTATGTTATAACAATCCCGAAAAGTTTACGATTTCAGATAAAACACCATTTTATATTATGAACCATTATGTATCCCATTATTATTAAACTTTATATATTATGATACGTACCCGTTAAAAGAGATTTTGGTACTTCTCTTTCTTAAATGACGTCAAAGTCACTAAGTATTAATGTATTAGTTAGAATTTAAGCTTTTAGTAGTCCGTGTAGAAACAAAAATGCTTGCTTTAAACCATTTTATATTTGAATAATGAGTAAAATTAGGCAGTTAAGTGATATATAATTTATAAATAATAAATAATTAGTGACTTTAAGTAAATTCACCATCCAAGATAACAGTAATTATCATTCGTTAGATTTTTTACTTTACCAGTTTCTAGAAAGATGAAGTAATATAAGTAAATTTTGTATTTTCTAGACATAAAAAATATGTACCGTTAGTCATTTTGGTTTATAGTTAGTTGCGATTTAAGCATTTTTTACCTGACTGACATTTTTGGAACTAGCTACACAATTATTGCTTAAGCGACATCTATCTCTGTAACTAGAAGGACTAGGTCAGAACTTGTTTCATAAATAAATAGTTGGCATATTCTAACTTATACATTTTGATTTTCATGGAAATAGTCGTAAAACTTT
Organism: Acleris literana; assembly: GCA_946894065.1. Classification (NCBI taxonomy): domain Eukaryota; kingdom Metazoa; phylum Arthropoda; class Insecta; order Lepidoptera; family Tortricidae; genus Acleris; species Acleris literana. The sequence goes on along the minus strand of OX335669.1, from coordinate 9,744,307 downwards.
TTGAGATATGATTTTTTTTCTCAAAAAAAAAACTTTAAACCTCATTTCTGTAAAGTTTCCAATATGGCGCTTAAGCATTTTTACCTTTCCACTGTCGATATATATATATATGAATCTGACAGATAGTTACAAATCACACGTTCAGAGGGCGACACTTTCGCGTTACCTTTTCTGACCGCGGAGATAGGTCTCTATTACAGTATATAAAAAAGGTACTCTGTGAAAGGATCCAAGCCACGGGGACTTGCGTGAAAGTTATGAAGGTTTTAAGATTAGAAGTGATTTCTTCAGCGATACTTATGTGTAAATACGTTTTTTATATGTCAAAACACCAAAAAACAGCTGTTGTTTATAAAGTTATCAAATAAATTGTGTTATTATATTAATTTTCAAGATATTGAGGAAAATGAAGAGTTGGATCCATTTTGAGTAATACGTTTTTCCACGACGCTGTTTTAAATTTGATTTCGCAATAACGATATAGGGCAGATAATATTGTAGTTTTTAATGGAACAATATTATTTTAAAATAAAACTACAATAACTTACATGGTTACCTAATTTATTTATTATCTGCGGTCGTACTTTTGATGCCATTTTTTTTTACACATAGTCACATATTATATACAAGTTACAAGTACAAACAGAATGCTGCGTCAACTCATATCGTAGGGCATGTGCACATGAGTCGTTGTCTGGGGCAAGTAGTCAAGTCGTAAATTAACTTATTTAACAATAATGATCATTAAGGATTGAATCCTTTATTTTTTCTTCTTCAAACCTATTTCCCTAGTAAAACGGTATCATCTTGGGTCGTCCCATTCGTTTTTTGTCAAGTTCTTAACTCGTCTCATTCTGCTTTCGTCATCCTTTCTTCATTTGTCATTTTCGTTGGTAGTCTTTGTCGTCTTTGGTCATATTTGTAGTTTATCTTTTTCTTATTCAGGCACTTTCGGTATTCGTCTTCATCTTCTTTGGGCATGTTCGATTTTTGCGAAACTTTCGTTGTTGATCCCATTATCAATATGTCCTTGTTCGTTTTTAGTCTCAATTGCCATTTTACTTTATCCTTATTAGATCACCATTTTAGGATTTTTTATGTCAAATAAAAAAAACGGAGGGATTGTCTACTAAAATAAGGGTAGAGGCACCAAAAGATGAACGCCACGCAAAAGCTGAACACTCGATCGAAATAATCACATAATTAAATCACGACTTGTGTTACAAAGTTCGTTTTTTTTTCCTTAAACGGCTTCTCTTTACCTACGCCTCCATTCAAACTAACTGAAACTTACGTCACAGCCACGGCCGTGATCGGTAATCGTTCTGAAGCTTCTCGCTGAAAACGTCGCTAGTATGGGAAAATAGATAACAACAGTGCACTCCAAATTTAAGCTTTTAATCACGTATAACATTAATTAATTGACATAATTAGAAGGATTTGCTTTGCTGGGTATGTATTCTTGATTAATCTCTCTTTTATTGCATTTATTCGATATATCTTTTTTTTTGTTACTTAACGAGTAATATTTCGTTCAAGTAATGGTTTCGAAAATGTATACCTAAGCCAATACTTGAACTTTGTTCAGCTACTAGGCAAGGCGTACTTTTTTAAAGCGTCTTAATAAATTGTCCTGAAATTACAGATGGAAACTTTATGACTTAAAGTGATCTTTAAGTGCTCTTGTATTTTTAAACCAGAAGATGAACATAACTTTTGATGTGTAATCCAATGATTTTGGAGTTTTAATTAGTATGAAAACTATCACTGTTCAAATAATACAATGTGTGCCTAATACTTGAACAAATTAAATTTACTAGTTCATGTTTTGGATTCTATTCCAATAGATAATTCTAATTATTTTTGTTCGTTCATTTCATAAATTCTGTGTCCTAAAGTTGAACCAAGTAAATTCAGTCGTTCAACTTTTAGGCATAGTTTAGTAATATGAACTCTACTAGTGTTTATGGAAACGTTTGCTAATATTATAAATGTGGAAGTAACTGTTTGTCTGTCAATTAGTTACGTTTATACTGCTAAACCGCTAGACGCAAAACCCTTTATATATATATGTAAACGGAACTCATGTATACATGTTTATTTGTCTCATTGTAAGATATAATTTTACCAAAATGCTTTTGGGTTTTTGAGAAAATTAATTGGACAGTTTCTGAGGGAGCAGCGATAGCAGGTTAATGAATCTAACAGTAGATATTTAATTTATAATAAATGCAAGCTCTCTCACCGTACCTACTGATTGTGATACGAAAGACTAGGTAATTTAATTTTACAATTATAATTGACTTAAGAAAAAAAAAATTATGTTACTAGTCTTTTTTTTTTTTATCGGAAGCTAAGTAGGTAAGTAATTTTTGTAATGATAATTGATAAAAAATACTAATATTTTTTTTTAAACACAAAAAAACATGAAAAATAGGGACCTTATGTAGGTTAGTAATATTATATAAACGTAAACAATTAAAAAATAAAGCTTTTTTCTAAAAGTTCCTTAAAATTACAATGATTTAGGTTTTTTATTATGTTAGTTCAACTTTTGGGTCCTAACCGTTCAGAATTAGGGCACGCTGTTCATCTTTTGGGCAAATCGGCACATTTTGGTTTCAACGATTTTTAGAAAAATGCTGTGTTATAATAACAGGCTTTATAATAGTCATCTTCCATCTACACCATATACTGTACCATATAAAAAAAGTTAATAGGGTGAAATTTGTTAATTTTACTGAGAATAAACTATCTAAATTTGGTGTAGTCGCTTAATCGTTCATCTTTTGGTGCCCCTACCCTATTGACCGATAAGATGATATACTTATAGACCATATAGACCAAACATCTAAAATTCTTTCGTTCGTATGTTTGGGTTGTTAAAATTTCTAGTATAAACTAACTCGCACTAACATGCACTTGGTTACTTTGTGAGTGTCAGTTTATATTGGACGTTGAAATGAACCAAAACGAAACCAACTATATGTCATAAATTTTCCTGTAATCTACAAGTAAATATCTATAACAAACCAAGACGAATAGCGAATGAAACGAATATCCAATGGGATAAATAGAGAATGTGGCCAATAGAAAATGAGATCAATTTCAAAAAAGGCCAGATAAGAAAAATACGAACTAAGACAAGACGAAAGACGATAGGACGAATAACGAATAAGACAAAGATACTAACACCGAATATATCCAAATAAGATGATGACGAATACCGGAATGAGCCAGAATAAGAAAAAGACAAACAACAGATTATGACCATAGACGACAGAGACTACCAACGAAAGTGACGAATGAATAATGGATGACGAAAGCAGAAGAAGAAGAGTTAAGAAATTGACAAAAAACGAATCGGACGACCCAAGACGATACTAGCAAAACATTCAATTATAAGGAGCCAAAAAAATAATCATAACCAAAAGACCAAAAAACCTGTTATTAGGCGTGATATTGTTTCAATATTTCCGAATAATTAACATTTATCAAAAAATTAACAGGTAGTAAATATTGTTACGTACGTGGGGGTAGGTAACTGATAGAAATGCACGAATACACCGATAATCAAAAGTAGACTTTAATTACGCACTCACTTAAACCGTTACAAAACAATTATCGCACAATAAACTTCGAATACTCAGATGATCGCTCGGGTCGCTCTTATTCGCACTGATCGCTTTCCAAGTACAGACTGACTTGTCGCAACCGGTGTCCGCCGTTTTATAGTTCCCGAGTCCGATTATTCTAGAACGCCTTCCGGAATGTTCGATGTACTTCGCCCCGCCAAGGTCGATCGAGACTGTTCGTTGCTGGAATGTTCTACGCCTTGCTACCTTGTTGTTTTTACGATCGCAATGACCTTGACTCACGGGTCTGGATGAGTCTGGAATGTTCCGCATGTTGCTTTCTCATTTCGTGTTATCTCTTTCACACGCTTCTGGAAGGTTCTCAGTATCGCCGTCTCTTTCTAATCGTGTTATCTTTTTCACACACTTCTCGAAGGTTCTCAGTATTGCTGTCTCTTTCTAGTCGTGTTTTCTCTTTCACATACTTCTCGAAGGTTCTCAGTATTGCTGTCTCTTTCTAATCATGCTATCTCTTTCACTCTTAGTGGAAAATGCCATATACTGAAATGTACTTCAAAGGCCCATAAGGGTTCCTGAAAATGCCTGAAAATGGGTTTTCAGGTTATGGCGTAATCTGATAGAGGGTGGCCTGAAACGGACTGAAAGCCGCCTGAAAACAACGGTAAGTTGGTCGAAATTTTGATAATCTGGTATGTGATAGAGCTACCTCTGAAACGGACTGAAACGATATTTCAGCCTGCTGAAAACGCTTCTAAAGCACCAAAATTAACGATAAAAGATGAGACGCCTTATGCCATCGGCGTAACACTACCCCCTCCTAAGACATGCTCGTCCCGAGCATTATTAGTTCCGTAATATCTCGCCAGTCGGTCAACGTGGACAACCTTGCAGGGACTTCGCTGGCTCCGCTGTATCCGATACGTAACGTCGTTGATCTTTGTGACTACTTTGTATGGCCCTTCCCAATTCGGTGATAGTTTCGGGGATTTCCCTTTTTTTCGCATGGGGTTATGCAGCCATACTAATGAACCTTCCTCGAACCCCACTTGGTTAGATTTTCGGTCATATCGTGTTTTCATCTTCGCACTGGCTTGAAGTCCGTGTTCACGAACGTGACTGTGAACATCGTCTATACGGTTTCGCAAATCGCTGGCATACTCGGTGATCGATTTCGGCGAATCTGGAGGACGTCCGGTTAAAAGGTCTGCAGGTAAGCGAAGTTCTCTTCCGAAGTTCACGTAAGCTGGAGTGACAGCCGTACTTTCGTGAGTTGCCGATCTGTATGACATCAGGAAGAGAGGAATATGCCTATCCCAATCCTTTTGGTGACTTTCAACCACCTTGGCCAAATGTCTTTCCAGCGTCTGGTTGAATCTCTCGACCATTCCGTCCGATTGTGGGTGATATGGCGTTGTCCTGGTCTTATGAATACCCATAATTCGGCAAGTCTCCTGGAACACCTGAGACTCAAAGTTCCTGCCTTGATCACTGTGAATTTCGAGAGGCACCCCAAATCGACAACACACTTCCATCACTAATTTCTCCGCGACTGTGACTGCTTCGTTAGGGATCGCAAATGCTTCAGGCCATTTGGTGAAGTAATCCATTACAACGAGGATGTACTTGTTCCCGGATTCGGATGTTGGAAACGGGCCTGCGACGTCCAAAGCAATCCTTTCCCAAGGTGCTCCAACGCTGTACAACTTGAGCACACCTCTACTGCGTGTTTGCGGCCCCTTAACTGATGAGCAGTTTGTACACTTCCTGCACCAGTCTTCCACATCTTCACGGCAGTGAATCCAGTAGAAGCGTTGCCGAACTTTCATTAAGGTCCTCTTCACTCCAAGGTGCCCACCGGAAATTCCGTCATGGAAGGATCTCAACACATCACTTACCCTTTTTCTTGGAACAACTACCTGTAGGTGAGCATCCTTTCCATTTTCCGTCTCCCATTTTCTGCACAGTACGCCATTAAGCATGACCAGACTTTCCCATTGGGCCCAGTAGCTTTTTGTTACAGTACTCATTGGGGCTACTTCACACCATTTCGGTTTGGGAACGCCTGCTTTGATCCAATCGAAAATGGGTTTAATGTCCTGATCTTCTTGCTGCGCTTGTTGCATGACTTCATTACTCCATTCGTCACTTACAGTATCAGTCCGCAACATTCTCACACAATCTTTGCCCTCTTGCCTTACACAATGTTTACAGTCATCCGGACAAGGTCTTCGGGAAAGCGCGTCCGCGTTGCCGTGTGATTTTCCACTGCGATGTTCAATGATAAAGTCATATTCCTGTAGTTGTTCAATCCATCGTGCTACTTGACCCTCAGGATTTTTAAACTCCAATAACCATTTCAAAGCAGCATGGTCAGTTCTGATACGAAATTTGCGCCCAAGCAGATATTTACTGAAATGCTGTAACGTCTTGACAACTGCCAGCAATTCTCTCCGAGTGACGCAGTAATTCCTCTCTGGTTTGGATAGTGACTTACTAAAGTAGGCGATAACCACTTCCTGAACTCCTTTCTTTTGTGACAAAACTCCTCCGATACCAGTATTACTTGCGTCTGTGTCAACAATAAAATCATTCTCAGGGTCTGGGTATCCCAATATCGGAGTTTCACAAAGCCTTTGTTTGAGATCGGCAAAAGCTGCTGCACACTGATCATTCCAGTCAAATCTTCGTTTCTCTTCCGTAAGCTGGTGTAACGGCTTCGCTATATCTGAAAAGTTTTTCACGAAACGTCGATAATATGAGCAAAGTCCCAAAAAGGCACGAACTGCGGTCTTGTCCTTCGGTATAGGCCAATCCTTAACGGCACTTATCTTGTCAGGATCTGTCTGGATACCGTCTGTTGACACCACGTGTCCTAAATAATTCACCTTACGCTTGAAAAGTGAGCATTTTTTCGGGCTGAGTTTCAGGTTCGCATCTCGCAGCTTAGCCAAAACTTGCTCCAATTTTCTAAGGTGATCGTCGAAGTCTCTACCAACAATTATAATGTCATCCAGATATACCAGGCAAGTATCTCCAAGTAGACCAGCAAGTATTTGTTCCATCAATCTCTCAAAGGTTGCTGGTGCATTACACAGTCCAAACGGCATAACATTGAACTGCCACAGTCCCTTTCCGGTCGAGAAGGCGGTTTTCTCCTTATCGTGGTCCTTGATTTCCACTTGCCAGTAGCCACTTTTTAAATCCAACGTGGAAAACCATTTCATTCCATTTAAAGTGTCTAACGTGTCGTCGATTCGTGGCAGTGGATAACAATCCTTTTTGGTTATATCGTTAAGTCGGCGATAGTCAACACAAAATCTCATGGTGCCGTCCTTCTTCTTTACCAAAACTACCGGTGAACACCAAGGACTTGTTGATGGCTCAATAACTCTGTTCTTCTTTATCTCTTCAATCATGTCTTCCACTTCCTTTTCGCGAGCTACTGGAACTCGCCGAGGATGTTGTCGGATAGGCATGGTTCCGCCAGTGTTGATCTCATGTTGTACAACTCCAGTTCTTCCAATATCACCGTCGTGCGCAGAGAAAACATTGCTGTAACGCAGCAGTAAATTACGCGCCTTCAGGAGTTCTTCCTTCGTGAGATTGTTTTGGCAACCATCCAATAATCCTGTAATGTCCACTCCTCTACTTGCAGGTTGTCCACTTCCATTCGATCCCTGGCAACTTCGTATCCAAGAAATTTCTTCGCAAGTCCCGATAAGGCTTCCTTTACTAAGGGCATGTTTAGAGTCGCTGAGGTTTAGGACCCTTATAAACGCTGCAGATGACGTTGTCACAACCGTGCGAGCTGTTATCCACGGTTGACTACCATCAATTTTTTCTACTAATACGCACCGATGAGATCCTCGTCCTGCATAGTGTGGTAATTTTACAGGAACTAGGGCTTGCGATCTTGGTTGAAGAATGGTCCTTCTGGCGCAGTAGACTTGTCCACTTACGCCACTTTCCATAGGCACTTCATCAACTCCGAATTTCAGGACTCCGCCTTTCAAGTCGATTTTGCAGCCATGTTTTCTCATAAAATCCAATCCAATAATGCAATCGTCGATGATGTTAGCAACGATGACTTTGTGCCAGTAGTTCTTTTCCCCAATTTGCACCGCCACTCCTTGCTCCCCCTGGACGGAAATGTACTGGCCGGTAGCCGTTTGCAGCTGAAGATACTTGGGTCGGACTAGATGATCTCTGGTTAAATGTTTCAGTAGCCGAGAACTGATCACAGTCCGAGAAGCTCCGGTGTCTATAGTAAGGTGACATGGTATTCCACCAATTTCTCCTTTGACGACCAGACTGTTCCCATCATTCGCCTGTGAGATCATAACTGGGACATTTTGACCACCAGCCAGCACTCGTCCCTTAGTCCTGGCTTCTACTCGTTTCCCTGATGCGGCTCTAATGCATCAGAGCCCGCTGGCCTCTCCGTTGGGCCTGTTGTATCTCGTTGTGTTCTATTTCGTTTTGGGCAACTAGATTGTATGTGCCCGCGTTCTCCACACCAATAACACCTTGGCCCAAATTCACGGCGAGGAGCAGTTGGCTCCCTGGCCGAAACCTCTCGCACTCTAAAAGGCCTGGAGTCCTGGCGTACAGCTTCGACCTCCAAGGCGTGGGTAACTGCATCCTTCACGCTCCCATGATGTCCTAGTCGCACAGCAGCTCTGACTTCTAAATCACGGATTCCATCGATGAAGGCCTGTACTAGCATGCTGTCCACAAATGAAGCCGATGCACTTTGGTACGCTTTCCTGACCAACTTTTCTATTTCCAGGGCCCACTGTTGTAATGATTCATTACGTCCCTGGGCTCGATCCTTAAGCTGAGCTCTAAAGACGTGCTCGAGATGGCTGTCACCATAACGTGCCTCCAAAGCTTCAAGGAGGCGGTCGTATGTCTTATTCTCTCCCAAAGCTTCCAGCACGGTGAAGGCTTCATCTCGAAGTGCCAAAGTTAGAGCCGTCTTCGCCTGGTCCTTGTTCCAGCCATTCGCCTGGGAAACTGACTCAAATTGGAGTTTATAGGCTGTCCATGACGAAGTCCCATCAAACGGTGGCGCCTTAAATCTTCCAGCAACCGGGATAGAGGTTTCACACCCAGGGGAACCATTGGCCACTTTGATTTCCAGCTTTTTCACTTCATTTCTTATCGTCTGGAGGCGATTTTCGTGGTCTTCAACTTTCTCTTTAACTCCATGAAGTCGGTTCTCGAATTTAATGTCCATGTCGGTGAGTTTTCCTTGGACCTCTGTCATTTCCTTCTTCCATTCGAAAGTGGCCTCTCGTACCTCTAGGAGAATTCTCGATTGTTCCTCCTGGGATTTGTTTTGACTCCGTAGTTCATCACGGATAGCTCTCGATTGTTCTTCTTGGAACTTTTTCTGACCTTCTTGGATAATTCTGGATTGTTCCTCCTGGGATTTCTTTTGACTCCGTAGTTCATCACGGATAGCTCTCGATTGTTCTTCTTGGAACTTTTTCTGACCTTCTTGGATAATTCTGGATTGTTCCTCCTGAGCTCTGCAGCGTTCCTCTTGGGCTCTAGATTGTTCCTTCAAGAGGATCAGAATCGTGTTGAGGTCGATTTCCGGCTTAGGTGACACTGTTGTAGAAGCCGGTGCAGTAGCGGTGGACGTACCGGCGGCAGCCGCAGAATCCTCAGCTACAGTCTGGCTTCGGGTTTTGACACCCTCCTGCTCTTGATCTCGCGGAGTTACTGGCATTTTCTATCCCACTTCTGACACCAAATGTTACGTACGTGGGGGTAGGTAACTGATAGAAATGCACGAATACACCGATAATCAAAAGTAGACTTTAATTACGCACTCACTTAAACCGTTACAAAACAATTATCGCACAATAAACTTCGAATACTCAGATGATCGCTCGGGTCGCTCTTATTCGCACTGATCGCTTTCCAAGTACAGACTGACTCGTCGCAACCGGTGTCCGCCGTTTTATAGTTCCCGAGTCCGATTATTCTAGAACGCCTTCCGGAATGTTCGATGTACTTCGCCCCGCCAAGGTCGATCGAGACTGTTCGTTGCTGGAATGTTCTACGCCTTGCTACCTTGTTGTTTTTACGATCGCAATGACCTTGACTCACGGGTCTGGATGAGTCTGGAATGTTCCGCATGTTGCTTTCTCATTTCGTGTTATCTCTTTCACACGCTTCTGGAAGGTTCTCAGTATCGCCGTCTCTTTCTAATCGTGTTATCTTTTTCACACACTTCTCGAAGGTTCTCAGTATTGCTGTCTCTTTCTAGTCGTGTTTTCTCTTTCACATACTTCTCGAAGGTTCTCAGTATTGCTGTCTCTTTCTAATCATGCTATCTCTTTCACTCTTAGTGGAAAAATGCCATATACTGAAATGTACTTCAAAGGCCCATAAGGGGTCCTGAAAATGCCTGAAAATGGGTTTTCAGGTTATGGCGTAATCTGATAGAGGGTGGCCTGAAACGGACTGAAAGCCGCCTGAAAACAACGGTAAGTTGGTCGAAATTTTGATAATCTGGTATGTGATAGAGCTACCTCTGAAACGGACTGAAACGATATTTCAGCCTGCTGAAAACGCTTCTAAAGCACCAAAATTAACGATAAAAGATGAGACGCCTTATGCCATCGGCGTAACAATATAAAAGTATGATCAGGATCTTTACTGTTGTTTTAAGTTTATTCAATCATGTTATCATTAAACATATCCAATTCGTTTGGATCGTTTCTGTTATATTACACATGGATAATAGCAGCGATCCATGTGTCCTGGATCCTTACTGGGTTTTTGATTATTTCTAAATAGTATTTCGCAAAAAGGATCCACATGTTCTGGATCATTTTTGTTTTTTGTAGAAATTTCAAAGAACAAAAAAGTTATTTCCTAAAAACAATCCAAGCAGATTGAATTCTTTTTATTTAATGTGATTGTATACTGGTGTCTTTGAAGAGCCAATAAAACGATTAAAATTCAAGATGGTTGAATTCTTACTGATGATTTTAAATGCAGACCGCCCATACTTGTGGGATGGTACCTCATGTGGTTTTGACACGTTAAACAGCCAAATTTCCGTAGTTTCTTTCTGTGGATTGAAAGTATTGGTCTTAAGGACCACTTTGGCATACTTAACTCCACTTCCGATTATTTCTTGGGTTGGATCCTTTTTGCGTAACTACGTCCAGTTTACCAAGCGTTATTTCGAAGTACCTTTGTAACTTGTACACGGAATTAACTTTGTGAATTTAATTAGTGAAATTGTATCTATTGTTGCCTCGTGTGGTTGCCGAGTTAGAATAGTGCCACTCCATGTCTTCCCGTGGATGTCGTAAGAGACGACTAAGGGAATAAAGGCTTGTAGTACTGTTAGGCGATGGGCTTGCAACCTGTCACTAATACGCTGGTAAACATCTTAGCCTATTTGTGCAAATTGTGGTTATAGAATTATCAACAAGTTTTTAGAGATGATTGTAATTCTGTAGCTCTGCCTACCCCACTCTGGGAACGAAGGCGTGAGATTATGTATGTATGTTGTAATAGAAAGTATGATAAGCGAAGCACAGTTATAATTGTACAATATCATAGTAAATTGGTGATTCAATCGAGGAAAAAACGTAAGTTTTTAAGAAAATCTTATAAGATTCTAGTAGGCACGCCATTTTATGGAAACTTTTTATGGAAACTTTTTACAAGTATTTTAGTTGTTTTACGTTAATACTGTACTACATGTGATATAATCCTATCCTACCCGGCGTATTGTCATATAAATAGATTGTGATAGAAAAAACGTCAATAAATTGTATCATTTACTTTATTTTTGGTAAGGCTAGATTATGCGAATGCTCACTAGCTGAGACCTAAATGAGTATAATAAAAATAACCTTAGACCTTAACAAGAAGCCCGGCCAACTATGATTCTTTTTCTATTGAGCATTGAACAAGCAGTATTTATGAAATGCATAAATGTGGCAAATCATGCACTTTCAGTTAAGCTACGTCCAAAATGGCCGACCCGATGGTGGTTAGGTTGGAACTTATGCATCAACGCCTGCAAAAGCTACTTGATCGTGTTACCACGGTATCCACTTTTACGGAAGAAGAATTCTCGAAACAAGTTAATTTAATTGACGACTGTAACTCCAAATTCACAGCCGAAATACACTTTTACATGGAAAAAGCAGGTACTTACTTTTAAAAATAGTAATAATAAATAATAATTGAAATGTTTGCTATGTGTATATCATTAAACATTTTTGTGATACTTTTTAATTGCAGCCAAACTTCACCAGACCTATTAAAATTATTCACTGAAACTCAGTTTAAAGCTGAGGAGTGGAAAGTAGAAATGAAAGCTTTATTAAAGAGTAGTATACACAATTACACATCTGAGGCTTTCACAAACACCGCAAAACTTCCTAAACTCTCCCTACCAAAATTTAAAGGTGAAGTCCTACTATGGTCAGAATTTTGGGATAGATTCTGGACTAATATTGATGAAAGACCTCTACCAGAAGCTGAAAAAATGGCATATTTGGTGGGATGCTTGGAGGAAGAAGCACTCCGTTCAGTGGAAGGCTTAAGCATTACCCACATAAATTATAAAGTGGCAGTGGAATTATTAAAAGAGAGGTATGGGAACGAACAGAAAGTGGTGGACGCCCATTACGAAGCTATTAACAATCTGAAATGCGCAGACTACAACGTGGAGGACTGTCGTTCCACGTTTAATATTATGGATCGTCACCTTAGGGTGCTAGAAGCTTTAGGAGAAGAAATAAACGGAAACCATCTACGATCAGCTTTACTATCTAAATTTCCTCAAAAAAATAAAATGAACTGCACCTGCTCTCTAGTGTAAACGACATAGACTCAATACGAAGTGAGCTTCAAAAGATTATTACAGCTATGGAAATATCAAAAGGAGACTCGGCTTCCATGATATTACCTTTCAACCCCTCCCAAGGTTCAATCTCAACTGGAGCATTACACATTAGTAACCGGCTGATTTTACCAAATTTAAGAAAGGAGAGATCCGAACCGAAACATGCCTGTAAGAAAAAACTTGCGAGTATCTAAAAGGAAGCATACAGAAAATATTGAGATAAAGTTAAAGAATAAAAAACCGAGAATGTCCTGCATATTTTGTCAAGGAGTACATTATAATGCATCTTGCTCTGTAGTTAAAGGTATCGGCGAACGGAAGAAGTTAGGCAGAAGATGTTATCTCTGTTTCAAGGAAGGATATAAGACAATCACATGCAGATACAAGAAATTGTGTTACTTCTGTAAAGGAAAGCATAACCAAGCCTTATGTCCAGAAAATAAATCAGGTACGGATATATCTATGATATCGCACTTAACTTCTGAAAATAACAATGATACTGACCCTCAATCTTATCTCCAGACAGCCATAGTGACAGTGGGAAGACAGAACTCCAACAACACTAAGCAATGCAATGCAATGTGACGTAGCTACATCACTACTCATCTTGCTAAGGAAATTAAGCTACCATCAGACAGAGAAGATTTATTAATGGTATTTGTTTTTGGTGCTGATAGTCCAGTTGAAATTTTAAGTCCGTCTACAGAAATAAAAATCGAAACCATGAGAGGTATTAAGAGAAATATTCAGGTAAATGTTGTACCCTATATTACTGATAAGATACTTCCTCCCAAGAAAATAGAAGGTGTTGATGTCGTAGCAGATGACGGATCAACTGGAGATAGCATACAACTCTTAATAGGAAATGACTACTATTTCTCATTTTTCAAGAATGAAATAAGATGTTTGAAGGATAACTTATATTTAATCAATACTGACTTCGGTTGGATGATTACTGGGAAAATTCTAAAAGAAAATAAAGAGAACATATTATCCGTAATTACGTACTGCAGATGTCAAGAATCAAACTTCCCATACTTTGTAACTCCTGATCTACCCTTCCGAGAACCGGACATTAAATTTGTATGGGCTCTAGAAAGCATCGGGATTACAGATTCTCCCAAAGTCACACGGGAGGAAGAGGCTGTCAAACACTTCAATGAAACAGTCAAATATGAAGACATGCGATATCAAGTAAAATGGCCTTGGATAGTGTATCCACCCGATCTACCAGACAATTATGGCCTTGCCTATGGTAGATTATCAAGCTTAGTCAGAAGACTACAGCAAGACGCCATGGGAGAATATGACGGCATTCTCAAAGAACAGCTTGCCGCAGGTGTTATAGAAATAATAGATTCCAAGGAGATCAACATAGATACGCAGCAAGTCCACTACCTGCCACACCACATCATTATTCAAAAGGGAAAAAGAAGTCGTATAGTCTACGACGCTTCAGCCAAACTCAGGGATAATAGAAGCCTCAATGAGTGCATGTATAGAGGGCCTTCCATGCTAGAGGATCTAACTGCGCTACTCCTGAAATTCAGGATCAATAAAATAGGAATCACAGCTGACGTAGAGAAAGCCTTCCTTCAAGTAGGTCTACAACGTGAGGACCGAGACGTAACCCGTTTCCTGTGGCTGAAAGATATAAAGAAAGGAGTGACCGAGGAGAATATTGTTACGTACGTGAGTAGTAGGTATTCGCCGTTTCTGGTCCCCACCTCTACTCCCCCAAAAAAAGGTGCTCTGGCGGGCGAGAGGCGGAGTTTCGCTACTAAAAAAAAAAGTTTAGTATTTTTTCGATGTTTATCCCCCCACTTAGATCGTTTGGGGCGGGTCCCGAGACTCCCAAATCACTCCTTCCCATACCTTGCAATAGTGCACATACTCAACACAAAAGGTTATCAACTACCTGATTATCCCTTTGTCCGATTATGAGGCGGACCCTATTGTGCGCGAGGGCCAACTTCCTTTGTTCTCGGCGGCGCGCCCAAACCATTGTCTTACGGCAATCGACGCGTTACTAGTTCCTACCTTTTTTATATTAGCTGATTATGTGCTATTTACTGTTGTAGTGTGATTTTTAATTTACCTATGTTTTTATCGTATTATTTAATTAAGTAGCCATGGTTGTTTTCTTAACATACTGTTTTTAAGGATCATAGTTCTAACCTAACCTAACCTACCTTGCTAAAGTTAACCGAACATCTTGAAACCTATCCTAGCTTAACATACCTATTGTTTTTTAAGGCTCACAGTTCTAACCCAACCTAACCTACCTTGCTGAGGTTAACCTAACCTAACCTAACCTAGTTTTCACATACCTACTGTTTTTAAGGGTCATAGTTCTAAAACAACCTAAAAAAATAAAGATGAATCAACCAACGAAGAAGCTACGATTGGTTTTAAATGTAAACACCCCATGTTCTACTGTTATTAAAAAATCGCTTAACTTTACATGAGCTTAACCTAAGCTAAGAGCCCACTTAAATCTAGCTTAAGACCCAAGCTTAACTTAATTCAATTTACATATTGCATATATTTCTAAATAAACCTACACTTATATTGTTAAAAATAAAGCGGTTAAATGCAATGTAAACTACGAACGAGTATTTTATCTACGGGCATTTATCTACGGCTGGCATTAGCTATAACATTATCTATCTAGTACATATATGGGTTTCTTCTTTACATATATTTTAATTTTACGGTAACACGGTAATATGTAAAATTAAAACAAGGCATGTAAACTGGTTCTGACTTGATTCAAAGTACTATGGAGCATATCAATCAAAAAAGCCTGTATCGACAAGTTTTGCGTACCCGAGTGTACGGTTGTAACGGTTTAATTGTTTTATTAGTAGCCACCTATTATGTTTTATGGTCACAAAGGATTCCGATTATTACTTGCACATTTTATTATTTTGGGTGTTGGTGAATAACTCGGCGTCTGTGTTACTACAAGTTCAAACGTGTTTTTAGAAAGACGCTTTACTTACGGAGGGTATAAAAGCGGTGGGATATTGTGTATGATCAAGTATTGGGATCGCAACAGCCCTCGTTACCGGAGCTCCCTGTACCTATAGCAGTATATAGACATATTAGTGTTGTTTCGTGCAGTGAAGTATTTATAAAAAGGCCTAATAATGGATGTGAGTATTTACAACTATTTTAACTTAATTGTGTTTTTTTAGCATTTCTTCACCATGTTTTGTTAAGAGTATTGTAAACAGTCGTGTAATTTATTGTTTGATATTGTTTCAGTTCTCTGAAAATACTTTCAAGAACTATTATTACCCGGAAAATAAGGATGATTCAAACGACGAAGAAGGCACGCCTGGATTTAAAGTTAAGCAGGCCATAGCAAAAAAGCGTTCAGTACGAGTAAATAACATCGACAGCTTTTTTGAACGTCCCAAGAAGAAAACTAAAGTACTGAAACGGTCCTCCAACGTATGTCAAAGTTCTCCCGATGGTGTCGCATACTTATCAAGCGGACAAGATGTCGGGGCATACGTTTCTCATTTGATTAAAATCGAGATATATGACTTGCAAAAAATTAAAAACAATCCGCCCACTGAGCACTGGAAACACGCTGATGTGAGATTGAAATCCTATACGATTTCCGATGAGGATGATCACCTCTAAGCTACACGTGATGTTATATTTAACATCACAAAGCAAGTAGCTTCTAAAGATAGTTGTGTGAAATATTTTATTGACAATAAGAAACAGTGATAAAAAGTGTTTGTGTAGGTTAAACAAAAGCTTGTTATTGTATTACATGTAAAAACCTTACCTTTTAAGAATTCAAGATCTTTTTCCAGTCTAAACAATTATCTTTTCTTTGTAAAATTAAATTGTGGCAAATACTTTATTGACTATAAGATGCAGTGATAAAAAAGTGTTTGTGTAGATTAAACAAAATGGATAGTTTGAACTGTGACACCTATGATCCTCATCTCATCAGACTCTGTGAAGAGCTTGAAGAAGATCAAGAATTACTTGTCATCGGGGAACTTATAAGCCAACTTCATCGCGATGCGTAAGTAATATTTTTAACCCTAAATATTCCTGTTCTAACCTGTGTAAAAGCGCTTGACCGGTACTTGACAAAGGATGGGTTTCTGACTTGTAGGGACTTGATCTTATTGTTATGGAAACAGTTAGGTGGGGCGTTCCTATATAAATGGGATATTCGGTGTTGAAATAATTCATTGTTTGGGTAACTAAAGTATCGGTTTATTCCATCATGGTGTTCATCATAATCCATTTAGCTCGTGATCAAATTGAATGTTTAAGTAAACAGTTTATTATAACTAATTTTCATACAAGTATACGGCTGTGGTTTATATCAAATCAATTACCAACCACACTATTAGAAGATTCTGATATAAGACCATATTTTACACCATGTGATGGTCATATTAAAAGCAAACAGAATAGTACGTCATCAGATGTGATTGATGGAGTTTTAACAATGCAGGCATACTGCCAACAATGTAGACAAGATTTGAGTTAGTATACTTAATATGCCAACCAATTAATTTATAACTTTGTATTTGTTATTAAGTCGTACATTGTTTAATTTCATGTTTTCTTATTTTTATAGATCTTCCCAAGTCGGGGGTGGAATAAAGAGGACAGCTGCAGTTTCGGAGTCGGAAGAAGTGCTGGTAAAGAAAAACCGTCCTTCAACTAGTCATGATGCAGTATCAACATCATCCGAACCAATCTTAGATGAGAATGTGAGTACGAGTACAAAAAATAATGATAATGTCGAATGTTCTGTGTGTAGTAAATACGTATCCAAAAGATATTTCACCAACCATTTGAATAGTAATTTCCACAAAAATAATGTCTTGAGGTCTGATATACCATGGTTTAATGTACAGTTAATTGAAAACGCATTTAATAATAGGGTGGCTACTTATAGAATATTGCTTGATGAAAATTTTCGCAGTCAATTTACCCCCGAAATAATTTTACAAAAAAATAAAGAAAAAATCTTTACATTATTGGATCGATCACTTACTGATCATTGTGCCTTAAAAGTAAATTTTATTCTTAATGCAGATTTTACTCAAGATACCAAACAGCTAAATAATACGTTTGACTTTCAATTCATTAACTATGTGGTGAATCGTAGCAGCGACAAAAATGATATTTTTATAACTATAGTTGACGAAATTTTAACACGAATATCTAACTTTGAAAGGAAAGATAGTGGATGGAGTTTAGTAAAATTCAACTATCTAGATGTGAATGTTAATAAATTTAACCCATTACGTGGTTCTTCCTTTATAAAATTGCCTCGAGATATAATGAATAAAAAGGCAGTTATAAATGTAAAAAACAATGATCATGAATGTTTTAGATGGGCTGTATTGTCAGCTTTATATCCATCTACAAACCATCATTCAAATACAGCGAATTCATATATAGCGCATAAACATAAATTAAACTTTGAAAATTTGTCTTTCCCATTTAAATTAACTGATGTTCATAAATTTGAAAAAATGAATGATATAAGCATAAATGTATTTGGACTAGAGTACAATTTACAAAGTAAAAAACATGATGTGATAGGACCGTTACACTTAACTAAATGCAAAAAAACCAAACACTTAAACTTATTATAATATAACCAAAGGTAGTAAAGCACATTATTGCTTTATCAAAAATTTATCCAGATTAGTATCTAAACAATTATCCAATACACAACATGCCACACATATTTGTGATGGTTGTCTAACAAGCATTACATCACATGAAAATTTTATGAAGCACCAAAGAAACGACTGTTTCCATGTTTGTACAAATTTACCTTCAGAACAGGATAAAAGGTTCAATGAAAATGTCCCATCTAACCAACTTACCTTCAATAATTATGATCGTAAATTAAGGGTACCTTTTGTTATTTATGCTGATTTTGAGGCTTTTTTAAACCCAATTCCTTCATGTTTCAACAATCCTAGTACATCCTCTACCACAAATGTACAAAAACATGAGGTTTATAGTTTTGGATACCACATTAAGTGTTCTTATGATGATAAGCTATCAATATATAGAACATATAAAGGTAAAGATAAAGATGACTTTTATCAAATACATTAAAAAATATTTAGAAAACATTTGTAGGAGTAATATTTTTGTCAAAACCCCTTTGCCTTTATCTGATGCAAATAATTTAGATATTGCTCAGAGTTCCACATGTTACATTTGTGATAAAAAATTAAATGGTGATTTCTCTATTTCTTATAATCATCATACAGGTTTTTATGAAGGAGTAGGACATCAATTTTGTTGTGAAAAATACAGGGCACCTAATTTTGTACCTGTATTTTTTCATAATTTGAGTAACTATGATAGTCATTTTATAGTACATGGGCTTGGATTTGAGGAGGGAGACGTTGAACTGATACCGGAGAATAAAGAGAAATACATTTCCTTTTCTAAATCTTTGAAAGTGAATAATCGCACAATAAAATTGAAATTTATTTATTCACTAAAATTTATAAGTTGTAGTCTTGAAAAATTAGCCAAAACCCTGACACCAGAACAATTTCGTGAATTAAAATTGAATTTCCCAAGTAAAGAGGATTTTAAACGATTAATACGAAAGGGTATCTATCCCTATGAGTACATGACATCATATGATTCGTTAAAGTTAACTTCTCTTCCCGCTCAAGATAAATTCTACAGTTCTTTGTCTGATAGCAATATTTCAGAAGGGGATAACGAACATGCGCAAGATGTTTGGAATCATTTTCATCATTTTCATTGTGTCAAAATATGGGTGATTATTCTGATTTATATTTAAAAACAGATGTTTTGTTACTAACTGATGTATTTGAAAATTTTATAAATGTATGTCTTAGGACATATGGATTAGATCCGGCCCATTACTATACTGCTCCGGGATTAAGTTGGGACGCGATGCTAAAAACTACAAGAATAAATCTAGAACTCTTAACGGACATTGATAAAATAGCTTTCATAACTAAAAATATTCGAGGGGGTATATCACAATGTAGTAAAAGACACGCGAAAGCTAATAATAAATTTATGCCGGAATATGATCAAAATATTCCTTCTTCATTTCTTATGTACTTGGATGCAAATAATCTTTATGGGTGGGCTATGTCTCAATGTCTCCCTACTGGTAAATTCGAATGGGTTAATGTAGATACTGATTTTAATGTTTCTGATGATGCTGAACATGGATTTATTTTAGAAGTCGATCTAGAATACCCCAACGAATTGCATGACTCCCATTCGTATTTACCATTCTGCCCTGAAAATGTTTGTTTAGGGGGTTCCAAAGAAAAAAAATTGATTCCCAATTTAAATAAGAAAACGAATTATGTTCTACATTACAGAAATCTAAAACAATGTTTGAAGAATGGTTTGCAATTAGTTAAAATCCATCGCATTTTGAAATTTGAGCAATCTAAGTGGTTAAAAACTTACATAGACTTAAACACACGCATGCGATCGCTGGCAACTTGTGATTCTGATAAAGATCACTATAAAAGTATGAATAATTCAATGTTTGGTAAAACCATGCAAAATGTTTTGATATATGTGAACGTTAAATTATTAAATCACTGGGAAAACTATTAACCCACTACTCCTTGTCCCACTGCTATTTCCCGGCGATTTGCACTTCGGGCATCTAAAGATACCTAACGAACCTAACCTACCTACTTTTGCGGAATAAAAATGATTTCTGACGAATTTCAGACGTAAGCGAATAGCAGTGGGACAAAAGTAGTGGGTCTTCGAGTCAATCGCTAAAAATCGTCAAGTAAGAGGCGGGTTCGCGACGATTCGATTCGAAATCGAGTTCAACTTAAATTACACCTACAATGCGGCGGTGCGGAACGCGAAACCCTCTGTGCGTCCTTTTTATACTTCAAGAATGGCTGAACCGATTTTTATGATCTTTCATTTGTTTGATTTATCTCTGCCCCGAATAGCAGAATGAAAAAAAAAAATTCTGAGGCGGTACAAAGTTTGCCAGGTCGGCTAGTTGCAAATAAAAACACAAATATGACAACAAACAATTTAATAAGATTTAACACACAACATTTGGTCATTATAGACTATGCCGACCGAAGTTATTTTTTCATGTACGAGTACACTTCCGTCTTCTTCATTTTAAGTACTAAGACTGCGGCTCCACTGAGGTGGAGACGAGCGGACCTGAGTGGACCCGCAGCCTTGAGCGGCATACAGGGCATCCCAAGACACCGCTTGACTGTTTCCACTGAAGCGGCGCGGAGACGAGATGTGGATTTCAAGTAATATGATTGGTCGATTCTTACACGTCTCCTCTCCGCTCCGTTCATCTCCGCTTGACGGTTTGAGATAAAATGTGGATTTCAACTAATATGAGTGGTCGATCCCTACACGTATCCTCTCCGCTCCGCTTGTCTCCGCCTCAGTGGACCCGCAGCCATACAGATAGGGTGTACCAGAAAAAAAAAACGCATTGTTGCGAAAAAGATAATTTATGGCAGAACTCTAAATTCAAAACGCGGACAGATAGGCTTCTAGAATGTCTATAGAATGTCAAATTTTACCCGAAGTAGGTAAGCCTTATCTATCCGCAGTTTGAATATAGGAGTTGGCCGTTAAACTACATTTTCAATGACAACTCACGAAACAAAGTATACACTTAACCCCACTTGCACCAAAAATTTAACCCTGGGTTAAGACACTAACTCGAGTTAAAATGACAGTTTTTGTATGAATCTGACGTTTACTAACTCGAGTTAGTGCCTTATTTACACTGGGTAGTGTTAAATTTTTGGTGCAAGTGGGCCTTATACTCTATTGTGTGGCACTACTTAAGGTTTTTTTTATTGATATACAACATTCGTGCAGTGTTAAATTTAGTTGTAGGGTGCGTCTTCGTGAATTGAAAACACTCCATTGGTCCCACATCTAATGATAGTTTACTGTATTAAATTGCCTTTTCAACCGACTTCAAAAAAAGGAGGAGTAGAGAACCTCCTCAACCCGTATATGTATATCTCTTTTTATGTATGATCACGCATAACTTTTTACAGAGTAGTCCGATTGTAAAAACATTTTTTTGGTTTGATAGAGTCTACTTTCGAGGTGGTCCCATTATCACCAAATCTAAATCTGATGAGGGGATCCGTGAGGAATTGAGGGAACTCCTCAAATATTATAGGCATTTTTAGTAACAAATCCAGCATTTGCATTCAGAAAGTATCATTTGCTGAAGTGGAACTGATGATGAAGACCACAAATGGCTATCGGAACTCCTCAACGGTACCTATTTCACGGGTGGCGATAAGATATCTCGATTAAGATAGTTGAGCAATTGTAACGAAGAACATAATTGTTTAAATATCACTATGACTTTCCCGCGGCGTTGCTTGCGGCGAGCTTGAAATGTCTTAAAGTTTCATATTAACTAAGAAGTGGAACTACGTAACAGCTTATTATGATCACTAAAAAGTATAAAATAAAAGAAATGTTTAAAAAAAACAAAAAGCCGTCATCGAAAACGTAAAAAATAACTACTTTTAAAATGGTAGGTATAGGACAGTCTCACTAAAGTCAGCTTTTGGGTAAAAATATTGTGAGTCGCCGACTTCAATTCTGCCCTCCTTAGAAAAAAGGGCGTATGTCTCATAGAGCTGCATATTTATTAGTGACCCTATTTCTTAAGGCGGAAGGTTAAAATTTCTTTGACTATCAAATTGCGCATGCGTCCTTTTTCTTTAGCAGGGCAGAATTGGACTTTCCTATACCTACCATTTTAAAAGAAGTTATTTTTTGCGTTTTTGATGGCGGTTTTTTTGTTTTTAATAGGACTTTATCTTTCTCCTCACAAATAGATAGACTCGCACTACACTGCTTCTACTCAAAGACGTGCTGCTCAACTGGAACATCAGACCAGAAACGGCCCTTGGACACACATTACCTTAAATTGCTCTCTCGTTAACGTTTTTCGGCACTCTCTGGATTTGTTTTCATTGATACCGCTGGGTATCAATGAAACTTAT
Organism: Acleris literana; assembly: GCA_946894065.1. Taxonomy (NCBI): domain Eukaryota; kingdom Metazoa; phylum Arthropoda; class Insecta; order Lepidoptera; family Tortricidae; genus Acleris; species Acleris literana. Next base: position 9,721,772 of record OX335669.1, on the reverse strand, counting down.
TGCTGTTGTGCGGTCAACGAGAGTACAGAACAACAGCTCTTAAAACGTTTGAACTTCACTTTTACTCGCCTTTAACGCTGTTATGCTACTCAAACTGACTTCACTCGAACCCGAAAAACTTTTCAAGACATTTTGCAATGTACATACCTACGCTGAGGGCTCGTTAACGCTGGTTCTAAAGTTGAAACAGCGTCGAGTCGATATTGATGAGTGACCATTTATATTTATTGACAGTAGATGGATTAATAGGTAGGATACTTTAGCGTAAAAAGGTTGGCTTTATTTTCCAAAATCATAGCTTAATATAATCAGTCGTAAGTTTCAATAATAATTTTTCCTATTGATTTTTAGCTTCAACTTGTAACTACCTACATGAATATTTAGTTCATTTCTTACGTTTAGCAGCACCCATGACTTATAAATTCACGATAAAACAAGGTTCATTATTTTGATCGTTGGTATGACGCATCGTGATTGTTGCATGAGCGATATTCAATCATTTCTTGGCCCTGTTATTCAAATATTGACCATGATTTCATCTAAGGTCTTCCGTTGTATGTCAGGGACAGTAGCTTCCTGGTGAGGTCTGCCTACAGGGAGGAGGAGTTCCAGCCTTTCATTGAGAGGGCGGGAGAGGAGGTCCCGTAGACGAGCGTTGCAGTTCAAGGGTGTAGAAGTGAGAGCCACGAGACCGCAATACTGGAAATTGAAAAATATTCATGTGAAATAAATCTTTAAATTATTTTACTTTAAATTATATACAGTCACGAACTTAAACTTGGGTACAATAAGGTTGAGTCTGCTATAGCTATAAGTTACAAATGATTTGGCATCTCTAATGACATTGACGACTTCAAGCCTATTTTTCTTGAAATGGGTCATAAATTTTTGATCGCGATAGTACGCCACGGCAATTTGATAATAATTTCCATACGATAAATAAATAATAAATTTGATTTGCACTTATCAACTGTGTTTTATTTTAAATTAATACTTAATAATATTATGTTACGATTATAGAACCACAATAAAAAAGGCCTTATTTTAAACTGTTAACATGACAAATTCCAGGTGGAGAATGGATTGTAAGCGCTCCAAGATCGCTAAGTTTGTTCCTTTCACTACTTTGCATCACAGCCCGTTTTAGAAAAGGGTTCTTGACATTTAAATAAGACACCTGGAAAACTCTATTTAACTCACCTGAATAGCAGCCAACAGTATTCCAGCAGCAATAGCGACGCTGACCTCACTATAATAGTGCATTCTCTTTGTACTGTCTGCCTTCCAGGAGTGAGTTTGTCTGAATACTAGAAGTAGGGCTGGTGCATCAGATAAATAAGGTTTTATAGGTTTCGTGGCAAAAGGTATCAAGTCTGTCACCCATTGCCGGGACATTCGTTTTCTGTAGTTTAATTCTTCTTCTTCTTCCACGATGTCTCTGATGGCTTTCTTAACCTTAGGGTCTTGGACGACCACGAATGTCCAAGGTTCTGTATGGGCTCCCGATGGTGAGGTTCCTGAAATATTTAATTTGATTTTGGTGAGTTTGTCTTCAAGAAGGTTTAGAAAGACTTTCTGGTATATGAGCTCGTTCGGATTTAACCCCTAACCCGAACCCGAAGTGATAATACAGTCTGTGAGCACTTATCGGTCATTCTCCAGACAGACATTTTTGTATGTCCTCGCGCTTAAAATTACAAAACTATCGGATTTGCCATATCTCATATTTTTGGATCGTAGAAGGTACTCGTATTGAGGTGTACAGTAGAGTTTATAAATATGTGTACACTTTAGTACCTTTTCTATTTAATGTCATGTCATGTTTAAACTGATATATATGAATAATGTGATTAAAGTGAAAACTCAATACGAGTACCTTCTACGATCCAAAAATATAAGATAATGGCAAATGCTGTTGAAAATTAACCGTTAATTTTCAACAGCATTTGCCATTAGATAATTAAAATAATAAACACATTGTGATTTAGTCATATTAAAATTATTATGGTCCGTATTACTCTCCCTTGGTCTATATTGAACACCCCATGGTCCGTATTTGTTACTTGTCTTAAGTTTGATATATTTTAGAAACATGAAAGTTTTGTTAGAGATTTTGTTCTTTTATGATATTTTTATTTTAATTATGTACGACCACATAAATTGTTCACTGATTAGTGTTGACAACACATATTTAACTAAAATATTCTGTGTTTTATTGAATAAAATCTATATGTTAGTCCATATTTGGGGAACTTACTCTACGCGGCGCGGTTTGTTAGGTGAGCAACGATAATGTAAATACATTTCGTATTCTGGGGGACGTAAGCTAGGTATTTTTTTTATAATCCTCATAACAATATCATGAAGACTGTGCTGCACAGCTATGATTCGCTGTGTGGTGGTAATAAATGATCCTGGAATTTAATGGCAACTCATTCAATTCAAGGGTTCTAAATGGACTTGTGTGTGTCACGCACGATTAGTAACATTCCTGCAAATGTACAATGGAACTTAAAGTATCAATAATATTTGGCTCCATTTACCAGTCTATTGAAAAACACGAGACAAATTCAACGATTCGTGTTTGATTTTCATCTTCTTCCTCACGAATATTACAGTACACATGATTCACGATATTTTTCACTTGAGATCAGAGAGGTTTTAGGCATTCCCTTAAAAACTAGCGCTATATTCAAGTAAAATTATGCGTAAACAATAACAAACCCTGACAAGCGGTGAAATTTGAACTGACAGGTGTAAGCTAACATTGCCATATGAAAATCGATTTCGTTTTACTTTTAAATTCCAGTAGACCCATATTTTTACCTATTTCGAAGGCCTAATATAATAATGTTTTTGCCATGAAAAGGGTTAAACTAAAGTTGGTTCTTTCTAATTTTGCAACAGCCTCGATGAGCGAGGAAAAGGTAAGGTATGGAGCATAATAGTTATACTCTCTTCACAAGACAAAGGATTCAAAGACAACTTAATCAATACTTTACGTTTACGTTTGCTAGGTGTCATTCTTTTCATGGCCCAGTTGAGCATGTAGAAAGAAATTTCCTATTTTATTGATAATTGTATTTTTACTAAGTCAAAATTGTTTATATAGTGCTATTTTCAAAATGAAAAGGAAACTGTTCTTTGTCACATTTTGCCCATCGCGCTACAATTATAGATAAATCACATTACCATCATGTTTTGCGGAAGGAGGAACAAAAAAATTGTAATCGTCATTTTGATTTTAATAAGTGTTATAGGGTGTTTGTGTTATTATATCCATCGCAAGCGCCAATACGACATCAAAAGACGAAATGATTATTTTAGAAACATAGATGAAGATTACACTGAGCAAAATGAGTTCACAGAACCAGGGGTGTTGGATTACCATCCTAAAATTGTTAAAACTAAAGGTTTTATACAACATGTCAAGAAAGTAATCAATCGAATTAATGAAAACCAACACATTACGAATGATTTTCTGTTTAAAACGTTGAAATCAGAAAATTCTGTATTGGTCATACAGGTTCATGATGATATAAGATACTTAGCTGTATTGTTAGATTCGATGCGTCGCGTCGTAGGGATAAAAAGATGTCTGCTGATTTTCTCTCATGATAATTACGATGAAGCTATCAATAATGCGATTGGAAATATAACGTTTGCAAGAGTGATGCAAATATTCTATCCATACAGTATTCAATTGCATCCTAAAACATACCCCGGTTGGGACTCTAAATTCTGCAAAGAATTGAATAACTGCTCTAAGGAGAAGAAGCGGAACGAAGTTTTAGCTGAAAACAAGCTCTTTTGGTGGTGGTCTCTAACTCAAGTTTTCGAAAACATAGAGTTTATTAAGAAATATAACGGGTACATCTACTTTTTAGAAGTAGAACAGTATATGACTAGAGATTTCATTTATATGTTACAAATGTTAGAGCGTCTTCAGCCCTTGTTTTGTCCGGAATGTATGGTATTAGCCGCAACAGGTTGGCGTCCCCAGTCAGAGATGTATCATATTCAAAGCAGTCACCTAGTCATTAGTGCATGGGGGTGGTCCGACTTTACCAATTCAGGACTTGGCTTCAACAGAACGGTCTGGAACCTTATACATAACCTAAAAGAGAGTTTCTGCTATTTTAATGATACGAGATGGGATTACTCATTAAGGTATTTGGCGTCGAAGACTGAACAGAGGCAATTTTTCATGCTTGCTTCTGAAGGACCTAGACTTTTCCCCATAAGTGGATGTGGATTACGCGAAAATGGAACGGAATGTTATTTGAAAAGGAATTACGAGGATGTGAAAAAGTTCGCTTGGAGTATAATGCATGGTTTATTCCCCCATAATATTGGACTGAGACGCGACGATATGATGGAGAATAATGCGGATATAGGTCGCGGGGACTGGAGCGACGCGCGGGACCGGGAGTTTTGCATGTTTCTGGCCAGTAAGGGCAGGCGTGAATATTATTAGGAAAGGTATTGTTTGTCGTGTGATGTTATTTGTATGATTTGTTTCAATATTTACTTTGTCACTGGTATTACTTTATCCATAGTTATTAAAAACTTATAAATCTATATGGTTTTAAGTGAATAAAAAGCAACCTTATTATTCTAACTTCGTAAAAAAAAACAGTATATTTTTCTCGAATTTCAGAGCAGCTAGCAAATTTTGTATTTCCTTTCTTCTCGTTTAATGTGTTTTTATCGTTGCAGACTTAGAAGTAAGTGTTTTTAGGAGGCCACATATGCTGCCACGCCTACACAAGAGTCAAAAGGGATGGCTTTATGTGCTTTCGCGCGAAGTAAGTGAGATGGAGATAGTTTGCGCGCGACTTGATAGCAGCTTCAAATTCAAATAATTGCTGTTTACTCTAAACTAAACCACAACATTTATTAAAACATGGTTTACCAGGATTGAGAACTTATAAGTACTCAACTATTAAATTAAAAATCATCGTTAAAGATTGTAGGGTTTCGAAGATTAAGGCTGCGGCTCCACTGAGGCGGAGACGAGCGGAGCGGTGCGGAGCTGTGCCAATATTAACCAATAGAAGGCGCATGCGGTCACGTGGAGCTCGCCTTGCGCACGTTAGTTTAGATTCTATTGGTTGATATTGGCACAGCTCCGCACCGTTCCGCTCGTCTCCGCCTCAGTGGAGCCGCAGCCTAAACCAAAAATATGCGAAATACGAGTCATGTTTGAAAATGATTTTAAACCACAACATTTATTAAAACATGGTTTTCCAGGATTGAGAAGTTGTATGCCAGTTATAAGCCATCGCGCGACTTATATCCGTAGCGACGTCAGGCGGAGTCGTGCGACTTCGCGAAACTTCGCCTGACATACCTGTCGACATCGCGCGACTTACGACGTCGTTGGCTACACGTGTCTCGCGATGTTGCCAGACATGTCGAGCTAAGTCCGGCAACGTCGTGCCACTTGACTCCACACCGTTGGCGACACGTTTCGCGCGATGATGCCAGACATGTCGAGCGAAGTCCGGCAACGTCGCACCACTTCACCCGACGTCGCTGGCGACACGTGTCACAGGACATTTGTCCCCTTGTGTATCCCTGGCTTTAAGCACTCAACTATTAAATTAAAAATCATCTTTAAAGATCTTAGGGTTTCGAAGATTAAACCAAAACTAGTCGTTTGAAAATGTTGTTAACGAAATATGACCTGGTTTAGTTAGACTTTATCATGTGGCCTATTAAGATATCACGCTCCATGACAGAAATTTACGTGCATTGACGCATCCGTTACGGATGTTAATTTACCTCTGAACGGGCTAAAAACTACGCGTTCGTTCATGTCTGCTACCCTGGTTGCCTGTGCTTTATGCCTTTACAGTGTAGCAGACATGAGTTGAACATCACTGGCTCCACTGAAAATCTACGCCCAAAGCTCCATTGACCAAAGTGCACATTATTCAATGTTGGTGGTAGGTAGCTTTTTTGTAGATAGTAGGGTCAAGAACACAACATTGGTACAACGTTCAAATTGCATTCCGGACCTAACAAATTTTGCAGAGCTGCCTAAGAAGTAAGCTGTTTCTTTTGAGTTAATAACTGTTTCAGGCGTAAACTTTCTCTTTGCCAGAACTTTATACTAACCAGCAGTCCTGATGATATTGTCGAAGACCTCTTGCGGAATGGGTTCCGGACTGAACATCCTCACAGTTCGTCTCCTGGCCATGAGCTCATAGTATTCCCTGGAACGCTGGAGGACCTCCTCATCAGAAAGCCTTGGAGGCTTGTAGGAGATGTGAGCGGTGTCTTCAGGGATAGCTGAGGTGAGGACCGGGTCGCCGTCGCCATCATCAGGAAAATCGCGTTCTGAAAATATTAATAATTACCTGAGTTTGATAAAATGTAAATAAGGTCAGTCCGATAAGTGTTTTGTTGACAATTAATATTATTTTAGGGAAGTAAAGTAATAGATGAGTCAATAACTTTTCGAACGCCTGAATTATTACTCTGAGCAGAGACATGTCCAATTTAAAACCTTAAGGAGTAAAGTTTCAAGTGAAAGAATCTACAAATTTCAGTTTTGGAATAGACGAATTAAATAAATTGATAAGTAACTTTATTTTAATTCAAAAAGTGTAGTGCGGTAAAGAAACTTTCGCTTTTTTATTGCCAAGTATTTTAGTAAATTTTTACTTTGGTAAAAATAACGTTAGATAAGTTGTTTACTAACTCATACTTATAAGTGAAGTTCGTCATAATTCCGAACGTATAGCAAATTACATTATGTATTTAACATAAAATAGCTCCAGCATAACATACCATTCGGAAAAATGGAAATTTGGAAAAATGAAATGAATGTTTTCATTCGGAATTTCAAGGTGTTTTCGTGTTGCATGACAGTAACCAACAGGTTAATGATATTTTTATTTTACAATGCTACTGTCGCTTTAGCTTATCTTAAAAATAATATAAGTAACTTGACTAAGGTTGCGTATTGGCAAAACAATGCCGAAAAAAAAAACAAAAATATAGTTTTGTAGAAAAAATGGCAGACAAGGTAAATTCGGGATAGTAAAATACAATATTTTGGGTTACCTTTTCCTCAATCGAAATAATAACAGGGTAGGCTTAGTGGTCCCATTACTTTTGTCCCACTGCTATTTGTTTTCGTCAGAGATTATTTACCACGAGTCCGGAACCCCGCAAAAGTAGCTAGGTTAAGCTCGTTAGGTATCTTTAGATGCCCGAAGGGCAAACCACCCAGAAATAAGAGCTCCGTTGAATAGCAGTGGGACCACGATACCGGAACCATACAAAGTCCCTAAAGTGTTTAACTCGGCTAAATGTATTCATTGCACCCTGGAACTATTTGAGGTGCAATCGCTAGCGCTTGTGTAAATGTGCAGCCTAAATATCTCGGGTGCGATCGATTACCCCTTACTACTTACTACTAAGTACTATTGAAACAAAACTAATGGAATAAAACGAATAAATAAACATTTACTGCGACGTTTGGACAGCGTAATAACCAGACGATTTGGCGTCTCGCAATAATGTGGAAATAACGTTTTTAAATATAATAATTAAATTAAATTAATTGATTTCATACCTGAACTTTAATTTTGATCCTTTGCAGGACAAGAATAAATAAATAATACAAAGACGTGAGGAGTGGTCATTAATATTAATCTGCTTAAGTTTGCTCCATTAATATCCGTGGATTGCGAAAGGAGCTTTTCACCTCATCAGTTTATTTTAGCCGTGAAAAGGAATAAACTAACCAAGGTATTTTTAAATTACTGGTTATTTGCTTTAATAAATCTACTCAATAACAAGTATTTGTATTATTTATTTATTAGTGTCTTGCAAAGGATCAAAATTATTTTTCGGGTAGGTAATCAATGTAATTTAATTTGCTTAATTAAAATCTTTGAAGTCATGTCCAAATTATTGCGAGTAATGGCGCCCACTTGTCCGATCTCTGGTAATAACAGCCGTGGTCACGAAAATACCCAAATTAGGGCGCGTACACACGGCGATCCGTTTTACAGGTCCGTTATTTGATGGCGTATGTAGTTGTATGAGCGAGTTCACACCCAAAACAGTATTCTGGATCCAGTAAAAAAGAAGATTACAAGGTGAAAAGATCTGTTAAAACAGATCCTGTAAAAACGGACGTTCTATGTGTATAGTTGTAAGCGTGAAAATCGTGTTAATTTAAAACAATGTCATCTACTATTGATTAATAAAATTAGAAATAACATCCTGCGGCATATTGGAACTACTATTGAAGTCAGGATGTTTATTAATCACTGCTTGAAAGAACATGTTTTAGGCACAGTGTGGGAATTGGGTGTGAAAAGTGATTTTGTTGAAATTTTATTCGCTGCATTTGCAATTTATTATGGGTTGATTTGTAGTATCGTTGTCAATATTATCATTCCTCTTTACCGGTTGTTTTGCTTTGACCAATAACAACAGTATGTGACGGTATTAAAACTGCCTAGGTACGAATTCAAAATAGTAGTAGTTAAAAAAGTAAAAGAGTAAAAGGAAAAGAAAAGAAAAGTTTATAAAAGTTGTTGTACATTTTAGTACCTTGTCGAAGCTAAATTGAAACCACTCTCACTTTGAAACGTTACTGCGACTTGTTACTATAATGTATAGTTATGTTTGTGTTCGACTGTACCTGCGTTATTTGAATAATCATATTTTAGGGTCAGGGATTTGGAGTTTTAGCCTCGTAAGGCCCAATAAAATGTACATGATCAAGGCAATTTAATTTGAACTGTGTTACAATGGTCATAAGGTTTATTTTCCTATCTTGATAAACTGAAAATGTCATTATCGAACAAACGTAATTGAACTTTATTGCCTTGATGGTAGATTCAAAGTCCCACTCACAAAAAACTCCCTGTTTGTAGTATGGTGGGCCTTACAAGTTTAGGGGGGGTTTAGGGGTGGGGTGGTATTTTAGGGTGAGCTCAGTGGCGTGCTATGGAAGAGGCCTATGTCCAGCTGTGGACTGATGTGGGCTGATGATGATGATGATGATGATTTTAGGGTTTGGTTTGAAACGGACACGCGCACGGAGGGTTAGGTTAGTCGCGGTATGAAAAGGTTCGTCACTTTTGGACCTTAACGGCATTGAATTAGAGTCGAAAAGTGACGAACCTTTTTACCCCGTGACAATACATACTGCTCGACTTATCCTCCTGAGGTTCCTTGTACTAAAACTAGTACAAAATACGGCCATTCAAATAAAGATCTAGTGCAAAGAAAGTAAAGTGTAATTTCTTTTGTTTTTATGACATAAGATGAAATTGGAAAATTGACTTTATGTCATTTGTAATAGATTCATATTCCATTGACAAATTTCGTTGTATGCGGGGCCGTAGGAGGTAGGACAGTTTTTATTATTTATTTATTACAGTACTACCATTTTCTTAATAGCTATCGGCAATCTTCGTTTTTCTATGACACACGAGTATACTGTCAGCTGCGAGTGCAAGCGTGACGGCTTTAGCAAGCCGAAAGCTATTAAGAAGCTGGGAATACTATATGTTTAAATAACCTTTTTTGTATGGATCATTATTATTTGGTTCCAAATCCCCGTTAAAAAAACTGAAAACTGTTATTTGTTACGGGTCAAGGGATGGACGGATGAACTGCCGGGCGGATAACAAAGGCTGAGTAGGGTCCCGTAGGCACCTTTTGGGTACGGATCCCGAAAAACGAAACCCTTATAGGGTCACTCCGGTGTCAGAATGTACATCTTTCACTAGGTACCAATTTTCTCCAAACCAATCGAAATTTCTCGAAACGCAAGATTGAAAGAATGAAAGAAAGATATGGATATATAAAGATGTATTTATATGACATAAAGTAGGTTTACAAAAACCTGAAAAGTAAAAACAAATAAAAAAGGGCGCCTCTCAGCATTGTGCCGCGGCAAGCCGTGACGCTGGTATTCTGAGGAACCCTGATTAAAACTAACTTAAACTAAACAAACAAGTGACGCACAAACACCAGCGACACAGAAGATAAGTACTTAAAATATAAGGAAACAGAATAAAATAAAATAAAATATACATACATACATTAAATCACGCCTGTATCCCAGAGGGGTAGGCAGAGACCACTTATTTCCACCTGCTAAGATCCTGACAAATCTCTTCCGCTTCTTCCACATTCATACATCGAGTCATGCATGCTCGTCTGTTTCGGGTACTTAAGATCCGGCCCTTTTCCAGTATTTCTCCGATTTGGTTCGAAAAAGTACGCCTAGGGCGGCCCCTTCCGAACCTCCCGCTCACTTTTGCTCTGTATATCTCTTTCGTCAATCTTCTTTCATTCTCGTCTTTTCGAAATGACCGAACCATCGAAGCATGCCCTTTTCAATCTTAGTCACTACATCTTCTTTTAGTCCACATTTCTCACTACCTTTTCATTCCTTACTCAGAAAAAAATAACAAACAGATTAAAAAAAAAAATATTATTTATAATGTACTTTAATTACAATCTCGTCGACCCGTGACACGAGGGTCATTGCTTTGTTTATCAGAATGAGACAATAAGTATAACACTCGTTTCAAGCAGTGAACACCATAATTTAATACTAAACAGATTTATCAACATACTTGACTATTTCATTACTTTATATTTGCATACTAGCGGCGATCTCGCCTCGTTTCGGTTTATGTGAGTTTATATAATAAATAAAAATCTCCCGTGAAAAATTATGTAACTGATGGTAATGAAAACCGCATCAAAATCTGTTGCGTGGTTTGGGAGGAGTTAGCGGATATAGGTATAGATACAGACAGACGCGGAAGGCGATTTTTATACTATGTAATAGTCGTAATAATAAAGATAAAGAGGTTAAAGATGATGCATCTAGAAAATCATTGAACTGTTACGCAGATGTTTTGCATATATCATCGTATCGTATTGCATATATCTACTCGTATATTTTTATAATATGATAAATAAATAAAGACTATTTGTAAATAAACTAGGTATATTTCTTGAATTTTTACAGCGCTCTTCCGTTGACCCAGTTTTAAATTGTGAACATGTACAGTCGAGTTCATAAATATGTATACACTTTAGTAACTTGTCACTTTAACCGCTGTGATAATTCGTATATGGCAGTTTGAACATTACATTAAATAGACAAGGTACTAAAGTGTATACATATTTATGAACTCGACTGTACCTATGTACTTCATAGGTGACGCTATGAGTGACGTTTATAGTTGACAGCTAGACCCACATGATTAAGGGCCTGTTTCACAATCGACCAGTAAATTTATCTGTCATTTAAAGTTGGCTCTCTCCTTGTCTATTTTCAAGTGTCAGAAAGAGAAAGGACTAAATTTATCTATCAAATATGCTTTACTTGTCGATTGTGAAACAGGTGGTTAGCAGCATTGTTTGCTTATGTTACAAACAAGTTAACTTAACAAGGAATGCACAATTTAAATAAGACTGACTTACGTTTCTTTGGTTTTCAGAGCAATGCAATTGTTTATTTAAAGTCTACAATTCCTAATTAGCTTGGAGATATGGTCTTATTAAACTATAAACATGCACCTATGAAGTACATAGGTACATGTTCACAATTTACAAATGCGTCTATGAAAGAGCGCTGTAAAAAATTAAAGAAATATAGTTTCTTTACATATTTATTGCAAAAAAATGCAAATAACGTTTTTTATACTTAAAGGTATTCATTAGAAGTCACACTGAAAAAAAAAATTAGTCGCTTGTAACAAGATTGTGATTGTTGTGCATAAGCGGCTTGATTCCATACGAGGCTAACAAGACGATAGATACACCAACTAAGACGTTAGATACATCAACTAAGATGTTAGTTGAATCACTAAAGAACTCGCAGTTGTTAACTATCAGCTTTGGTTGATATAACTAATATCTTAACTATTGTATTCATTTTTTGTCAACTAAGTGAAAATCTCTCTTTGTTGGCTCTCATTTTTTTGAGTGCACCAAAACATTTAACTACATCCATATTTATAGTCAACAAAAGTAATAACTTGAGTAAAAGTAATGACTAAGGTAACGATTTTTATATGATTTATGACATTACTAATAGGTCCTCAAGTAATTACTTTTCTTGATTAAAAATACGGGTGTATAGTGCGACCAAAAAGAGTAGAAATTAAATGAGGGCGCCACTTTCTACGTAACTGTCACATTTTTGACGTAAAATGCGTAAACATGGCAACAATTTTGTATGGAATTTTTTTAGTTGCAGCTGTCACCACTGGCTCGACTTTTTGGCCAGGCTATAAGTCATAGTAAGCGTTTAGTATACTATACATAGGTAATCATACAAGTTGTTAATTTAAAAGCTTATAATTTTAACATGAGAACTAGACACTTTTTATTTCAGAATACATTATAAAATAGTCTAATAGCTACTACAAAGATACTAGATTGGAAAAATTGCAAACGTTTAAATATAAAATGAGGTTGGATACATAAACAAACGATTAACAATGATAGCGACCTTCATGAGTTACCGAGCTATCGGCTATTAAGCTATCATGTAACAATTTCAAATGATTGTTTTCATGTCATACCCAGCGCGAGTGTAAGCGGTGTAACATGATCAGATCAGATCATTGCTGATAAAAGCGAAAAGCAAAATTGGCGTGATATTTAAACACACTACGTTTGATATAGAGCCAGGGACACTCTAGGGGTCAAAAGTCGCGCGACACGTGTCGGCGACATGTCAAGCGAAGTCAAGCGACTTCGTCTGTTGACATTGTGTAACAGATGTCGGCAGTGAGCAAGTTTACGAAATCTCGCCTGACCTATCTGGCGACATTAAGGCGATACGTGAAAAACGTGCGATGTCGCCAGATATATCGTGCGAAGTCCGGCGAAGTTGCACCACTTCACCCGACGTCGCTGGCGACACGACGTGTCCCGGTACATTTGTCCGCTAGTGAATTCCTGGCTTTACCTTAATCTGCGATAAATACCTTTTCTCAAACATGCAATGTAATATTGATGTTATGTTCCTTATAATAGGCTGAGAAGTATGACAAGAGGTCGTTTATGGAATTTCATACAAATCATAAAGGCCTAGGCCGGCAAAGTCCTCTTTTTTAATTTCCATTCCACATAAATTTGTGGCACAGGCATCATGACATTCTGCCACTATGCGTATTAAAAAAATAAAACTTTGATATTTTTGTTGTTTATTTCATTGCATGTTTGAAAAAAGCACTATACTTACCTCGGCGGGAAATATGGGGTTGCCCGCCTCAGAAATATCCGGCCTCGCTTTGCTCGGCCGGCAACCCCTTTTGTCCCGGCCTTTGTAGTAGTTAATGTACTATTCTTTGAAGGCCTTTTATGCCCTAAACGGAAAGTCCATTGTTTGCTAGCCTGTTTTTGTCCCAATGCAGGGCAAAGGCCTACCCTGTTTTTTGCCATTCGCCCTTACTGGTTGTTTACTTCGGGCAGTCCAAATACTAAATATACTTTATATCCCGTGTAATATCATGACATGATCATTAGCCGAAATATGTCTACAGCTGAACGTACTTAGGACTACTACACGGATCGAGTATGTCGTTTTTTTTGCAACCTACTTGCACCAATCGTTTTCCACGATCTTCCCCAGATCAAGTATATGTATGTACCTATGTATATGTATATTTTACTCCTATTAAAATCTTTTTACTCCTTCCAAACGCCTTAGGCGATTTTGAAAAAAATACATAAATTCTCAAAATTTTAATTAAAACAAATAACAACAAATGGTTTTTATTTACATCCAACTAAGTACAGAATTCAACATTAATACTATTAAAAATTAAAACTAAATGTATTAAAATAAAAATTTAACAAAATTTAAAAAGCTACTTAAATATTAAAGATATAAATAAATATAACTATTTATTTATTTACTTCAGATAATGGTGTTACAAGGTCAGTCTATGACGCCCTGTCAATCAAAAAATCTACTACTAATTTAAAATTTAAATTTAAACAAACCTAGTTACTTAGGTACACAAAAATATGAAAGACGTGCATTCGGGTTTATATAGCTTCATGATTGTTAGACATCTTACTTGTTTGGTATTAGATATTTTTATTCAGTCAATTAACAATCTACCAATTATAAGAAAAACAGGTCAAGTTGGTAATGGTACCTCCATAACCTCCATTACCGGCAAAAGGTTAAACTACTATAGTTATTATGACAATGCGTCAGAGACCGATCGCTTGCATAGGTATTTATTGTTTCGTTTTATATTCTCTCCCTATTTTATTATTGCCAATTGCTAAGTGTAAGCTAGCTTTACCAGAGTTATTTTTAATTCCGACATCTCAATTATAATTAAAACCCCACAAACTAATTTAAGTTTAAAATACAGATATTGACCCAAATTCCGTAAGTCAACAAATTTGCAATCAAATACCGTAACGTACAACGTAGTTTTTTACTTATCAACATACGCAATCACTAGCGCTAAAAACCTAAACAAGCTGATAAGACGGAGAATAATCAAGACTAGGAGGAAGAAAACAATGACTTTAATGACACAGTAGTTTTTGCAATGTTCGCTGCCTTGGCCTGTTTCGCGTCATAGAGGTTAAAGATCATGGAAGCAAAGGGTAACTTGTGCATGCTTTGTTTGTGTTGTTTATCGCTAATCCTGTCTTTCGTGATACCAAAGAAGGCGGATTACTTCATGGTCTTCTTCTTCTTGCTCTGTCGACGGCATGTTATGAGCTGACCAATATTCTGCCCCGCAAACGGCATTCCTAGTGGCGTCATATAGGTTCTGCCGCGTGAATGGTAATAGTCTAATAGTATAAGAATTTAAAATATAATGTGGGTTATAGTATAGAATGCGTCGATACTCAATACTTTATTGCAATCATAATGTTTACAAAGATGGAAATATAACAAATGTAAAAAGCTGTTGTTTAAATGTAGTAAGCTTTTGTAATTAGTAACTGTTTGAGTTTATTTAAAAAAATACGTTAATTTTTTTCTTGTCTTAATATTTCAGGTAAATTGTTGTATATTTTTATAGTCATTACGTAAGGGCCGAATGAGATGATTTTAAGGCGGGAAGGTGGCAAGATAATTTTATGTATATGGCGTATTGGGCGTGTAGGAGGCATATCCTCGCGTTTTTTAAAGAAGTGTTCATGCTTACGTACGAACTTACATGCTTCTAAGATGTAGATGCTTGGAAGCGTAAGCAGTTTGTATTCCAGGAAGTAAGGTCGTCAGCTCGGCTGCCCGAAGCTAATTTCAAGTATCTGACTTTCGACAACTTTTACAGGAGAGCGAAAAAGAGTAAATTCTAATTTTCGCCATATAATATACCCGTACAGTAATAAAAAAGGATGTCACGGCATTTAATAGGATAAAGTTAGTTTCATACAGGGTTTTTTCTTTAATTTTTGTGCCGTATTTAATTACAAAGGGCGAAAATAGTTTTCTGCTTAAAACGCACAATGATAATATTGGTGATTTTCTACGTTAAAACAAGTATCTTCAGCTCAAGCAGCAGACAGGCTACATATAAGTTGTATAAGCTGTTATACAGCTTAAATACGCTATAATATAGCTTGTTCAGCTCTGCAGCTGATAATATGCAACCTGTTTGTCTACTTGGGAGATTCTTGCTTTTAAGTTTCTTGCTATTAACTGATGGTTGTTGTTAGAATGACACAAGTTTTATTATTTATCATTTTATTTAACAAAATTATTTGTATTTTATTATATAACGCTAATTATAATCTAGTTAGTCCACTTTCCTCTCGCTTTTAACAGCCAGCGGCAGTTAACCTCCTGGTTTAACATCACGTATTATCTTAGAGAAAGTACTGGATTCTTCCTGCGACTTCGCCCACGTTGTATTTGTGTTCTCGGGAACAGTGCCATTTTTGGGGATAAACAGTAGCCTTTGTGTTACTACAGAATATAAGCTATCTCCATTCCAAAATTAATTCAAATCCGTTTAACTATTTTTGTGTGATTGAGTAACACACATCTGTCAGAATTCCACGCAATAAAAAATCGAGATTTGAGTTATAAAGTACTAGCTTTTGCCAGCGACTCTGTTCGCGTAGAAGTCTGTCCATTTTTTTGGGATTAAAAGTAGCTTATGTGCTGGTCCAGACTATAATCTATCTCTGTGTCAAATTTCATCCAAATCCGTTCAGCCGTAGTGGAGTGATTGAGTAACAAACCTCCATCCACCAATCATAATATTAGTAAGAGTAAGAAATAAGATAAGATAAGATTATACCTTTATAATAATGTCAGATAACTTTTTTAGCAAACAACTTAGTCCTCCTGAATATAATGTTAATCCACGACTTCTTCATTGTCTATCAAATCAAGAGACGAAGGGTTCTCTTCAAGTTGATGCCAAAATTGTTGACGCGATTGCGGCATTAGTGGGACCAACTTTGCAATTATTTCTTTTTTTTTAGATGGGTGCACGCCTCTTGCTGATTGCTTACTTTGCGGCAATTCGTGCACTAAATATTTTTTTTGTAAAAAGTCTAAGTTACTGTAATTGTCTTGAAACGATTTTTTGTACAAAAATGATCTTTCCCCTTTCATAAATTTGACTTCGACTACACCTTTCAAAAGAAAATTCTTTAGGCCATCATTGTTATCGTTTTTTTTAACGGTCCTTTTCTTTTTATTCCATTCAAAAATATCTCCTCTAGTCACTTCAATGGCAGTCGTGTTTCTTCGACTGGTACTCACACATTTTGCGAAGTCTTCAAAGTCGTAAACATTCTTAGTTTTTCTAATATTTTTTTCTATGTTACCATGAACTCCATCTGCTGACATATGGGTGTGTCCCTTAGTTAGGTATTTTATGGTTATGGAATCTATGCAGATACTGTTTACAATTGTCACAAGAGCTGTATAAAGAAACCAGTTTTTATTTTGTGACGTACAATTATCCGCCCAAAATATAAAGTGTTTAGTATCTCTCTCAGATATCAACAACTTGTAAATAGCGTCAATAATATTTTTAGCATCTCGTCCGGAAGTTCCTTCATGCCAGAGAATACACTTAGCGGGTGTTTTAGGATCGTTTTTCTGTAAACCCGCAAATGTCAGGTTAAAAACAATTAGACGACTAGTAAAGAAGCAATCTTTTACATCTGGTATCATCGGAATAAGCAACGATTTCTCTAAATCCATGGAATATATTTTAGTGTTTAACTCATTCTTCTGAGAATCTGCTTTATAGTTTAAGTTGGCCTGATTAGCCTTATTTTTATGTATGCAATTTTCGCTTAATGTTTTTAGTGACAAGACAGATTTGTGTGCTCTAGCTTCATTCTCAAGTGTTTGGAAATTTAAGCAGTCAAAACATTTATCACTCTGCGGCCTGTGAAGAGAAATATTCATATCTTTTAAAGTTTTTCTGTATATTTCTATGCAACATTTGGAATAAGGGTATTGCTCAGTATAATCTTTATATAGTTGTATGAGCGTAATATCTTGATTTAGATATCGTGTTTTTGGAGCATTATGACGACGATAATGAGCAACACAGGGTTTGTACCGCATTATATGTTCCTTAATATCTTTTGTATCGAACTTTTTTTTCTTATTGGTTCCTCGTTTATCAGTAATGCTCAATGGACAATTTTGTATCTTCTTTGTGATAGTCGTTATAACCGAGTCATTTTTGTAACCTAAAGTGTTTAATAGGAATGTTTTGCATACTTGATAAGAATGTCCATGTTTGTTCTCCAAAAAAAACAATCTGGTAGTATTTTTTTTACTCTCTTTCCCAGTTGTCCTTCGAGCAACTTGTTTCAAATGAATGTTACGGGCTAACCACTTTAAACGACAGTCCGGCGATAAATTCCAGAAACGTTCCCAAACTTTTTTGCGGTCAGTATCGGACAATAATTGTGAGCATTTCCGACGGCAACTATCTTTACACTTATTTGAAATAAAAGGATACTTCTTCTTATTACGTTCAATTTTTTCGAAGTTCGATAACCTTGGAAACTTCAGTGTTCTTCTTTGGGTTTTTTTTTGTAGATTGTTATTGTCAACTGAAGTGGAACATATACTGTCTGTACTTAAATTTTCAGGAGTTTCTGGTATCATTACTGGTGAACGTTGTAATGTGTTGTTTATAAACGGGGACAAACCGGTACTTGATTGGCTATTAGTATCTTCACACGGTGATTCAGATTGTAACAATCCTTCATCCAAAAGGTTAAAGCAATCATTTTGTGTCAAAACAGGTAATTCTGTCAATTGGTAGTCTTCTGTATTTTCAACACAGTTGTGGTCAATGAGGCTTTCATTGCTATTAGTAAACCGCTTTGGATCATTCACCACTGCAGTAGATGTATCAAAATATTGTAAGTCACTGAAATCTATAGTATTGTTTTCCAGTGACCTGAAATGTTAAATTATTAATCTTTAAATACATATACATGTGTCGATACATAAACAGTTAAATAGGTTGTATGTAAACATCTTACTCCATTGTCCGTGTTATTGACGAAAGAACATCTAAGCCCGTATCTTCCCCAAACAAATCTTCTGGACGAATCAAGTCGTCTTCGGAGTCTGATGGAGGATTTATTCTATATACCAAAGCAAAAAATATTATAATTAACTAAAACTAACACCTTTTTTATTTTATTACTCGACATCATTTTTAAGAATAGTACTGTGATATAATTTTCCGCTAACAATTTTATTCGCCCCATAAGTATGTTACTTGGTGTTAATAACGTTTCGACTTACCCATTATCTTTATTAATACACATATTCACCATTCGCTTTGCCCTATGGCCAGATTGTGAATAATGTGCACTACTTTTATCGTGATTCCTCTTCATTGTCACAAAGTAGAACTTAAATCTTATATTTAATACTGCACTTAATCACTCCGGTACACGTCAATACATTAAATAATTTGAATTCTTGGTGAACGAAGGTATGACATTCACAAATTTATATTTACAAATACCCTCCACACATTTAACTTAAGAGATACTTGTTTTTAGATTCGAGTTTATGTCGCTTACAAACTTAATTATCAACGGTGGAACCAAGTATCTACAAAACCATTTGAATTTCAAGTATCTACTTTGAGTTACTTGTTTTTAGGATAAAGATGGTGTACATACTTGATTTTAGCGTAGAATAGACGGACACAAACAGATACTTGAATCATATAATTATCAATAACTTGAAAAATAACAAGTTTAGAAGAAAAAGAGTGATGAGGGTCGATGCATTTATCGGGCTAGTTTCGAGACACGCAAAAAAGAAAAAAAAGATAAAAATGGAGATACTTGAAATTAGCTTCGGGCAGCCGAGCTGTCAGTTTGCTTTATATTGACTAATATCCGTATCAGTTTTTTCTGTAGGGTAAATAGTGATGGCGCGGCCGTACTATTTCCTCACAGAATGATGCCGTAGTTGAGCCAGGAGTAGGCGTATGCGTAGTAAGTGGCCAGAGCAGTCGCGAGGTCGGTAGTTTTTTAATTTCACGGAGGGCGTAAACTTTAGACACTTTTGAATGATTTTTTTTTATGTGTGTTTTCCAATTAATATGGGTGTCAATATCTATTCCTAATGAGGTAAAATGGTTAACTACGTCTATTTTAATATTGTTGTGGATAACATTTATTAACAATTTATGTTTCTGCAGGCCGATTATGGTCGTGTTTATCGACGTAGATAAGCGTAGATAAAACATCTGTCACTTTCTGACCAGTATGTAAGTGCGAGAGTGACGGAAGCTTTATCCACCGCGATAAAGGTGACCATAATACGGGCCCTGGTATGGGTAAAAAGTTATTAATTTAGTTTTAACAAAGTTGGACTGCTACATATTGCCGTTAGCCCGTCTTCTTTGTTATTTCGGCAGCTGTGGAAACGATTTAATTTCACGGATAATAGGCATTATGTCTTTAGGGTCTACCAACTATTTACCTGCAAAAATCTAGTCGTGAAACTTGCTCCGTGCGTGAATTAAAAACTCACAAAATAAACGGAAAATATGACCTGGTCTTGCTGAATTGGCGTATGTGAACCAACGAGGTTCTTCCTAGAATTCATCATCATTTACGATTAGATGAAATAAAGGTCAATCGCTGGTCAGTCCAGAAAAAAAACGCATATTTCGTCGATTAAATGTGACAAGAAATATTTTGTAACATTATAACCCGATTCTTGCCACTGACTTCGATATATTTCTTGAAATGCTAGCGGTTGCCCGCGACTCCCTTTATCGTTCCCATTGGCTTTCCTTTATCTCAATACGAAACATTATTATAATCGATGCTGCGGTTTAGTTTTGAACGCGAAACAAACAAACACAGTTACTTTCGCATTAGTAGAATTAGTATGGACATTTTACACGTGTACCAAGTAGATAATTCCAAGAAAAGCGGCCGGAAAGCAAGTACATTTAAGACCATTAAGAACATTAAGGCCAATTGCTCGCCTTCCTTTACAGAACGTTGCTATCCAAGAATTCCAAGATCCTGGGACATCAATCCTGAAGAACTCTGAAGAACTGATATAGTGGTGGTAGGACCTTATGCTTTAACCTATCGCCCAGCAGCAATTTACATTGTTGTGTTCTAATGTAGGGATAAGACAGCCAGTGAAATTACTAGCATAGATAGAGGCATCCATTTAGTCCTCAGGGTTGGCAACGCATTTGCGCTCCTAGAATTGCAATATTTAGATTGTAGCTTAGAGAATGCAAATGTATATGGGTCACAGACCCGATTTACCATCGGGTGGCCAGGGCCTCTATTTACAGTCTATTATACGACGACAAATAATATTGCTTTGTTATCGTTTTGTCAACGTTTTGATAGCTCTTATATTTACTTTGCTAGTAATGGCAGCCGAGTTAACAACAATACCATAACAGGTCAAAGACGATAGGTATGCTTTTTACCGCCTAGAATGTATGTATGTATGTATGTATGTATGTATATAAATACTTTATTGTACAAACGGGAAAATAAAAAACAACAAAATAGACAGAAACACAAAAGGTATGTACAAAGGCGAACTTAAACCCCTTCCCTCCTTCCTTCCTTTCCATTCATTCTCTCCTTCTTTTTCTTTTTTTTTTCTTTTCGTTTTTTAATTCCTTTAAGGGATCTCTTCCAGTTAACCTTTAAGCGATTGGGAAATGTTTGAAATAATAAATAGCCAAACGTACAACATTGAAAGGGATTAGATGTTTCATAATTACGTTAATATTAAATAACCAATTTAAAGTACTGTTATTCAATTCTCGGCTTACTGGGTCCAGGTATTTATGATTATCATTTAAACACGTTTGGTTGTCAACAATATTGTATTCTGTTCACTTCTCATTCAAAATTTCCTTATCTGAGCGCTAATTATTTGTAATCAAATACTGGTTAACAAAAAGCTTGTTTCTTAGTTCGCTATTCTCTCCAGAAGGGCTCACATGACGCCAAAACTTCTTTTTTTTTACAAAATCCCGCCAAACCAGGAATGGGTACGTTTTACATAATATTGACACCTGCTCGTGATTGGCTGTTCGATGCCGTCAAACAGTGACAGCCAACCACGAGTTAGTGGCAAAAACAACTGTCAATCAAATACGTCATGGCTTGCAACCAAAAACCGACTGTACTGTAATAGTTGCCAGTTGTAATAATCGTTACAGTACTAAGAATAAATAAATAGATATGAGCTAGATCTTAGTTAAATAATGTAATACATTGCCAAATAGATAGATGGATATATACTTATATAAATATATCATTATATATAAATATATATACATACATATATACATGACTAGACAAAGATGAAAGGACATAAAAGTATTATAGTCTTCGTTCAAGGACAAGAGTCAGACCAGTACTTTTGTAGTCTTGATTTAAGCGATGCAACAGATTGAGACTTATATCAACTGGGAGTAGATTCCACAATCGCACAGAGTGCACCGAAAATGATTTAGAATAAATCTTAGATTCGTTTGAAGGAGAAGAAGAAGAACAGTTAGAATCTCGGCCCTGTGTGCTCTTTTGCCATCTCCGTGCCACAAAAAAAACCTGTTTCTTCAGGATAAGTACCACTTTATCCAAAACCGCCTTAATAAAGAAATTATAGTACTTATTATAGAGAAATTCTGTTAATCTTGGTCACCAAATGATGCTTTTAGAATTGCGTTCCTTACGTTGCGTTGAGTAATTAGTATTACAGAAAATATTGAAATCGTTTTTTTGGTTCTTCATTTATCCCATAGGTACCCTTGTGGTTTTCCTACAACAATGGTTTAGTTACGAGTACAATACAGTCCCTAGTTTAGTGTATCGCGTCTGTTTTATATTAAGAATAATACCCGACTGATAATTGTCGTTGTGTCAATAATTGTGAACTTCCTGTGAGATAAACAAAGCGTTATTAACCAAGCAAAATTAATTGTGTTGTCATTAAGTTACATGTACTTCATCATCATTCATACATAGGAAGCTATTGCGTTACTGACCTCACCACTTGAATGACAGACATTCATCACATCATCATCATGCAATATACTATTAGACAATTAACACTGGGTTAAGACACTAACGTCAATGTCAACGTCAGATTCATAGGTACGAAAACTGTCATTTTAACTCATATAAGGCCACTTCCACTTGGGTTACGACACTAACTCGAGTTAAAGTGGCAGTTTTCGTATAAATCTGACGTTACTAACTCGAGTTAGTAACCCAGTGTTAAATTTTCTGTGCAAGTGGCCCTTAGTGCCTTAAACCCAGTGTTAAATTTTTCGTGCGAGTGGCCTTTAGTAAATGTCAGATTCATACGAAAACTGTATTTTAACTCGAGTTAATGTCTTAACCCAGTGTAAAATTTTCGTGCATGTGGCCCTGAACTTACATATAGGGGTTAAATCGATAGCTTTTTAGCTGCTCTATCAGACCCAGGAGCAAATACTAGCATCGAACCAAACCCAGAACGACTAGCTTCGTAGGCAGTGTCACCAACCATCATGCTAAACGCATCGCCACTGCCTAGCCACAACCGAGGCAATTCCACCATTTTATTTTTCTTTGTTTGTATATTTGGTATCATCATAATGTATGTTATTTACGCTTAAATAAGTATAATAAAAATAACAACTAAGTACATATCTTTTATCTTTCAAAATATCTTGGGAACGGGGGCACTTTGTAATCAGTTGTGTAACAAAAAAGTCTGTTATCTTTACGTACATCGTATTTGTTATGATAAAATGCGGTTTTCATGTTTTTATGTTTAGAGCGAATTCAATGTAAGATGTACCCATTACGAAAAAAAAACTGTGTAATAACAGTAATAAATGCATGTATCTTTATGCTTTCTAGATTCTACTAATAAGTAATATAAAAAGCCGGTCAAGTGCGAGTCGGACTCGCTCACCGAGCGTTCCGTGCTGCTGCACGGTAAATAACTATTATTATATTTCGATTTAAATGTTGTCTTTACCGAATAAAAAATATTATACCTCAATTTCAATGGTTTTTACCAAATAAAAAAATATCGTGAGCCAAACTCAGACTTAGCCGATTTTTAGTATTTGTTGCTGTTCCTTAAGCTCTGGTCCCATCGCCGGCGAGTAGTCGATGAACTATCGGCGATTTTCTTGCCCAAGAAACAAACAAAAGATAATCGCTCCCGTGTAAATAAAAGAGAGTTGTATTTTATGATTGGAAAAAATTACCTTCTGCTGGAGTTTCTTGCGGCGCTTCTTCTCCGCAATGATGGTCTTGTCCGAAGCGCTAGTAGATTCACTCCATATTACCGACGTGTAAAAAAGCCCTCATGTGGCCAATTTACTGAATAAATATTTTGAATTTTGAATTTTGAATTTTAGAGAGATATACATTTACAGTTCATCGCGTTCATAGCGTGTGAAGATATGTTAAAAACAGCATTGTTTTACTACTGTCACCATTATCAATATTCAGAGGCTTCATGAATGCGTAATGTGTCATGAATCACGATGGACATCTTAACGGCACTATTAGTCAATTCACTGGCGGTCTTCACTTTCACCCTCTGTATCGGAAAACAATAATGCTAACACTGTTGTTTAGTGGCAGATTAAAGGGTAAGATAGTGGTAACGATCCGGATGGACCCTGCAGAAGGTCCTTCTAACATAAAAACTCCCAAAATCATATTAAGACTATAATTAAGTCATAATTTTGTGCAACTTTCCTACCCTTATACAGCAAGCTGACCGAGCATCCAAAGGCTGCCTTTCCACTGAGGCAGAGAAGAGTGGAGCTGCGTCAATGGTAACCTATCGTAACCTCGAAAAAAATTTGACCGAATTTCATTTGACCGAAATCGTTTCGTTTTTTAACGTTTCTCAGATTTTTTTATTTCACCACTTGACATTAAGTAAACATATCTTTAGTCCGAGCAACTTTTCTCCTTGTAGTCACTTGCCCTATGTATTGTTACGTATTTTATTTTAAAGCCTATTTTTCATTACACCGGTGCTACAATTAGCCTAGGGATCGATTCGTATTTTGTTTCTTAACCCATTTTTCACTTTATCAATGCTACATATAGTTTTCGCTACGTTACGTCAAATATTCATTTCAGGTAAGAAAGTCTTGCTCGTAATTTGTTACCTTCCAGAAAATGCACCGAGCAAGTCGAACTAAGGCAGAACCGATACGGATAGGTTAGGTTAGGTTAGGCTTTGCTCCCGCCTTGGCCTTCGAGGTTTTTTTTTCCCAAAAAATCTTGCTTGTAATTTATCCAGAAAATGCAAAGATCAACACGAATCAGGGTAGACGACTCGGACAGGTTAGCATAGTCGATTTAAAAATAGGTAAACTATTAATAAACCGAGCCGTTACATTGGGCAAATGATACTAAGGTTAAATCAGAAATGGGAAATAGATAGACAAACCATTACATTGGACAACTGTTTGTACGCCGAAAACAGTATTACCGAATAGATAATTTGTCAAATCGTTAAAAAAGTTAAACAAGCAATGATTAAATTAAAATATTCGAAGTGATCTTTCGGGCAAACGTAAAAAAACCCAAACCATAGTTGTCGAATAATATTTATCGAACCAAAATTCGGTCAAACATTTTTCGGAGTTCAGATAGGTTACCGCGTCAATATTAACCAATAGAAGGCGCATGCATCACCGCGAGCGTTAGTTTAGATTCTATTGATTAATATTGGCAAAGCTCCACTCCGCTCGTCTCCACCTCCATGGAAAGGCAGCCTTACACAGCATGAATTGGCAAAGCTCCACTCCGCTCGTCTCCACCTCAGTGGAAAAGCAGCCTTACACAGCATGATTCATATCTTGCTCATAATATGCTCTTTGACATGGCAATCTTCCACGAGTTAAACATTTGATTTGCATACTTAGGCAAGAATAGCTCGCTTGCTAAGATATAAAGAATAAACAAATACTTGTCCATGTCTTCGTCTGCTTAGAACTTGATTAAAGTTTTTCCAACATAATTTATCAAATACTACGAGATAAAAAGTATGGCATGATTTATTTTAGAATATGGACTGGACTGGAAAGTAAACCTACTTTGTGCTGATACTAATGCAATGTAATTATGCTACAGTATGTTTGTTTTTCTACATTGACCCAAAAATAACCCTAAAATTATGATAAATATATGATTCGATAGCAGTGGAAATTTCTTAACACTCGTTATCTACAATCAGATTGTAACATAATTAATTAGTCATCAATCTACATCGATTAATGCGACAAATAATGTAGTCTAATGACGTCTTACCAAAACACAAATGGAAGATAAGATTCAATCAAAAAAAACAATTTTGGGACAACCTTTTGTTACCGACTGTACTTTTTTGCAATGTCATTATCTGATCAACCTAATAAGTCCCAACATTGTGGGTCTTCGTTAAGTATAGCAGAGGTTCAGTCGCCACCTTCCGACTCCATCATCAGATCAGCTCTTAGATACCATATAATAATATTTTATTGTGGTGAGGTTTACATGTGGTCCAAATTCCAGCCCATTCCATTAACGGGAACTGGGTGAAAATTGGTTTCCAAATTTTGAAGCGGACAACTTACATACTGCAACAGTGCAATTTAAATGAAAAAAAAAAAGAAATTTGTAACATTTTTTCGCCAAGGTAGTGTTTTATAAACGTTTTGTTTCACAAACATTCATTCCCAGCCATTCCTCGTGTGGTTGCCGACTTCGAATAGTGCCACTTCATGTCTTCCCGTGAATGTTGTAAGAGGCGACTTAGGGAATAAAGGCTTGTAGTACTGTTAGGCGATGGGCTTGCAACCTGTCACTAATACACCGATAAACCATCTTTAGCCTAGTTGTGCAAAATGTGGTTACAGGATCATCAACAAGTTTTAGTTGTTGTTGTTAATGGCGTGAGTTTATGTATGTAAGTGTATGTACATTCATACAGCAAAAAAATGTGTCGACTCTTTTATTGTATCCTCGTGAGGCTACTATATTTTTTCGGGTCCCGGACTTCACCACGGTAGGTTTAACTGGTGGTACAGTCGAGTTCATAAATATGTATACACTTTAGTACCTTGTATATTTGATGTCATGTTTAATCATTAAACTGCCATACATGAATTGTTACAGCGATTAAAGCGATGAGGTACTAAAGTGTACACATATTTATGAACTCGACTTTAGGACCTTGAGCAGGGTCCGTCCGGATCGCTTTAACCATTTTATCCTTTAACCTAGCGCTAACCAGCAGTGTTCACGTTGTGTTCCAGTTTGGAGATGATACAACCGGTGAATTTACTAACATTAAGTCATTCCATTTTAGTCCCCAGGGCTTTAGTGGTAAACCGACTGACTGTTGAGTTTCTTGCGGCGCTTCTTCTCAGCAGTGGTCTCTTGCGAAGCGCTGCTAAATTTTTGACGTGTAAAAGTACCCAAGCGGCCTACTTACTAAATAAACATCTTTTATCTTTTTTCACGCATTTGCAGTCTTATGATTGTAGTCTTAAGAATGCAAATGACTATGGGTCTCTGGACCTATGTGCCATCGCCCATCAGGCTACCTGTGTGGCCGTTTGCCTTCCCTATGCTATAAAAAAAGATAAGCGAGATGAAACGTACAACACTAAGAAAAGGAGCTTCTTGTTTTAAGGCTGGAAAAAAGAAACCGAATCCCGTCCCACCAGTGAGGCTCTTGGGAACCCCTTTGAAGAGAGTCACCGAGTTTAAATACCTTGGTCACTGTGTTACCGAGAACCTCTCTGATGACTTGGACATTGAGCGTGAGCGTAGGCCCTGGCGGTGAGAGCTCATGTTGGTCCGCAGGTTTGCTAAGTGCTCACGTGATGATAAAGACACTCTCTTTAAGGCTTACTGTCAGACATTCTACATCTGCAGCCTGTGGACCAACTACACGCAAAAGCCCATGAATAACCTGCGCGTTCAGTATAATAACGCTTTCAGGATGCTGTTGGGGTTGCCTCGCTGGTGCAGCGCGTCAGGCATGTTTCTAGAGGCTAACACGGATGGCTTTAAGGCAAAGGTGGGGAAGGCAGTACCAACAGCCTCATGAGTGTTATATTAGAAAAGTTCGATTGCCCTGTAATGAAGCGCTGGAATTCCGTGCTGACCGATTCCGGGTTGACCGACCCGTCATATTTAAAGTTAAATAATTAAAATTTAAAATCATTATTTAACATTCTAAATTTCATATATTTAATTTTGGTTTTTCTTTGCAAAAAATCTAATTTATTGTTGACATTGTTTGCCATTATATTCACTGTACTAAACCTAGATTGTAAAACACTCTTATGGACCTAGAGTCTGAATTAAATATATTGAATTGAATTGAATTAAAAGCTCAAAATTTTAAAATATATCCAATATATAGGTATTAACGCGTAAAAAAATACCCAAAATATGGAAATTATAAATAATACTAGCTTCTGCCCGCAACTTTGTCCGCGTAGATTTCGATTATAGCGAACTTTTAAATTTTCCGGGATAATAAGTAACCTATGTGTTAATCCAGCTATCTCCATTCCAAATTTCATCCAAATCCGTCCAGCCGTTGCAGCGTGAAGGATTAACAACTATCCATACATCCATACATACAAACTTTCGCGTTTATAATATTAGAAAGGATTGTCAACCCTAGTTAGCTGTCTTCTCAGTCATACAATACAACTTCTATGACTAAGATAACCGCTTACTAGGTTTGACATTATTTTTATAACGCTGTGAATACCTACATTAGAATTACCAACTAGAACAGAAACATGAAGCAGTAACGATTCATCAAACCAAGATTAATTACACGTAAAGTAACACAACACGTAAAAATAGAATCTAGTGCGCCAAAGACCGATGTATCTAAGGTCATCAAACTGCAGCTATTTGCTGCAACGGTGAACAGGAATGGCGGCTAGACATTAATATACCTACTAGCATGAGCGGACTGCGCATGCCATAGTTCTCATCACACTGGTTAACAACCTGTTACAAAACACGCAAGTTTGAATATGCCACTGAAATAAGATCGTAAATATTTATAAAAATCCTTAATTTTACTTTCTGTTAATACCAAATTAATTTTGTCGTTATATTAAAACATAGTCTACTTTTCGTTTGTTACCATTAAATACCAGCTTCTGCCCGCGACTTCGTCCTCGTAGATTTCGATTACCATTATTCCTTCGGGATTGTTTATAACCTATATGTAAGTATAAGCTATCTCCATACCAAGTTTCATTCGAATCCGTGCAGCGTGTTTAAAACACGATCATCAAAAAAGTTAAAATTCTACTCCTTAGTTAAAAACATAATAGAGAAATATAAACTGGTCAAGGCAGTAAACGTCCATCAACGTGTATATTTAAAAGCATCAAAATTAGTCCGTCCAAATATCGTCATTATTCATTGTTACATTTTTAGATAGAAGATAATTGTGTTAGGTCAAGGTGAAAACAACGATCGCTCGGAACGGGAACGATTTACCTGTTTTTTTTTTTAGTACAATGACGCGTAGGTATATCGTTCTGGATTTTACAGACACTCCAGCATATAACTGAAATTAAAAAGTGTAAAAAAAAACATGTCAATCACCTAGTTAACAACTGAAGATAAAAAATCAGTTTCATGTGTGGATCAAAACAACTAAATACCCCTTTATTTGCGTCCCTTCCGCTCGCTTTGAGTCTTACGGAAATAATGAGTGAGCCAATTTTTTTTGCAGATTAGCAAGAGAAGCTAGTAAAATGCAAATATATCTGGCCCACCCTATATTATGTTAAAGAAAGCATTTTCTCTTAATATATCACACGAATTTATTAGAGGTTTATAGAGCGAATTCACATAATTTAAAGAATTCCTCGGAGGTTCTTGTCTAGCTGTCATTTTGAAAACATCTGCCTATTTATTTATTTTTTTGTAAATTACTTTATCGTTGATTTTGGTTCGCAAATCCAGGGCAACTTTGTGAAGTAACCTCCAACACTGACGAAGAATATGCATCAAATAAAATATCAGTGAAAAGTTGATTCTGAATGAGCGAGCGGTCAAGAACACTCCAAGCCATTCAAGAGGATGCCCGCCATCTTCAATGGTGTGCTGACTGGGACTAGAAGACGCCGACGACAACGACGATTCACCGTACAATTGCTTATATATACTTGACATTGGCAAAATTACATAACTTGTAGACGCCATTAAAATGAATAAATAAATAATAATAAAGAATTCCTCAATGAATAAATTAATCGCCGCTTATTGTGTCAGCGACTATTCCCTGAAGTTTGCCTGTGTGCACTTTAAAAGGGTTTTGGGTATTTGGCTCGGGGACAACGTTTTGGCAGTAAGTATATCGTTTTCAAATCCAGCGCGCCTATTATGGTCGTGTTTATCAACGTTGATAAATCATCCGTCACTTTCTGACCAGTGGCAAGTGCGAGAGTGACGGATGCTTTATCCATCGCGATAAAGGCGACCACAATACGGGACCGCGGGCCTAGTATGGTTGCGTGTATGACAAAGTTTGGATAAGGCATCCGTCACCTTCTGACACTTAAATAAGTACGAGAGTGAGGGATGCTTTATCCAGATCTTACGCGCGATATAGACGTAGATATACTAGGCCCACCGTGGTTAAAAAATACGTCAGACAGAGACCGCCATTGAAATAAAAAGTAATAGTTCCCGATATAATCCGTAACAGTAGTTTTATTACCGTGTGTAACTATCGCGATAATTCAAGAATTTATTACCGTTTATTTACTTACAACAATGTTGTGCTTGCTTATTGAATATATTTACACACTTAAACGTTTGTTATACTTGAATCGTTTCTTGAGAAATAGTTTAAATGACAGTAACAAGCAGGGCTTCGGAAACGTTTAAAAATACCGGTAAATTATGGTTTTTAACCAGGTTCTTCGTAAACGCTCGCTTAGAGTTTCGCAAGCGTTATAATAATATTATAATCGCTGGGGATTATCTTGTTTATTTACAAGATTTTATTTAACTTGCAATGTACTGTATGTAAGTACAGGTCAAATCTTGCAAGTTAAATTTGACCCACTTCCCGTTAACGGAATTGGCTGAAATATGGACCACATATGTAAATCCGACAACAATGCATTATTGTAGGTATCTAAGAGGTGATCTGGGTTGTGATTCTCTCAACAAGCAAAGGTGATCGTTCGCTAGAGTGAAGGTCCAAGCGGCCAGTTTAAGTAGTCCCGACAGAGCGAACAAAACACATTTTAGCGCGTGTATTCAATTTGGCAGCATGACTTCACGAACGAATGAGGCTCCCTAATTGACAATGCACGCTCTAAAATGTGTTTTTTTCGGTCGGACGGGACTACTTAAACTCGCCGTTTTTATTCGCTCGTCCGTCCGACCGGCCGCCGTTTTTTGAGAGAATAACACACAAGGCTTGCTTGGCTTCAAGCTGAGCAAGGGAAAATGAAACTAAAGTGCTATAGGTATATAATGTTAGGCGAGAAAAGGTTGGTGGTGGTGGGCGTGTCAAATTAGCAAGCGAAATTAACCGTTTTTCCGGGAAGGTTTTTTTTTTCTTAGCCTAAATAATATCGATTCTGATCGAGCGGAATCAACATGAAAATGCTCTGTTTGAAATATATGGCGTTTCAAACAAGTTGGTTAAAAAAAAAAACAT
This sequence comes from Acleris literana, assembly GCA_946894065.1. Classification (NCBI taxonomy): domain Eukaryota; kingdom Metazoa; phylum Arthropoda; class Insecta; order Lepidoptera; family Tortricidae; genus Acleris; species Acleris literana. The sequence goes on along the minus strand of OX335669.1, from coordinate 9,690,562 downwards.
ATTTCCGAGCACTGGTAACTTTAATGAATTACCCGACTGCAAGTTCTGATTTCGTCATATACCTATATATATACCCACGTAATATAGTTCTAAATCCGACGTTTTGGCATTTTTTTCAAATTAAAATACCTACCCTATGACACTTACAACGGCAAGACGAATTTAACGAGACCTCGCTTGTCGGAATCGATCGATTGAGCTTCTACGAGGAAACAAAGAATCATATATTGTATTTATTTAAAACCATATTGCTTTTGACTTGTTATCGTATTGTTCTTAGCTTAGGGCTCAGTTTCATTGGTCATTAGACCGCATTTTTTTGTATGTATGTAAACACGTTATTGTACAAAATAAAAACAAAAATAAAATAATGTACAAAGTCGAACTTGTCCCTTTAAGGGATCTCTTCCAGTCAACCCCTGAGAGATTGAGTTGTGCATCGACTAAGCAAGTGTATAACTTTATTTAGGAAAAGAGCATAATAATTAAATTAACCAATAAAACTATAAAAAATAAATACATTCAAATATCTACATAAATAGACACAGAAGTATAATATAATTATACATCTATATACATGAAATTACATAAATTATAAATAAACTACAGTTATGTAGAGGACAGTTAATACAATATTTATAGGAGCTAGAGGTAGAGTCAAGCCAGAACTTCTATAAACATTTTCTTTTTTTTTCGCTTTAGGTCAAGGACGTTAATTGTAAAGCCACTATGGAACCCTGTCATAATGACAGCGTCAAACCTCATGAAAGAAATGACGCTAAAATTAATGATTAACGTTATGCGACAGGGTTCCATAGTGGCTCAAAAAATAAAAGTCCTTGACTGTACCTACATTGCATCGCTGCAATAGCTCCCGGCTCGACAATGTTAACACAACTCGTCAATAGGGTTTGCAATGCGGATCCATTTTTTATGGAAGATCCGGATAATTCGGATCCAGATCCGGATCTTCCCATACAAAATGGATCCGGATTGCAAACCCTACTCGTCAATGGATTGCTACAAGCATGCGGCCTATTGAATAAAACAGCATATATTGTTAAGTAAATAAGAGCTATCATAACGTTAACAACACGATAACATGTCAAAAGCAATATGGTTCAACAGAATAGAATAGAACCCGAACAAAACATAACCCTTCTTCTTTTTTAGGCAGGTAAAAAGAAAAAAATGTATCCAGTAGTTTCTGTGTAATAGTCATGGTAAGAAAAAGTTCGTCACTTTTGGACCTTAATAGCGTTGAAATAGAGTCGAAAAGTGACTAACCTTTTCTTACCGTGACTCCTATGTGGATGAAGATGGTTGATAGATCTTTAATTTTTAACCGACTTCAAAAAAAGGAGGAGGTTCTCAATTCGTCTGTATTTTTTTTTTTTTTTTTTTTTATGTTTGTTACCTCAGAACTTTCAACTGGGTGAACCGATTTTGAAGATTCTTTTTTTATTTGAAAGCTGGTGCTTCCAGATTGGTCCCATTTTTTTCAAAATGAAGATCTGATGGTGGAATCCATGAGGGATCGACGGAACTCTTCAAAATTTATAGGCACACCTATAGCGATTTTGGTATTTTTCATTGTAACTCGTGTATTTGGTCTTGGAAACCACTATTTGGTGAAGTGGAACTGATGATGAAGACCACAGATGGCCACCGGAACTCCTAAACGGTATATATTTCGAGGGTGGCGACAAGATATTTCGATTAAGATAGTTGAGCGACTATGACGAAGCATATTTAGGTTTAAATATATGACTATGACTTTCCCACGGCGTTGCTTGCGGCGAGATTGAAATGTTCTATTGTTTCTTGAGAAATGGGAGAATAACAGCATCATTATGATCACTAAAAAGTATAAAATAAAATAAAGTTTAAAAAAACAAAAACCCGCCTTCAAAAAGCAAAAAATAACTTCTTTAAAATGGTAGGTAAATAGGTCAGTCCAACTGAAGTCGGCGTCCAACAATATTTTAACCAAAAGCAGACTTCAGTTGGACTGACCTATTTACCTACCATTTTAAAGAAGTTATTTTTTGCTTTTTGAAGGCGGGTTTTTGTTTTTTTAAACTTTTTTAACAATCGTTATTACTACAAATGTTGGTTTATTTGCTAGTAAAACAACACGGATTTTAGCACAGAGTTAGAAGACCTGTAACTGTAACTGACATAGGGCTTCTTTTTATCACGGAAATGGCGATAAGTTGATAAATAAGTAGGTAGTTTCCTTCGGATCACGGTCGCTAGCTAGTAGCTAGTGATACGTTAACTGTGTCATTAAATAAAACAGTTGTTTAAAGTAGGTTAACTGTCATATTAGGAAATACTTAAACTATTGTTTATGCTCTTATTTCTGCAGGTATACAAATATTTGTTATACAGCGTAAGCTTTATCAAAATATTTATTACTCAATACTCAATAATTCATTGCAATTCATAATATGTATAGATTAGCATTAACAAATGGCAAAATGCAACATGTGTCAATAAGTAATTCTATGTCAATACGGCAAGTATCCTCAACCATTAATGAAGAACTCAAGAAAAGTTTATCCAGGTATAAAACATATAAATAAATACTATAACGTCTTTACAGTTTTGAATGTTTGATGAAAATATTAGACAATTTTTTTTTTTGAAAAAAAATTGTCTAATATTTTCATCATCTGTGAACTCAAAAAGTTGGTAGAGAACCGGCATCGGGTCTTTATCTTAATCATATTGTTGACGTTAGGGTACTTATGGTACCTAGACGTGCCTAGCTGTTAATTTGAAGTGAACAAGAGCTACTATAACGTCAGTTATAATGATGAAGTACTAGTAGGAAAATGGGCTAAAAATATTTAAAAGGTCCCCTGTACATAGCATGCGTGCGAAATTAAATAGCGTTAGGTAGGTATGTTTTAGTTACAAATGAGCGATTAAAAGTCACCCTGTATAGGAAGTTCTTGCAAAAACTGATAGGACCAAATGTTCTTGACCACTTTTAATTATTTATTATTATTGGTTTATTTTAGTTCACTGACCTTTTCCTCCGTAGTTGGTCGGCGCCAACTTCTCTGTTTTGGCATTCAGTCGCTGCTGGTGCACTTCTACCCTCTTCTTGTGGAACAAAGTGAACACCACAAAAGTCACCAACAACGTAGTATACACAATAAAACAATGGTACTCTAGCGTCCATATTGACATCGAAATAAGGTTCATAATAACGTATTAATTAAACACAAGCGCCGCGGGCGAAGTCAACCGGCTAACTAGAGTTGGTTTCGATTATTTATTTTATTTACCACGCACACATGCAGCTGATAACGATCGAGTTGTATAATTTGGACTTTGCTGCTTCGCGATACGGGTTATAATTTCAGTAGGAGACGTAATCGCCGGTTGGTTTTCTTACCAGTGCTTTTGTGCGACCTTGATTTTTTTTTTGCTATTATTTCTGTCTCGGCTGCACAATGAAGAAAAAACGTGGTTGACCGCACTTGTGCACGTGTCGATACAATATTATTATTTAGGTATAATAATAATTGATAATATTACGGATAATAATACCTACACATGCAGAAGTAATATTATCTTATTTTTGGGGATTAGGAAATGGATCAAATGTGTGGACAGTTGTGTTTGAGCGGAAACTGGCAAAATCCTCAACTTGTTCCTAGGTATTTGTTCCTATATGAAATATCTTTGTAAATATTTCAATACTACGGGTAAGTTAACTTAAATAATTACTAGAAATAATACACCTCTGCGAACGCAAAATTCTGTCGATATCGAAGAAGTCGCATCGGACGCAATGCGGACTGATTTCGGTCCGATTAAAGGCCGAGCCACACCGGTTGCGTGACGTGCACGCGCACGTGCGCGTTCGCTTTCCACTGCGTTGTATAATGACATGTCGTAATGAGAATTCATACTATACAACGCAGTGGAAAGCGCACGTGCACGTTCACGTCACGCAACCGGTGTGGCTCGGCCCTTAATCGGACCGAAATCAGTCCGCATTGCGTCCGACGCGACTTCGTCGATATCGACAGAATTTTGCCTTCGCAGAGGTGTATTATTTCTAGTAATTATTTAAGTTAACTTACTCGTAGTATTGAAATGTTTCGTTGTATACTGACATGTCGTAATGAGAATTCATACTATACAACGCAGTGGAAAGCGAACGCGCACGTGCACTTTCACGTCACGCAAGCGGTGTGGCTGGGCCTTTAGTTACTCGTGCTGTGGGAGATTAACGCACATACACCCGAAAGCGAAACAGAACCGGACCGGACTGTTCATCGCGAAATCGTCCATAACTTCGGCATTTTAATGCATGATTTGCATACCTACATAGTTTTTACTTGCGCCCGGGACGGTTGCGAAATTTCTTGGTAAAATTTGCCAACACGGGCAATTCTGTCGATATCGACAAACTTTCAGAGCTAATAGGTAAGAACCATTTGATTTAAACTAGACTTCTTAAAAAAAAAACCGCGTACGAGTCGGTTCATCAGTTGAGAAGCTACACAAAATTAAACAAACAAACAAACAAACAAACCAACAGTCCTTAATTGGGGTACACGTTTTAGTGAAAACGCCCTCATACACAGATACACACAATAAACTTATAACACCCTTCTTTTTGCTTGGGGGGGTAAACATAGGATGACCCGATCTCGATCTTATATTAATTGCATCAAGGTACTCGTACTTACTACCATTTTATTATAACGTGAATAGACTGGGAACGAGCCAAAGGGCTGCGGGGAAAGAGGTGGGAAGCGGAGGAAGTGGTGTCACAAGGCACAAACGTGAAGCAAGCTCTATACCTACTCTCTATAGGATGTACTGTTTCAAAGATGAACATAAACGTGAAACAAGCTCTATAGGATGTACTGTTTCAAAGATGAACATAAATTAAATCAGGATGTTTTTTTTCAATAAGTTACTCTGTAAAAAATCCTTCAAGTACATTTTTTGTTTTCTCTGCAAAGGCATTCAAACCAGTGTTAAAGGTAAAGTACCTACACTCAAGGCAAACATGGAATAATTTGCTTTTGCCTACGGTCAATGTGTCTCATTCCGTTTACGGGGCATACTGTAGGTACCTTACGATCACGAGACACCCCAATCCACTAGGCCACAGACTTCTTTACTTCAAAAGTTTCCAAATAGAATTAGGTAAGTATTTTCTACGTTGATATAAAGTATGTAGGCCAAGGAGCGTCAGAACAGGTCCTTAACTAGTAAAGATCCGACAAGACAGGTTTGTTGAGCCTAGGTTTTGGCAGATTTACGTGGCAAAAACTATTCGTTTGCGAAAACAACGATGGGCATTTCTATGTGGATGATTATGATGATGACGATGACGATGATGATCAGTGATCGGAATAGGTAGAATATATTTACATAAAGTTCGCAAACGGACATAACATAGAGTGGTTACAACCGGGTGAAATTTTAATTTATTTTTATTGATTTCCGGATTTCTGGTATTTTTCTGGTACTAGTAAATGTAGTCGCAAGAAAGTCTCTAGTTTTTGTCTCTGTTCTACGAAGTATATGTAAATATGCTTCACCTATTAATTAGATACTTAAAATAAATAAGTTACAGGCCCCTTTTATCACAAACTAACATAAAATATCCCGTACCGTGAGTAAATATTACGTATATTTAGCATTAAAATACCGGAAATCTCGATGTCAATAAAAATAAATTAATATTTCATCCGGTTGTAACCATTCTATATTGTGTCCTTTCGTGAACTTTAGGTTAATACCTACCTATTCCGATCACTAATGATGATCGATGTTCGCCGGAGCAGGCGGACGGTCGATCGGTCTCCCGGTAATTCCGCCCTGTTCCCCTTGGTTGAGCCTTAGGTTGCTGGACCGGCGATCCTATCCAGCATAGATCCCATCTTCTTGTTTACCTAAAGCACAGAAGTGCGTCATGCAGGTTAATACTTTTAAGTGCTTCCGTCGATAACTCGTCCTCCCCGAATGTGCGGCACCTATATGCATTTATGATTGGAACTGAACAAAAATTTCAATCGTAACATGATAAGTATGATTCTGTATTTCATGCCAATATATTTTGCCGGATTCCTAATTAAGCAGGGAGTATTTCCTCCGAATTAATGTCCTTTCCCGTTATTCAAAACGCGGATCAATTAGATTAGTAGCTAGAGCACGAACATTAAAGGCCCAGCCACACAGCTTGCGTGACGTGCACGTGCACGTGCTCGTTAGCTTTCCACTGCGTTGTATAGTATGAATTCTCTTTTACGTCATGTCACTATACAGCGTATGAGAATTCATACTATACACATAGCAGTGGAAAGCGAAGGCGCACGTCACGTCTACGCGCACGCAGGCCGAGCCACACCGCTTGCGTGACGTGCACTTGCACGTGCGCGTTCTCTTTCCACTGCGTTTTATAGTATGAATTCTCTTTTACGTCATGTCACTATACAGCGCAATGGAAAGCGAACGCGCACGTGCACGTGCCCGTCACGCAAGTGGTGTGGCTGGGCCTTAAGACTCAGCGTCCAGTGGCGCCCTCATTACTACACTACATTGTGTTTTTAAATATTGTCTTGAAATGGAAGGATGGTTTTTTTACAAATGAATGCACAATGTATGCATACTAGCGACCCGCCCTCGCTTCGCTTCGGTTTATTCGAGTGTTCTGTAACACCCGTACATAAACCAGATTTATTATACATATAAACCTTCCGCTTGAATCACTCTATCTACGCTGAAAACTGCATTAAAATCCGTTGAGTAGTTTAAAAGATCTAAGCGAACAGACAGCGGAAGCGACTTCATTTTATACTATGTAAAGATAAAGATAATGACACAGTTTAATAACCTAACCTAACCTAACCTAACCTAACCTTCGTGTAATCAAGTTAACGCAAAAAGGGCAATTTAAGAGTACGAGTATCTTTCATAAGACATAACACATAACTTAATAACAATTGACCTATGAGTGAGTTACGTAAAGGAAAAAAGTGGCCAACGTTTTCCATTAAGTTGACTACGTACACGAAGGTTAAAGGTTGTTAAACTATGTAATTTATCGGTACCTACTATAAATTGTGTTGTTTTAATTTGTACAATGTTTGTACAACAAATAACCACTCTAAGATTTCAAGACAATATCTACTTTAGTTTATTAGAAAACACAACCGTAAAGAGGGCGCCGCTGTACATCGTATGCTCGGCGCAGTTTTAACATGATGTTGATAAACGGCATAACGTATTAACCATTTAATGTAATTAAGAAGATCAGCCCATTTTGTAGACTCAATTAGAATTGCAGGTGCATACTGCAGACTGGCTAGGAATGCAACAACAGTTCTCATGACATCAGCACGGGCGCCAGTGACTCTAATTAATGTGCTATTTGGGATTATAATTGTTTGTTATTGATTTGACTTTACGCAGAAACAAGTTTGTGTCGGATGCCAAATGAATTACGGTGATATCTAGACTTATCATAACATAATACGTACACACCCACATACGTAGGAAATTCCTGTCAAGCGACTTGGATTGGATAAACGTAGTCGGAAAGTTTTCAACGATCTTGACAGGTCTGTAATTTGGAACCAGTTTCTACTTAGAGTCATTTAAAACTAGACACGTTGCATTTTGCAAGCAAAAACGACTGCAGAAATCTTAGAATATCAATCTATAGGGCATACGTTAGTTAGGGTTCCGTGACCAAAGGGTGCCAGTGGGACTTATCGCTAAGCCTCCGCTGTCCGTCTGTCTGCCCGTCTGTTTGTCCAGTCCAGTCTGTTGTGTCTTTTGTATCTTATCTTATCTTACTAATATTATAAATAAGAGTCTGGATGTTTGGATGTTTGTTATTCAATCACGCTTTATCCACTGAACAGATCGGAATGAAACTTGGCACACATATAGGTTCGGTCTTGGAATAGGACATAGAAAAGTTTTATCCAGAAATCAAATTAATTGTAAGTTTGTTCACAAGGTGGCGCCACTTTGTATGGACTAGTAACAAAATTAAAAAGGTGAAATCTCAGCTAGTCATGTGTGGGTAGTGTGTTTTTATTTATTTTTACTTTTGTCATTTTGTAATCCTTTCAGTACAGTTTGTATTCATTGATGTGTGCGTACACAAAAGTTACTAAAGACTTACTTTTAGTTCTCCATATACAAACTAGATAGCGCTAGCTCTTATTTAAAACTCTATAATTTCCTTGGTGTGGTCAAAGTCACTGGGTGGTTGAGCGATTTGCCCTATAACGCGCAGACCAAGTCGCGGGCAGAAGCTAGTTTATAATAGTCCTAACGAGTACCGATGTCGTTAATATTTATCGGTCCGAAGTATTCTATAAATAATTTTACTAGCAAACGTATAAGAGTCAGAGGAAACGCAGGCAGTCGGTCTGTACAAACAGTTACATCCCCGATTTTAACTCTAGAGCAATATTTTTATATCACAGCGTAATCTGTAAATAGTAAGAAAATGTTGAAACGCACGGAAATAATACAATGCTTAGGCTGCGACTCCACTGAGGCGGAGATAAGCGGAGTGGAGCGGAGCTGTGGCAATATTAACCTCGTAAGTCCCACCATACTACAAACAGGTAGTTTTTTGTAAACGGGACTTTGAATCTACCGTCAAGGTAATAAAGTTCATTTACGTTTGTTCCATAATGCCATTTACAGTTTATGGACATAGGAAAATGAACCATATTTTTATTTGAAATGATTATGTACATCCTATTGCACACTGGGCCTAACGAGGTTAACCAATAGAATCTAAACTAACGTGCGCGAGGCGCGCTCGACGTGACCACATGCGCCTTCTATTGGTTACTATTGGCACAGCTCTGCTCCGCTCCGCTAGTCGCCGCCTCAGTGGAGCCGCAGCCTTATGCTTGTCTATCATTGTGTACGAGTATAGGCTTGAGACAGCTCAAGTTCAATACAAGGGACGACACATAAACAAAGATTGGGAGACATTTGTGGCAATGGAAGGAGCACCTACAAGACTTGTACTTGTACTTGTGACAAGTATTTTGCTTTGTCTGTGTTGAAATACGATTAACTGTCAGACCAAAATCTGCCGGTGGACTGTTAATCTGTGATGCCCTTTACGAAAGCTAGCTGAGCAGAACTTAATTTATCTATAACTTATCGTAGGGCGACTCTTTCGTTAAGGATTTGTTTGAGCAAGTGTTAACGCTTGCCTCCTAGCTGTTTGGCTAATTGTAAACTCGCCTCAAGTCCAATTATCCGGTGAATTTATGTAGTCCCATCTGAGTGAGTGAATAACATTTAAATGCGTGCATTTCGACTTTGGTCGGAGGTTTTTTCGAAGAGTTCAGCAAAGTTGTAGGTGGAGTGGATACCTATTATACTTAACATACTAACAAGGCATTCCATTTTGCCGATTGTACGTTCAGCCTTATCATCAGTCGGTCATGTTTGAACTGATGCACTAATCTGTCAAAGGCGGTAAAGCGACAAGGTACTCAAGTGTGCAGGCTGTGCAGCTACTTACAGTAATATAGCTCGAAGGTGCTTCGGGTTTGTAATTGTCTCTCCCTCGCTTTCATACGGTCTTATTAAGAGCGAGTGAGAGAAAAGTACAACCCGAAGCACTTTCTAAGTGCTCACAGACTGTACAAGACCGACCGTACCTAACTCATTGTTATGTACCTACGAGCGCTTGTTAATAATTCACCGATGAGTTGTGACACACGTTATTTACGAGAATAAACCCCTGTTCCCCTTTCACCTACAAAATGGATTCAAAGTAGTTAAAAACAATTTCCTTAAAATACCTATTTCCATCAAAACGAGGCAAAGACGTGTTTAATCCGTAGGTATTATGTTTTTAAACAAGTGGTGAATTGGATACGAGAACCATTGTTCTATTGTCTGTTAATTATTTAGTTATTTGGGTTATTTGGAATCGGTTTTTACGTGTTGAAATATGTAAATCGGTGGCCCTTTAACTGTTAAAAGTTTAGAATATTTTGTCATAATTAAGGCTACGCTAATTATGGCAAAATGATGACTTGCAGGCATTCCTCAAAAACTGGCTTTAAGAGGTTTCAAGTAGGGACTCGTGGAGATCTAGGGCAGAAAAAGTGAAAGAGTTTAGTGTGAGATTGTTTGTTTTTATGTAAGTATGTAAACTCTTTACTGCAGTTAAACTTTGAGCGATTGAGAGATAAATAAAAACAACGGATGGCTAAACGTACAACAATTAAACATACAAACAGAAGACATAAAGATAAAAATATCAAATATAAATACGTATAAATATATACATGTATTAAATAGGATAAAGAATCAAATATAATTATTCCAGTAATATAATTAAATATATTGTCGCCTGATATTTATCATTATTACTTAATAAAGTACAGTCTATAAAAAATATTATTTCAAACTCTTATTTTAAAAACCAACTGAATTATAAACATTTCGTCAGTGACATGGTCTCTGTAGTTTCCATTGACGCAGGTAAAAATTAAAAACGGCATGCTAAAATTTGGCCTTTGGCATTGCCTGTGGCATCAATATAGCTCATTTGGTACCTAACATTATTTTCTTTACCTACGATTTTGATTAATTTAGTAAATTATTTAGTCGCGTATTAGCCTACGAAACTCGGCTTCCCGGTTCGATCCTCGACAAGGAAAAATATAGGGGCATTAAAAACAACATTTACACGTTACGGCTAATTTGTAGCCAGCTATAGGAGCCTAGCTAAAAAAAACGAAGTAATAGTTAGCGTGAAGCCAATCGAACGTAATTTGTTGAATTTTGAATTGCATAATTTCTGCTATATTCGGTTTCATACAAAACTCCTGTTTGGTTTACACGATGCAAAATTAGTTGAACTTTTGTATGAAGCAGAAATTACGCGACCGAAAATATGCTACTCACAACTCAAAAAGTAACGCTCGTTTCTTCACTCTAAGACAGCAATAGTACGTCCATCCATCTATCAATCCAACCAGCCTGCATCTACCCACTGTTGGGTTTAGACCTCTTCCTTATCACGCTACCTTCCTCGATCCAGCGCTAGTGGAATCCATTGTCTTCCCACCGTTTTACGGATGCCGTCCACCCATCGGGCAGACGGTCTACCCACGGATTGATGGTGCCGGCCACAAATGAATGTTACAAGTTATTTGTTTACCAGCAAGTGTGACGTGTGAAACTTGTAAATTTAGTTTCTTCATCTTAGCTTGCAAGTAAAATAAATAACATTTGTACTGAAACCTCTTCCTTTAACAAAATTTTTCAATGTTCATGCTAGTTTACGTCAGATCCACATTTTACTAATTAATTTTGCAATATGTTGATATGACCCACGTACCCAACCATTGTAATTTACTTAGCCCCTACGAATTAGCGTGCGATAAGAATTTATTTCGATAAAATAGCTATTGGTATTTGGTCAGGCGTTAACAACAAGTGCATCATAAGAAAGCGACGTTTTCGTTACGAATATAAACTGCGTCCATATATTTATTATAAGAAAGTCAAATATACCAAATTTAAAAGTTACACGTACTGTATTATATCATGAATAAGATATGGCGGATTAGAATTAAAAGGATACTGATGAATGATGATTATCATGTTAGTGCTGAATAACTGTGGGTTGACTCTTCTTTGGGTCTTCCGATAACCTTTGCCTTCAGGGACCGATGACCGATGACAATGACCGATTGAAAGATGTCTGGCTTTTATTTTTGATTTATTCTGTTTACTGACTTACTCTCACAAACTTAACAATTGACATTAGACACAGAACTGCGGACGGAATACCCCGGAGGACCGCCATTAATAATAAAAATCCGGTCAAGTACGAGTCAGACTCGCGCACCGAGGGTTCCGTATTTAAATTTAACTTTAATTCGTAGATGGCGCTAGCCGTACTCGTTTAATTCCATATCTAAAATGGATAGCTTCCGCCATCTTTCGTCTACATTCCAGAAGGCCCTGCCAAGATGCATTGCGCTAACTAACGATTCTATTCGTTTCGTTTTTAAACCAATCGCGACACTGTATACATGACGTGATACGAAAAGTCACGTGATCTACCAATGACGCGATTGGTTTAAAAACGAAACGAATAGAAACGTTAGTTAGCGCAATGCATCTTGGCAGGGCCCTCTGAACCTCTTTCTCACACAATGTTCGAAAACAGACACTGGGTATTGCAACAATGTTCTGCGCCGGCTCATAGGGCAGCAAGCACGCAAAATTTGGCTGACTCCTCGTGGAATCGACTTCCTCTGGCACAGTCCAATTATCCGGTGAATTTAAGTAGTCCCATCTGAGTGAGTGAATAACATTTAAATGCGTGCATTTCGACTTTGGTCGTAGGTTTTGTCGAAGAGTTCTGGCACGAAGACTGACGTCTCCAGCCCAGAACTGAATTTGTAGGATTACAAAAAATGGCAACATTTGGAACCAAGTCTACGCTAAACCTCACCAGAATTTGGAGTCTCTCAAATCATCCCTGATAAAAGCAGCTGACATAGACATGGACGTTACATGCGTGCTGCAGTCGACTATTGACCATGGAGGTTGAAAGCCTATATTCAAAAGCGTGAAGGGCATTTGGAATAATTTTAATAAAATTCTGATCTACTTTTGATTACCTACCTAACTTAAAATGTACGATTTATTTAATAAATTATATGCGACGGAACTTATGACCCCGACTTAGGTTGCATTCGACCAAACTGGAATAAGGTTTTATACCTAGATTAAACACCGAATTTGTTTAGACTAATCTTGGAGTAAGTCTTATTCCAAGTTTGGTGAAATGCGGCCTAAGTACACGTATAATAAAGATGCGGGCAAACAAGTTATACTTACCTATGCGACACACAAACACCGAAGTCTCACTATTTTTTTTGAATTTGGTACGGACCCCTAAAAAAAGAAGATGCAGACTCTTCTTTCGATAATTAAAAAGTATACTTATGTCAATTTTTAAATTTAGTTGACAATGGCCTATTTGACCATTGAATAAGCAAGCAAGTGTGGTACTTCCCCGTTTCGATTCCGACGATGAGTCGCCTCAACCTCTATATTTGGATTAGCAAATAGTCATGTTTGTTTATCTGTGATAATCGTGAAGGTTACTTTGTATTTAATCTGTGATGTATTTAACCTATGAAACATCGCCAATTTACCCAATGCTGTGATCAAATAAAAATAATGTAGCCAAAAATACATGACTAATTGACCTCGCAGTACTCAAAAGTGTTTAGTGGCTGCTCCTGCGCCGGCGCAGTAGTGTAGCGCGTAGCGGGAGGGATCCCGCTACGCGCTGCGCGTGCCACTGCACTACCGCTGCGTAAACACCTTACCATGAGTTACAATTACCTTACCAGCGAGTCGAATGCTCTACTGTATCTCGCCCTCTATAAGAATACTACGAGGTCTGCGAGGGACAGAGCATTCGACTCGCTAGCCGGACGGAGGACGGTAATTGTAACTCATGGTAGGGGTACTGAAGCGTTGGACTGATGCACGCACTCAAACTCAACGCGCGCTTTATGAGAGAAACAGTTACTATAACTATACTTGAAAATCTAATTTAAGATCAAAATCCTAACCTCAACCGGCGCACATTCGCTGTGATTACTGCAGTTTGGTTTAAGTGTAGGTATTTTTAGTACTAAAACTTACCCTAATATAACAGGTTACACGAGTTCTCATTCATATTTTTATGAAATAATGTTAAAATAACGAAATAATCAAGATGGGAACTAAATCAGATTTTGGTCTTTAATTAGATTTTTGAGTATACATGTATGCAGCGCGCGTGCAGTGAGCGAGCGTCGCATTCGCTAGATGTGATTAGGCCTTTAGATGGTAGTGCGGTTCATGAGATAAAAGTAGTCACATTCTTCCAAAAGGTATACAGTGCGAGAGCTTTTTAAGAAGTCTTCAGAGGGCCTTGCCAAGATGCACTACGCTAACTAGCGTTTCTATTCATTTCGTTTTTAAACCAATCGCGTCACTGGTAGATGACGTGATACGAATAGTCACGTGATCTACCAGTGACGCGATTGGTTAAAAACGAAACGAATAGAAACGTTAGTTAGCGTAGTACATCTTGGCAGGGACCTCTGGTTCGGGTTAAGTTGTTTATACTTGAATAAGAGCGAATGAGAGAGAATGAGAGAGATAAAAACCTGAAGGTCTTTTCTAGAGCTATTGCACTGTACTTACCTATTTATTTTCAACGTAGGAGACACAACCATGGTTTAGTATTAAGCAACAAAAAGCAAACCAAACTAACATTTGCGCCGGGCCGCATTGTCAGTAGAATTACGCTGTAGGTACTCATTGATTTGTTTATTACCAACTGTAATGACCTAATGACCATATTGCAAATAAATAATTATTATAGGTATTAATATTTCAATAAAGTTTAACATTAAGAATTGAAATACTAAACTAGCTTGTTTCGTTTATAATGTACTAGCGACCCGCCCTCTGTAACATCCGTACAAAATCGTCCTCTTGAATCACTCGATCTATTGCTGAAAACTGCATTAAAATCCGTTGAGTAGTTTAAAAGATCTAAGCGAACAGACAGCGGAAGCGACTTCATTTTATACTATGTATGTAATAATAGTAGTTTATGTGGCTGGTGCATAATAAGATCGCACGAGTGTTTAAAGCCTAATTATGTATAACCGCAAACATAACTTTATCTACATGCACTACATAAGTTTTCTATAATATGTTCAGATATGGCCTGTACCTATTTTTATTAAGTTAGTATTACTATTAAATTGTTTGTAGTACCAAAGCTAAAAAAATTAAAAAAATAATAATAAAAAACAAACTTTATTTATAATGTAGGGGAAATGTGTACAGTCAACATCATAAATAAGTGATCATTTATGTACCTTGTCACTTTAACGTCGTATTTGAAATGTCATACAAAATTGTGAAACGATTGAAAGCGACAAGGTACATAAATGATCACTTATTTATGCTGTTGACTGTACAAGATGATCCCTCAACATAAAATGATTCCCCATCATATCCAAGTTACTGTTAGCGATATCTATCCAAATACTCATTAACCGTATTCCCCGCAACTCAGCCAGTTGTCTCTCCAAGTGTCATGGAGGTTGAAGCACAGAGCGGGGATTTATTAAAAAAAAATGAAAAAGTGAGTGTCTAATCTATGGTACGCCTATTTTTAAAGTTTATTTAGTTTCTGCATGTTGATTTTTATTAAAATTTGGTTTTATGACATATTCCGTTGACGTTCATCTATAATTAAGCGATGTTTTAGTACCACATGTTGAACTTGAATCTCATATTTTGATCGATGCCTTGAAATTTGATGATTGAGGTAAAATTATCCCTTTTCGTGAGTATAAAATGATCCCTGGGATCAAATTACCGCATTAGGAAATGTCTATTGGTCAGAAGTCCCACTTACCATCAGGTGGCATGTGTGCTCGTTTGCCTTCTCCTTAACATAAAATAAATATTTTTAGTTTTTGCAGATCCTGCCGCGAGTTTAGAATCGAAAAATCACTTTAAAACGTTTTTTTACAACTATTTAAAGTTTAGTTTTGTTTATTATGTATTATTTAATTTAAAAAAATATCTCCTTGTCGCTCACGACTTAAAATTTTATGTGTAACAAACGCTTAAATATTGTCGTAGTTTTGAGCAATCATATGATTAAAGTAAACGCCTGGATGTTTTTTTTATTAATGTTAAATATCACGGTATCCAGGGGATCATTTTATACATGCATGTGTTTAAAATGATCCCTTAGTAAACTTTTAGAAAACATGACGTAATTAAAAAAACACTTAAAAATCATAAAAAATAAGTATGCTGTTCCCTAGATATATAAATTCACTATCCTTAACAATTTTAATCTTGTGATTATGTCTTAAACTCTGACCACAGTAAAGATTTTCCCTTAGGGGGATCATTATGTACACATCTCCCCTACAGATATGGCTTGCATTTTCAGGTTAGTGGTACAGTATTACCGATACTTTAATATTTAGGTACCGACACTTTAATGTAAACATTACGATGCACTATACTTTAATTTAAACATTAAGATGCCACCACAGATACAGGTTTCTTAATATAGGCGATTTGCTTATCGCTTCTGAACGGGTCCATATTGGCTCACCTAATTATTTTTACTCATAACGACTCATAAGTCCTAATTATCGCAACTCCTAACGTATTTATTTCAGCAACTGTTACATTTTCAGGATTTTTATAAATCAAACCTAACCTAACCTAGTCTTATCTACACATTGAATATTTCAGAACTTCTGAAAAGTTTACGGTTCCAGCGGTATAAAAAATTCATTTTCGGAGTTCCGATAATAGGAGTTGCAATTTTAGTTGAACTTTGGCGCTCCCCTTCTGAACATATTGTAGGGAAGTTATGATATGGATGTAGATAAAGATTTATTTAGGGCTAAAACAAAAGGGTGCAACACAATAGCGGCCTTTACACGGCACAGTTTGGACGGCGGGAAACGCCACGCGCCATTCCACGCGCCAGTCCGAACGGTACGTTTTTTACTATTTTACTATTACAATTGCATTTACACGTACGGTTCGCCGCGAAGATTGGAATGGCGCGTGGCGTTTCCCGCGGTCCGAATTCTACGTGTGCTGGCCGCTAATTATGTGGCTTAGCACTGTCCGTGTTACGTTATTAATAAATTAATAAAATATGTATATGGGGACAAAATTATTAACGTTACCTTGCCTTTGCGCTGTCGCGGCATGCTAAAAAATTCGTGCGTCATATTCACACAACAACATTATAATTTATTTATTAGTGAATACGGAGATAAAAGTTATACAGCAATGTCATTGTGTAGGCAAAAATACCTCGTACCTATGTTTAGCTGTGTTCGACGTCTACGCACTGGCTTAGTATAAACGTTAATGGTATTAGGTTAGCAATTGGTACTGCTTACCGCCCACCGTGGCTCGACACTGATACTTTCATTGATGATCTTAGTGACTCTGTCTCATCATTAGGCAAATATGACCACATTGTTCTACTCGGGGATTTCAACATTAATCTTCTTAACTCGCAAGACTCGAACACAAGAAAGTTACTAGAATTTTTAAAATACATGAACTTAACACAGCACGTCGGCGAGCCAACCCACTTTACCGATCATAGCGAATCGCTAATTGACATCATATGTTCTAATACACGTATCTGCAATTTGACAGTTAACCATATTCCTGACCTTAGCAACCATGCGTTTCTTACTTGCGACCTATTTATCAAGAAAGCTAAAACGCCCCCCAAACGTTTGACATATAGGCCGTTAAAGGACATTGATCTGGAAGGTTTCACGTCTGACATTAGTGCAATAAGGTGGGATGACCTGGTTACCGGCAGTGTGGATGATATGGTAGAGATTTTTAACGAGTGCTTGTTAAAGCTGTTCGATGTGTATGCTCCTATTAAAACAATCAATATTAAAGAACAAAGTCATCCGTGGATAACATTCACAGTGAAGGAAATGATAAAATTACGAAATGAGGCTCACGCTAGAAGTAAGGCTACTAAACTTGACTCGCACAAAAAATATTACAAAGAATTAAAAGGAATTGTTATAGCTGCAATTGCTAGTGAAAAAGCGGCATACTTTAACAAATATATTAACTCTGTTGCAAATTCCCGTGTATTATGGAAACATATTAAACAAAATATTGCTAATTTCAATAAAAAAGACCCTGATTTGCCTGTTCACTTAAACGATCCATGTAAAATCAATCAACATTTTCTCGATACTCCAGGAAACAATGAGGTGGACGTATCTTTGATTTCTCAATATAAGTCTAGTCGTCACGGTCCTTGCATGTTTAAACTCAAGCCTGTGACAGAAACCACGGTTTTGAATATAATTAGGGCGATTAAAACCAATGCAAAAGGTGCCGATGGTGTTACACTAGATATGATCCTTTTGACAATACCTTATACTTTATCATGTATTACCGAAATTGTTAACAAGTCTATCGTAACAGGTATTTTCCCCAAACAGTGGAAAATTACTATTGTAAACCCGATTCCTAAAAAAGCAAACCCAAGTGACTTTAAAGACCTTCGGCCTATCAGCATCCTCCCTTTTCTGTCCAAAATACTGGAAAAAGTGGTCAGCTTACAAATGACTGAATACCTGGAGTCGAATAATATTCTGCCTAAGAAGCAGTCCGGCTTTAGAAAATGTCACAGCATTGCAACCGCTCTCATGGATGTGGTGGATGACATTCTGGCCGCACAAGACGTGGGAAAAGGAACATTGTTGGTATTACTCGATTTTTCCCGCGCCTTTGATACAATAAATACTTCCCTTCTTCTGTCGAAGCTTACGTATTACGGGTTTGATAGCCTTACTCTGGAGTGGTTCGCCAGTTATTTGTCAGGGCGCTCCCAGTACGTTAAAATCCGTAATGTTAATGGCGCTGATTGCGTTTCCTCCACTCTGCCGGTTACTAGAGGAGTGCCCCAGGGCTCGATATTAGGACCAATCCTGTTTATTTTATATAGTGCTGACATTATTAATAGTATTGAACATTGCAACCACCATATGTATGCAGACGACACCCAGTTGTACTTATCTTTTAAACCAAACGAGTGTAACTCAGCTGTACACAAACTTAACGCAGATCTTCACAGTATAGCCGATTGGTGTCAGCGGAATAACTTGGTATTGAATGCAAGTAAAACTAAATTTATGGTATTGGGTAGTCAGAAGCAAATTAGTGACATTTCAACCTCAAATCTAAATGTCGTAATAGAGGACGCTAGTTTGGAGCGAATAACAGAAGCGCGTAACTTAGGTCTTATCTTTGACGAAAGGCTAAGATTTGAGAGTCATGTTTTAGAGATGTTACGAAATTGCTTCTATAGGTTAAAGGTATTGTACGGAATTCGAGAGTGCCTAACGGTGGAGATGCGCATTAGGCTTTGCGATTCGCTTATTCTTTCCAAATTGAGTTACGCTGATGTAGTGATTGGTGGATGCTTGCTAGCAAGAACAAAGAGAGTAATACAGCGTATCCAAAATGCCTGTGCGCGGTTCTGCTTTCCTATTCCTCGCTACTCCCATGTCAGCCCTTTCTTAAATAGCAATGGCGTTTTAAACATGACCTCACGATATCGCCTACACCTCGCTTCTCTCCTTTTTGGAATAATAAAATACAAAGAACCACGGTATCTGTTCGAGAAACTCAAATTCTCGCAACGGCAAGTCAGACAAGCGATACGCCTAACACATACACAACATCGTACGGCTGCTTTCCGTGGTAGCTTTCGTTTTGCTGCCACGAAGTGCTGGAATGACATACCACCACCAATACGAAATCTTAAGTCGGTTGCATCTTTCAAACATAATCTTAAGAAATTTGTCTTATCAACCCAAATATCCGGTACATAAGCAGTCGTACTGACACACACGTACACACACACACATACACCACACACACACGCACCCACTCACACCCAAACAGACACACACTCGCATATGTACGTTCACTCACACGTATGGGTAGTTGTATGCAATTTTATGTAGTGTTTTAGTTTTGGTTAATTTTAAATAGTGTAAGTTATTACGGTGTGCCATTCACCTCTCCAGGTTTCACTGAAAACCAGCGTCACGGTGTATCAGATCAATATGCCGTGGCATAAAAAGCTGAGTGGAGACCATTTTGGGCTTGATGCAATTAAAGTAATAATCTAGGATAAGTTGATTTAGTTAAGTAAATTGTATTATTTTTATCTTAAGTGCTTTAAGTGCCAAATAAATTTTATTTCATTTCATTTCATTTCATTTTCACTTTGCAGGCCCTTGCGTACAATTTTTTTGTTTAGCAGCTGAATTTATCATATTATCCATTTATAAAAATTACCTAAAAGCCTGCTGAAAAAGTAATTTAGGATTTTTAAATGTTAACTGCAGACACCTTTTAATTTTTCGCACTCAAGCGGGCAGTTTGGTGGCATGTCAGAATGATAGATAAGGTTCACAAATCGATCAATTCATTTTCAAGTCAGAATCAAGTATTTGTACTTAGTATTTGGTACCTAGTATTTGTAATGTGCAATTCCAAATATCTTAGCAACTAAGGCTGTACAGTCAACAGCATAAATAAGTGATCATTTATGTACCTTGTCGCTTTCAATCGTTTCACAATTTTGTATGACATTTCAAACACATCGTTAAAGTCACAAGGTACATAAATGATCGCTTATTTATGCTGTTGACTGTACGTTAGTTAGGTATTTATTTTTTTATATCCATTCAATTTTAAATAAAAATAAGATTGAATAGTATGTGGTATATTTGATTTAATTTACTTAAGTAGGTATATTATGCGCATGTATTATTAATATTTTTTCAGCTATTTATTTGTTTTTTTTGTGGCCACTTAAATGGGCTATCAGTTATCACTTCAAAGAGTATTTACACATTAAAGATTAATAAATGATAACGGGTAACTAATTATTAACTATGTTACAAATACTAAGTACATTATAATACTCGTAAGTTTTTTTTTGTTAACCTTACCTTGCCCCAAAACTGCCCGCTTGAGTGCGACGTATGTTCATAAGAATAGATCCATAGACTTGAAACTCGTATAAAACACAATAAATTAATACGAATATGTTATTTATGGATCTTCTGGGTTCATTTGGAAAGAGTAAGGACCTTAAAAATAATATTTGGTGGCCATTTTGCAATATGGTTTTACCGAGAAGAATAGAGGCCCTGCGGTCCTAGTATGCCTGCGTCTTTATCGCGTGTCAAATGCGGATAAAGCATCCGTCACTCTCGTACTTATTTACGTGTCAGAAGGTGACGGATGCCGTATCCACACTTTGTCACGTGATAAACGCAGCCATATTTGGCCCCTATGTTTGTTCGTTTTAAATAAGCGACGCTACGAGAAGATGGCAAGTAGGGGGCGTGGCAGACGATATTATATCTACCTGTCATTAAGACCTTAACACCTTGGCATCGGAGTTGGCAGCCCGGATAGCAGGTGCGGCGGCAGCCTTTGGGAAACTAAAGGCACGTGTTTGGAACTCACACGACCTTAAGCTGAAAACTAAAATCTTGGTGTACAAAGCAATCGTCCTGCCTACTTTATTGTACGCCGCGGAGACTTGGTGCTGCTATAAAGGATACATCAAGCAATTAGACACCTTTCACCTTAAATGTCTAAGGTCCATCCTTCGGATAAAGTGGCAAAATCGTGTTCCAAACACAGAAGTATTGCGTCGTGCTGGCTTATCGATTGAGGCGCTGATCATGAAACACCAGCTGAGATGGTGCGGTCACGTCTTGCGAATGGATGACAGCAGATTGCCAAGAGCAGTTTTCTACTCCGAGCTTTCTATTGGGAAGCGAAAACAGGGTGGACAATACCTGCGTTACAAAGACGTGCTCAAACGCAATCTCGTGGCTTGTGACATACCAACTGTTAGTTGGGAGGAGCGTGCTCGTCTTAGACCGGAATGGCGCCACACCGTCCACAAAAGTGTGGATTTATATGAAGAAAAGCGTCTAGTAAATCTTGACGCGAAGCGCCAAATACGGAAGACTCGACCGAAGCCCAATTACAACTACACACTCAACTCAGCTGGCCAGCTTTATTGTGTGCCGTGTGATCGGATCTTTAAGTCGAAGTTCGGTTTCGCTAGCCACATCAGAGCCCACCACAATAACGACCCATGATGGACATGATAGGAGTCGCCGTCGCCGGATACGGCTTGGACGACATGATGATGATGATGATGATTAAGACAGGTACGAGTAAAAGTGGGTATGTGGACATTATTTGACGTTCACGTTTGTGTATTTTATTACCGAGTGAGCCCATGCCTGGGAGTTGAATTGAGTCAGTAAGGGCAACTTTCTTAACTGTTAGGCCGGGATTACACCTGTAAGTTATTACATAAGTTTTGAAACAAAGCTATATGCAAGAGAGAGATGCAGATATTTGCCACTCACTCTTACCCATAGTTGCGTCTCAAAACTTACGTAATAACTTACAGGCGTAATGCCTGCCTTACCGCTACACGAACACTATTCAAAGGCCATGGCTAAGTTATAGATATGTATTTTAAAAATGCATTAAATAATTACAGTTTGAAGACATGAAAAAAAACGCCCTCGTTTTAGGATCAAATTAGTTTAAGGAACCAACTAAAGTTAAAGTACAGTCGATTACAAAGACTGTATTAACTTTTGCACTTTATTCCATTTAAATAAAGTGCATCCATACATGTCTTTAGTTGACTATACTATAAGCGTCAGAATTGGCACGTAATGATTTTCGTTTGTTACATAAGATCTTGACACAATAAGTTAAATATTTTTGTAATTTGATGTTAACTTATTATGACAGGGTTCTACAGCGGCTCGCTGGTCAAATTCATGATGTATCCTTGCATTCGCCAATATCATACATTCAACGAAACACACAGCTCAAAAATGGTTTATCATCAAATTGATGACACTTATTTCGTCGAATTTAAATTCAAAGTCAACATTTCATGTATTTTCATTTCATCGAGAAAGAAGATTTTAAATCGTGTATTTTTACTTGTTGATTCATTTCATAGTTGAATTATGTCATAGAAAACGTTTCGCGATTTATTGTTCCAAGTATGTTCAATTCACATAAAAATTATTACAAGGAATATTATTTAATTACTTCACGTAATATCATTTCAATAGACCGTGACACGAAGTCGACGGAGCTCCGCTTCGCGGACCTCCTATTCCGCGTAGTTGTGGCGCTTCGCGCCTTGACACGATTCTAACCTAACCTAACCTAAAGATTAGTTGAGACCTAGTAGGTGTTCCGCGTAGTTGTGGCGCTATGTGTATTCGATTATTTAAAAACAAATGTAATGAAACGTCGAACAAATGAAATTCGTTGTTTTGTTGTTCTGCCATTTAAAAATCATACAAAATGAATAATTTGCCAAATAATATTTCCTGAACAGCTATTCTATGAAATAATAAAAATTGGAATGATCTGCTCATGAAATAAAATTACACCAAACAATAATTCGTGAACTAAATTTTACTTGAAACGTTTTCTATGAAACGAAATTCGACGAAAAGTTTGTCGACAAAACAAGGGACATCGTTCAAAAATAAATAGGTAGGTGTGAATTAGCGGGCTGTTTGCATTAGATATTTTTAGATAATCTATCTTATCGTACTTAGAAATAATTAGCAAAAATATGCGACGTTACCGAGAATACGAGTAACTTTGTTTACCTGATAGTGGAAAATTCTTAAGGATTTTCGTGATTTTGCGTAGGTTGCTAATTGTATAGTGCGTCATTTAACGCATCCTTCTTACAAACAACGGATATCATGTGGTAAATATCTCCCGTTAACTTTTCCGGCGTGTATTGGTACTTGCACTTTTGTGTTCTGAATGATTAGTATAGAAGACATTGACGATGTGGTTCTGCTGAATCCATGATATTTTCACGATACCTTCAACATAAATTATGTAGGTTAAGTACGGTTTGACTTGTGACAGCCAAAAATAAATATTAATAAATAAATATGCATTTCGATGAAATGAAAATTCTGCGTAATGATACCTTAAAGTTCTACGACATTTTAAACGATGATTACCGTGACTTCATTTGCTTTATCATTACCATAACATGAGCCTGCTTTCCTAGGGTCACGAGTCCGATCCTAGACGTGACGCGGTTATCAACTAACTCATACGGGTACAACTACAAACGGGTGTAAAGAAGATTAACGATCAGTTATTACTTGACTCTTTATAACCAAGTTAATAATTATGTTGTTTATTTTTATTGTTATTTGATAAGTAAAGAGACCTTGAAAAATTACTCTCATTTATTATGGACAGTTCAAATAGAGAGAGAGATACTAGAAAACGATTATTTATTATTCAGGCATGATACTAAATGTTTTCGATGTCTTTTTTTGGTTTTTTGACAGAGATTTTACATTTTTTTCGTAGTTTTTTGCTTGATTACAAGACATAATTATTTTAGTAGTTCTATGCGCCTATCGGACAACTAGTTTACTTGAACAATAGACAGTTATCAGTCGCTTATCAGCAAAGAAGCGCGCGAAGGGGTCTTTGGACCGACCAATTATATTTAGCTACTATTTACATTACAATAGCGTTCGTATGTACCTTATTATCAAGTGGAGAGCCATCTTTGGAGCTGGACAAGTTGCATTTTACTCGTTAATGAATGCTAAATGTAAAGGATTGACGTAAGCTGTGTTAACACACACACATGGGGCGCAATTGTGCATTGTTCATTGTAATAGGCACAGAATAAGAACATTATAGCATAGAAACCGGACTATAAGACGTACTTTGCGTCAGCTATCTTTGCTCTACTTTTTATATTACGTATTACATGAGAAAAAATGAAACGAAAAGTAGACTGTTTTTTCTTCTTTAACTGTCATTGTCATAAGGTTTTACACAGGGAATTCTTTGTCCTTCCTATAGGAAGGATTTGTCTTTCGTTTCTTTTCGTAGGTCTAAATACTATAGGTGCTTATAGGTCCAAATCACACCTTACTTATGACGATGTACCAAATAACGAAAGAACAGCTATAGATTCATCTCTTTCCAACTCACTATGAAAACCATAAGTAAAAAAAGTGAACCATAATGTATTTTCTGCTTATTTAGTACGGTTTCTATGCCTTTAGTCTTTCTTCTGTGGTAATAGGTTTCTTTTTTATGGCAAGGAGAAGGGTAACGAACACACAAGCAACTCTATGATATCTGAGACCCTATGGCTAAGGCCGCATAGATAGGAGGCTTGTTTAGCGCCTAGAGCCTAGCGTGTTACTTTTGTTTGTAGTCCCCTAGCGAGGCGTCAAGCGCGCAGTGCGGCCGGTTGCAAATATTCTAGTACATTTGTTTCACGCTAGGCTCTAGGCGCTAAGCAAGCCTCCTGTCTGTGCGGCCTTAGCCTAATACATTTACATTGTGCTGATTATACTTTAATACCGCGTAACTAATAAATTCAATAAGTTGCAAAATGTACCTTACTTACTTGCTTGATAAGGTGTATTTTGATTGTCAAGACAATAACCTCAAGACGGCGAATTCGTTGATGCTAGTAATGTCACCGGTTATCATACACAGGTATACAAAAATGAAAACTTTGCTGCAGTGGTAGGTTTAAGGATTATATAGTAGCGGTCCGGACCTAGTCCTATCGCTACTAAAACGTTCTCAAATCATTAATTCATTAATTAAAGCAGTCAATCCTCACCCGTTAGTAAAATGGTTGCTCTTGCTACAGGAGTTTGGTCCGAAATACCTCCATTTGTCTTATAGCAGTAAGTATAGTTAATTCTCGTGACGCAATGGAAAGCTATCGTTGGTATTTTTGCTCCCTATACTATGTGCACTTTGATTTCAAACCGCCCGTCGGCACAGTGTGACAAAAGTGTAACCAAGTTCTAAATTCAAATCTATGAGCATTTTCCTATCCTGTCATGCGGATTTCCTTGAATATGAATCATAAACCAGCGCAGACAAAAAAAGACGTGCGAAAAGGTGCATTGCGGTTGCTACTAATGCTGGCCAGATCCGCATGACACGAAAATGGCTCATAATTAAATTAAGCAAGTATGCTCTTGCTTAATATATTACAGATATCTTACAGAGATCCTATATTTTAAGGGCAGTTAGATAAGACCCTAATTAGCGTAAATTGGTACATTAAGTTAACAAAAGAAAACATTTTTTTTTTTCATACAAATTAATTCGGCACGCAAAGTATTCAAATAACCAAGTCGTCTACGTAATCACTTTGTGTTCATTGATTTATTATCGACGTTATTGTCAACTCAATATTTGCATTACATTGCTGGCCGGGAAAACTTAAAAAAAAACATTAAGCTTAATTATTGAGAGTATTTCTTAAAATTTATACTGTACCTCTTAATACTGCTTAAATCTATCGTATGTTAAAATTTAGGATCGTATGGAATACACACGCTGTATACATATAGATAACGTAAATGCATTTACTTCGTGTGTCCGAATGCGGACTAAAGGCCCGACCAAGCGTCGGGGATGGCCGTCGCAACTGACATTCCGCGCGCCTGTTGTTGTTGCAGCCGGTCGGCCGTGAAAATTAAGAAAATGTCTCGTTGCGTGATAATAATGTGCAATAGCTCGAAAAAGCGACAACTTTGAATCGATTTTGCGTGGAAAACGGAAAATTCTCTTCGCTTAGTACGTCCCTGTTGGAAGAAAAAAGTGACACGGTTGGTTTTCATACAGATTGAGGTGTTTACGTTATCTATGTGTATTTATATCAGTGGAGCATACACACAAGCAGCGACGATTTACGTTAGCCAAATATCGCTATTGTGGCAAGCTGGAACTGTGCACCATTTGAACGGGTTTTTCAAAAAAGGTTTCAGAAACGAACGAGTTATTTAAATAAATGCCATGCTTATGCTTATGCTTACGTAGAAAAGAATCCCCATCGTATCATTTTCACACACTTAATCGTTTTGTCATTAATTTTAAATAGGTAGGTACTTTTTGGTAACGATTCACCGCCCACGTATTTACCCTTCATCTGACTACTGTCATTTAATTACCTTAATTAAATAACGTACTTAGGGAAATGGACCAACCTATTTTTGTTATTTTGTCTGATCGTTTTCTATATTGCTAATTAGTAAGTTAAGTCAATTAGGCCACCCAAGTAGCAATGGGGATTTTTGTTTTTTCCTCGCTTGGATTAGTTTGTCTTTCCTTCCTCTTGCGACTCATCGAAATTCATAAAAAAAATATAAGGAAGTTGTTTCCGGTAACCTATCGCAGGTCGCAACCTCGATTTTTTTTTGACCGAATTTCGTTTGACAGAAAACGTTTCGTTTTTTAACGTTTCTCCGATGCCACGACTCGTAATTTTTTTATTTCACACCTGACAAAAGTAGCTCGGACTAAAGATATGTTCTTTAGTCCGAGCAACTTTTGCTCAGTGTAGTCACTTGCCCTATGTATTGTTTATATTTTGTTTCTTAAGCCATTTTTCACTTAAGCCATTTTTCATTTCGGGCCTGAAAATCTTGCTTGTAATTTGTTACTATCCACAAAATGCAACGAGCACACGAATTAGGGCAGAACCGATTCGGATAGGTTAGGTTAGAGAGATTTAAAAATAGGTAAACTATTAATAAACCGAGCTGTTTCATTGGGAAAATGATACTAAGGTAAAATCAGAAATGGGAAATAGATAAATTGACAAACCATTACATTGGACAACTGTTTGTACGCCGAAACCAGTAATAAGGAATAGATAATTTGTCAAATCGGTAAAAAACCAAAACAATGAATAAATGAAAATATTCGAAGTGATCTTTCGGGCAAACGTAAAAAAACCCAAACCATAGTTGTCGAATAATATTTAGCGAACCAAAATTCGCTCAAAAATTTTTCGGAGTTCAGATAGGTAACCCTTGTTTCCCTTTATGAGAAAGGCTCACCAACTGATAGTCAATATTTTTATAATTTGTAATTATATTGACTTAAGACATATTTGTCCATTCTTTTCCAAGACACATTCTGTGAAACGACTAAATTTCAGAACAACCAAGTTTTTTTCTATTAAATTCAATTATCTCATTTAAGTGAAGTATGAACACATTGAATTGATATTTTGCTCTTGAACTTTTTGAAATAAAATGTTTACTTATGGGTATATATTTTTTTGTGCATTATTGAGAGGTCGCAGATGACATTAGCGAACCCATGTCGTTGACTGTACACCGAGTTCACCTCACCCACGTCAACGGTATGTCATCGAAACACGTAAACTGGATACGACGTTACCTACCAAGTTATTATACAAAGTGGCCTTTGGAACTAAGAATCTCCTTTTAGTACATCATACGTTCCACTCAACAACGGCGCCACTGTCAACAACTTGATTATAATGTTAACGGATAAAACATAGTGCTTAGACTCCGATTTGGGTCAGTTTAATATGAAAATCAAGAGACCGGCGTTGAATAAATCAAAGACTACGGGTTCGTGTGGGGGTAAAAGTACTGAGAGCCAAACCACATTGAAAACTTAGCAAGTGGTATCAAAGTTTAAAATGAAAAATGTCTTAATGTTGAGTTATGTCGTTTTACTGTTAACTGATTATAGCCATTGACGCGTGTCCTCCCATAAATCACGGTGTTTTGCATTTTTTTTAATGAATTATTGCAGATTGGCTAATGAGTTTTATGACAGAGGAAAATAGAAACACATGTTGGATCATGTGTTTTTGGAATTGACGTTGGAACAGCCTTTTGCGGTGTTAAGGTCAGCTCCTATAACTCTTTAGGTGAGGAATTGTTATTTATCTACATCCATATCACAACTTCCCTATAATATGTTCAGCAGCGATAAGCAAAAGGCCTATATTAAGAAACCTGTAACTGTGGTTGTACTTTAATGTTAACATAAAAGTATTACATGTCATTAAAGTATTGGTTATCGATGTAGTTGCACCGATACTTTAAAGTGAACATTAAGGTACAAGTACATTAAGATACAGGGCAACGAAAGATACAGGTTTCTCACATATTGTAGAAAACTTATGATATGCATGTAGATAAAGTTATGTATACGAATGTACGCATAATTAGGCATTAAAACACTCGTGTGATCTTATTATGAAACGAGCCGAAAGGCGTAAACCACACTCGTCTATTGAGCCTCTCATTCTGCAAAAGTCATATAAATACTTAACTATTATGTTCAGCTTAAAAATTGCTGTTGTTACTATCAGCTTTGGTTGATATAACTAATATTTTAACTATTGTATTCATTTTTTGTCAACTAAGTGAAAATCTCTCTTTGTTGGCTCTCAATTTTTTTTGAGTGTATAAACTTTTTTGTGACTAACTTTTTTGCCGCCTTATCAGTCTTAATTACATAAGGTCAATAACACTCGGAGCGGTGCGGTGCCGTCTACTAAGTAAGACCTACTCGAAATTTAAAATACAAAACTTGAGTGCTATCAAATGAAATCCTCCCGAAAGGTTAGAAAAAATACTTGCTTTATGTGTTCCTAAAGAACTCTACACAAAGTCTTACTACTCTTGAAAACGTATAGGTACTTTTTGTAACGTTAATAGTACATTATTGCCTAGGCATGGAAGTAGGCAATTGCGGGCTGAGTATTGCGGGCTGAGTATTTAAACGGACTCGCAAGCTCGTCCGTTTAAAAATACGAAGCCCGCAATTGCTGTTCCTGCCGAGGCAAATATAGTGCTTTTCTCAAAAATCGCAAGAAAAAAATTGTGTTGGAGTCAAATCTTCATCGCTTGAACTCATTTTTTGAATTGCATACAAACAGAAACTTCATGTAAAAAAACCATCACTCCTTACCGCCTTTTTTGTTTATGACAAGGAGAAACGCAATTCTTGTTTTAAAAAAAACATAGCTATTCCAGGCACAAATAAAAAAGTTATGTTTTGAGTAAAATTTGGATGTGTAAGACTTGTGCCCTCATTTTATTATGGCCCTTTTCACTTTTTAAAAAGTTACAAGGTAGATAGTAATGGAATTTGTATGCAAATGTTTTTTTTTTTTTTAAATTTGAGAACTGTCAGTAAACTATGTACTTCGCGTCTCAATATGTAGATAGGAATGTCAACATTTCCGGACATTTTTGAGAAAAAAAAATTACTTCTTTTAAAATGGTAGGTCAGTCCAACTGCATTCGGCTTTTGGTTTAAAATATTGTGGGACGCCGACTTCAGTTGGACTGACCTACCGTTTTAAAAGAAGTTATTTTTTGAATTTTTGAAGGCGGGTTTTTGTTTTTTTAAACATTTATTTTATTTTATACTTTTTAGTGATCCTATTTATGCTGTTACGTAGCTCCACTTCTAAATATTAATGAGAAATTATAGAACATTTCAAGCTCGCCGCAGACAACGCCGCGGGAATGTCATAGTCATATTTAAACCTAAATGTGCTAAGTCATAGTCGCTCAACTACCTTAATCGAAATATCTTATCGCCACCCTTGAAATAGGTACCGTTAAGGAGTTCCGGTGGCCATCTATGGTCTTCATCATCAGTTCCACTTCACCATATAGTACTTTTCAAAAGCAAATGCACGAGTTACAGTGAAAAATACCAAAATCGCTATAGGTGTGCCTATAATATTTGAAGAGTTCTCTTGATTTCTCCAAGATCCCATCATCAGATCGTGACGTGTTGACAATGGGACCAAATAGAAAGTATACCCGTACTAACAACGAAAAAATTTTTCAAATCGGTCCAGTGGTCGTCGAGTAATCGGAGAACATACATAAAAAAAAAACCCGACGAATTGAGAACCTCCTCCTTTTTTGAAGTCGGTTAATGAATTATAATATAAAACGTCGTAACTTCATGTGTCTTAGGACCTTATGACTGTTGACGAAAAACCTAAATCTGGATTTGATCTTAAATCTAGCTTTATGATGACAGTTCCGTAAATGTGATTGTCTGCTGTGAACATAACAGCGAGAACAAATCATTACCCTCTGCTTCGTCGTAGTCGTGTAAAAAATAGATTCACTTGCCCAACGTCAATAGTTTTACACTTACATCACTCCTGCGAATTGTAAAAAATGGCAAAAACAAAAACAATAATATGTAAATAGGTGTTTGACGTGTTGACATTTATCACACAAAACACGTGACGTTAATCTTTGATTATCAAGTTAATGCAACGCTCAACGTTGTTTGATCAGTAGTTACAAATTGTTAAAATTCGAAAAAGGAATCGAAAATTTGACACGTTCCTTGAGATTTAAACCATTAGGCCGTGTTGTTTGATCAGTAGCTAAACTAAGTAATTGTTAAAATTCGAAAAAGGAATGGAAAATTTGACATATTTCCTTGACATTTTAACCATTAGTAACGTTTTTTGACCATTAGTTAGTTTAACTACCGACCAAACAACAGGCCATTTAGATACTCTTATTTTCCACATAAACATAGTCCATACTTGGTTATGTACCTACTTATAGCTAGGCAATGGTTCTACTTAGTTTGACACTACAATATTATCGGCGGGCCTGGTTGTGTTGGACAAAATATGGATAAAACATCCGTCACTTTCTGACACGTATTATAAGTACGAGAGTGACGGATGCTTTATCCACATTTTGTCACGCGATAAACACAACCATACTAGGCCCGCAGCATATTGTTAGAGTTATGGTAGCTTTTATCGTCTTTACGGCATGTTTGAACAATATGATGATAATGGTTTAAGACACAATGGACTAGAGCAGGGGTCGGCAAGTAGTTTTAGGTGGGGTCCGGATACTGTGGGAAAATTTCAACGAGGTCTAGATAAAAACAAAAGTATTAAGTTAGATTCTATGTGGCTTAAAAATATTATTTCAATTAATAAAGGTATAGTATACCTTATCTATGTATTAATTTATACTTGGTATGCAATACATTACAATATTTGGCGGTCCAAGGTCCGACCTTTCGCGGTCCACAAACGGACCGCGGTCCGCCTGTTGCTGACCGTTGGACTAGAGGCTGACTTATTTTGGTTTCAAGGAAGATGTTTTAACTAAAATTACTAGAAAAGATGTGTAATTATAATTATATAGTTTAAAGGTAAAGGATTTTGGTAGCCGTGCCTGCAAATCAATCCTGTGTCAATCACAGGCAAAGGAAAATAAATACATATTTATACAATACCCACAGTACTTACGGGAAATTATTTATTTAATCTATATTGCACAGAAATAAGTGCAAATGGCGTGGAATTTTAAGACTCTTTCAAGTAAGAAGGTACCTTCGTCTAAATAATAGGGACAAGATTAATTTATTTCCAATTAAGCATATTTTAACCCCCGACAAAAAAAGAGGAGATGTTTACCAAGATAGGTCGAAAAAATTTATTGTTAAAAAGTTATATGCTTATTGTAAACATAAGAAAATTGCTCATATTCACGGAATTTTTCGGAGGGCAAGATTCAGGTGGTCGTGAATCGTGGATCCGTAAGATCATACCTCAGTTTGAACTTTACATGTTGTTCATAGACTGTGAGCGTAGCAAAACATACACGTATTAAATTTTAACCTTTGTTACTATTGACCTAAATTTGCATAACATTTCTTACAAGCACTACACTTAAGTATTAACATGAGACAAATCGTGTTAATTGGTTAACCGGGTCTTAGAATATTGAACTTAACGGCATTATGCTGCTTTTCTACATCTTGCAAAAAATTTATGCGCTTGCGAATTTCGGAAAATGCTAAAGTAAATTTGTAATTTTGTACAAATTTACTTTAGCATTTTCCGAAATTCGCAATCGCATAAATTTTCTGCAAGATGTAGAAAAGCAGCATAATTTCGACGTAAATATTACATTTGTTAGGTACTTTGGAATGTTTTTATTTTGTTCTGAAGCACGTCAACGATACGTGGTTGTTCTTACGGTATGTTATTTGGGAAAACACTAATTGCGTTATTATGAAGAACATCGCGCGACGTGTAGAGGTTGTTGACAAAAGTTGCGTTTGGCGTCATTGTCAATCTTGAATATCTCCTCTGAGTAACAAATTATTTTTTTACTTATTCAAGTATGGTAATTTGAAAACAATTCGAAGATATAGACAGAGGGCCCTGTCAAGATGCATTGCGCTAACTAGCGTTTCTATTAGTTTCGTTTTTAAACCAATCGCGTCACTGGTAGATCACGTGACTTTTCGTATCAAGTCATCTACCAGTGACGCGATTGGTTTAAAAACGAATCGAATTGAAACGCTAGTTAGCGTAATGCATCTTGGCAGGGCCCTAAGTAGCAAGTAGATAGTATTTTTCTATTATCTAGTACTTACCCATAGTACAAGCCCAGAGTTTAGATGGGTCTAGGTTGCGTCTAAAATATGACGTGAAAAATTTATTTTACCAATAAATAATCTACATCTACTTAAATCTAAATCTAGGTCAATTCGTGTGTGATTGTCCCCTGTTATTTATTTAATTAACCTTTTTGAGGGTTCCGTAGTCAAACTAGGAACACTTACCTATATAGTTTCGCTATTTCCGTCCGTCCGTCTGTCCGTCCGCAGCCTATAGCTCAGAGACTCTTAGTAGGTACTAGAAAGCTGTAATTTAGCATGAATATAATATTAGTCACGCCAACAAATTGGAAAAATAAAATCTTGAAAAATGTAACGTTGCCAGTACTTACAGCTTTTTTAAGCTGGATATATGTATTTACAATATTACGATGTGATAAAGAACAACCCTTCAAAGGTCAAAAGCTCTTGAGAACTTCTAACAAACTTATTTATTTTACGGATTTATAGAACACTGTCAAAAATTCAACATTATACATTTCTACAAACCCTATTAAATTTATTACATTAGAGATTTTAGTATCTCTCTCAGACTCTTATCCCGTTTTGATTCTGCGATCTTTATCCTTTCTATCTTTCATGTGGTTGTAAATTAAAGCTTTATAATTAATTATTATGCTCAGAGGGGGTTTTTATGACACAGGTATGCAATTCATTTTATGGCGAGCGTAAAGAACAGATCTAACGTATAGAATTTATATAGCTGTGACTTTTTCTCCCACATGTATGTACATCGCTGTTAAAATTCTGTATTCATAGCAAATTTAAATTAAAAGGGGGATTGGTTCCTGATTCACCCTCCATATTTTTTTTCTCGGACTAAATATTGAAATTTCGTATAGCATGTGTCACTTCGACAATTAAGACGAATCGAATGACACACCTCACGGTGGGTTTAGACCAAGCGAACGAACAAGAATTCTATGGCATTATCTCTTACGTTTTCGTTGTAAAAAATAAAGACAAAACATGTTCTAGAGCATTCGCTCGTTTGGTCTAAACCCACCGTCATATTATTATGTTAAAATCCGTCAAGCCGTTTAGGCTGCGAGAAATAGACATACCATACATACATACGCTCTGAAAACATAACCCTCCTTCGGGCAGTCGGGTAAATAAAACCCCAAATTAGGTATTTATTTATTTAAACTTTTTTGCACAATACAAATAGTAACCAGTACAAGAGGCGGACTTAATAATAATAATAATAATAATAATAAATCTTTATTTCAGACACTTCAAGTCCATAAAATATTACATAAATGTCAGGTAGGCAATTACATTAAACACTAAATTAATTTACAATTAAAATCAGAACTACATATTGACTTATATTAAAACACAATAAATAAGCTTAAAATAGATATACATATTTTCTGTTCAAGTGAGCCATAGAACAATGGTTCACATATAAACAGTCAATCCTACCAGCTATCATGCTCATGATGCTGTTGGCGCTGCCCCGCACCCTGCGCACCAGGGACGTGCCGCGCTTGCGCATAGTGGCGTGGAAGCAGTCCACCCGTGCTTCAGCGAACATCCCTGAGGCGCTGCAGTATCGGGGCAGCCCCATCAGCAACCTGAATGCATTATTATTAATAATGCCTAAAGGCATTTTCTACATTTTCTACACTATGCGTTTAAAATCTCTAGACTGATCATCAAATAACTTTTAATATTTTTTTTGGTTTACAATTATTCGCAATATGCACTTGCTACAGTTTTCCTCTTTCCACATTAAATTCTAGGAACTTTTTGACCTTTTTTAAATGTTCTACGTAATCAATGACAACCACTTTCAAAATTGAGAACCTTACGGTAGGGCAAGAGCGAAGGACACATTTCGACTATTTTGAAGAAGGTAGAATAATATACATTTAATTTAAAAAAAAAATGCGATTGTAGTGTAGGACCTTGTGCAGGGTCCGTCCTATCTACCATTTTATCCTTTAACCTTTTGGAGGTATCCAAGCTGCGGTTTACCTACAATGCCCTGATGTCATGTCCTGATGGATAAGACAAGAGGTGAAATTACTAGCAAAGAGGTGTAATGTTATTTTGCCAAAAATATGCTAATAACGATAAAATGCGCAGATATAACTAACAAAAAAATTAAACAAAAAAAAGCTCTTCGAATAAAATTAAAACAAAATACCTTTATTAACACTATACATTTATTGTTATGGGCGATAATGTTTAAAGTTCAGAAACAGAAACAAACAATAAAAGTTATGTTCCGAGTTAGTTCTATTGTTTAAGTTGACTCTGCCCATAGATATTTAAGTACCTAGGCATTGATCTGTAAGTAAGTAAGTCGAATTCAAAGTTCAGTTCCTAATTCAGTAAATTTCATGCATGTTTCATAGGATTTCTTACTCATTGGCTGTCAAACGAGACCCTATTCCTACTTTCCTACAATACTACCATTTTCTTAATAGCTATCGGCAATCTTCGTTTTTCGATGACACACGAGTGACAAATATACTGTCAGTTGCGAGTGCAAGCGTGATAGCGATAGCCAGCCGAACGCCATTAAAAAGCTGGGAATACGTACCTTCGGGACGTCCGCTGTCTTTCCGTTCATACATCTGTATTACCTTTAAAGAGGTCTTTGTCTTCGAGATCTTTGTTAGTTGTTTCACTTATTATCTTAAGTATAAAATTGGTCTAAAAACACCCTATGTTATGCTGTAATGACAGATAAAAGAGAGTTTTTATACCTATGGGTAACCCATTTCAGTTCACCGATTGTCTTATTTCAACGAATTTAATTTCATCGAACGCTATTTTCTGCTGAAACCATAATGTTTTCAGGATATATTAAACATTAATTACAAAGGTTAGGTTAGACTAGTGACTACCAAAAAAAAAAAACTCATGCGGCAATGAAAATCCTGCGTAATGATACGATCATTAAAAGGTGTTTCAATAGAATAATATGTACCCTTTTATAAGACTGTAAAGAAGGCACTAGCTCTTAGTATTGCCAATGTTATGACTGGATTGATACCTCGTCGGAAGATGTCGTAAAAGCGAGGATAAACTTTTCCATTATTGGTGGACAATAATGGTCAAATTATCCTCCATTCCGAACCCGTTTTCGGGCAAGCGAAACGGACATAAAAATTAATATAAAAAAATATATTCAATAATTTGGCTACAGTCATGAGGACTCTTTTAAACGTCGGTAATATGAAAGAATCTCTTAGCGCTTCGGAAAATACCATCATTGCGAAGAAGCGCCGCAAGAAACTCCAGCTGAAGGTAATTTTTTCAATCAATACATATTTATTAGTTACATTAGTTACAAGATAATAAATCTTGCAATCGTGAACAGACCGTGGACCTCACAAACAGCACCCGTTCACGAGAATGACGCGTATCTCATCCATCGCCTTCCTCAACTAGTTATGTATTCGAAAAAGTGGCGTCCCGATCAACGACGCCGCCGTAAGCGAAGAAATTTGATGATAATGAGATTCAATCTTGATTTATTTACTTTAGCAAGTCATTAACATTGCTACCTATAAAGTTGTCAACATAATTATTTATCACATTATTTCTAATTGTACGTAATTAGCAAATACCAAATCTTAAAATAAAATTAGGCTCGGAACTTATTATACTGGTAGGTAACTATTAAAATGTATTAAAAAAAAAGATATTATGTTTTGTTTCATCATATCGCATTAAATCTTTACTAATGAGGCAAACTCGATATATTTTTTCATAGTGTAAACAATTGAGCTATTTACTGTCCACTATAAGTTACAATTTTAAAACAAATATTTTAACTAACTTATTTTTATGTTTTTTTTGGTTTATTTAACCGTTTTTCCTGCTCGATTCAAAAAATTACGTATTTTTTTAGATTGACACGTAGATATGGCTCATTTGGCTCAGGTTATAAAGCCTTAATTTATTAGAGAACACAAGTTTATTTCTGCTTCATCATTTTAGCCGAAAGACGTCCACTCCTCGACTTAGTCTTCCTCCAAGGTTTGCCAAGAGACTGGTCCTGCAGCGCTTGCATCCATCGGTTTCCCGTGTCCCCAGTTACGTCTTCGGTCTACCTTCTTGGAGGTACCGTCTATTTTGTTTGGGTAATGACTGGTATAGCAACATTTAAAGTTTGTAGGGTAAACGGATCCTGATCTTGACCGCTTTCTGGCAGGACGTCTTGTATATAAAAAAATCGTAATACGCAGATTTGAAACCTTAATTATCGCCCGAAGTTCTCATGTGTTACTTAAACATCTTCAAATAAATATTTCTTAAATTCCAAAATATATCCTACTACCTATTTTAGTATTATACCTATAAATGAGAAAGTTTGTGTGTTAGTTTCAGTGATCTGAATAGGTAGAGTATATTTACCAAAAGTTCGCAAATGGACATAATATAGAGTGTTTACAACCGGATGAAATATTAATTTATTTTATTTTGATTGAATCCCGGATTTCCGGTGTTTTTAATGTTAAATATACATAATAATTACGGTATGGGATATTTTATTTTAGTTTGTGATAAAAGGCCTGTAACTCATTTCTTTTAAGTAGCTTATTAATAGGTGGAGCATATTTACCTAAACTTCGTAGAACAGAGACAAACTGGAGATTTCCTTGATACTACATTTACTTGTACCAGAAAAATACCGTAAACCCGGAATTCAATAAAAATAAATTAATATTTCACCCGGTTGTAAACACTCTATATTATGTCCCTTTGCGAACTTTTGGTAAATATCCTCTACCTATTCAGATCACTGAACCTAACACACAAACTTTCTCATTTATAGGTATAATACTAAAATAGGTAGTAGGATATATTTTGGAATTTAAGAAATATTTATTTGAAGATGTTTAAGTAACACTGTAACCACTCTATATTATGTCCTTTTGCGAACTTTAGTTAAATATACTCTACCTATTCCGATCACTGGTAGGTAGTTACTTATGCTGCAACGGATGGACGGATTTGCATAAAATTTGAAATAGATATAGCTTATACCCTAGATTAACACAAAGGCAAATTTTCTTATTTCTTTGCTAATTAAAAAGTACTCGAAGAAATAACGATAATCAAAATGTACGTGGACGAAGTTGCGGCAGATGTTAGAAATTTTCATAAAGTTATTGTTCTAATAAAAAAAACGATTGAGGGATTCTCTCACGGTAAACTGCATTACATTTACCATAATATGAGGTAAATTATGTGTCTGATTCAAATCATTCTTATAACATTAATTAAAATTACATATCAATAATTGCATAATTGATAATATAGATGAGGATGCCAGCTTTTTTTATCCAACTGCGAAAGAAGGAAGGTTATGTTTAACGAGGGTTTTTAAGCATGTACGTATGTCTATTTCTTTGGCACACTCTGCAGCCTAAACGACTTGATAGATTTAACCGTATGAGGTGTCGATAAAATTGTCCTAGTTGTGAAAGTGACATAGGCTTTAATATTTGAATCAAATTTAGATAGCAAAAAGAGAGGGTGTTATTTTTTAACAATATCAAATCTTGCTTTTTATTATTGCAATAAGTGTTTTTATATGCCTATTTGAATCGACACAAAGAAAGATTTGAAAACCCGACTACAATTGGAGCATCAGGACTAGAGAGACGTCTCAAATCTCTTATTTATTACCAGTGATCGGAAATAGGTGAGCTAATTTGCCTAAACATGATGCATGTTCATTCATGTATTCCCATCTCTCTCACGCATGAATGAATATGCGTCAAGTTTAAGCAAATTAGCTCTATCTATTCCGATCACTGTTTATTACAGACCAATATCGATCTTACCTACCACAGAGAAAGATTTTGAAGACATTATTAAAAACAAACTTATATTGTCATGTTATAGGACAACTTCATCCTGCATATCATGGTTTTACTCCGAGAAAATCAACAACTAGAAATTTGGTAGGATATGTAAATGACCTCTCAGAAGCACTAGATATATCGCATCTTCAGAACAATAGTGATCTAATTCAAAATTTGGGCTTTCAAACTTTAAGTCATAAATTTATTATTATAGAGACCCAACTCGAAATTTAAAATTTCTGAATTAGGTCACTATTGTTCTGAAGGTGCGATATCTGAAGAGGTTCACGTACTTCTACACAGACCTTAGCAAGGCCTTTTGGGTGTGCATAGCTCTCTGCTGTGATGGTGCGACTGGTGCGAGACTTACCTTAAAAATCGCACACAATTTGTAGCATTACATAGTTTCACATCTCGCTGCATTAATATTCCTTCAGGGTTCCCCTAAGGTTCCCATATTGGGCCTTTATTCTTTTTCATTTTTGTTAATTATTTGGCAAAAAAAAACCGATCAAAATTTAAAATGTACCGAACAAAACATAGTAGAACAGATGTAGGTTTATTATAAACGGATATTGATAGAGTATCATATAGGTGTGATCTGAATCGTTTGACTCTAAATGGCAGTAAAATGTATGAAGAAACGCAGTCCGACGTAAGCTTATAATCTAAATAACGCTCTACTAACTAAGCTTAACATCATGCGGCACCTTTGGGTAGTAATCAATAGCTCACTTAATTTTTCGGGAACACATGTACCTACACTATAGTTAAAAAACCGGACTCGCAAACCGAGGGTTCCGTACCGCCGCACAGTAGGTATTATTAAGTAGATTCCAATTTTAATTCGATTTCGAAACGAATCAGCGCGATTCAGAGTTTTTCTATAACTATACCAAATTTGACGCGTATTTTACCGTTTTTACGATAGAACAAGAATGAAAATACGTTTAAAAATAACGTTTCTTGTATGGGGACGCCCTTTATTATTTCACTTTTAAAAAAAATGTTAGTGAATCCATCGTAAAATAACATATTCTGAAAAAAAAAACCTCTCGCTATCTATTACAGTTCAAAAGATACAGCTATTTAAAGTTATGACGGACGGACAGAGTAGGCATAATATTAGGGTCCGATTGGACTTCCTCCGGGTACGAAACCCTAAAAAAACTAGTATGAACTAGTATTCTAACGGTATGGGGTAGTATCGCTGAGACCCACACAGAGAAGTTGTATTGAAGTTGTAAATAAATGAATCACTTTTATAAATTATGTGTTTAATACTTTTTCTAATAGGTAATAAGATTACAGGAAGATAAGTAAACAAAAAAAAAAAATTTAAAGAAGCACCAAGACACGAGATCCCGTGTCTGGTTCTATTGAAATTTTCTAGAGAATGAGCTTATGGATCGATATCCGAATAGATCTTAAACAATTTTGAATTTGGAAAGATTTAGATCGAAATGTAAGAGTGGCCAGGAACGCAAACAAAGGAGGTTGTAACAACCTCGTTACAGTATGAACTTAGTAATGAACAAAATTTCTATTTACAAGTTTTTTTTTTGCATAGTCACAGACCATCATCAATCATCTCATCGAAGTCGCTGTCCAGTGCACGAGGGCAATTTAATTAACTTGACACCTTAATTGCCTTTGACTAGTGCATTTAGCAAGTTTTTTTTTTGCATAGTCACAGACCATCATCAATCATCTCATCGAAGTCGCTGTCGAGTGCACGAGGGCAATTTAATTAACTTGACACCTTAATTGCCTTTGACTAGTGCATTTAGCTAAGTAGCTTGCATACGCTCTTTTTGACGTTAGCGTGTAAGAATTATCGAATTGACTAGTTTATTTCAAACACATGCATACATCGATGTCTACTCCATACCATTTGACTTGTCTTATTTAATAAACACTTTTATAACCTCAAAATGATCCCTTTTCGCCTAAAATTACAAAATTGGCATAAAAAACCAACCATGATGTACAATCAGGAAAATAGTGGCAAAATGTGGT
Organism: Acleris literana; assembly: GCA_946894065.1. Taxonomy (NCBI): domain Eukaryota; kingdom Metazoa; phylum Arthropoda; class Insecta; order Lepidoptera; family Tortricidae; genus Acleris; species Acleris literana. Next base: position 9,649,712 of record OX335669.1, on the reverse strand, counting down.
CTCTATTGCTTTATTCACCTGAAAACGGACGTTTTGGCCAAAAACGATGCATTTTGAGGTTATAAAGGTTTACTAAATAAGACAAGTTGGTATGGACTTTATACATACAGGTAAAATATAAATTCAAGATAGAGCTTCTAGAGTCTATCAACAATTGTTTATGTTAATATACCGCGCGCGACCGTAGCCTGACCTTTCCTTAATACATTTCCTTAGTACACTGTGCTTAGAGTGGAAACCTGCTAAATCCATTTTAAAAAAAATGCGGAATTCCACTTTATTTCATCAAATCCTAAAAATGGATTTAGAAGGTTCGCACTCTGACGATATCTGAAACAAACAACCCAATCTTAATCGACATAAAAGTGGTTTCTGCTTAACCACTTTAGAGCAACGTTTATTTTATTGCATAGTTGGATCTGAGATTCATAGACATTTGCATTCTCAAGTCTACAATCTTAAAACGGCAATCCTCAACCTGACGCGTTGCCAACCCTAAGGAATGCCTCTATGCTTGTAACTTCGCTGGTTGTCTTACCCCTTTCTACTGTGGAACACAACAACGCGCACATTGCTGCTTAAAGTGTAAGATGGTGATAGCTATCCGAAAAGACCCTTCATTAAGTCCTACCACCACTGAACCTGTGTTTTTGTTATTACCAACGACAAACCTACCTAAAGGAAACTGCAATACATCCACCTACGGGTATTAGCAACATTAGGGGTGTTATTTTCTTAAAAAATCACGCTCGGTCGGACGAACGAGGGAACGAGTGAACTCGCCGAACCGGCGAGTTTAAGTAGTCCCGTCAGAGCGCACAAAACACATTTTAGCGCGTTCATTCTCAATTACGCAGCCTTATACGTTCGATCTTATCGACAGAAGCCCTGCTGCCTAATTATTTTAATGGAATATGATGAACCATAGGCAAATGTCAAAAAGCAATTTAATCTATCCGCGATTTGAATATTGGGAACCAACATTTAGTCTTAAAGGGTGAAAACCTTCCCGTAACTATTGCTGAAAGCGGACCCATCGTCTTGTGATTTTTTAATTGGAATAAAATAGCGTAAAAGTCGTTGAGCAACGTGAATTTGTACGGTAACAATATTATTTGATTGCCATGTCGCTATCTCATTAGCCATCCAGATTTTACTAATCCACGTTAATTTCAATCCACGAATTCCCATAACATGCGCAACCGAGCAACGTCCATGTGAATGGCAGGTTGCGCTATTGTGGATTGATTTATCGGAACATACAATAACACCTTGACCGTAAGGCTTCTTAGAATAATGACACATAGAATGATACGAGTTCGTTCGCAGTTTCACCCTGCCGAAGCGTTGAACTTGAAGTCATGTGCGAATGGAAGCATGTATACCGCGAATGGAAGCATACCACTAATGGCGACGTAATGTTTTCGTAAGTACGCGCAACGACACACACACGACGGCACGAATATAGACACTCAAACTAGACCTTTGGTCTTGTTTAGGTGGTGCGTATTGGTGCGTGGACTAGGTTTCTATGTGTTATTGTTCTAAACTATACAGACGATAGAAGATTGCAACGATTGCAATATAAGATTGCAATGCTTCCAACGGAAGACCAGCGCTGGCTTTAATGCTAGCATAACGCTGAGTTGGAACCACTTCGTGACAACAGGTTTTTTGTCTATGACAGTATGCGTTTTCTTTGTCTGTTTGTCACGAACCCATATTTTTTTTTCTTTCTTTCACTAGGTACTAGGCACAAATAAAAACTGCCAAGTTCCAGTCTGTGAAAAGGAGAGATTTATAAAAGTGTATTTTCTATATACATACACATGCATACTTTCACGCCAGTTTCCCAATGCGGTAGGCAGACACTATACGGAAAGCATTAGATCGATGGATTGGATATATTTCTCTGTTCTTTACAATGCCCAAAACATGACTTTATGACATGATGACATGACATAACATGATATTTTGCAATGATTGCAATCAATTTAAAAAAAAAAAAAAAAATATCAGGGGACAATGTCGCTCAAATTGACCTAGTCCCAAACTAAGTTTTAGGCTTGTATTATGGGTAGTAGACAACGATATAAATACTTATATAGAGAAATATATACTTAATACATATAAAACATCCATGAATCAGGAACAAATATTCGAGGTCATCACACAAAATTATCTGCCCTTGCCGGGATTTGAACCCAGAACCGCTAGCTTCGTAGGCAGGGTCACTACCAACTAGGCCAACGCGTCGTCATTTATTTCATTTCAGTTTAGAGTTTTTCCATAGATGCATCTTATCTTGTCTTATCTTATTGGTGGGGTCCTTACCGATTCACATGCTTTTGGCAATTAGAGTTGCCAAATGTTTAATGTAAAGTAACGTAAAGTATTCTAGCTGCAACATTAGTTGGAAGGTGCACTTCGCATTTTTTTAAATTGACCGTCTTTTGTTTTAAGCAGGAACCGGAACCGCTTATCGCGAAAGGGATTTTCGATATGGTATTTGATAGACTTTAATCCAGTAAGTAGGTATTTTTGCCGTGCAAAAGGTGGGGGTTAAAATGTTTTCATTTATATTGCTTAAGTACAGGTTAGTTATGAAAAATGTAAGTTTTCGACCTTGGGGGGTTGGAGCGTTAGCCGCCATCTTGAATTAAAGGGGCCCAAATTTGATCTCTTTCATATAAAACTTCAACATTTTTTTTTTTTTTTTTTTTTTTTAACAATTGATTTTATGACAAAGTTGTCTATGGGATAAAGATAATAAAATTTCGAATAAAAAATGTACATGTTTATTATGTAGGTCTTATAGATACAAAGTTACACGAGGGAGAAAATTCAATATTTACAAAAAATCATCAATATTGTTATTCATTAGTTTTCTTATCGAATGTTAAGAAATTAATGATTTTTTCACTAATCATTTTAGAACTATTTATGCTTAACCCGTTTTGAGGTGCCAGGAAGGTCAATATTTTCCTCGTGGGCATTTGCCGTCTCCTTGCAGTTAGAAATTTCGTCATTATTTTCCCCAGACTCGATCTCAATTTGTGATGCATTTTCGCATACCTACAGAAGCCACACACAATAGAGCATTTTAACCCCGTTTTTCTGCAGCTACATGCCCTAAAGCATCCTTTTTGCAGTTGCAAGATATTATATTTAAAAGTGCCTCTGGTGCCGCTTTTTCAGTTGTTCGTGTAGGAGTAAGCCCATTGTCCACATCATACCTCCAGCCCCATTCCTCAGGATTTTTTTAATCCCATACCATGCTTGGACTGGAATGTTCCGTTCTCCTCGAGAAGAGAAAGAAATTTGATTTTCCCTTGATTAAAAAGGGACGAGGTGGTATCGCAGCCACTAAACGCATGATGAAAGAGGATGTTGGCTGCATAATTAATTCATAACAATATAAATAAATGTAATGGGGTAAGGTTAAAAAAGGTTTCTAGACTATGAAACTGTTATCCTGAGATGATATAACTTTGATAATTCGATGGGAAGCTTCAGAGCTTATTATAGGATATAGGTATTAGGGTACCTAAACTACCTAAGTCAATCAACATTAATTATAGTACGGGCAAATTAGATGAAATTTCACTAAAGTCTGGAAATAATTCTAAGAATTGATAAAAACATTTCTGATTGCTTTGTAGGGGTTAAAAATCGAGCTTTATGCATCCCTTAACAAATTCGCCCCCCCGGAAAGGGGTGCAATTGGTTGAAAACCTTGCAAAGGTCATAACTAACGAGGGAAAAAAGGTGTACTCAGTGCAATTTGGCATACGTTTTAATCCCTCTCAATCTACATTTGCACGTATTATTTCATTTAATTCAACCTACGGAACATATAAATAAAAATATATATAAGTAAAAACCTACTTTCGGCCATCGCGGCTCGGGGGAAAATATAGAACGCGGTGCAAATTGAGGATATGATTAGAAAAAATATCTAAATACAATATCTAATTTGCACCGGGGTGCAACCCCCGGAAAGTAGTTATCTACGTTTAACGGTCTTCGTACTTCGGGGGAAATTTTGAAACAATTGAAAATCGTCACAATCGTATTCATTTGATTTACTTTAAATTCGCACCCCATAAAAAATTGGCATTCTTATCGGGATCATGCAGTTTTCTGTATGTTTGTAAATTACTTATTACCATAGAGCAATAAAGCCACAGAAGCGCACGCACGCGTAAACGGACCGATGATGCACGGTTCTTGAGGCATGGGCAAAAGTAGCGTAGTAGTCGGTTATATTTTCTTTTTTAATTAAATAAATATTCTTGAACTCTCTTATTCATAATTGCACAATAAACCTATTTTAGTTAAAGTATGCTTTGACATTCCCTTTCCTAGATTGTACTTATTAATTAATTTATGTTTTATAGCTTCTGTAGATATCGGTTAATATTATTTCCTTTGGAACTTTTATTAAGCTATCTCCATTTCAAATTTCATCCTAATCCATCCAGCCGTTGCAGCGTGAGGGAGTAACAAACTAATACACAAACTTTCGCATTTATAATATTAATTGGATATTAAGTGGGAAAGTGGAATTTTTTAACTTGTAATACAAGTTTTAATGAAAAATAAAGTTGGTTTAAGAAATTAAATAATAAAGAAAAAAATCAATTTTGAGTTCTGATCGTCAATAATCAAAGTAAGTGTCTAATATCAAAACGGTATAGTCACCAGCAAATATATTGGAGCGGACAATGTAAACAATAATAATGTCATCATTATTTGTGCATTCTGAAGTATATTCACTAACTTCTGAATCTAGCTCTGATCAAGCAGCCTAACAAGGCCTTTGAAGGTGTAGTTCGAGGATGCCGTTAGCTATAAAACTATTTGGAAAATAACTATAGAGTGATCATTCCACATGGTGGTGGAACCTCGAAAGTAAGATCGGTATATTTACTCAGTTTAACTTTGTCCGTTTTTATATGAGGTTTTCATCATGCGGAATTAAGAGAAAAAATAGACGCCACATAGACGGCGACTACCTTAAATTTTGAAAATATCCAATTCTACACAAAGAAGTCTTACTTTTATTTTTGAAAACAATTAATACTGCATTTATGGATTTTTGGAAATTCCTCTGCCTTAACCGGAAAACGAACTGTACTATACTTCAGTAACTTTATACATGAGGGCTTGCGTCAAATCCGGTAGTTTTGAATTTTTGCAGCCTTGTTTATGATGTTGGCCCAATGAATAATTCAAGTTTGTGACCCCGAGAAGATCGCAACTTAGTCAAAAATAAAAAAACCGTGAACATTTCGGTTTTTTTTTTTTCAGATAATGGTGATTGTAACTCTAAAGGACTAGTTTTTGATAGTACTTTTCTAGGATGTTTTTAAAGTAGAATAAATTTGCTACAATATGAGACTAGAGTTGTCTCTGTAGACCCAATAGTTTCCGAGATTAAGCTTTTCAAAATTCAACTTTTGTCGAACTTCGCAATTTTTTTGAACAACCTCGACGAACTGCGATACCAACTTACTATTTGCCAGGGCTGCGACGAAAACCAGCTTCAATCTGCCCAGGTTACCGCCTACACGAGACTCTCGAAAACTATCACAGAGACAATTCTAGTCTCATGTTGTAGCACATTTAGTCTTATTTAAAACGTCCGAAGAAGCTACTATCAAAAACTAGTCCTTTAGGGTTATAATCGCCAGTCTGAGAAAAGTCCGAAATTTTAACGGTTTTTTTTATTTTTGACAAAGTTGCGTTCGGCGCTTGAAGTCACAAACTTGGATTATTAATTTGGCCAACATCATAAACAAGTCTGCAAAAAATCAGAACTACCGAATTTGACGCAAAGTACCCCGTACTTTCAGGCGACATGGTTACTGGACTACTGGTCTAATATGACAAAACAACAATAAAGTCTTGTTTTATGATACAGATCGAAAGGGTCATGATAGTGATCATTTTAAACTTACAACACATACGCCTTCAAAATAATTAAAAACCGTAAAAAATACATGGTTTTATTGTTTTGTCATATATTCGACCAGTTCGATTCCCGGTTAAGGCAGACCAAATTCCAAAAATGCAGTAATAATTGTTTTAAAAAATAAAAGTAAGTCTTCTTCGTGTAGAATTTTCTTTTTTTAATATAAAGGAAGTTGCCGTTCATATGCGTTTTTTCCACCCTGTATAGGGTACACAGAGATCATCAGATCACACAACAATTTTCACAAAGTAACTGACTGAGCGGTGCCATGCGTTGCGCTCTTCCCCGCCCCGTGCCCCGCGCTCCCACTACCCGCGGCAAAGATTAAATAGGTATGCCCGCGGTCGCCTGGCGTTCGCTGCGATTACATTTGATAAACTTCCCGTTATTTTTTCCTTTTTTTTATAAGGTGCGAATGTAGTATCTTTAGAAAAAGTGCCATGAATAAATTTTCACGACTACCTTAATTTGCCCCAAAGTACAATCTATAAAATGATGAAAAATTCATGTTCCATAATCCGCACAGGGGTGCAAAATAAACTGGGCGTTTATTATGCTTTAAAAAGCTTAATGTAAGTTTGCACCAACCGACTGAATTATCCTCGAGCCGCAATCTAAGAAAAACAAATAACTTAATTTTGATACATCTCACACCTTTTTAATTAAGATACGTTAAGTATTAAAGGGGTCTTTACACGTGGCTAAACTTGCACCAAATAGTTTTTTACATACTCCAAAATTACGGCACTTTAAAGTTTATACCTAACATTTAAAGGCTTTCCGTACATAATAGAAACGGTGCAAACCGGGGAAAACTATCTACTTAAGCCCTCTAACGATTGCCAAAAATGCACGACTACACGACTTAATTCCATACTTTCTGCTAATTCGACCATACTATTAGGGAATAAATACCTGCGGACCGGCAACATCTCTCTGCCCAGAAGTGATATATTAACGGGGTCAAACTGGAGTTATGCATATTTTTTTGGAAGTCAAGTTTTTTAACCGCCTTAACTTTGTATGTATAAGACGTACAGAAAAGCTATGCCATGCTATGCTATACTTTTTTATTCGAAAATTTAATACATTTATACTTCCCATACACACTTTAGTCATAAAATCAACAGTTGAGGTATTATTTAAAAAAGATCAAATTTGGGCCCCATTAATTCATGATGGTGGCTAACGCTCCAACCCCTCAAGGTCGAAAACTTGCATTTTTCATAACTAGCCTATAAGAAAGCAAAACCAATAACAAATATATATACCCCACCTTTTGTACGGTAAAGCCCCTCTCTTGCCCCCAATGATTGGACTACTTGTTTTCACAAACCCCAAGAATGCGCTAAGCCTATCGTCGACTTAGTTAAATGAAAAGACAACCTAACGATACAATTAATTCGATTAAGCGCTAACCCTATCACAATACCCCATCGTCTGTTACCCTATTCAAACTTAATCAAACGGTTTCAAACTGGTTTAATCTCTATGCGCCAGAGTTTCGACTTATTATTGCATTATCTATCAATAGATAGGGTAGCGGCAGGTAATAGCCGCTTAAAAGCGAGACAGCCAGAATTCGCCCGAATGCTCAAAAAAGAGACAGGCGATCAATGGGGTAATACCCAGTCAATGCTAAGTGCTTAAATATTAACTACCGATACCCTAATGAATTTGGTAAGCTCTGTGGATGCGATTAACTTATTCAAAGGGGTTCGCCTTGACGTTAAGGTAACTCAATCATAGGGTAACCACATCGATTAGGTAACCAAATGATAGGGTTAGCCTATCGATAGGGTTAATCAAATGAAGGGGTTTTCCGATACCTGGTTTTAAGCAGTCAAGTGGATATGGATACACTTCGACGATATGGGATCTTTAGATAAGTTGCATTTGCATACCTAGATTGTGTTAATGAAAAGCGAGAGCACAGCTTAGCTGAATTTGCCTAGCTTTTATTGTGAACTGGAACGAGTCACCGCGATTGAAATGTAATAGTTGGATGCATCTAATGTACACAATGCGCGTAGACAGTGCAGACAGGCGTAGACACTACAGCGCGTTTATATAGGCGATGGCGGCGGCGGGCCGCCAGTGATACGGTGATAAGGTTGCAAGCCAGACGCTTGGTGAAGTGCTGGACTGTATAATATTGTGCTTAACGTTTGGATTATTTTTCGCGGGTGAGTCGACTTTTGATTAGTTATTTTTTTTAAATTAATTTTGAACTCTTTTTTTTTATAAATTTGAACTTTTTTGTCTTTTAGATTTTATGGTTTCATGATTTAAGGTTTTTGACTTTTTTAAGTTTCATAGTACTTATACTATAAATGTAAAAAAAATACTTATGTTGATACTGGATTGTTTCGTAGTAATAATTTAGCCACCGCTGGTGTTATTGACTGCATTGTTACATATACACATACATTATCAAAAATATTTAAATTATTTAATTAATTATTTTAACACTGTTAAGTTTTTAAACTTTGCTATTTTATTTTATAAATTTAACGCCTTAGCCTATATTTTCTGCAGACCTTGTATTCTGTTTTATCTGATATACATAATATTAAGGACATTCTAAGGTGTGAATGTGAGCACACAACTAAATAGAATTTTTATTCAAAAGTAGAGGTCGCCTCGCGGTTTACAACTATTCATAACCATTTATGTAGCCACAGCATTTATATAAACAAAAGCTTAGAACTGTGGAGGCGCCAAGATATTTAATAGAGCAAAATATTTAAATAAACGGGTGTGCTTTATTCGAAAAAAGATCTCGTGTCTTTAAAAAGACACTTCTAAAAAAATACCAAGATTTAATTAAGAAAAACCATTTTAAGGAACTAATATTAATCATAACATAACATTCAGTTTTTTATTTTCTTCTAAATATTTCCTTCAGTACGCGTCGATGTCCAAATGTCAAAATAAAATACAAGTAAATTGTCGAAACGCTCATTTTAAAAATATTGAAATACAATGTTTTGGGGTCAAAAATATCTGACACGTCTTTATAACTAGAGGCATAACTAAGAGCTTGTTAGATATTTTTGCCCGCAATGTTGGATAATATATTTTTTACTGGTGACTGTACTAATTTATTTTGCCAGGTCTAGTCCTACAAAAATCAGGACTGTGCTAATAAAAAATTGGGACCCGGGTTTTTAAATCGGGACAGTACAAATAATTCAGTTGAAAAATCGCGCGACTTACAATGACGAATGTGGTGTACCGTTTGTGACCCCCAGTTGTTCTCTTATATTTATGATCGCTCTAGTGATGAGCTGAAAATCGGGACAATTGGCGTCCCCATCAAGGATAAGTCGAGACGTGTCCACAGACCCCTGAGAATCAGGACGTTCCGCGTAAATGGAGCGGTCTGGCGGCACTCGACTAATACTACTTTCTTTAGGCTAGTAGTGTTGGTAAAGACTCAAGTCCTTGGAGTCTCCAATTCTAAGACTCGACTTAGTTTTTTAGACTCTCATTGAAGCGAAGCTCGAGTTCTTTTAATCTCGGGAGGGACTTGAGTGTTCTGTAGTCTTCTATAGAGACTCACTTTTCTATAGAGACTAGAGTCTTCTATAAAGACTTGAGTGTTTTGTTTTAAGTTTTAGTTAGTTCCTACTTATTGTTTAATAGTACATTATTGCCTAGGCATGGAAGTAGGCAATTGCGGGCCGAGTATTGGATTAAACGGACGAGCTTGCGAGTCCGTTTAAAAATACGAAGCCCGCAATTGCTGTTCCTGCCGAGGCAAATATAGTGCTTTTCTCAAAAATCACAAGAAAAAATTTGTGTTGGAGTCAAATCTTCATCGCTTGAACTCATTTTTTGAATTGCATACAAACAGAAACTTCATGTGAAAAAACCATCACTCCTTACCGCCTTTTTGTTTACGAAAAGGAGAAACGCAATTGTAGTTTTAAAAAAAACATAAGCTATTCCAGGCACAAATAAAAAAGTTATGTTTCGAGTAAAATTTGGATGTATAAGACTTGTGCCCTCATTTTATTATGGCACTTTTCACTTTTAAAAAAGTTACAAGCTAGATAGTAATGGAATTTGTATACAACATTGCGGGCTTCTGTAGCGAGCACGCAATGTTTTCTTTTTTTTAAATTTGAGAACTGTCAGTAAACTATGTACTTCGCGTCTCAATATGTAAATAGGAATGTCAACATTTCCGGACATTTTTGAGAAAAATCATTTCATGTATTTATTTTTATTTTTATTTCAAACCTTTCTGGAACATGCATGACATCGTGTCGATTTCATTAGGTTTTTCATATATTTGAATAGAAACTTCAAAAGTGAGTCTTCATTATAGAACTCGAGTCTTTTGATGCACACCTACAGATAAAAAAAACTATTAAAAAAATCGTATCTTTTATAGTTTTTTTCCATCTGTGCATCAAAAAGACTCGTGTCCTATAATGAAGACTTGAGTCCTTTCTAAAACTTGAGTTGTGATTTCAGGAATGGATAAGACACAAAAAAGGACTCGACTCACGACTAAAAAGTCTCAGAAGTCGAGTGATTACAATGTAGACTTCAAAAACCCGAGTCGTTACCAATACTAGGTGCTAGTTTCATTTCACTGTTTGAATACATACCTATTTCAGTCTTATGTCAAACAACAATCTTCTTCAGTAACTTGTAAGGGTTACCTATCTTAAGTTCGAAAAATCTTTTGTCCGCTGTTTCGTTTGTTCGAAATGTTCATTTGTCCAAAAATATTTAACTTTCCTGGATTGTTATAAATATCTAACCTAACCTACAGGTTCTGTAGGTATACCTCTTTAAACATTTTGAAAAATTAAAAGGTTTAGAGAATGAACTTCGGAGAAATGATTTTCGGACAACTGAAAATTTCGGGCCAAAGTTTTTCGAAGCATCGATAGGTTACCCTTGTGAGTTAAGTAGTTAGTAACCCAACACTAGTTGCATTTTATTATTAAAAATTCATTTGACTATTATCTGTGCATCATTAAGACAAAATTAACAATTTAATATTTTTGTTTATACCATGAGTACGGCCTATTGTAGCTAAGGCGATGGCAATTGCATTATTGCTTATGTTAATGTTTTTGCATTTTTGGACCTCGCCCCTTAACCTCGGCGCATTGTTTTATTTACCAATAGTTAAACTCCGGCTCCTTCAAAACGAATATTAAAACATAGTTAGTGAAGTGTTATTATTACTATTAATAGATAAAAACTTCCGACTGACTGGCGACACCTTTCAGAGCTGATCTCTTAAACGGCTGAACCGATTTATATGAAACATAGCTAAAGATAATTGTCACTAAACTAGCTTTCTTAAAAAAATCGTTTTCAAATCCGTCTATATGTTTGGGATCTAGCTTTCATTATGATTCTGATTAATATTATAAATTATAACTCTTAATCGTCGGGAGGACAAAAATCTTTTGCCCCAACATAGAGGAATGAAATAAATTACCATTAATTAAATTAAAATTGTTCTCAAAATATTTTTCGTAACATGATAGGGTGGAGCCACATCTATCAGCACCGATTCGCATATTGTCTGTAGAAAATGGGTGTTTTGTATGAAGATGCGAACGCATGCGAAAGGAGAATGAAATGCGTACGCATCTTGATACAAAGTAACTATTTTATATAAACAAAATGCGAATCGGTGCTAATAGATGTGACTCCACCCTTAAAGAGCATTATCAGCAACACGCAACACTTACTTCCTTAACTTACAAACGCATTGAAAGCGGAGGCGGTGCGTTGTGGCGCATTCTTGCATTCTTAAAAAGCCTCCGCCACGCTTTGATAACGTTTTTTACTATGAGAAATCGCCGCAACTGGCCGCTTCCATTGTCAGTGTGACTGTGACTTTATCCTTATCCTTACCTAATAATTATTAATAGAATAGAATAGTATAGAATAATTTTATTTCAGTCAACAAGGCCCATACAAATACGTTACATACATACATAAAAATATATTATTATTTAAAAATTAACACGACTTCTAATACTTTCGCGGTGTTAGCTAGCCGGCGGCCACGAAATCGCCGAAATATAACACCCCTCGGCCAGAATTCCTCCTTTAAAAAGGTCGACAAGAGAACGTAGGTGGAGGAGGGTATTAACCCACATATTACTAAAACTTTTTAATGTTTCGAATTGCACTAATTTTAAATATTATATTGTACTAATTTTATTATATTCTACGAAAAAATATTAAAACTTATTGATTATATGACCAATGCGGCGTTATAAAGGTCGGTAGTAACAAGTGGGTTAATGTGGAAGTCTGTTCGTTTGTTTATTGGTTTCTTCTTCACGCCCTAAATCATCGACCTGAAATTTGAATCTGATTTGATGATGATTGCCGGGAGTGATGGTGGTACCTACTTTATCCCGAAAGAGTTCGTATTGATTCCCACGGGATAGAGAAAAACGAAGTGACTGTGACGATGCCGTTGACAAAAGCTAGTGGTCCATATGATATGTCCACTTACTATTAGGTAGCCTAAGTGATCGTTTGCCTTCTGCATCCAATAAAAAAGCTAATATTTATGATATGATATGCAAACTTAAAACAATATCAAGGATACAAGAAAGGCCTGTTTCAAGGTTTTTACAATAGACAGGATTGTTACGGATATTTAATCGTGTGACCCATTTGTTGTGTGGTGTAATATCCGTTGACCTTATGATTATTATATAAACACTGGACACGTAAGTCGCAGTATTCGATTCAATTTCATTCAATTCAATCGTTTATTGACAAAACAAAAATCGCATGCCATTAGGATGACGAATGACATAACGATAACTGGCCGCTTGCATAACTCGGGGTTTAACGCTGACTGACCCCTCAGGGTCATTGTTAGGTTAAGGTCTGGGGTATGATTCTGCGACGTAAAATTAGTAACTACTGTAGTTATGATATATCTGAAAAAATTATTAATAGAAAATTAAAATTAGATAACAGCTGTGGTGCCTAAGTCACATGTATCTATATATGTATATTGGCTATAGGTTTGTGAAGCCCTTTTATTTGATAGCCATATTAACAAAACTAATGACATGCTATCGACACCTCGGACTGCCTGACCAGCCATCAAAGGCGGCATGAACGAGCGTCTTACACGACACGCACGAAACTGGCAAATCTTTCTTGCTAGCTCGGGAGCCCGCCGTGCGTCGCCGCGCCTAGTCAAGGTGCATCATAACGCTATGTTAGTTATTTTCGAAAAACGATAAAACTTATAGCATTGCCGTAAGCAGAGGCCGTAGCCAAGATGCAAAAGATACTAACGTTTTTCTTTTCTATCAAAATGTATAGTATGACATTCTCGTGGCGTTACGTGAGATCGGACAAATGAGCGTCAGTACTCGCAATAATATGGACGTGACTCAAAATATTTTAATTAAACAAATTAAATTACATTAATTGTTTTCTTACCTGAACTTCAATCTTGATCTTTGCAGGACAGTAATAAATAAATAATAATAAGACGTGGAGTGGCTATTAATATTATTCTACTTAGTTTGCTCCATAAACATCCGTGGATTGCGATAGGAGCTTTTCACCTAATAAGTTTATTTTAGCCATGAAAGGAATAAATTAACCACGGCGAAATTATAAAAAATACTGTTTATTTGTGTTCCTTACTGCTTATTTAAATCATATCTATGTTTAAAAATAACGATGAATAAATTACCTGAGTGTAGTTTTTTTTTAAAGTGCGAATGTCTGTATTAAATATCCGAGTTACATAAACACAACTACACACGGATATTAACAGTTTTAATGCCTAAAAATAACGATAACTTGAAAGAATAATTTTGACAACCTGTTTCACTCAAATCAGAAAAAGATTTGCAGACAAGGGATTTTATTTCATAAATTCAATTTTCTCTGAATCAAATGTCATATGTATCAAAAATAATATGTCATATGCATTTTCAAACAGTAGGTACCAATCAGCTTTTTTTTTCAAAATAAGACTAGTAAGTTCTCCTTGTGTGGCGTTTATTTTTTGGTTCCTCAAGTGCGTTTTTATTATTCCATCAGCAACACTAAGTTTTGACCTAATTGAATTCACCTAATAGGGTAGATGGCCCCACCCCCGCCCCACTCGCTTGGCTTGCGGATACCACTTTTAATGTCCTTACTAAGTTGCCATAGCATGGGCTACTTGACGTGCCGCGCCCGCGCGAGTTTTGTAATCATTATGAGTTGGTACCTAATATTCATTTACCTCTTAGTAAAATAACCAAAGCTCCAAAAATTCTGTACTAATAGGTAACAACGGAAACCATACTATTGACGCAATGTCGAATGCCTGAAGCCAGTTAAGGTCTTAAATAACCTCACTATTCTAACATTACATTTTCAAGAGTAACCTGTGTAAAACACGCAAATATTATATTTGGCTCGCAAACTACTTATGTCAACGAGAACAAGGAAGGAAGGATGCCAGAAATTTATTTCCGTATATCTGCAAACTTATCTTTTTAAGATAAGTACGTTATTATGTTCACTTATTTGCCACACAATAGCCCGTGTGACGTTCTTTAAAATCATATACAAATATCCGTTAGTTTTCGCGGTAAGCTGATAATTGTCCTGTCCCTACGTCAAACACATAAAAACAGTCATTTGTAAGCAAAATAGTTTTTATTTTGTGAAATCTCCTGTTTTTGATCTATTAGAGTCGGCAGGATCCGATACCTACTGCTGTTATTAATGCAACTACCACCGCCTCAGTCAACGAATACTTGATAGATAACTAATTGAACTAAGTCATCATCATCATCATCATCATTTCAGCCATAGGTCGTCCACTGCTGAACATAGGCCTCTCCCAAAGATTTCCACCTCACCCGGTTGGAAGCGGCCTGCATCCAGCGGGTCCAGGAACATCAGGAACAGGCATCAGGAACGAGGAGATCCGTAGACGAACTAAAGTAACCGACATAGCCAATCGGGTTAGCAGGCTGAAGTGGCAATGGGCAGGCCACATTGCTCGAAGGACTGATGGCCGCTGGGCCAGTAGAGTTCTCGAGTGGAGACCACGTACCGGTATTGAACTAAGTACTTAAACAAAATTAATGCTATACAACACAACCTTATTTTATCGACGTTATCATCAATTCAATATAGGGGAATAACTCTATTCTCTTTCGTACCTTATCTTCTAGTCCCTGGCAGAGCAAGTGCCGCTCGACTTGGAACCGAGTTGTCCCGAAGATGCGAACATGACTGATAAATATTTGACCCGAAAAACTCCTAGACCCGATTTCTATAACTCGATTAAAACTCGTACAATACAAAAAAAATATGAAGCGGCAATCTCACACATATTGTTGAACTAAACAACAATAAATGTACTTACATAGACAATCGCATAATCGTACTTCGCACAAATGATACTTCGCACGAAAGCATGTCACACTCCATAGCCTAAGCAACGAAGACAAATCAGTGGAAAAAACTCGTGTACAAGCAAATTTTGGCATAGTTGTAGGGAATGGTGTTTTAAACCACATACTAAAAGTACTGATGGGTGGGGGATGAGCTAACGGGTGGAGGGGCGTGTAAAGGTCAATTTTTTTAGTTTTTCGTAAATAACTCGTAAACGGTGGCCGATACCAAAATAAGTTCCATTACATAAATAATCTACATAAAATTCTCTACAAAAAAGATTCAATACACTTTTTTGCTTGGATCTATATTTAATGATGAGATATGGAGGGAAAAATGATTCCCGAAAGGCCATATTCGGGTTTGCATAGTAAGTCGGTCCTTACATTAAATGGGCTCGGGTTTTTTTTGTGAGTACCTATATTTTTCACTATTAGTAGTGAAAAATATTTATGCTGAGTATCAACATCTTAATTGTGACAGTTCTCGACTTATGATTACTTAATGTTTTTTTTTTTTGATGTTCTGTTTTTCGGGATGTATTAAAACGATTTGCTTTAAATTTTGAAATAATGTTCTTTTCATAGATTTGCATCGCCTCCCAAAAAACAAATACTAGTTATCATATAAAAAAAGAAAACAGAACTGAATAAACATATTGCTGATTTTTTATAGGAAGTACCGCCTGGATATTTTTGATATTTTGGCAAGTAGTAGGCCATTTTATGGACAATTCTGAAAAAAATATCTAGGGGTGTCACAACAATATAAAAAATAATGTATATTTTTTAATTTGTGTTTATTTTCCTTTTTAATTTTATGTAGATTAATTATGTAATGGAACATTTTTTGCTATTAGCCACCGTTTACGAGTTATTTACGAAAAACTAAAAAAAGGACCTTTACACCCCCCTCCATCCGTTAGCTCCACCCCCACCCATCAGTACTTTCAGTATGTGGTTTAAAACACTATTCCCTACCACTATGCCAAAATTCGCTTATACACGAGTTTCTTTCCCTGATAGGCAGCTCTTGGTTTTCGTTGGGTGGGCTACCAGTAATAAACCCAAACTAGGCACTGCTACGAAAGTTTTTAGCTTTATAAAAACGAACAACATTTACTTTTCAAAGCATATGGTTAATTAGGGGTAATTTAGCTACTACTAAAATTATTATTCTTATGTTTTCGTACAAACTTAAGCATATTCTTCTTCTTCAAATTCCTCTCCACTACTGGCGGTGGGCAGTCAGCTCTGCATTCAACTTTCTATCTCTCGCCAAACGGAACAGCTCATCAACAGTGGCGACGAATGTCCAGGTGTTTATGTTCCCGAGCCATGACATCTTGGATCTGCCATCGCTTCTCTTCCCCTAAACCTTGCCCATAAGAATAGTTTGAAGCAGTTGGTATCGCTTGTTTCGGAGAATATAGCCCAGATAGGCTACTTTTCTCCTACGAATGGTTTGCAAGTTCACGGTGTTTTTTAGCATATTACATAAGATATATTTATACTCAGTGGCAAAAAGTTGCAGTTTCCGTGCGATGTTTCTCCTTCAGCGTGACAGCATCGGTCACAGCAATCAGCCCTTTAGTACTTCCGAGCTCAGGTTCGAACTCTGTACCTACTTTTTGATTTTAAACGAACTCCTTGGGCACCGTAGCGTTAAAAGGAGGGAATAGTCCTCACATGACTAAGGATCTGTATTTATGCAATAACTACTATCTCTTCCCGTATTTGTCCTCTCTTCTCCACTCCCCCCCTCCCTTGGGGATCGATCTTCGGAAAATCCCTTCTTATTGCACCCCTAGACCTCATAAGGAACCTACGTGCCAAATTTGGAATCTCTATACCCAGTGGTTAGGGCTGTGCGTTGATATGTCAGTCAGTAACTCATTCAGTTTCTTCGTTTAGATATTTAGATTATATTTAGATAGCATTAAGTAAATAGCGATGTTATTATGCCGTGAATAGTTTCTAGGTTATAGATACGTACACTAACCTTAACCTATCTACCAAGGGCCTTGTTGACAAAACAGACAGTGACCAACGCGCGTTAAGCTGGGCATTCACGACCGCTCCAACAAGCCAAATAGCGCAGCGCCGCGCCAAAATCGATCCGTGAATGTCAAAACTGTACAGCTTAAAAGTACTTGGTGCGGTCCATTGGATTTCCAAATGGACGGAAAGCCAGCGCGTCGCGCCAACGCGCCATCCTAATGGAACTGTCGTGAATGTCGAAATTCAACGTTGAACCATGACTGCCTCGACCACCTAGAACGTAAAGAAGTGGAAACTAAATGGCCCGGCGCCAGCGTGGCGTGGCCGTGAATGTGGTCAAAATATTACACCCATCCAGTTGTATACTCTCCATCTGTTGCCAATACAAACGGCGCGTCCGTGAATGGCCAGCATTAATCAAGCAGCGCCCTTAACACGTCGCACGCGCATACACATAATGTGTGGCATACATACTTGATCAATTTAGATGCAAGATACAATTTTACTAGTTGATTTGCAGCATTAAAAGCAAAACATTGACAAGCAGAGACGCAATATAGGTACCTACGGAGGCCCTAGATAAGATGCTTAACGCTATTGAAAACGATTTTCGAAAAGTGTAAAAGTGTATGAAACTGACATAAGCGCATGACTCGACCATCTGGCAGCTTACGTCAATCCTATACATTTTCAGTAACGATAACGATCTCGCCACGTATCTTGTCTAGGGCCACTGCACTACTAGTAGCAAGCAGTGATTTTAATAGAAAATACTTTATAGGAAGGTATTTTTTCCTTAATTGCTTCTTTTTATTTCATGTTTCACTCATCACGTACCGCGTCACTCTGTAGGTACAAAACCGCTATCCCATTTAAATTTTGGTTACATACATAATTCATAAGTTGCGTATTTGACCCCACCCAACTCAGCGATGCCAATAAACTTTAGATTTTGACTCTCGTCAAATTTCGTCCTTTTCTGTCAAAAATAATGATGCCATGGTCACTAGTTCATGCAAGGAGTAAGTAGTTGGACGATCTGCGGGGTTCTCCTCCAGAGGCCCGAATCAAAATTCGAACTTACGTAAGTTCCATCCCTTTCACTCGATTTAGTCCCGAAAGACAAATGACAGTGATGGAGCTACGTAACTACGAACTGTGATTTTCAAAGTAGACCCTTAGTTCTTCCCACCTTGCTAAGATCGCTTGGTTGACAAGGTAGGTTACTAAGGCTGAGAATTCTCTAAATGTCGTAGCCGTAACGACAAGTTACGAACACACACATAAAGTAATATATTTTACATTACTTATGCAATATGCAATGTCAAGTCCAAGGAAAACGCTCGTGTGCCTGAATGGTAAGGATTTTGGCGCAATGCGGTATCGAACCGGAGACGTTGCCAAGTGGGTCGCCATTATCTTGTGACGTGTGTGTTATCAAGAAGCTACGCCTACAACTTTCTCATAAAAAAACAAATATTGTAACCTATTCATTGAACGATAAAACAAATAAAAATATTTGAATGTCCTATTAATTAGTTACTATGTTGTTGTTTCGGCCGGGAGTAATGCGATGATGGTGATGATGTTATTATCTGCTGCGCTATTTTGCGTGTTTTGTGTGCGGAACAATGCAGCTAGAAGCAATCGTAATTATCTATCTTAAGTCATAATTTCTTTGAGAGAAATATTTCGTTAGTGAGATCATTCTTTGTTATCATAGGATTTAAAGTAAAGCTCGAAGCTTGTCACTACAGGGTAAATAATTATTGGCCCTTTACATATTCGGCAATGTTTGTTACAATAGGCTTGTCCTAAAAAAATCTAATTAGTCCGTCATTTACATTATCAAAAAATATTGAACACGTATTTTTTCTTTTGTCACTTAAACAAAAAATTACGAAGATAAAGTGCGTTGAAGTTTCATGTGACGTCACGCCGTGGCACACTTTATTCCACGTTGTGACGTCACGAGCCCCCGATACCGAACATGTATGCGATTATATTTTTCAATTTTGATTGATTTGATAAAGCAATAATTCGTGTTCAATATTTTTTGATAACCTTACTGAGGGACTAGAATTATTACTTTTTACCCAGAACACACCCCTATTCTGCGTAAAGTGACCGTGGAGCGTCTACGGAGCATGCCATAGCGTAACAAGGCTAGATCTAGATAAGATGCATTACGCTAACGTAAACAATTTTCGAAAACTGACAACATATATGGAATTGATAATAACCGCTTGACGCGACCGATAAAGTTCTCGCAATGCATCTTGTCTAAGGCCACATACAAGACAATCAGAAAATTATGTAAGCATTGCAATTGTTCTTAGCAGAGAGTACTGTAATAAATAATCGGCTGACCATCTAAGAGAAAATATACTTAGATAAAAAACTTAAGTAAAGCTCCTCTTGCATGTAGTTGATACACATCTGTATAGACCGTTTGACATTCTATATTTGAAATTTGACGTAAATTCCATATTAGTTTTGTTCACAACTACATGCAAGAGGAGCTTTACTTAAGTTTTTCACCTATAATTAGTTATTGAAATATGTCGGGTGATAAAAGGACACTTGACACGTTACGCGAGGTTAAGACTAGCTAAAAATAAGCAAAAGTTGACTGCTGTCTTACTCTAACTTTAAGATGAGAAAAAGTTAGAAAAAGACGGCAAAATAAATTCTGCTTCTTACTCTAAAACTGAAGTTAAAGTAAGACAGCGATCAAATTCTGAAATTTTTAACTGTGATGCTAGTCTATTTCGCGCATTAGACAATATTGAAATTAGTTTGACTATGACTATGACTATGACGTCATTCATTTTTCAGGCTTGTACTCTTGTTAAATATTGTTTTGAAACCCACGTCATATTGTTTTTAACCTCATAAAACCACTGACAGCATATGTCAGCAGGTAGCCACGTGAGAAAAACAAGTTTTGGAAAACGTGACGTGTTTTAACCAGATTTTCGCGCGTAGTGCTACGCTAAACTCGCTCAAGTGCCTTATCTACAACTGCGCCTCTATTCTACACGGTAAAACCATATAGCCTTTGGTATGTTATAGTATTGTCAACGTTACGTACGAGTCCAATATTTTTTTTACAGTAAACTCTTTGGATTTTCTTCTGTCTAACCCATCATTTTGGAAACAGGGTCACTGTTCGGCATTTTTACATTGAATCAAACTTGTCTGGTATTTCGTCGTTATAAACTGCTTTTCTTGTAATTGTGAAAATGGTTTGTCATTGCATTACTTTCAGAAAGACACTGGAGGTATTTTTTCTCAAATGTTGCCCTCATAACATATTGTTACAGGCTGTTGACATGTGCTAACATCGAACGTCTCAGAATATCTTCTGAAAGTTCAGAAAGGTTTGACCCCCATTGACGCAAAAGAAAATTAAATAATTAGCTAAGTGTGCATGTCTTTGGATAATTGTATGTACAATGGGTTCTAGTAATCATTTCTGCCCCTTGACTCACCTCCGTACGACAGATTAATTATGTGTAAATAAATTAGAATCCTCTACCTTCTTGAAGAGTTAGGAAATAGAACAGTTCCAGAGAATTCTTCAGAAAGACACATCTCTTTAATATAATAATTAATAGAAGTTAATCACTTTCTATCTAAAGCATAAGATATGTTTTTCTTCATTATTTACCTATTCTAGGAAGTGGTGACAGAATGACGACAAATAATATTTCGACACATCAACACATTTTTAATAACGTGTGTTAAACGTTCCATGTACTCGTACCTTTGAATATAACAATACAACAATATTTTAGTTACATTTAACCATAGCAAAAAAGATGTTTATCAGTAAAACAATGGCTTGTATCTACTTATTTTGGCATGACTGTTTTCCGTGTCACCAATTCGGAAAACAAATTTATATGTTCACCTGCGAAAACTCACATTAGACGCGGATCATGTAACGGCTTGGTATTTTTTAATTATTAAATGAAATTTGGTAACGTAAACTCACCGTACTAGTCGTTTAACTTCTTGAGGTGTATAGTTCAAAAATGACTATATTTGCAACGTGTACCATCTACGTTACCTGATTCCGTATCTTCATACTTATTCAAAAAGAATTGAATGAATTATCCATTTATAAGGCATAATCAACAAATACGACTTGGGTGGGGCCCCGGCTTCAAAAAACGAACCTAGGTACACTTTTCTCAGAGGCCGGCAGCACACTTGCGATTCCTTTGGACTGATGTTGCGGGTGTTTATGGATCGCAGTGATAACATACCATCAAGACAGTAACCCGCTTGCTCGGCTGCCTCCTTTTTATAAAATAAATATATTTCTATAAATACAGACATACATACTATACGTAAAATGTACATAAGTATAGGTGCATTTCACATTTTTATTTATTCTTATTAAGAAATATCGCATTAAAACAAATGCACTAATTGAGATACATCATATTTTTAACAATTGTAAAAGCATTTTGAGGTAGGTATTGAGAGGGATAATAGGAAAATAATGACTCACATTAAATTATCAGGTTCAAGTAGTGCCTCTCGAACAATTTCTTGCCTTTAATATAAACATTTATTAAAAACCACTATCGTATTCTAAACATCGCTTAACGTCGCGTATTTTTAACGTAGATATCGAATTGTTTATAAATATGGTAATGATAATATCCCTATAACCTAGGTTTAATGCGTTCACTGTTCATTAATTTAGAACGGGGTCCATCCGTAGACTGATTATCATTATTTTGTTTCAGATAGGAGACAAAAAAAGACACAATGACCATCCAGAACGTACCTAGTAAAGGGAGAATATCAATAATCAAGTTCCAGAATTTTACGATACAGAGAAGAAGTAAGTTATAATCGGTTCTTTTATTTCCCTCAAAATATACTATTTATAAAAAACACAAGATACTTCTCCGCCTTGTAGAGTAACTATGTGAAATGTATAGGTGGAATAGCCGCTTAAATTTTAATAGTGGTCTACCTTAGCTCAGCCAAGCCGATATTTCTTTCTATGGCTCGGTAAAGGCAAGCACTTAGACCGCCTAGCGCACTCGCAATGGCAATCGTTTTGATTTTAACAGTCCGTAGGCGAGTGTGTTTTAAAATGAAAATAATTGTAACACTTTAAAGGCGATTGCGATTACGAGTGCGTTAGGCAATATGCCAGCTGATAGTTCTGAGACCTATAGACAATTGCAATTTCGTAGCATAGCCTAAAGAGTTTGATGGCAGGAGCTCTCTGGACGGACCCTGATCAAAGTTCTATCACAACTTGAGTAGCGTTACCTTTCGGAAGTACTCTTCTTAGAACCCAATACCTAATAAGGGTGATAATGCTAGACTGATCGCATGGCGAGCAGATGTTTCATTGTGTATGTCGTTTCAACCCTGTTCCTCATCGCAGAACTAGGAAACAAGTTGAATGTATATTGACTTCACGTTATCACGTTTTCAGAGCCAGTGATCCGGGTGGTGTACGGAACACTCCTTGTCTGCATCGGAATAATCATGGCAACCATCAACCCTTTAGAAATCATTACAAATTGGGTAAGCATTGTACTTTAACTACTTTTTTTTGATATGCTGTAGATACCTATTTAAATTAAAGGGTAATTTCGAATAAAAAATTGGAAACTTGATTTATCTTCAAAATAATGATGAGATTAATGAGACAAGTTGGGGTTGTGAATGATTTATTTTCTAGAATTTAAACGAACAGATTAACGAGTTAGGTTAGTTTAGGTTACTCCAACGGCAGATATTTAAACTGTATTCAGTTTTCACCCGCTGGAACTGTTTTAGGAATTGATTGACTGATTGTGGATTTTTCCTGTAAATAAATTAAAAAAAAGTTAGTAAAGGAAATAAACAATAGATTCGACCTTTACATGCTAAACAAAAATGCATCTCCGACTTGTTTGAACGCAGTGTTTGACGATTAGTATTTAATAACTGTTAGACTATTATCAAATATTGATTTAACATCAACATTCCTTCTCAGATATTAAATAAAAACATTATAGAAACATCACTTCTATCGAACGACTAGTTTTCAGATCCTTGTGCCTTTGTAAAATAAACAGCAAAATACTCAACTCAACTAAATTTTAAGCTCAAGTAAGTAAAAAAGTTACGTAAAATACTTTCTGTCATTTTGAAAGTAATAAAAAAACCATTGCCTTTGTACTTTAGCAACCGCATTTCTATAATCCTTTTTGACGAGGTTCAAAGTTGCGCAACGTCTTAGCCATGAAAATGAGCTAATTTCATTTCTACATTCAATGACCCCGCGCATGGTCTTGCGCATTGATAATCTGCGCACACGGCGATTAACGCCCAAAAGCTAATAAAAGCCACTTTCCTGTTGATCGATAGCTACGACTGCTACTATAAGCAAATACTCTCAAGGATCTACAAACAAAATGAGGAAATTAGCAGTGTAACTTTAGTTTCCGCGTGTTTTCATCCTTTTGAAGACGGGACCCCATGAACGATACTAGTTTGCCGCGTAGAATAACTATTAAGTTTTCTACTTTATGTAACTACCTCTGTGTCAAAAAAGTTACATTTAGGTAGCCACCACACTGAAGCGTAAAATATGGTGCGTTGCGTTGGCAAAATAATGGGTCATTGTAAATACATGGCGTCAATTTTGACGGACAGTAATTTAAGCACCGTAAAAACTCCGGTGTGGTCGCTCCTTTATTCGGATGGCTACAGCCTTACCCGCTAAGCTGTCACCAAGCAGTTGTTAACTATGAACACATAACATAACAAAGACATAAAAAGAACTACATCATTTGATGCAATCTCGAAACTAACAGCTGTTTAAGTTCAAAACGAAAATAAGGACCGTTCCGGAATTCCGCGTATGCCTGGGATAAACAAATATTGATTCGCAGAAGGAAGACGCTGAGGTTAGCGCAACCTCGTCCGATTTACCTGGCCTTCACCATGGCCGACAAGTGAATACTAAATGTTTATTCGCAGTGTTATGTCACCGGTAATCTTGTTTTGATCTGGAAAAGATCAGTGTCAAGTAACTTTGTAAAACTGGATAACACGATACGGTGTCAAGAAATGCGTAAGTTGTTTACCTTTTCAATTGAAGCATAAAGGCGCTCGATATTTGGTATTAGTTACTTACTCGTATTTTCACGCGGAAACCACAACAGTATAAAAAACTCGAAAAGGATTGAAATTTTGACGTGAAATCTGCTAATAAATAAAAGTTTGTTTATAATGAATAATACGGTATACTAGTTGTAAGAAAACAGGCACTTTCTACATATTTCGTAGAGTAGTTTATTTGAATATAATGTCAGGAAATTACATGTTATGACACATATTAAAAAAAAACTAATTTACCAAGAAAAATAAGTATTTTATATAGAATTTTGTAGCGTAAAATCTCATTTCTTTTCACTGTATGATTATTTTAACTGCAAACATAAGAAACTTGGTCTTAGCGTCGGCGATTATAAAAATCTTTTCCGTCGTACGGGACTTCCCCTTAAAAGGCCAGTGTCGAGTTTGCTTGGGAAAGACAAAGTTGACATAACTTGACAACTTATCTGATTTGAAGCAAACAAGTACACAATCGCTGCAAAAAGCTTTTCTCTGTAGGCTGTAGGCTTTAATTAGATGTCTTGTATGAATATAAAAAAAAGTTTAAAAAAACAAAAACCCGCCTTCAAAAAGCAAAAAATAACTTCTTTAAAATGGTAGGTAAATAGGTCAGTCCAACTGAAGTCTGCTTTTGGTTAAAATATTGTTGGACGCCGACTTCAGTTGGACTGACCTATTTACCTACCATTTTAAAGAAGTTATTTTTTGCTTTTTGAAGGCGGGTTTTTGTTTTTTTAAACTTTTTTTTATTTTATACTTTTTAGTGATCATAATTATGCTGTTATTCTCCCATTTCTCAAGAAACAATAGAACATTTCAATCTCGCCGCAAGCAACGCCGTGGGAAAGTCATAGTCATATATTTAAACCTAAATATGCTTCGTCATAGTCGCTCAACTATCTTAATCGAAATATCTTGTCGCCACCCTCGAAATATATACCGTTTAGGAGTTCCGGTGGCCATCTGTGGTCTTCATCATCAGTTCCACTTCACCAAATAGTGGTTTCCAAGACCAAATACACGAGTTACAATGAAAAATACCAAAATCGCTATAGGTGTGCCTATAAATTTTGAAGAGTTCCGTCGATTCCTCATGGATTCCACCATCAGATCTTCATTTTGAAAAAAATGGGACCAATCTGGAAGCACCAGCTTTCAAATAAAAAAAGAATCTTCAAAATCGGTTCACCCAGTCGAAAGTTCTGAGGTAACAAACATTAAAAAAAAAAAAACAGACGAATTGAGAACCTCCTCCTTTTTTTGAAGTCGGTTAAAAATGAACAAAAATATGGATTTTTAGGGATCCACAATGACGAGATTCAGTCGCCTGGCTTAATGATGAGAGTCGATGATGATGAATAACTCAGAAAGGCTTAAATTTCAAGTTAAACGGCACCCAAAATTTGCGCATAAAATCTTAAATAAAGTATTGCACATAATTGAAAGCCTCTATAGAACGCCTGAAATATCCATAAATAATTATTGCGAAAAAAACCAAAATACAGAAAAAGAGGCTAAATTAATTTTCAAATTAAAGAATTAATAAAAATCATCACCTATGGTTTGCGCGAAAAGCGGAGGAATCCGAAACCGAACCTTAATTTTCGTTTCGTTCACCGCTTGCTTTAAGTTGCTAACTGCCTTGTATTTCCAAAGTATCTTGAAATCACGTGGCTCTATTGTCAACTCAAATCTTGAGGTTTATAGTAAGTCTAAGGTCAATATTGAAGTCAACATGTATTATAAGTGTCACCTACTTATGCGTAACAAGGTCCAAAAAAGATTGCATCGCCGCGTCCATAGTTACTCATAAAACTGACTCAATTGATAATAAACCAGCAAAGTAACCTATTTCTGTGCTGAAGAATGCGCTTAGTACACTAAATTTAATGTTTGTAAAAATATTCGAGACTACAACTCAGATCTTTTCATTACCGGAAGAAAACCTGTACCCTAGACTAGGCGTGGTAAATTACAAAGGGGTAAATATTTTACTATGATATGAGTATGCTCGGGCAATACCAAAATTAGCGTGACTCGAATTCTCTGCATAGCTAGTCAAGGATCCGAACTGGTTACTTGCAAGTAATGTAGATTTTAACGACTTGTTTTGATCTAGTTCAGTGCGGATTAGAAGGGGATTCACCTGACAAATTGAAATTGACAGGGCAGTTTACCTTGCAGTCCTTCGGATGTGCGGAAACAAAGCAATATATCTGGTTTTAGTGCAATCTAGGGCAAAATAACAGGTAATTTAAGTTCTTTGACCGTGCAAAAATTAAGAACAAGTTGTTCTTAAGGAGAAATCCAGTGCAAAAACGCAGGTACCTAATTTAACTTGATGTTCTTGATGCGACAATTAAGAAATTAGAGTTCAATTCAGAGTAAACAGGCAGGTAATTTAAATCTAGAGCAAAAGGGTAGGTATTTTAAATCTACGGCAAAATGGTTCTGTTAAGGTTTAATCCAAAGCAAAAGGGCAGGTAAGTAATTCAAAATCTTCAGCCCGGCGTAAACAAAGAAGATGTAGTTTTTGTGCAGTTCAGTGCGTACAAGTTTTTTGTGGCTTTTTTTTAAATTGTTTTAAAATTATAATTTTTTGTTTATTTTTCTCGGCAAACGAGAAAAGGAGAAAGCAAAGAAAGTTAAGTAAACTACATATGTTTTTTTTTCGCGACAACATTTTACAGTTACAGTTTTAAGTCTGATTCATTCAATTTTACTGTACAAAAACGAAACACTTTTAATAAATAGTACATTACTATAGAGGCCGGGACAAAAGGGGTTGCCGGCCGAAGACATATAGACCGCCATATAGAGCCGGATAGGTCTGAGGCGGGCAACCCCATATTTCCCGTGGAGGTATGTATAGTGCTTTTTTCAAATATACAATGAAATAAACAACAAAAAAATCAAAGTTATATTTTTTTAATACGCATAGTGGCAGAATGTCATGATGCCTGTGCCACAAATTTATGTGGAATGGAAATTAAAAAAGAGGACTTTGCCGGCCTAGGCCTGCACGATTTGTATGAAATTCCATTAGCGACCTCTTGTCCTAGCCGCTCCTGAAACTTCATACTTCGCAGCCTATTATAAGGAACATAACATCAATATTTCATTGCATGTTTGAGAAAATAAGCTTTTAAAGGAAGGAACAAACATTGTGCGTCCAACCAAACAGCAGGATGCCTAAAATGTCTAACAAATCGATGGGTGAGTAGGTATATGTGTGTGTATAATTATTAAGGCGGGACTCATACTGGCCTTCAGTAAAGACAGGGATTCCAGTCGCAAATAAAGAGATCGTCTAAATTGCTATTTCGGCATCGTTCTGCATCTAACTAATTGGACTTTAGTTCGAAAGTGAGCCAAGGTTTCGTCTAACTTAATATTATTTTGATAAACAAAAACCATACGAGTGCAATAACATCTCAAAAAACTAGTGATAGCTTTAATTTTATTAAACATAACACTAACTTTCAAAAGGAAAGGTTCTTTTATTGTTGTCGATAATATGATCGATGTAGGATTTCTTGGATGTCATGTTTTCTGAATAACACTTCGTCACCACAACGGCAAGCCTAAACTGATCCGTTACTGCAATTTGTATATGTACAAATACATGTTTCTGTGTGTGACTTCGATTTTGGTTGCTTTCAATGCCATCGCAGTTATGTATGGTCGTAAATACCAAACGTTATATTTTGATAAAGCATGCGTTTTTGCAAATGATACACACTGACGTATTTATAGTTAGCTTAACCTCACTTTAGCTGTGAGTGTATTTGTCGCAATTAATCAATGAGTTTAATAACAGAACCGGCCTTTACCAAACAGGCCCCGGTCAAGTTCACTTTATGCAACTCTCAGACTCGTGTCCAAACACGTGCTATAATTTTATTATAGTTATTAACATCAGTTTTTCGACCGCCCTTTAAAACAACCTACGGCGACCAGCCTCAGCCGCTACGGCTCACTCGATGTCTGAGTTTGGTTACAGCGGGCGTGGGCTGCCCTTCCTCCGCGCCTGGTTTTTTATTTACACTCTAGGGGGTAGGGCAGATATAGGATAACGTGGAATCGGAGTTGGCAGAGTCGGTTCTGTTAGGACAATCGATGTTATAATAAAGGGCAATCTTACTAGTAAAACGAGTTTTGTTAAAGATTATGGCCACCACAATTATGACTAAAATGTTTTAGGACTCTCGATACATTATGGGAATTAAGCATTATGGGTACTGAATATTATGAAAATGACTTGAGGACAAACGATACTATGGCAAAAGAAGGAACCCCTAAAATAACAGTTTGAAACCGTGCAAAAACGCAGTGTCAAGTGAATAAGGAACTATTTTAACATTGACAGTACGATAACATGTCAAAAGTATCTTGTCGGGAGAAAAGTTAAAGGTAGGAGTCAAATGAAAATGAACAACAAACGTATTACCAATACGTATGTTTTAAAGTTGTTATTCCAATTTAATTCGTTAAACTAAAAGCCCTTGTTGAATTGTGAAAATAATTTAGTGGAATTGTCTTTTACGTTGATTGGATTATGTGCATACTTTAGGAGATCAAATGTCACTTGTATCTTAAACATTACCCTCTTTCTTGGTCAGTCGGATAAATAGAGCTGCACAACAGGTTGAATTCCAGCCCCAAAAAAAAACTCCGAATTCACTAAATCCTCATAATTTCAGGCCATGTTCACCCACAGCAGGGTAAAGAAAGGTCGTTTTCGTTTCATTTTCACGCCAGTCTCTCCAGTCTTATGCTTACTTATTCAGCATAAAAAATATAACATCTACCGTTTCTTCATTGTTAACAGAAAATGGACATACGCAATGACTCCTTCGTGTTACACATGTTGGAGAAACCCACGTATCAGCTGTTTTCCGAAGTATGGATCTTCAACTATACCAACGTGCCGGAATACTTAGACGGGAAGACTAAGAAGCTGAAGGTGGAAGAAGTGGGGCCTTTCAAGTTTCAGTAAGTTTGAAGTCTTGAACATAAGGCTGAATCATTTCAGGGATGCGTTGGCATGCGTGTGCGGAAGCATGTCCGAGATGCCAATCGTAACTGGCATTTCATCTTATTAATATTATAATTATAGTATTTGGTTATACTTCTACATGTAAAGATGAACATGTTCTTTATTGGTCGGCAATGCACCGACAACTCTTAAAAAAAATCAAGTGATTCAGTATAACCTTGCTGTGTTAGAGCAAAAGTGAAATAATCTGAAATCTGGCACTCGGTGTTTTAGAGGACTCCTTAGTAGTTTGAAAAATATACGAATTTCTTTTAAACATATAAGTATTTTATTCTAGAATGTGTTTGGTATAAAAGTTACACCTTTTTTTGTAAATGTTAGCTGTTTTTGTAAGTTTTGATTTCACGTGTTATTTTTAAAATACCGCTAGCAAAAGTGTGCTGGAAGAAGACATGTTCTTTTCTTTCATTATCACGTCAACAAGTTTAACATACAATAAGATAAAAAAAAACGTGACGCACAAAAATGTCACAGCGGTCGTTACAGTCGCAATTTTTTTAACAGAAAACAATCACAATAAGTTTTGACGCTTTCGTTACCTAAAATGTGCTGAGATGTGGTCGTTAGTAAAGTTCATGTATTCAGTACGGGGATCCCTGATATCCACACATCATAAGGATTATTTTGATACAAGTTGGAAAGACTAATGAATGAGTCTTTTTCATATTCTCAAACTTTTGGTTACTATAAAATTACAATTTGGTAACTAAGCAGTAAGCATCCAAAAAATGTTACAGTTTGCATCATTTTGTGTTACATACCGTTTTTTTTTATGACGGCATGTTAAGATGCCATAACACATTTAATTATGTGAGTTTGCATTAAAAAAATTACGCAGACATAATTTTAAAATTTGAATCACCTTGTTGAACAATGAAATATTTTCAGCTATGATACACAAAACAGAATTTTAATGTGAAGATTGGCAACATTTAAATTAGTTTCTCTTCTTTTCACATGACGGTTTATTATTAAAAAAAGTAACTGCAGTCATCAACTTTAATGAGATCAGGGCCTATACTTGACATTGACATTTTAGTTAGTAAATAAACTTACATTTTAGATATTTATTATATCTTAAATGATTTTACTACGATGTGATAGATCTTATTAACCTTACAGCAAAGACGGGTATTGGGAAAAAGTAATGTGGATTCTAACGAAAAATGGTGTAATATACAACTTCTAACCCTAGCCTTTTTGCCTTTCCTTCACAGGCAAAATAAGTTTCGGAAACTGAAGTGAGTTAATACTGTGTTATATTTATATAATACACTATATTTTTACACTGTGATTTTAATTTGAGTTTTAGGATTAGTTTTTATATTGTATCGTCCAAAAAACATACAACATATTTTATGTACCTAACTATACTTATTATAAAAGGATACACGCGACTTTCTCCAATCTTTTTTCCTGACAATAAATGATGTTAAAAGAAAAATATGTTATTAGGTACCTAACCTACAGATCAAGATCATGAATCAATAAGTGGGTATAAAGCTAAAAGAAAGGTTTTCATCTTTATTTTGAAACTGTACTTTAAAATGTACATAAATGTAACTTAATATAGAATGTTAAGATTAAATTTAATTGTAGAACAATCATTAGCGTTTTTATTTATATTGGTCATCTGAATTGCAAATAATGGTTTATTTAATTATACATTTATGTAAATTATGCGATGGTGCTGTCACACTGTTATAAGGTCAAAACGTAAGAAAATGTCATTGGTATTTGATAATAACACGTGATAATAAGTGATTAATTTATCTGAAGAATGTTTCCTTAATGACACGTGGTACGTTAGAATATTTATCAACTGTTTGGGAACCTTTTGGTTTTTCTCGAACAGGAAATTTATCTGCGTTGTTGATTTTATCGCTTTTGAGGAATCTGTTAAACTTTTCTGAATTAAAAATAGGTTACTCAGCTCTTTCAGGGCATGATTTTTCAGCATTGCTATATTTAAGGTTCCGTGTAGATATTTAACAATTCACACAAGTCCCCTGTTTTTAAATAACATGCTGAAAATGAATAAGATTTACTATTTGGATACATTTTGAATTATAAAGCGTTAAAAGTATATACTTAATAGCCCTTCACCAAAATACTTCTAATATAAACGGCAAAACAATTAAAACGACTCATGAACTATAAAAATGAATATTCATTATGCAAATGTTTATCTAGTTCTGAGAAAAATGATTTAAGCGCTGTGGCCTTAATATGACGTATAACCTCATTCATAAAATTATGTTTTATTTTTGCCAGTGACCTCGGTGGACTTTATATAAAACTGTAACACGTTTATTTTACTACAAACTTGTTCATTCAGTTATTTAGTCACACATATCAAATTAAAAACAACTTAAACATCACGAACTTTTATATAACATTCCACGAGGTTGTTAGCCTAGAAGGGTAATTTTGCATAGGTAAAAAACTAAAGTAAAACTCCTCTTCCATATAGTAACACATCTGTATAGACCACAGAAGAAAGACTAAAGGCATAGAAACCGTACTAAATAAGCAGAAAATACATTATGGTTCACATCTTTTAACTTATGGTTTTCATAGTGAGTTGGAAAGAGATGAATCTATAGCTGTTCTTTCGTTATTTGGTACATCGTCACAAGTAAGGCGTGATTTGGACCTATAATTTCAAATATATACATATATAGTAGCATTAATAAACGGGTTTACCTGTTAAAGGTGATAAATAATAGACAAGTTCAAGGCACTAAAAATGCTTGAAATAGAACTAAATAATAAAAAAATAACAAGCACGACTGCCGTTAAAAATATTGAACTAAATAGTAAAAAATAAGTTTTATTTTTCGAATAAGACGAAAAAAGTTTTTGTTAGTATTTTTTTTTAATGCAGTCGGGGGAATCTTTTCTACTGAGACGATATCCTTATTTACATGTGTCTCTCTACCTACAGCCTAGATCTTATACTATGTATTTTTTACTATTTATAATGTACTACGCTACACAAGTCCATGTAAGAAACAAATCGTGTATATAGAGGAAACACTTAGACGAAATTAGCCACACGTACCTCGTAATTTCTATTGGCTGTAATTTATAGTTTAAAAAAGCCGAGTACAGTCTAGGACAAGCAAAATATTCTGTGGAATCGTCCCCTGATTATTATTTTTTATTTACATATAAAAATACTAGTATTACTCTGAAATGTTGACCTTTTATTTGTCTCCGCCCAAGCAGAGACGACTGATTGCATTTACTAGCGTTATTCAACCTGTAACGAATGCTAGTTGGACATGAAGGGACGAGGCTATTAATAGCTATTTGAACATGCAACCCTTTTTTTCCAGAGAAACGAGAACCAATGAGAACGTTACAGTGAACAAAGAACGGGGAGTACTCAACATTGTGCCTAAGATTACTCTCAAGTTTCTACCTGAGGAGTCAATAGCACACTCGAAGGACGTCGAAGTTTTCGTTCCAAACATCGCACTTATTGTAAGTATTAACTATAAATAAACATAATAGTACATTGTTGCCTAGGCGCGGAAAGTAAGGGATTCCCTGACGAGGTGGTTAGCATCAGTTTTACTTTTTAAAACCATGTTTGGACTAGGATAATTATCTCCAAACAGCCAAACACTCGTGCA
Organism: Acleris literana; assembly: GCA_946894065.1. NCBI lineage: Eukaryota > Metazoa > Arthropoda > Insecta > Lepidoptera > Tortricidae > Acleris > Acleris literana. The sequence continues at coordinate 9,616,472 of OX335669.1, read as the reverse complement.
ATCACAATTCTTCCGAGCATATTTTACTTTTTACATGTCAAGAACTAAAAAGTGAAGCCTTTTCAAACAGCGTTTACAACGTATTTAAAAGTGTGTCAAATAGTTTGACTTTTTTTTTCATAGAAATTGCGTTCACAAACAAAATAAATGGCCCAAATAACATAAACGCGTAATAAATGTTATAGACTATAGACTGTGTTGAATATTATCAACAATTGTGTTAAATTTCCTCACATTGTTGGAGAAAAGCACTATACAAGCCTCGACCGGGAAGGGCGGTTGCTGACTCGTATATAGCGCGACCTCGACTGCGTCTCGGCAACGCTAACTCTACTCGTCCCGCAACGGCCTATTTCCCGGTCTGTGCAGTAATGTACTATTTACTCCTAGGAGTAAAATGAGGCATTTTCCGTCCTTGTAATTTGATATTGTAATAATTTGATCTATATTTAACAGAGAAGATGAACTTTAGTGAACTCGAATCACCAGGAGATGTCGTTAGTTTTATTATCGTATAAGGTGTAATGAATCCGGATGTATTTAAAGCAGCATTTAGTTTCCGCCCCGTGGTTAAATAATATATAACTTTAGGTACTCTATCGCAAAAATGAAGTTTTGTTTTCCATCTGTTTTATTAGTCCGAAAATTCGTTTTTTTTTTCTAAAGCTATTTACTATCCGAAATGCTTAAATAGAGTTACCTACAGAACCTGTAGGTCAGGTTGGTTTTGTTTTATAATAATCTAGGAAAATTATGAAAATTCGGACAAACGAAACAGTTAGTTACTGACATTCGACTTTAGATTAGTAACTATAACTTTATATGACTTTGATATTAGTTTTGATCATATTGTTACTTTTATCATCATAGTACTTAATACCTACGCGCATTTCAGTGAAGTAATTGCCACTTTTCTCTATAATCTGCCAGTTTCAGTCGTCAGCGTCAGCGACATCATAATTTTAGAAGTTTTTATAACTCATTTTCACTTATTTAAGTGATTGTAGGACATTTTAACTGCTAAAAGAAATGAAAAAGACTTCTAAATAAAATCTGTCGATCGATATCTGAAATATTATATTATAACTTATATTATAACTTAACAATGAATAAGTTAATTATAAACTAACAAAATAAGCCTTATCACTTTGTAACGATTAAAATGCGCGAAGCTTTTTCGATATTGTTCCTTGCACAGCATATTATGTATGTATGTAAACACTTTATTGTACAAACAAAAGAGATGACAATTATAAAATAGACAAAAATATAACAGGGATGTACAAAGGCGAACTTATCCCTTTAAGGGATCTCTTCTAGTTAACCTTTGAGTGATTGAGAAATAATTAATTACAACGAATAGCCAAATAAGTACAACACTAAAAGAAATTGCTATAAATATGAATAGATAAAATATATTGACATATATAAATATATACAATAAGCAGGAAAAAGTTTATGAACAAGTGTCAAGCCAGAACTTCTTTAGACTAGATTTGAAAGAATCTACAGACTGAGACTGCCTAATTTCAGTAGGCAATAAATTCCACAACCGCACAGCGTGAACCGAAAAGGATTTAGAATAAGTTTTGGATTTATTCGATGGGAAAGCAAGAGAAAGATTGTCACTCGAACGCAAGCGATTATGAGATCCAGTGGCCAGAAAGCTAAAACGTTCAGAAAGGTAGGGTGGGGAATGAGGATAAAAAAGGATGTTAAAAAGTAACGACAGGACGTGAACATTCCTTCGAAAGCGAATCGGTAACCACTCAAGCTGTGCACAAAAATGAGACACGTGGTCAAATTTTCGCAACCCAAATATATAGCGAATGCACAAGTTCAGGAGGCGTTCCAGCTTATTATCCTCATTTAAGTCCAGATACGCGATATCACCATAGTCGAGGAGAGGGAGGAGAAGGGAATGAACAAGAGTAATCATGGTGTGGAGCGGAAGGAAGTTCTGCAAGCGCCTAAGTGAATGGACGGATCCATAGACCTTACGACTTACCGCAGCTACCTGAGCCGACCAAGAGAGGGTCTGATCCACTATGATATCTAAATTTTTGACTGAAGATGAAAGAGGAATTGCAGTACCGTCAAAGATCAATTCAGGTATCACGAGGTCCGACAACTTTGCGATGAAATGAGGGCTACCGACGATAATTGCCTGCGACTTTCTTGCATTGATCTTTAAGCCAAAACTAGCCGCCTACGCTTTGATTTCTTTTAGACACCGTCCAACCAATTCAATTCGAAAGTTAATTGCACAGACCTTAATCTTAGATTAAGGTCTGTGGTAAATTGTTATCTATGTAGACACCTATGTAATACAGTATGTAGACGGCCGAAGAGTAATAAAAGTATGTTTATCTACACCCATATCATAAGTCCTCTATTATGCGTTCAAACCACGTAGGCAATGACCAGCATTACCTGTGGTAGTAGGTGACAGCGATGACAGCTGTTAATTTACAATATTCGATAACGTAATTTCAAAATTACGTTACAGCTGTCATCACTGTCACCTACTACCACAGGTAAGATAATGCTGGTCATTTGCCTTTCGGCTTCTGAACCCATCTGAGAACTTATAATATGTGTGTAGATAAAGTATTGTACGCGACTCTGCATAATTGGCATTACGCAACCGTCGCGTAAAGTACTATTCGGTGATGGAATCAGTAATAAACAATGACGAATGATGGACACTTGATTCTTATTTTACAGAAGATAAGGGTTATTCATTTGTTTTAGAACAATCAATTTGTATTTGTATGAAGTTAAGAGTTAAATGTGCATTATTGGTGCCTTGAGCTAAAAATTATCCAACATTGATGCCATGCCATCACCTTGTTTCTCTTCGGCTGTCTGGAACTATCACACTCGCTCTCACACCAGAGGGCTCTCGCGTCACTGATAGATCACGTGATACGAAAAGTCACGTGATCTATCAGTGACGCGATTGGTTTAAAAACGAATCGAATAGAAACGCTAGTTAGCGCAATGTATCTTGGCAGGGCCCTTTGACAATACATTTTTCAGCAGTCGTGCTTATAATAACGATGATAGCCGACGTCTATTAATAGCTTAGACGTACTTGTATATGTTATTTTTGAACACTCGGGTTTTCCTAGTTGATCTTCCTTGTTATCACGTTGACCCCCAAAGCATTGAAAGTTCCTCATGACGCAACAGCGTAAAAATCAACGCTACCATGACCCAGTCCAAGGATGGCCTGTTTTAGTAAACAAATTAATTAATTACCCGAAATTCCAACACATTAGAATGACATATAACTTTATTGTTCGATGCCAATAGGTTCCTAACGAGTCTATTTTGTATGAAATGTAACTGTCTCAAGGAATTATCGGCTTTATTAACAAACAAATACTTACAACACCTACTTACGAGTACCTACATAAAAAGAGTGGAGAAGGCAACAGTACACAGGTCATCTCATGGTATGTGGGATTCCAAGACTGCATCTCAAGATCGCAATTCTAATGGCCGTATTAATAAACTCGTCTTGACTGAGATGCCCATCTCGAGAGACGTCAAAGTAAACGTCAACCCATAGAAAGCTGTAATTTTTGACGTGTCTTGTGATTGGCATCTCAACCAAGATGAGTTTATTAATACGGCCCTAAGACTGCAAATGCGTTGACAACTTTGAGGACTAAGATGAAATGCTATGTGAGTCACTTCATCGGTTGTTTTATCCCAACACCGGAACACAATAATACGCACACTACTAATTAGAGGTAGGTTGAAAGATAAGATGGTGGTAGTTTTCTGTCTTTACCTTACACTGGGTTCAACAATCAAGCAACCAGGTATAATTCGTCGCCAAAACTCCAGATTAAAGTGACTTTAGTGGTATTGTATTATACTAAATCAATTACATTACAAAAACAATAAAATTTCAAAAAATAAAAGTGTGGGTACGAAGGCTCATTCACATGGACGAAATCACGGTACCTTTCGGATAAAGGTTTCATAGGTAGAATGTTTTTTTTTTCAAGAACTTCATACCTTTTTTTTCTTTAACCATATCAGTGTGAAGCGCACACTGTGCGTTTTATTTTTGGCATGATGCAATTTAAAGTCGGCCAAAATTCTCCCTCAAACTAGACGAGGTAAAGTCTTTTCATTCTTACTTGTCTTATATAGTAAACAACTTTCTAACCTCAAAATGAACTTTTTTGGCTAAAACAGCTCTTTTATCGTAAATAAAGTAAACTGAGTAAACATTTTGGACACCAAGGCCAATGTATTGTCTGCGATTGCTTTATCTTGTTTAAAATAGCTGTTTTAGCCAAAAAAAGGTTCATTTTGAGGTTAGAAAGTTGTTTACTATATAAGACAAGTAAGAATGAACAGACCTTAATCATGCCCCATCCCCATTATACTACATTTTACATCCCTTTGTTCTTTTTACACGACTGCCCAACAAAAGAGTGTAATGTTTTCAGGGTTCATGTATGTATGTACGATTCTTTATAACCTATTTAGCATCTGCCGAAAAAAGACAGTTTTGAAATGCATGCACTTAAAGTAACAAGTAACTAAACATGAGTTAGTTAATGTCTAAATTATTGAAAATATTTATTGTATAGTCTTCAATTTAAGAAATACGAATGGGCAATATTGACCCACAAATACTAACACGAATTAGGTTATAAAAACAAGGCATTAGGTCAAAAGTCGCTACTCTGACGATAAAACTATTCATATCGGTTATTGACTTTATTTTTTCTGGTATAGTTTAAAATAGATCATGTTATCATGGAGAAGTTTGAGCAATATTCAAAGGGTCTAAATGGTCCATGAATTTTGCAATGAAGTGATAACGGAAAGTGGAGTATTTGTTGAGACGTCATTGCTTGACCGATATAAAATAACCTTTTCACAACACTGATCGGAAATATGGCCATAGATGGTCTTGTTTGGGGTCACAAAACGTCACTTGTAAGGACAGACCAAGAATGTTTCCGTCGACGTGTTTGCTGATTGGTCGAGAACATTGTTGTCCAACTTTAAGAACCAATGAAAATCAATCAATCAATTTTTGTGTCATAGCTCCTTAAAACTAAAAATTGAAATCGACCAATCAGAACACACCATTTTGTGTCATAAAATATTAGGTGTATTTTTGCTAAAAGATACACAGACTAAAAACTATGTCCCTGCTTTTTTTTTTTATGTAATTCAAACTTGGCCCCTAGTTTCGAACCACTAGAGATTAAATTACATGGGAGATATGGCGAAACAAATAGGTACAACTTTATATGGAGTTGACATCTTCTTGTTGCATGTTAGTTTATTAATCTCGAGTGCCACGAGGGTAGGGGTCCAGATTAAAAAAAAGTTATCTATGGTAAAATTGGCGGTGTTGTCACATTAACATGAATTAAAATTTGAGTTTTATTTTATTTCCTCTCAGTAGTTGTGAAAAGCACTATGTCTGCCTCGATAGAAAGTGCAATTTATGGACTCGTACACTATATGACTTGTCCAAAAATCGCGTACTTTCTATCCTCTGCAATAATGTACTATAGACGAATTTACTTTGGTAAGTGACTTTTGGAGTTAGTAGATTTATCACACAACTTGGTTTTATGATATAGCTTAGGAAACAGCAGGCCGGTTTAGGGAGCATTATAGAAAAAAATATCGGTGATCAAATTATTATTAAGTTTAACATATGTATGTGTATCTTTGTGTCTACGTGTATCTATGCATCTGTGTGTCAGTCTGCTGCATCGCAGCTTCCAAACGAAAAATTACTAGTTTAATCAGGAAGTGTCTCAGCTAGGTTTGATGGAAATCAGTTGGACTGTTTAAGAGTTATGACTGTTATGAGTATAATAGTCGGCTGACGGATGCAAATAACGACAAAATAATGTCGAACGATATTCATAATATGGATATGACTACAATTGATTTTAAAAAAAAGAGAACATCTTGAAAAAATCTAAAGAATTTTATTGTTGAAGTAAATAATCGTATTTTTTCTATATTACGTATTTTCAGTCCATTCCTTTTATAGTTCACTATCCACTTATGCGGAGAAAATTTATAGTCTCAAGAAGTGACAATTTACATGTGGCCAGTACTTTCCTAATATACAGGATATGTACTGATTTATCTCAAAAACTGCATATATTTTCATACATAAGTAGTGCTCCAAATTTATTAATTTAAGTCTTATTCATCTTATGCTTTCGTCAACATATTGCATCTGTCATCCGCCCTTTAGTTATGAGCTTTGAAAGTAGGGTTGGCCATTACATCGGGGTTGTTATCTATTTATGATTCCTACTTGTACTTAAGGAACTCCTCAAATGTCTGTAACTAAATGTGCGGTAAATTTATTGGCCCTTGTACATAATTCAAAATAACTACACCAGACTAAATAAAGACTAATGAACATACATTTAAAGTGAATGGTAGGCCTCAATACTTACTCCTTTATTTAGGTAAGCAGTTTATGTAATTGCCCCTAACCACGTAATAGTGGTAACAGCTCTAAACTGGCAAGGTGAACTGGTGCAGAGAAGGGCTCAGGTGAAGGACTAGTCTAGGTAAACGGTATTAGCAATTAACGAAATATTCTAGATTCTGGCCTTGAGTCACATCACTTATGAAAAAGAATTGAATAATTTATTGATGTTCGAGTTATTATAATAATGTACTCAAAATAAAATGAGTGATGAGATATGAGAACGGATTTTACGTTTAGATGACCACCGTAGTAAAGCTAAATCAAATGATGACAACCGTCCGACGTTCATCAACAAATAATAGTAAATAGAATACTTGCAGCCCGTTTTGACGCTGTGGTTTAAAGTATCACAAAGAGATAACGCACGAATTTTGTATGAAAAATGCTCAAACAAGTCTTTAAAAAACTGATACGTTTGTGAAGAGTTTCAGTTTTTGACCTAGCCATGAGGATATCACAGCCGAATTTTTAAACGCTTCTTTTACGTTAAGCTTGTTCAACTTTGATAAATCTGAAGTGAAACATTTGATCCTGAACTGTATTAGCACCTATGTCCAGTCAATCCAGGAGGTCTTTTTACCTTTTTTTGGATCTTAACATCATACAAATACTCGATAAGTGATAAAGGAGTTTCTTGGCCGACTATTACTTGTACTTTTTCTGTGGCATTACACTGATTGCAACATTTTGTTTTGTAATGTTTGTGATTGTCTCCAGGCCATAAGCACGGTGGCAGCTGACCGTCTTCCCTACCTCGCGAATGCTGGTCTCTACTACTCCATCACTGCCTTTGGATCCAAGCTGTTCCGCAACATGTCTGCGTACGAGTTGTTCTGGGGATTTGACGACCCGATTGTCACGGCTGCGCATAACATGATGCCAGGATGGATCGACTTTGATACCATTGGGATTATGGATAGGGTAGGTTACAACAAACATTAAGCATTCGTAATATCAATTAAGAAGCTTAACGAAAGGGACACCAAAGTATTTTTTTGAACTTAGACAGTCGAAGGGTGATCCTTGGTAATTGAAAAAGAAATAAAAAATATGATTTGATTGATGTATGATCCATGTGTTAGGTAATCTTAAGTGATGTATCAAAATATGTAGTAGTCATTATTTGCAAAGGAATTTAGTGCCTCTCGTTTACTGTACATAAATATTTAGTCTTTAGTCACACTTAATGCTAGTTTAGGTGACAATATCAATACAGCAAGGATTTCTTCCGTATTTTATTTAGTGCTTCCAGATTTTATTAAACGTAGCTTAAAGACATATGTTGTTCTTTAACTTTGGATGTTTTTTTTTCAGTTTTACTCTGAAAAACCCGCAGTTGTGGAACTTGAAATGAAGGATCCGAACACAAGATTTTCTATTAACTCCTGGGGCAATTCCGCTGGAATCGTCGAGCAAGGATTTACTGATCTGAAAACTAGGTAAAACTGAATTAATAAATCACTAGTGATTAAAAAGTTTTTATGGAGAAAATCTTTGCATTTTTTAGTTGTTAAAATATTCCTTATTATAATTTGCACGAACTGTTTTTAAAGCTTAAATAATAGAATAATCTTGACTCGGTGCATACATGTTTTTATTTATTTATAGTACTGCATGCAACCGCATAAAAGGCTCATACGAGGGTCTGATGGTTTCCCCAAAGATGACAAAAGACCGCGTGATCCCGCTGTACAGACGACAGGCCTGCCGAATCTTCCCTCTTCACTTTTCTGCGGAAATTAAAGCAGAGCAAGGATTTGACTATTATAGGTGAGAATGCCGACGTTACTTTAATTTTTAATCTCATGTTTACTAGCTTTTTCGTATTAACTGTATGAGTGGTGATAACTAGAAGAAAATATAAGATGAAGAACAAGAAAATTATTGTTTTGAACCCAAAATAAAGAAATAACTAACATAAGAAAATACGGGTAAGGGTAAGGCATTAAGGCATTAAAGCTTAATGCTGTGATCAAGGGACCGCAGCTCTGGGTTTCGGTGGGCACCTGTTGCTGACCCATCATTATGCTAAATTAATTTTTTTGGACACAACTCATCAAAATTATTTTCGTTCTTTCTCAGATACATTGTTGCAAAGGATGCCTTTAGCAGAAATTCGTCGTACGCGTGCAACTGCACTTCAAACTGCCTTCCTGATGGATTTGTGGACATTAGTGGCTGTTTTTACGGTGGGTTCATACAAAAGAAATAAATTGTATGAGTCTTTCATTGACTTGTTTCTTTTGCTCTATTTTTATAGCTTGGATAAAGCATCTCAATTAACAGTGATCTAACTTAAGACGATAAAAATACATTTAAAATTGATTGGGCTTCTTTATCAACATCAGGACATACATAATCGAGATCTTAATATAAACGATTTTAACCGTTGTTTATATAGATGGTCTTAATATTTTCGTCATTTTTATTCAGGCAAAGTAAACGCGGGTCTTCGTCGAGCTACGTCACTAAGGCATATTGTCCCTTGAGTGGCTTAACAAATAGCGTCAACGGTTTTGAATACAATCATGGCTGTGTCATAAATTGATCTGTCTGCCAAAAGCAGCGATCGTGCAGTTTAGTGACTTCACGATTAGGTCGTTAGAAAGACAAAATTGAGGGTCGCGTGTCGCATAAATTTGCATGGAAATTATTAACAGGCGGTGAAGTGGTATAAGCCAAGATAAATACAGTTATAGGCCTTTTATTATGCCCTGAGCTAGAAACTTTAGAAACCAATTGGTAAAAACACTAGCAAATCAATTTCTGCAATGTGCTGACGTTGTTACAGAACGAGGGTTTTTCTAATTTCACTCGAATTTTTTTCCTTTAATAAGTTTTCTTTTAAAAAAGTTTTGGGGCTTTATAATAAATTCTTTATTTTTTATATGATTAAACCTTTTAATTTATTCATTTAATCAAATCTCAAACCTGTTCAGCGAACCGGTTGAAGATGTAAGCAAGTTCCTTGACTTGACGTCATATACGGGTTCTCATCAACCTCACAACTTTGTTAGCTTAACATTCAGTGGTGTTACTTGCTCTATCAATAACTGCCTTAGGCTCTGGTTCGTTGTTGCGAATATGTGCGGTTGGTGTGTGATGACAATAACAAATTAATATAGTTAACGTCATCATTTTACGTCATATTTTACCGTTTTTTTAACCATGTTAATTAAACCCGTTATGATATTCGTGACACTGACACCACGTGACACCAACAAAATATGTAAGGCGTTAGGAGTCCATCATTAGTAATTATTCTAACTAATTAAAATCAATCTCGTAACACATTATCAATAAATAGCCCAGTTGGCCTTTCAATTGTAAATATGTTGATAGTCTTTTTATGGTAAATAAATACCAAATATTGTGAGACTTTTATAGTGACGAAACATAACGATACAAGTAGACTATCATTTAGGCTACTCGCGTCAGTAATTGAATGATGAATGTTTATGGTATTATCTATACCATTATTATTTTCTTACAGGTTTTCCGATAGCCCTTTCGAAACCTCACTTCATGGATGTAGACCCCGTCCAGGCTTCTTATTACGAAGGCATGAACCCCGATCCTGAGAAACACAGCACCCAGATCGACGTGGAACCCGTAAGTTATATTGTGGAAAGCAATCAACGTTTGAGTTTTTGAGTATTTCAGTATATTTCTTACACGATAGGTCATCAAAACAGTCCTATAGTAGGTATATCTGTGATCACCAAGGCATACAATATTATCAATCATATTTGCATAAAAAACAAAACCCTCAAATTTAGGTTTTAATAATGTTCCAAGTTCAATAAATAATTGCTTTCTCCATATTTATAATACAAAAACACTAATATGCCAGTAACTTTCGCGTTGCAAATAGATCTGAAAAAAAAAGACCTAGATAGAAAATTTCTGATGTGTTTACTTCGTGTTAAGCATATTAAGTATATTATTGTTTTGTTCATTCTATTTCAGATTTTGGGTGTTCCTTTAGCTCTTTCTTCTAAAATGCAAGTGAATGTAGCAGTCCGAATGTCTCCTGGGAACCCTGTGACGAGGCCGCTTAAGGACAAGGTTCTGCCGATAGTGTGGCTGCAACTGGTAAGAATATGACAATTTTTAACACTGTAAGCATGGTAAAGATTCAACTTTGAATTGCATCAAAAGTTTTGATCGTTTAATAGCTACCAAATATTGATTATGACCTTTAAAACACGTACGATAATTGTTTAACTAAGGTATTTATTTAATTTCCTTTTTACAGTACTGTAAAGAAGCCCCCGAAGATGTTCTCTACCTGCTACGTCTACGTTTCGTCGTCGCCCCACCCCTCATCATCACCGTTGAAGTGCTTCTCTTCGTCATCGGTTTCATCCTCGGAGTCCAAGGGACATTCAGGATCATCAAACCCAAGTACAAGCTCAGAGAAATAAAAACGGACGCCATGAACGTCATCAGAAGAAGTAGTTTGATAGTCAATATCTCAGAAAATTTGTGCTATAGGGAAGAAGATGAAGAGGAAGTCGATTCGCTTCTCGGTGCGAAGGAACTCTTAGATATCAAAACCTTCGATACGTGAGACGTTGACATAACGCATGATACGTACGCAAAGGCCATAGCAAACTTAATATTTTTTTCAGTTCTAAACTAGGTTCAAATTTTTTTTATTTAAATTGAGTTGAAAATTCAGTGAGACAGATTGGGTAACTGTTATGTGCGTCGTATTCAAGACTTAACCTTATAAGTACTAGCAGGTATTTATGCTAGAGCAAAAGCTTCCGTTATCCTCACTAAATAAAGTGTGTTGTGAGGAAGATGAACGCTGAAGACTAGAGACAAAGACAAAGTGCTAGTGACACATTGGCTGATATCTGACTGTAACTATTTTTTTACTTGTAAATAGTACGGTGACTTTCCTTGTTGGTATGATGAGAGATGAATGAAATATGATAAATATAGTTAAATAATTATGAGCTGCGCGGTGACGGGGTTGAGAGACTGGTGCTATTAAGAGTGTTCTTTAGAAACAAAACAAGACATGACAAAAAAAGTTATTATTATTCATAAAACTTTGTAAACAACAGTCAAAAATACTGTAATTTTCGCAATCAATCAATTAATCAATTTTTATTATCTGGAAAAAATTACGAATCATTCTCCGTTTAAGTACTTATAATGATTTTTTTTCGGTATCTAAAATATCCTAGACCTCTTAATTGCATACCTAATTGTAAGTAAAAAAAAGAGTTGATGGTTAAGATGGGCAAAGGTTATTTGTAAGTGATTTAATAATTATTTAAATTGTGTATAACCACCCTGAATTATTTGCTCAAGTAACTTTCGGTAGGTAATATTATTTATTTACTTAAGGTATTATTAATACGTCGAACCACAATAGGCTACGATAAAAGGTGAAATATAATCCGATGTTTTTACCGGATGTTGACCGTTACTTGGTTTTGACTTCCCGATTTTTCAAAATAGTAAACAAAACATAGTAATCGCGCCAATATCTCGTAAAACATGTTGAAAGAAATTGAAACATGATCACGGTAACTAATTATTAGTTATACGAGTATTAGTGTACTATTATAAAAATACTTTAACATAGCACGACTGAAGCTGGGTTTTGTTGATAAATTAGTTTCTACTCCGGGGAAAAAAATTGTTACTGAATCAATACAAAAAGGTTGAACTTTAAAGTTATTGACATTATTGACAGTACCTAAATGCGTTACCAAATCGTCCTTAAATCTAATTAGGTATACTATTCATAGTCAATATTTATTTTATATTTCTTGGGTTTGTATTGTAAGTATTGCCAATACTAATGAAATAATTTAATTACAAATAAGAATCAATCGTAGTTTTGTTTATAGCTACTTATTTCTTCAGTAGATGACCAAGTACACAGTGCTACGTTCAGTGCTTATGTTCAATTTAGGTCTTTCTTGCCTTTTGTTTTTAAGTATTTGATAATAATAAGATGCCAATTTGTATGTACTTTAAAAAAGTTTAAAGATATTAAAAATAGGTCATTTAAAAGGACTACAAATAAAAACTTTAACTCCTTCATACTTACATTCCTTAACGTCGTAACGCCCGCTGCTGAAATGTTGTTAATTGAAATTGGTATATACCTCTAGGTATATTTGCTGTATAAATTTTCAATTAACTTTTACCGAAGGCCTTTTAATAGGCTTCTTGGCGTTATGAGGGATCACCTTGTCGTTTCTAAGTACCTATAGTTTTTTGTATGAATAGATGTAATAAGCTCCTTTTTAAATTTTCTAAGAAAAGGGGGTAATCGACCAAGGTAACAGGTTTTCTCATACAATGTATGTTTTTATTGTAGATTAACTAACAAATTTATAAAAGACAATTGATATGCATAAAACCTGTTCCTTGTTTCAAATAATATTTAAGAAAATTTGAATCTTACCAGGCGTGAATGGAGAATAACGAGCTAAGTACAGTAATGCCCTGCTAAACCAAAGAACAGCTTCTTAAATAAAACTCCAGTAGCAAACACATCCTTATTACTAAGAAGAGAGGATTGAATCTACTTTGGGAATTGAATCTGAGATACTGTTTATTGACTTAAGAGGGCAGAATAGTACATCATCAGTAATTAACCTTAACCTTTTTTAGTTAAGTTCAGTTAGTTGTAAGTTAAATACCGTTGATCTGCCTACCTACTTTTAAACTTCAAACTGTGTGAGTTTACTTTCTTTTAAATCCACGCAAAACCCTGGGGCTTCTTATCCTACTTTGAGAAACCCTGTCTTAGATCTGTGGCTCTAGTCAAAATCAAAACGAAATAAGTTGACTTAGGTCGTAATGAAAAAAGGGTACAAATTATATACAGAGTATACCAGACTTAAACCCTTTTAGAAAACTAATACTAGAGCAACAGAATTACAATATAGTACGTTCGTTATGATGGTATTCTTCTATTTTATTGTGTACTAGTTTAACTCGACCTCCCCTGGGATCCATGGTCATTGTGATATTATTGTTAAATATAGCTAACAACCTTAAAGATACATTTAGTTGTAATGTAAATATTAGCTTATAGACTGTCGGTGTAGTGTTTGGAGAATAAATATTATGTACTATAACAATGTTTGACTTTGATTTGTGTTTCTTTACGTTTCCTGATTCTTGCTATTTGTTTAAATAATGTTATATTTTTAGTTAGTCTTGAATCCTATACTAACAATAATGATATTACAAAGCAACCAGCATTAAAACTTATGAATAAATTCAAACATACCTATACGAAAATAATGTGACAATAGTTAGTTAAAAAACGTTTTGAAACTTTAACACTTAAAGTCATACAATACAATAATAGAGGTACAATAGGGTCTGCATTAAAAATAAACAAAGATGTCGCAGTCATTAAGGCCCGCTCTAAAACTCAAACGATTAAATTATAAATACACGAGTCTTATCTTAAGGATAAAACCCCAAAGTCATAGAAAAGTTAATAGGAAAAAAAGTTAAGTTGAAAAAAAGGTGACTAAAGTTATAATGAACGAAACAAGGCCTCATCTACTTGGTAAAGCAATATTGCTCTTAACATAAAAGCAGTATTGTCCGGTTGAATTAGGCCCAGGACTAGGTACCCGACTAGAATCTGGCTAGCGAGTCGTGACAAGCAGTTTATTCTAATTCTTTACATAGCAACAATTTTACTTATGAAACAAGCATTGTGCGTACCTATCCAGTTGTTATGCATTTCGTGTAACCAGGTAGTGATATTTTTCTGTGTCACCTCTCACTGGTCAGACTCTAACTCAGTTATTTTCCTTTAGAAGAAATCGAGCTTAAGAAGCCATAAAAATATAATACTTATTCCAGTTTCACACATAGCGTCAGCTGACAATCTAACGAGCATTACTTTAAACGTTACCTAGATATTAAGTCCGAAAAACGATTGCGCGCTGTTTCGTTTGTTCGATTTTTTTATAAGTTAGAAAATCATTTTTGTTTGACACCGGGTTACTTTTGGATTGTTATAAATGAACCTTACTTCACCTAACCTAAAGGTTCTCTAGGTATATCTTTAAACATTTTGAAAAGTTAATGGGTTCAGTTTTACTAACTTATGAAAATTCGGCAAACGGAACAGCAGGCATACGTTATTCGGACTTGTGATACCCTTTAAATGATGATGATATTAAACACAAAAATAGTAACGTAGAAATATATTAAATTAAGGCAATAATTAATAACATTACAAAAGGTACTCATTACCTACTCGTATTTACAATTCAATCACAGTATTTTGAGTGGTTTCAAATTTACAATGTTACTCCTAAGTATAAATTAATATAAATTATAATCTTTAATGTTCCTTACGTGGACACGTGGGGTTTGTTAACAGAAATGAGTGAGACATTCAAAGTAATTTGCAATTTGTAAGGGCTAGATCAAAGGATTTAACACAATATAGAAATTAATATATGTATATAAATGGGTGTCGAGTTTTGAACCACAGATTCTTCCACAGGTTTGTGGATGGAAACTCGATATTTTTAAGAGGATTGTGAATCTGAAATTTTCCATAAAATGTGATAATGTTTCTCTCCACTTAAACCTGGTCCAATTTTTAAGAAAAAAATAACAAGAACAAAAACGTACGATCCTTGTTTTACATGATGACTACAACATGATGACTTGATTTAGGGGGTGAGGTGAGAAACGTTATCGCCCGGAGCTAAATTTGTATGGATTTTTTTTGACAGAGCTTTGCGATTTAACCGTCCGTACACAAACCTCTTAACGTACTTAATTATTATAAATAAACAAAAAAGTTTTTAATAAACCATAGAAATGGTAATATTTTTCATTCAATACTGTTGAATTAGGTACACGTTCACAAAATATACATCTATTTTTATTAAATTAATGAATAAATTAGACTAGAAAATATAATAATATTTACAAATGGTAATCAGCAAATTTTATTATAAATCAAGAGGTACTAAACTAAATAATTCTTAAATAATGTAAATAAGCTATAATTTAAAGCTTATTGATGGTATTTTCTACCTTACACACTTTGATCTATCGCAGAAAAAGTAAAATTATTTAAAACACAACAATTTTGAATTATGTTCATAGACTAAATGTACGTTTTTATTAACTGGTCTTCCGGGTGTCATTATAACAACATTATGTCATATTACCACACCCCATAATAATCCTGATAACTTTGATGGTGGGGTGGACACTGGACAATAACAGGGTCATAGCTCTAAGGGAGATCAGGTTCCTTGACCTTCATGGTGTGGAGCCGTCATTAGTCACTAATTTACTTTATTTACATAAATACACAGGTTGCCACGGACTCTGTTTAATGTTTAGGAGATTTCATATCTTATTAGATAACTTTTTATTGTACACACCATTTTGAGAAATAAGATAGTTCCGTAATATTACAATAATAGCGATGTTATATAGTTGATAACACAAAAAACGCATCAATAACACTTATTATTGCTGAACTATGAGTATTCTGGAATAAATTGCTAATAGATAACTAATTCATTTTCAGATAAACTAATTACACAGTTCAGTTAAAACTGAATTAAATTGATTAAACTCAATCACATCAACTCACCTATGCAATTTACCTAACATGTCACATATATTCGTCACCAGATGGCGCTCTCTTCAAGGTCATTACTAGATAGTTCCACTTGTTTTTACTAGATGGCGCGCGCAACCGTTCACTAGGTGGCATACACATGGGCGTATATCCAAGGAACGTAATGCTCTACATTGGTGTAAACGTCGGGCACTCCGCGGCGCGCGCAGCCCGAGCCAAAGGAAGTGAGGCCACGGAGCTCCCAGCGACTGCCTGTGCGGCATTGTAGTGGGCCACCACTGTCACCCTGAAAGTGAGAGATTGGGCGTGATTGAGAACAGCTAGTTATTTCGAAAGACAGAAAGAAAGAATCATGTTTTTAACGATTTCAACATACGAAAAAAAGTAACGTCATCATAAAGTAACATAAATAAAGCTTTAAAAACTCGAGTCCTTTGGTATTTTATATAGCAAAATATGTTTTCAAGATATTTAATTTTATAGCCCGTGATACTAATCCACCTTGTCATTCAGTCTGCACAGAGTCACATAGGAAGATGTTTACATGAATACATTTATAATAAATTTCCGACAGCCATAGTCTATTTTTGTGCAGTCGAGGAAAAACCCTCTCAGAATTATGATGCAGTAAGAGACGGTGCTGGTTTTTAGATTAGTTAAAAACTAGGCAAGCAAACCTGGGTTAAAGTGTCGTAGGCCTAGTAGGTTTAGAGTGTCGAATTGTCATCGTATGGTACCGAGTTCAAACCGCAGCGGTAAGTTATAAAATATATACTTCGTGAGTTTTTCCTCTTTATAGACGAAATGAGTTTTCTTCTAGCTAGTAGGTAGATTATGCAACAGTAGTAAAAATGGTGCGATGAAACTTGGTGAAATGATACATTCGAGGAAACGTTTGTTGATGTTTTTTTCGCACCTGGATATAAGAAATACCAGAAATTATTAGTAGACATATTTTATATTAACAACTCGACAAAACTTACCGTGTTCGCGGCTAAAGAAATGATGTTAACCTCATGTTAACCTACAGATAATGACTGGTTTTAGTTATAAAAAGTTACTGCGTTTAATATAATAGTGTAAAATGTATCCAACAGACTAAAGCGCAATTTAATAGGCTTGATTGTCAAAATCAACTTGATTGTTTTACACCGTACCAGTGTTTGTTATTCTTTTTAAGAGAAAAGCTTTCATTATTTTTTTAAACATAAAAACAAGTTAGCAAGTACAACACTGTATGCTCTTTTTACTTTCCTATTCCATTGCAACCACTGCAATAGGTCTGATCTGTTTTAAATGTATTTACGTATTAGAGGAATAAAAACACCTGGTAAACATCTTAGCCTAATTGTGCAAATTGTGGTTATAGAATTATCAACAAGTTTTTAGAGATGTTTGTAATTCTGTAGCTCTGCCTACCCCACTCTGGGAACGAAGGCGTGAGATTATGAATGAATGAATGAGGAATAAAAACAGGATCACCCATATTCATTGCAGTGAACTCTAGTACTAATATTATAAAGAGGTAATGTTTGTAACGTTCTAAGGGGTAATCTCTGGATCTACTGAACGGATTTTGAAAATTCTTTTACCATTACAAAGCCACGTTATTTGTAAGTGTCATAGGCTATTTACCCAAAAAAATGCCCAACGAAGTAGGCACGGGAACAGCTATCTTAAATAAAATAACATGGGTTCTTTGGTAATAACTTACGCAAGCAGCCAATCAGTTCTAAGACAAACACGCCAATAGCTATTTGTTAATCATTTGTTTATCTTGATCTACAGATAGAGATGTTATTTAAGATGAGAGATACTGTCATGTATATTATAATTGCATTCCCATTCGCTAATAGACATCCTTGATTTTTAACATTGGAAAGTTAATTGAACACTTTCGCTTGCTAAACAAAACGACGTCAATTAGGTATTTTTTTCCGTTGGCGCAACAGTGCTAGAAATAAGAATTTCGATAAATATACATCTCGCTTTGTTAGCACTATTGTGGATATTGGTATCTAGTGACTTACCACACAAGCTCCTGTACTTCCATCGGTGCTCCCTGCGCATAAGTGCCCTTCATTCAAGGGTAACGTTAAAGAATATCTTTCCCTACATATCCTTAGCGGTAATACAGGCACTTCTGCTTCCAGCAAAACATCAGTTAACGTCCCGTTAGTCTGCTCTCTACCCCATCCGGTAGCATAACACTCATCTTTAAAGTTTAAACCATTGTTATCATCTATAAAAGGATCTATTTCATCCTCAAACATTAACTTCTTATCACTTCTCTCATTATCTTTTCTCCTATCCTTAGCAATTTTTGTTTTAATTAATTTGACTACGCTATCTAGAGTGGCACTGTCGTACACAATATCACTTTTTCTTTCATTTTCAGGTTTAAGTACATCTTCATCTGTTTTTCTATTCGTATGTCTATTGGACTCGTTAGCTACTCTTACATTATACCGCATGTTTTTGTTCTTTTTGCTAACGAATCCTGAAAATATAGTCTTTGTTAAATTGTTTAATTTCTCAAGATATTTTGTAGCCGTTTCAGGGTTTGGTTTGGGAGGTTTGTTTTTCTTTTTTGGTTGCTCAGCAGTAGGACTGGGTTGGTTAAGGTCTGGTCGCATGTAGAATGTAGATGTCCTTTCTGTGTTGTAAGCGGCAGGCTCAAACGGTGGTAGACAGATGGTGCGTATGCGGCTGCGAGCACTCACGTCTGCCGCTTTTGTGAGTTTCATCAGAGCTGAAATTTACAAAGATAGTCGTTGTTTTAGTTTATGATACAAGTTTTATATTTTTATTTTCAATGTATTAAAATAGTTTCTTGAATGTTTAATGATTCCTTTCTAAATGATGCGCTTTCGGCGTCTGTGTATATGAACCTATCAAAAGTTATAGGCATTTTCTGGGTGAGCTCGCTTTATCGATGACAAAATCTTCGTCCTCCAAGGGCAAAAATTAGTCAAGAGCAAACCCATTATCAATAAAAAAATGGAGATTCCAATTAAATTTTAACCGTTTAATTCTTTAATTCAGTCACTTGATAAATATGTAGATTTAGAAGTGATTATGGAGTAAAAATAGATTCAAGGTAAAGAAAAAAAGAATACCAATGAGCGACTCACCGATATCATGCTGGTAGTTATGAAACCGATGATGCAGAACGATTTTTTCGATAGGGACGTATGCTCCTTTCTGTTCAGCTCGGTCCCATTCACCCAGCACGGCTGTCCAGAGCGCTGGCACGGGCAGGTTGAAGAGTTCGCTGAGATAAAAAAAGGCTGAGGGCTTTAAACTTGTAAAACACTAAGTTAAACGCCAGTTATACTGGGCATATGAACATTACATACATAATAAGTGCCCGTCAGTGGCACAAGTCGTTAATATGGTCAGGTGGCCTGAGTGCTCGCGCGCCTTAGCCTTGCCATAAAAAAAAAATATACATGCTAAAGTCAATAGTGTTCCAAGACCTGGATCTCAATAACCATACGCCTATATGTCTGTTCTTAAGAGATTTTTTTTTCTTGAAACTAATTACTCAACTTTTTTTTAACATAAAACCCAAAACCTCGAGATAGTTTTATTTTTCAAGCATGACACTTTATAAGAGAATATTTATAACCTTGAAAGAGAATTTTTGATTTAATAATGGGGTATTTATGACTTCTTAATCCTGGTAAACCATTTTTTTTTATAAATGGTGTGGTTTATAGTAAACAGCAATTATCTGAATTTGAGGAAATATCTCCAACTCGCGTTTTTGTCGTGAAAGCACATAAAGCCATCCCTTTTGATTAATGATTATAGAGTGGGCGTGGCAGCTTAATGTGACCTCTTTAAACATTATTATACACACATTATCTTCCAACTAGATCCAGACCCAAGATTCTTCCTTTAACTATGTTACAAATAAAGTTAAAGTTAATTTAACCAGCGATGGGATCTTTACACAATAGAATAACCTTCTATAAATAAATGAGTTACTTATGAATGCAGTGCGCCGTAGTGAGCAGCCAGAGTGGATGTACCAGGACTCCTCCACACCAGTGCCCGATGAGCCCATAGTTCGGGTGCAAAAGTTGCAGCGACACCTGAAAATAAGTAATGTTTCTTTGTTATTGTATAACAGCAATATATTATTTCCTTTGCAGCTGTCCAGCATCTCATTACATTAGGTATCACTTTACCAGCCTAATTATATTGTTCTAAAATGCTATCATGTTCCCCTACGTTACTAAGTTTATTAAATTTTGAGGCAGTTCTTGTGGAGCAAATTATTCTCTGTTTTAAATAAAAATCACACTAAGTGTCACGATAGATTAAAAAAATATACGAAAATAAAATAATATAATCGGTTTTTTGAAACGACACCACTATTGAGTTGAGAAGAAACACCGCAAAAATAACGATGAGCATAAAATGTTTTTTGTTTATTTCCCACTTTTTGGCAAAGAGACGACGTAAAATTTTGTATACACCACGGAAGGTTATAAAGAAAGCCTTAGCCCGCATATTTATCACCCCAAAGGAGATAAATATTTGTGATGTAACACATTATTCATTATTCGACCTAGGTATGTAATGTACTGTTTTACGCTCCGTCGTTTCCCTTCTTTTAAATTATCTTTAGCTGTACCTCCACAATGTGGTTAACTTACTTAACACTCTTTCACATTCACAATTTTTGAATATTAGTTGTAATTGGTGTTCATTTCTAAAAAATGCACATTTTTTTTAAAGTACCTACGAAAAACATACTTTTTAAAAGTGTTGCCACACCAATCGATCAATCGTCGATCGAAGTCGATCAATTTAATCTGCTAACTTCGACGGTTAAAGGTCAGCTTATTTCTCGTAGTTTTTTGAATAATTCCTACTAACTTAAAGGGATTAAGTATTTACCTGCCAAGGCCAGGCACCGCGCTTGGACTCCCGGCCCTTGATGATGCGCAGCTGCCCCGGCGTGCGCTCGCGCGGCTGCCGCGTGTGTCTGCGCAGCTGAAGGCCGCACTCTGAAGCAAATAGTTAAGGATCAAATAAATAAATAAATTATTAATATCAGGGGACAATTTCACACAAATTATAGTTTCAAACTAGGCTGGGGATGTAGGGTTACTGTACTGTAACGTGTTACCTACTTAATTTTATTGAAAGAAAGAAAGGAGAAAGAAAGAAAAACATTTTTTCGTGATATACATAACAAAAAACAGATTAATACGCACAAGAAGAAAGTAGCCACGAAATGGTCCCAACTCAGCGTAATGCTGGCATTAAAGTCAGCGCTGGTCTACCGGTGGCACCATCAGGTGAAACCACTGAAGGTTGCACACACATAATTATTTGAACACAAACGTAAATTATAAAATGAGAAAAATAAACGTAAAATATTGCCTTTTCTTAGCCATTAAAAATTAAAACAAGTTAAGTACCTAAGTAAATAACAAATGCACTTATGATTGCGATCCAAACTTAATGTTTCATGAAAATGCTTAAAAAGCCAGGATGGCCACAACACAATGCCTGCGTAGGTATAGTTCAGGAAATATGATCGACGTCTGCTATCTTTTTTCTGCGTTAAGACTTACCGGACCTAACCTAAACTTTAACCTTAACCTTTCAGCCCACTGTACTGTTTGAAGAACGAGGGCAGGTTTACGATTACCTTTTGTTTGATATTAACAAAAAGATCTTATTGAATATTACAGACGGCCAATTCATATTTCCTGAACTATACGTAGTTTGTACAGAACCATAATTTTATCCTTCCTTCCGGTAGAACCGAAATCTCACCAGAGATCTCCATCTCTTAAATTAAATTGGATTGGAACGCTTATCGCTTGAAAGCTTAGGTACATATTTCTACTTTTGTCCTCGTACATCGGTTCAGGAATTAAATTTGATATCACTGTTTATGTTCCAAGTTTTACGTACATTAGCCATAAAAAAAATCGTTATTTTACACATTAATTCCCGGAAAAATTACTAAATCACTCCAAATTCTGCGATTTCCGTGGGAAATTTGTAAAACGGACGCGGCGAGGCAGAACATTGACTTTGTTTGACACACATTGAGTGCCAACGTATTGCCGTTGCATGCAATTTTAAAACGCCAGGCGTGTCAGTGGCGCTGAACGTGACGGTACGGGAACTAATTACGTCTGCGCACGCGACGCGCTACCGACAAGACAATTGACAAATCGTTGTTGATACTGCAAAACCTTGTAACTAACTAAATAAATAAGGTGCAAATTACACCTAAGCAAGTAAGTCAGTAAGGTACATTTTGCAACTATTTAAATTTGTTAGTTACGCTGTAATGCAGTATCATTGACGAAATAGTGCGGTTCAAAGAAAAAGGTGTAACTTGTGGTTTTTTTTTCAACACGGGAAATTGTATTAATTTGTTTAATAATGCTTATTTATTCAAATTTTATTTTGACTTTATGATTTAAGGTTTTTGTAAGTGTATAATATTGCACGCTATTGAAGTATAGTTACTTACGAATTATTCAAATTAGTAAAAATCGCGGTTTTGATAAATACTGTTTCAGAAATAACTATGAGGCTGTTATTGATGTTAGGAATCGACGTAAATCGCTATTATTACTCATTAAATGAATTTACGGGAAAAGTACAAAATTAATGTCGTTTACCGCTTTAACTTTTGAAACCTAAAGTAAAATAAAATAAATACCTAATGTTTTTTTTAGAGTTATATGGTTGCTCAACAGTTAAACTCGATGTTAAGTTTATTTTTTACCTTAAAATTATCTACAATTTTTTATGTCAAAATAGTTTAACCTCCTAAGGCTCCTTGTACTAAAAATAGTACATAATACGGCCATTGCAATAAATATCTAGTGGAAAGGATGTAAAGTTGAATTTATTTGGTTTTTATGACTAATGATCAAAGTAGAATATTGAATTTATTTCATACACAACAGATTCATATTTCATTGACGAGTTTCGTTGTAACTATAGTGGGCCTTAGGGGGTGAGACAATGAGCAGCTACCTACTTATCTGACATAAATTTATTCATCAAGATTTACAAATACTTAAAAATATAATACAAAGTAACAATTAAAAATTAAAACTAAAACTATGGCAAATCAAAAATAAATAAATAAATAAATTAAAACTAAAATAAACCTAAATATAACTAAGCTAAGAACTATAAAATTAAAACTAAATAAAAGCTAGAAAAGAAAGGGCCCCCGTGGCAAAGTACCACAGATGCTAGCAGCATTTCCTCGTTGTATAGCAATACTTATGCGTTGGCCGAGGAAGCTGCCAGCTCTGTGGTCTCCAGTTGTTTCTATTAGCCTTTTTGAAATGTCCTTAAAAAGGCTAATAGCACTGGGTCTCCACGGACCAAAGGTCTCGACGCCGAAAGGAACAAAGTGATATTCTGCGCCGAGACCCTTATATTTATGCTTCTTCATGGTTTCGGCCGCCTCAGCCGCCGCGCCTGATTTATTTACTGTTCCGCGGAGGTGTGACGAGGCTAAATAAATTGTAATTTTTAACCGACTTCAAAAAAAGGAGGAGGTTCTCAATTCGTCGGGATATTTTTTTATTTTTTTATTTATGTTCCCCGATTCAAGAGAACTCCTCAAATATTATAGGCACACCTATAGCGATTTTGGTATTTTTCACTGTAACTCATGCATTTGCTTTTGAAAAGTACTATATGGTGAAGTGGAACTGATGATGAAGACCACAGATGGCCACCGGAACTCCTTAACGGTACCTATTTCAAGGGTGGCGATAAGATATTTCGATAAAGGTAGTTGAGCGACTATGGCGAAGCACATTTAGGTTTAAATATGACTATGACATTCCCGCGGCGTTGTCTGCGGCGAGCTTGAAATGTTCTATAGTTTCTCATTAATATTTAGAAGTGGAGCTACGTAACAGCATAAATAGGATCACTAAAAAGTATGAAATAAAATAAATGTTTAAAAAAACAAAAACCCGCCTTCAAAAATGCAAAAAATAACTTCTTTTAAAATGGTAGGTCAGTCCAACTGAAGTCGGCGTCCCACAATATTTTAAACCAAAAGCCGAATGCAGTTGGACTGACCTACCATTTTAAAAGAAGTTATTTTTTGCATTTTTGAAGTCGGGTTTTTTTTTTTTAAACATTTATAGTATTATATTAAGAACCATTAACAAAGTAAGCTAAAAAGATCCTCAAAAATTGTGTTACGTACAGTTGACCAAATTAATAGTATTTTAATTTGGAAACAATTTGCTGTCAAATAAAAATGTTATTGTTTTATGACGAGCAAACGAAATCCAACCTTAGGTTTATTAGGCGGAATGTTTACTGTAAGTTTTAGCAAGCCGCACTTTGTTATAACCGATAAGCTAATAAACAATTTCCAACCAACCGTATCCGGCTAAACACTTTGCCAGCAAATATCAGAACTGCGCCCACGCATATGGGAATGGTTCAAAGTAAACTGAGTAGTAATGAGATCGTTTCACTTGGTGTTTGCAGACCGCGCTGAGTGGCGACTTGAGCAAAATGTGAACAGCGAGACGTCATGATGATGTTTATGTTGTTTTCTAATAGCTTTGACTTAGGTATTGAATGATGCTTAGGTGAGGGAGATCAGCCATGGCGACTGCGTCAATAGACTAATCGATAACGGAGAATAGTGGTGGAAGGACCTTCACAAGGTCCGTCCGGATCGCTACACTACCTTTGGCCCTAGACAATATGTGTTATTGTGTATAGTTTCAATAATTTTTGGTTGTCTGTCGCCGTTCTAATAATCATAGACTAGGGAATTTAGTTTATGGTATAGACCTAGAGTTGTCATTGCTTATAGGTTAAGTTCTTCACCTGTCAATTCTGCGTGCGGACGCAAATCATTTTGTGTTGTATTAAGTTAAGTTTTGGATTAAATAACAGTTAACGAGTCAAGTGTTCATATTTCAACGTCTCAAGAGCCCTAAACGACTCTTCGAACCTGCCGCCGAACGGCTGTTGGGACAGGGTCAAAAATTCATTGATCATCCACCGAGTGCGGCAGTGATACAACTAGTCAGGATCAAGCTGGCGATTATTACGCACAATATCGCTTAACGGTATCGAAAACGATTTAGGAAACTGTCAAAGTGTATGGAACTGACATAAACGCTTGACATGACCATCTGGCAGATAAGGCCAATCCTATACATTTTCGATAACGATAACGATCTTGCCACGCATCTTGTCTAGGGCCACTTATCCTTTAACCTACCGCCAAGCAGTAGTGCTCGCATTGTTGCGTTCTTATGTGGGGATAAAATTTTCAGTGAAATTTTTACTATAGAGGCATTCGATCTTAGTCCTTAGGGTTGGAATATTTGTGGTCTTAGGATTACAGTCTTGACAATGCACAGGTATTTATATGGGTCATAGATCCTACTTACCATAAGAAAAATTAATGTTGGCCTGTGTGCTTGATTGCCTTATCAACGCCATAAAAAGAGAAGACTGCTGCGAGGGCACGTAGAACCCTGTCGCAATAACAGACCACATACTAACTGAAACTTGAGGGTTCTAACGTAATCATATAAAAGTAAAGTGTAAAGTGGTTATACACATACATACATACATACATTTTTCATCAAGTGGTAAACAGCTGGATTCGAGTAGCAGAACCAATCGTGTTAGAAATATTTGGGGAAGACATATCCAGCAGTGAATGTTTTTAGACTAGACAAATTAAACGTTAAAGAAAATATTGAACGGCCTCCAAAAATAAAAAATAACTTCTTTACGAAATGATCAGACCAGTCGAACGGAAGTCGGCGTCCTACAATATTTCAACCAAAACTCGACTTCAGTTGGACTCATCAGATTCTGATTCGGTGAGAATGGGACCACCTCGAGAGTATACCCTTCCAAACAAACAATAATTTTGAAAATTAGTCCACAATTGATGATGAAATCGGTGAACGTACATTAAAGAAAAGCCTGCAGCCGAACAAAGAACTTCCTCCTTTTTGAAGTCGTTTAAAAATGATGATGACATTGCAACATTTCCTTTCCGGTATTCTAAATTCAGAGCGAACTGTAGCTTACCATATCGTTACGTACCTGGTTATTGTGTACGCTTGAATAATACATGCAAATTCACACGTCGTCGCCTGCATCCCAAACAGTCTAAATTGCATAACGATATGACAAACGCGGACACAATGTTTGTACAAATTTGCTCGCATTTATATGGCGTTGAAGATTACGAAATCATACGTAACAAGTTTGACGTGTGTTTTGTTTTGAGTGTAGGTAAGTGGTGGATGCGAAAAGCACAAGACCGGTCTGAGTGGAGAGCCTTGGGGGAGGCCTATGTCCAGCAGTGGACGTCTTTTGGCTGACATGATGAAGTGGCGGTTACTGTTGGTTTAAAACACTTAAATATTATGCTTAAATATTAAAAGAATATTTTTGGATAAGGTATGACCATTATTTTAATTAGTTTCTTTTTATTTTCAAAATTAGATATGTGGTTGTAATTTTAGTTGTGTCCCGGAATATTCCTAAGGTGGGAATTACACAAAAGCGACGTACGAGTAAGGCGAGGATACGGCGCAAGCACGACTTTTATAGCAGGCTCCAATGAGATGTTCGTTTGCAAAAATTGCGGACCGCGAAGTGTATGGTGATTTCTCTACCTGAGACCCTTGACTTTATAAAAAGCCATGTTGCTCCGCCCAAAACTTCAAAGATTATTTCGTGAGTACTGAAAACAAATTACAACTAGTGAAATTTCTATGCAAGCATGCCTCGACTTATCTAAAAGTCAATAAAAACAGCGAGCTATATATTTTTGGTGGATTTGATGACCCCACAAAATGTTTTGAATTGCAAGGCGCAACTTTCGCTGAAGTTACCGATTTGAAATCCAACCACACAGAGGCTGATTCGAGAATGTTCTGTCATATTTATCTTCCTGTCAAACACAACGACAGTGCTGAGATAATTATTCTGAGCCCTGACACCGATATCTTTATATTAGGCCTTTATTTCTGGCATACACTTGAAAATATACGTTGCCGAGGTTTGTGGTTTTAGGTAGGTATCATGAAAGCTTTCTTGGGTGCCATTTAGCTGCACAAGAATTTGTGCGAAAATAAATGTAATATTCTCTTTAACTGGCTGCGACACCACAAGTCACAAAGGTGCAAAAAAAAAGGCACCCATAAATCCTAATTTTCTAATGAAATTCTATAATTACAATAATTTTTGGGATGCCCCCGTCCCCCTCCCCCGAGAGGGGGACCACAAAACTGGTTGGCAACATCTGTTGATTGTATGTCTGGGATATATACAATAATTTTATTATATATCAGAAGTCAGAATGCTGTTCGCATTTTTGCGAACGGACCTTCACTGAGAGTCCACTCTATTTTTGTATGAGCGGACGGCGCAGCTCGAAAACATGCTCATACCAAAACTCGCGCCTGCGCCGTATCCTCGCTTTTGCGTAATTCGAGCCTTAGTTTTCGAACATTATAACATAACCTATAAATCTCAAACACGTCTGACCGTAATTCAGATTTAATGAAAACGTTTATTTCTATGAGTAATATTAAAGTAATGTAAATATTAACAACACCATTACACAATGTCAATTAATATCCCTTATGGAAGAAAAGTAATTCTTAATACAAGTATTTTTATACTTTGAAAGAAGTGCCAAAAGGTCTTTAAAAGTTGTATTAATGAATAATATCTTTTAATCATGTAATATTTTTTTGCGATACATTAGTTAAGTAATGAGAAATTAAATTTAAAGAAAAACATCATCATCATCATGTCAACCTAAGAACGTTTACTACTTACTGAACTAAGGTTTCATGGGTCCAAAGATCTTCACCAGTATCAGTACGGAGCTACTCGCCGCCAATAGTTTACCGAAAACCTTATCAAATAATCATTGGTGCTTAGAGAAGACCTGAAAACATTGCGCCTCCCGCAGAGGAAAACTTATTTTCGTTATTAGGAATGTGCCGAGAATATTCTCAGAAGCTAATAATACGGATACCAGAAATCCCTTAACATTTGACGAAGAATAGATGCATTTGTCCAAAATTTCACCGTAATGGTAAATAACTATGTGGTTATAAACGATGCATACTTACCTAGAGAATGCCTATTCATTCTTTACTTGAAAAGGTATTCGTCGTAATAAACTGTGAGAAATTGGTGAAAATAGGGAGATAGTTTCGTTAACTTAACAATAAAGTAATCAGGCGATTGTTGCAACACCAGTGCCAATACTGGTTTTTGTGATCAAGTCGTCAAGAACTAAGGTATTTACTTATATGAGCTATCCATCATACACGATAGAGGTTTGAATGATTGTGTACTAGAAACCAATTTCTTCAGCAACGAGGCTCGGGCGACAATTAGCATGGAAACAATTGCGACTGCGGATTTATCTTATTCTTTATTTTCTTCTTCTTCTTCTTCTTTATGTATTTGTTATTTTATCATTACATAGTATAAAATAAAGTCGCTTTCCGCGTCTGTCTGTGTGTCTGTGTACCTGCTAACTCCTCCTAAACCACGCAACAGATGTTGATGCGGTTTTCACCATCAGTTACATATTTTTTCACAGAAGGTTTTTATGTCGTAAATAGTGGTTTAAGTACGGTGTTACAGAAGACTGACATAAACCGAAGCGAAGCGGAGCGGGTCGCTAGTATATTATATATAGGACGCCTGCGACTTCCTACGCGTAGAATTAGTTTCTTAGTCTCTGAATTTTAGAGTGTCAGGGCTTAGGGAAACGACTCATGATCGTAAGGTACCGGTACCCAGTTCCAATATCTGCGGTCATCATGTACTGATAACTTTTTCTAACTTAGGTACCTCCGATGCTCTTATGGTAAAGGAAAAGCAGCGTGAGGAAACCTGCACATTTTAACATCTGAGTGCGTAAGAGGGTAATTGCAAAAAAGATCCTAGAGTGTCTAAGTATATCCGAAAGGGCCCATCTGTAAGATAAGACAGGGATCCATTTTCGAAAAATCCTTTCTTAGGGTAACCAAGAAATATTCTCTTCAAATATTAAGTCCCTAGGTTCATCGATTTAGGCCTTTAAGCTGTGCCGTGTCTGCCAGTCAGTCAATCATTTATGGAAAAGTTATATGTATATGTTGAGATAACGGGTGACAACTTGATAACCCCTCGAATTGATATTAAGTTTAACTAAGTGTTTTTCTCCAAAATAATTATTTGGTCCTTAGGTATCTTTGTTCGTAATGGTTTCAACAACCAAATTAAACATGTTTTTGAACTTCGTCACCACTTTCGTTGCATGGCACATGATTCCTTAACTAGATCGCTCGTTCCCAGCAGTGGGATCCCATTATGCAAGAGAGAAAGCCGCCATTACGGCTGATGAGGTCGACGACTGCAAGTGCAACCGCATTCGATGATTTGTAGCTTTCTTGCCTCAATAGTGGTAGTTTTTACCGACGATGATGTATGGGAATGTGCTTTGCGTTGATTTACTGGTGGCAATTACTTAGTACAAACGAGATGTTAAGCTTCGATTTTTTGTTAATCGATCTGATAAACGATTTCACTGTGAGCTTTGTTCATGTGTATCTGAAACAGTTTTATTCACGGCCATCTTAGTTTCCCTTTCATTAGTTAAAACCCTGGCAACGCGCAAGTGATTTGCGATTTGTCTGCTATTGTTTTCTCCTTATTTGAAGAAGGTACTCCTTGTAATTAAAAATATCACGTTTTGTTATTCAATGCACTCGTGGCATGTCGATTGGAATACCAATGAATTAAAAAAAAACTCCCATTTATATCAACAATACCAAGTCAGTATGTATGTTTGACGATGTGATTAGCTTAGTTGGTAGTGATCCTGCCTACGAAGCTAGCGGTCCTGGGTTCTATGCCCGGTATGGGTAAACATTTTTGTGATGAGCGCGAGTATTTGTTGAGTTATGGATGTTTTATACCTCTATATAATTATACTTGTTTTATTGTAAATAAGTATAAGTATGTCTATTGCTGTCTAACTAATACCCATAGAACAAGCTTAGAGCTTAGTTTCGGACTCAATGTGTGAGATCGTGTGAGATAGTGTGTATCGGTCAACACAAAATGTGCTTTAAGACTAGGCTTTTCGTTCATATACGGAACCCCAAACTAAATTATCCAGGTCGATGATGACAAGGAGGGTTTGAGAGATGATATCGTGGACGGAAGTGCCTGCTTGTCCGCTTAATTGCTTTGATCTTGCTGATAACATTCCAAACTGAGAACAATTGAGCAGTTTTGTAGTATTATTATTTAAGTCTTGCCAGTTTCGGAGTCAAGTTCACGCGATCTTGGAATCTTGTATTTACTGAGTATTATTGTATTGCTTAAAGGATCAAGGGGGTTACCGTGGCATAGATGAACAATTCAGTTTATGGTGAGAGAACTAGACAGAGAAACGAAGAAGACAAAGACCGGGTCAAGCAATACTGTAAACAAGTCTATCACGGATAATAATATATAAAAAAACTATTTCTTTATTTGAGCAAATATTGTCGTGATGGAGCTGGCGGCCGCTCGAGTTGAAACCATGGGCACTAGCCAACCGCTCTCCACCCTAACCGCGCGTGGAATGAGCTCCCTAACTGCCCTTAATGAAATTAGAGCTGGTTCTCCTTGCCGGATGTTGGGCCCGCATTTTAACCAGATGTTCCAGTGGCAGAACATTTTATACGAAGCTATTCACACTTACCCGACACCAATTTTGTGTCGGTGCCGATAGGAAATGTCGGGTGTTTTGCCAGCCCTGTCGGGACTCGCTTGCCTTTGAGTAAGATGACGCTGTTCACATTGGTCGGATGTCGGGGCCGACCCCGCCCCGCCCGCACCCCTTTTTCCGCCAACGCGTGGCTGCCATAGTGGCCGACAACCGACTAGTGTGAACAGGGGCGCCGACAACCGATTATAATCTGAACCCGACATCCGACTAGTGTGACCAGGGGCGCCGACGCCCGATTAAAATCCGGGCCCGACATCTTAAAAGTGGGAACCAGCTCTTTTGTACACTGCCCGAGCGCAAGGGCGACTATTCGGGCTCTTAAATATAACACCATCCCGGTTAAGGGAAAGGGTCCCTGAATAACGGGTAGTGTAATAGGCCTTTAAATCACAATATGTGGGATGGTCGAGTTGGATTAGTTAATTATAACTACAATCATTGAAAATATATTAAATATCTTTTGTGTACTTGAAAAGTACACAGTGAATCAATTCTCTTTTTTATAAATTAATCAATAATAGTTAAATAGTTCAATACAGATAGTTCCTACTTTTGGAAAATATGAAGCTAACTAGATATACATCTAATTTTTTTGTATTAAAATAGCAGCTAATAAAATGATGCGTCTGAAAAATTAGTGATCCACTGTTCCAACATAGACAGCCAATTTTTAAATCTTAAAGTTTTGTATGCCCACAATATTTTGATAATAAATTTATGAAATTATGGAACTTAAGTACAATTCGATTGTTTAATTTCGTAATAGAGTGTAAGTCCACGTAGAACTTCGAACCCTTTTCCGGAATACCGAATAAGGCGGTTAAGTATAAGCATTTTAGATTTAATGTTGTTACCAATAGAGTATACAATGCTTTGTCATTTGTCTACTACAGTGCAGATAGGCGCATTCTTTGCCATTACGGCAGCCTGTTGGTTGCTACTTTTTGTGTCACTAATTTGCCGAGATATCATCCGAAACATCTTAATTCGCCTCAAGATAGATGCCTCAATGGAGATCGAACGATTGGAAATTTCCATTTGTTTTTAAGCAACCGTTTTTAATAATTATGATGGTTCTGCACAATAAGTGGATAAATCGGTTACGGGAATAAAAGTAATTACCAGCTTATTATTCTAGACAATACAATAATAATGTATTTTGACGACGCGTTTATCCTAGTTGGACAGCTGTGTTCGAATCCCAGTATGGGCATATATTTGTGTGATGAGCGCGAATATTTGTTTCTGAGTTTTGGATGTTTTATATTGGTCTAAGATCCGAATAGGAGACGACCTTCACCGGGCTGTTTATTCGATAAAAAGTATTTTATATCATATTTAAAATGCTAAGTAATAAATGGCGAATACTTTGACTGAAAAATTTCAGTCCAGTCCTTATATGATAAAAAAAACTGAAAATGAACTTTTTTTTTAAATTGCTTTTGCTTGTCAAATAGACCAATTACATAAGGTCTGTTCATTCTTACTTGTCTCATATAGTAAACAACTTTCTAACCTCAAAATGAACCTTTTTGGGCTAAAACAGCTATTTTAAACTAAATAAAGCAATCACAGACAATACTTTAGCCAAGTGATGTCCATAATGTTTATTCAGTTTACTTTATTTACTATAAAAATTAATATAAAAGAGCTGTTTTAGCCAAAAAAGGTTCATTTTGAGGTTAGAAAGTTGTTTACTATATAAGACAAGTAAGAATGAACAGACCTTACTAATCGAAACCATGAAGCCTATAGAATATGCAAACGTTAGGTTTAGTGCAAATTGTTAGTACCGACTTACCTACCTACCCAATAGTTATGACGGGGAAAAATAGACAACCTAACTTTTGCATCTTCTATAGGCTTCATGCTTTCGATTAGTATGCATAAATCTATTAAACAAGCAATAGCAATTTAAAAAAAAGTTCATATTCAGTTTTTTTTAAACCATTATAACGACTGGACAGATTTTTGTCAGTCAACCTATTCGCCATACATTACTTAGCATATTAAATTTGATATATAATACTTTTTATCGAATAAGCAGCCCGGTGAAGGTCGTCTCCTATTCGGATCCCCTACTACATTTAAGTATGTATTTACCAATATAAGTATATTAATCGGTGTCTAGTATCAATAGTACAAGCATTGAGCTTAGTTTGGGACTAGGTCAATTTGTGTGAGATTGTCCCCTTCTATTATTTATTTTAATATTTATATTATTTCCCTGAAGCTTTAGTTGTATCATCACTTTCCAACTAATGAGAATGTCGTTATTACATTACATTAAAAGCGGCTGATAAACACTGAAAACAATAAAAGCCGATGTATAAATAAAATAAGTTCCGCAAAATGATCCTACATTTAAATATTTGTAACAGAAACTAGGGTTATTTAATTTAATAAGATCTATAAATGAACATAATATTTACAGAATTCAACATAAAAAAATAAAAATAGAACTAAACGTATTTAAATTAAAATTAAACTAAAGCTACTCAAATATTAAAGATATAAATAATAATCACCACTATAAAAACAATACCCCCTCTAGCAGGTCAGCTCGCGGCATGATCCCTATGACACTGGCTGCATTACGTCTCTGGATAGCTAGCCCAATCCTTTGGGAGAGGTAAGCACTAGCTCTAGGATCTCCGGACGAGTTTATGAGCCGGGATGACAGGGCCTTAATAATATTGAAAACTAATTTTGAACTAGGGTTTGTACCTTCTATCTTGTACTTTGAGTGACAATAGACGCCTTTCAAAAGATTAATTTATTTAATTGAATCGATGATACTCGTAGGTATGCGAAAGTGGAATTATTAATTTCTATATTTGCATGTATCAGTTATGGTACTTATGGTAAAGATGGAGGGCTTAAAATAGGCTTACTCATTCTGATTAGACCTACGAACTTTTAATGAATGCACTGTATAAACTCTTGCGCAAGCAATGACATAACAAAAAAATTCGTTGTCATATTTTCTCATTCGTCAGAATAATGTTACTCAGTTAAGACAGTTATTCCAATCTATTCCCGGGATTGGAGGAGGTTCTCGATCGCCGGATTTTTTCAAAAGACATGTCACTTGTCAGAATTCATTAAAATTATAATGATTGTAGCGGATTATTAGCGATAAAAGATATATAACTCTGATACTGTGATTTTAATATAGGGAAAAGCTATTTAACGAAACATGGATAATGCTTTCTTTATAACAATATAACCATCTCGTATTGAACTCTTGAGTATGTTTTGACTTTTGACAGGCTTCTATTGTCGCTCAAAGTACAAGATGAAACTAGAAGAGGCAATAGCCTTGTTCAAAATAAGTTCACCAGGCCAGTTCTGGGAGCAAAGGGTTGCCAACCGTACAGTATTGTACTTTATTTTGACTCTGCGTTGAAGAAATATTATAGTACACAAAAATACTATATTTCGATCAGTCCTTATACATATGCGGCTTGGATTGGCCATTTCAAGCAGATTTTAAGCACCAATGTAGTTGGAGTGGAGAAATAGGCTTCTTTCAGCTCAGATAGTTGCCCCAATAGTAGGCAGAATGTTAGTAAGTAGTAAATATTGTGCATTATATTTGGGTGATTCCACGGGCGTTTCAATCGCCGTCAATCCGCTGTCATAAATATTGAAAGAATGAGCTACACCAAGCAGCTAACATTTTGAGTATATTATCACCTATTTCTTAAATACTTAGGACAGCGGATTGACGGCTGTTGAAACGCCCGTGGAATGAATTTAATAAATAAATTTACACCTTTTTTTCAAAGTTTTTCTTCACAGTGCTATATTTTTTTTCTGTGTACTATATTTTTTGTACCTCGGGCTGGAAAATACTATATTTGCCCAAGAAAAAGTTGGCAACCCTAGAGCAACTACTTAGCGTAGGTATTAGATATCTGATTTTGAATAGTTGTTACATGATCAAGGGTCAAAATAACAGCTTCAGGGTAGCAGCTAATGAGGGCCAACAGATTATAGCTATCAGCGGGCCTATTATGGTCGTGTTTAGCGATGTGGCTAGACGTGGATAAAACATCTGTCTCTTTCTAACCAGTAAGAAGTTCGAGGGTGACGGATGCTTTATCAACCGCGATTAAAGCGATCATTATACGGGCCCAGGGGTCATCAGCGATGCTCCCCATGCTTTCACTCCCGGGATATGGTTTCACGTTTTGTTTTATTGATCATTGATCAACATTGTTACGTCGTACATTCTTATGGCATTCTTAACAATTTGTCTTCTATTGTGTACGAGTACTTTGAGGAAAAAGTTCGAGGTACCTTCTAATCAGAATCGGTACATTTAAAAAGAATAAATATGAGTATGATGAAAAGGTTTGATATACATTTATTAAGATTGTGTTCTGAAATAAGACTATTAGATACAGGATATTCTAGGATACAGCTTTAAAAATGTAAAAGGAAGCCATGTTTTATACAGACCCAGAATATGTGTATACAAAGAAATTATATTCGCCATTAAAAACGACGCTTTTGAAATAAGTCCATATGTGCAAGGTGGTTTGCTGTCTCAAAAGCTTGCGCATTAAACTAATAATTGGACAATGACATTTGAGAATATTTTAAATAATAGCAGATTGACTTAGAGAAATCAAATTAAGTTTGAAATTGTTTAAAGTAGCTATTTAAATTCAATATTTTTATAAGCCGACTGTACACGATATCAAAACCATTAATTGAAACTAGTTACATTGTAAATTCGTAGTTTCTGTAATAACACAGATGAACGTCGTTACTTATTATAAAAAATAAACATAACGCATCCCGGAACCGGATACACAGTAATAAATCACGCGTCTGATCAGTTGCGTCAGCGCACATAAAGCCATTACCCGCTCGTTACACTCGTTACACGGCTCGGAGCTCCGAATGTGGCTCTAATAGCGCTTGAGGCTGCTTAATTGGACGTACGGACACTTCGAACTTA
Source organism: Acleris literana (assembly GCA_946894065.1). NCBI lineage: Eukaryota > Metazoa > Arthropoda > Insecta > Lepidoptera > Tortricidae > Acleris > Acleris literana. Next base: position 9,580,588 of record OX335669.1, on the reverse strand, counting down.
GGACGGAGAGCTTTATTTAGATTTGTGGGTACCATACATTAAGCGGTAAAAAAACATTTTTTCCTGAAGATAAATAATATACAATATAAATACCAAATCAAATTTCTGAACCCGAAAAATGCGTTTTCCGTATTGTTTTTATAAAATATCGTTAGACCTATTTTCGAGAATGCGATTACAAACAAACATGTAATTATTGCTTGTGTATAGTGGAAAAGAAAGCAATTTACGAGACATGATTTTTAACTGTTGTTTATGCTTTAATATACCAACATCCAAATACTTAGAATAGTTTGATAGACTTTTAGTGTTCTGTTTGTGACATATTTAGTTCCGAAAAAAAAAGTGCCCAAATTAAAATTCCATTTCCAAAGTTTAGTAAAAATGTGTAAAAATTATATGAAAATACCGTTTATAAACATAAAAAATATTCCCATTTTTTTCAATACCATCCTATTTGATTTGGATAATAAATGGTAAAAAATAGCCAAATCAATAGTTTAAGAAGTATAACCATCTTCATCCCAAAAAAAGCTTCGTCAGCTATGCAAAGCTTTTACTACGACACAAACAAATCCTTTGTAATTAATACACATTATGCTTTTGTCTTTGAGCTTTGAAAGCTTATTTTTCGTCTTCAATTGACACTGAATGCTTTGTTTTTACTTTTATTCGTTTTCTTTTGAGAGTTAAGTCGTTACTCAAGTTTTGTCCTGTCATGTCAGTATTAAAGGATGTCTGCTGTATTTAATTGACGGATTAGAGTTTAACCCATTGACTTTCAGCTTGAATGGATTGGCTGGGTTAAAGTGAAAACGGGTTTTTATCGGCTTAATTAGGGTTTTTATAAAAGGCAAAAGCGTGTTCTACTTTTTATATGGATGAACGTGGAACATGGAGTTTTTTGTACGCGAGTCCATATTTGGTTAACGACATTGTAAAGTAATTTTCATAATCATGACTCATGAGCTAAAATGTAAAAGATATAAAATAGTGATTTGTGTTGTTCAAGTTCAATTTGAGGGACGGGGTGCGCATTTTTGAATTGAAAATACACTTGCAGCGGAGCTTTTAGTTTTTCACACGTGTTAAAAACGTCATGTATTTACCCTTAATTGTGTTCCTACATTATTATATAGATAATTATATAGTTTCATCTCTATATAAATACCTACTGTAAAACAAGGTCGCTTTTCACGTCTGTTTGTCTATCTGTATATCCTCTATCTCCTCATAAACTACGTTTTCACCATCAGCTGGATATTTTTTTGTGTGTTACAGAAAATTCTCATAAACCGAAGCGAAGCGAGGGCGGGTCGCTAGTTTGTAATAAACTCAAACTGATTCTTTTTTTTTGTTCCTAAAAGTACCTCATACATCTTAATAACCCCAATCTCTCAAGCCATGACGCAACACCCGACAGGCCAAACTAGTTAAGCCGTAGGTAACTCGACCACTATATAACCACATACGGCCTTAAGACACTGGTCATTAGGTGATGCAACTGATGCAATGTGGTACAATTTAGGAAACTCAGGTAAGAGCATCGTGCGGCATTTATAAGGGTTTTGTGTGAGTCTATATATAGAAGAAGAAACTGACTGACTGATTTGTCATCTTCTACGAGTTTTGTTTTATACGCAAAATTTCCTTTTCTGGTTTCGGATCATCTGGCAACTTTACAATCGTAACTCCGTCTTTTTTTCCAGCGTTCACTCTCTACTCTTCTAAAGCGTCCATTGACACCTTCCCCTGTTCGTTTCCTCTGGAATCCATATTTCCATGGTCCTTGCTGTCAATGTCCATCGCTTTCTGGACAGAAAACCTGTCCATTTGACTTTTTTTTTTACCTTCTCTTCGAATTGTTCTTTAGTCTTCTCCTGAGATTTCCCCAAACTATCCCACTATATTTCTTTTCTTTTAATCAAATCAAGAACGATTTCATCAACTTTAGCCAAACATTTACTTTTCTCGGGGTCTATATCAACGCACAGCCGAAACCGCTGGCCCTAGAGGCTTGAAATTGTGGGAATATTCCTAGGGGTGCTTTAAAAAAGGATCATTGGAAATTCATTCCTTAAGGGGTTAAAATAGGTGGAGTAACGGGAAACTAATTCTAAGCGCGTCCTCTAGTCTATTATAATATGAAGTAGGTACCTATAACCTCGTAAGGCCTACCATACTACAAACAGGGAGATTTTAGTGAGTGCAACTTTGAATCTACCGTAATGGCAATAAAGTTCAATGACGTTTGTTCGATAACGCCATTTTCATTTTAAGAAGATAGGAAAATAAAACGTCTTAGAATTGCAATAGAGTTCAAATTAAGTTGCCATGATTATGTAAATTCCATTGCACACTGGGCCTTACGAGAATAGACAAGAAAACTCAGTTATGTTATGTATGATAATTGTTTATGATCCTATCTAAAATTGCTTTGAGATAATCGACATTACTAACGATGCGTTAGCACTAATAGTAACCAGAAAATGTGTCGATAACATATCCTTAATTTTTTTGCCTTTTATAGAATTTTGTACACCCATTATGAAGGGATGTTATTCTCTTAAGCATACAGTGAACCTTGGTACAACTTAGTTTTAAATAAATCCGGGGTAAAACGGTTCATCATTTAATCCTTGCGCGTAAACAGACCAAGTCGGGCTTGTCGGTCAGAGGATTGGAGTGGGTTGCACGCACACGTGCGTAGCACGTGCCTCAGTGGCAGCATACAAATGACTCCACGAAGCTGTATATATGTATATACTACATGGGCCGCATGGTTTGCAATAGACATCGACTCACGCAGCACAGCTAGTTATAATGTCAAGCTCGTATTTCCTCTAGACTCATAATATGCTGCAAAAGCGGAAGTCAACTACTCTAGCCTCTTTAGGCGGTGTATTCAATTCAATATGCCATAGTTCGGTCAATGTAGTATGAACCATATGATAGCTCGTAATTGTAGCTCGTTACGCATTACATTTGTTTCTTCGACTTTCTATAAATATTATGTAGATACAGACCTTGTTACGACGATCAGTAATCTTTACATAAACAAAGTTGCTCCTGCTGTCCGTACGCTTCGATCTTTTAAACTAGGCAACGGATTTTATTGCAGTTTTTAGCAGTAGATAGAGTGATTCAAGAGGAAGGTGTTACAGAAAACTAACATAAACCGAAGCGAAGCGAGGGCGGGTCGCTTGTCTATACATATAACAATTACTTCTATTTTTAAATGCCTTGGTATATAGTTAGTAAACCAATAGATTGAAATTTCGAAATGCGGCTATCACAGGGATCATCCTAGATTAACCGAACTATAGAAAAGCGGGTTAAATCCTCTCTTGTTGATAAAGGGATGCCGCAATTTAACCTAGCAGGGCAGCATTCTAATTCAGCAGGACACATTGGCAAATAAGCGTATTTCATGCAAGTAGGTGTGTATTTAGGGGAAATTAGCTACTATGTCGTAAGACTGAAAGTTGAAATGAGGGCAGCACAATCGGAGTAATGGATCGGAATTTATCTTTTGCACCAAAAGAGTAAAGAGACCCAGAAAGAACAAGGTAAAGGTGCGATCCCACCGCTGCTTAAAATACGGAGACGGTACGGAATCGCAGTGACGCATCGTATCCGTAACGTTTTTATCGCATGCCCTCCACACCGCTGCTCAAAATATGCTAACGGTACTGAATCGTAGTGACGTGCCGTAAATGTCAAGGTAAAGTCGTGACGTTTACAGTACGTCACAGCGATTCCGTACCGTCTCCGTATTTTAAACAGCGGTGTGAAGGGCATGCGATAAAAACGGTACGGATACGATGCGTCACTGCGATTCCGTACCGTCTCCGTATTTCAAGCAGCGGTGGGGTCGCATCTTTATACCCGTAAAATGCTAACACTGATTGTAAAGTCAACTACAAAGAGATGTAGATATTTTTGAATCTTATAGCTTTGTAATAAGGTCCAAAGGCGGATACATCTTTATAGTCGACTGAACAATGATAACTGAACTTGCCGGTGCCAAAGGTAAATGTGTATCAATAAATAAACTGACCTCTCCCGCCATAGCCTTTGCCTTAGCCGGGCCTAAAACAACAACTGCAGTGAAAATGCATTCCGCCGCGTGCGGCCGCCGTTTCTCGTTGCGCAACCACTTGTACTTTTCATTTCCTATACCACGTGCTGTGCTGCCGGCCAAAATTAGAAGGCAGTATAAGACTATGGATTCCATACGTTCGTACTGCTTTTTGTTTTTGGATGGCAATATGTCTATGTTATAATTATAACCATTGAATTCAAAAAAGCTACTAGCGTTCAAAGTGTTCAAATGTGACGTTATCTATGAAAACGGATCTTATTGTCGATGGCGCTTCCGCCATTATTAAAGATGCTCCGATATAAATACAACTTCGCGTGACGCAGTGCGGCGTAAGCGCCATCGACAATTAGGTCCCTTTACATAGATAATGCCACAAATACACTTTGAGAAGCTTTGTTGAAGTTTAGAATGGCATAAATAATCGACTCCTGCGTTTTCGCAATTAATGCGGTACCTGTCTGATTTTATTCAAATTTTAATTAACGATTGTGCTACGTATTGAATGATTGATTCGATTTTTTTGTTAACGAAGTAATTAGTATGTGCTTATTGTTACATACATACATACATAAATAAACTCACGCCTTCGTTCCCAAAGAGGAGTAGGCAGAGCTACAGAATTACCGAATTATTATTCTTATTTTTTTATTACTTATTTAACGTAAAAAAACAAAATAAACAGCACACATGACCGATTTTCGTGGATATGTAACATTGTAATTAACTAAACTCATTTTTTTCTAATAACATGATATTAACGCCCATTATAAAAGGAAGCTAAGAAAATGGTTCGAGTTTTTGATGAATAGTGAAGAAGTGTATCTTATCTTATCTTATTCATATTATGTATGAGAAAGTTTGAATGCTTGGATGTTTGTTACTCAATCACGCTTCAACTGAACGGATCGGGATGAAACTTGGCACACGTATAGGTTAGGTCCTGAAATAGGACAAAAGATAGTTTTCATACCGGAAAATTTAAAAGTTCCCGACGGAATAACTATAATCGAAATCTAAGCGAACGAAGTCGCGGGCAGAAGCTAGCAGGTACATATTTTTGATGCGATGGCGGCTGTATAACATGTAAGGTTAACGTCCAAGTGCTCGACGCCGTACTAGTATATGGCATGGGCACTGTATGTCAAAGCAATATGGGTTAAATTCGAACTAAGAGGATTCGTTCATTCGAATTTAAGCCATATCACTTTGAAATAAAATGCCCATGCCATATACTAGTACAGCGTCGAGCACTCGGACGATTACCTTAATAGGCTATTTGACTTATTTTAGAAAACCTTTTTAAATGATTCTTTATAACATAACAAGCACACTACATTGATATTTCCTTGAGATTCTACTGTATTATCAATAAAAATCAATGTTAAAGTTAAAAAAATTAAAACCGCGCTAAAAACGCTGTTTCTATCATGGCGCTGGCCATATGACAAGTGTGACGTCACACGCAAGTAAACAATAAACAATCATTTCAAGAGATCCCTTATGATCTGTGGTAACTTGCGTTTCACGTCACCAGGTAAGTAACCACAGGTGCAAACCCACACAAACGTTCCTGCCACAGATAAAATTTCATTACATTTTTTTCATGTAGTTTCTACAAAAATTTACGTAATTTAGTTTAAAATAAAGTGAAATATGTTGTTTTTCGCTATTATCTGATAGGATGACCATAATTTGTAGTATATTTTCAATGTTGTCAAATAGCCTATTAGTGACTGTACTTTTTAGATAACGGATACCAGCAAGTTTGCCGGTCCTACGTAACATGGTTATTGCGTAACTTTTGTCATTGGGACGTGATGACCAGGCCTCGAAAATGAGAGTCATTCCATTTTATTGCAGGTCGGCATTACTAGATCGAAAAAATAATGGTTTCCGGAAAGTTTTTATTGGTTAGAAAAAATATGTTACGCTGTTGTCTTCAATGACCATAAACTACTACCTTCTATTCGCGGTGTTCCGCGAATACGTGTGGTCTGCAAAATAGGTTCACCTTATAACTAAATTACGAAGTAAACAGACCTCAAGGCGACGTAGTAATTGCTGATTGCAGAATCTAGATTTAAATAACACTATAATAATGAAGGTGTATTTCGGTCATTCTCCAGAATTGTGTTCTCAGTCTAATTAACACCGCCCTTTTTTTCCACTTGGTTTTTGATAAAATTTATGCAAAATGTAGTAACATATCGACCATTCAAACTTTAATATTTATTGGGCACTTAATTATTATTAGCGGTTAATTAACTAGAAGGGTTTTAATATTTGCGTGACGCGCGAATTAGAAAAGCGATGCGTTAATTAGGTTTACTTGCTTGCGAATTAAAAAAACTACGCGTTTATTAGATAAATGTTCATGCCAAATATATATTTTTTAGGAAATAAGACAAAAACTGTCAGACTGTCTATTAATTTTATCATATTTATTATATTGCAACGTTGAAACTATTAGGAATATAAAATATCCATCACGATATACATACATAATAAGCTAACTAATATTTCACTGAAATAATCGTTCTATAATCAACAATGAAAACGATAAAAAAAAAACAGAATTAATAACTTTACTAACATAATAACTAAGGTATAAACCTTAGGTATTATGAACAAACGATAACAAATAAATTGCCGTATCTGCTAAAGAAAAAATAATACTTCTTCCTCCTACTTTTTACATTCCCTATCTATCTTTAAAAAAAGTAATCTAAATTTTAAAAACCCGATGAACTAAAAAGATATAAATAAACTAGTTAATTTTATTGAATCTAAGGACACCTCATAATTCATGATGCTAAAATCCGTCGAGCCGTTTAAGCTTTACATACATAAGTTATGTAACATAACATACAGACATTCAACTTTAAGTATGTAGTTTAATTATTGCGGGTGGTTTTAATACATAATTTATACAAATATGAAGAATGATGCCGGGTCCCTAGGATTTTCCTTACATGATTAGAATTACAGTTGTCACTTTTTGTCAAAATGCAACTTTTTAATGCGGTCAGCAAAATTTTCATGTTTTCCAAGAGAAATATGCTAGGAAAAATAAAATAACCTCTAAAAAACATATTGTCCAAACAGTTAAGCACACAGATATGATCATAAGGATCATTTTAAGGTTAGGGCCACTCTAATAACATCAGTTTGACATAATATATGTCATTCTAATCATGCCATCATTCTTCCGGGAATTACATTTTTGTAAAAAGATTATTCCTGTAAATTAATTTAAACTGGTTTAGCTTAAGCGAGCAATTAGAAATAAAATACTTTTATGTACCAAAAACCTTTTTTACTACTCTTAAACTAATTAACGCGTTCATTTTTGACCCGTGAATTAGACGTGTGTATTAGGGATTCTTGATAAAAAAAAAATATAACTTCTTTTAGGTACATGTGATAAACTACATAATCCAGTAACTGTTAAATACTGAGGTTCTTAATGTATACAATAATTTACAGAGCTATAGAGTTATTGGCTGATTTTAAAAACGTGAACGTGTTAATTAGCATTTACGAGAACCAACACATGCGAATTAGATACTTACATTTGTAGTGTGCGATCCACACAACATTAACACGTCTTTCTCTCAAGAGGGTCTTGACATGAGTGTCTGCTCACGCAAAATGCATTACAGACGTCTGTCTATTTCTTCAATGGCCTTGCACGGACAAGAATGAAAGCGGCGCGTGAATTAGTACACATATCGGGACAACGTTTCTTTATTTTAAATCTTAGTGATATATTACTAAATAAATTTGGTATTTTTTTTGTAATTTGGATATCTTATCTTTCATTAAATAAAAATACTTTCATTCATCTTTCCTCTTGTATATGATCGGGGAAAATAGTTATATTAGTGATTTCGGAAGTGGGACGCGCGGTGTTAATTAGGAGAATGGGGTATTGATTTTTTTTTTCTCCTAGAAAGGTATTGAATATTTACTTGAAAATTCATGTACACCTCAATACGAGTACCTTCTACGAACAAAAAATATAAATTATACCAAATTCAATAGTTTTATATTTTTTAAGCCCGAGGACATACAGAAATGGCTGTCTGGAGAATGACCGATTTATTAAAATTAAAATCAACCCAGGCTGCCATACAACGTCATACATTTTGCCGTGTTGTAAAACTGTACAGTTTTCAACAACAAGCAACGGGTCAAAATCACAAGGTTAATAAGTATGTACAGTCAACAGCATAAATAAGTGATCATTTATGTACCTTGTCGCTTTCAATCGTTTCACAATTTTGTATGACATTTCTAACTCAACGTTAAAGTGACAAGGTACATAAATGATCACTTATTTATGATGTTAACTGTACTTCTCTATATGTATAAGTATGTTTGTCGTTGTCTAGTAGGTACCTCGTACAAGCCTAGAGCTTAGTTTGGGACTAGGTCAAAATGCGTGAGATTGTCCCCTATTTCTTTTTTAAATTATTTATCTATTTATCTATCAATATAATGTAGTTGACTGGTATAGAATGTCTTATAGCATTATGTCCGCCATTTTGACTTACTTTTTGTACGGTGCAATTAAAATTAATTAAATAAATAAATAATAATAAAAAGTAAAATCAAATGACGGATTCGACCGAATTGGCCGATTGTCTGACAAGACAAAAGACAAAAAAGGTACATGTTTATTCAGAAAGTGGGCCGCACGGGCACTTTTACACAAGAGCTCCCAGCGCTTCCCAAGAGGGTACTGCTGAAAAAAAAACGCCAAAAGAAACTCAACAGTCAGTTTTTTTTTGCTTATTTAAATGATAATACTTAACCTAGCATAATCTAAAATAATGAATATGGATGAACAGAATATAATCGCAAGAGCATGAAAGAAAAAACAATCACCCGGGCGACGACGGGCACGAACAGCTAGTTTAAATATAAATATTGATTACGTTGTTTTTGGATCACGACATTGCTTTGAAGTGGTGTTTAAATTAATTGGGCCATTTAAAAAGTAAAACCTAGGTTTTAAGATGTTAATTTGACGTTCAATTTGACGTTAAAGCTCAATTTTGTGTCTAAATCAGCGGTCGGCAACACGCGGCCCGCGGACGTCTTACTTGTGGCCCGTGAATGTTTTGTTAAATAATTATATACTTATAGGTATATTCGGTTTCTAGGTTTAATATCACAAGTGCGGCCCGCCTTTAGTTTATTTTGCCACCTTGTGGCCCTTGCCTGCCAAAAGGTTGCCGACCGCTGGTCTAGATCATTTAAATGAGAGGAAATAGTAAAAGAAGGCCATTTTTATCTGCAGAAAGAGAGAGAGCAGAAATGCATTTTATGGGAAAAGTCGTGAATAATATAATATCACATGTGGGCACCGCTTGAGAACGGTTCGAAAAATACAGGTTATTATGGTTCTTACAGGTTTTTCGTAAATACTCGCTCGGAGCGGAATCGATTCGCGAGCGTTATGACCGCTTGGATTTACCTGGTATATTTGGTGTTTGATTCTTCCTGCAGTTGGATGGCGTCGCCACTTAAATGATAAGGCAGGCTTGACTTCAAGCTGAGCAAGCAAAAATGCAACTAAAGAGCTAGCTTATAGGGTAGGAAAGGCGTTGGCGGTGAGAACAAATTAACGAGCGAAATTAACCGTTATTTCGAGCTTGAACGGTTTTGCTCTTTGATCAGAGGGCCCTGCAAAGATGCACTACGCTAACTAACGTTTCTATTCGATTCGTTTTTAAACCAATCACGTCACTGGTAGACCACGTGACTTTTCGTATCACGTCATCTCCCAGTGACGCGATTGGTTTAAAAACGATTCGAATAGAAACGTTAGTTAGCGAAGTGCATCTTTGCAGGGCCCTTAGAACCGAAATTATATTGATTCTGTTCGAGAACAATAGAAATGAAAATGCTCTATTTGAAACATCATTTCATCATTTCGGCATTTCTGCCGAGCTGGTTAAAAAAATAACCAGGTTTCCGAGCCGTGTGCGTGGGTTGGTTATTAAAGCATCCTCTTTTAAGGGTAACGTTTCCCAACTCTGGGTTTTTAAGAACGTACCTGCACAATTCGGTTAAACGATGTATTTATTCAAAAACCATTTTTTAACGTGATGTTTTTGCGAAATGGATGGAGTTCGTTTACTAACCCAGAGACGCTTTACTTATTATATAAAGTATGTTTTTAAGGCGCAGCTTATGTCGGCAACATGAAATAGATTCAAACCTCATTAAATTATACTGGCAACTCTGTCTCTTCCTTCTGGCCATTAAGCTTGCCGGACCACGTTTCCTAAAAATATAGTGTAAATAAGTGGTGATTAAAAAAAAACGTATTTTCCTAAATACAGCCACACTTCCAAAATTTATCCGGTTCGAAGGACAGGCCGATACCCAGCAGTGGATCGTATAAAGGCTAATTATTCAATGGTAAGTAATTTATTATAGAAAATAAGTAAGGACAACCTTGTAAGTAGGTCACATTTAAGTCATGGTCCTACCAGCGCTATCCACGAAGAGGGATATTCCCCTATGGAATTCATCTGTCATTTGTCGTAACGCATCGTTTGTCCGAATTTTAGTTTATCCTAAAGCCATTCCCGCTTACATTTTAAAACTTTTTAGTGTTGTTATAATACAGCCCTAACCTAATTGAACCGCAGATATAATTGGAAAACTTAAAAAGTTGCCTGACTCATCTGAAAACCAGTTTAGGGCAAATGAAATTTTGGACAAACGTCGTCGTTCGTCGTGTTAGATCAAACGTTGTTAGGGATTCCGAGGGACACCCCACGAAGAAAGCTTTGTGAAGAAGCGCTGCTGTAAACTCGACAATCAGAATTTTTTCAACATCTCACCGGTTGTCTTGTCCCCAATACTGCAATTCAATAATGTTAACAATGCTGACATTGATCGTCGTAGAGGCGACTCCACTACAAGCCATTATTCCCTTAGTCGGCTCTTACGGCATCCACGAGAGGACAAGGGGCCCGTTCCAGAAAGCCACTCTGCAACTCTGCACTCTGCCCTTTGCAAATCCACGATAATGCAAAGTGCAGAGTTAACGTGTTCCAGAAAACACTCTGCGTAATTTGCAAACTCTGCAAAGATTCTGTTCCTAAAATATACTTTGCAAATCTACAAATCCACACTTTGTATTTGACTCTGCGTCTTCAACTTTGCAATTATCTTGTGGAACAGAAATACTTTGCAAATCCACAAATCCACACTCTGCATTTGACTCTGCCCCTTCAACTCTGCAATAGCTTTGTGGAACAGAAATATACGTTTGAAGAGTGAGATTTGTGGAGTGCAGAGTTGCAGAGTGGCTTTCTGGAACGGGCCCAAGGAGTGGCACTATTCTAACCGGCAACCACACGGAAATGTGACTTAAATATTATATGCATAATTATACTCAGTTCTGTAGGACTAAAGAATTCTCAGTTTATTTTATTGTTGTAAAATGATGGATGGATGGATGGATGTTTGTCTGGTAACCGAAGTTAAACTAACACCTTAACAAGCTTGGATTGAGAAGTCATAGTATCGTGTCATCTCCGGACGCGAACCCCGACCTCCAGTGAAAGCGGTCTCGGGTTACCCACGAAGCGTCTAGGAAATGAAAATTATAGTTTTCCGCTATATCGGGTGAATGTCAACGAACTAAGATACGGGCATGTAATATTGTACGTTTGCAATTATTATGCCGTGTAATAAAATTACTTGGTAAGTTAAGTATTTATATCCTATTACGATTTGCAGTAAATATATCGGATTACTAAATTGATTCGTGATTAAATCTAAGTGGGGCTTTCATGATTTTACTTATTGCTAAACAGGTTATCTTTTGTTTATGTAATGTTTTCGTGCGTATGCCTTAGGGCTTTAAGATCTGTTGTGGGGATTTAACAGTAAAAAATGGTTGTGAATTCTTCTATTTATATTTAATTTGTCCAAGTATAGTAACCGTAAAATATTACATTCGTGATACTAATTACTATCTAAATTATATACAGTAAAGGACTTTAATTGTTATGCCACGATGGAACCCTGTCATAATGACAGCTAAAAACCACATGACAGAAATTACACTTAAATGGATGTTTAATGTTATGCGACAGGGTTCCATAGCGGTATAACAATTAAAGTCCTTGACTGTACGCAATAAAAAACCACAACATGAACTTTTGTAAATGGACTAAATTTGAATTTTACTTTTCATGTTTTTGTAATAATTAAAAATATTTCACTTAATGCTAGCCAACATTATATATACTATCGCGATCGTTAATTTGTGACCCATTTCAAGAAAAATTGGCTTGAAGTCGTCAATGTCATTAGAGTTGCCAAATCACTTGTAACTTATAGGAGACTCAACCTTATTGTTGTACAATGTCAGAATGACTTTGGACCTAAGGTGGGTCCCAAATTTAAGTTCGTGACTGTACCTAACTACAGTCCTAATATTCTTAAAACCTTTCGGCTGGCTATCGCTGTCACGTTTACACTCGCAACTGACAGTATATTTGTCACTCGTGTGTCATAGAAAAACGAAGATTGCCGATCGGTCTTAAGAAAATAGTAGCACTGTATATAACCTCCGATACTCCACATCTTGATTATTCAACAAGTTTCTTTCAAAAAATCATTTTTGAGACAAGCGTTTGTTGCCGACTAAACTTTTTTCGCTCAGACATACCCGGGCATAGCCGGGTACATTATTAAGCAAATAACCGGTTATAACCGGTTTTTAACCGGTTATTTTCATACAAAAACGGTTAATAACCGGTTATATTGCATTCCCTAGTAGGGACACAACCTAAAATAAGTCATAACTTGTTACATAAAGAACAATTATTAAATCGACAATAACGTTACCTCTATTGGAAATAATTTCAGTCTTATAATTAGTAACACATGCTTCATTTTAGGTTATGTCCCTACTCACCCCTTAATCCCTACTCACCCCGTTTTACGGTACAGCAAAGATCTTGTCACCTCCTTCTAACTCCATCATCAGATCAGCTCAATGGTACCATAATATTGCATTGTCATCGGGTTTACATGTGTATTCCAAATTTCAGCCCATTCACTTGCAAAATTCCAGGACATACAAGTGAAAAGCTTGTAAAAAAACGTCGTCAAGCAGCACGTACTAAGTATGGGGCTCAGCTATTTCTCCCTTTTTGGCATAAAAGTCAGAAAATGATTGATTCGCACTGTTAAAGCGCACTGGTCTGGATAATAATCAGTCGCCTCCTGCGACTTTCATCGCCGTACGTGCATAAAAGTAAAAGCCGTTAATCCGTAACTGCCGCAACCTTGGCCGAGACTAAGCGATTCGACTATAACTTGACAAATCAACGGTACCGTCGCCGACGCAAGTCACTAGCCAAGTCAAGCGTAAAAATATTAAATTTACAAAGCCTGTTTCCACTTTGTCTTACACATATTATTAACTTTGCTGTCAAGATTTTATGAGCTATCTTATCGTAGTGAACAATAATTCACAATTTCATTCGTAATTTGCTATTGAGTTTAATAAATCTATATATATATAAAAGGCAAACCTGACTGACTGACTTAGATATCAACGCACAGCCGAAACTGCTGTACCTAGAAACTTGAAATTTGGTACAGGGGTTCCTTTCATGATGTAAGTGAGCACTAAGAAAGGATTTTTGAAAATTCATCCCCTAAGGGGTTAAAATATGGGGAGTAGCGGGAAACTAATTCTACGCGTACGAAGTCGCGGGCGTCCTCTAGTGATAAATATGGCGCCGAATTATTATATAAATATTAAAATAAACAAATATTTTTAACCGTGCTATATTCGCTAATGTAACAGTTAATCATGTAGATACTTTGTTGTTGTTAAATGATTCACATTAACAAAAAAAGTTGGCCCAGTGCAGAGCTCTTTTTTTAAAATATAAAATGTAAGGAAAATACAGCGGTGTCATTATTGTTTGTTACATACCATTGAATTAGGTACCATCTTATTTACCTAGTGTTTAAAATTAAAAACGTGCTTTAATTTTATTACAATTATACTAAAAGAGATTTGCGAAAATAATGATTTATTAGCTATCCAACGAGGAAATGCAGCCAGCATTATGGGCACCGTTCCCGGTGGCAGTGGCCTTGGTGATATTTGTACATTATTATAGTTACTTAGAGTAAGTTAATTTATTTTATTAATTAATTAATTAATTTATTTATTTATGTATAAGGAAAACCAACAGCTAAAATACACACATTAGAGATATACATACATTCAGAAAGCCAATTACAGGTTCTCGCCGATAGAATATTGTTTAAGTATATTAGTATATTGTTTTAGTTATTTTTTATTTATTTTCTGTATTTTGATTGTAAAATTCCGTTTGTTCTTAAAAAGTTTTTTTGAACTGAATAAAGCGTTGATTTTATGACTAAAATGAACAAATTCGCTTTCTCGATGTGATGCAGTATTTTGTTTTTACGTGCATCTTAATATTGATGATGCAGTAACTTCTGTTCGCGGTTGTACCCAGCGAAACCGATAGCGTTTCCGTGCATCCGCTATGACGCTCCGCACGCAAGCTCGCTCCGGCATCGCCAGCCAATCGCCTGAGAGCCGCGGATTCGCCACACACGCTTCAAGGTCGAGGAGAAGGCCAGAGAGAGCCTTTCCATAAAACGTTTAGACGCCAAAATGCGATGATTTTACGAACCAAATTTCGAGAAGAAAGAATAAATAATCTAGTTGCTTTAGATAAGATGCTACACTCTTAGGTAAACGATTGTCGAAATCTTTTAAAATGTAGCTTACGTTAATACAATACATTTTCTATATCAATAACTTTCTCCCGATGCATCTTGTGTAGGGCCCTTGGTAGTTGTAGCAGAACACTTGGCTCTCGTTAAAGCGCTTAGGCCTTTGAATAATTATTTGTGACCTGCTATGCCACAGTTGGTTTACACGAATAAAACAGTTTCGTGAATTACTAAATTATCCGAAAACGCGTAGCCTGAACTATTGGAACTAGAAACATTACAGTTTTTGTATTAAAAGACCATCGAAAAGTCAAAGAAAGGAGACGATACCAATCATAATTATGTCCTGTAAAAGTTATTACAGTAACTACAGTTACTATAGAAAATAGTTTAATAGTCTTATTAACACTTTATTAGTGATAGGACAGATCAAGGTTTCATGATTTTGTTTAAATTAATAACGAAGTTTAACGATTCATAGCAATGCATGCATCTCGTTTTGTGGTCGATTGGTTATTTTCCTAAAGTCCTTTCACAGAGTAAATGTGACTTGTAGCAAACAATGCGGATATTTTAAGCAGCAAAGTTATTTTTAACATATAATTGTCTCGTATTTATGCAAATCTCGCAAGTCATACCGACTGTGACAGGCGTTCCATCAAGAAAGCATTCGAGAGTGAATCAATCAGACAAACTACACTATCACATACTATGCCGTCATAAAAACCCGGAATAATCAATAGACAAAGGTCTTTCCATTACTTTCTGCTCGAAACGAAATGAAGTGACAGAGGGGAAATGATGGATTGAAATATGGTGAAAAAAGGCAATCGCAAAACATGAGAAACTGCCGGGAACGCCATTGTAATTGTAATATACATAGTTAGTGTGAAGTGTTGTTATTTGTAATGCTCATGCGCCGGTTTAGATCAAAACTGACCTAACTCAAATTAGATCATTGGGAAACAGGAACAAAATATTGTTGCTTAACAATATTGTTTGTTATTTTACGAGTATGAATGATTTTGGTTAACAGCCATATGGTTAATGAGTTTTGCGATTGTTTTTACTATGACATGTGACTTAGTTATTACCTATTACAACGATAGTATTTTCAATGTAAAACATTCTGGAACGTGACAAATGTCAGATTTTTAATGCAAATTCGTACAAACTATAATAAATACTACTACTATAATTATTTGATCGTATTTAATATTATTAGAACCTTAGAGGAGTAGTATCGACTACTCTAAGAATCTGAAAATATGAAATGTTTACTAATAAAGTGTTACTTACGCTATTGTTAATACTCGTACATATTTATTTATCATCTCCCAGTCAGAAGATAATCGAGCTATTATTCTACTACCTAGAAATGCTATAGCAGCGATTAATTAACGTACAATAATTAATCGACTACAGAGGGATGTATCCATTTTCGGACGTTATTACAATGCAATTAGGTGGAAATGTTGATACATCTCTTTGTAGTCGACTGGACAGTTATACATTTATTTAACCATTAAAAAAAAAATAGACCACGTTTACAAGTAGGATATTATGCTTCAGCGAAACATTTCTCGATTACCAACGAATTTAAATCTTCCAACTTAACTTTTCAAATTTCATTAAATGAAAGAGTAGCCAACATAACAAACCGAACGCGATAAACTGCAACGAATCTTGACAATTTCGCCGGATGCTCTCAATGGTGACGTCTCTATAATCGCGTTACCGATTCGACTTTTTACTCGACTTTTTTGCTTTCGACCGAACCGCAGTTTCGTAATGTCCGTAACAGCGGCCGTTCGTCATAATGTTCGAATAAACGACGTTTTCATCGTCGGTATTACCGGGTTTAATATCGGTATTATTAGGTATTACATAATTTTATTCACTTACATTACATTACGTAAGTATAATGCGCGTGGTTGATAAAGATATCGATATAAGTTACTTGGTTTTAAAGATAATAATACTGAAATAATTTACTTCTTCCGGACTGTTACTCTATGCGGCTTTTATTTGTTTTGGACATTTGCGCTGATAAAGTTACATAATTATTTCATTTTAAGTAATTGAACAATAATTTACATATTATTCAATTGGTATGTTACGTGGGGACCCGCGTACTAAAGAATGAAATAGTTCAGTATAGAAATATTTTATCTTTGATCTGTGTTTTTAATCTTTGAAACATGTACAATTTTATTTTGAATGCATGACTTTTTTTTGGTACAGTAAGACTAACGGTACAACTGGCAAAATGGAACTTTGATCCCACTTAGAACTGTGTCACTGCAACATTAAAATAATATTTTTGACATTTCTTACGATTTGATTTATAACGTCATTGTGGCAGAGTTCTCTGGTGGGTTAGGACTCCATATTGCCGATAGTACAGTAACGAGATTAAATTTGGTAGCCACCTTAGGTCCAAAGTCATTCTGACATTCTACAACAATAAGGTTGAGTCTTCTATAAGTTACAAATGATTTGGCATCTCTAATGACATTGACGATTTCAAGGATATTTTTCTAGATAGGGTCCCAAATTAACGCTCGTGACCGTACATACATAAAGTCACGCTTAAGTAAAATGTTTTTAGACAGGACCATTAATGCTAATAAGAAGTCTATATAGAACGTTACTTGACGGTTTTTGAATAGCGAGGTATGTTTTGCATTGCTCATTACTCGAGAAAAGTCACTATAAAACTTGAACCAATGATCTCCAAATTGGTTGGCCTAAAACTTGAGAAATTCAAATCTAACAAAACCTCAACTACCACGTCTTAGTATCTCTATAGATACTGAAATGCGGTATAATGCAGATTCACTAATGTTGGCACGAATGGAATGAACAAAAGTAATGTCACCTATCACTGTGTGAGTGCCGTCCTTTGAACCGATGTTCGAATTTCAAACCAAAAACCTTACTACTTCCCTCTAGTGAATCGACCTATAGGTAGTTAAGGTTTTCCCAACTCCTTAATTCTGATGCTGCAGCAGTCATGTAAGTATTCTTTAAAAGCATTTGGATTTGAAAAAAATATTTTTTGTTAGAATTATTATGTTATGATCATTAGAGAGTTCTCTAAGAGCAGATAGTCGTGTTAATGTCACTTGACAGAGAGATCAAAAGTTGCCATGTTGCCGCCAGCTAACCCCAGCTAACCTTTCTGCAAATGAGTGTATTTACTATAGACAAACAGTACAGAGCAGATAGAAAATATACCTACCTACCAAGGATAATAGTTATTACTATTAAAGTACAATAATGTTAGACAATGTTAGACAAGTAAAAACTGTTTATAGAGAAATTAATCCCGCGACACAGACTAGGCCTAGAGTGAGGTTTATTGTTAACTCATTTACTGTGTAATTGTTAAACTACAGGATAAGTATCTATTGTAGAACAACTAATGTAAACCTATCATTTTATACAACAAATAAATTATTATTATTATTATTAAACTAAAATTCTCAGTGACAAGCGTATTTTTTATTAAATTTCAAAGTAAAAAAATATCAAAATTTCAAAATAAGTTTTAAAGTAAAAGAAAGGAAACAAAACATTTTTAAATGGATTGTAAACGAAAAGATAGGTAACAAAAGTTTTGGATAAGTTGAATTTACTGCTTTTATGGCTTAGAAACTAACTCTATATTTTAGTGCCAGTACGTATATTTATTTATTCTCTTAAGGTTACTACTAATATAATATATCTAAATCTGCAATCAAGTTCATCTGTTTGTACACATTTCGATTAAACTAATTCAGAAAGATTTATTCTTGACATAACAAATGCCAGAAAAATTTAGCCACGAAAAGGTCCCAAATCAGCGTAATGCTGGCATTCAAGGCAAAACCATAAAATAAACTATAAAATAATTGTATCCATTATAATTTGATAGTTGGTATAATGGAAACCTGTTTTTTAACGAGATTTTACGGACGTACTCGCCGGAAAAATGTAGGTTGATTTTTACAACCCATCAACTGCATTAATAACACTTCTTGGCTCATTATCTTCTATTCGTTACTAAAGGCTGGATATAATATAATAAACACAAACAAATATAATAATTTGTATACTGGAAAATGTGATAGTTCCCGATGTTTGACGAGAAACGACTTCTATTTACGCAGGTCGAGCTCCTATGTATTTTGAAAATACACAGGAAAATAAAGTATTTTTCTCAAAAATGTCCGGAAATGTTGACATTCCTATCTACATATTGAGACGCGAAGTACATAGTTTACTGACAGTTCTCAAATTTAAAAAAAAAAAACATTGCGTGCTCGCTACACAAGCCCGCAATGTTGCATACAAATTCCATTACTATCTAGCTTGTAACTTTTTAAAAAGTGAAAAGGGCCATAATAAAATGAGGGCACAAGTCTTATACATCCAAATTTTTCTCGAAACATAACTTTTTTATTTGTGCCTGGAATAGCTTATGCTTTTTTTTAAAACAACAATTGCGTTTCTCCTTGGCTTAACTAAAAAGGCGGTAAGGAGTGATGGTTTTTTCACATGAAGTTTCTGTTTATATGCAATTCAAAAAATGAGTTCAAGCGATGAAGATTTGACTCCAACACAAATTTTTTCATGCGATTTTTGAGAAAAGCACTATATTTGCCTCGGCAGGAACAGCAATTGCGGGCTTCGTATTTTTAAACGGACTCGCAAGCTCGCCCGTTTAATCCAATACTCGGCCCGCAATTGCCTACTTCCATGCCTAGGCAATAATGTACTATTTCACACCACATGCTCGAATTTGCCCAATTATATATCATGCAAACCTCACCTAAAGTAAGTGATTATAGCCATCGGCTAACCAGCCGGTTATAATGAGATTTGAATTCGTATGAAAAATTGTTCCATAGAAACCTACAGCAAACAGAACTTATTTGAAAATCGAACTGGCCACTACAAGCCATATCCGCAAAACAAAGTAAATAAAACAAAAGGTGAGAAAAGTAGAGTATTCTCCTTTGGGATAAAGCTGTTTTTGTCTTGGGCGAGCTTGAATCCCTCGCTGCACTCAGGACCTCGTTTTAATTCCCTCGCTTCGCTCAGGAATTAACTCGTAACACCCTCGCTACGCTCGGGAGTTAAATCTGGAGTCCCTCATTTGCTCAGGATTCTATATCGCGCCCGTGACATAAAACAGTGCTTTATCCCCTCGATGTATAATCTACTAATTTTCAAAGTAACGTTATCTACCAGGTACATTTATGTTATTATCGATCAGGAAAATTGCATTAGCAGCAAATCAAAATAAAATAAATCACACAGTCTGTCAGTGCGAAATTGATTCAATTAGAAACTTAAATTTCGTAATGGCCGATACTGCCAATGCGCGAGATTGGTTGCAAATTATCGTTCCCCTTGTCTATGGTTTCTAGCTATTATGTATTGTCTCGGGGAAAACCCCTTATTTCCTTTATTATCGCTATTAGCTATGTATAAATAATAGGACCAAAGTGAAGGTTATTCATTTGCGAGCTTGATGTTTTTTCAGCTGTCCGAGTATTTTCTTGATAGTATCGTTTCGCACTGGAAAGGTTACATCATCAACGCGTGCTCCAAAGCCCTGCATTATGAATTTTCTGCCCGCATTGAAAGAAGCAAGAAGACTGACTAAACTGGCAAGTCAGAGGGCAAGATTTATTAGTAATACATACACATCTAGTTTTATCCTATGAAATGATGATTGTAGACTACCCACCAGGTTCAGTCTAGAAAGACTCTTTTTAAAAGTAATCTATATTTCTCCTCATAGTGACAGTGTTCTATCCCCGCATGGCCTTTATCGCAGTGAATAAAGCATGCGTCACTCTCGCACTTACACATTGGTCACGCGGTGGCAGGTGTTTTATCCACGTTTATTCACATCGACAAACACGGCCATAATAGATATCTTCTCGATCAGGGCCTTTATTCTACTGGTTATAACCATATTACCTTTGGCATGTTATCGTATCGTTAACGTTACGATAGCTCTTTACTTGACAGTAATGGCGGCTGAGTTAAAAACAATGCTATACCATGTCAAAGGCAATAATATTATTATCTCTCTTTTTCTCTTCTTCTTAGCCGTTCTCTACCATATTGGTGTAGGCCTCCTTCAGATTGCGCCATCTAACTCTGTCTTGCGCCACTTCCATCCAGTTCGTTTCTGCAGTTTTCTTGACGTCGTCTTTCCATCGCATCTGTGGTCTTCCTCTAGGCCTCTTTTTTCCCCAGGGCCTCCATTCTAAGACCGCTTAATATTATTATAGTTTTACCCAAAACTGAGGCCCAGCCCAATAAGGTTATCGGCGACGTTATTTGCGTTTAGATTATAACTTACACGCACTTTTACACTGACTACAGAATATAGATATGACAGACACAGTGACCCATATTTTATTTTTTCTTGGTTTTAGATTTGCTGCTCTGAATAGTATTATTTGAGTTGAAATCTTCCGAAGATCAAGTGAAAAAGGACGTAAATCTAGTATTCTCAGACTGATACCCTTTTTACTAGATGTAGAACCTCAGCATTATATCCGCAGAAAGACATCAAAGACCAGTTTAATAACATGTCTAATTGCCTGTACGCTTTGGAATCTTGCGATGGGACCTTCACAAGCATTAAACAATTTTTTTTCACTGTAAAAAAATCAAAATTCGAAATGCAAACGTTTATTACAAATTAACGGACTATAGGAAAAATTTAATAAAATTCTCCATATTCCTATTGGTTCGGAAAACAAATATTAACAGCCTTAACGTTGCCTATTTAAAATCCACTTTTTTTTTCTTAATTATGTAAGTCTTCAAAAGCTTACCTCTCGGGCTATAAGCTCCACTGAAGTCCAAAACATGTACTATTATTAAAAAAAATATAACACTTCTGCCCGCATTGGCAACACTACAGGGCAGCACCATTTTCACGGCAACACTGCACTACACAAAATTACAACTCTATCTGCATATTACGATATATTGTAATCTACATGTCAATTAGCAAATATACTCGTAATTTATCAAAAAGTAAAAGTTCCTTTGACGTATTTTTTTAGAAGGAACCGTGCGTCGCTGGCGTCGCCCGAAATAGAAATGGCAGGAAAAAAGCGACGGTACGAAGTTGTTGTTATTGACTAACGATACAGTGTTTTTACTTTTTTTTCCGCGGCGCCTGTATCCCCACTGGGAAAATGTAGCAGTGGTGGGGTAGACAACCTTTTTTCTAGAGTAACTTTTTTTCTATGGTGAATCTATGTCTTTTAGTGAAGATCTTTGGAGAAGGCTTTTACCCAGCAGTGGACGTGTTACGGCTAACACGGTGATGTATGATGACAAGGTCGTCAAAATCTGGGAGAAGCACCAACTTGCTTCTACAAGAAAATCCGCCATCAAGAGTGTGTTTGTGTGTTTCTTTTTGTGCAGCATGAAGAAATGATGGATGTGATGCTCTGCAGAAAGGTCGTTAAAAGGTCACAATATGACAAGCTACCATTTTACCCATTAATAAGACAACTTTTTCTAAGGGAATAGCGATAAACTACTTCTAAGCGGACTGAATTGCAGGTAAAAACTAAGAAAGGTTATAAAATCACATAGGTGGTTATTATTCTTAGTTTATTGCAAAGTAAAAATCATTAATCCAAATACGATAACCGAGGGGACAATACAGTATTGATAAAGCGGACAAGTAAAACTTTGAATCTCTTACGACTGTTTTACGTATAAATTTACACACAAAAGCATTATTTTTTTACAAATTTCCGCTTAAAATGTGCGAACCTACAAATAAATAACTACCAACAAAAAATTGCCCCAAGTTGGGCTCAGCCTAGTTTGGGTTCCATTAGATATTTTTTGTATGTTCTTGTGCTTAGCTAATTGCTATGCAAAATCTTTCTTATCTTTAGATAAACTCATAAACTCACGCCATGCCAAAGTGAGGTAGGCAGAGCTACAGAATTACCTACAACTCTAAAAACTTGTTGAAAATTCCGCAACCACATTTTGCTAATTGGCTATGATGTTTACCAGCTTATAAGTGACAGGTTGCAAACCCATCACCTAACAGTACTACGAGCCTTTATTCACGTAGTCGCCTCTTACGACATCCACGGGAAGACATGGAGTGGCACTATTCTAACCCGGCAACCACTCGGGTCTTATCTTTAAGAACTCTAAAACGTAATAAAAGTGTTAGGTTGGCGACACCTGCACTATAGAGAGTGAAATGAAGGCTTACGGCGCGTGCGCAACGTGCAGTCGCCGCGCGACTCCGCTTCTGCCAACACCTCTACGTTACTTAGCGTTCTTTTTAGGGTTCCGTAGCCAAACGGTAAAAACGGACACTATTACTAATACTCCACTATCCGTCTGTCTTTCTGTCACCAGGCTGTATCTCATGAACCGTGATAGCTAGACAGTTCAAATTTTCACAGATGATGTATTTCTATTGCCGCTATAACAACAAATGCTAAAAATAGAATAAAATAAATTTGTAAGTGGGGCTCCCATACAACAAACGTGATTTTTTTGCCGTTTTTGGCTCGATATTAATAACAGCAACTGGTAAAGTGTCTAACGTTGTATATATAATGGTACGGAACCCTTCGTACGCGAGTCCGACTAGCACTTGGCCGGTATTTTTAATTCTCTAGTGCCCCGTAGAATCGTGATTTAAAAAAACGGTCAAGTGCGAGTCGGACTCGCGCACCGAGGGTTCCGTTCCGCCACACAGTAGTTATTATTATATTCCGATTGGACTTCGATTTCAAATGATATCAACGCGAGCCCAATTCACACTTTTTTTTTAGTATTTGGTGGTTTTTTTTCAGGGCTATAATTTTACCGTTTTTACGATACCCTCGTAAGGCCCAACGTGCAATAGGGTGTACATAATCAAGGCAATTTAATTTGAACTGTGTTGCAATAAGAATAAGGTTTATTTTCCTATGCCCATAAACTGAAAACGGCATTATCGAACAAACGTTATTGAACTTTATTGCCTTGATGGTAGATTCAAAGTCCCACTTACAAAAAACTCCCTGTTTGTAGTATGGTGGGACTTACGAGGTTAAAACAAAAATAAAAATACAGTGAAAAAAATGATTTTTGTATGTGTATAATTTCACTTTTTTTTGTTATTAAATACGCCGTAATAACATATATTCTAAAAAAAACAACCCGCTCTCTATTATAGTGCAAAAGATACAGCTCTTTACAGTTAGGACGGACGGACAGCGTAGGCATATCGTCCCAGTACTTTCTCAACCTCGTATCTGATCGAATAGTTAGATAGGAAAGTAGTCCTTATTCTTTAGGGAACATGAGTGCTTTTCCTATACAACTATTCGATCAGATACGAGGTTGAGAAAGTAAAGGGACGATATTACAAGCGTCTCGTTGAACTCCTTTCGGGAACGGAACTGTAAAAAATTACTGTATCCAAAGATTAAACTAAGTAAGGTCCATTCCAACTGACTTGTCTTAATTAGTAAACAATTTTATAACCTCAAAATACATCATTTTTGGCTAATACGGCCGTTTTCTGCTGAATAAAGCAACTAGAGACCATAATTTTTGCCACTATGTTCCTGATTTCATGTTATGGATGGTTTTTTATGACAAAATTGTTATTTTAGGCGGAAAGGGAGCATTTTGAGGTTATAAAAGTATTCACTAAATAAGACAATTCAGTTGGAATGGACTCTAAATAACGTAGGAAGTTTTTGGAAAGCTTTCTTAAATGTTTTTATGATCATGATTTTTTTTTCAAATAAGAAGGAGCAATTTAGATTATTAAAAAATCTGTGTTTATTACTTTTATTAACATAAAGATGACTCCAAACTTGGATGCCATCATAATTAAGCCAGCATCCATACTAAACATCCGTTTATGTTTGAATGTTGGTTATAAAGCGTCTCTCCTGCAAAATTAACCGTTTTGGAAAACGTAATGTTAGCAAAACGTCTAATTATTTTACACTTTTTTATACATTTACCCGCCTGTGTTTTGCGTCGGACCTCCTAATCTAGTACCTATCTAAAAAAATGTAATGACATTTCCGCAGTTGTCGGTGATG
This sequence comes from Acleris literana, assembly GCA_946894065.1. Lineage (NCBI taxonomy): Eukaryota > Metazoa > Arthropoda > Insecta > Lepidoptera > Tortricidae > Acleris > Acleris literana. The sequence goes on along the minus strand of OX335669.1, from coordinate 9,555,619 downwards.
AACTTAAAATATCCTAGCTGCTTAAATAACTTCGTCATATAATAAAACGAAATCGGCCGCCGCGTCTGTCTGTATGTATGTTTGCGATGATCTCAAAAACAACTGATCGGATTATCATACGGTTTTCAGCATCAGATAATTTCAATCATAGAATTAAAATATGTGACAATCAACTTTTTATTTTTTTCGACGAAAAAAATATTGAAACCTTGAGTTTCCCATAAAGATAAAAAAAACACCATAATCAAAGTTAAACTAAAAATGGGTAAACCCGCTCAAACTAAAGTATAAATAAAAAAATAGAATAGATGTCCAATCAGGTTTGCTTATCATAAGACATCATACAAATCACATACGTTTTAGGTTAAAATAGGTACAAGTGGAGTTTTTTTACTTCAAAAATCAAGACAACGCTCACTTAGGTACTATTTATATTTTTTTCTTTACGAACGAAGACCGTTACACACGCGGCACCTTAACCTAAGACGGAACAACATTAGCGGCCTGCCCACGTAAAGTTCGGACCGCGGGAAACGCCGCCACTCCAATCTTCGTTGCGAACCGTACGTGTAAATGCAACTGTAATAGTAAAATAGTAAAAAAGTTACGGTTCGGAACGAAGATTGGAATGGCGCGTGGCATTTCCCGCGGTCCGACCTTTACGTGTAAAGGCCGCTTATCATTTTTGCCATTAGCGAAAAAAAGTTATGTTTAAATGATTTCCAGCTCCTCAAAAAATTCACATTTGTGTAGGTAGTTGCTATCAAAGATACCTCACTCTTTTTCCTGGTAAAATAAATGTTATGAATTTGAGTTTGTTTGAGGTTGAAATTAAAGTTTTCTATTCTATTCTATTTTATATAACTAGAGTTAATCATTCACGCTTAGAGAGTATTTCCTCAACAAGGTATAACCTTTTACTTAGCTAGTATATTTTGATTGAAAGTTGTAAAAAACATCCATAGGTAGTGAATTAGTTAGGTAAGACATATCTAAAACCTAGGTGATACTGAACTAGCTATTTTTATTTCTTCATATAGTATACTGAAAACTGTACCGATAAGAATATTTTCTTAATCTTAACCCCATCTAGTAAGGCCTTGGTGATGTAGCATAACAAATAGTAAGATCACAAGACTAAATCTTGCTTTGTACGCCATCTACCGGTTGGCATTAAAACTATCAAAGAAAGTCGATACGGAGAAAGCGCCGCGGAGTCCACGTTTAATTCACAGACAGCAGATGGCGCTGCCACCGTTAATTGGGTTAAATTGCAATATACGGTACAGTCGTCCATCTCTTTCGCTCTCGACGTTAATTATCAGTGATGAGAGGGACAAAACTCCGTGTCAATGTATCGTAACGTAAACATTTCTGTTAGTTGCGAGTCGGGTTCCACGGTGGCGGTATCGTTAACATAGATTTAACACGACTCACCTAAGTTGTTACGAATATAATACGAAATATCAGTTATTAGTGACACAAATTCGAGATTTAAGTTGAGAAATATAGTTAAGTGTTAAGTTAAGTTGATTTCTCGGTGATTCTAAGTGATGTAGTTAAGTTTTTGTACCGCTAACGGTACTGTGTACCTCGTGAACTTTGTCTGAATTTTAAGACACACCTAGTCTTTTCAAGTCTGGTTTTTGTTGGGAGCACAAAAGGAAGGATGCAATTCAATACACGTGTTAATTTTGACTCGCAAACCGACTGAACGGTAAGTTATTCTACATAAAAAAAATTAAAATACATTTTGTTAGTGATTTAACTTCGTATTTTGGTACAAATGTCCTTACTATCCTAATTAATAATACATTTTTAACAATATGGTAAAACCTTTAACATAAATTGCAGGTGTTTCTATAAAATCATGCTACGCTTTATTTTGAAATCTACCTTCTACATTTTTTTTTAAATTAACCCTGTTAACCACTACCATTGAGTTACCATGTAGATATTAGCCATGTTTTAATTAACTTAACGATATCCAGTTTACTCTTAATACTGGTAGACTTCCCATTTTGTCAACAAACACGGCCAGAAACAGTCATATTTTGCCCTAACACTTGTGTTATATATTTTTTATTATGTCTCGATCACAGACATGCCATTTAGCAAGACGGTTAAGCAACGACCTTGCGGTAAAGGTCCGCATTCGCCATTCTCCAGTGGTTTGTCACGCACGTCTTGTAATCCAAAATGAAAATATGACTCATTATCTTCAACATAAGTCTTGTAAACCCGTATAATAACCCTTAATCAATTATATTAACGTAGTTGTACTTATTAATGAGCTTAAGTTTATTAACATTTAACAAAACAATATTCAGATAAACCCGATGTGGGGTAAGCGAACCGAAGAAATTACTAGGTACACTTTTTTTGAGCAAAAATTTCCAGTCAACAATAGCTGTCCTACTCTAATTTGGTGTAATAGAATGAGACACTTATAATCTGGACGGGCAATTATCCTACGAGTACTTATTATAAATGCGAAAGGTTGTGTGTGTGTTAGTTTAATACTCTTTCAGCTGGACGGATTTGGATGAAGTTTGAAATGGAGTAGCTTATAGCCTAGATTAACACATAGGCTACTTTTCATCCCGAAAAATGAAAAATTTCCCGAGGGAATAACGATAATCGAAATCTACGCTGACGAAGTCGCGGGCAGAAGCTAGTTGCTCATAAAATTCTTCGAGTAAGTGCAACTTTAGAGATATTCCATCTAGAACTCAGGATTGACATATCGAATTTGCAGTCTTGAAACTGCATAAGTAGTTTATAACAATGCCTAAGGGTGGTATTCCACATTTCCAAGATCTTTGTCCAATGTGTATTTGCGTCTCATAGTTTGCTTTAAAAAATGTGAGACGCAATGCACATTGGACAAAGATTTTGGACAAGTGGAATACCACCCTACCTCATGGGCTCACGAACACACAAGCCACCTGCTTGCAAGTGTCTTTAACATCCCGTGGCTTATGTAATTCATTTACCTTCTCCGTCCCATAACAAGAGTACTTAAACAGGGAAGTAGTAACTTTTTAACTAGGTGTATATTTAATGGAATATATTTTTAAAACTTTAAGATGACATTCCTAAGGGCTTCGTATACTTTGTTTCTTATGTCCTTTCCAAAGGAAGGATGTAAGCACGAGTTCCATTCCATCCATTCTTGGCCGCTTAGTTATAAAAATGCAGAAATCATTGCTATATATTTCTCGTGTCTCAACCGGTTAATGATTGCAAGACTGCAGTAAGTCTACTAGGTATACGATAATGCGATATTATCCAGTTAGACAGGGAAAGCCGCCAAGCCAGAGGTCAACGGCAATTATGATTTATCTTAAATCTGTAGTGGCCTACACTTAGTCCAATAATAAACTCGTTCCAACGGTAACAATAAATTACCTTGCGCCTTGATATTGTTTGTTTACATTATAAAAGTGATCTTTTGTCTTTTGTTTCTGGCCTAACCTGCCTATCAGCAATTCATCACTATTCTAAAAGCCATAGCATAAATGATTACGTCTTAGTGCCTATAGGCTAACGTAAGAAGAAAATACTGACTCCATCGTCCAGCACCTAGTTCTAGTCTTCTTTAGTCCTCGTTCAGTTAGCCTTTAAACAAAAAAGAGTAATATTTCAATTTAAAATTACTACTAATTAATAATTACTAATTCATTTCATAGCCAAACTAACCACTCCACACAAACCAGAAGTTTAGGTAGGTACCATCCATCAGCACTATTATGTTACGCAAAAAAAACAGCTATTTGGAAACAAACGTTATTATGCCTATTATCTTGAAATTGGTGTGAATAATTGGTAATGTCTCCTATTTGTGTTATTAATAATGCCTTCCATTAATTTCCGCTTAATACTTCTCAACAAATTAGTTCTTGTATTACCAATCACCAATTAGGTACGTCGAATCAATTAAACACTTGAAATACTCCTTCTTTGTAATCTTGATTATATTTGAATAAGATCATTTATCAGCAATTATTATTTACCGTAATATTATTAGGACTTCATCATCATCATTTCAGCTGAAAGACATCCACTGCTGGGCATAGGCCTCCCCCAAGGTTTGCCACGAGGACAGGTCCCGCGCGCTGTTATAAAAATGTAGACTATATCCCAACGTGTTAAGTTATAAATTAATAATATTGTTAAGTTAAGGAAAACTGTTTAGGGTGTCTAAGGCCGCAATTACACATGCAAGAAATAATCGACAGTGCCTAGTGGCAGTTACGAGCTCTTGCAAGTTTCTTGCTAGCAACTATCGAAAATGTCTCGCAGAATTTTATTTGCAGGTGGAAATAAGACCTTAGATGTGGTCAAATTCTTTGTGTTAAGACTGTTAAATGACTAAGAATGCCCAATAGCCCTCCCTTAAATTTGTGCAGGTTTCTCAGATCCATGAAGTTTCTGGCCAGTTCTTTAAAAATGAGTCCAACGTTTACAATTGCTATATAATTCACTTGTGTGTAGTAACTCTTAGCTCTCACTCTCAATGTTTTACTCATTCATTGATGAATGCTTGCATTCGTGTCAGCTTCACACAGATCTCAAAACATATTTAACCGTTGCATAAGCAAGAGCAACCATGCGACGCCGGTCCGACCGCTTCTAAACTGGTTGCTATTATAGATATTTCAATCGCTAATACTTTGGCTGCAAAGAATGTGATAGACATTTTTGTGCCACCTCTTGATTGTACATACCTTAAATATTGTTTTTAATGGGTATCCTATTTTAAAGTGAAATAAATAATAATAATATAGTTGTGTGATTAAAAAGTAAGAAAACTATCCACACACATCCAAACTCCTATCTATTAAACCACCGTCAAGCAGCAGTGTTAGCATTATTGTGTTCCGGTGTGGGCATAAGACAATTGGTGAAATTACTAGCATAGAGTCATTCTATCTTAGTCCTCAGGGTTGGTAACGCATTTGAAGTATTAGGATTGCGGTGTTGAGATTGTAGTCTTGAGAATTTAATTGTCTATGGGTCTTAGATACCACGAGTCATCGGTGGCTTGAGGACTCTTGTACCTTCTCATCGTTGTTAAAAAATACAAAATCTAATCAATATACAGAAAAGAGAGAAGGAAAGAATATTTATCACAATAGGTCATCTAACAGAAACAAAAAGCTTTACCCGTATTATTATAAAACCTCCGGACCATTCTTCAATTCTTCTTCGTGTTTATGCATAACATTTATTAACAGGATACCTCCTACAAAGGTTTCGTCACGGCTGAATCAATAATACACCTGTCATGGTGTATGAATTATTTAATAATACACAACTTGGCTATGAAGGATTACATGAAGGGCCACCTTCCAATGGCGGTAAAGAGGAAGCTCATGGACATGTGCATTCTTGCGAACCTCACCTACGGTGCACAGACTTGGTCTTTGACAAACATTCTAATGTCCGCTCTTAAGGTTTGCCAGAGAGCCATGGAGCGTAGTATTCTGAGCGTTAAGCTTACAGATCGCGTCCGAAATACCGCCAGACACCAGAAGGACTGAGCTGGAGATATTTGTCGCATGCCGGATACCAATTGGGCAAAAACAACCACAAACTGGATCACACACGAATTCGGGGTCGCGGCAGACCTAGGCGCAGATGGCGAGATCAGCTTGGCTCTTTCAGAAGGGACTGGCAGGAGGCTGCACAAGACAGGGATGCGTGGAAGGAGGGAGGCTGTTGCGCAGCAGTGTGACACTAGGCTAACAAATAAATAAATAAACACCGGTCATTATGACTACAATATTTTTTTATTTGTTAATTCTTAGGCGACTGATCAAATGTATTATTCCAACTTCAAGTTTAACACTGGCCTATTACCAACATTGTCTAAGCGATATTGTTATTAAGTCTACATAAGTTTGTCATCAAGTCATCATCCATTGATGTGAAGAAAAGTATGATATTTACACAGCAATAAAAAAACAGATTTGGGGGTGAGAAAGATAAATTTCTATGGTTTTTCTTTTTAACAGCTACGCGATTAATTGCTTCACAATCCTCTTGTGTTACTTTGTGCAACCAGAGTTACCATTGGTAAATAAGGTCGATCTTTGCACGAGCACTCAAGTCGTTAATTCTCAACAGGATTTTTTAAAAGGTGTTCTGAAAAATATCACGCTTTGTCTCAAAACATGTTTTTTATTGTTAAACAATTTTTGATTATTATTTACTGAGAAAATAAATAAACAAATTTGTGCTAATTTCTTAAGAGCTTAAACACCACAATGGTCCATTCTACTTTACAACTAGTGCTTAAAAAATAAAACGCGGTTAAAAACAAAATGACTTCATTCTAATCACTAGTCCAAAACGGTCGCAGTAAACACTGATAATATTCAATAAAAAAATCTCAGTAGATTAAAAAAAGCCTCAACATAAAAGCCTATTTTTTTATCAGAACACATTTTCAAAAACATCCTGTTGTTAATTAATAACTTTTTACTAACACGCATGTTGTTCAATCAAATCTTTAGTTAAATTACTTGTTAACACCTATTAGCTTGTAGCTTAAGTTAGGTTAATCAATCGGCAAGAAACTTGTTTTAGCTAAGGAGATAGGAACGCAGACGGACAAGGAAGGACTGGATGTTTGACTTAAATGGTGATCTGCGTTCACTTTTCTTGGAAGTTTTTAATCAATTTTGTTTGTAAATATTTCCAGTATCGTGAGACAATATTTAAAAGACATAAGAGTACAAAGCTAGGAGCCTCTTAAACATGGTACTATAGACGGCACTTAAGCCCCGGTTGTCTCGTAGGAAATTGACTTAAAGTTAAATTTTCAAGTTAGTATATTGGGGGAATTTGCGTAGGCAGACCAGGTGTACCTAGGGCCCGTTCCAAAAAGCCACACAGCAACTCCGCACTCTGCACTTTGCAAATCCACGATAATGCAAAGTGTAGAGTAAACGTGTTCCAGAAAACACTGCGTAATTTGCAAACTCTGCAAATAATCTTTTCCTAAAAGATACTTTGCAAATCCACAAATCCACACATTGTATTGCCTCTTCAACTTTGCGATTGTCTTGTGGAACAGAAATACTTTGCAAATCCACAAATCCACACTCTGCATTTGACTCTGTCTCTCCAACTCTGCAATAGCTGTGTGGATCAGAAATACATTTGAAGAGCGGGATTTTTGGAGTGCAGAGTTGCAGAGTGGCTTTCTGGAACGGGCCCCTAGTCAGCCAAAAATGTCATATACCTAACAATAAGGTCGATAAAAGTACACTATCGCGCATGTCCGAAATTTCGTTTCCCAACTGTTTCAATTCGAAAATTCATCAGACAGAAACACTTTTTTATTCAGAATCCATTAAATTCAAAAATGTTTAAATATATATACCTACCAGGACTGATAGGTTATTTGGGTAAGGTTTGTCGTACAACAATCCTGGAAATTTAAACTGCTTCAAAAAAATGTATTTCAAAACTATGCAAATTCAAGCAAATGAAACAATTGGGAACAAATATTCCAAATTATTAAAGGTAACCATCGATGAGATGCATCTCTCGATTTTAACGATCGACTTTAGTGACATTATGTTCTCCTAAAAGTGTACTTAGTTTTTTAATGATTTGTAGACATTTATAAGTAATTATAATACGTACTACACAGCAGCAGTGACATGCGTGCATATTTTATAAACGTGATTAAACTGAATAAAGAGCACACAGTCAATCAACAGGTTATCTGTAGCACATAAGATATGCACTCAGCTCAAGGCCAGACTGCATTCTTACGGCTAAACCGAAGAGCGATTGCAAATGTATAACCTCAAATGATGGAACTCCGGAACAATATTCACATGCTTAGCTTAGACTTGTTTAATAATGACACGGTAAAAACAATATCGTCTTTGACTTGGTATTGTTTTTAACTCGGCCGCCATTACTGTCAAGTAAAGAGTTATGAAAACGTTGACAAATACAATACCAGATCAAAGACTATACTATTATTACCGGTGTTGAACAGAGGCCCATAGGGCCTTATTCTACGACAGCAAACAATATCGCTAATGACCTGTTATCGTGTTGTCAACGTTTTGATAGCTCTAATTTACTTGACTGTAATGGCAGCCGAGTTAAAAAAAATACTACAACACGTCAAAAACAATATAGTTTTACATCGTAGAATAGAGACTTGGTCTATTGAATGCACCGGAAACCTGGAAACACAAATGGTTTTAATGCCTTACCAAGAAGGTTGTTGTTCCACAAGTTTACTTGCTAAAAATGACTCATACTACATTTCTATCCCACTTTCTATGAATCACCACATTGCCAAATACCAAATGGAATAACCAGAACTTGCAACCTGTGCTATTACCGCTAATACATGCTTTTGTAAATTCAATACCCCAGATGGTACCTAAAGCATTGTTCTGAACAAAACGCTTTCGTTTTCTTTTTTCTTCGCCATTCGGGACAATACCATGTACAATACCGACTTCATGAATAGCGTTACCAGAAACGTTTGTAGGTATTGAGTGGTCATCAAAAGATGTTATGCAATTCTGCGGTAAGAAATTTGTGTATTAAAAGAAAATGAACAGTTTTGATATCACTGCTTCGAGATTCTGCGTAAGGGCAAGGGAAGATGGTGAATGCGTGGCCATCCTTAAAGATTAAGGCCGTACTCAAGAGTCGGTTAATGAAAAAATGTCAGCGGCGGCGGCGTGAAATCGGCGTGAAACCGGCGCGGCGCACATGTCTAATGATGGTAATGATTATGGTACCTACAAACCCTCAAGAAAAATAACAATCACTAAAAAACAGTCAAGTGTGAATTGGGCTTGCGCTGATTCGATTAGAAATCTAATTCACATCGGAATATAATAATACTTATGAATATAATAACTGAGCGGCGGTACGGAATTCTCGGTGCGCGAGTCCGGCTCGCATTTGACCGGTTTTTGTTCATTGACGCAAATGTGCGTCATAATGATTTAGGGTAATAAATAACATTATTCATAGTTAAGTGTAATAAACAATACCTAAACAATATTGACATACAGGATAATTTACCAATTATTGTAAAAATGCGATGACTGCCAGTTTAAATTATTATTTATATAATAGTCTTTTGTCGGGTGGCAATAAGGTGCGCGCCTTCAATGGCTGGGTGATGCCGCTGGTCACATACTCCTTTGGCATACTAAGGTGGACTCAGACTGAGCTGGACGCCCTGGATAGGAGGGTCCGTCTATTGCTTAAATAACATGGCATGTTGCACCCACGCTCATCTATTATGAGATTGTACACCCCGAGGAAATGTGGAGGTCGAGGCATGTTAAATGCTGAGAATCTCCACAACCGCGAGGTGTGCAATCTCAGGGATTATTTCCTTAGCAATGAGTGTGGGATGCATCGTGATGTGGTTGCAGTAGACAAGAGCCTCACGCCTCTTTCCTTGATAAACGAGAACTGGCGCAAACCAACGGTGTTGAGCACTAAAGACCGCAAGAACGTATGGAAGAGCAAGGAGCTAGCTACACGGACGCTTCTACCGGGCCCTAACAAGGCCCGACGTAGACTTTTTAGCGTCTGTGAACTGGCTACGATTTGGTGACCTCTTTGGGGAAACCGAAGGTTTTGTCTGTGCAATTGCTGACGAGGTCATAATGACGAACAATTACCGGAAATATATTCTGAGGGATGGCACGGTTGACATTTGTCGAGCATGCCGTTGCCCCGGCAAGTCCCTCAGACATATAATTTCCGGTTGTTCGCATTTGGCCAACGGCGAGTACTTGCACAGACATAACCTCGTAGCCAGGATCAACCATCAGCAACTTGCTCTTCAATATGGTCTTGTTGAGTCTGAAGTGCCGTACTATAAGTACGCACCGGCGCCAGTTCTCGAAAATGGTCGTGCTACGCTCTATTGGGATCGATCTGTCATCACGGACAGGACTATTGTTGCCAATAAGCCTGATATCGTGTTGACAGATCGATCTCAACGCCCGGCAGTGCTCTTCGACATCACCATCCCGCATGACGAGAACCTTGTGAAGGCCGAGAAGGACAAACTCAGCAAGTACCTTGACTTGGCTCACGAGGTGACCGCCATGTGGGATGTTGACTCGACTATCATTGTCCCGATAGTTGTTTCGGCAAACGGTCTTATAGCGAAGAGTCTCGACCAACACCTCAAGAGACTCTCGTTAGATGGCTGGATCAAGGGCCAGATATAGAAGGCAGTACTCCTCGACACGGCACGTATTGTGAGGAGGTTCCTCTCTCTGCAGCCCTAACCACCGGTAGCTTGAGCCCTGCCCAGCTGCCGACGCCACTCGTAGGTTAGGTTTTTTAAAATGTCTATTTTTTTGTATTAGTATTGTTAATTTACTTTTATATTTGAATATTTGTTATAAAAAACCTAATGTACAGATAATTTAATAAATATCTAAAATAATAATAATAATAATAAAGTTTTATTTTCAGGCAGTAAACCCATATTACAATCATATTAAAACTACAATTAATTATTTATACAAGCATTAGGTACACAATACCATTATTAACTACTTTTTATTCGAGTTCTGGTGCACAGATAGCCAATGACGATAGTTTGTTGTGTGTGCTTTGTGGGGTCGAATTGGTAAGTGAAGTGTCTGGCAAAAAAAACAGTCAAGAACTACTGCTAGTCGGATTGACAGTTTGACACACCGAGGCCTCGGTGGGTTCTGCACCCCCCTGCTTATACTTGGCCGGTTTTTATTCTTTGTTTTTTTTTCTTAAGGCTTTGCGCTACAATCACCTCTAATACTTGCATAACGATAGAAAAAAAATATTACACCCCTTATTATTTGGTTTTTTTGTAACGAAATTCGCCATCGTACCTGCTTTACACAGTATTCTGTAAAAATCAACGGGCTATTAATTAGGGTGTAATAAAAATAAAACATAGCTATCTAAAGATAGGACAGACGGAACCACGGACGGGACGGACAGCGTAAACTTAAAGGCTTCTGTTTTATACATATTCTTTGGGTACGGAACGTTGAATTTACAAACATCTGGAATTTTACCAATTTTTGTAAGAAAAGACCATAATAGAGTTTTAATTCTGACATCTATAGTGAATTTATCAAACCCCACATTTTACTCGTATCTATCAATTCCCTGCAACATAGTCACGAACGTTAATTTGTGACCCATTTCAACAAAAATATGCTTGAAGTTGTCACTGGCATTAGAGATGTCAAGTCGTTTGTAACTAACAGGAAACTCAACCTTATTGTTGTAGAACGCCAGATTGACTTTGGACCTAAGGTGGGTACCAAATTTAAGTTCTTGATTGTACATGGGTCTTTTTTCCCGCTGAGGCTTGACAGACGGATGGCCCGATCTCAACAAACGAGATGTAATAAGGTTCGTGTATGCGTCGCGAGTGTCACCTTAATAATAAAAAAGCGGTCAAGTGTGAGTCGGACTCGATCACCGAGGGTTCCGCATCGTAATTGAAAACCGGAACTTTTTCAAAGTTTTTTTAAATATTTTTCATCACACTTGCTCGGAAAGGGTGTTATAACACGCAGGCGTATAGGGCAGTTATAGCCGATTTAGCTCCCTAGGGAGTTATGAGTTTAGTTTTAAAATATAGAATCCACTCGTACATCATTTCAGACTTAGGAGGTGTAAAATCAGCCAACGTTTATTTCCTATATTCAAAACTTGGCTACAAACCAATTTTACTGTATAATTAAACTTATAGGATACATTTATCTGCATTATACCTATTCATATTTAACAATTATTTCAAAGACATTTTGCATTTTATTTTTTTAAATTGGTATAATCTGGCTGTATGTCCTGTCAAATTTAAAAACTAAAGCAGTTCTAAGCATTATCCGTGGAAGACTATATGGAAAAAAGTTGACAAACTCTTTTAGCGAGTCGAATTCATTTGTTTGATTGTTGTTTCCGAAGCGTATTTTGTATATATTTTTTCTCTACTTTTTTTTTATTTCCTCTCAAATAATGTGATGAAAAACATTGTGTGTATCTCGGGCATTAAGGGATTACAAACTCGAGTCATTAAAAGCCTTCGGCTTCTAGCGGTCTCTCGTTAGCAATCCCCTTCATACCGCCCTTGATGCACAATGTAATATATTACCAATGTTTGCTACGCCCGCTGTGGACTAGTGGTCGGGATGACGTCATTGTGTTTGTAACCGCTATACGTAGCAGTGCCTGTGACATAGAAATAACCATGTGGCGTTTAAGCTCTTTAGCCATTAGCAGAGATTTGTTTATTTATTTTCTCAATACATAAATATTAAAAAAAAAAAAATGTTTTTGAGACAACCCAAAATTACGAGGAGAGAAGTAATCTTACTTCTTACTAATTTTTTAAAGTCTCTTTGAGATTTTTTCTATAGTATTTTCTGATTAAAGGGTGTTTTTCTTTGACTTTCACGTTAACTACTTACCTAAATATCTTAAATATCATTCATTTAAATAACCTTAAAAAAAATCTTTGTCAACTTTGCAGCTTTCTATTGATATAATATCGCATAATTGGCCAATTCGGTTAGGTATTTCGATGCTAAAGTATGAGGATTTTTGGACCGCTAAATAGATAGATAGAAACATAGGTAGGTATTCCAAATATCAGTTCGCCAGCTTAAACCGCTTCAGACAAAAAATGATCTTAATAGACGGGCAAAAAAGTGGTAAATCGTTCCATTTTTCAATATTTGGTTTACAAAATGGTGGTTTAAAAATTAAATCATTGATATTAATTGACGTAAACAAGTGACTAATATCGGGTCCATATTATTATTTTTACTCATAACGACTCATAAGTCCTAATTATCGCAACTCCTAACGTATTTATTTCAGCAACTGTTACATTTTCAGGATTTTTATAAATCAAACCTAACCTAACCTAGTCTTATCTACACATTGAATATTTCAGAACTTCTGAAAAGTTTACGGTTTCAGCGGTATAAAAATTTCATTTTCGGAGTTCCGATAATAGGAGTTGCAATTTTAGTTGAACTTTGGCGCTCCCACTAATATCAAAACATGTGGTTGGGTTTTTCAACTAATTAAAATATAAAAGCAATTTCAGGTCTATGAATAAAGCGGAAAGTAATCGTAGATATTACCTTTTAAGTATAAACACACTGCGGCCAGTTTAACGCGAACAAAACATGTTTCATGTCCGCGAGGAAATGGTCATTGATTATGTAATAAGTACGTAGTTGTATAGGGTGATTGGTCAATCAGTAGTTCAGTACATTCATTTGAAGCATTGGAAAGCTTATTTGCAGTGAAAAAGTTCATGACCAAAAACACTACCTATTGTCAGATTTTTTTAAAAAAAGTTACTAATACCTGTCTAATCTTTAAAAACTCAAAAGCTACTCAGGAAAGGAATAAAAAAATACTCATGAATTATGGCCATTTGTTGTCGTCGTCGTGCAGCATTAGCAGACATAGGAATCCAGGGGGCAAAATTTTATGACAGGTAGGGAGTTCCTATATCGATAAACTCAATTATCGATGCTTGTTTTATATACTAGTGATCACACCAAGTTTTGCGAGTGATTTTTTTTTTCAATTAAAATTTTAAATATTAAACAAAATAATAATGTACCGTTCTTCATTTTACAAAACGATTTTGAAACTTTACTCATCATTATTTCTCTCCGTCTTGGCTGATAAATCCATTTCAGGTGGCTAAATGAGTTTTTAATTTCTGTGGAGGTAATAGGGAATTACATTTATTTTTAAATATGCTGTGTGACACTTCTTCCGAACAATACTTACAAAAAAATACATACAACGCTGAGGGCGATCACTAGTATAAATGGAAAAATCATCGATATTTGATTTTTTCGATATAGGAACTCCCTACCTGTCATAAAATTTTGCCCCCCTAAATTCCTATATTTTGAGTTTTTCTTTTCTTTTTTACTGTAAGCCTCTTATCGACACTGTAAATAAAATAAATAAATATTGTTTATTAGATGAACTAAACTCAACCAGTTCAAGTATGGTTTATTTCATATATAGCTGTTTAATTTGTAGAGACAAAGATATGTAAACTTTTGTAATTGTAACAAATGTTGCAACAGCGTTATTTAAGCATGTTTTGTTATCCATTCTGTCTTAACTTTTGGTGAAAGTTAAGACAATTACGAGTCATTATTAACCCGTAACTGTCAGTTTACTTCATCTAATAAAACAATATGAATTATTCTTTTAAACAACTCACTTTTCAATTCGTCAAATAATTACTACCGAACGAATTTAAGTTGTCCCATCGGAGCATTATTAATAACTAGAGGACGCCCGTGACTTCGTACGCGTCGAATTAGTTTCCCGCTACTCCCCCTACTTTAACCCCTTAGGGGATGAATTTCTAAAAATCCTTTCTTAGTGCTCACTTACATCATGAAAGGAACCCCTGTACCAAATTTCTAGTTTCTAGGTACAGTAGTTGCGGCTGTGCATTGATATCTAAGTCAGTCAGTCAGTTTTGCCTTTTATATTATATAGATAATATTAGAGAGTGTATTTTTAATTTGGTCGCAGTATCCTGAGCACGAAGTTGAGAAGTAACTTTAACGTATCTTCATCGAGACAATAGCGGCCTGCACCGTAAAGTTCGGACCGCGGGAAACGCCACGCGCCATTCCAATCTTCGCTTCGAACCGTACGTGTAAATGCAACTGTAATAGTAAAATAGTAAAAAAACCTACGGTTCGGACTGACGCGTGGAATGGCGCGTGGCGTTTCCCGCGGTCCAAACTGTACCGTGTAAAGGCCGCTAATAAGTATGTACTTAACACGTTTTCGAATAGTAAAGGCATTTCGAAAACGTTACGTATGTTTGAAATGTTCGCTCATGACCTCGTCGCATTGTCTATTTACATCGGGTGGACTAACTATGCCTTACATAGAACAACTTAAGATTGCCGATTGAAGCCGTATACCTAGGTATGATAAAAGCGGTAGTTTTCCGCGATCTGGATCTCAATAACCGTAACATAACGCATATGTGTCTCTTTTTTACCCGACTGCGGCGGAGGGTTATGTTTTTCACCGTCATGTATGTCCAGTTCTATGTTCCCCGCTACAGTAAAAACGGCTTGGACGATTTTGACAAATGATGTATCATTGGATTCGTCTTCGCAGCGAGAGTGTCATAGGATACCTAAACTGTTAAAATTGAAATAACAACAATGGCCAAATGACAATTATTAACATATGTAGGTATATCGACGACAATATAAAAAATGCAGTCGGGTTTTTAAAGCTTGCTTTTCATAGAGTTACTTATTGGATGTATTAAACTTGAATGTTCTTGAGACTGTTAAACGTTAAACACCATTATTAGAAACAAAATCCGCAATTATTTTTTTACTTACAACTTTTTTGCGTGTATTTGCTTTAAGTCTTTGAAACCCTAAGACCTTTAACGATGATTTCTGATTCTCCATCAGATCATTGATTTGATAAACCATTTCTTTTAACTAAATGTACCTATTGGTTTTAAAGTTAACCGCATTTATTTAAATTTGACGCTGCCATCAAGGCACGTGCAAACTCTCCATTTCACGTTCTTCGCGAGGAAGCACATAAAGACATCTCTTTTCATTTTTGTGTGGCGTGACGGGTCATCGAATTTAATAGCAAGTTGATTAAAAGAATTAACACCCCAGGTTCGAAGTATTATGCCTTGTTCACACCGCACGAAGGTTGAGTCGATGTTTACAAATAGGTAACCTGCTTCTCAGCATTATCTCGGTGTCTCAGCCGATTGTAAGCGCGAAGATTGCTGATCTCGGCTTGTTCGAGTCTGTTTATACCACTTTTACAGCATTTACACGTTATTTACTTCGAACTCGCGCATCGAGGATTCCGTCCGGCCACACAGTAGGTATTACTATATTCCAATTTCGATTTTGAATCGAATCGTCGTGAGCCCAACTAACTTGATATTTTTTTAATATTTATTGTTTTTCTTCAGGGTTTGTGCTGGTAATTATAATCATACCAGACGCTTATATGTTTTACCGTTTTTACGATACAACAAAAATAAGGCACAGAGCCTCTAGTGTTTTAGTATTTTTCATCACACTTGCTCGTAAATAGTGTCCTAATATGCTAGAAAAATCTACCGTAAATGTAAATCCAAAATAATACCTTTTTTTTACCATTACGCCCTATCGTGCGTAATAGCTTTTTTTTAAATATGATACGTGGACTCAAATTATCATAATACGTCAGGACCCCAATTCTTGTGCCATTCGATATGAAGTTTCATTCGAGATGAAATGTCAGTTGCATAAAATTTTCTGAAAATCTCGCATATAAACTACTGTCACTAGAATCGGACTCCTGAACACGTTTGACATTATCTGTGGTAAGTAATAGACAATGATGTAGTCTGCCGCTAATTTATAAATACTGAATATAAACTGTGTGATTCCAAAATAATAATTAAAAGGGTGTCTTTGTGCACATATTAAAATTTATATATCAATAAAATACATGTCGTCATCAGAAGAAATGGATAATGCGTCTCCGCCGGACATCACCAACGCGGCTAACATTATTAGTGAGAATCGTAATTTAAAAATATGATCTTTTGTCTGATTTTATTTCATTTCCTCGCAATTGTGATGAAAAACATTGTATGTTACACGGGCGGTAAAGGAAATACAAAGCTCGAGTCATTAAAACCCTCAGCCTTCGGCTTCGGGCTTCTACCAGACTCTCGTTTGTAATTCTGTCTTTACCACCCTTAATACACAATGTACTATTTGAACTGTAGTTTGCGTTTCCCGTATAAATAACATGGTCACTTACGCGTTCGAGATAGTTTGCTGCGGAACTTACACTCGACAAAGCTGTTTAAAGTTGTGACGGACTGACCTGTTGGGAACCCTTCATGCACGGAACCCTAAAAAGTGACTTTTCAATTAATTGTTGAGGTTTTTTCAAGTTATTTCTGTTGAAAATTAGTTTGACTTTTTTAAGGTTTTGGTTTCAAAAGACATCAACAAGTACAACATCACTGAATTTACCACGAAGGAAAAAAAACATTGCAAACGCAACAAAGACGAAACTAGTTTTTAAAGAGCATCTATTAGGTATTATTATGTTCCGAAATAATGGATTTAGCAAAAATGGCTTATTATTTTCAGACGCACATCGTATTAATTAGCCTAATGGTAACGGTAACTGAGTATTAATATTTAGAATAAATAAATAAATAAAATCAGGGGACAATTTCACACCAATCGACGTAGTCCCAAACTAACCTCTAGGCTTGAACTATGGGTACTAGACTACGATATAAATACTTATATAGAGAAATATATACTTAAATACATAGAAAACATCCATGACTCAGGAACAAATAGGGATCAGTTCGCCTTTGTACATAATTTGTGGCATTATCTATGAAAAGAGACCTTATTGTCCATGGCACTTACGTCGCACTGCGTCACGCGACGTTGTATTTATATCGGAGCATCGTTAATAATGGCGGAAGCGCCATCGACAATAAGGTCCCTTTTCATAGATAACGTCTCATTTATGTTCATATAAGTGTTTTTTTGTAAAACGGATTTCTTTTTCTGCAATAAAGTGTTTACAGATGTAGTGATATATCCTTTCACATCATATTTTCTCGGAAATGTTTGTATTTGTCATGCTACTTCAGTCTGACTCAGTAGTTCAGTACCCATCAACACAACGTGGGGGAACGTCGCATCGCGAGAGTGATAATTTATATAGAGTTTTCAGTTTCTTTTTAATAGTCATGCCGTAAGCATTAAGACCTGGGACACGTTTAGATCGACAAGCCTGTGAAATTATTTTCAATATTTATTTATATTTCTTCATGTTTACGTACACCTAATTTCTATATGTATATTTGATCGTGGTGGTTTTAACATCTCGATGTGATATACTTCAAACTCGTGGTTTGACATTTGACACTGATAACTAAAGTACTCTATTTTTTTAATACAAACATGTCACTTAATAATTCAATAATTCATAGACACGTCGGCATCATTCGGAAGTAGACGTGAGTTCCGAGTTTTCACGATGGGAAAGGATTATTCACTAGATCTGTACTTACTTACTTACAAATATTCGCGGTCATCACGTCATCACATCACACAAACATCTGCCCTTACCGGGTTTTGAAGGCGGGCAGGGTCCCTACCACCTAGGCCAACGCGTCGTCAGAAGTAAAAGCATTTTATATTGAATGTGGTTACCAATAGAGTATGGAATGCTTTGACTACTACATTGCTATTAGCCGCCTTCTTTGGTACTAAATCAGCAGTGATCGGAATAGGTAGAGTATATTTACCTAAAGTTCGCAAAAGGACATAATATAGAGTGGTTACAACCGGGTTAAATATTAATTTATTTTTCTTGAATTCCGGATTTTCGGTATTTTTAATGCTACATATACGTAATATTTACACACGGTATGGGATATTCTATGTTAGTTTGTGATAAAAGGGGCCTGTAACTCATTCCTTATATCTAATTATGTAATAGGTGGAGCATATTTACCTAAACTTCGTAGAACAGAGACATAAACTGGAGACTTCCTTGCTACTAGTACCAGAAAATACCGGAAATCCGGAATTCAATAAAAATAAATTGATATTTCACCCGGTTGTAACCCTCTATAATATGTCCTTTTGTGAACTTTAGGTAAATATACTCTACTTATTCCGATCACTACATCAGTTACAGTTCACGCTACATGATTATATTTGGGGATGAATACAGCATTGAATATGGATTCTAATAATTGAGTATGTTATACAATTTATAGCAGAGCAGTACTTACATATCTGTTTATGATTTAATATAATGCACATTGACATTCTTGATTCACAATAAAAATAATTATAATATTTGTTTTAGTTATGTCATTAGCGAGAGTGTTTGTATATGAGTCTTGGATGTTTTATAATTATGCGTTTATTATCCACATCAGTTTGTTGATTATTTTCGTAATACCTATAATCCTAGTAATACGGAACTTGGTCAGTTTGTGTCGGATTGTTTCCTGATACGTATGTTACATATAGAAATTTGTGACAATAGGCATTTCTAAATGCAGTCAATTTATGATAAAAAGATAAAATTTGTTTATTCAGTAAGTACGCTGCACGGGCACTTTGCCACGTCAAAAATCAACGAGCGCTTCCCAAGAGCAGACCACCCCTAAGAAGCAAGAAACTCAACAGACAGACATTTTCTTAAATATTACTTATGACAATGACACTATTTAGATTATAATAAAATAATATTCAACTTAAAAACAGAAATCCGGGCCCACCTATACCATATTTTTTGTTTAGTTAATCATTTCAAGGTCTTGAATGTGTAGTTTCATTTTCACAACCATAAGAAACGTTAGATTTTCCTTGGCTGCGTAACTTTTCCGCATTTGCGCTTAAAAACCATCTTGCGTCAGCTCTTATACAAGTGTTAACAAACCGTTGAAACTACAGTCGTTAAGTTAAATGGAATGTATGGCTTGCATGGCTTATCTATTAGGATATAAACCTATGTAGTTACTTTCATCTTACGTAGGATAGATCTTTTTTTTTTACCACACTTACGGATTAAGCATTGAGACAGCCTGCATATAGATAGATAGGTATAGCTAAAATACTTTTAAAATTTACTTGTGTTTAGGTATATAAGCGCCAACGAATAGAAGGCATTTTTTACAAGTGACATCTTTATACAAGTATTGATTTATCGATACGTATATGCATCCATTTTAAATAATCGTTCCACTGCTCCTAAAGATGAATCTTGAAGTTGACTCATCTACTCGATATGGCCATGTTGTATTAATGATATTTTTATAATTAATTTATCTTCAAATATTCATTCTTGCAAGCAGTGTAGTACGCGAAAGGTTGTTCTCACATTGACAAATCACAGATATAACTCATCTAAATAGAGCAGTTGACAAGCTTGGCCTTCACGACTGAAACTTTGTGGCAATATTCTTACGTTGTATGAATCTTTTCTTACTGCGGTCTGTTAGTAACGGAATTACATGGATTATAATTTACCAGCTGACAATACATTTAAAGGAAATATTCCTTGGATACCCTACGGGTACACTAAGAAAATATTTCTCTAAAATCGATCCCAAACAGGACGAAGTTGCAGAAACGAATTCTAGGAAGCATCGAAGAAAAGGAAGCGCTGGCTGGTTGATTTTTGAAGTCTCAAAGTGCTCGTGGGGCCTAGCGGACTACCTGTTTAATAAACATATTTAATCTATTTTTTAAGCGTATGTAGTTTTACGTTTTAATTGTATTTGGTTTCCAAGTACAATCTTGGTTATCAGAACTAGAATTTGAACGTCAATAACTAATTGATTATTGACGTTCAAATTCTTTTCTAATGAGTCTCTCTTCCTGGCTATTATCCCAACTGGTGGCGCCAAATGTGGAAAGGTGACTCCTTTCGTTATTTTGTAGCTCCACTTCGCTTTGCTCTCAACAACGTTTTTGAACTCCGGACTCTCTATTATGTTTTTTAATTATGGTAAAGATAGTGAGCGGGGCTTGACACCCATGGATTTGCATAATGTAATGTAGTTTGTAGGTAATATTACACTACATTTTGGGTCCGCTTTTCTATCTTCGACTGAAGATAGAATGTTGTAGTGCTAAGTTTCCACAGTCAAGTCTCTCTTTACATAACCACAACATCGCAGCCTACTCTCTTTAATCAATGTGTGCTACTAAGTATAGGTCTTGAACCTTTGTAAGCTTTACTCTGATGCGAGGCGATGAGGTGTGGAACCATTAATCTTACTATTCACTTCTCAAGTTGGCGTGGATTCCGTGATTGCGGGTGGTCTACCTCAAGTACTCGTACTGGGTCTAATCGGACAATCGCTTCCACCTTCCCTACTAAGGTAGTTCTGTCGACAAGCAGCCATGTTTTCTTCGTGATATCGTGCTTAGGTGTGGTTTGGTAGGTAGCACAACCTAGAAGCATGTGTAATTGGAGAATAAATTAGTCTTCGTGGTTTTAATTCGGTATTCACCACGCAATGACTGAATGACAATTTAAATGATTTTTTTTTCAAAATGTTAAACAGAACTTGG
Organism: Acleris literana; assembly: GCA_946894065.1. Taxonomy (NCBI): domain Eukaryota; kingdom Metazoa; phylum Arthropoda; class Insecta; order Lepidoptera; family Tortricidae; genus Acleris; species Acleris literana. The sequence goes on along the minus strand of OX335669.1, from coordinate 9,534,434 downwards.
CCTCTATTCTACTCGGGCAAAACGTGATTGCTTTTGCCATGTTATCGTATTGTAATGTTATAATATTCTAGGTACCTATAGTCCAAAGAAAATTTGAATCTTAACAGACATTCAAAGTACGGGACGAAAAATATCCAAGGCCTTTTTCTTACTCCGGTGTAATTTTCACCTTGTTTCGATATCGTTATCAGGTTATCACACTCTAGACCTCATGAAGTTGTTATATTTCACATTGTATTAACCCGTCTTACTTTTGCATTTTTATCGTTATTATCGTCGTTATGATAGAGCTGATAAATATTAACCTTAGGGACACAAAATTGCTAACGTTATTGTATAAAATTTTATTGATGAAAAGTTCTCACGTGGAAATGCTGTCTGGCAAATGTTAACATTAAAGTAATGTAATATTGTTAACACGAATAACTTCGTGTGTCTGGCAGGCTTACACAGTAACTAAGTATTGTATTGTTCGCCTCGCTATCGCATAAGTACTAACTTGCCCATTGTCCTCTATTCAAACTTATGACTGGCAACTTTCTCTAAGTTTCTTTAAACGATTTTGGGAGTCAATTGGTTATGTCACGATTTTAAAGAAAAACACAATACTTCTTACACTGATCGTTTTTTGTTCTCAAAATAAGAAAAAAGATGCGTTTACATAAAATCTATTGTTAAAGTAAATATAAGATAAAAATAAAGACTGAGGGCCCTGCCAAGGTGCATTGCGCTACCTAACGTTTCCATTCGATTCGTTTTTAAACCAATCGCGTCACTGGTAGATGACGTGATACGAAAAGTCACGTTATCATAAGCGCTATAAAATACAATACGAAAACATGTCAAAAGCTATATGGCTTTACCGAATAGAGTCCCGCAACCTACATTATCCCACATCTAGTGTGCACGGCCCGAGCGAATCAAACGTAACATTATGCGAGTGACCTCTGCAATTTGCCACCGTTACCTACTCCGCCGATTATAGTACAGTTATTCGTTAAGCCGGCTTGTCGAGTTTCGAGGTTTCGATGTATGTTTTACGATCGTTTGCTTATCGTCAGGTAAAGATAATTCTCATTACAAAGGTAACATTACAATAAGTAAGTTTATGACAAATAAATTCGCTGATTGTAATTTTTATGCGTAACCTTCACTTCGATAGTAATTTAACGTGTTTAAATTCAGCAGGTATACGTTTTCTACAGATCAGCTCGTAGACACCGTACTATTTCATTGTTTTAAATGAATTCTGATAGCGGGAATTGGTGTAATAACTACCAAGATTCGACCCACACAAACTTGTAAGTACTGCTACCTAATTAACAAACAGGTGATAAATACAAACTTGTAAAAAGTAAATATGCCGTATGAATGTGGAATGTGCAACCAGTTCACGTGGGACAGTTACGTTTTGTGAAAACCTACCTTTTCCGAGAAAAGCAAGGGAAGGAAGGTATTAAACTTAATAGCTACATAAACACCGACCATGTACAAAATAACTAAGACATGAGAAATATCTTATATGAATCTATTTACAGAATTCAACATTAATACAATTAAAAATTAAAACTAAAATTATTTAAATTAAAATTAAACTAAGCTACTCAAATATTAAAGATATAAATAATAATCACCACTATAAAAGGAACACCCCCTCTAGCAGGTCCGCTCGCGGCATGGTCCCCATGACACTGACTGCATTACCTCTCTGGATAGCTAGGCCAATCCTTTGGGAGAGGTAAGCACCAGCTCTAGGATCTCCGAAGGATTCTATGAGCCGGGAGGACAGGGCCTTATTAAAGCTTTTCATATCAGCTGACCAAGGTCCCATGGTTTCCACTGCAAGCGCCACAAATTCGTAATTATTTAATAATGACGAATATTTGCGACGCTTGAGTGTTTGGGCCTGATCAGCTGCTGCACCGGCCCGATTACGGGTTGACTGGACGTGGGAAAGGGCGAATGTGTCAACGCACGTCACGTCCCACACCAGTGCCCTACCCAGTTTCCACGGCACCAATGTAGCTCCGTCTGGTCGCTTGCCATCGTCTCTATGCAATCTTGCTGGTTCCAGGACAGCTGGTACAGAGGCAGTGGCAAGCGAACGACGGATCAGATCATTAATTGTGCCGTGACGGCACAAACGGCCGGCACTTCTGAAGCATGAAAGGCCATGTCGTCCCAGCTCACTAACGTCCTTCTTATACGTGTATTATACTTTTAATTTATGCTGTGACACTTAACGTCAGTGTTAATCACTTTAAATAAAAAAGAAACAACATTGCACAAACATGATAACATTTCTTAGATCCTTTCCCAATCTTTCATGTGCTCAGAGAGTCCCACGACTCAATCATTTCACTCGAAATCAATAAATTAATTTAGATCAGGCATTCTCACGGGTACCTCAATTAAAACATAAGTGTGTCGTGTGTTACGCAACGTGCGAAACTATCGCAACGCCATTGTGGTGGTGATCTGGTTAAATGTTGGCAGTTTTGTAATAGTTAGATGAGCGTAGGAGCAAACTAAGTACCGTTAATCTTTCTTACTTCGCCAAAGCACCTAAGTAAAGTCGAACACAGCAGTACTTCTAAATTTGGGAGAGAGTACGGTGACGCGAATCATTTAGAGCGGTTTACATGCCGCCTCTATTGTGAGTGAATAAGGAGCTGACATAACTACATGCTTATTATGTTGAAGCAAGATGGACTATGGAAATTTCTGAGCGTTTCAAGCGCCCGATGTACCTATTTCTAATTACCGTTTTACCTAATTACTAGCGATAAGGACACCTTTCGACAATTTAAATGCATTTGGGATTTGGATTCGGGAGCTTTGTTCATCATTTGGTTTCATATCAAGTTTGGAGTATGGATATTTTGATATAAAAGTATTTCTTGAAAAGTTTAGTTCTAGCACAAAGGTAAAAAGGTACTGCAATCTTAAAGATTTCTAGGGGCACTTTTAGAAGTAATAATCACCAAAATTCATTTAAATAATTCTTGAACTAAACCGCATGTCGGCACAGACAACTTTTGTGGCAGTTTGGTATTTATTTTCTTTTATTTCCATACCTACTTAGATTCTACCACCCACCTGCCGGCAAGGTAGACTTGACAGACTAGTTTTAGTGAAGTTTTATTCAATTTCGCCATTTTTTCATGCTTAGTCTGTAACAAATGTAGTAATTGCCACGCGCCTGCTTATTTCGTCTACGCTACATTGCCTCGTTCGTCATCGATTCGATCGATCGATAATCATCTAATGAATTCCACGTGAAATTATCAAACAGACGTCATGTTTTAAGAAATCTAAAGTCATGTAAACGCTACAATTTTAAACATTCTAAGTTATAGAAATACGTTGTCTCTTTATGGGATATCAGGGGATAGTTACATGGGGTACACGATGTTGTTTTACATGATGGGGTTTAGGACTTTACCCGTAGCAGGTATTTTAAGGAAGTATAAGAAAATGGGGGCATGCATGAGGAATAACAATGTGATTGACTTTTCCTACTGCCTAACGGTCAAGAAACGACTTTGCACGAAGGCGACAACGTTGGCAGGGGGCCAAAAATATATACATATATATACGACATACGTAGGAAGTCATCTCATCGCCGCCGTGGCAATTCGTGGCATGCTTTATACATCTTCATTCTTTTATTTGCTACCGCTTTTTGCCGCTGATGCTGCTTTAATGTGACATGTGAGTAACGTATTTTTTTGTGAAATCGCTCGTGGTAGTTAATCGTTTAAGAGTCTGGATGCTATCTAACATCAGAATACTTCTAATACGTATAATATAATTAGTTAATTACGTACGATTAGACCATTATTCATTTCTAGATCACTTTTTTACTTACGCTCGAGTATAGTAGCTTTATAACCTTAATATTACACTTAACAGCTTGGAACAAAATGATTATACCCCAATGCAGAAGTCATTACCAAATAATGGAACTAAAATGGTCTAGTTATAAATCTGGTACCGTACTTGAATCGTACACGTTTCAAACAGAACTGTGCCGTAGAATTTCACAACTAGTTTTTATTCGGTCAATTTGAGTCAATTTTTCTTCGGATTTGGAAATTGTGGTACAATGGCCCAGATTTGAGTTTTATTGGGCCTTAAAGTAATTGTTTTGTTATGTGTTTGCTATGATTATGTAATATTGAAGGTTGACTGCGTACGTTTTGTAATTGAAACATTCTTAATTTGGTTAAAAATAATATAATTATCTACGATGTTATTCTGACCTATCAGTTATTACTTAAATGTAGTAGGTATCATATTTTATAAGATCAACAAAATCTTACTATTGTTATGTTTTTATTTAGGGAGGCAGAGGAGCAACCCTAATTTATTCGGGTACCTGTCTGACATTTTGAGGTTGCCTGTGAGTGGTGTGACACAGGATAATATTATGACAAAATGATGTAAAATGAAAAACTCTGAACTAGGTGTTACGCACTAAACTTAATTACAAAAAAAAAAAACCTCGACAATTTTAAAGACAAAAGAATAGCTACAATCCGCCTTCCAAATAAGCACCGAAAACCATGAGCCAGCAAAGTTTTACGTCAAGTACAATTCACACAGCCCAATCTTAAAACAAATCTCTCATTACGCACAACCTTGTCAATGTCCCAAAAACAATGGCAACCCAAGTTACAAAATAACTAATTACAACCGATTTTATGATTAAACACGATTAGTTTGAAGCGGACCTTGTGGGTCAATTGAACCAATCTACCAATTACCCCAGTGCAGAGCTAATTTCTTATCATTTGGTTAAAGGATATAATTGATTTGTTTTATTGCTGAGTGCTAGGTCAAGGTACACCATAGACTGATTTCTTGTTCCAGAGATAGGACAATCTACCTTGTCATTAACGCTGTATTTAAACTTCAGTACACAATTATTTTTTTCAACCATAGTTATCCCACAATACCGGTAATCCAAGTTTCGACATCATCACATGACGAAACTATAAGGATTCCGTTTTTTGGCAATTTGGCTAAGGAACTCTAAAAATATTTGGTACTACGAGTACCTTTAAGTTATGTTTATTGGCCAAGAATAATTTACTATTGAAGATATCACTATTATTCCCGCTATTGCAAACATACTATGAATCATTAAATAATTATTATATTGAAGTACCACATCACTTCTGTCTATGTATGTATGTTCGCATCCTAGGAACTAAAGAATAGATTTTGAATGCGGTTTTCAGTCATTTAGACCATTTCTTGAAGAAAGTTTAAAACGCCCGCAGCCTGCCCGGCTCATCACTGGTTATTCAATAACTTGCCAATGCTGACCATGACCTTGATTGCAATCACTATAACCTTGTTCGCGTATCGGTGACCTGATCGCACTGGGGGACCTTAATTGAGAGCCGTTTAAGCTATTTAATAAAAGCGATAAACGGAGCTCTAGGTTACAATTTAGATGTTGTTAGGCAGTTATTCAAATAGGTACCTAGTTGTGCTACTGCAACTTCTCAAGCGAATAGATACACCGTTAGTCTGCCAGCTGAGGTTATTTGATACCTTGCGGATTCTCCGTTGCATATTTTACATTTTCAAGGCTTTATTAAATGTACGAAATAATGATTACCACTATAATAATAAGAGTTTTAAGGGTGGGCAATGTTACCCCCTAGGGCTAAAGTAACCAGGCACTTAATTAGAATTAGTGTTTTATATTTATTTAAAAATACTGTTTTAATTAAGAGCTAACTTGAGGTAGTGTCTTTAAGTCCTGATTTCCTGAAGTATTATTCATTAGTATTATTATCATGTACAGTTTTTTTCTATAAACGCGATAAATTTGGATTGCTTTACCCCTAGGGGGCAACATTGCCCACCTTTAAAACTATAACTATTTTAGTTGTAATCATCTTAAATTAGTTAAATAATTTTATAACTATATGAATAAGTAGCTTAGTCCTGATGTAGCATTTAAAAGAATAATTAAATATTAAAGATGGTTTTTGGAGTGGGCAATGTTAAACTCTAGGGCTAAAATAACCCGAGTTTACGTAACGAGTACTTAGATGTAGAATATGTTAAATATGTTTTTCACTTCTCATGCTCTTAAAATGTTACTTTTATCTCTTCACATCGGGACTAAAGCTCCTTATTAATCTCTAGGGATTAAAGTTTTTTTTTTAAATTTACATTGAAAACCCCTAAACAACCAATCACGGTGTTTGTGAATGGAGGAGGATTATCGCCATTTTCGGTGATTGTGTATGGACCATTTTTAGGCCGTGGAAATAACCTCAAAATGACAACTGTGCAAAAATATTTAAAACAATACGATTTAATTTCGTGAACGTTACGAATATGAATCGATTCAAATATTAAGGATAATTTTATTTTATTAGGCATGGTCCAAATAGTTTTCAAGCTTGTATCTGTTGGCTAAATATGCAAGCATTTGTGTCACTTTACAAAAACTGACAACCGCGAAACAAATTTGTCAGAAACTTTTTTACATATTTTGTTAAATATTGTAATTTTTTATAGAACGTCGTTTTTCTCCTCGCATTCAAAGTGAAAAGTATAGTGTTTAACGCGAGACTAAACAACCATAATGACACTCGAACGCTCGCTCGCTCGCTCGCGTGGCTAAACATCTCATGTCATTATGGCTTGTTTTAGTCTCTTGTTGAACAATCTACTATTTTTAATTTATCTATAATCGGAATGTTTGCTTGTTTCAGAAACCATAAGATGGAGTTGCGGTGGTCCCTTCTCGTCCTTTGGGCGGCGTTCGCGTGGACCCCAGGTTCGTAAACACCATAATCTTAGGTAACGTTAGAATTTTCTTAACTTTTTTTTACGAATACTGTTCAAATGTCTTGTGCGAAATCGCCTTAAAGTGTTGTGGCCCTATAAATATTTTGCATTAAAAAGTTTATCCACCAAAAAAGCATGAACATTACAGAAACAATTGGTACCACACTAAGCTTTGCATTTTGAGAATGTTATCGTTATCGAAAATGTACAGGATTGACGTAAGCTGCCAGACGGTTGCGTCGAGCGCCAGTTTTCGAAAATCGTTTACGTTAGCGTTATGCATCTTGTCTAGCTTCGGACCAATTGCCAAAATTGAAAAGAATGCAACAATTACTTAAAGCAGTGTACGTTTTCTTCACCAAATAACGATTTTGACGTAAACGTCTGACTCACAACGTTAACTTAAATAATTGTGCTAATTGGAACGAAATGCTCAGAACAACGCAAGAATTACAGCGTGAAACTTTCTCCGAAGACGCGGCTGACCGCAGGGAATTATCTTGTGGTGTCCAAAACAGTAACTCGAGGCCGTATTACAAAGTGTCAAAACCTACAAAGTAGTCAGTAAGAGGGACAGGGATATGTAACTGCTATAGCACCGTCCTTTTCCCTATCTGAAATTAGTCAGTTAATGTGTTAATGCGGCCCATGGTCATTTATGTCGAAAATTACGAGTATTAAGAGTCGGTTTCCGTCTCTCTTGTCGTTTTTCGAATCCCACAGTTATGTTAAATACGAGCGACATTCTGTGTGTCAAACTAGTTTATTTATGAGTTTGTTTATAGCTTCTTTTTAACATATTATTTTTGATTATTACCGCTATGAATCAGTGTGTGAAAAGTGTTGAAATGCCATTAGTGTAATACATTTAGCGTCATTATTCAGTTTTCATTTATTTGGTTCTTGTTTTCATTAAATGGTGTTCTTCAAAAGTCAACTGTGAAAACAATCAGTCAGTTGTTTAACATGAAGTACTTATCCAGTGATTTAGCTGCGCAACAGACTTCCTAACTGTAAGCCATGCAAACGCGAAAAAATATAAATACTCTGTAACAATATTTCCAGGTTCAGCGAATACGCAGCCAGCCCTAACAGATGACATGAATAATCACCCCATGTCAGAAAGCACGCCTGTGGGAACAGTGGTGTACACGTTGAAGGGGGCAGACCCTAACGGGAGACCAGTAAGTAGAAGATAGAGATAGTTTAGTCAGCTAATTTTGACTGAGGATAAAACGTACTTACATGCTTACTTATAGCAAAAAAAAAATTACGCAAAATCGGCAGAAGGCCAAGATTCACTTCCAGGACATACAAGATTTTACAAATTAGGCACTGTGTTGAGTAGACATAAGTACGGACTCAGGGCACTCAGGGGCTCAACAAAATAATCTTTAAGAAATGCTTAAACGATTTCTAAGATGGTCATTGTTAACTAAGCCTGCGCGCTGCTTATGATAATTAAGGGCTTCCATAGCAGTCAGAACCAACAGCTACAAGCTGTCGTTTTTGGGCGATCTGAAGTTTCAATACAACATGCTGGTCAAGCAAATCGTCCTTAAAGCCCTAATATTTAGGCATCTTATAATCTCGGGCAGACAAACTCTCCAAAACAAGGCGAAGTTGGATAAATTTACCAGCCGTCGTTTTGGGCCCTTGGCACAACCGTGATACAACTGTGTGGACATAAGCAAAACTTAAATTTATATTACTAAAAAAATTATAATTTTTCAGGTTAAATTTGGTTTAGTGGGAACAGACAAGTTCTCCGTAGACCCCGTCACTGGGGCCGTCACTCTAGTCCAACCTTTAGATAGAGAGGTAAGCATATCTGCTGTTTACTTATCTACAAGTAACGTAATCACTGTAAGGAAGTTACCACACCAATCGCTCAAGCGTCGGCAATGGCATGGATCGACGTTTTTCAATCTTCGATCTACTTTGACTAATCGAATATGCTGACTTTGGCTGATCGATCAGCCATCGGTCGACACCTAACCCTTAATCGATGGACGATTGATAAGAGTAATCAAGCCAAAATATGCAATGCAACACTTACTTTTAACAATTTGAAATAATTTTATTATTTTATAATTTTTAAAGTGTTCTAACTAAATGTTTTGCGTCCTTATGTATCTATTAAATATTTTTCAAAGTAATTGTGAATATCATTGACATTTCAGGTAAATGATACAATAAAATTTCTCGTTTCGATAAGAAATGAGGATAATGAAGGCCAAACAGAACCTGTCACAGTCATAATATGGGATGAAAATGACAACCCGCCTACGTTTAAGAATGTAAGTAGAAATCACACGTATATACCCTTTATCCTAGATATGAAAGTAAAGATATTGGCAAGGCAGTTTAGAAGTTTGTTATCTAAATCTGCATTTAGTAATTGATGATCAGGATTCGACATAAATTTTCTTTTTAAAGACCACTTTAACAGGGGACTCGTCTTTAACACGGACGAAGTCACAAAACCAACGCGGAGTTACATCACACAGTCTAATAAACGTGATTGAAGCATTACTAAATTCAATGTTACAGAGTCCTTATGAAATCGACGTACCCGAAGACGAAGAGATTGGCAAAACAATTCTTCAAAACATCGTGGTGGAGGATCGAGATTCCGTTGGTGACAATCTGGAAGTCGGGTGTGTCCCTAATGAACAAGTAAGACAAATTATTATCACTAGTATCAGTGTTCAAATTGTAGTGCTAAATAAAAATCTACTTAGAAAATAATGGAGTACCTAAATTTCTCTTTTCTTTAATATAAGGCATCGCGCTGCGGAAGGCGTGGCAGCTGCGGTTTTAGAATGCCGCTCCGCACCGCGTGCTCTATTTCATCCCAAACCATTTCTTTATACTGGAAAAACAATTTTTTTCTAAGGTGTTATTATTATTATTTCAAGTGGCCGGAGGCATGCAACATCTTTGAAGTGGTGACGCTCCAGTCATCAGCTAACTCCTTCTCTGGTGCTCTGGTATTAAGAAAAAAACTAGACTACAATGAGAAACAGTTCTACCAGTTTCAACTTTACGCTTCTGTAAGTTATATTTGTACTGTTACGTTCATCGTTAACCGCTTATTTAAGTGCCAAAACCTCGATATTGGGTCTATTTTCTACGGGACCTGGCAGTTGTCACTGAATGGTCGTTAAAGAAATGTTTTAATACCTATTGAACTTATTCCGTTTGTTTAAAAACGTGTGGAAATGTCACAACGTGACATACTCACCTATGTTATTGTTGCTGGACAGACTCAATTGCCTTGTTGACATTATAAAATAGTTTATAAATATTTGAATAGTGCCATAATGAGTTTTGTTCCAGCACTTACTTTATGTAAATAAACACTTCAGACATACCTTTAATATAATATTGACCTGTAACAAAACGATTGCAGTTTTCAAAACATTATCTAACGTACGACGACGACAACGAATTAAAATTTCCCGAAGCTACGCTTTATGCTGGAGCTATTTTACATTAAAATAATTAAATTGATATACACAGGATAGGTTAAATTTGATTTATAGCCCATGGACCCAGGTGGTGTGCTTAAAAGCATTTAACCAGCGTAAGAAAAGGTTGATTTGTAAACGATGTCAAAAAAAGTCGTCTATCAAAGTATTGCATTCGAAATTATGAAATATCGGGTTTTCGGATCAGTTTTTCAGATCTTTGGAATTATTACTTCATTTAATTAAATCTGCACAGGATGGTGCTCTCAACTCAACGGCCCCCGTAGAAGTGAAGGTAGTGGACGTCCAGAACTCCCCACCAGTGTTCAGTGGAGCTCTGAGCGGGGCGCTAGCTGAAGATGCCCCAGTAGGAACCTTGGCGCTGGTGGTGAAGGCTAGAGATGCAGACCGTGCGCAGCCAAGGGCGGTGTTCCTTGAACTGCTTACCAGTAAGTATACTTGTCAAATTACCGTCATCATTCTATAAGTATTTAGCGTCGAATTTACATCATCGAATACTGTTTATACTTAGACTACGTTAGCCTAGTGGGTGGTGACCCTAGTTGGTAGTGACCCTACCTGCGAAGCTACCAGTCCTGGGTTCGATTCCCTGTCAGGACAAATATTTGTGTGATGAGCGCGTGTATTTGTTTCTGAGTGTTTTGCGTTTTTAAATGTAATATGTTATTTTACTATTTCATGGGTGTGCCATAGAACGTAATTTTATTATCAAGGGAATTGACTTTAAAATATATTGTAACGAAGATAAAGTTAAATTTGGTTGGTTTTATAATTAGTATAGCATTTTAGATCATTTTAGATAATTTTAGTTTAGTACCCATCAAAATTCCCACTCACAAAAACCCTCTGTTTGTAATAAGGTGGGCCTCATCAGGAGAATAATAGTAATAATAATATATCAGGGGACAATGTCATGCAAATTGAGCTAGTCCCAAACTAATAATAATATAAGTGTGTTTATGGTTGCCTAGTACCCATACTACAAGCCTAGTGCTTGGTTTGGGACTAGGTTGTATGAGATTTTCCCCCTATATTTATTTATTTGTAGTTTAATATGTATTCCCCTTTGTAATTCTGAACTTATTTTTGTTTTTCAGATCCACTAGACTATTTTCTCCTGGACAGCACTTCGGGAGAGCTCAGAACAGCTAAGCCACTGGACAGAGAGGCTTTAGCAGATCCATCATCACCGCTTAATTTTACTATAAGAGTAAGTGCGATGGCTTTTGCTACGGAAAATAAGTTTTAAGTATCCGGAACTAATGTATCTTATCAATGCTGATACGAAAAGCTTCATTATGGCACTGTCATTCCGGCCCATAGACACTACCCGAGATCCTAGAGCTGGTGCTTACCTCTCAAAGGATTGGGCTAGCTATCTAGAGAGGTAACGCCGCTATAGTGTCATAGGGACCATGCCGTGGGCGGACTTGGAATAGAGGGTGTTCTTTTTATAATGGTGTCTGATTATTTTTTCTATATTTTAATTTTTAATATTTAAGTAGCTTAGTTCTTATTTTTATTGAATACGTTCAGATTTGTTTTTTAATTGTAATTACATTACATATTACAACTAATCATTGTCTTGTTTCGATAGATAAATTACTTTTATTCATCTCTTATTAAAAATAAAACTTATTTTACCGTCTCATGTTAAATACAGTTGGTAACATAACAATCTTCTTTCAGGCGAGTGAGATAGTCAACGGTTCTCCACTTGTCTCCCCCCTTACGTCATCGACAGCGATTGCGACGATTACGATACGCGATGTAAACGACGAGCCACCGCGGTTCAGCCGCGCGGAGTATCGTGTTGCGGTGCCTGAGAGCCTGCCTGTTGGCACGCCGCTTCCACACTTGGATATGGTCGTCACTGATACTGACGTGGTAAGTATACAATTATAACGGCTCTTAAATTATTCAAAAAAAAGAGATAGCTGTTTACAACCCAATGACATCTTGTTCAGTGGTAAGTTACTAAATGAAAGCGTTGTATTACATCTTCTTTCTTTCCACAGGGTTCTAATTCGGCGTTCAGTCTTCGTCTCTCAGACGAGACGGGTGCTTTTATTGTCGAACCGGCTACAGCCACTGGTAGTGCTTCGGTCACTCTGCGTTTAAATTCCACCTTGGATTACGAGGATCCTAACCAAAGGAAGTTCATCTTAGAGGTAAAAAATGATTTACTTAGACAACTCTCTGGAAATTGTGTTATCGTAGTGTAAAAAAATATGTGACTACCCACATTACCTTTTTCAGAAGCTATGATTGTTTCTGTGTAGGTATTATGTCATTTAACATACGCATAAAATGATAAAAGATGACTTGACGGTTGTTTCTAGGTGATCGCCGAAGAACTTCACACCTCTCCTAGCTTGTCGACAAAAGCCAGTGTTATAGTGACAGTGACAGACGTTAACGATAATGCTCCCGTTTTCGCTGATGATGTATACTCGGCTAGTGTAGCGGAAAACGCACCAGGGGGAACCAGGGTGACTGTTGTGAAGGCTACTGACAGAGATACTGGAAGGTATGACGTTAGCGCAATTATCAACCATAATATAATGTTTTACAATATCATCTAAATTTCAATTAGTGATTACATTAGGAGGTATTTTTTAAATACATATCAGCAACATAACTAACCAAGGTGCAAATGTTATACCAGCGTTTTTTATTACAATTATATTTATTTTATAGATTTGGAACCGAAGGCATAGTTTACCAGCTATCTGGAAATGGAGCTGAGCTATTCAATGTGGACAATCGCAGTGGGGTCATAGTAGTTGCTCCTTGTGAAACCCCTGGTTCGCCACCCTGCTTGGACTATGAGACAAGGAAGGACTATTTTTTGCAGTACAAGGTAATCAGTGCGCCACAAGATCAAGAATCAACAAACTGTTACATATTATTCTTGAAGTGTCCTCAAGCTTCTTTTGAAAAATTGGGTAATAAAATGGGATTCTTCATTAATCTAGGCAATAGATGATGATGGCGCAGGGCAAATGACGGTAGTATCTCTGCAAATATCTCTGCTGGACTCTAACGACAACCCACCGGTGTTCACTACCAGCGTTTACAAGGCCTCTATAGATGAAGATGCGGTCAAGTTCGAACCAGAGTTACAGGTACGAAACTGTAGTAGAAGTTTTTAAATATTGCTTATTTGTCAAATTAATCCATTTATTTGAAACATACTTTCTCATTAAATGTTACGCCTCCTAAAAAGTTTTTAAAGGTTTTGGTTAGATTTACATTTTCCATACGGAAGAAATTCCCTAATACACGTCAATCTTTCAACTCCAATGGACTTCATAATGCTAGTAAATTGCTTCAGGTGCATGCCCGAGACGTGGACGCGTCATCAGAACTGCGGTACTCCATCACGGAACCAGCAGACCATCCGTTCTGGATTGACCCGATCAGTGGGAAGATCAATGTGCGGCCGGATGCCGGAGGCGTCATGATCAACGATACCAGGATCGTGCTTACTGTCCTGGTCTGTAGGAAAACAATTATTTGAAATGTTAACAGTATTAGAACCACTTGAAGTATGGCGTTTCGTAACTGATGCTTCCTCTTTTGAAGTTAAAAATAAATACGTTGACATACACACAATACCTGTATATCTAGCTAAATATAACTGCAACTTACAAAGAGTTCTATTTCAGGCAACCGATGGGGTTCATAATACTACGTGTAAAGTGGAAATCAACATTAGAGATGTTAACAATCATGCACCTGTTTTCGACACTGATCGATACGATGCAGATATATCAGAAGCCGCACCTATTGGTAAGATGCTTAAATACATGCTGTAAGAAAAAAAGCCTAACGTTTGCAAAACCTCTTTAGGGTTGCTGTTAATTACTTAATAATATGTTGCAAGAACAAAACGATAAATTATACCGTACTTTCTCGTTTGTACTCGCCCAATTTGGAGCAATCTCACTTACGCCATATAATCAAAGTATCTACACAATTTTTTGCATTGAGAAATTCTGACGAACACTTTTTTTGTTCTTTTTAGGCGCTGAAGTAGCTGGAGTTCGTGCCACAGATTTAGACAGTGGTATCAATTCTGAGATCAAATACGCTATACAGAAGGGGGCGCTGGATTCATTCGCTATCGATAATGTCACGGGCGTGGTCACGGTGTCCTCTAAACTAGATTATGATAAGAGGAACACGTATAGGGTACAGATTATTGCTGCAGACTTAGGTGAGATTTTACTATTATTACATGTTATTTTTTTTATTAACATTAGATAGAAATGTCAACCCGGAGTCTACTTCATCATCAGTAAAAAGTAACGGCGTCGCTCTCCCCCGCTGGAGTGATTTCTGTCTCATTCTACGGTTCATCTTTTTTTTTACGTTTAAATTTATTTCATGCTCGTCCTTCTTATTGTTCCCCTCTTTTTATTTCATTCAACCTTTCTCCTTATAATAAAGGAGAAAGGTTCTCTATTCAAGTCACTTGTATAAATGCCATATTACTTGGAATTATTCTTCTAGGCATGCCCAGCCTCACTGGTACCACCGAGCTCACCGTCCACGTGGTCAACGTAAACGACAAGAAACCTTACTTTACTCCTTCCATTCAAAGAGCTGAGGTATCTGCTGATGCTGAACTGGGAACCGTTATTCACACACTAGTGGCCATCGATCCCGATATCACTGACAATGGTCAGTTGGTGTATGAACTGTCTCGGGATAAGATGATTAAAGCCGTAGATAAAAATGGTCAAGAGGTAAGCCTTACACAATTTTAAAACGAAATTTATTCACTCAGTTTGATGCATATTAAGTTAAATTTTACTTTAATAACTGAAAGTTTATTGATACAGAGAAATATGAACTATAAAACAAAGTAAAAATTACAAATTAAAACTAAAACTACGGCAAATTAATTTTTTTTTGGCGAAAATAAAACATTATAAGTAAGCTAAATACGATTAAATTAAAACTAAATAAAAACTAAAAAAGAGAGGGCCCCCGTGGCAAAATACCACAGATGCTGGCTGAAAGTTACAGATCTAGTTTAACAATTGCATTCCATAGTTTTTATGACATGTTCAAGTCTTATTGCTTGTAAACAATAATAATCTTAAAAGGAATAAACTAAAGATTGGCCGTGCAAGAAACAATTATATTTGCAGAAAGATTCTGCAAATATAATTGTTTCTTGGCTATCGTCTTGCAATGTGCATGACGTTTATTTTCTTTTTTAATTTTAGGTGTCAGACGAAGGTATATTTGGCTCTTGGTTCTCGGTTCTGTCAAATGGCAGCGTGACAGTATCACAGAGACTTGACAGAAGCCGAGCGGCCGTGCTGACTCTACCCGTTTCTGTCATTGATGCGTCTGCACCAACATTGCAGCAGGCTGATGGTGAGTACGTTTAGTTTTAAAATAATGTGCAAATGTGTATCCTTTTCGTTTGAAGCACTCCTCAATTGGAATGTCCAAACGAGACATTCAACATTCGACATTCTTTTTCCAGGTGAACTTATTATTGCGATAGTAGACGTCAACCGCTTTGCGCCAATGTTCTCCCAACCTTCGTACGAAGAGCAGCTGGTTGAAGAGCAACCGATTGGCTCCGTGCTCAACACCTACTCCGCAACTGACAGAGAAACGTCCATAGCTGCGCTAGTTATATCACCACCTAGCCCCTACTTCCAGATCGACAATGTTACAGGTACAACTGTTATTTTGGTGCCTATGGTGTAGTGACTACACCATACGCACAAAAATAACAGCTAGACTACACTGTAGTCTAACGTAAAGAGTTTAATTGCTAACGTCTTTAGCTTTAAATATCAAAAGTTTCTAAACCAACCGTAAAAATGGTCCTAATCCCAAAATTGAAGTAATTTTACCTTTTACTTGTCTGCGTATGAGCGTTTTGAAGTAACAAGGGTCATGTTTAGTCAGCCATTATTACAATTTGCAAGAAAAATAACATAGTATTACCTTACTTACGTGTTTAAATGCATTTAATTAATTGAGTAAGTTTCTTATTCCGCATTTTTTCCAACAGGAGTAGTAAAATCCACGCAACGCATCGACTTCGAAAAAGTACACAGAATTAACTTTACTCTAGTCGCTTACGATTCTGGTGTTCCGCAACTGTCCTCCACTGCAGCGGTGACGGTCCACGTCGTAAACGCCAATGACGAGGAACCGGTGTTTGCTGCGAAGGAATACGACGCAAGCGTACTCGAGCATGCTCCTGCGCACACCAGCGTGGTCACTGTTAGCGCTGTGGATAAAGATGAGGGTGAGTTAATACTGTCTAAACGGTTCAACTCTTCTTATGGCCTTTAAATGCGCTAGTTTTGAAGAGAAGACGGCGTCCTTCTTTTTTATACCTATCTATTTGATGTTGTAAATATCCAAAAGTGGCTCTGAATGCGTCAAAAGCATAATTCATTAGCCGAATCCTTTTTTAACTGCGGAGATAAATATTTATTTCCCAAATATAATTCAGGCCGCTGATCAAAAGTTTTTACTTCGTTTTGAGTCCTCTATAGTTAAAAGTTTAAAGTCACTATCTCTTTTCCTCTTTCTTACTAAAGAGCCATGCATTTACAACCCTACTCACAAGTCAATAGCGCTCACAAGCTAACATAGGTACTAATATGGATATTTTTTGGCATTTTCAGGAGAATTTGGCGAAGTTTTCTATAGTTTATCGGGCGAGCTGTCCAACCTGTTTAGCATCGACCCTCGGGCTGGAGTTGTTACTGTGGCAGAAGGCGCCGACATAGATCGCGAGACCACTGGCGACATTTGGTTGCGTGCTGTGGCAAGCGACGGTGCGCCACCGGGCGTGCGGAAAACTACCAGTGTGCCTGTGAGTTACCACCTTTTGTACAATATGTTTTGGACTCGGAGAAAGGTGTGAGTGTAAAATACTGCATGTTCCATTTTAAAAACTTTGTTGATATCATTGGGAATCAATTGGAGTTAATGATTTTTTCTCTCAACTACCTTTGAATACATTTTTATCTTCATTTACATAGTGTTAAAGTGTGTTAGTCCGTAATCGTTTTAAAATAAATGTATAGTTTTGTACACTTTAATTATCTTACAGCTCCACATAAAAGTGATCGACATTAATGACCACGCACCAGAGTTTACCCAAAGCGTCTACAAGGGTACGATTTCCGAGAACCTGCAGCTGAACCCACCAGCCGTTATCCTACAAGTTCTGGCTGAAGACAAGGATGAAGGGATCAACGGGAAGATAGAGTATAAGATTACAGATCAGAGTGTACCGGGTAAGGAATACTTGTTCGCTTCCTTTTATGGCACAACAGGAATAGACTAATAGGTGCCCGTTTCCTTTCTCAACCGAGGACTGAACTTATCAAAAATGATCTAATTAGTAGGGATAGTCAAATCCAAATAAAACTCTAACGAGTGGTCAAAACTTTGCGAGTTGACTCTCAAGTCAGCAACATCTACCGATCCGTTACGTACCCTCAAAAAGTATAACATGAGTTTACTCAAAATCATCAATTCAAAGATTAAACGAACATAACCGTTTCTTCAAGGAACCTTCTTCGTAAATCCATCGACTGGCATCATCTATCCATCAGCACCAGTAGTTGGCAACACGACTTACCACCTGACGGTCACTGGAACAGACAGCGCGGGCGCCGGTCTCGCTGCTACTGCACGAGTTGATATATCCGTACTTAGTGTTAACAAGCACAGCCCCGTGTTTGTGCAGCCGCCTCCCGACCAGCGCCAGCTTGAGATACCAGAGGTAATTTATTCGGCCCTTCTAAATAAAAAAGATGCATGCGCAATTTGATAGTCAAAGCGAAATTAACCCCCTGTCTTAAGAAATAAGGTCGCCTGTACATACGCGGTTATATGAGATATGCGCCCTTTTTCTGAGGAGGGCAGTATTGTAACACGAATAGAAGTTTAAGTTGTGTTTTGGTACCGACGATATTTTGTGTTGTTTTGAAAGTAAGAGCTTAAAAAGTGGTCTGTCACGTGTAAAATAACTAAAGCCTATTTTCATTTTGAACTAGCCAGTTGCAAGGTTTCATAATGGTTACCATGGTTACCAAAACCATGATAATAATTATTAATACGACACAAAAAATTCACTAGAATGCTAACTATAGTAAAAATATCACATAAACAGAAAATA
The DNA here is from genome assembly GCA_946894065.1 of Acleris literana. NCBI lineage: Eukaryota > Metazoa > Arthropoda > Insecta > Lepidoptera > Tortricidae > Acleris > Acleris literana. Next base: position 9,515,945 of record OX335669.1, on the reverse strand, counting down.
TTTGCAAGCCAGGGTTTTATTATTGTCGCAGTTTTTACTCACGGAAGGATAAGGTCTAGTCCTGAGAATCCTAACTTAGGCCTGGCATTAAATTTATTCTTAGCCTTAGTTGATATTATGTTTTTTTATTTTTACTCCTTTTTGATACCTAAGTTATAATTTAGGTCAATTATAACTTTTATCAGAAAGGTGTAAAAATAAAAAAAACATTATCTTGCCACATTAAAAAAATATCTAATCATTATTCTTCAGAATGCAGCCCAGGCGGATTACTTAATAACAACCATCAAAGCAACAGACGAAGACAGAGGTGAAAACGGGCGTGTTTCTTACTTCCTCAAACTGGACAACCAGCGCGTCAGCGAAACGCAAGAGTTTATCCTGGACCAAGACTCTGGGGAACTAAGGACCAAAACTTTCTTGGATAGGGAACATAAATCTGAATACCAGGTATGTAAAAATATTTTAGTAGTTTCCTTTTTTACTTTTTTTGTAAGGTGAGCCATCCTTATGGGTCAGTATCGAACCCAGCATTGTCCTCTTACTTTTTTTTACGAAATCTCTGGGTTTTGTGGCACGGCACGGTGCAATTACAGCTCACGTCAATTACAGCCATAAAACTGTTTTTTCGGGAAATGGGTACTATTTTTTTTATTCGATTTCCGTTTAATACCTAAGGTTTTTTAAACCTTTAAATTTCGTTTTTATTTTGACCAATTTTGGATTGATCACCCTGTTGTATGATGTATAGAACAGTGCTTGTAGCATTTGAATTGAAAACTTGCAGTTGGTGATAGCAGCAGTAGACAACGGCACGCCAGCCCAGTCCGAGAGCCTCCGTATCCTCACCGTGGTGTTGGCTGATGACGACGACAACGCTCCGCACTTCCTCGCTACACACCATCAGTTCAGCATTACGGAGAACCAGCCTGCTGGGGTCATTATTGGTAAGATAGAAATATTGGTGCTGCTCGAAATAGTTAAAAAAAAAAAAAAGTTTTGTCTTGTGGGTGGCGTACTTTCTATTTCATCTTCAATACATATAAAACTATTCCGTAACTAACTGACTGACAGCCAACGTAAAGCCTAAACTGCTGCACCTAGGAACTGAAAATTGAAGGGCATATTCCTTAGGTAATGGAACCCATCAGGAATAAACAGTGGGAACAAATTTTAGGCGTAAAAGGTCACAGGCGTTTTTTAGTTTTTTCCTGAACAGAGCATAGTTTAAATATCCAAATTTGGTTATAATGTGTTTCGAAAAAAAAGAGATCTAAAAAACGGAAGTAATCCTGACGCCATCTTTTTTTTACAGGTGCAGTAAAAGCTGTGGACAGCGACTCTGGGGAAAACGGGAAGGTGTACTACCATATCCTGGAAGGCAACCAAGAAGGCGCCTTCTTGCTTGACAGAACCCAGGGTAATATTAGGGCTAACATCACATTTGATAGGTGAGTACATATTTAACGATAGCTCAAGTAATCTCCTCGGTTTTATGGTGTCACTTGTTTTCATTTATTCTATTGTTTTATATTATTATTATTTAGAGAGAAGCAAGCAGAGTATACACTCACTATATACGCCAGCAATAACCCTATTCTGGAGCGAGCGACCGCTGACTTTAACTCAGTGGATAACAACACCGAGGGTCAAGAGACCAGCATCACTAGCGTCAAGGTCAAGATACTAGACGAGAACGATAATGAGCCGCGGTTTCCAGAGAAGATTTATTATGCTGGTTTGTTGCTCGCACTAGCTTTGTAGTGTTTAGTGATTAGATATGTTGATTATTCTACATCATGTCATGTCAACACCGTCCCCTACCATTTATCTCTCCTTTATGCCAGCATCATTAACTTTTTGTTCACTTTTATCTTCTTAAAAATACCATTTTCTTCAAGTTTTTTTTTTACTGCACCGAGCACATGTCGGACGTCGTGAAATAATGACGCCGATAAATAAAAAATATCAGGGGACAATGTCACACCAATTGACCTAGTCTCAAACTAAGCTCTAGGCTTGTACTATGGGTACTAGACAACGATAGATCAAGTAGTCAAATTAACGGAAAAAAATGGCTACTTTTTCTATTAAATTAACTATAATCACCCGAAGGTCAAATTTTTGAGTACGCTTCAAGACGCAATCCTAATCTTCTCCATAGTAAGTAGCAAATGAACTCCAGTCTCTTGTGTTGTTCTTTTTAGGTATAAAACAAACGGCACGCATAAACGAGGCCATTCTGTCTGTGGCCGCTGAAGACATGGACCTGGAAGAGAATGGCACACTGGTGTACATGGTAGCAGCTTCAAACTTGTACAAGTTTGGTGCCCAGAAGTCCAGTGGAAGTGTTGTGCCTTCACCGTTTAATATCACGCAAGAAGGTTGGTGTCATCTTTTAGGAATGTGCTATGACCTCGAAAAAAAAAGGCCCTATAGGCGTATGAAGTTCTTACACGTATACTGTCTTTTTGTTTTGGGCGGCAGATTAGCTCTGGTAGGATTCTTTATTATTTCATGACAAATTGTCATTTTTCGAGAATAATAATATTGTTATTCAAATTTCTGGGCTTTTATTTCACTTTGCTTTAGCCCATTTTGCTTGTTGTAATTATACTGTTGGAATTATATTATTGTACAAATGGGATAAGTAATATATAAATGAAAGTGGAATAATCAGAATAAGGCCGATAACTGACCGAGCTTTTTGTAACATGGGTATAGGTATTCAAGTACAGTATGCATACCTTTTAGTACCTTGTTCCTTTGAAATAACACGAAAAAAATATTTACTGACAATGATCGCAAATATACTGATGCAAGAATATTTCCATGTCCTTTATGAACAATGTGATTTGTGAAATTATTGATTAAAAAAGTATTCATGTTTATTTCAATAATGATATTTTCAGGAGTGTTGATGACTGCACATTACATGGCGGAGTACAATCAGGATAGATTTGTGTTGGACATCATTGCGCGGGAGCTGGCATCTCCACACAGAGAAGCCAAGGCCCAGGTTTACGTAAGTGATTCAGATTCCATTTGTGTATGGTTCGTGTGATAGGTGATAGGAATTCTCAATAATAGATGCCTTAAAAGTCTTTTACCACGAACTAACATTACAGCATTCATTTACACGCTACAAAAGAATAGTATAATTTAAATTAACTATCGGTCAATCAGATGTGGTGATGTTTACTTGTTTTCTGTTTTGTCAGACACACGGACCACGGATCTTAAAACATTGGGCGTAAGTAATTGGGCGCTATTTTGTCGATTGAAATCACATTCTTATGACTAATGCAAATGTTTCAGTTATGGATAACCGATCGCTCCTCCCTTATCCGTATGGTGGTATCCCGCGGCTGCGCGCGCCCCGATGACGGCGTGCGGCGGCGCCTCAAGACCGCCAGCGGAGCCCTCATGGTGCCAGCAAGGAAGCTACATCTTGTGCACGCCGACAGACTCTATGATGACTGGTATTTTTTTATCCTATGTACTATTTTTCTTAATATGTGATTTGTATATTGTCTTCATTTCTATTCTCAAAAGAAAATTAGCCTGCGTAGATAATTTTGAGCTCTTTGACTTTTCACCTACTTCTACTGCTGACTGTACAATAAAGAGTTTACATACATACATACACACTAATATTTCATAATGTAATGGTTTCCCGGTTTAGATGCGCCCGCTTGCTAAAGACGGCAGAACATTTGTTGATTACATGTAGTTGGCTGTCAGGGTGACACATTTTTCAAACGATCATTTTGTTAAGCCAAACGACGTTAGAATTTGGGGGTGAATGTAGTATCCCTGCTATTTTGGATAAATGGTAGAACCGGTCTATGTTACGTCATAACTACATATTATATACGCTTTTCCTAACAATAGTTTCTTATGTCCAGGTGTGAGATCCACCTACTGCCAGTAGACCCGGTCTCCTACCAGGTGCTGCCAGTGGAGAAGGTTCTGGAAACCGTGGATTCCAAATATGATGAGCTCAAGGACGTGTACCAGGAATATGGGGTTGAGACGCTCATGGCTGCTAGTGCTACTGCTAAAGGTAGGATACCTCTTGTTGGAAGATAATATACCTATGTGATTAAAAATTATGTCGTTTGAATTAGAGTAGGAAACTCATATTCAAAAAGTACCTAGTACTCAAGTAATTAACTGACCGAATTGTCTTTTTTCAGCTCCCGACAGTTTTGATCCGGCTTTAGCTGCGTTGATAGCCCTCCTCATTGTGCTATTCACCGGGATCGTCACGTTTATCGTCGTATGCGCATGCCTCAAACACTGGTAGGTCCATAAACAATTATAATAAATGTTGGGTATGTCTCAGAATAGCCCAGAAACCACTTTTTTTTAAAGTGGCATAAGCTAGTTCTTCTCCTCTTCTCTTGTCAACTACCTATAACCTCCCACTGCTGAGTGAAGATCTCCTTCAAAACGCGCCTCTTCCCTCTGTCATGAGCAACTGTCATCCACCTCGTCTCTGCGGTTTTGGTGATGTCGTCCGCCCAACGAGCCCTTTCCTTTTTTTACCTTGGTTTAAAGTGGTTGCAGTGTGTAATTTGTAACTTTTATAGAGTCTGTTACTTTCTTCAGGGTGATCCCTCCACCGTCTCTACAATCAAGCAAAGGAGATAGCCTGGCCAGGCGTCGCATCTTGGAAGAGCTTAGTACCACAGAAAACCCACTGTGGCTGGAAACAAAACTCCGGCCTTATGAGGAGCAGGAGCTCACCATGAACGTGTTTGGGGACCAGCCTGATCAACCCAGCGTTGAGCCCGTGCAGGTATGCTAAATCAATTGAGGTTTGCTTTCGTATAAGTGTAAGTAAAATGTTGAAAGAAGAGTATGACGATCACAAATGACTTTAGTCCCATACAAGTACCTACGTGTAAATTTTGCTTTACTTCACCCAATGACCATTACCCAGATATGGCTCGCTTTTGGAAATAGCCCTAAAAGTCCTAAGGAAAATTAGAATAGAATAGAATAGAATGTATTCACTTACGGCCGAAACCTATATTCAAACAGCGGGTTAAAATTTGACATTTGCCCATACAAAATTCGTCAAATTTAAATCTGATGGAAGCCTAATCTATCCGCGGTTTGAATATAGGGTAATAGGCTTTGGCTATTAGTTAATCTATATTAATTTAATTATCCATTTTGTACTACCTAATTAATCAAATTTCTATAAGTTACCATAAATAAACGAGAATTTTACGACAAGGACCTAAATGAAAAATAAGGTAATCAATAGCCGTAAATAAAGGTAAGCCTGGTTTTGTAGCTGCGTCGCTATTGCCTAACGCACTCGCAATCGCGATCGGTTTCAAAGCGGAACGATTGTTTTCATTTTGTATGCCGACAAGCCTTCGATTTTCAAAATGAAAACGATGGCTATTGCGAGTGCGTTAGGCAATAGCCCCTCTGTTCTGACTTTAGTGTTCATACCAAATTTTGGTTATTAACCTTGTTCTGTTCTATTTCGGTACAATAAAATAGGGTGCTTTGCAATTTAAAGGATTAAATAGTATTACTGTTGATAATAAGGTTACAAATATTATCGTGGATAGTATGAATGTGTATGAATACGTTCCAGACGGACAACACTTACGCGACGATTCAAGGCAGTCGCACGACAGAGCGGTTCGGCGACTACGCCACATTGGGCGGGGACTCGCCCACGCCTCTTGAAGCTGCTCTAGGATTTCAGGTATTAGACACATGAATTAAGTTTCTTTGCCATATAACCCAAGTAAAGATCGAACTAAAGCTACAAAAACTAAAACATAAGATCGCTTTCAAAACCGCAAAAAATAACTTTTTTTAAACTTGTAGGTAGGGTTCAAGCCTACTTTTGGTTAAAAATATTGTCGGACACCAACTTCAGCTTGACTGGTCAGTCACCATTTTAAATGAAGTTATTTTTTGAGTTTTTGAAAAAGGTAGGGTAGCGGTACCAAAGACGCTGTATTATAATTTAATGTAAAGTGTCACACTAAGAAAGGTGAGCAAGCTGTTTCAGTACTAAGTTGCGCCACTTTCACATTTGTAGTTTAAGTCGGTACTGGGCTGGGTAAGCAATGTGAGCATAGGGTTGCCTTTTCTTTTCCTGTTCATCCCGCCGCGATCTTCGTTTTAGTCTCCATCGGCTCCTATAACCACTCTTTTTCAGCATAGTTTAATTCTGGGTTCCTAGTGAAAAAGGGTATAAGTCTCCGGAAAGGGTTTAAGTCTAGTATTCTCCGTTCATGTATGAGTATATACCCTTTTTTATTACCAGAGGTCGGACAAATGGGCATCATTACTCGCAATAATGTGGACATGACTTCAAAGATTTTAATTAAACAAATTAAATTAAAATCTTTGTCATGTCCACATTTTTGCGAGTAATGACGCCCATTTGTCCGATCCCTGTTTATTACAAGTTAAGTCGACTTACACCTGTCTTCACTAGGTCCCCAGAGTTACAGTCTTGTTGCATTTGGCAGACGTTTGGTGTTAGCCGTGATTGTTACAATAGTAAAGTACTAAAACAGTGGTACTTTGTGTACTTACAGGGCAGCACATTCAAGCCGCCAGCGCCGGACACGCCGGAGCCGCCGCCCCGGCCCACTGCTGGTTTAGGCCCTCTATGATGGTAACTATGGTCATTTTCAAAGATTACAGTTCGGGCTTCTAGGTAAATGACACGTTGTTTTTTAATGCTCTAACAAATGTAAAAACTGCTTGACTACTGGTCATACCTAGTTATGGTCAGGTGCAGCTGGGTCCATATTGGCTCATATAAAATTGGTCTTTAGATTTTTTATATAAATAACGATTTGTGTCTATACTCATCATGTCTTCGAAAAATTTTGCTTATAAAAGTATAAGCAACATTTTTCGAAGACATTGAACAATAAAGATTGTTCATACTTTTTTAACTCGTAATCATCGCAACTCATAGTGCATTTTTTTAAGAAACTGTTACTTTTTGAGGATTGTTATAAATCTAACCAAACCTAACCTAATTTTATCTACACGTAAGATATTTAAAGTAAAATTCTGAAAAGTGTACGGTTCCATGAATATTTGGCGTTATAAGTTCAGATGAGTATAAGTTCCGATCATTAGTAGGTATTAAAAAATATTATGAAGAGTATGAAGAGTGATCATTATGATGTAAAATGGTATGAGAAAAAATTTCGGAGTTCCAATAATCGAAGTTGCAATTTTATATGAACTTTGGCGCACCCGGTGCAGCTCCCCTGGTATTCGTTACTACCATTTCCAATTGTTTTCTATATAAATTTGTTTTGGTTTGCTCCCACTGTGCCCAGAAGAGGAGAGAAAAAAAATCAACAGTAAACAATAGAATGCTCATTAAGAAGAACTAACGAATCCCAACTTGGTAGGTCTACGTTGTACAGCAGAGATCCACCTTTTCGACTATCATCAGATCAGCTCCTAGAACCCATAATATTGAATTGATTGACCAGATTTGACCCGGAATAATAGACATATTACGAAAGAAGCAAGCAAGCAGCGCCTCTATTCAAGACAGTAAAAACAATATCATATTTGATCTGTTATCTTATTGTCAACGTTTTGATAGCTCTTATTTTCTTGACAGTAATGGCGGCTGACGTCGTCATAACAATACCATAACAGGCAAACCACGATATCGTTTTTACCGCTTAGAATAGAGGCGCTGAAAGCTTTCTAAGACAGAAATGACTCGTACTTCGCCAGTAAAGACATTTAGAATAGAAATTCTTCGATTTTTTAATTTTGCCACGATACTTGTAATCACTTTTTATTTATTATATATATATTTTTTACAGATGGACTTCAAGCTTCATTCTATAGTAATAAATACTACCCCTAAGTTTATTGTAAATAGAGTCGAAAATACAGTGCATGTTGCCAAAGTGTTATAGTTGTTTCTACGAAGGCATATTTATTTGAGACTGCTGATATTCTGTTACCAATTTATGAGTTACATCAATAATACCTTGACAACGTCCATTTTAAAATGACTACGATTTTTTAGGTAATAAGATTTAGGGAAAAATGTGATGGACCGGAATGGTAAAATTTGCATGATTATGGTTATGTGTCCGTGGAATTGATTTAGAGATTTTTAATTCGTTCTTTTACATTCCTGATTTATTTAATTGTGTAGGTTTGTTGAGCTTTGTGGTGACAAAATTGTTATTTGTAGAAAATTTACTTAAAGATTTTTTTAAGTTTGTTTTCATGGATAAGAGTACGTAATACACCATAAAAACATTTCTAATATTGGTAAAAAGGAATAATTACGAAATAATGGAAAAAAATATTTGGAATATCGATTTCTTGCCCACTATGATACTATGTCAAAGTGACAATCTATCTTATATTTACACTTTTTACAACTTGACTAATTGCGTCACTTCGACATAGTTTCACTGTAGTCCAGAAATCCAATCGATTGGCCTCGATTTCGACACATTTATGTACAATACAACACATTCAAGATCAAAGTAAATCAGTTGCTCGGTGTAACATAATAGTATCTACTAAAATGCATGATCTTAGCCAATTGTTTTTAAAAATGTATTGAATTTATTATTACCTTATTTTTATTGGTTAAACTGTGTTTAAAAATGTCTTGAAAAATATTACTTCGATACTTAACTTATTTTTACCACTTTACATCTTACTTAAATTTTCCTAATTCAGTGATTTATTTTTTATCTGTTTAACTGCTATTACCATCCACATTGCCATATTTATATAATAATGTACAAATTCTGTACAAAGTCCACGTAAATTTTAGATCTGTTAATAAGGTTCTAACTGTGAAATTTAGCTGGTTGGCAATAACTAGGTTTGTAGATTTGCAATCTCACGTTATAGCTGTAAGATGTTACTATTTAGGATCCATAAAAGTCAACTTTAGATCTATAATATTGTATTTGTAAATACTGAACTATTTTTATACCTAAAAGTATTATTTAACAACGAAAAATAAAGATATTTTGTGAATGAATTGGTGCTTTTTGTGGGTTTAAAAATAAATTAGAAAATGTTACGTATTTATTATAAAAATATACTTAAGTTACAATTAAATATGAAACATCGTTACGTAAATATTAATTAAACATTAATCAAACAACAAAATTGTACTACAAGGTAATTTACAACAATATTTTTCAGAAAATCCTGTGGCAAGAAGCAAACGCTGATACCGATTTCTGTTTTTCCATCGACTCGATAGGCACATATGGAATTGGCATAAGCGAGATCTGTCATCAGCATACGACCATTCTATACAATGGTCGACTTTCGAAAATGGCTAACTTAGCGTTTTGCATCTTAAATAGGCCCCAGGTGTACTTACAAATACCGTTTTCCTAAAGCTTCATCCCAAGCTAATTTAACAAAGTCTGACTGTATCACCGATATAGTCCTGAATAAATAATTCCTCCGGCTATCACAGTAATACTAAGTACATTCACTAAACTAACATTTAATATGGTAACGTACCGTTTAACAAACTTGCAAGCATCACATTTAAGTATAATTTAACAAATCATAACCCAAGAATACAAGTTGAAGTCAGCATGACACGTAGACCAATAGTTTACGTTAAAAAAAAACTGCGAAACATACAACTACCTTTTAAACGCCATTGATGGATATATTCGCACGAAAGAATGGTTACTACGAAGCGACATCCCTTTTTTCGTCATTAAAGACTTAATCGAAAGAAAGGGACTAAAGTAAATTCGAGCTTCGATTTTCAAAATTCACGTTAACCTTTAGCTCTTATTTGCTTGTATATTCGTGCCGTTCTAAGAGTAGCAGTACAAATTATAAATGGTGAGTTAGACTAGCAATAAAAATTGCTGTCTTACTTTAACTTGAGTACTAACGCAAGAAGCACTATTATGCTGTCTTGTTCTAACTTTAAAGTTAGAGTAAGACAGCAATCAACTTCTGCAATTTTTATTGATAGTCTAAACTTCCCTTAACCTCTGCCCTTAACCACAGATAGTCAGAAACACATATTTTGTACTGAGTTGACAGCTGCCAAATTGGGCCATTTAGAACGGCGCGACTATACGTGTCGCAGTTTTCATTTGACATAGCGTTTAAAAGTGGCTGAAAATCTTATGACTTTAAAATATAAAAAATACTAATAAAATTTATATATCATAGCCTCGGGTGTAATTCAACCAGTTGGATAAAATTAGCTAATAATTAGTTGTTGATACCCATACAGAAGACCAAGTTGGAAAGGTTCCGTTATGCAACGATAAGTGCTCATACAATAATTAAATCGCTAACTTTGTCGCACAAGAGAGAATTCATTAGAAAAAGAATTACGTGAGTTATCATGTCCAACTTTTTGAACTCCACCCACCCCGTATCATTGAGAAACAAACCCGCGATTTTTCGAACGTAAGATTCTGAATAATTTTTAAACTACTACTATCAGACAAAGCTCTTTGTTTATAGTGTTCACGAGCACAACGTTTTATTAACCAACATCAAAAAAAAGAGGAGGTTCTCAATTCGGTTGCATTTTATTTCATATGTACCAAAATCTTAAATTTGTTAAGTATATTTATGTTGTACTTTTGAAACTTTTCTAGTTACGTACTAAGACAGAAATAAAATTCAAATTAATATTAAATTCAACTCAAATGAGGTTTTAGTGCCGACTATCTGTAGGTCTAGCCAAGTATTGCAGTTTTCAAAGAATTTATATAAGATTGACTTAAGCCGACGAAGGTTTGCTTGACATTTCATACATTTTGTCCGATTTCTACCATCGCTAGCTTTTCCAGAAGGCATTTTGGCTAGGCATCCTATTCTTAGCTAAATGTCATTATTACCAACCGTGCCTAAACTAAGAACAAATGACAGCAATTTGAAACAAATGCTTCTTCCCTTGACAAGTTTATCTATGGCACCTTGATTACATTATTAAAATAATAACAAAAAAACACAAATAAAAACTGACATCTATCGTTGGTCAAAATCGGCATCAATAACTTAGTTTTCACCGCCATAATCGTTAACAAATATGTGTAAAACTAACATTAACGAAACACTCTAACAATATTGGGCTTAGACAAGATTTCTGCTAACATTAGCGATTTTTAGGCGCCCTACGCGATAGATAACTCCAAGTTAAAGTCAATTCTATCAAGTTTGACAGTTTTCGAAAATACCTAACGGCCGCGATATGCTGAATGTCAAGGCCCCGGCGGGTACCTAAATACCCGAATCAAAAATTAATGTATTGGTAAAATAACCTAAAGTTAGCACATCCTGGCGACCGCGATCTAGCTACCATGGTCTCCTGTCGTGTGGCCTCCATAGGCACCTATTATTTTGAGTTTCCTTCATTTTACCAATATTTTCATATTGACCGGCAATCTACTGCAGTAATGGGCAAAATAGAAAATATTATGTAAAATATTTCCGCTTTAGAGAATTATTCCTTAATTATTTACTTCGAGTTGACCGCGTTGCCAAAGTCTGCTTTGTTAACCAGGACATGATCGCTATCTTAAAAAATGTTTTCACATGTTTTTTAAGCTTTTACATTGAAAAAAATATTTTGCTGTTTGGCCATGGTTGCCTGTTTATGCTTCATATTAATTTATCCACATGAGATCGTGAGTTGCCATCGCCAAAACTAAATGCTAGCTTTACATCGAATTACTGTATCTACATTTAATTTTCATGCACCTACGAGAAACATTCATTCTTACATTTCTAGCGCTTTGTTCGCAAAATTTGCATTTTAAGTTCTAGCCCCGAGCACAAGTTTTGAGCTCTTCAACAGCTTCCGCCGCCCTAGCCCTCGCTCTTTTCCTCAAATGATTCAGTTTTCGATGTGAGTGGGACAGAAGATCATGGTACGAGCGGCGTGAGTGCTGGATGTCATCGCGCACGCGGTTGATCTCTTGCGCAGCGAAGCGTCGCCAGCGCAAGACTCGAGGTGTCGTCTGTAAGCATTTGTACATTATTGTAGAAGCCCAGAAAATAAGGAATTGCCTGACAAAGTGGTGAAAATACGAAACACAAACGTGCAGTTACCGTGGCTCTCTAGGACGTTAATGGTCCTAGCGGTACGATAAAATACTGCAAATAGTCGTAAAGGCATGAAAATTGGAACGATTGATTTTTAACCGACTTCAAAAAAGGAGGAGGTTATACGTTCCACTGTATGTATTTTTTTTTTTTTTTATGTATGTTCACCGATTACTCCGTCAATTCTCGACCGATTTCAAAAATTTTTTTTTGGTTTGATAGAGTATACTTCCGAGGTGGTCCCATTGTCACCAAATCTGAATCTGATGAGGGGATCAGTGAGGAATTGAGGGAACTCCTCAAATATTGTAGGCAAACATATAGCGATTTTAGTATTTTTAGTAACAAATCCAGCATTTGCGTTCAGAAAGTATGATTTGGTGAAGTGGAACTGATGATGAAGACCACAGATGGCCACCGGAACTCCTCAACGGTACCGATTTCAAGGGTGACGGTAAGATATCTCGATTAAGATAGTTGAGCGACTACAACGAAGAATATTTACTTGTTCAAATATGACTATGACTTTCCCGCGGCGTTGCTTGCGGCGCGCTTGATATAAGTTAAAGTTTCATTTCAACTAAGAAGTGGGACTACGTAACGACGTATTATGATCACTAAAAAGTATAAAATAAAATAAATGTTTAAAAAAAACAAAAAACCGCCTTCAAAAACGCAAAAAATAACTTCTTTTAAATTTGTAGGTACCTAATAGGTTAGTCCAACTGAAGTCGGCGACCACAATATTTTCAACAAAAAAGCCGACATCAGTCGGACTAACCTATTAGGTACCTACAAATTTAAAAGAAGTTATTTTTTGCGTTTTTGAAGGCGGTTTTTTGTTTTTTTTAAACATTTATTTTTAGGCTATAAGAATCAATTTGACCCGCAGCACGGAAAAAAAAAACAAAAACGGAGACGAGTTATGACGTCATGTTTATTTGGTATGGGAGAAAATATATATGTCTGAAACCTATCGTGTGTGGTATCATATGAAATTGCTTACGAGTACTAAGCCGATTCTAAAAATATATCACATCATTATATTTCAGTCACTTGTTTTAAATTAAAATAAAAACTATTTTCAAAACATACCAAGTTTGGGCTCCTCCAGATATGATAAGATTGAGTCATTTTTTGTAAAATATACCTAAAATGATACGTATTAGCCTCATTTCCAACCCCAACAAAGCAATTTTGAAAATACTTACATTTAGTATTTTTTTATAATTTTTTAATATTATCAAATCACAAGTAGTTGAAACATGTATAAAAAGTTCAATTTTAGACACTGAGGATGATAAATACTAATGCGAGAGGAGTTTTCAATCATATTTATATTATTTACTAGCTTTCGCTCGCGACTCTGTCCGCGTAGAAGTCGTTTATCGCTGCTTCCTCGAGAACTGTCCAATTTTCCGGGATAAAAACTATCCTATTCCAGGGCCTAACCAATATGTAGAAAATATATTTCGCAACGTTGAAAATTGGTTCTTATGGTTAATGGTTTATTCATATATGTATATACAGCTTAGTGGTGGCCACATAAATAGGGACGCTTGTGTTTTTCCCATACAATCTATAAAATATAACTTTTCAATTTTGACCACCAATCAAAAAGAGTTACCAGTCATAGCCCTCAGGTATTTGTTTATAAATAAGGTCGATTAAATTTACATGAGACCTCAAGTCGATATAATTATGTATATATGCAATTACCGTAAATGCGAATGGTAACGAGGAAGTGAACAAAAATTGATATAGTTTCTGGTAGGTAACTTATACTCATTTAGTTATTAAATACGGTTACCTATCTGAAACACTAAAAAACGTTTGCCAGCTGTTTCATTTGCCATAATTTTCATTTGTCCGAAAGTCATGTCATTAACTTTCCTAAATTGTTATAAAATAAACCTAACCTAACCTATAGGTTCTGTAAGTATATCTCATTAAACATTTTGAAAAGTTATTGGGTTTAGAATAAAATGAAAATTATGGGAAATGAAAATTATAGCAAATGAAACAGCTGGCAAACGTTTTCAGTGTTTGCGATAGTATACCATTAAATACACATACCTCGCATGCGATTCCGCAGTCTTTGTAAACCTTGTCACACTTTCTGATATAGTCCTCGCTCTGAAAAGCAAATCAAAAGTGATACTAATTGTTTTGTATTTCTTTGGTTTTTACATACATAATTACGTACTTACGCTTAAACATTGATGCAAATATAAGAATTGCATAATGACATCAATAATTGGAATGAACCTCAGATTGAGTTAGTCCCACAATGCTTTACATTTTGACTGTCTTATCTATTCTTAAAAATCCTAAAATTTCGTATTTCATGACTTTGAGCCACAACGCTGTCTCCCAAAATGCCTGAATACTGATACGACGAATTAAATCCAAAACATCTGAAAGGCAAAATGATTGTCTGAAATTGACAAAAAAATTACAGGATAGTAAAGCAGTCATGAAAGTAGGTTAACCAACCTGGACAAATTTTAGGCTTTTAGTAATTTTGGATTTCAGGCTTTTAAGATACAGGCTTACGAATTTTAGTCATGTTAAGCCGGGTATTACTCACTAGTGAGCTGTAATGTACCTAACTGTTATTGTGGCTCGTAAAATCGTGATGTGTACGCGGCTCGCGAGCCTGAGGGCCCTGCCAAGATGCATTACTCTAACTAGCGATTCTATTTGATTCGTTTTTAAACCTATCGCGTCACTGGTAGATGACGTGATACGAAAAGTCACGTGATCTACCAGTAACGCGAGTGGTTTAAAAACAAAACGAATAGAAACGTTAGTTAGCGCAATGCATCTTGGCAGGGCCCTCTGTTTTTCACTTGAAGTTCGTTACTGTAACTGCTACGGTTACAGTTACAGCTCACTAGTGAATACCCGGGTTAAGGAATCCGTTAGGTATCAAGAGAGATAAATAATAGCATTTAGGCGTTATGATACAAAGTCATTTTGAGATGTAGACGTATCGGTAACAGGGTATTATAAAATTAAGTCGTTATAAAACGTACCATATTCTTTTCGTGTCGGGGTATTTAATACCAGTACCTCAGCACATTATAATAAAAACATAGGAGGCGCTTTTTTTCTATTTCAAACAAAATACCGTTGAGGTAGATCGTGCGTTCCCTTTCTATCGCATGATTTGTATTTATTCGCTCGCAACGCGCCAATATCAGCCCACCATAGAACGGTGTCAGAGAGACAAAATAAAACAATTTGTTGGACACTTACGACTTGAATCATGAAGTCTCTGTGACACAGTTCCATTCGGCTGGTAGTACCTACACGTAGCTTCGCGCGTAATGTGCGGAGTGCGCCAAGGAACCCTAATAGTACCTACCTTATTGAGATGCATGCGGAATACGATCATGTGGCCAAGGTAGAACTTGTGGTGGTTTTCTGCGCTGAAGCTCGCGGCGCGGTCTGCGGTGCGGGCTGCTCGTAACAGCTGTTCCTCGAACTTGGTTCGGCAATCGGATGGCTGTAATAGAGGGAAAAGCTAAATAAGGATAAGCTTTTCCTGCCACCTTATTTACGGCGTTAAGGCCAGGTCATGATTAAAGGCGGAATTGCGGTGGGACCAGAGGTCTAATAATAAATCGCACTTGTCTTTGACCTAGGTAAATTCGCTATTTTATAAGTAAGGTAAATTGTATTTAAAGGATTTCAGACCGTTTTAGAAACGGTTATGAACTGTTATTGTCAAGTTTGGGGCACTTAAAGGGACAAGCTATTATGATTGCTGTATCTCTTACTGAGGCTGCTTGGAATATGGCTTGTTTTAAAAGTTCATTATGACCCCTGAAAGTAGTTCCGAGAAAAGGGTTTAATATACAATTACGAGTACGTATAGGTAATATACAACTATAAATTAGTTTAGTTCCTTTTCCAGAAACTAGGTACCTATGCCTAACTACTCACGTCCAAGCCGTATTTTTAACCGACTTCAAAAAAAGGAGGAGGTTCTCAATTCGTCTGTTTTTTTTTTAATGTTTGTTACCTCAGCACTTTCGACTGGGTGAACCGATTTTGATGATTATTTTTTTATTTGAAAGCTGGTGCTTCCCGATTGGTCGCATTCTTATCAAAATGAAGATCTGATGGTGGAATCCATGAGGAATCGACGGAACTCTTCAAAATTTATAGGCATGCCTATAGCGATTTTGATATTTTTCATTGTAACTCGTGTATTTGGTCTTGGAAAGCCCTATTTGGTGAAGTGGAACTGATGATGAAGACCACAGATGGCCACCGGAACTCCTAAACGCAATATATATTTCGAGGGTGGCGACAAGATATTCCGATTAAGATAGTTGAGCGACTATGACGAAGCATATTTAGGTTTAAATATATGACTATGACTTTCCCACGGCGTTATTTGCGGCGAGATTGAAATGTTCTATTGTTTCTTACTAATTGAGAAGTGAGAGAATAACAGCATAATTATGATCACTAAAAAGTATAAAATAAAATAAGTTTAAAAAAACAAAAATCCGCTTTCAAAAAGCCAAAAGTAACTTCTTTAAAATGGTAGGTAAATAGGTCAGTCCAACTGAAGTCGGCGTCCAACAATATTTTAATCAAAAGCAGACTTCAGTTGGACTGACCTATTTACCTACCATTTTAAAGAAGTTATTTTTTGCTTTTTGAAGGCGGGTTTTTGTTTTTTTAAACTTTTTTTTTATTTGCATTTTTGAAGGCGGGTTTTTTAGTAGGTATAATTAAAATGTGGTCTTTAAAAAAAACAGCACTCCAAGGCGCTTCAGGCGGTATAAACTTAATCCTAGTGTAATTACAGTTCAATGCCTGTTTAAACCGAAGTTTAGCAAATTAAACGCCAAGGTTTAAACAGCCCGAAATAGCCAGTGTTCCCGTCACGGTAAACATTATATTATTATGTTGTGATATTAAATAATTTGGGGCGCGCCATTCGGAAAGTCGTCAATATAGACGACCGGCGACAGATGACCTCATTGCGTCCGTGGAGCAACGAAGTAGGCGGTTTAGTTGCTATAAATCTTGTGCTAGTTGTGTCAAAGAGCATTTAAATTGAATGCTTGCAACTTTATTAAGCCCGATGGTGCTGGACATAAGGCAAAAACTAACGTTAGAGGATTGTGACGCTAAAAATAATCATGCAATATGCGATAACGTTTTTCTCCCCTTAAATCTAGTTTTATTTTAACCATTTTTGAATATGCTGTAGTAATTATGAAAAAATACGTCTGTACGATTCACTTTCCAGGAAAATATTTCATGGAAAGAAACAAATAAAAAATGAAAACGGAAACGTAAAAACTTAGATTTTCGTAATAACAACTACTACATATTAAAAAATCGTGAAAATCGGACATGATTAAAGGGGGTGAGAAACGTGATCGCCTGGAGCTAAATTAGCATGGTTTTTTTTTGACAGCTACATGTTTTAAGCGGCGCTTCATAATCCTCTTAACGATTATCGAAAACTGTCAAAGTGTATTAAACTAAAACTATTACATAATATTTTGGTCAACTAAATTAAAATCTCTCTTGGTTGGCATCTTATTCTGAGTATATCTTATTATATTATGAAAGCGTCTGTAATAAAAATCTAATATTATTATTCAGATATTTATTCGATTTTCTGTAAATGAGGTATTTTATAATAAATGTTCAAATATAAAAGTAAAAGAACAATAAATATACAAAAAATAAACAGTATGAAAAACCTAACCTACGAGTGCCGCCGGCAGCGGGGCAGGGCTACCAGTGGTTAGGGCTGCAGAGAGAGGAACCTCCTCACAATGCGTGCCGTGTCGAGGAGTACTGCCTTCTGTATCTGGCCCTTGATCCAACCATCTAGCGAGTTTCTCTTGAGGTGTCGAGACTTTATTATTTTATTTATTTCAATTTCTAATATTTTATTTTGAACACGTCAGAAGATCAGAATGGTAAAAATACTGATGGAAGTAAATTTCCCTATTGGTGGGGGTGGTAAACTGGTAGCTGTAGCAGTATTTAGAAAGGACATAAATGAAAGCTTAAGTAAGTAACTATAAGCCTACGTAAAAAGATAGTGCATTTCAGTTATTTGCGGCTTTCCTAGGGATGTAGAAATTCTTTTTTTAGGTGAATTATGATTTTTAACTACCCTCGCTGGTTTAATGGCCTCGTGTGCGCGAACGCCCGTCACTGTCAAGGTAATTTCTTACGACGTTCTGCATGACGCGCGCTGGCTCGCGACATGCTGTTCTACAGGCATTGTGGACATGCTACGTTGATAATGTTGATATACATCATGTGTATTTTATACTAGAGGATGCGCTTACTCATGAATTTGATTGTAGATTTTTAAGTCCAAGCGAGATTTAGATCTTTGTCTTTGTATTTAATTTTCATTACCATCCTTTAAATCCTTCCTGAATTACCTCGCTTCGCGAAACAGAATCAAGATTTCAGAGTGCGCGACGGTATTTTTTCGTTTTATTTAATACTAGCGACCCGCCCTCGCTTCGCTTCGGTTAAAATAAGTTAAAATAATCCAAGTTCATCTGGAATAATATACTTTTCAAATTATAGATAGGTGCATTATGCATAGAGGTTTTATTGCATGACGATTTTAGAAAGACGTCCAATTTTGCGAAATTGAGTTTTTGATGCCGTTAGATTTTAAATTAAATTCAAATCATGACTGCCAGCTTTCACAGAATTTCTCTATATACAATGTTTACAGCGGACTTCTCATTGCACAATACAAACAAATTTAGCCTGGAAGTGACGCGCGAAAGGGCTACATACCTCTATGGGAAAAACACTCAACGCTCAGGCCTAGTAGCATGGCTGCGTCAATATCGCGCGTCAAATGTGGATAAAGCATCCGTCGTCACTCTAGTACTTATTTACGTGTCAGAATGTGACTTTGTCACGCGATAAACGCAGCCATATTAGGCCCACAGGTCTAAGCCCGCAACTTGACCTTGTGACTTGTAAATTGTCATTGCAGTTGTTTAAACTGGAAAGTATGGAATCCGGGGAATTAAAACGACTTTTCCAGCCGCACATCCGGACAGTATTGTGCACTCTATTATCAACGTTTTTAAAGATGTTATTTGGGTGGATTAAGGTTCCGTTGTGAAATAAAAGGACACCCTTCTTTCAAAGCCAAATTATGCGGGACGATATATCTACAGAGTAGTATGTTTGTGTCGGTGCATTGATTTTCTATACCTACTTGACTATTAGTTGGTGATAAAATAGCTCTCTCCTTAGTACAGTCTTAGAATTAATATTATTAATTTCGGAATAAACATTGTCGACTAATTATATACGCAAATAATTAATAAATTAAATTAAAAATAATTATAAACGCAAAGGTTCTCATTTTGAAGATTAATGCTGCTATTATCTTGGGGCTTCTGTCCATTTCCTATTTTGAGCAACGACTCTGCAAAGAGCCGTTTTCATACGTGCAGACAACGAAACTCATATTTGTTTTGAGTTCTAATCTATGTTGCGCGTAATTTTGAATCTGCCATATATTCTAAAGTATTTATTTAAATAATATATTGTACGGGACAATATTAATCTACATTAAATGCCCAAGGTAACTAACGTATTTATCTGGATAAGGTTAAATACTGAATCGGACAGAATAGCTTCGGTAATAACCTAATATTTTAAAATAAAATCATAAACATAAAAATGGTTACTGTGAGTCAATCTTAGGAGATAGACATATGCCATTGAGGACGTTTCTCTAGTTTTTTTAGAGAACTACGATTCTTCAGTACATTATTTTGACACATCTCTTAAGGTTTAGCCAGCGTAAGTTACGTAAGGCCCCGAAAAACAATTTTTGACGGCGTGGTAGGAAAACCATCAAGAATAAATTCCCTAAATGACAGTGAAAACCGTATCACAATCCGTTGCGTGGTTTAGAAGGAGTTAGCGGAGGAACAGGCAGACAACGCGAAGCGAATTTAATTTATACTATTTAGAGAAGACATTAGAGAAGAGATGCATCGTTTCGGTTAAATTATTAGATACTTAAGTAATAGATTTCTCATCATCACATACACTCTTGAAAGTGAAAAGAAAGAAGTGGTCTCTACCTACCCATCTGTGAAACAGGCGAGATTTAATGTACCTATGTAGGTATGTCATACACTCTTTGATGCTCTGTTGACTCATTTACACAATATACAGGAACCATTAGCCAAATTTTACGTGTCTATCTATTCTCTGTTGTAGATAAAACCAATTAAAGACACTTAGAGGGATGTTTCAGCCCGTTTCTTATATTTCAATTTTGATAATTATTACACTCATGATAACTTTTGAATGGTATGTCCGATTTGAATAATTCAATAAGTAATTTACAGGTACTGATATAGCCTTTAAAACAAAATGATTTATTTGGATACGGATTAATACCAAGGTACGAATAATGGGGCCTAGTTAGAACCGGCGTTACTATTGCATATTTTAACATGAAAAAGTAGTTATTGTGACATAACTGTCACAATAACTACTACTACTACTACTTTTTTACTTTTTTAGATATATGGTATTGTGAACTTTTTTGTAGAAATTGATGTCTTCTATAAAACTGTACTACATCACATTGCTCTATTGTCAATAGTTTCCGCAGCATACGCGATATAAGGTTTTTTTTTGGTATATTTTTCACACCTTGGGTTACATTATCGAAGCTTTCATACGGATCCCTAACTTTTTTGAAAATATAATATATCCTATGTTCATCAGGGATAGTGTAGGATTCTAATGGTGAAAGAATTTTCCAAATCGGTCCAGTATTTTCGAAGCCTATTCAATTCAAACAAACAAACAAAAATCTAATCCTTCCTCTTTATAATACCTCTAAGTGTAGAAGTGTAGAGAACATAAAAATATCTTTTAATCAAAACCAAAACTCAATCGAACTACCTACCCATTTCCCTAATTTAACAATTTGAAAAGCTTAATATAAATATAAGTACCTGCGTAACTAACAGGAAAGCTCCGGTGTTTGATACTATGTGATGCTGCAGGCTGTAGGTACTAAAGGGCGAAGCGTGGCTATACGTGGCTATAGGGACGGCGGCCAAGCGTTTCGATAATACAGATTTAGGTTGCGCGTAATTTTGAATCTGCCATATCTTCTAAAGTATTTATTTAAATAATATAGTGTAAAGGACAATTTTAATCTACATTAAATTCCCAAGGTAACTAACGTATTTATATGGATAAGAATAAATACTGAATTGGAGAAAATAGCTTCGCAAATAACCTAATATATTTATAAAAAATTTAATGATAAAAATGGTTACTGTGATACATCCTTAGGAGATAGACATATGCCATCGCGGACTTTTCTTTAGGTTTTTTAAAGAACTACAATTCTTCAGTACATTATTTTGATATATCTCTTAAGGTTTAGCCAGCGTTTGCAATGTAAGCGCAAAAAAATGTGTTTATTTACGACATCACATTAGAAACCTCTAAAATTATCAGTGTTTCTGTACTATATTATGCATGTATTATACATATAAACCTTCCTCTTGAATCACTCTATCTATTAAAAAAACCCGCATCAAATTCCGTTGCGTACTTTTGAAGATCTAAGCATACATAAGTACAGACAGACAGCGGCCAGCGACTTTGTTTTATAATATGTAGTGATGATTGAAGTCTAACCAACGATTGTACTATTCACATTAAATAGAGCTTACGAGAGTAGTGTGTTTATTCTGAAACAGCGAACACAGACTATTCGAACTAGCTGTCATCATGATTTTCAGTAGTACCTACCCTTGACTGTTAATCATAAGTAGGTAGATTAAATCGAAAATATCGTCAACGTTTCTAAGAGAGACCAATAAATAAATGAATTTAATCAATTAAAAACATCAACCTAATTAACCTAATCCTACACTAAGCTATAAGCTACAAACGCGACATATATTTTAGGACCTAAAATTTCGGCTCATCGCGAATCTTAAAGGGTAAAATGAAAATCACTTAATAACCCCTTCTAATCTTGTCTTATCTTGTCCAGTTCGTGTATTATTTGTGTATTCCATTGAAATGATTTCTAAAATGTATACATATCTTTGTATTTAACTGTACAGATTGGCCCTTTCGGATACACTTTGACCCTTCTGGATCTACTGCGCATTACTCATCTTAAACACTCAGCTGTTTGAAAGTCCACGTTTTATTAGAAAAGTTTTTCTTTCACTTAATGAGCGTTGGTTACCTGATAGAACTCATGAAATTCATCAGGTACATTGTACCTACATAAGCAAAGTTAGAAAACCTCATTGGTACCTGACGATCACAAGTATCTAGGCCACCAACAACGCTCTGAAATAACACCATACGGTTTACTCTTGGATTAAATAAGCGAAACGCATCTTTTATTAAATTGAGTGCGTATTATTAATAAAGTGCATCTAAATAAGATGCGAGATCACGTCGATAACGTTTAACTTTATTATTCTAATTTATGTAAGTGTAATTGTAAATAACAACTTTAATCAAATTTACTTGTAATTTAAATGCAGTGACGTGGTTCAACCATGCACCTGCTAGTGAAATACCATGTTGTGCTAGCCTATGCATTATGTATTATAAA
Source organism: Acleris literana (assembly GCA_946894065.1). Classification (NCBI taxonomy): domain Eukaryota; kingdom Metazoa; phylum Arthropoda; class Insecta; order Lepidoptera; family Tortricidae; genus Acleris; species Acleris literana. Next base: position 9,493,204 of record OX335669.1, on the reverse strand, counting down.
CATTTGTACATAAACGAGCGTTGAATACAAACATAGTAAAATTATGTCAATGAAATTTGCGCTATCATTAATCAGTATTATCGTTGGGTGACGCTTGCCAAGCTTTACGAACATACTGTCCTACTATGAATGCGAAATTGTGTGTGTTAGTTTTTTACTACTTCACGCTGCAAGGGCTGAAACGATTTAAATGAAATTTGGAATGGAGATAATAACCTTGAATAACACATACTCTTATTCATTTCGCAAAATATAAAAGTTCCCGAGGGAATAACGATAATTGAAATCTACGTGGACGAAGTCGAGGGCAGATTCTAGTTGGTAATAATTTTATTGATTTTAAAGACTGCAGAGATGGCAGAGATCAGATTGATGCGGAAAACGCAGGATTTTAAAGGTAATATATCAAGTAAAAACCTGTTATTACAAATCATTTTTTTTAATAACTGTGTGAACTTAATCAGTAGGTGTATCCCTTTTGTAGTTTTTGCGTTAATTTTCTTTGTGATCCTTTTCTCCATGCGAACCAAGATGGTAATTTCAGGTCTTCGTTAAAACTAAAAGCTCAAGCTGCTTTAAAAGGTCACTTTTCTTTAGCGATGGCAAACCAGAATATAAACTCAGTAACAAATTCTGTGATAATGAGTTTACATTCTTCATTATTGTGTAGTGTTATATCAATGTTTTTTTACTGTTTCATGTCTAAAACATTGAATAAATAGTATACGAACTTACATTGATACCAAACTCGCCTAGTAACAGTCTAATAACTAACTATACACAAACATTCAGAGAACATAAAATGATCTCATTGGCAGGTACTGAAAGCATTAGTCTGACATACGTCACAGTCTAAAATATTTTCATACATTCAAATGCAATAACTGGCGGCCTTGCAGTTTATGCACTACTTTATGTTTTATGACAACTGCTGTTTGGAATACAATAAACTCTGTCTGATCTTTTTGGGTCGTTTAGTTAAAAGAATGGTTCTAGTTTAATGGAGGCTGCGATATTGAGGAAGGTCAGGACATTACAATAAAATGTCTATGTGTTGCAGTAGAAGATATTTGATACATAAATGAATCTTGACACGACATTACATATCACATTGAACAAACTATACAGAAATCCGAAGACAAACAAAGTCAGCAAAAGCGGAGACTCAGAGGGAAGTGGGAGTTCGATACTAAGAATAGAAGGATGGAAATATACTCAAGTATTAGACTTCCTGCAGGGGCTCTATTCTATTTGGTTTCAGTATATTTTACTTTTATATAGTAATGATATTTTTGACAATACAGGGTGCCTCTGACCTTGGGGCTTTAAGTGCATGGATCGTTTCTACTCCTGAAACTAAACTTCTTTTGTTCTGTAAGTTGTTAAAAATATGTCCAACTAAAATTTTAATTTTTTCATACAAGTTAAATGTAATTTTCAATGTACGCGATCCAATTCTCCATTTTCCTTTAGCCCTCGTACCAAGGAAATGTCGCCCCCGTACCATGAGATAGTGATTATAATGGATTATTTAATACACTGATTTTACAACTAGACTTTAACATCAATTAGTTATCTAAACTTAAGTTATTTGTGAATGTTGCAGAACAGAAGTAGTTCAGTCTAGCGTGTAGAATCGATCGTTACATTTAAAGCCCCAAGAACAGAGGGCCCTGCAAAGATGCACTACGCTAACTAACGTTTCTATTCGATTCGTTTTTAACCAATCGCGTCACCGGTAGACCACGTGACTTTTCGTATCACGTCATCTCCCAGTGACGCGATTGGTTTAAAAACGAATCGAATAGAAACGTTAGTTAGCGTAGTGCATCTTTATAGGCACCCTGTATAGTATTTCTTTATGCGACTTGATTAAGAGGTGCTGTAACGTCCTCAATTCAATTTAGAACCAAGATATGCTGAAATAAAATAAATCGTGGTCCAGGCCGTGAATAGGAACGTGGAGCGCAGTGTGATAATGAAATCGATCGATCATCTTTAATGGTTTCGATACAGGAGTGGATGAAGAAATAATGTGTAAAAAATATTACCTACTAAACAAATATGAGGAGACAATCTCACACAAGACCTAGTCCCAAGCTGAGGCATAGGCTTTGTAGCGCTCCATAAAAATAAAAGGTACGGAACACTACACGGGATGGTTGTGATAAAACCATCAGCACGTAAATTTAGACCTGTATAAATAAAATAAAACCGAACGAAATTCAACAAGGTTATATAATAAGGAGAACACACAATGATAAAATTAAAACAAACTACATACAATGTAACTATAAAAACAAGGTCACTAGGCTGTTACGGAACTTAGCTTACGTATCAAAACAATTTAACACAGAACGGTCTGCGGGTTGTCACAATAATAAAGTTTTTCTAGTTTAAAAACACATTGCCTAATAAAGGGTGAAAGACCACCTTGGAACACGGTCAGGCCAAAACTTGTATTCAATTTAAAGGTAATTCTAATTCGAACTAAAACAACAAGAATCTGTTAAAATGCAAGAAGCGCTTCATGATTAAAACTGATATGTTCGAAGTATTATAAAACTGGGATAACAAATTATGGTTTTGATCGGTAAAAAAGGTCTAGGGATCTAATAACATTTATAGCCAAAAATGAAACCGAATGATGATTAGAATTTAGAAAAGTAAAAATCAACGAAATAGTAACTGTCCTGCGAATATCCGCCGTTGCTTGTCGCCGTGTGAAGATGTAACCACCCTGCGTTCGTCGCAACTGTCGCAGCGGGTAAAACCTGCGGGCGCTGCCGCAGACGACGACCCGTTGCCAGCGAACTTGACGGCGAACCGCACGCTGAATCCAGTCGTCCAAATCTTCAGTCGGGGCGTTGAGTCGGAAGATATGGGGTAAGCGGAGGTGCTGCAAAGGACACCTTTACTCACAAAATTGAACGAGAAGGACGGAAGAAAGGCTTCCTTAGATTGGAGGACTGTGAAGACTTGTTCGGCAACAAAAACCAACTCACCCGCTATCCGGACACACAGAAGACAACAGCACTAAAACGTTCGGCCCTCAATTGAGACCACGGCGTAATAGAAACGGCCTCCACGTATCACTACACCGGACGCGACACTCGAAGCTGGCTTCAGTTATAGTGAAACTTGGGATGACTAGAGATTATTAAATTTTCCTGTTGTATCAAGGCAAGAGTACGAGAATGAATGACATTCCCAAAACAAGGAACGGATCTAACAAAAACGAATTCAAAATTCAAAACTGTCAGTAGAAATTACAAACTCTAACCGGTCAATGAACAAGTCCGCAATACCAAAAAGGCTGAGAAACGAAAAAGGCGAAATAAATAAACAATAAATAACGCGAACCAACGCGATTTGTAGCGGTAATGCTACAGCTTGTACTATGGGTACTAGATAACGTTGTAAATACTTATATAAATAAATTAATAATTAAATACATAGAAAAAATCCAAGACTCGGAAAATAATACTTGCGCTCATCTGCAAAACAAATCATCTGCAATATTCAAATGCAAAATCTTTATCTTGTCTAGGGGACACCGTTGATGTAGGAAAACATATCGAAACTTTTATGTGGTCGTCTCGCACCATCTTATATACACATAAGTATGTGTTTTTTTTTTCTCTCTATCTCTCCCGTAAGATTCTTAATTGGCATGTTTTCCTGCTGAACTACGCATGTTATTTGATACTATATTTAATTTAATATTTATAGCTTTATATAATGCTAGACTAAGTAGTACCATTGTAATAAGAAATATGTTTAAAAAATGACTGACTGCTGAGTTTCTTGCGGCGTTTCTTCTCAGCAGTGGTCTTCTCTTGGGAAGCGCTGGTAGATTCTTGACGTGTAAAAGTGCCCGTGCGGCCTACTTACTAAATAAATTTCTTTTATCTTTATCTCTTTTATCACACAAACATTTGCCGATAAAGAACCGTTAGCTTCGCTAGGTCACTACCAACTGTTCTAAGCATATTAAACTGTACCGTAGTTTACCCTAAGCCACCTGGATCCACTTTTCTTTGCTAAACTTATTCCACTCACGCGCAGGTATTTTCATCAACATGAATGACCTGAATGTCATAATAGTTAGTAACTGAACATTTAACGTTCCGTATAAAATGTTAATCGCGGAGCAAATCGCCGATTACACTGAACGCTGTGCATTTGATGACCTTGGATCAAGGTCAATTTGTATAATGCACTCGGCGTTTTTTGATTTCTGCGGTGTCGCTTAGTTATTTGGAGACGAACAAAAATAATGAGTAACTTTGTTAAGAAGTTACAACCCCTTCATTTTTGTTCGTGAGTAAAGAAGAAACCCTTAAGCGATTGAGAGAGACCACGATTAATATTCTGATATCTTAGAACCAATAGGCACTTGTAGAAGCGAACGCAACAAGTTTGCTAAATGACGTCTTTGTTGATCTGTAAGTGACAGTACACACTGGAAGAGTTCTCCGTTCTGCGGTGAACGGTCGGTCCGTTTAGGTTCACTTCGTCCACATTCCCATTTCAATCACATTCCTACTTTCGTCCACAGTCCCACTTCGTCAACATTCCCATTTCATCCATATTCCCATTTCGCCCTTTTCCCACTTCGTCCACATTCCCATTTCGTTCACAATCCTACTTCGTTCACATTCCCACTTAGTCAACATTCCAGTTAAAATACAAATATAAATTTCAATAAAATTTATGACTTTTCACAGCTTCAATATGGACGAAATGGTAATGTTGACAAAATAGGAAGTGGGAGAAGTGGGAATGTGAACGAAATGGGAATATGGACGTAATGGGAATGTTGACAAAATAGGAAGTGGACGAATTGGGAATTGATTGTGGACGAAAACGGATTGCTGACGAATTAGGAATGTGAACAAAATGGGAATGTGGACGAAGTGAACCTAAACGCTGCGGCGTTCGTTTCCGACAGCATCATAATATATCTTGGTCATATTTCAACCAATTGATAGAGACGTAAGATATTTGACTGGAGCTCATAACGCAGAATGCATTCCGTGTGTCCACAGACAAAGCAATTATTGTTTAATTATATTAAGTACAGTTCTTGTTACCCTTACCTAAAAATATAGCGAGAGTTACAAAAACACTATTTGAAAATTAATAAAAAATAAGTACTCGACAGTATTTAGGAATTCATTTCCTTTATAGGCGGAGGTTATGTAGCACAGTGCAATGAAATACAAATCCTGTGTATTAAATACCATACAAACAAAACATGTAACAGTATAATTTAATTATAGGTACATCTGTTTCAAATAACCTTGGACAGTGAAATAGCTATTCTTTTAATTATTTACTTTTGTTATTTTATTTCATTTTATATATGATCGTTAACTTTTCTTAATAAGTAAAAAACCTTATTCCAATTGCAATGGATGTTGCATTGTATTTTTTTTAAACTAAATTTGGAAAAAAAACAACTTAAAACAAAAACGCGGAAGTCAAAATCAAAATGTCTTTCATTGAAATCAAATACCATACATGAATTAATATTCTTAATTAGCTTTGAAATAAAAGAAAGTAAAAAAAATGCATTAGTAAGAATTCCGGTTTCGGTAACCCGACCACTACTGGATCAAACGTTACAACACGGAATGCATCTGATGCATCTCCATGCATGTATAATGCATGCCAGCTTGCGAAGATTATGGAGGAATGCCCACTGACCTGGTATTCGATACAGTAATTCTATATCTTATAGAAGATTATCGGGATACTACGTAGTATTTAGTACTTAGTGTTTAGTATTTGTATTTTGCAAACACGAACTAATACTCACAAGCAACAATAACTAGGTCATGTTATAAGTACTGGTTTTTTCTACAAAGTGATCCGATATTTTTGTCGACTATGTTGTGGCAACTTTACTGCGTCGGTTCTGTAATTTTTGTATTATAATTATAAATAACTAGCTTTTGCCAGCGACTTCGCCCGCATAGAATTCATACTTTTTTCATCCCACCAGGACCCGTTTATTTTTGCGGAAAAAAAATTGCCTATATTACTCAGGGATGTTTATTCATTAGAAACATACAAAAATAGAAATACAAAAATCTTTCCTCTTTATTAAGTGTAGATTACTTATTGCTTGACAATCAGTCATTTTGAATAAGTTTATAGCCTAAATGACAATGCCAATTAAAAAATATATTATCACAGTCCCTAATATGGGTCGCTCGTCCATCCATTCATGCTGAAATACAACCTTCCATCAAAGGTTAAAAACAAGAAAACTATCAAACAGAATATGTATCTGTGAAGTATGCTAAAGTAATTTGAAAAAAAAAATGACCGATGATAAATTCAAGCCATCAAATCGATTATTGCCCTCATAAGGAGAAAAGGCACCAGTTCAATTAATTCATAATAGCACATTAAACTCTCAAAGGAATATAAAGGTACCAATAATAAGGTTAGAAGGTATACAATACATATAGCAGATGTGCCTTTTTCCGTAAGAGGGCAGAATAGTAACAAGAGCAAGTAAATTTTTATGATCTTTCGAGTACCTATTAGGTAAATTTGATGAAATTTGATGTATTTAGTAAGTAATGTTAGGCTCAGGTATAGGTATGGAATCGAGAAACTTTCCAATTATCATGACTTTGTAAGAAGCAACCTTTGTCTATCTTGGTGCTGCAGTTTTTTTTTTATTTGGGGTCAATCCTCATATAAAACTGTAGCATGAAGATCGGTTCGATCTGACATTGCGCACTAATTTTAGCACTGGCCGATTGGAAACACATTAGTCGCACGTGGTCGCACGTCACTCGTTCGATACGGTCATCAAACCGTTATAAACAACAAAGTGCCTACAAATGCGAGGAATGGTGAACCTGCTCCATTTTTTTTAAGTCGGTAAATAGTGATGTTTAATGACTGTGTTTTGTAATTCACTGACATGTTTCCTACAAATTCTTAGTCGTTTTTTTGCCGTTTTTTGCTCGATACTATAACGGCTACAGGTAGACGCTTGAAATAATCACAGAATATTTAGTTGTTTAGTTGTATGGGCAAACTGTTGGAACTATTAGTCTTTTGATTTTGAAATGTACATAATAACAATTACAGTTTGACAATAAATACTTATCTTATCTTATATCCACTTTAAAAATAAATAATTAAATTTAAATAAAATGAATATTTAAGGGGAACTCCCATACAACAAACGTGATTTTTATAGATAATGGTACGGAACCCTTCGTGCGCGAGTCCGAGTCGCACTTGGCCGGTTTTGTATTCAACTTGATCTTCCCGAGACTCAACATTTTCGTTTGTCTATTTATTTTTATTAATTAACGTTAAATGGTCAAATTGTATTTTTAAACTTGTGTTTTGGTTTTGACAATCCTTTACATTATTTTTCTACTTTAAAGCACTTGCTTCTCAAAATCGTCCGGAATCGAGGTGAATAATCAAATGTTTTTGTACTAAATGTAGAGACGTATCAGTACATTCTGTGATACTAAAAAAACTTGGCAATCGATGAAAATGACTTCAGTAAATATCCATTTATACTAATCTGTCATCTACGGTGTCTATGATTTTAGTAGAAAATGCTCTCTGGTAACGAAATAGCTCATTACTATGAGTTTTAACGCTTTCCTTATTCGCTAGGTACAAAGATTATTAGTTCCGATAACAATCACAAGGGCACCGGATGAGCCAATCAGTGATAAGAATAAAGATTAATCACCGTTGGGTAACAGTGTATTTATATCACCTGTCTCACAAATGTCTTCTACGAAATCCCCTCCTCTCATTACTGCTAGTGCTAATTTAAGCACTTCATTTGGCAATAGTAATTCAATAAACTATACCCATTCATGCGGAGTTGCATTGACGTGTCGCCTTGATAATCAAATGATAATGAACTGCTGAAATTGTATTTCATCTTCTATAAATTTTATTTGAATGCAGTATAATAAGATTACTAAAAACGCAATTTACCAAGGAAAACTTTTTACGAATGAATTTCAAAATTCGAACAATCTTATTATTGGTCGTGACTTTAAAGTTTAATTTCTATTCTTTCTTGAAATGTTTTAAAAAAATGTCTTGAGCAGAATTGTGCGGACTAATTAATATAAAATTATTACGACGTACAGGAAAATTAACAATCACCACCTTAATGTAATTTATATAGTTTAAGAGAAATCAATTGATAGCGTTCTTTGCATACGTACTTAAGGAAATTAACAGCCATACCTAGGATCTCTCGACTCGACGAGCAAACACGCCAGTTCAATCAGGTCACAATAGTGGTAATACTGCATAATAGAACAATTGTATTGCGTCAGATAACAGGCATAAAGCGCTGCCGCCAATCTGCGGGCATTAGCGGTGCGCCCGCGTCGGTCAGAATGCAATGCGGTAGATCATACGTTCTCTTGTACGGGGAATCGCGTTATGACCTATTTGTAAATGGATTTGATTGTTGAATTGATCGATAAACGGTTTTATGCAATGCAATTGATTTATTGCTTAGGATGCAAATGCTTTATTCATTTGAGAGTATTTGTTTTAAGGTAATCTAGGTACCTATGTATGTAATATTAATTCGGGGATGCATCTAGCTAAATACTTACTCAATGTACAGCATAATGAGTTAAGATCACAAGTATTTGGGCGAGAGAGGTCCAAAAAATTCAACCACAGTTAAGCGCAGTTAACCATACAAACAACGAAGTCGAAAAAAGTTCCGTTGTGCGACGAAAAGTATCCCTACATTGTATGGCTAATTTTCGTGTCACAACGGAAAAGTTTCATAGAAAATTTAATTGAGTGAGTTAGCGTCCCCAACTTTTTGGTCCTTACCCATTTTCTGTGTTAGGCAAAAACGACGTTACTTTACTTTAAGACAGGTATTTCAGCCTTGAACAGTTTTTTAATACAGCCCTAAGTGGCACCTAGTTAAATGGACCCTACTTAAAACCCTACCACTACCAATTTAGTTTCTTCCCTTACAATATATAAGTGGTATAACAAAAGCAAAAGAAGGACATTTGAATCATTGGACAGATTTTAATGGGATGTAGTAACACTACACGACAATAATAAAATTATCAAAGCAGGTACGTCAAACTAGCCGATGGTCGGATTTTAGTTTTTAAGTTTTACATACAAGCCAAAGTATTACAAAATCTGCTCTCAAGGGTCTATGAGTCTCAGATCCCACTTACCATCAGGTGTCCTGAGTGCTCGCGTGCCTTCTCCTTGTCATAAAAAAAAGATAATAAGATAAGTATTATTATACTTACAGCATGATCCAACTCGTCTTCCACTGTTCTTTTGAACTCCTCCATAATCCCCCTGACCTCGGTGATGAAACCCTTCAGCTCGGCTCCAGATCTCGCTGTGTACTCTGTGTATAGGAGAAGAGCATCCTCCTTGGCTGACTGCAATTCGATGACCAGCTCGGGGGTGTAACGCTTCTCGACCTCGTCGAGGTCGTCGACGTCGTTGAGAGTGGGGTCGTCGTCACGGACGTAGACGTAAGGTGACGTCGGCTGGAAGATAATTTTATTATAAACGCTTAGGTTGAGACTTTATTTTTTTATGCCTTTATAGAACTTTCTTATAGAAAATAAATTAATGTTCGGTGGTTATGTATGACACTTATGATTATGACTGATTGTGAGTTCTACGGTAGCGCAATGATTATAATGTGAGGTGGTGGTGGTGGTGGAGTACAATAAAAGTTATTATTCTAGTTGATCTATCTTAAACCCTAAATATGACCACGTTACCACCGAATATCCGTTCCGTTTAAAAAATCCAATAACAAATTTGAAGTAGGGAATACAAATGTGTCACTGATCCAGATAGCCTAATTTGGGTGTGTTTCTGTACTTACAAACTACCACACAATAATTATATTAGCTGTAACTTTTTGTTATATTCAATTGCTGCTAAATGGATAATTACCTAATTGAAGTGAAAAACACGTTTCTGGTGTTTAAGTAAAGAATGCAAAGGTCATCTAACCCATTAACTTTAGAAGTTTTATTATAACATTATCTAAGAATACTGTTGCATTGAAATTCACATAAACAATTTTGCAAACTTTTTAATTTTGATAGTAGCCGTAAAGGCTATTTTAAGAACTAAGGACGTGCCAAATTTCTTAGTAACTAGGGTTTATAAAAGAAGGTTTATGAAAGCTAGTGCTAGAATTTAATTGTACAAACAAATAACAGTTCCGGATTCTTAAGAAGTACCATTTAATAAAGCAAATTTAAATTAATCAAAAATTTCACGTTAATGTTGTAACAGGGTTTTTCTTTCAACAAAATGTAACTCTTATTAAATGAAATTATGTTTTTGGAAATGTATGATTTTAATGTATAATTTAGTGGAGAGTTAATTATTATAAGCTCTTTTTAGTATGTGTTCAGTTCTTAATGAAAATAATGAAAATAATTTACAGTAAAGTAACTACAGGTTTACAGTGGAAGGGAGTGTACCGGAAAAAAGATTTGTAGTTTTTGAATTTGGCTTACATTTCAAAATGATATTTACTACCTATGTTACTTTGCAAAACTATTTCACCCACTAACAAAATATACTATTATTGTCTCTATTAAGCAGCAGTAAACAACAACTAATAAAACACAATGTCATAAGAGTGATAAATATAACTCATTCGAATATATGTTTTATGCGTTTTCTGCATTGACGCACCGATTTTGAAGTAGCCTTGCAACACTGGAGGCCGCCCATAAACCGTTCAGAAATTATTTTCGCAACGTCACAAAGGAAACATAAAAACGTATGTGCTTCCTTTATGTATTTAGTGAAGCTTCTAGATTACGCGAAGTTCGGGAAATATTCTTTGGTTTTTTTACGGCTATCTATAGATACCATGGAATAAGCTCTAATATTTGATTATTCCAGCGCTTATAGGGTCAAAAACGTCTAACATGGAAATTCCAAGCGTAAGAGTTAGTAATTGGAGTTAGTTAATATTAAACCCATTTTTTTAAAGTGTGTTTTTGCGTTTTCACTTTGTTTTGTAATAAGTTTTAAGTGGCAAATCTCTATAGCTTTAGGAAGTTCGTTCAAAACCAGTTACCATATTTACACCGAACAGATAAGCAAATAGACAGAGAAGAAAGCGAGCTAGCAAAAACGTGGAAATAATAAATTTTTACATACATACATACATTAAATCACGCCTGTATCCCAGAGGGGTAGGCAGAGACCACGTCTTTCCACCTGCTACGATATATTTTATATTTTTATTTTCATATAATATTATTGTAGTTTTGGGTAGGTAGTTTGAAATATTGTTTCACTGTTTAGTTAACCCAACTCAAGTTAATCTTCAACGTCGAAACATTTACCAAAGCAATTTGTCGACCACTTGGTTAATGAGTAGTTAAACTAAACAAAGATTAACGGGCGGAAATAGATCAAATTGCAAACCGTATGTTTTATAGTTATGGAACTAATACAGTTGCTCTATTGTTCGCTCTTTAATGCTGATTGTGTTGTGAATCACCATGTTGTTCAGGTGTGAGTGTTTATTCATATCTACGATATACAAACTAGATTTTGTCCGCGACTTTATCCGCGTACAACTTGTTTATGGTTCTCCCTCGGAAACTGATAAAGTAATCCGTGATAAAAAGTACCTGATGTCCTTTCCGAGAAGTCAACCTATCCCCATGCCAAATTTCTGTAGGTTCACTGGCTTAGCCGGGTGTAACGTGTGCGTTTTGTTTCTCAAGCTCATTATGTTTGATTTTAGTCCCGGTAAAGAGGGACTGCTAAATTTGAACTATGGGCTAGAGAAGAGGATAGAGAAGGACAGAGCGGCAGAGAGGAGATCTGTGCTCAGCAGTGTGATACTAGGACAGACTAGTAATACATTATAAGTCGTAGTTAACGGTCGTCGAATACATCTAGTCTAGGCACGATGCTCGCATTTTGAATGTCAAAAGCTACTTTCGATTAGCTCGCGGAGTGCTCCTCCTAACTAACTCGCCTTACAACTCGACGGACCAATTATTAACCGGCGAGATTAAGTCGTCCTATCAAAGCATACAAACAACATTTTAGGCCATGCGTTCACAATAAGGTAATTTTACAACTCGCTCGTTTGACTTCACCCGACCGATCGACCGTCCGTAAAGAATTTAAAAAAAAAAGACACCTGTCACCAAAAAAATAAAGAATTTATTTCAACAATGATGCAAATGAGTTTTGTACACGATGCACTGTGTGCTCACAGAACAATGTGGAGTAAAAATCGACATTTACAGTCAAATTTGAATTTGAATTTTGAATTGAATTTGAACTTTTGACTGTACACTGTTACTATTCGCAACGTTAAGTACCGTTTGTCGGCAGGATGAAAGGCCCACATTCTTTCCCACGTTTCTAGTTACGTGGAATTCCCAGGACGATATCTCGGCTGCGTTACGGCCGGTTAACGCAGCTATTAACCATGTAGATTTGTAAACATTGACTCAACTGAAACATTATGTCGCGCAGTTTAGGGACCACCCATTGAAGCAACCGGGCCAAAAATTGAAATAATTGGAACTTAAAAATTTATTTAATTGTAATTGTTATTTAAAAATTGTATTAATCCAGCGGGTATTTTTAATTCGGTTTATTACTGTAACTTAACAGAGCTTAGCAGAGCTTGTACATAACGGTTTTTCTTAAGCTAATAAATTTCACAAGTCCACCTGATTCCTGATTTCCTGATGGAAATATTCTCAAGCGTTTTTTTTTAAATAACGTATAAAGGAGGACATATGATAGCGCGTGTCGTTTGGTACTACAACGATATATTACATTGGTATTTTAAATTAGTAAGTATTACTCGGAATGCGTCAATATAAATATGTATTTACGTAAAAGCCATATTACTCACTTGCTTTTGTTTTGACTATAAAACAGCCTTAGACTATGACTAATAGCCAAAGAATGCCTCTGCCATTTTCAATGAGATGCACTCTATGTATTTACCGCTTAACTTTACCATCCAATAAGATACGCGAGGGTCTTATTTCTAACCAGTAAACGTTAATTTCGCTTGGTCTTAGCTTTAGCCGTGTTTGCCAAATGCATGCGTTTGTTATTTTCATTATGACGTCACAGAATGCAGCGTGACGCTCGGATTACAAGACCTTGGGATGCCAGGTGTTTGTCAACTGGAATATTATGCTCTGAACCACTCGTTAGATTTTTAGTTCAATCGGCAATCGTAACCTGACCTTTTCGTTCGTAGATGTACGGCCTGGAAACTTTTTTATAAATATCAGCGGGACAGGGGGACAATGTCTCTAGGCTTGTAGTGTGGGTATTAGACAACAATATAAATACTTATATAGAGAAGTATATACTTAAATATATAGAAAACATCCATGACTCGGGAACAAAAATTCGCGCTCATCACACAAATATCTGCCCTTACTGGGATTTGAACCCAAGACCGCTAGCTTCATAGGCAGGGTCAATACCAACTAGGCCAGCGTCGGCGTTATGGCAAGGAGAAGGCAAGTAAACAAGCTACCTTGCTTTAGGTGGGATCTAAGATTCATAGAAAACATCCTCAAGACGTATTTTCTCGGAAACGTCCGTATTTGTCATGCTACTTCAGTCAACCTCAGTACTTTTTATACTATGACCGGCTGAAATAGCAAGACACGTTCGTAAGTTTCCGTGAAAATACAATGTAAAACAATTATGCATCATCTGTAGATTCGTTGCCAGCCCCGAGGTGTAAGATGGAATGCATCTATGCTAGTCTGCCATCCTTAGAAAAAAGGGCGTATGTCTCATAGAACCGCGTATGTAAGTATTAGCGACCTTATTTCTTAAAATGGAGGGTTAAATTAACTTTGGCTAACATTGCGCATCGTCCTTTTTATTTTAGAGGGCAGTAGTAATTTTACGGATTGTCTTATCCACATCGGAACATAATTGCGTTAAGCAACTTGTTGCTTAACGCTAACGTAAGCGATTTTCGAAAACTGCCAAAATGTATGGAATTGACACGACCATGTGACAGCTAACGTCAATCCCATACATTTTGGATAACGATAACGAACGCCGAATGCATCTTGTCTAAGGCTTTAACTTCGAAATGAAGCTCAAATAATCAAGTTCGAAGATATGCACGAACGCGTAGTTCATCAGTTACGGGTCAAGCTAGGCTCGTCGGTGAATTTATTGTCTATGAGTTTCTTATCATAATAACACCGCATAAAATTGCAGTAATGAAGTTGACATTGTTATGATAATGCAGTCAGGAATGTCTTATGTCATGCTGATAAGTTTGATAAGGTACAATCGAATCACTAATATCTGTACGGGCATCGCGCTAAATATATCTGTACATAGACCTTGTTATCAGTGGCATGGGGGTGTTTAGATATTTTTGTCATTTCGGGAACGTGTATATATTTATGACCTTTACGTTCTTGGTGAGTAATGTATTAATGGACAGTCAAGGGTGAAAATCGGTACAAAGGTGGAATATGTACATCAACTTTATAGCCTTAGCAATAAAGTCTGTCGGTAGTCTGCATAAATCTTTTTGAGACTATGGTGTATACATATTGGTTTCTTTGAATATAGTACGTACTTAAGGTAAGTGGGATTTGAGACTCATAGACATTTGCAATTTCAAGACTACAATCCAAAGACTACTGATGTCTTGCAACTCTTAGGACTAATATTGAATGCTTCCATTTTACCGGTTGTTTTATCTCCACATCGGAACACAACAATGTGAACACTGCTGCTTGGCTTGGCTTGATAGTAATAGCGACCTAGACGGACCCCGCATAAGGTCCTACCACAACTAATAGTAGAGATAGATCAAAAGCCGTTGACTTACAGATTATACATATATTGATTTTCCGTAATCTACAGGCAACAAATAATTTTGACCTATTAGAGGTCGAACATGATCAGATAAAATATCAATAACATCATGTTAATGCCTTGTGTTCTATCACCTTCTGCTGATATGGAAATTAATAATCATATGATAATGTTTATGTTGGCATCGCTGACCTGGGAACTAGAAACCGGCGCGACAGGCGGCGTCTTTGACACATTACTCGTATAGTATCACGGTTTACATCATTTAAAACCATTGAGAACATTACGGAGAGTATTGTTTTAGAATTACGTAAAATAAATATGTAGCTAGAAGAAAAAAAACAGGACTATCGTGCGCAGATCTTAATCTAAGTAAATCTATGCAGCCATTTAAAAACCACAAAAGAAGCAAACATTCTTGAGGAGGAGGAGGTCTCGGTAACTCCTAAAATATCAATGAAAGATTGGAAGACGAGCATAAGCCGACCACCAACTAGATGGTGCGATGGGGCTACAATAATGTGTTTTGGGTCATACTTATCGCAAGGGGAACACCTCAAAATTGCGATATTTTTTTCAGAATATTTAGTTGTCCTAATTTTCATTTGTCCGAACGCTATTTTAGATTAAACGCATAATTTAATTGCAATACGTTGGTAAGGTTAGGTTTGATTTATAAAGCGATATTAAAAAATTAAGTCTTCTATCAAAACGTTGCATTCGGAATTATGAAAATACGGAATTTTGATCAATTCGGAATTGTGTTGTTTTTTTTTTATTGTTCAATTTCCAGGATTTTTATAAATCAAACTTAACCTAACCTACACGTTACGTATTTAAGGAAATCAGAAAATTTTACGGTTCCCACGATAAACGCACATTTTAAACCCCTTACAGATTGTTTTAATAAATATTTAATCCTATTTATGTTGCAAAATTTATACAAGATCGAATTAACGGTTAGTCCTATCTGATTCTACCGATTTCTTTTTTTAAATTACAAAAAACTCGACCCAATTATTGTATACAATATAACTTTTAGGGTTAAAGGCAAAGTAGAAAAACTTAACGCCGTTTTACCAATAAGGAATCGAATTATTTCTAAAAATCATAGCTCGGACAGGTCATTACTAGGGTTAGGACTTTTGGTGGCATATCGTGGTTCTAGAATCCATGGAGTCGCTATTTCTTAATTATTTTAAACATACCACCTTGATTTTGACCTTCAGTATTGACATAACAATATTTCAAAATACATTCATTCGTTAAATCGCTAAACAAGTTTAAATAAATTTAAGTAAAGAGGAATTATCTCCGCTGTGAAGGCGTTACAAACATACAAACATAAGTAGGTAGGTAGGTATAGATAAACCGAGTTTAGTTTTTGTTTATGGTTATTTCTAAATATTTTAAATATGGTGAAATTAGAAACGTTTAATAAGTGGATTAAGAACTATCCCGAGCTATCTTATGATGAAAATGTCTGTGTAATATTGTGTAAAGCATGTGACATTCGTATTAATAACATTAAAAGAAATGGTAATGGAAATACCTTTACAAAGATATGGTCAATTTTGGGCTACCGTTATAAATTTAATTGAAAAATATAATTGAATAATATTGTACATAAAACGACTCCATTAATCTTGTTCTATTACTGTGTTGCGATTTTTTTGCGATGCACAGTCCGAGCTAAGCTAATAATACAAAATCAAAGAAAACGAGATGCAAAAAAAAATGAGATGACAATGATGACATTGACGGCGATGATTTAAATGTAGATCATTGCCAAAGGGCGTCGAATGCACACATGTGGCGAATAAAACAAACAGCAGGTGATAAGCCCCCTTCGTTGCAACAGCTGACTAATTGCACTGATAACGGCGCGTATCTAATCTTACATTTAATTTAAAGTTTATTGATGTCGAAATAACTCGTGAAGATCTCGTTTCGTTGACTCGTTTTGAAAATCGAGAAAATATACGAGAAAATACAATCTTAATTTTGATTAAGTGCAGCCAAGCCCACTTAATTTCCGTTTCATTACTCTCCCACATTTATTTACGTTAAGTGTTGTATCTACGTTGGCTTTAACTTTCGGCTTTTTATGGGTATAAACTTGACTTTTCTGATTTAAATTTGATCTTTGCAATTCAATAATTGAATCTTATCGATAAAAAATATATTCATGGCAACAAAAAACAAAAAAGTTTCACGTTAATCACAATAAACGAATCAATTTTTTTAAATTAGAATCTTTTCATACTTAAATAAAACACTAAAATAAACAAATGACAAACCTGCGCGCTAGTTCGTAATATCGCGAGCGCGACGAGCGCGAGAGCGGCGCGCGCGGCCATACTGCACCGACTGCGCCGGAGTGCGTTGGCAGCGCGCGTTGTTGATGTTTAGATGGCCAGGGGCGAGCCAAATATTGATTATTATTTTGCTATTAGGAAAATCTGGATGCGGAATAGAATAAGATTTGTCTTGCTTCGACAGGGACTTCACACTTTAAAACAGATTCATATCAGCCGAAAGATGTTCAATGCAGCGCTGTAGGCTTTGACGCTAATACGCTTTAAGAGCTCTCGGAATTTCTTATTTATTTCTACATTTTCACCAACCTTACTTACTTACTTAAGGACTATTCTTGCAGGTTCCCTTATTAGATTCTATTTTCCATAACTGCAATACGTGATAGGATATTGTAACTGCTTTTACCATATGCCGTCTAAGGGCGAATATCCACCAGACATGTGCAAGGTAGCGGAGCGGTATGCGAGGAAAAAATCTACCAATAAGAATGTTGCGCTCAGCGAAGCTAGGAAAATCAAGTAATTCCTATTGACGGCTTTTTCGCATAGCTAGCTTTGGTGGATAGGTATTCTCCCTAATAAGAGTGCAGATCGAATACGACTAGTTACTAGATTATTTGTGGCGTTATCTATGAAAAGGGACCTTATTGTCGATGGCGCTTACGCCGCACTGCGTCACGCGACGTTGTATTTATATCGGAGCATCTTTAATAATGGCGGAAGCGCCATCGACAATAAGGTCCCTTTTCATAGATAACGCCACATTTACCCCCTTACTAGTAGACGTTGAGTAACGGTGGTATAGCTATACAATGTTTTGTCCTTATCTGACAAATTCAAATGTCACAATGGCAGATAAGGACAAAACATTGTATAGCTATACCACCGTTACTCAACGTTTATTAGTAAGGGGGTTAATATTTAAGTAGTAATACTTGCCACTCATTTCTTAATATTACGTCTCTTCCTTCTCTTTGTATAAAGCTGCAGTTGGACTTGACAGAAGCGCGTGGAGCTAACCCCATGTGCTTCTGTTTAGTCCATTTGAGAAAATTCTCTTTTACCGAACAATTGTCTTCGCGTGTGATATCCATAGACTTATTGCTCTAATAAGTCCATGGGAGTGTCTATAAATAACTCGACATTGGCGAAATACACCTTAACAGGAGTGAAAGCCATTAATTAAGAATAGAATAGAGAAAGTTGCAGTTATTAAAAATACTTAAGGTATGAAAATAACTATAATAACCTATTTGATAATAGTACGAGATAGTAAGCTATTTATAAAGACATTCAAACTCTTGTTTGGGGAAGTAAGTCGCTTCAATGCCTCCTATGAACAGTTATAAAGTCAGAGCATTTTCAGTTAATAGTATTAGTATTAGGTAGTGATAGTATGTTTTTAACATTGAGTATCAGTTATTTCCTTTGCTCAAGAGATGAGGTAACATTTTACATACAATACCGACATCGTTCATTGTTTTACGGAAGACAACAGTAAAATTACAATTTGTTTCTTCAAGGTTGTCACTATGCACAACAATATGTTTATCTTTCATACATAAAATACTTATTTTATAATTTATTAGGCTGTAAAAGCTTTACATTTTGATTTGACACAAAAAGATTCACCATCTATCAGTCAAAAACAGATAATAGTGCTTTTACGTCATTTGTGAACTGCTGTACTAATCTGTCAAAGTACATAGTTAAAGCGACAAAGGTGTACCATCTCGGAAATTCTTTAAAAGTCGTACAATTTTCAGAAATTCTTGAGGAATCCCCCTTTTCTCCAAAGGTCTTCTCTAGTCTTGTCTTCTCTATCTTCCTGTTAAAAAGACGCCTGCCTATACCTCTACCGCTGTGTTTCTAACTTAAGGGCGCTGCATACGTAACGTGATTTTACACGGACGGGACGGGGACTGGACGAGACGACAATATAGTTTCATAGAAAATGTATCAGAATGTGCATACGTAACGATTGCACGTACGGGACGGGAAAACCAAAAATGTATGCACCACGTCCCGTCCCCGTCCCGTCCACGTCCTGATCTCGTTACGTATGCAGCGCCCTTTATTATCACAAAGCATACACACACACATTCTCATTGTAGTGAATAAATAAACAAGTAAACCTAAAGTTCTTCGTGCAGAACAAATTGATTATAAACAAATGCTGCAATATATCGCAAGAATAATGAAACCCGATCATAAATGGCATAGATCACGATACGACTCATCAATCAACTAATGTTAACCTGTCCACGAAGCTAGATCTGGAGGCGTAATATGACTGCGTTTATCGCGTGACAAAATGTGGATAAAACATTCGTCACTTTCTGACACGTATGTAAGTACTAGAGTGACGGATGCTTTATCCATATTTTGTCACGCGATAAACGCAACCGTACTAGGCCCGTCGATGTTTTCTGTATGTATATTTATCTTTAATGGTAACTATGTTCATCATTGTCTAGTAAAGTCACGAGATTAAATTTGGTACCCACCTTAGGTCCAGTCATTCTGACATTCTACAACAATAAGGTTGAGTTTCCTAAAAGTTACAAATGAATTGACATCTCTAATGACATTGAAGACTTCAAGCATATTTGTCTTGAGATGGGTCCCAAATTAACGCTCGTGACCGTACCAGCAGTACAAACCGAGAGCTAAGTTTGGGACTGTCCAGTCACTTTTATAATATTTACTATAAATAAACATTAAGATATTTATAAAAACGATTACCATCACTGTAAATACCAAAATGGCTTCAAGAAAAATATATAATGAGTCTGAGTGACTGTTAGAACATTAACTGTAGAACACACACATGCACACATTACACACACACTCACGCACACACATGCACACACGCACACACACATACACACGCACACACCCACATATATTTACACGGTGAGTCAGGACATATTTTATTAATGCTAAGTACCTATCATTTATGTTGATTTTTGGAAGAGCGAGGTGTCCCAACCCTTTCGGCCGTTAAGGAAACCGGAGTTTGGAAACCAGTTTCCTAAAAGGCTTTTTTTATACTTCTACGTAACTGGTTTCCTAGAAGTCCTTTTTATACTTCTTCGGAACTGGTTTCCTAAAAGTTTTTGTATTTTTTTAACACAGGCATTGCTATTGGCTAGGGGTCTGAAAATAAGTAAGTAGTTTCTACGCCGTAAATCGGAAATTTGAGGTCGGAGGTTTGAAATCCTATAAAATGAGGTAGGTTTAGGTTATGTTACTTTTGCAGCAGGCTCGGAGGGCCAAACCACCCAGAAATAGGAGCTCCGCGTCAGCGGAGCTCCGTCGACACTGTCTGATTGATTTGAAATAAGAGCGTCTAGTTTTTCTAAAGGACTTCTAGGAAACCATTTACGTAGAAGTATAAAAAAAGCCTTTTAGGAAACTGGTTTCCAAACTCTGGTTTCCTTAACGGCCGAAGGGGTCCCAACAGACTTTATAAGTCTAAAGGGAGGCCTCAGCAACTGTAAATTTATAAACTGGCTAGGTTATAATAAAGAATTTTGAAATTTTGAATTTTTGTGTTTTTTGGGATAAGATCAACTTGTGTGAGATTGAAATAATCAAGTTAATGATTGGGACCAATCGGACTAGTAAATTACCTTTGATATTAAAATCCGTGATCGCACTAAACACTATTTTAATTCTATAAACTTGTTGCAACCATTAGCGTAATCGAAATATGTCGATGTAAAAATAACGATGCGAAAATGAGGTATGTGGCTGACGCTCTACAACAGGAACACCCTCTCGATTGAAGTATGACCGATGACGCATGCGCTGTAGGTACATGACGCGTGCAAGTAAATCGTCTATGACCAAATGATCCAACTATTTGTTTTCAATACTTCAACCACATTATCCGTCGGTTTAACGTGATGTTTAGAATTTCCTTCTCTCCCGTTCCGGTGCATATCAGTAAACAAAACATGTACCTAAGTAAAAGTAATTATCTACGATGTTGCCAAAGAAACAGCTGTTTAGTTCAGTTAAAAATTGTTTCGATTGCAATTAAGGTCTGTTCATCCTTACTTGTCTTATATAGTAAAAAACTTTCTAACCTCAAAATGAATCTTTTTTGGCTAAAACAGCTTTTTTAAATAAAATTAAGCAATCACAGACAATACATTAGCCAAGTCATGTCCATAATGTTTAATCAGTTTACTTTATTTACGATAAAAGAGCTGTTTCAGCCAAAAGAAGGTTCATTTTGAGGTTAGAAAGTTGTTTACTATATAAGACAAGTAAGGATGAACACACCTTATATAGACAAGTATTATCATTTTCGAATTTTTTTGCTTCGACCAGAAATTTCCTTTCAGAGATATACGAATATCACGAAAGTTTATAACTTGTTTACAAGTGGAAGTGTCTCTTTTCAGTGTATATCGCTGAAAGGAGTCGCTGAAACGAGATTTCTGCTTGTAATTACGAGTGACAAGATTTGCTTGTTATGATCGCTTAGTGAGTTTATGTATCCATCTACTTTGATTCACGACGCGACGTCGTCGGTCGATGATCAAAAAAGAAACGAAAAATCAAAGTGGGGCATGAAAGCGTTATTAATTTTTCTTGGGAGGCTCGACACAAAAAAGGTTGGGAAACCCTGGTTTAGACAATGTTAGATTACCATTTCGGATGCTAATTAAAAATAATTGTGAATAGAAATCCGAACTAGCGCTACAATTTGAAATTATGACCAGAGGTCGGAATAGGTAGTGCTTATTAACCTAAACTTGACTCATGTTCATTCATGCGTGAGTGAGACAGTAATACGTTATTGAATGAAGATGCAACAAGTTTAGGTTAATAAGCACTACCTATTCCGACCTCTGATTATGACAAACAAGCTTTCTCCTGCGGCGCGACTCTAAGAGTTAATATGTGTTAATTTAAGGTATAAGCTGCCATTCCAAATTGCGACCAAATCCGTGTAGCTATTTCAGAATGAAGGGGTCATAAACATATTTATAAGTACATGAACTATCTATTATTAGTGTTTACCTATAGGTACTCGAAAATCTCAACGGGCGCACATTCTCTGTGATTACTGCATTTTGGTTTAAGTGTAGGTAATTTAATCAATAAAACTTACCCTAATATTACACGAGTTCTCATTCATGTTTTTATGAAATAATGTTAAAATAATGAAATAATCAAGACGAGAACTGTCAGATTTTGGTCTTTAATTAGATTGTAGAGTATAGTGAGTTTTAGTAAGATGAAGTCAGAATATTGAAATGCATCCTTAAAAAATAATTAAACTGTCGAGTCCTTTATGCCAGCATTAACAAGATATTATAAGAAAATCGTAGGTATTTTAAGAGTTCGATAAACAACTAAACTAACAGAATATGGCGTTAATTATTTTACAAAGTTAAGCTGCAACAATCCAATCCGTTTAAAAGTCTGTTTGTCATTTTTGCGTTTCCAACGGACGCACCGCATACGCACCGTCAGTTAATTTAAATCAAGTTTGAAAAAGGAACGAGATAATTGTCTAACATCTGAGTGCGGCGGTAAGTGTCGAGCACTTAAGAAATATTTTGTTGTTAGAAAACAAAACGAACTGTAATTAACTGAAGTACTTGTAAGGTAATGATTAAAACGTTATAATAAGCTTCGTCTAGACTTCAAGGTCAATTTGATTCTATTACTAGCAAAAAAACTAGACAAGTGCACGAACCATGCACAATGTACCTAAAGTTGTTCTAAAATTCGTTGACTTTCATCAAATTTCTATATTTTTGAATTATTTTACGCTTTAGTCACTGTGACGAATTTTGAATATTCTGTTAATGTTTCAGCAGGTCCGAAGGGCCTAAGCACTCAATAATAGGAGCTCCGAGAAAGCGGAATTCAGTTTAATAATGTGACTGAATGTGACGAACAACGTTTAAAAACTAGTGGTTTTAAAATTTACATTAATGAAATGACATGTTGATGGTCTTTGCGTAAGGATAATAATCACTATTATTTTCAAAACACTTTTTAAAAATTGTAATATCTGTCTTCATGCGGGTAAAACGACTCCACGCTGAGGAAGTCGCGTGCAAGCACACCAGAGGGCCCTGCCAAAATGCATTGCGCTAACTAGCGTTTCTATTCGTTTCGTTTTTTAACCAATCGCGTCACTGGTAGATCACTTGCCTTTTCGTATCACGTCATCTACCAGTGACGCGATTGGTTTAAAAACGAATCGAATAGAAACGGTAGTTAGCGTAATGCATCTTGGCAGGGCCCTCTGTGCCAAAAAAATATAATAACAATAAGATAATTAATAAATCAACATCCAGGGGGATATCTTACACAAATAGACTGTCTCAAGCTATGCTCTAGGTTTGTACTGTAGGTACGTACTAGAAAAAAATAAACACACTACTTATATATAAAAAACCAGCCAAGTGCGAGTCGGACTCGCGTACAAAGGGTTCCCCCTTAAGTATTTATTTTATTCTGTTTTTAGTATTTGTATTAATTGTTATAGCGGCAACAAAAATATCTGTGAAAATTTCAACTGTCTAGCTATCACGGTACATGAGATACAGCCTGGTGACGAAAGACGGACAGACGGACGGACAGTGGATTCTTAGTAATAGAGTCCCGTTATTACCCTTTTGGTACGGAACTCTAAAATAGATAAATAAAAAATAAAAAAATATCAAGGGACGATCTCACACAAATTGACCTAGTCCCAAACTAAGCTCTAAGCTTGTACTATGGGTACTAGACAAGGATATAAATACTTATATAGAGAAATATATACTTAAATACATAGAAAACATCCACGACTCGGGAACAAATACTCGTGCTCATCACACAAATATCTGCCCTTACCGGGATTTGAACCCAGGACCGCTAGCTTCGTAGGCAGGGTCACTACCAAGTAGGCTAGCACGTCGTCAAACTTAGATACATACAAACGTAGATACTTAGATACATTGAAAATATCGAAGACTTGGAAACGAAATACTCGAGCTCATCACTCAATTATTTAACTAATACCTTTAAACTATAAAAAGAGCAAAATAATATTTGTAATCACGTTCTCGAAAACGGCAATAACGATTTCGATGAAATTTGCAATAAAGGGTTTACGGAGGCGAAACGTCGATTATCAACTAGCCATCATCGGAAAAATTCGTCTTTTACACGATCGATGCTCGGTCTTGTGGGTATTGTTTGTATAAATACCTAATCTGTATAATATTTGGTACATTGTAGACTTGTTTGTTGAATCTAATCGGGCGTGTTGGAATGTTGCATTCCCTTCACATTTGTCAAAACTTTGGCAGCAACCATCAGATTGCTAGTCACGACCGATCAAAGCTGGAGGATGACTCAAAATAAACAAATACCTTCATCGAAAATGCGCATTATTACCTTTATGCAGTTTCAGAGGTTAAAAAGATTGAAGTTGAGGAGCAAACAAATTGTACATTCCAAATCCGTATTTCACTGATATTTAGACCATCCGTGACCAGTCTATTTACTTACTATTATTATATATATCGACTTGTTCAAGTTTTGATAATAGGAAATAAGGTCACAGAAAAGGTACTCTGTATACTATTAAAGATAGATCATTTCACACAAACAGCTACATACAAAGTTAATTGTTAACCGCCACTAACCTAAAGACGTGACGTACCTATTACACAAACATATAAAATATACAAAAAAATTGTCTTAAATATAAGACGTTGGCAAAGGAGTTGGATATTACTTTATATAATATATCGATACCTTTAGACTCAATTGGCGTAAACGCCAAAACTCAACTTTTCAGGAGAGCAAAAAAACTTTTTTTTCTAAATTATTTTTATCATTTCATTTTTGTTTTTTGAGTTATAAAGCTCAGTTTTGGACATAATAAATATAGTTTCAGGATAAAGAATATGATTAAGTAATATTTAAAGTAAACCCAGTATTTAAGAAAATGGAAGGCTTATACGCCCTACAAAAATACTAAAAATGTTACTTACGCCCCAAAAAAATACCGTTTCTGTGAAAGGTTTAGGTTGTAAAAGCCAGGAGGATTATTTTTTAACTGTAATAGGGTGTATAAGAGAAATTTTATGTAATTCCGCGAACGCTCAGGTTGTGGATTGAGCTCCCAGCGGTTGTTTTTCGAAGAGTTTACAATATGGGTTTCTTCAAAAAGGAATTAGTAAAAGGTTTTTGGTAGGTCGGAGACCTAGAAATGATGGTTCAATGATGTAAACTTTCATAGGCTACGGTGGCCATCTTCTTTCTAGCGGGCCATAATACTAATATCTTGTACAAAGTAACACATACTTTACATTTAACTTAAGTGTTTTTAAATACATATATTATAATCTTTTCGGAATATAATTATTCATTTAAATAAATAGGATGGTGAAATAAACACACGAAATATGAGTTAGGTACCGAAAATCTTTATTCCAATGACATTATAGTCAGCTAATCTTCATTTATTTAATAATTAGTTAAGCACTTGTATTTATAATCACATGTATGCCTCTCTTACTATCGTATAACTTGTATTTATTCGCACGCGGCACATGTATTGCTAGGGTTGTCACACGCCTAGAATACATCAATGAGGGCTAAAATGTTTTAGATCACCAGATGTCGCTCGCTCGCTTGTGGCGATCGTTATAAGGTCGTATCGACGTGTTTTTAACAGACTTCAAAATAAAGGACGTTCTCCATTCGTCGGATTATTTCTATATGTATGTTCCGTTAACAACGTGTTTAATATAATAACAGTACCTATATATAAATATAGTATAAACGATTGTAACATCGTCGAAATATCGGGCGGGACATCAAAAACCCAAATCGTGGTTATACTAAGTAGGTGTTGTTATTTCATAGTCAACGTAAAAAAAGAATATTTTACGTCCTTTTGTTAATTCAAACAACCATTTACCTACACAACAGTACAATGTAACAGCTTTTCGGAGTGCGTTTCATTTCATCGTGTGTTTTACTATCAATCAACACCACATAACAAGTAAATAATAAAAAGTTTAAGGTTATTCACAAAACTAACTTCATTACGTATTACGGCACGCCCCGAGATCGATCGTTCAAGACGGCGGAAGGCATATCGTGGCGCACGCGTGCTCGCTCGGTCGGTGCCGGCCCCGGACTGATATCCATTCTCAGAATGGACCAGCGGGAAGGTTACTAAGGCGGCGCGACACGCACAGTGCAATCCCTCTGGTAAGGGTCCCAGTGTTTCATAGTGCTACAACAGTTGTTGGCACCTTCAATCTTATATCATAAGAATAAATAATACCTAGACGTAGAAGCGAAACTCCTGGCGTCTCCGGAAGCGCACTCGGCGCGATAGATACCTACCGCCGGCACCTGAGGTGTTTAGTTAATATTTTAAAGGTTGTTTATAGACTCGTTTCCGTGTTATAGAGATGATTAATAGCCACATAAGCCATGTAATTTTCTGGAGATAATCTTAATATCATCAAAAAATATTATTACCTAATTTAACGTAAATGTAAAAAACATATTTTGCGACAATGTTTCCACGTTGAAGTAAAACATAATTAACATTTCGTGACTAAACTTGTATACCACATTCATAAACCGATTAAAATATTTCGCAAGTGACAGCCCTAACTTTGGGCGCGGAAGACAGACGGGCGTAGCGGGGTGAAGGGAGAACTAGGTATTTAAAGCACGGCATTTGGGGCCTGGTCCAAGGAGATTCGCACCTACGTGTAGTTATTATTTATTCTTATGCTTATATCGACAGAGGTAACAGATGAGTGTCCCTCTTATACACCCTATTACAGTTAAAAAATAGTCCACCTGGCTTTTACACCCCAAACCTATCACAGAAACAGTATTTTTTTGGGGCGTAAGTAACATTTTTAGTATTTTTCCACGGCGTATAAGCCTTCCGTTTTCTTAAATACTGGGTTTACTTTAAATAATACTTTTTTCTTAATGTTAGCTCTCCTGAAAAGTTGAGTTTTGGCGTTTACGCCAATTGAGATTTAATTTTTTCTATTTCTGATCAGGTTATAAGAGGCAAAAATATATCCACTTTATACGACTATTATAAAGTACGACCTTCAATTTAATTATTTGTGGCTCTTTTATATTGGGTCGTAAAAGCCACCTATTATTTTTTGCAGAAACAATAGGGTCGTATAAGCCACGTTAGACTTACATATATCATCATACATCCTTTTACTATAAAAACAATATCATTTACTACCTTGAAATGTAGAAAATAAAAAAATACAGCAAATACGCCCAAACAATTACAAAAATCATGTTTTTTGGGCCTAATATTCTGGGTCGTATTCGACTTTTTTTTGGGAATTTCTCAACTTTAACTACACAGATCGATAGAGAATGAAAAATTGAGTATAACTGCATTAAAACCTCATTTTGGCCAAAATGGCGTTTACGCCAATTGAGTCTAAAGGTATCGATATGTCAGACAACGGTGGTTAAAAGGTTAAAAAATTGCTTGAGGCGGCATGTTCTGGACTTTGCAGGTTATAGTAGAGCTAACACCACAATAATTCGGAACATAACTGAAGCGCACACGCCTCGATGCTTGGAATCTGAAATGTCAGTTACAATTGTCATCTTTTTGTACTAATAGTACAGTCGGCGTTATAAGTATCAGCACCGCGGGGCTCCTATTTCTGGTCAGTTTGCCCTTTGAGTTTAAGAAACTACCTCATTTAAATGAAACTGATGCCCATAAGAAATAAAAATCCTCGTGCATGTCAGCATCCTGATAATAATAACATAATACTTAAATTCAACACCGTGACTTGGTAAACGGTTAGTAAACATCTAAATGCAGCGATGACCGGCTGAAACGTTATTTATCTCTCTCATTATCTTAACAAGGTCTAGCCATTGTCTGCACAGCATGAGTCTAGAATTAATAGGTGATGAGATTTATCGAACAATTGATCATATTCGATAATTTTATTGATTTTAATAATTTTATGGAACCTTGACAATATACTTATGATTCTTATGAAGTAACTTGTTTCCTCTGTTATTTAAATATAAAAAAATACGTCGACTTCAAGTGTTTCCACCGCGAGTAAACCTCTTGAGTAGTTTCTCGTGGCGCTTCTTCTCCGCAATGATAGTCTTGTCCGAAGTGCTAGTAGATTCACCTTATATTACCAACGTGTAAAAGAGCCCGTATGTGGCCAATTTACTGAAAAAATATTTTGATTTTGTTTTTTTTGACCGTTGTAAGCCAAACTGAGTCCGTGCGTGGCCCGTTCCGCTGGCAGTGGTGGGGGACGGGCATTACTTTCAAGTAAAAACGAGATATTATAACGTTGAAAATACACTCAAAAGAATGTGAGCCAACCAAGACAGATTTTCTCTTAGTTGACATAAAATGAGTACAATAGTTATGAGATTAGTTATATCAACCAAAGCTTATAGTAACAGAAGCAAAGTTCTTTAGTGATTCAACTTACATCTTAGTTGATGTATCAAACGTCTTTTTAGGCTCGTATGGAATCAAGACGCCCATACAAAATAATCACAATATTTTTAGAAATGATGAATGATGATGTTTTCAGTGCACGATAGCAAGTCAAAAGCCTTGGTTTCTATAAAGCGTCCGCGCTCCGCCTCCTCATCTCATGTCAAATGATAAGCATTGTGATAGGTATCTTACTGTAATACAGGTTATATGCCTTTCCAAGCCAGCATAATATACTACAGAAGGCACATACTCCTGGTACACTTATATCACCGAGCTATCCCTACTGGTAGAGATAAGTGCACGTTTTTGTATATTTATTTCTACCGGTAGTGAGTGGAAGTGGACAGAGCACCTACTGTCCATTTCCAGAATTCGCTACTCTACCAATTATTTCTATTTTAATATCAAATTTAACAGAGTCGACGGAGCTCCGCTCACGCGTGGCTCCTATTTCTGAATGTTTTGGCCCTTTGGGCCTTCTGAAGAACTAACACTTAAACCTACCTCATAAAGTCGCAGTCAATAGAACTTGTAAACGATGTAAACAAATTAGTACTTATTAAAAATTACGTGTAATGAATACTAGTTAAAAATAATGGATAATGAATAGTTATTTCATCTTAAACGTAATATGAAAATAATGATCTAGTGTACAAATCATTGCAAAGACCTCACTTGATCTTTAAAAGTGCGTGATTATCGAGTAATCATGGTGAATTGGTTCGTTTGGTTTTGTTTACATCTTTTGCAAGTTCTATTGACGGCGACTTTATTTATGGTACTAATTTTGGTTCATTAGTAATAGAGTACCTAGCGAATCGTGGATGGACAGTGCACCTATCCCTACCGGTAGAAATAGCTTGGTAGGGATAAGTGAACCAGGCTGTATTAATTTATGTATCTACAACCTCATTATTACTACAAAAAGCCCTTTTAAAACTACGGAGGCGATAAAGAGTTTGTATACAGGGGCTCTATACAACTCTGTTAAAACATAATTTATTGCCTTCAACATATTATCGTATTGTTAACGTTACGATAGCTCTTATGTCTTAGTATTTGCAACAAAGTTAAAAACAATTCGATAACATGTCAAAAGCAATATTGTTCTATTGAGTAGAATAGAGCCTCAGATGTAGTCAAATATGTTCGTTTTTTGCTGACTGCAAAAACAAAGATAAATAAGAAATTTTCGGACCAAAAACGGTTTCGTATGCTTAACGTGCATCTCTTTTCGCTTGTGGTCGTCTTATTAAAGATATACATTACTATGGCATAACTTTAGGAAGGTATTTTAAGCAAAGAGAAGCATGAGAGACTAAACTTTTTCCTCTTGTGCAAAAAATACACAAACAAAAGTGCAACGAATAGTCAATTTGTTAAGTAATAATTTGAACAATACATTATCGAAACTAGCACACGCAATACTTAAATTAACCGCATACGCAGAGTCCACTTCAGACTCAATTAAATAGATAACCTCAAGCACGCCCTTAACAATCCTTTTCAAACAGTGCATTAAAATTATTTTCCACTTACTGTAATCAATTATATATCACTCATGATACGACAAAAACATGGAAATGATTTCACTTTTCCGGTAATAATGGTGTTAATCACTATTTGTCATTTCAGTTCCTTTAAATTGTGTTATTTTCTTAAGCCGCATCTCACCAAACTTGGAATAAGACTTACTCCGAGATTAGTATACAAATTCTGCGTTTATTCTAGGTATAAGACCTTATTCCAGTTTGGTCAAATGCAACGCGATCTTAAATTTTTCCTGTCGCATTTTACGATGCAGATTTCTCCGAGCCACAAATTTTCCCATTTTATAACTTAGTAAATACGTTTCACGTTACTTATGTACGTTTTGCAGCAGTAGTTAGCTTTCGCTTTAGTAACACCCAGAAATAGGAGCTCGCGAAGTCGGAGCCCCGTTGACACTATTAAATAGATTTTTGCCATAGGAAAAAAATGCGACAAGGGAAAAACACGACTGCGAAAATAAAACTTAATTCGAAAAAAAATGCAAATGGGAATTCTGCAATGATTTGAATTTGATCTAACAAACCCTTTTCCTCAGCAAGTCCGATTGCTCGAACAAGTTTAGTCAAACTCTCTCTTGCACACGCTTAAATAACGCTGCAAATGGTTTCCTTATGAAATCACTAATTGTCATTTTTGTCATAATTTTTGTTTTATGCCAAACAATTGTACGCCTGAAATTTTAAGTTGTTATAATAATACAACCCTAACTGCAGATATTTTTTTAAACTCCATTTTTTCTGACTTTGCTGAAAACCAGTTTATGGCAAATTATAATTGGCACAAACGATGCGTTAGGACAATCGTTATTAGGGATTCCGAGGTGCAAATACGTGTCAGGGTGACCCTTATGGAATAACTAACAAAGTACGACTACGAGTAGTAAAGTCGTGTAACCTTTATCCTTAATGATGATCCATTAGGGGAATGAGGCTCCTTAATTCATATCTACTCTGTCCCCGTAAAAGAGTACCGTAGAAAGTACATTTTCTCAAAAATGTCCGGAAATGTTGACATTACTATCTACATATTGAGACGCGAAGTACATAGTTTACTGACAGTTCTCAAAAAAAAAACATTGCATGCTCGCTACACAAGCCCACAATGTTGCATACAAATTATTCCATTACTATCTAGCTTCTAACTTTTTAAAAAGTGAAAACGGCCATAATAAAATGAGGGCACAAGTCTTATACATCCAAATTTTATTGGAAACATAACTTTTTTATCTGTTTCTGGAACAGCTTTTGTTTTTTTAAAACAAGACTTGCGTTGGTCCTCGTCATAAACAAAAAGGCGGTAAAGAGTGATGGTTTTTTCACATGAAGTTTCTGTTTGTACGCAATTCAAAAAATTAGTTCAAGCGATGAAGAGTTTACTCCAACACAAAGTTTTTCTTGCGATTTTTGAGAAAAGCACTATATTTGCCTCGGCAGGAACAGCAATTGCGGCCTTCGTATTTTACCTAACCAATACTCGGTCCGCAATTGACAACAATTCATATCTGCTAAAGTAGTCAAATAAAATACCGTTTGTAGACTTTACACTGCTGATTAGAGTAAAAATATTTTTGGATTTTTTAATGCAGTAGTTTTTTTTTATATTTAGGAAAAACAGTAAAAAAGTTGGATTGTGAATGTTAGGAATACACTTATAATGCCCTTAGTCCATTTATTACCATAGGAATTGAAAAAAATATACAACTGTCATGTCCATTTTTCATCTGTCTGACGGATTACTTGATTCTAACGACAAGCTTTCGATTCTCGTAATACTATTGTTTTGATATACGCTATTGAAAATGAAACTAACTAACGTATTTGTAAAATCAGATAGCCGCAATGTGCCCAAAGTCGACGAATTCATGTTGTTATAGTTGACAAGTGACATGACATGACAGTCAGTTCTGTTTATGTTGAAAGTTACTTTTTTATTTTATATCATGCTAAGATTACGACATCAGTATTCCTAACTTTGTATATACGGTCTTTTTAATGACTATTTCTTTAATAAATTATTGACGACGAATTTAAGTTAAATAAAGAAAAACCGAGAAACACGGGTAGTCTAACTTTTAACCAGCTATTATAACCTCGAAAAAACAAAAACGCTTTTTTTTTTTGAAATGTTGTCAATTGCCTACTTCCATGCCTAGGCAATAATGTACTATTTCATTGTTGTGTACGTCCAATGCTTACTTACTTACCTGTATGTAGAATTTATCTAATTTGATCGCAATATTTTGATTCATGAACGTATTAGACCAGCCAGGGACAAAACTGTGTTCATGAAACATGAAAAATATATTACTTATCTTTAAGATTTAACGAATTGACGTGGAATTTGTTTAAAATAGTTATTTTCGTCCAATCGAACAACTACTCGTATACCTCTATATGAGTTCCACGTAGTCACGAGCAAAAGCGAGTTAGAAATAAGTACAGTAAGTCAGTTCAATATCCATCCAGGTCAGGATATCTGGTACAAAAAGGTTGAGATTGGATATTATAGGTTATATTTTCAGCAAGCAAGGCATATCGAAATAGAAGCTCCCCAAAAGCGTAGCTCCGTCGACCCCAACAAATTAAATTTCATATAGCAAAACGTGTACATAAAAAAAGGCCTTACTGGATACCTAGTCCAGGAAAAAAATGTGCCTACTTCACCGCCTTCTTCATATAGGGACGATAAACTGAAACGTCATATTTGTCATAATGACAAGAGTCGTTATAGAAACACTGACTCAATAAATTAGATTCAATTAATATTACAACTGCTTATTTATATGACGTTAAAATAAAATGACACCAATTCGATGGACCAAATGTTATTTACACCTGATTACATACTGCACACAAAGTAAACGTTGACCTAGTTGATTGAATAGATAGAACTATATTTGTCTGAAAATAGGGTACGTATTTGCTTATCCTATGATAGATGCCTGGTACAAAGACAGGAGTAGAAAACCGAAGGCGTAGACCACCAGCACGATGTCCATTGCCATAGCGAAGCAGTCCCGCGTCATCTGTGTTTAAATTAAGTTTGTTTTAAATGATATGCTTGCTTAAAATCCTTGCTAATAAAATAATATACAGGATGAAAAAAACGAACGCCACAAGAACGGCAACTTTAAAAAAAAATATCTGCAATTATGGCTTTTGAAAATTCATCTACCTTGACCGGGAATCGAACTGGTATATGACAAAATAATAAAGAAGGCTTTTTACGGTCTTTATTTAATTTAAAAGTGTGTGTTATAGACTTAAATGATCACTATCAATGACCCTTTCGATCTGTATTAAAAAAAACAACTTTATTGTTTTGTCATAGGTATTCGACCAGTTCGATTCCCGGATAAGGAGAGGTTTTTATCAAAAATCCAATAATGCAGTATTTTTTGTTCTTAAAAATAAAAGTTAGTCTTCCTTGCGTAGAATTTGCTATTTTCAATATTCAAGATAGTTGCCGGCCATGTGGCGTTCGTTTTTTCCACCTTGTGTATGCTAAAGTAACTCTGTTTTTTTGTTACCGTTTCACGACATAATGACTGAACTGATCTTAAAGAAATTTGGTAAAGAGATAGATTGTAGGTATTCTAGAGAAGGATGTAGGATACTTTCAATCACATAATGCATATCTGTATGTATGTGTAAAAATAATTATTTTTCTACTGAAAAGAGAGAACAGTACAGTCAAGGAATTTAATTTGTGACCCACCTTAGGTCCAAAGTCAATCTGACATTCTACAGCAACAAGGTTGTGTTTCCTGTCAATTACAAATGACTTGGCATCTCTATTGACAATGACATCTTCAAGCAGATTTTCTTTGAAATGGGTAGCAAATTAACTTCCGTGACCGTAAATATAACTAAAGTAGGTAAGTTTTATTATTTGGACTGCATCAACCCCTGACCGCAGATTAAATGGTAGGTAGTATCCTTTAGCTCTAATAAGACGATGAGGCCAATTTCCTTTGTCTATTTTAACCCCCTTATTCATAAACGGACTATAAACCTATTTTAGTTAAAGTATTCTTTGTCCCTTTCTGTCAAACTAAAATTTCATAATGACAGATAAGGACAGCATATTTCAAGCACACTAGTTATGTCGCGTTTATTAATAAGAGCTGTTTAAATAGTTTAATTACCAACCAACAACGCTTACGTAAGTATACTCGTAAATCAATATAAACGTAAAAAAACTTGCTGAAAAAAACAGTCATCTGAAAGTACAGTCAGCAGCAGAAGTAGGTGGACACAGTCGATGAGCTCCAAATTATCTCCAGGTTAATCCCTCGATTTTTTTCTCTAGTATTTTAATTTCCATTCCTTTTTTTCTCCATTTTTTCTTTTTGCCACACGCATTTATTCTGTTCTTTTTTTTCCATTCTTATTTGTTCCAGGATGCATATTTTCCATTCTGGATTTTTCCCAGTCGCAGATTTTCCCATTATAATTAGCTTGAAATAGGTGGGTACGTTTTGGTTATGTTACTTTTGCAGCAGGCCCAAAGGGCCAGAGCACCCAGAAATAGCTAGCGCTATCGCGGAGCTCGATCGACTGTGTGAAATTGATTTTTGAAATCGGAAAATTTGCGACCAGGAAATATACTGAATATAAAATATGCAACCAGGAAAAAGTAAGAATGAGGAAATATGCGGATGGAAAAAAGATAAGAACAGAATAGAAATTAAAGTAGAGAAAAAAAAAATCGGCGAATTACCGCTACAGTCCTTATTCTCATGACAATAGAATTGTGTATATTACTGAGTTCTTCGACTGTCCACCAACTTCTGCTGCTGACTGTATGTTTAGGGTTCCGTACCGCAGCGAGCCCAACGGAACCACATTAATATGCCTCCGGCTGTCCGGCCGTCCAAAATTAAAAGAGCTGTATCTTTTGAACCGTAGGGTGGTGGAACCAGTAATGGACAAGAAGCCAATGATGGACATATTAGACATTGATTCTTATTTTACAGAAGATAAGGGTTATTCATTTGTTTTGCAACAATCAATTTAGGACCGTATGAAATTTGAATTAAGAGTGAAGTGTCCATTACAGGTGACTGTCAGCTAAAAGTGTCCATTATTGGTGCCGTTACCCTAATAGATAGCGGATTTTTAATTTTTTTCAGAATTTGTGTTATTACGATGGATTAAATAACAAATAAAAAAATTAGAAAATAAAATAATAAAGGGGGTCCCCATACGAGAAACGTTTATTTTTCAACGTATTCTATTTTTTGTAAAAACAGTAAAACATGCAATTGTCGATTTTGGTATTATTATTATAAAACAAACCCAAAACAAAAAATACAAAAAAAAAGGTCATGCCTGAGTGTGGCTCGCGCTGATTCGATTCGAAATCGAATTCAAACTGGAGTACAATAATAATGTGGTGGTACGGAACCCTCGATGAGTGAGTCCGACTCTCACTTGACCGGTTTTTTACCGTATCTATCTCGTGCTAAAGGCTTTCACTCATACCTTTGCAGTGTACATTTAGAAAGAGAGTGACAGCTACCTGTTGTTGCGCTATCCGAGAAACGTTTGCGCGTGCGCGTCCGACGACGGTCGCGATGTTTGACAGAAACAGCTCCGCTGAACTGAGCACTTGGCTGTAAATTAAAAAGAAAAAAATATTGGGTAGGAATAACTAAATACCGATCTCAATGGCTACTGTGATATCCAAGGTGCTGGACGGTTTGCATGATCGTTATATAAGTAAACACATTAAACTGAATGAGCTGAATAAGTTCGGTTTTAGACCTGGAATCTCTACTGAAACAGCAATACTGCGACCTGCGACTCAAGCATACCGTTCAGTACTATACTTTGTGACGGCAAATACTCCTATTTTTGCGTGTTTTTTCACCTGTCAAAATCATTCGACCTGGTATTATAGGATCTGCTGTGGTCAAAAATGCATAGTGAAACCAGTACACATATAGAAATTGTAAACCTATTTAAAGGCTGGTACAACAACCGAGTTAGGTGGGCTGGTGCTTTTTCAAGGGAGTACGGGTTGAACTGTGGGGTGAGGCTGGTGGGCCTGACCCAGCCTCGCTCTTTATCCTGTATACGGTCTTATCGAGGGGCTCAGTAGTGCCGGCGTCAGCTGCTCTATTCATGGCAAGTTTGTCAACAATGTAAGCTACGCAGATGAGATGGTGCTGCTGTGCCCATCGATAAGAGCTCTCGAAAGATTACTGAGCATATACGAGGCGTACGCGGTGACTCATGGACTAAGGTACAACACTAAGAAAAGCGAGCTTCTTGTTTTCGAGGCTGGGAAAAATAAACCAAAAACCGTCCCACCAGTAAGGCTATTAGGAGCTCCTTGGAAAAGAGTCACAGAATTGAAATACCTTGGTCACTGGGTTACCGAGAACCTCTCTGATGACTTGGATATTGAGCGTGAGCGTTGGGCCCTGGCGGTGAGAGCTAATACGTTGGTCCGCAGGTTTGCTAAGTGCTCACGTTATGATAAAGTCACTCTGTTTAAGGCTTACTGTCAGACATTCTACACCTGCAGCCTGAGAACCAACTACACCCAAAAGTACATGAATAGCCTGCGCGTTCAGTATAATAACGGAGGAAAATCTCACACAAATTGACTTAGTCCAAAGCTAAGCTCTAGTCTTTTATTTTGAGTACTAGGCAACGATAAATATACATAGAAAAAACCCAGCGACTCGAAAAAAATTACTCGCGCTCATCACGCAAATATTTGTACTGCAACAACAGCTGTCAGGATAGATTTCTTATCTTAAAGTTAGTACATATTAGTACAGTAGGTCCTCAAGATCCAGCAAAGGTTGTAATTGTAAGGTTTTAGAAAATATGGCTAATGCTTATCTATTTTTTAAAGTGAGTCAGGTTGAAAACGATATTTCCCGAAGATTATAACTTGACAGATCGATTTTTCGCCCCGTAAACCCCCTTATTTCAAATTTCATCGAAGTCGTTGGAGCCGTTTCCGAGATTCAGATTTTATATATATATACAAGAATTGCCCGTTTAAAGATATTAGATAGATAAATTAGATTCAGAGTCAGAGGAAAGAATCACATTTCCGAAATAAGACAATTTTATTTTACCCTTTTACACTGACATAAATAAAAACTTAACTTTGAGATCAGCGCCACCTCTTGACTGTAACACAAGGCGCTTGCGCGTTTTGTTTTCAACTTACTCAATCGTTTTGCGTCACCACCGCCGATGTCAAGTTGCATATCTACGATAGATGGCGACAAAGTTTACGTTTTGACATATCGTCGGTCAAAAGACTCACAAAAATGAAATTTACTTTGTTTTTATCAAACCAAATTAATATCGTATACAGAAAACTTGAAAAGAATTGACGTACGCGGCTTTATGACCCAATATACTGTCCTCATAACCCAATAGGCAGTATCTCAAATTCAATAGCCAAAGCAGATTGAATCCTCTCTCGTTAGTAATAAGGTTGCATTTGCTGGGTACCAATCAGATTTACCTTATCGCCGAAGGACAATTTCAATTGATGTCATAAAAGTAAAATACACAGTCAGCGGAGAGTGAATGCCTAATTAGCAAACAGTTAATTCAGCTGGAAGACATGAAAGCAGAATGAGCAAGAAGCAAAACGTCTGGAAATGTAAATAGTCCGTATGATTAGAATACCTAGTTAACCGAAAGTCAAATTAGTTTAATGACATAAATAAACGCAGAATGACTTAGTAGCAAAACGTCTGGAAATGGCTATAGTCTTGTCTCCTTCTGACCAACGGAAACAGATCAACACTTTTTATTCTTAACTAAACAGCTAATCGATAAGAATATTTTTCAAAAAATAATCCAGTAAATAAAAAATAAAATTAGATAAAGACGTTTTGCTACTTTAGCTTCAGTCTATTTAGTAACTCAACCATTCTAAACTAAAATTCAGACGTTTTGATATCGAGACAGGTTCCCCTAAGGAATCCCTAATCGTCATTTGCCCTAATGCATCGTTTTTCCGAATTTTCATTTATCCTAATGCTATTTCCGGCTGAATTTTAAAACATTTTAGTTTTTTTTACCTATAATACAACCCTGACCTAACTTAACCGCAGGTATTTTGGAGAACTTAAAAAGTTGTCTCACTCAGCTGAAAACCAATTTTATTAAGGACAAACGTTAATTCGGTAAAACGATGAGTTGGGACAAACGTTATTAGGGATTCCGAGGGACACCCATTGAGGCATACGAGGGGTGTTCAATAAGTAATGAGAATGATAAGAACGCATATATATTATAACTTATTTTATTTTATTTTTCAATATAGTGTTTTTAGAGTATTTAAGAGTATACACTTGGTATATCGTTTTTCTAAACATAAAATTCCCTTTTTGAAAAAATCTACTTCGTGACCCCTTAAAAAATCCTGTACTGCGGCGATCATGGCGTCATCATCATCAAATTTCTGGCCTCTGAGGTGCTCTTTTAACTGGGGAAATAGATAGGAATCGTTAGGAGCGAGGTCTGGTAAGTATGGCGGATGCTCCATCAGTTCAAAGCCAGCATCTTTGATGGCAGCCATCGCAACTCTTGCCTTATGCTCGGGGGCGTTGCCTTGGTGAAACAAAACACCTTTGGAAAGTTTGCCTCGACGTTCCTCGCGTATAACATCACGTAATATTTTAATTTGTTCTGCATATAAATTCCCCGTAATAGTGGATCCATGATCGAGGTATTCGATAATAACCACCTCTTGGCTATCTCAGAAAAGAGAGCCTATGACCTTATCGGCGGATGGGATTGCCTTAAATTTCTTCGGAGTCAGAGAAGACGGCCTCTTCTAAGTCATAGACTGTTGTTTAGTTTCTGGGTCGTAATGGTAAAGCCACGTTTGGTCGTTAGTTATAAAACAAGCCAAAAATTGGTCAGGATCTTGTTGTAACAAGTCCAAACAGCTATGTGAAACCCGCGGTCTAGTTTGTTCCTGCGCGTCCGTAAGCATTCTGGGCACCCAGCGCGCTGATACCTTTTTCATGCCCAAATGGTCACGTATAATTTTATGGACACTCCCTATCGAAATCTTAAATTTCTCGGCTATAAAACGAACAGTAACACGACGGTCTTTTAAAATTATTTTCTCGATTTTTTTATCACTTGTTTGGTTACTGCTGTGTTCGGCCGCCCTGAGCGTGGATCGTCATTGGTGCTCGTTCTTCCAATTTTAAACTCGGCACACCACCGTGCAACCATAGGATAAAAAGGTGCGTGAACCCCTAATGTTTCTTGCAAATCTAAATGAACCTGCTCTGTAGTAACATTTTTCAAGCGCAGACATTTAATTACCGCGCGAACTTCAATTGTCTCCATTATTGTCAATTTGTCCCGACAGAACGAATTCAATGTGTTCGATTTAAACAAAACAAACGACTACCAAAATATATTTTTTAATTTATCATAACAATTAAATGGGCTATGCCCGCCAGTACTTTTTTGTTTCCTTACTAAAGAGTTTATATGTCATTCTCATTACTTATTGAACACCCCTCTTATAGCGTCCATGTCCATTAACCTCTCCTCTACCTTTGACTCCCTCTGACAAAAGATTAAACATTCCAACTTTAATGTTACAATTAAAATCTGTCTGACATACGACAGGTTAAAGTAACTAAGACATTTTAAGATGCAAACGTTTTGTGGATATTTTCATTTTTCTATGTGGGTATCGATTGGTACCCCATTAGGGTGGTCCAAAATAGTATGAAGAAAAAAAAACTATATCAAATCCTTCCTCCACAAGGCTTATTTTTATTTGCTATAAATTAGTTACTTATGTGTCAAATTTAAACTTGTTATGTGATCGTTTACTGGTCGCCCAAAGCGTTTAGTTTATGACAAAAAGATCTCATTCTCATACAAAACGATATCTAGTAAACTTAGCAAAAACTAAAAACAGAAGTAGAATATTGTTTGCCTACTGCTGCAACTCAGAATACAGTGTCAAGATCTGTCCAAAGACTTTCTCATTCGATATCTTTATTAGATGTTTGAAGCTCTATACATTTTTATATGAAACAATTTTAACATTATGGGCGAGCTGTAAATTTTGTTCAATTGCTATAAAACTTGGTATAGCGTATTTTTGTGTATTGTGAAATAAAAAGAAACTTGTGGAGAAACAATGTTACACACTTTTGTTTTTTGGACCACCCTAGTACCCCATTTGCTACAGGAGTTTTGTCTAGCTGCCGCACTCAGAGACGTCAATTAAATTTAATGCTTGTTTAGTGACGTGTTGTCTTATTCTACTGCTATAGCAAAGAAAGTGACAGCAGCAACGTTAATCAAGCATTAAATTTAATTAACGTCTCTGAGTGCGGCAGTAAGATACCGTCATTTGTCATAGCAGGGTCATGTTTTACATTCATATGGCTAAATAAGGTTGCAAAACCTGGGAGAACACCGCCAGCCGCCGGGGGTGTTGAAGCTGAAGAGCGGTAACGCAAGTGCCAACACGCACCAGGCGCGAGCCATGGAGAAGGAGGACCTGGCAGCCAGCGTCGAGCGCTGCATCGTCGGCACCCTACCGCCCACGCTAATAAAGTAGTCAAAAGCGATAAAAGAGCAAGGTTAAAAAACAACTCAGTCTAAACTGCAAAAAGCAACTGAATACATAATGCAATAACGTTTCTTTTCCCTTAAACCTGGTCCTATTATTATGACTTTTGAACAAGTTCAAGACATTATGAAAAACTAGGTTTGTACGTTTTCTAATAGGACCTACAGACTCACGTGAGAAGTCTCGGCGAGAAGTCTCCACCCGAAAACGAGAAGGTATCTATACTCACGCGGCCTTTCTCACTTGCGTTCTCGTTCCCTTTGAAGCGGGCAAAAAACCGACAACAAACGGAGAACACGCGAACCCGAGAACGAAAAGGTGAGAAACATGTCACATTCCCGTGTATCGGGTGTTCTCGGGCCTTCTCGGCGTGTGTCTGTACGGCTTAAGCTGCGACCACACCGCTGCTATAGAAATATTTTCTTGTCTTATAAAGTTACACCCACACCAATACTTAAAAAACGGTGACGGTACGGAATCGCAGTGACGCGTCGTACCCGTACCGTTTTTGACGCACGCTCTCCACACCGCTGCTTAACGGTGCTTCAAAAACGGCGCCATGTTGTTACAATTATGAAGGAGGGTAGGAGTAGCAAAAACACTTGCAGCACGTTTAAATTGTATATATTTCAATAACAAGTTAGTATGACTTCTTAGATCTCTTAACTCCTTAGCGGATCAGTCCAGAATGCCCTCCTGTCACATTTTACTTCTATTTATAAACTTCATAACCGTTTCATGGTTTGAAATACCCTTTAGTATAAATTCATAGACATTAATCGAAAAATCAATTATAAAATAAGATTAATATTGTTAATTTAAATTATAAAAACAATCATTATTTTTAGCTACTTTGTAGCAATAACATTATTCAACAAAATATCGAATAGGATATCCGGCAAAAACCTTACACTCGTCCATCCTGACGCGTGTGATGTCCTCACACACGCAACCTTACACTCTGGGCAATCTATACAGAAATATGTCATATATGATATTCATTTAACAATTACTACTTCGTAATATCAATACTAAACGATATAAATAGGCTAATTAGCTCCCCGCAGTATCCGCAGCTTATCTTATCGCAGCGTCCGCAACCTCATCATCCAGCAGTATCCGCAGCTCGTCTCGTCGCAGCGTCCGCAACCTCATCATCCCGCAGTATCCGCAGCTCGTCTCGTCGCAGCGTCCGCAACCTCATCATTCCGCAGTATCCGCAGCTCGTCTCTTTGTAGCGTCCGCAACCTCATCATGCCGCAGTATCCGCAGCTCATCTCATTGCAGTATCCGCAACCTCAACATGCCGCAGTTTCCGCAGCTCCAACATGCTGCAGTATCCGCAGCATTACCTAAAACAAAAGTTCAGGCAGTATTTGTGGTCCCCCGTATATTGGAAAGAAACATTTTATAACTTTTTAATATTTTATTACCAAATAGCAATCGACCGGTAACAATTTACCACTAACTTATTTTATTAAACATATTAATAACATACACTTCTAATGTAATCTTATTTCAAACAATACTCGACTCTTATCCATATTGACTATACAACATTATCGCTTAATGAATTACCTATATTGTTACTTTTTATGCAGATCTAATGCAGCCAAGTGTATCCATGGCTGCATTCTATCAGCAGAAATTGTAGTTTTATACTTTCTTTTATTTTTTCGTTTAAATCCTTCTACATCTGAAACTTGGTAACGATCGTTCCCTAGAACCTTTACGACTCTAAAAGGCCCTATATATTTATCCAGTAACTTTTTGCTTTTGCCATCATTCTCATTACTAACCTTTGTTATCTTTACTAAATCTCCTTCACTATAAGTGGTTGCCGGCTTTCGGCTCCTATCATAATATTTCTTTTGTGACGACTGACTGTCTGCAATATTTTCGATCGCCCTATCGCGAATTTCCTCTATATCAACATTAGATCGCGTGACTTGTAGTATAGACTCGAACTGACTGTTAATCTCGCTGTTCATAGCAACCCCAAACAAAACCTCCGCCGGGGTTTTACCTATTGACTTCTGCAAGGTATTATTTATACCCCACTGGACTATTCCGACTGCGGTATCCCAAACTTTTTCGTCTAATCCGTGATTTTGGGTACTTAATGATTTAAGTATCGTTCTATTATACCGTTCAACCTGCCCATTAGCCCTAGGGCAGGCCACTGCATTATGGACTACTTTAATTTGTTTGTCCTGACAAAACTCTTTGAAAGCGTGTGAAGTAAAACTACTGCCTCTGTCACAGATTATTCGGGCGGGGTTTCGAAACGTGTAAAATATGTCATCTAGGGTCTTAATTACGTTCCGAGTTTTCGTGTCTCTGACAGGCTTAACAAATACATATTTTGTAAACGCGTCAACAACGACTAAAAGGTATGCATTTCCGCTTTTGCTTCTAACAAATGGGCCAAGGTGGTCGATATGCAAGGTATGAAAGGGCGTAGATACCTTTTCAATTGGGTGTAAATATCCCTCATTAGCATTAACATTATCATTATGATATGCACAGTTAAGGCAAGCTTTCACATACTTTTTAATGAAATGTCTCATGTTCGGGAACCAGTAGGTCTTTTTGATACGTTCAAATGTTTTTTCGAAAGCGAAGTGACCTATGTCATCGTGGTTTAGCTTACATATCTGCCACCTTGCCCCATTAGGAACTACCCAACGCAACTCTTTCTTGTCGTCATCAATATACCTGTATAGCTGATGATTTTTAATTACGTAATTGCTTTTAATTGACTTAACTTCTTCCTGACTATCTGTGGTGTTCAAAATCCGTGTGATACGACCTAATTCCTCATCGCCTAATTGTAGTGTCAGTAACCAGTTATCTACTTCAATATGCATAACATTCGGAAAGAACTCATTACGCGACGCGCAATTGTCTACTAGCGGTGTGTCACTTATGTTACGACTAAGAGCGTCTACGTGGTTCATTTTCGTACCCGGTCTGTACTCAATCTCATACTGGAATTCTTGTAGTTGCAACCACCATCTAGCAATTCTAGGTATGAGGTCGCGTTTAATCAGTGTGGTTCTTAACGCGCGGCAATCCGTAACAATCTTAAAAGGCGTTCCGAGAACATACACACGAAATTTCTTAAGGGATTCTACAACGGCTAATGTTTCTAGCTCGTAAGCATGGAAATTTTTCTCCTCAGGGGCAGTCTGTCGACTGTAATAGGCAACTACACGCAAAGGTTCAGAATCATCACGTTTTTGCAATAAAATACCAGCTAGGCCATGTTTGCTTGCATCTGTGTGCACCTCAGTGAATTTAGCGTTTGGATCATAGATGGTCAAAATCGGTCTACAACTCAATCTATCCTTTAAAACTTTAAAAGCTTCAGTTTGTTTATCGGTCCAAATGAATGGGGCGTTTTTCTTAAGTAGCGACGTAATAGGATGCGCTATGCTAGCAAAATTGTTAATAAACTTCCTAAAGTAGCTAACAAGGCCGTAAAACTGCCGAACTTGATGCTGATTCTTTGGCTGTGGAAAATCTATTACCGATTGAATTTTCTTTTGCCCAGGGCGTACTCCGTCTGATGAGATCTCATAACCGAGATAATCTATCTTTTCAGCCAAAAATAAACACTTATCTAAGTTGAGGGTT
This sequence comes from Acleris literana, assembly GCA_946894065.1. NCBI lineage: Eukaryota > Metazoa > Arthropoda > Insecta > Lepidoptera > Tortricidae > Acleris > Acleris literana. The sequence continues at coordinate 9,448,693 of OX335669.1, read as the reverse complement.
AGCCCTGCCCTCTTAAATATCTCTAATATGCCACTCAACTTGTCTAATCCCTCATCAATAGTACATGAGGCGATAAGTACGTCATCCATATATGTAATGGCGTCACTAAACCTAACGGGGCCCAGCACACGGTTAATCATTCGCTGAAATACAGCGGGAGCATTTGCTAGCCCGAACGGCATGCGCGTAAACTCATACTGTCCGTCCGGGGTGATAAACGCGGTCAAATGGCGAGAGTCTAACGATATTGGAATCTGATAGTATCCGCTAGCAAGGTCTAAGGCAGTAAAATATTTCTTGTCGGCGAGTCTACTAATCTGGTCTTCGATAATAGGCATAGGGTAACGTTCCTTAACGGTCTTATTATTCAAAGCCCTGTAATCCACACATAGTCTATATTTACCGTTCTTTTTTTTTACCAATAGGACTGGGCTCGCGTAATCGGAAATTGAATCTTGAACAATGCCCGCATCGACTAATTCACCCACCATATCTCTTACCACCTGCCTTTCGGTATGTGGTAGTCGGTATGGTCCATAAACTACCGGTCGTGTATCGCTCAGTTCAATATTCATCTCCGTGTCCTTAACACAGCCCAGTTCGAGTAAATTCATTGCAAAACAATCTCGGTAATCATTAAGGAGCGTTACCAAACGTGTTTTATGATTATCACCTATCTGTGCTTCGATCTTAATGTCGTCAATATTTAAAGGAGCAATCGAATCTCCTAGACTAACTCTTAAGCAACTACGCACCTCGACATACTGTCTCGCTCGAGCAACGATGGTATCTCGTTCCAGATAAGCCGGTGTGGTACCCCCTTGTAGTAACAGTAAACAACCCCTTCCCCTACTATCAAAGGAGTAAACGCCATCTTGTATGACTATTTCACTGCCGACGGTGCCTAAAGCCGTAGACGGTACGTATAAATTACCCTCATACTTTGGTTCAGTACAGACCTCAAGTGTACATTGACCTACTATTTTCTTATCCTCAGTAGATCTTAAGCGTACTATATTGCAATCAACGTCCTCGTCATCAAGGTCAGGTAACTCCTTGTTAACAGTATGGAAAGTTAACTGCTTACTATTTTTAACAATAAGGACATGCCGCTGGTCGGTAAAGTCTTGTCCGACTAGTATAGACATATTCATGTAGTGATCATCAACGACCAATGCTTTAACGTTGCCAGTCACATCATCGATTGTAATTTGTATTTCTAATTCGCCTAAAGTAGGAACCATCGAATTACCAAAAGACTTAATCGCTTTAACAGTTGAGAGTTTGACCGGTTCTCCTAATAATACAGTCTCACTTAACTTAATAATAGTAACTTCGCTGCCGAGATCAATAAAAGCATTAAAGTCGTTGTTATTCACTTTAATCCTTTTATAGTACTTCGCATCGCTACCCCCATTACAGATGACGTTAGTTGATTTGAGCTTATCTTGAGCGTCCCTAGAAAAACAATTCTCCGCCTTGTGTCCGATCTTATTACACTTGGTACATTTAATTAATGGCTTGGGGCAATTAGTAGAAATGTGACCCCTATCACGGCAGTTAAAACATAATTGAGTTGTTCTCATCACAGGTTCATTACTTTGTTTTACTTTTGATTCTGATAGTTTATGTGGGTAGTTAAAAAAATCCTTACTGCTCGCTAAAAACTCTAATAACTGTTCTGGTTCTTTGCAACGGAGAGATTGAGCTGTGGTTCTTAAAGTTCTATCAGTTAGCCCGTATGTGATGCAATCGACCGCGTTTTTTCCAGATATCTGACATTGGTTAAGAAGGGACATTTTTTCGTAAAAATAGTTCTCCACCGATTCACCGAACTTATATTTACGTCTTAACATGTCATCTACCAATTTACCGTAATTTTGTTCGAATGGAAAAGCTGACAACAGTTTATCTTGCCATTCCCTCCACGTGAACAACATTGAGGGTAGACTGTCGTACCAGGTCTTCGCATTACCCGTTAACTTTTGCAACGAAAAATGAATTGTCTGCAGGTCATCCCATCCATAAATAGAAGCGCATTGATTTACTTTATTTATCCATAGATCAATACGATGACCTGGTAACGACGGGTCAAAAGTAGGCACAACATTGTTATAAAAAGTAGGTTTTTTAAATGAACCTAGACTAGTCAAAATATCATGCAATTCCTTAGTATTTAGAAAAGTTTGACTTGACCTTGTCAATCCAAGCTGTGGCGACTGCGGTGGGGTCGCCGCTCGCTGCGGCTCCGGGCTGCGCCGCCGCCGACGCCCTTCCTCGCTCGGACTTCCCTCGGTGCTTGGTGACGTTCGGCGATGTCTACTCCTTGCTTCCCGTCTACGTTTCGACCGCGAACGGCTTGTTGCTTCCCGTCTGCGCTTCTTCGACTGCGAACGGCTTCGTGTAGTGTGCTTACGCTTCCGCGTGTCAGTCCTAGCCCTAGCCCGGCTGTGTTTCTCTCTGCGCTGCCTGGCCGTGGCGCGGCTAGTCGACTGGCTGCGGGAGCGTGGCTCGTCGTCATCTTCTTGTACAGTGGTTTCTTCATTATTTCCGTGGTTACGGCGGCGGTTATCTTTGTCCTTACTTTTACGCCGTGATTTCTTCGTCGTGGATGGTGAGGGCGTATGAATACGTGGCATTGTGTTCAGATAATCCCCACTTACTGAAGTATGAAGGAGGGTAGGAGTAGCAAAAACACTTGCAGCACGTTTAAATTGTATATATTTCAATAACAAGTTAGTATGACTTCTTAGATCTCTTAACTCCTTAGCGGATCAGTCCAGAATGCCCTCCTGTCACATTTTACTTCTATTTATAAACTTCATAACCGTTTCATGGTTTGAAATACCCTTTAGTATAAATTCATAGACATTAATCGAAAAATCAATTATAAAATAAGATTAATATTGTTAATTTAAATTATAAAAACAATCATTATTTTTAGCTACTTTGTAGCAATAACATTATTCAACAAAATATCGAATAGGATATCCGGCAAAAACCTTACACAATGACCCCGTCTTTTGTTTATGCAACGACACCGTATTTTAAGCAGCGGTGTGGAGGGCATGCGTCAAAAACGGTACGAATACGACGCGTCACTGCGATTCCGTACCGTCACCGTTTTTTAAGCAGCGGTGTGGAGGGCTTGCGATAAAAACGGTACGGATACGATGCGTCACTGCGATCCCGTACCGTCACCGTTTTTTAAGCAGCGGTGTGGAGGGCTTGCGATAAAAACGGTACGGATACGATGCGTCACTGCGATCCCGTACCGTCACCGTTTTTTAAGCAGCGGTGTGGAGGGCTTGCGATAAAAACGGTACGGATACGATGCGTCACTGCGATCCCGTACCGTCACCGTTTTTTAAGCATTGGTGTGGGTGTAACTTTATAAGACAAGAAAATATTTCTTGGAAAGAAACAATTAAGAAACAAAAAAACACGAGAACATACAGACGTAGCTTTTCATAATAACTACAACGTATTCAAAAATCGTGCAAATCCAACTTGGTTTAGGAGGTGGAAAACGTTGTCCCACGGAGCTAAATTTGTATGGAAAAAAAATGAGACCTACACAATGCATCGCCTTACAATCCTCTTAAGTAAAGTGGCTACCAACACCTCGCCCGTCAAAATAATGCATAACGTTCAGTGTGTATGCTTGCGAGCAAATTTTAACTCGTAACTTGAGTCGCTTAATTTCAAACGCGTTCATGCGGACAACGGAATTTGTGTCTTTTTTCAAACAAAAAGTTTTAAATTCGTATGCCAAATTTCAAGGAAATATCCGAGTTTGAAGTCAAGCGACTCAATTGGTCTAAAACCAAACCAGATTTTTAGTGTTTAGGTAGTTTGCCACTTTTTGAAGCTTATAGTCTTCCGCTGCAGCGAGTTAGTGGTAACAGGGCCTCGTGCCTGGTTCGTCCGGATCGCTACTATCATCTTTCCCTTTAAAGTACCACCTAGCAGCAGTGTTCGCATTGTTGTTCTGTGCGCCTATTACGTAACTCACTCGCAATCGCGATCGGTTTCAAAGCGGAACAATTGTTTTCATTTTGTATGCAGACAAGCCTTCGATTTTCAAAATGAAAACGATTGCGATTGCAAGTGCGTTAGGTAGCCGGGCCATTCTACTTTTCAGTGTACTACATTTTTCTTATCGTCCGATAAAAAGTATACCAAATTATGAATCCGTTAATAAATAAATAACATGAACTTAGAATGTTTAAGTTTAACGGTTTTCGAAAAAAACCACTCTTAAATTACTCAATTTTCGTTGAAGAATCGTGGTACTTGTAACTCAGTGGTAAATTGCACTTTTTCCATAGAAAAGGCGGGGATATCAATATCCACTGCGTTACTCCCTTTATAGTTATTACAAATAACTTTTTATGAATTAGGACAATTCAAAATATAAGATTATTTACGTCCCTTTTCGAGTTTCAAGTTAGAAAACGCAGCAATTTACCGTTTTTTGAAATAAAAATAGTTTAGTGAGAACGTCGCTTTAACTTTTGTAAAGACGAGTTCATACATTTTAGTACCTTGTCTATTTAATATCTGTTTAAACTGCCATACATGAATTGTAACAGCGATTAAAGTGACAAGGTAGGTACTAAAGTGTATTCATATTTATGAACTCGACTGTACAACGAAAAGTAGAATGGCGCAGCCCTCCTGGTTTGGGTATAAGACAGCATAGGGGCATTTCATTAGTCCTCTGGGGTATTTACAGAGAGGCAATCTTGCGATTGTAGTCTTGACATTGCAAATGTCTATGGGTTTCAGATACCACTTACAATCAGCTGGCCTGTGTGCTCGCTTGCCTTTATCATGTAGGTAATAATAATAGAAATACATTTCCTCGCGGTATCTCTTTTGAAGAACAAACAATTTTTTTTATAGTTGCCGGTTTGCATATTTCAATCAATTTCATCGCAATATCGTTGTTTGATATTTTTTCTTGCAAAATGTTTCAAAAGAAAAAAAAAGAAGTTACCTGCCACCCTGCACACCGGTCTCAGCGCTGTTTATCATCCATCGGTCCACGTTGCTACTGAGGTGACTAATGTCATTGGATATCACAAAAGACGACGATGGCTGCAAACAATCCAGGGGTTTCCCTTAAACTACTCTCAATTTGTTGAATTATTAACCAGCTGTCTTATAATTAAGTACTAGCGTTAGGATTGTGGTTCTAGAATCCATTGAGTCGCTATTTCCTAATTATTATAAAACATGACACTTTGATTTTGACCTTAAGTATGGTCATATTTTAAATGAACTAAATACATTTTTAGTTCGGTTATTCAATACCTACTAATATGTGCTTGTTTGTAAAGCTTTCACAGCAGGTATATTATATCCTCCGTACCAAAATTCATTTAAATTGGTTTAGCGGTTTAATTAATAAATTAATTTTGAAATATTAAAATAATGAAGGTTAAAATCAAACTGGTACGTATTATAATAAACAGGAAATAGCCACTCCATGGATTCTAAAAGCACGATTTGCCACCAAAATTCCAAGAGAGAAGTTGTGCGGAAAATTAGTGAGTGACTGCTATTAACTACAAAATATAATTAAAATGGCGGTAACTTTCTAACTTCTCGCCCAGTGTCTTGAACTTGTATGTGCAGAAGACCCGATAGGGAATGGTTTAAAACGATAAAAATGCGGATAAAGCTAGTTGAATCTTTGAATCGCCTCTCTTTGTCCTCGATTTGAGTAGGTTCTCTACAGTCTGTTCATTCTTACTTGTCTTATATAGTAAACAACTTTCTAACCTCAAAATGAACCTTTTTTTGGCTTAAACAGCTATTTTAAACAAAATGAAGCAATCACAGACAATACATTGGCTAAGTGATGTCCAAAATGTTTACTCAGTTTACTTTATTTACGATAAAAGAGCTGTTTTAGCCAAAAAAGGTTCATTTTGAGGTTAGAAAGTTGGTTACCATATAAGACAAGTAAGAATGAACAGACTATGCGTTTAACGCTTACCCCGGTTTCATTCATATCATCACGAGGGTAGGCAGAGTATCCTTTATCGGGTACATAGTCCAAATCTCCAAAGTTCAAATCATCAACAGTACGTTCCTTATTTGTAGCCATGAAGTCTCCTGCTTGGTCCTTGTCTAATAGTTTCTTCATAACTTTTTTTCTGTCTAGCTTTAGCATAAATGTCATTTTTGTCGCAGCATCCACCTTGTTATCCCAACCCATGCTACATCTGCACGGTTAGAAGGTACCGGGGATGAACTAATTTCATGTTAATTAGGACTGTCAACGGTGTTTTTGAAACAATTTTATATATTTTACGGGAATTTTTTGGGTGACATTTTGGTGAACTATATTTGTGACAGTGTCAAATTAATGAGGAGAACAATTTGACTTTACAAGTGGCAGGGAAAAGTTTCGTTTATATATTTATGGTTGATTGTCAATTAGGTGACTTTCTGCTAAGTTTCCAGCCTCTTCCCATCAGTTATAACCACAAAGTTTTTTTTTTTCATATTTCCAAAACTTAGTTGCTTGATTTTGTTAGGCCCGCTTGCACGTAAATTTAACCCTAGGTTAACCCCAGGTTAAATTATTAAAGAATGTCAGATTCATATAAGAACTGTCAATTTTAACAAATTAACCTCATACTCATACTCATACTCATTTATTTATTGCATTATGTGTATACATGATCTTAAAAATATATTTAGTCCAAACATAAACCCTGCAAGGGCGCTGCAATCGAATCAAAGAAACGACGTTATTAACTAATTCAATTCAAACATCTTAACCTGTTAACCCGGGGTTAACCTAGGGTTAACATTAACGTGCAAGTGGGCCTTAATGTGCAAACCTTGACTATCGGATATTGGCTCGCTTGCACGTAACTGTTAACCCCAGGTTAACTCTAGGTTAACAAATTAAGGGCCGAGTTCACCAACAATTAAACGGACGGTTAGCGGTTTCACGGGTGTCAAATGTATTGATTAACAGCTGATTAAGACTTAACCGTCTGTTAAATTGGTTGGTGAACTCGGCCCTAAGGAAAAAACCCATGCTAACTTACTCAAAGTAAGAAGGCTAGTTTTTACATACCTTAGTTCACAATTGTACTAATTACATTTGAAAAGTTATTGTAATTAGTATGTTAGTGCACAAATAATAAGTTCTATCTATAATAAGTAACTTTACTGGCAAAAAAAAAACATTTAGTACGATTGTGCACTAAGATATCGATATGTCATAATTATGTAATATTATTATAAACAAGGATAATAGTTACAGTTGCCAGACACTTCCTGTGGGCCATAACTTTTGACAGACAGTGAGGTAAGTTAGCATGGTTTTTTTCCACCTTTGATACCTGCTACCTGTTAAACGGCCCCGCTTTCAGCTTAGCGAGTATCCAATACTTTCTAAGTTTATCTTATACTACCGATCCTAAAAATTTCATCTTTCCTAAAATCACGTAAGTCTGGGGTGACTGGAATCTTGGACTAGAACATTGGCGACATCACTAAAGTCTGTTCCTATTCGTTCCGTCACTCTTATAAACAAATCAATTTACCATTATAACTCCATATTCGCGTACTTTTGAAGGTTGAGCCTAGTCATATTATTCATTTATACACTTTATCATTGTCTTCGTGTCCACTTTAAGGTGTAATCTCTATTTAATATTGTATTTTTTGATGAAAAGCACATTCGCTGAAAACACCATTACACTGACAGAGCCTTTTCATAAATATATTTTGTTTCGAACTATTTCTGACATTGAAAATGTAGTGAGGTTTGATAGATTTGATTGATAAGTGAGGTTTTCGTCTCTGTCGCACCCAGCATAATAATACGATGATGATGATGAATATATATTCAACCTTTTTAATACACTAATTAGAGGTAACATTATTCTCATTACTATTTCATCCTCTATCTAAAGACAATTACAGTCAGGTATACTTGTTATTGTCATTGGCAGTCTGAATAGGAACAGACTTTACACCTACGGCACGAACAGAAAAAAGATGAACAAAATCTTTGAACTTTAGGAAAATGGGCCCCTAAGCGTTAAGTAGGTAAGACGGAACGAGGAGCATTTCTTGTTTAAAATAACATTCGTTATTTCCTTCCATTCTTAGGATCAGGCTTATCTTGTAAATGAAGTAAAAGCTGTGACCCAAATTCCCCACACACAAAACTTATATTTTAATTAAATTACGAAACTATCATTAATTTCATTAACCTGCTAATTCAGTAGCCCGTGGCAGAACATGGGCAAGTACAAAAGTATTTTTTTTTCCTTAATTCGTTAGGTGTCATTCGCGGCAAAGTGAAAAGGCGCGAGCGGTTGGGTGCCATTGTTCCGATCGATTTGAATTTCGAACATGGTATCCCGCCGTCACATTATTCGCGGTTGCCAGTGTGAAAAAGTTTTTTCTACGATTGATATTGAGTTTTTTGAAGATTGACTTATTAAATTGTATTTATATATTTTTGTTACTTTATCATTAATTCGGCGGAGATTTTAATAATTCAATGGAAATTAAACGAAAGCTAAGTGAAGTAACTAATACTTATTGAATCAATGTCAATAATTAACAAATCACACCAATACTATAAATGCGTTAGTTTGTAAGTGTGTGAGTTAGTATGTTTGTTACTTCTTCACGCAGAAACAGCTCGACGGAATTGAATGAAATTTGAAAGGTACTTAGTTTAATACCCGAAGACTACCTTTCATTCCGAAAAACTTTAGCCGTGGGGTGAAGTCGCGGGGAGAAGCTAGTGAAGCATAATATAAAAACTTCTATTCCTGGTGCAGTTGTTTATTACTTAATTCATCGTGTTGCAAAGAAAACTGTAATGCAAAGAAAAAAAAAACTTATACCGTTAATCCACTCAGTCACCCACTGATTGTGTCATTTGAAACGCCGAGTCACGCGTTCCACGGAATCATTGCAAATGACTGGGCGATTTAGCCAAGTGTTGATTGTCAAGCATTAAGGAGATGACTTAATCAGAAGTATCCTTGGAAACAGCCGTTAAGTTGGCAGAAGTTGATATGTTTATTTGTATTCAGTTCATGCTGTAGTGAATTTTTTGTATCATGTTCAAGTGGTTTTCTAAGGAAATGAAGGTCGTGTTAAGATCAACAATTCAGAACTTAAAAAGCTATTTGGCACTATAATACAATTTAACATGATGCTGATGCTCATTACAATACAATACAATTAAAAATACACTTGTGCATAATAATAAAGAATGATATTTAAAGTAAGCTGTGGAGTAGGGTAACCCCTTCTTAGTTAATATAATCTTAAAAATAGTAAAGATTGTAACAAGAAGTATTGTATAACGTTATTTTTATTCTTGAAATAAACAGTTTTTTTTTAACTATAGTGATACGTACTTACAACCAGACTAATGGAAGTTTTATCTTAGAACATATGCACTTTTTTAACCCCCGAGTTTAAGAGAAGTGTGTTATAAGACTTCTAAGATTAACGTGTGTCTGTGTGTTTGTCTGTAGCATCTCAGCTCTTAAACGGATGGATTGATTGCGACGCGATTTCTTTAATATTAATCTTGTTTGACTAGGGGTTTAAGCAAGGTTTGATAAATCGGTAAGGTTTTTTGAGAGTTAGCTCTGAAAATATGGTCGCATTTATATCGAGGTCTCTATTTATTTAATTTATCTAGGACAATCGTAGAAGTCGTCGTGCCTCGTGTGGTTGCCGAGTTAGAATAGTGCCACTCCATGTCTTCCCATGGATGTCGTAAGAGACGACTAAGGGAATAAAGGCTTGTAGTACTGTTAGGCGATGGGCTTGCAACCTGTCACTAATACGCTGGTAAACATCTTAGCCTAATTGTGCAAATTGTGGCTATAGACTTATCAACAAGTTTTTAGAGATGTTTGTAATTCTGTAGCTCTGCCTACCCCACTCTGGGAACGAAGGCGTGAGATTATGTATGTATGTGTATGTATAAATACTATATCAGTAATGCCATAGTTATTTATCTACGCTAATTTAAATTAACGACATAAGTATATTTTTTTTACTTTCCAGCTATTTAAACCTGTCACGCATCAACATTGCTTCAACGAGACCACTGAGTGGGCGTGCAAAATCGCGATCCCAAATCTAGAAAGTGAAAAGGTCCGCCATTTTTTTCAATTAATCAATCAATTTTTTGTAATGGCAACACCGCGGAAGCAGCGGGACATCGCTACCGGTGGAATTTTGCGATTTCTGACTGGCCACCTTTTGTCTGATGTAGGTCAGTGGTCAGTGACAAGTTGAAAATTTCTAGGTATTGTGTGTATTGAAAAGAAAAAAATGTTAGTGTGTTTTTTATTTGGTACCAGTCTGCATGTTTTCTAAATTGAATTGACGCAATGTAGAATTCTTAAAGATGTATGTAATTAAATGTGTTGTTCTTAATGATTTGGTTGCTTTATCAATTTTAATAAAGCTATAATAAGTTACATTTGTAATACTTCTATAGGTGGCCCATATTCTTTTGGCCTCCCCAGTACCCTACATTTACAATACGATTAATTTAAGTGGCAATTAGACATACCTACCAACTCCTAAAAGTCACTTAAGTATGACACAGAGCAATATTTACTTATCTTCACTTAATAATATTTCTTTCTTAATACTCGTACTTATTAGAAATAAGAAAGTGTGTTTGTTACTTGGTTTATTCCGTTTTTAGGGTTCCGTATCCAAAGAGTAAAAACGGGACCCTATTACTAAGACTCCACTGTCCGTCTGTCTGTCACCACAGGCTGTATCTCATGAACCGTGATAGCTAGATACTGGAAATTTTCACATATGTATTTCTGTTGCCGCTATAACAATAAATACTAAAAGAGAATAAAATAAATATTTAAGTGGGGCTCCCATACGACAAACGTGTTTTTTTCTCGACCGCGTCCGACTCGCACTTGACCGGTACACTGACTGGCTGATCGATCAACGCAAAGAATATTCCATGGATATCCTAGGGGTGTACAGTCGAGTTCATAAATATGTGTACACTTTAGTAACTTCTCTATTTAATGTCATGTTTAAACCGCCATATATGAATTGTCACAGCGATTAAAGTGACAAGGTACTAAATGTATACATATTTATGAACTCGACTGTACTAAGAAGGGATTTTTGAAATTCATCCCCTAAGGGGTTAAAATAGGGGGAGTAAGAATAACTAATTCTACGCATACAGTTACCAGCAATAATATTGGGCGCAATAATATCTGACACGTCTTTATTACTAGAGGTATAAGAGCGTGTCAGATATTTTTGCGCCCAATGTAGGATAATATAATTAATATATTATTGCTGGTGACTGTACGTAGTCGCGGGCGTCTTCTGGTAGGTAGCTTATAAAACTACCTTCGGATTTGTATGTCTCTTTTACTCTCTCTCATAATGCTCTTATTCAAGCTTGATCGACTCTACCAAAAAGACTTATTAAAAGATATTGCACTGTAGATATCTTTAGGCATGACTTGCATCATCATCATTAGTGACTATGGCATTTATATCAACTCTTTAACGGCATAAAAACTTCCATCCACCAAATATTTCACCTCCCCACGTTTACCTAAACCAACAACGATTTAAAATTCGTACAAATAAAAAACGTCCATATGTTAGCTTAATAGATTGGCCCAACCCTTTATTTACAGAATATTTTAGTCCATTATAATATTTAATGCTATACAAACAAGGGACTTGACCAAATGACTTCATCCAGTTTATGATTTTATAATCATGTGAGTTGGTTATCTTAACGCGGAATGTTGCGTTTGGGTTAAAGTTAAAAAAAGTTGACCCTTAAAAACGTACTTTCCATGACTTAAAATGTTCTAGTGGATTATTCTACCTCTAGATTAGACAGACTTTAGCAGAAGATAATTTGCACACGAGTATTTTTCTAGTACGTATGTATTAAAAATGTTTTACTTCTAGATAGAAACAAACTTTACAAGTTTTATGTAAGAAAACTAAATACACAACTTATGCCCGATCCCAATATCCAAATTGTGAATAGATTAAGTTTATTTAGGTTAAAACTGTGGGTTAAAATTATCAAATTATTATTCTCCACACGATCTCCAGGTTTATCCCCACAATGGACCCGATTCTACGTGCACATCGCTTAAATAGCCTAAAACTGATTTGTCAATTTTTTTGACATAGTTTAGACGGTACGTTTAACAAGTGCTATTCCAGAATGTCAATATTGAATAGACTGACTAAAATAAGTAGCGTCAGATTCAAATTAGCGCTGTCATTTGATTATGACAGCTGCTCATAGAATAGCAAAGAATTTTAGCGACACCTAAATAAAATTAGGAAGTTTAGCGGCCGCTGTAGAATTGGGTCCAATGTTCCTCAGTGACCACGGTGGCTAGGTTCAATTCTTAATTCAAAACGTTAGAGAACTCCGGGAAATAAAGAAAGCCGATTGAAAAATGTTAGGCATTTACTTTTGATTTATTTTCCTTACTGATTAATGATTATACTCCGCAGAACTGCGGTGGATCACCTCAAATAAGAAAGAAGAAACGTAAACGTACGCGTTAAAAAAGGGTAAGCTACAGACTCAGTCGAATTTTAAACGCTCGTTTAACGATAGTCCCCTACTATATTTACTTCGCGCTTCGATTTAAGATAATCTAAGTCATTTGTGCAGGCGGGACCTTTGATTTCTGTTGATCACCGTTTTTTGTTCTTGATCTCTTTTTTTGCTGAAGTTGATAGTTTTTAGGATCATAGATTTGTGTAAGGCAGTTCGTTAGTCGGTTAAATTCCGATGGAAAAAACGGTTTAAAATCTTAAATTGTAGTACATAAACTATTTTTAACAATTGTGTTGACTTACATTAGACATATGGGAGCCGCGAAAAATTAAATATTCTCGTATTAAATAATCTTTTAGCAATGAAATACGAACATACCCGGTAATACTACAGATATTTAAAAAAAAGTTGTTTACTGGAGAATTGCCGTTTTCGTTAAATATAAGTTCTCATATCGGACCTAAAATTACTGTCAGAACGTAGTAGAGTATTTGGTACAGTCGAGTTCACAAATATGTGTGTGTTTAGTACCTCGTCACTTTAAACGCTGTGACAATTCATGTATGTCAGTTTAAACATGACATTAAATAGCCAAGGTACTAAAGTGTACACATATTTATGAACTCCACTGTACCTACCTACATGGTACATGGTACCTACGTCATGATTGAACCTCCGCACTTATCTGTCAAAGGCGTTAAAGTGACAAGGTACTAAAGTGTACTGTACACCAAACTGTTTGTATTTAACACTCAAATTCATATTTATTATTAATTTTATTATTAATTTGTGTTTTCAATGTTGTATCAAAACAAACTTTTATATTTACTTACAATGAAAAATATTATGTATTTATCAGAGTGCCGAAAAAAAATGTTTATTCATTACTTTCCCTCAAATAAAGTTGACTCGAATGAAATTACTTCTTAATAATAACAGTATTAAATTATATCGCATTTCTTTAATTTAAATGTAAACAACATCAGAAGTTCCTTGTTATTTTAGTCTTGTCTTCATGGGTCTACATTAAAATACGAAATATAAATGGTTACACTTAAATTTAAATTTCACAAAATAGCAAAACGACTTAACCGTAAAATTGAAAAAACAGAGGCACGCTCAGTAGTCCGTTATTAAAGTCAAAGAAACAAACAGAATTCATCAATTATAATCATTTCTCCTTTTTTTGACAGGAATGAACATGGAGGTCTATAATAATCTTTTTCAAATCGATTAGAACCAATGGACAGTGAAGTTAATCCTTAATAGATATTGGGAATAGTTTCAGAAACCCTTTAAGAGCATTGTGAACCGACGCTCAAATCGCGTAATATTTCCCATACTTTATTCCAGGCGATAACGTTTTTCACCCATAAATCAAGTCCGATTTCCACAATTTTTGAATATGTCGTAGTTGTTACGCAAAACTAGGTAATTTACTATTCCGATTTTTTTTTGGGGAGCATAACGTACAGACCTACTTAGGTTTTCGTAATATCTACCACATATTTAAAAATCGTAAGAATCGGACGAGGTTTAAGAGAAGAGAAACGATATCGCATTTTGTATGGACATTTTTAGCTGCACAATCCTCATAAGAATGTACTTTTAACCCCTGAGGGCCCTGCCAAGATGCATTGCGCTAACTAACGTTTCTATTCGTTTCGTTTTTAAACCAATCGCGTCACTGGTAGATCACGTGACTTTTCGTATCATGTCACCTAGCAGTGACGCGATTGGTTTAAAAACGAATCGAATAGAAACGCTAGTTAGTGCAATGCATCTTGGCAGGGCCCTCTAGTGTTCTTATCTACACGGTAAAAACAATTTTGGTTTTAACATACTATTATTGTATTGTATTTAACTCGTCATTACTGTAAAGTAAATAAAATCTATAGTAACGTTGACGATACGATAACATGTCAAAAGCAGACTTTACCGATTAGAATTGAGCCCCAAGTAAGCCATTCGAACAAGGTCATAAGCATTTATTAGCTTTTACCCGCGACTTCATCTGCGTAGAAATCGTTTATCACTTATCCCTAATGGAATTGAAAAAAACGGAGATAATTTTTTATTTGAATTGAAATGAGAAATGAAATTTAATAATAATATTTGGCACATAAAAAACAGTTTACAAGCATAAAAATGTCTTAACCTAATACATTTATTTTTTATTACGGCCAAAATGGTCTCCGCTCAGCCTTATGCCTCTGAATGTCGTTGAAACATTCAGTGACGCTGGTTTTCAGTGAGACCTGCGTCGCTATTGTCTAACTCACTCGCAATCTCATCGGCTTCAAAGAGGAAAAATTGTTTTCATTTTGTATGCAGACAAGCCTTCGATTTTCAAAATGAAAACGATTGCGATTGCAAGTGCGTTAGGCAGTAGCCCCTCTGGGGGCTGGTTTTTGACTTTTAAAAGTGAGTAAAATCAGTGAAACCATTTTTAGAAATACGAGCGGTAGAATTCGTCTTTTAATTTGTTATCGCTCGTAATTTCAAAAATACGGTTTCACCGATTTGGCTCACTTTCGAACCAAACTTTCGAGCGCTCGAAAGTCA
Organism: Acleris literana; assembly: GCA_946894065.1. Classification (NCBI taxonomy): domain Eukaryota; kingdom Metazoa; phylum Arthropoda; class Insecta; order Lepidoptera; family Tortricidae; genus Acleris; species Acleris literana. The sequence goes on along the minus strand of OX335669.1, from coordinate 9,433,524 downwards.
AAAATCGTCCCCCAGGGAGAGTATGGCGATCGATGGCGTTAAAAATAAAAATATTAAATACCTAAAATAATATCGCTACGATTTTGAGATAATTTTAGAGAAATGAAAAATTAAAAAATTAAAAAGGGAGTATTGTTAACCAAATTGTATACTAATTGGTTCAACCGTTGCCGCATCATTAACGGACACATATCCAAGCATACACTAATAAATATACTGAAAACTTTTGTATAAGTAGCTGCACAATTTAGTACCAAGTTGCTTTAACGTCTTTGACAGATTAGTGCAGCAGTTCAAACTACGTTACAGTGACAAAGCACTAAAGTGTGCAACTACTTATGGCCAACAACATAAGGCTTACTTCGGAATAAAATTTGACACACTTTGTATGGGCAAATGTCAAATTTTAACCCGAAGTAACGCTTATTCTATTTTTTAATATAAGGTTCGGCTGTTAATGTGTAGACCGTACCTAGTAAGCTTCATTCCCTAGAAAATAAACAATCGCTGACAAGATATTCTCACGTTCCTATATGTATTTTAAATGCTTAACGAAGCTTATAAAATATTGTGACAAGAAGGAAACTGGAAGACGGATACTTCTTAAATTTCCTTTTGCATCTATTTCTATTTGGGCTCGAGCGTGGTATCGAACAAAAAAAGGGCATGAACGTACTTCAAATTGGGGTTGCCATAAAAAAACATGAATTAACTACGTACTTCACTGTAATCTGTCAACTCCATTAATAACCGCCGCCCGTAATAAATAGATGAAACAGTCAAACGTAATGTAAAATGGCCATTTTGTATCGGGGGGTAATTTCCGAAACCTCAAGCAACATATGGTAGCGGCAGACGCTACACCAACTGTTGCTTTGGGCATCCTTCTTCCTCATATAAAGAAGCTCCAGTGTAAGTGAGAGATAGAAATAGAATTCATTAGTAAGTAGGTGTATGTGGAGTCGCAAAAAAGTGTATTGTTTGTAGCGCACGTGCGCGTGGGTAGGCTTTGGCGCGAATTTGATTCCAAATTTGAATTTGAACAGGATATTGGAACGATAATCGTTGGATATTTCGACGTTCCGGGAAACGACAGATGTAATGGCGGCGGTTTATAGGGTTATAGACTGTAGACTAAGGAGCAGTTTTTATACATGAAATAAAGCTGGGTCGTTCGTTTGGTTCAGTTTACAGGTACCAACTAGCTTAACTTAGATAAGGGGTTAGTATTGAAAATATTTTAATGATAGATGTCAAACGTCAACCTTGGATACGATAAGCCCCATCAGTTTCAGAAATAGTTAAGAAGCTAGTTTAAACCGCAAATTAAATTTAGAAACCTTTACTCTGCTCATAAACATGTTAAGTATAAATGCTGAAATTGCCTTTTGAAATAATAATACTTAAGTTACGAATGAACACACATTGCTATAAATCAACGGCGTCTAACACAACTCTTTTAATAATTACTCTAAGGAGAGAAAAGGATAAGTACTCTATCAATGGTTAGAAAATCTAGTAGTCCTAGAACCCATGAAAATACTTTCACTTTCCCCCACCCCCTGCGCCATGTGCGCGACGCGTGCGCGTCCTTTGAATCGCCGCACGCGCACCTGACGGCTTCGTTTGTTTGTATTTGTTTTCGTTATACTTGTTAGGTTTTGGAACAATTTTCTCTTTATTTTACTGATATAATTAAGTGTTTTGGTTTTTATCGTATAAAATAAGTATACTTTATCCAGTATTATTAAAATTTTCATATTTTTTTTTGTCATTTACCGATGCGTCCATGACAAAAACTTTGAATAAATACGAGTAAATAACTAAAAATTGTTTTTTTTTTTAAGTTCTTTGACAGAACTATATTAAGCACTAGCGACCCGCCCTGGCTTCGCTTCGGTTTATGTGAGTTTTTCGGAACATCCGTACATACACCAGAATTAATTGTATACTAGTTGCCCGCCATTGGCTTGGCTCAGCTGCAAATCTCCGACTTTCCCGGTGGATAATTAATGTTTTTTCTGTCATACCAAGGGTTGGTATGATCCTGATAATTAACAAAAACAATAAAAAAAGAATTATCAAATTTGGCGCAGTCGTTCGTATTATACGCGTACATACATTTCAACGATTCATTTTTATTTATACATAAGGTCTGTTCATTCTTACTTGTCTTATATAGTAAACAACTTTCTAACCTCAAAATGAAGCTTTTTGGGCTAAAACAACTATTTTAAACTAAATAAAGCAATCACTTACAATACATTAGCCAAGTGATGTCCATAATGTTTATTCAGTTTACTTTATTTATGATAAAAGAGCTGTTTTAGCCAAAAAAAGGTTCATTTTGAGGTTAGAAAGTTGTTTACTATATAAGAAAAGTAAAAAGGAACAGACCTTATAGATAACGTAGAACCAGATAACCACAAAATCGACAAACATCTGTATTGATATTCCAGAAACCGTCTGTTGTTTGTAAAAACGTTTCGCGCATAAGCCCGTACATCATTTTAAGTGAGGCCTCGTGTGCCGGAGCCCTAGCGCTCCGCCCCTCGGCTGGTGTTTTATAACTTCACTTGTGTGGCCCTTACAATAAATAATATTTATTTATTGTGATCCGCCTCGTGCTCTGTAAAAATCTATTTGAATCAATATTCCTTTAAAAAGTTTTTGAAACTGCTTAATAATACATTGAAGGTCGATGATGTTTACCTGGTCTAGATTCCTTAGGAACAACCTGAAAAATTACATGACAAAAACGTTAAATTATATCCAAAGATAGATAACATACCTATAACAAAAAGGCAGGTGACCGAAGTATTATCATGGTTAAATCAAATTCACGGCAAGGCTTCGAAAAAACACAGCAATGAGATTGGCAAAGCTTTTTCTAAATATCTTAACGACATCGCTCGGTAGTATCTCACAGGAGTCGTTTAGATACAAAGATTGTTACTAATTTTATTGTTTAGGAAACTAATAAATTTCATCGTTTTTTTACCCGCTTAAGCTGCGACTCTAATTTGCTTTAATAACCCATAAAGTTTGCCAAAAAAATGTTTCTAGTTCCGCCTATTAAAATGTCGCTAAAAGGTTTTACGGGGTTTTAGCTTCGGGCGGGAGCTGTTTAGAAATGTATTAAGTTTTTTTAATATTGGAGGTAGGTAGCTATATCGAGCACAATGTAAGGTTAAAAAAATAAAGAAAATAAAGACACTTTATTGTTGCGTTGTCTGTTTAACTAGATCTGATATATAATTTGGGTGCCCTTCGACTGACCTAAAATTTTGTGTGCTAAAACTTTTTGGTCGAAAATGTTTCCTATAATATTGAATGGCGTTATTCTTTTTTAGCATAAAGGACTTTGCCTCACGGTCAACGTTATTCCAAAAAATGATTCTACATAAAAAGTTATTCCAAACAAATGTTATTCTAAACAATTTTTCAACCAAACAATATTATGCAAAACAATTTCGATCAAACAATTTTCGACTTTTAAATCATTAGACGAAACGTTGGTATGCAAAAAAATATGTGGCGAAACAAAAATAGACCAAACATTTTTATACCAACCGATACACCCTTCTAATTTGCATGCCTCAATTTCAGATAAGAAGAAACATTCTTTACGTAACGTTAAAGGGCATTGGGTAAATTTGTTTGAAGAATATTGTCATTTTTTTTTTCAGCGGCCAAGGATGATTTTTACATAGTTATTTAGAGGACCTCTAAATACACATAGATATATATAATTTATGGCGTTAAATAATATCGGAGCGGAGATTTTAAAGATTTAAGTATTCAGTTTTTAGTACAAAAGTACGCCCAAGTATGAATATTTAAATATCTCGGCTCCGATGCCCTTAAGAGTATTACATGACATAACAAAATATGTTTATTTTTAATAATTCTATCATAATTTACCACTTTTACGAATGGCCGCTCACCTTGAAAATGTATGAATTTTACAAATGACTACACTAATTTTACCCAAACCCCTTTGACCGCACAGCATTTAACGTAACGTAAAGTGATTTCAAGCATATTTTATGTAAAATCAATATTGCATTCAATCCCTAACCTATCTCAGAACTTAATAATACACAGATAAAAATAATTGTTCATAAGTATGATTAAACTAGACATGTGTATAAGTAACTGAGTAGTTTGTTTATTCAACCGTCTTACGCCTTTTAAAGTTTTTCTATAACTTTAAAGCGTGGCACTTAAAAGTCAATTTAGATGTTCATCTCGCACTTTTCAGAAAACATTCGGCATTTACAAAGAAATTGTCAAAGTTATGTCTTCGAGTTAACAATAATTTAACACTTTGGGTGTTAATTTCTCTTAGATACCACATCGCTCGTAAGCAAATAACGTAACCACCTCACCCTTTTAAAACAATGATGGAACTTATTTAAACTGAGTATGGTATCATTTTCTTTGATCCAAGCAAAATACGGTACCTTATGTTTTTTTCGAGCGTTAAAATCAAACACAGATAAATACGAGCTTTTGGTTCTTGACTTAAGGTTGGAAATAGTGGAGCAAAAAATAGTAAAGGGATGGGACATTTCCGATCATTGTTACACAAATAGCCGAAACCATTCTGTCGCGTGGACGCTATAAATTCAATTTTATGGCCAGTGTCGCTACTTGAACGACAAAAAGTCGATAGCCACTGACACTTAATTTGACATTTAGCTTGACAGTTTAATTTACTTTGGCCTACTAAAGTAAGTCAGCATTAGGTAAGTACGGGTAGCTTTTTTCCAACGACACTTTCAGTGACGGGGTCTGGGGTATTCTAATCGCTAAAACCATATTGCTTTAACATTTTATCGTATTGTTAACGTTATGATAGCTCTTATTTACTTGACACTATTTGACAGTAATGGCGGCGGCTGAATTAAATGCAATACCATAACAATACATGTCAAAAGCAATAAAGTTTTAATGAGAAGAATAAAGCGCCTGAACACAATACTGTACGACAAAATCCCCATTTTGCTAATTTTGACAACTGCAGAAATTAATCGGTATGACGGAAGATATAGGGTTGACGTTGAAGAACATCGGTTTCCCCGATACGACCTCGTGTTGTGTGTCTATGGGGATAATATTTGTGTTTTTAATATTTTTGTAATATAGCTGTTTTAGTACAATGAAATGTTGACCATACATACACATTCACATTCCTTTGCAAATGTATGGATATTTTACCATTTTTTTTTGTCTTTAACTTTCGCAGAGTTAAAAAAAAATCATTTAAAATAAAAAAATAATTTAAAAGTTACTCACAAGAACAAAATACAATGTTTTTTTATGTAACCAAATCTTAAGTCATTGCAAATTTTAAACTTGTCACTCGTACCTAACTATTTCCGCAAAATCCAATTACGCACGATAAACTTTTTCTCACGACCTACAGCAAAATTCCTGCGGGTCGCAAAAATAGTTCTGACATCAATTACCAAAATCGTTGGTGGCAAAATACCACAAAGATACTTATATTCAAAATGTTCGATGCCGGCCTGACCAACGCACCTAAGCTCTTCAAAATACACCTGTATTACAAAGCCTGTAGAGATTTTTAAGAAAGTATTTGACCAAAACAGGAATCCACTGTATCGATTTATCGCTCTATTGAGCTTTAGTCCTAAATATCCTTTTAATTATACCCCTAGTAGCAACCAGCTATTAAGTGGTTGCAAAACATCAAAATATGCGAGTTTTTCTATTACCGTTTTACGTCAAGGCGGTACTAGACCCACCCTTAAGCTCTATGGTTTTATATCAATTTTAAGTCAGTGGGTTGAGTTTTACTATAATTATAAAAGGTAATTAAGTAGCAGATAGTTTCTTGACATGCCATTTCGCTAAATTGTTTGACGGCATATCAAAGATTATGTTTAATGGAAACTCCATTGTTGCTATTGAATTTCTTTAACAGCATTCACGTAGAAAAATCCTAAAAGACATAATTCTAGATGGGTTAATATAATTTTAACTTCCGCTTAGGGTGCCTGTCTGTTTGTGCAAAGTATTATGTATGAATTATGTTGTATGATATTAGTTAAACTTATACACGAAATCACAGAATATTAAATAGTAACTGTTTACATTGGTGCATTCTTAATATTATTTTGATGTTAGGTATTTTCCACAAGTAGCCAATTTTCCGCCACTGCGCAACAACTCTTTTTATTTGAACAATGTTAGTGACAACAACGTGAGACTTTTTTCGGCTCATAACACCCTCTTCGGTCAACCCCTAGCCGAAGGCTTGACCCGATCGATTAAGTTTTTGCCACGCGCTTCACTACAAATATAATCATAAATCTGACCGTCGCGTCGGTTCGTCGGCAAAAACTCTTGCCCAAAGAATTTATGACTAAATCGCATTGTGCTCTGGGCTTTTTTGGTCACGGGTCTACAATGTCACGGTTTGCGTGTCATGGTTTTTGAGCCTAGGGGGCTATGGTCTTGGAGGCTTTGGGGGTATGACGTTTAATGGGATTGAAATTTAAATTGAGACCTAAATTTTTTAGGTTGGTGGTTTTATTAATGAGCATATTTCATACCGATAATAGCAGAATGGGAGGGCGGTGAAATGTTTTGTCCAAAGACCAGCAAATATCTATTGTATTCTGATACACGTAATTTATATAGTTGCTGAACTGATGCTGACCTGGTGGTGATGACACACAAATTTGTAATCTGCTTGTACATAAAAGATAAGATGCGTAAAATAAAACGTTATTTTTTTGCTGGTTTTTTACCAAAAGTACCAATACCGGCTCCTTTTACGTGAAATTAGTTAAGTAGTCTCTAAAATACTTTTTTATACTACCCAACAAGATGCCAGGAAAAGCTAAAACAGGAAGTTCTAATGAACGAAGTAAATTTAAAAATTGCATATAATTTATTTGCTAAGGTAAAATTATGGCGAATCAAATTCTATTAGTGAAATTGGGACTTCGGGATCACGAGTTGTCATCAGGGGGTAGTTATCCCTAAAGAGATTGCCGGCAAAGCCCCTTTTCACAGGCTTTTCGAAATGGTTTGTCGAAAATGATGTGTCACATTCGTTACTTTTGCTTTTTAATGGAGTTTTTAAAGAAGTCGCTCTGAAGTCATAGATCATTTAATCATTATCATAAGGCATATAAAACCTTCTACATATTTCTCCGTTATCAAATAAATTTCATACATAGTTACGAGTAAAAACAGTCATTTAAAAAAAATTACTTGAATCATGTTTGTATCAAGGCACCGTATTATGATTTTCGACAGGTACATTTTCGACTTTGAATCGAAAACAAAACCCGGCTGAACCCAAACGTCTAATTGAATTAGAGATTCGCAAGTATCGCCGACCGCAAACTCGAAAATTACACCTCGTTAGAGTCAACCCGCAACTAGACGCTAATGTGGCAAAAAGTGGCCGAATGTGGCAAAAACCTGGCGCGTATTTGATGATCCTACAAACTTATACTTGTCAGAAAAATGTGTCGCGTAAATGAATGTCAAGTTAGAGTTAGATAGTATAGTTTAATAATAGTTTTGGTGAACTGAAACCTTAATTTTTTCGAGCATGTATATTATAATATATACTGGTGGAAAGTCTAACAACTAGCTGTCAGTAAAATTTATAAAACTTTGTAGACTTTGCTTGTTTTATTTGCAAATTCTACACCTAATTAGGGCTCAAAGTAATTGCTTTTGACATGTTATTGTCTACGCTATAATAGTTCTTATTAACTTGACAGAAAAAGGAGTCGAGAAAAAATTATACGATAGGTAGCAATAGTGTGGAGACAAAGCTGAATAAGGCTCCAGATTTGTCGACTAGAAAAATTTACTTTTTGCAAACACACGCTACTTCGTGAGCAAGTTACTGAAATAAATAAAATATTATCCTGACACGTTTACAACTAATGACCAAAAGTAACGGTTAAATGTCCATCTCAGCCCGGGGCTCTGTATAAATCTTTGGCACCTATTTTAACTCAGCTCCGCACATTAAAACTGAATTAGTGCAGGCAGATTCCACGGTTGCTGTAATTTACAACTCTATCTCTTTCGGGAAGAATTTCGGGTTTTCACAGTTAGTTTATCGGATCTAAAACCCATTCGATTTATTAGTAATTACTTCTTCAAGGGCCTTTTTGTGTGTCGTTGGTCCAAAAGTGTATTTGCATGGTGTCCGATTAGAAATCGAGAAACTACTGTTCCGTTAGCTCTTCAGAATATCGGAATGTGTGAAGCCGATCATAAAAATAGTACTTAAGAGGATTGTGAAGCTAAAAATCTCCATACAAAATGCGAAAACGTTTCTCTCCCCTTAAACCTCGTCCGATTTTAATGATTTTTGAATATTTATGTTGTTGTATCATGAAAAACTATGTCTGTACGTTTTCTTTTCCAAGAAAATATTTCTTAGAACGAAACAAATTTAAAAAAAAAAAACAGAAACGTACAGACGTAACGTCTTTATAATAACTAAAACATATTCAAAAATCGTGAAAATCGGACTTGATTTAGGTGGTGAGAAACGTTTTCGCCCGGAGCTAGTTTTATATGGATTTTTTGACAGCTACACGATTTTAGCGGCGCTTCATAATCCCCTTAAGTAAGTTACTTTATGCATTTAGATTTGCATTTGATGCGTAGGGGAGCGAAATCGAATTTGATCTTCATCGTTCTCTACTACACACTGAAGGTACGGTGAGTGAAAACATTACAATCATTTGTAACACACCTATGAATTAACTAGGTATACCTATTAATTAGCTTCCATTGTAACTTAATAACTAACTAACAATGTAAATTATTTATCGGATTGACATGATTTTTTGCATGATAATGCGATTTTCATCTATGGACCATTGGAACTTCTCGATGGATTAAAGTTAATCCATCGAGTTTGGATTCGTTTAACTGTCCTTTATAATTAGCGAGTTGATTATGTGTACTTATATGAGAGGGGTGATGACACGTTAGCCTGTTGGTAGAGGACGAAAGATAATAGGCGTACTTGCCAATTTAGAGACTACAGTTAAAGCGCACCTCAAAAACGGAAAATACATATCCTAAGATAATGTTGGTACAATAGAAAAGGATTCATTGGGACCTTTCCTTTATGGCACTTTCATTCTTAAAAACCTCTTCACATAGTACGGCTTTGTGAACAATATGGTCTATTGCCACTTCAACAATTGTTGGACTGAGCCTATTTAATAATATTTGTATGTAATTTAATTTGCGTCCTTATGATTTCTTAGTAGCCACGAGAAGTTTTTGTCCGCATTAGTTCCGGGGACGAGCTGCGCGCAGGCGCGTGCAAAACGCCATGTCCGGCAGCATCATCGTGTTGTGAAATTGCTTTCCGATTGCAAAAGGTTTTGGTACTAGATGACTTACGCTTAACAATATGGTGGGGCTTATATTAAATTGTAGTTATTTATAGAACCAACAACTCTGTTGTTTGTTTCTATTGTGTATTTAGATTTAGGCTAAATGACATAATGCTCTAGAATATTTTTTTTCTGTATTTTCACTACGAAAACGTAAGAGTTGAATTTTGTTTGGTTCACTTGGATTAAATGCAGGGTTATGGGCAATGAAAATTCAATGTTTCAATTTAATAACCTTCAAATTTGTTACAAGCGTTGATTGATTTTTATTTGGGTAGATTCTATGTAATTTCTTCAATTATTTAATGCTTTAATATTGACGATGAAGTATGTGGTGTAAGTGAACAAAACAATGATTTAAGTGACTTGTGGATATTATTAAAACTGTTTAAACAGTAGACTGTATGATTTAAAGTAATTGATAAGCCGGTTTTTCTAAGGTTGTCTTTCCCTTGATAAATTCATGAGTATAACTTTAAAAAAAGTTAGTTTGGTAAAACACCGTATTCAAGTATCAATTTGACTAAGTTCAACTATACTATAATAATATCGGCTATTGCCTATTGCGGAAGTGCGATATCTTACAAATTCTGCGACTTCCGGCGAAACCCCGCGACTGTAATATTCAAGGAAGTTTCAATTTTAACACTACGGATACATCATTATACATTTTTGTTTAGACGTTCGGATCGGATGCGATGTTCTTTTTAAGTGGTAAATTCGGAAATCAGAGATTTTACTTATAATTTTATGTCAGAAATATTATAGGATAAAATAATAAAATAAAATTTCTACATGAAATCAAAATAAGGAATTTTTATTAAGGAATTACATATAATGTGTTTTAGTCCACGCAACCTATTAACTAAACCGCCATGCCAAGAAAACGGGCATTTACTTAATTCCGATTCAGAGATTCAGAGTTTGAGGGGTAACCTTCACAAAAGATCCCATAGGGTCGAATTGTATCCGTAAGGACCCCACCAAATAAGATAAGAATAAATAAGATAAGATACTTAATTCAAATACAGAGCAAGAAAATATTTTTTTTTCTTCTAAATCAAACTAATATTATTTATATAAAATTATTATTTTCTTCGTAAGTAATACTTTCATTTTGTAGCATTAAATCTCATTTCCTTACACACTATATATAAAGTACTTTATAAAATCAAAAGTGCCCATTTTACTTGCAAGGAGGTTTATTTGTTTACATTGTAGCAAATATAATGTGTACAATTCGGACCAATTGTCGGCATCTGGCTCGACGCATGCGCGCTGCGTGGAAGCCCCGCGACCGCCATTGCGGTCGAATTGTCCCAACTGTCACTTTTCCCTCCTTTTTCTTGTTTCCAATATGTCCACTTTTTATAACGCAAGTTTACGTGACACGGTGGTGAAAATTGGAACTACTGTTTTTCCTTATAAATTTTAACATGATTGTTAGACAGTAGCGCCATTTTGAGTGTATTTGATAAGTTTGCTGTGTTAAACTAACATTTGGGGCAGATGTCCTAGTTTTTATTAAATATCAGTTTGTGGGCTAATCTGGTTGTATGTTCAGTTAATTGGTTGGATAATTGATGTACTGAGCCAGTATCTTACGTATTTTCGTGTGAATTGTGACAGATGTAGGTCAGATTTCAGGGAGAACGAAAATATAAATATAAACCGATGATTACATTTTTGATCTTTTAAAACATTAATGTTTTTCTATGCTAGATTTATAAAAAAATATTTTAAATTTAAGAAAACAGATACCGTATTTTAGTGTTTTTGTTAACCTACGCACATAAAACAAATGTCCTATCAATGGTCATAAAAAATAAATTGCCAACGGTCTGCTTTCTATTTCAGCATATTTGATAAGATGGAAAACTATAGAAGATGTAGATGGAAATATATAGGATTGAAAAAAAAACTGACACGTTATTAGATTAGTTGGTGGTGACCGCCCTACGAAGCTCGAATTCCGGTAACAGCAAATATAGTCATAGTCATAGTCATAGTCATATACTTTATTGCTTAATGTTGTACAAAAGATCTTAAAAACTATTACATGCGTCAACACTAACCCTGCAAGGGCATTGCAATTTAATTTAATTTACCTACTTAATCCTACTGAACTACCTAACTACAACCAATTACATTTACCATTTTGTGTGATGTGACTGATGTGCGCGACTATTAAATATTCGTCCTAATTCTTAGTTGTTGTCCATGGGTATATGTTATTCACTATACAAATAATGATTTAATTATAGCTGTCTAGTTCACAAGCCTAGAGCATAGTTTGGGCCTGGGTCAACTGATATTTATTAATTACTAACTTCTACCCGCGACTTCGTCCGCATAGATTTCGATTAGGTATAGTTATTCCCTCGAGAACATTTAAACTTCTAGAGATTCGAGATAGCCTATGTATTAATCCAGAGCTTAAGCTATCTCCATTTCAAATTTCATCTAAATCCGCCGAGCCGTCGCAGCGTGAAGCAGAAACAAACAAACACACAAACTTTGGCATTTATAATATTAGTACGATTCAAATTTCATTCAAATCCATCCAGCCGTTGCAGCGTGAAGGAGTAACAAACACACAAACTTTAACATTTATAATATAGGATTTTTGTTTACATGTTTTTCCTCTTGGTATTCCAGGGTCAAAACGACGTGTAATTAACTTTCAATAATTACTTATCTTAAAATCAGAAGTTATGTTTTATATCAAGATTTGCCAACTTAGATCTGCCCAGGCGCATCTAAAAAATAAAGCGTAATTAAGATTAATGAGCCACGTGATCACCAGACCTGAAGCCCCACAATCACTGGCCTACTGCGGCCGATTCACAGCCTGCTGTGTAACATAACGCGGTGTGTAATAAAATCTCATTGTAACATGTAAAAATCATGTAGGTACATGATTACAACAAAAAACACGCGACTGAAGTGATTAGGGCTGGATTGGAAAGAAGGATTTAAAAAATATATAATTATAAATTTTAAAGAATAATTATTTCAAACATAAATATACAAATCTTACGTTTATTTCTTTTTACTCTGTTTTTATGTGCAGTAAATAATAAATCCAATAAAATGTGAATTCAGTGACAACATCTATACACGTAGGTATATGTTAACAACATCATATAATATTTAAATACCATGGCTTACACCGAAGTTAACAACTGATTGGAAATAGTGGAAAACATGGCAAAAAGCAAAAAATATCAGTAATTAACAAACGGTTTACCCTTGAATCACCGACACTGATTTTATAAAATATTTTACTTCGCCGAATTTTCATTTCATCGACAGTGCAGGGTAGTGATTCTCTCAACAAGCAAAGGTGATCGTTCGCTCGAGTGAGATCCAAGCGGCGAGATTAAGTAGTCCCGACAGAGCGAACAAAACACATTTTAGCGCGTGTATTCAATTTGGCAGCATGACTTCACCAACGTATAAGGCTCCCTAATTGACAATGCACGCGCTAAAATGTGTTTTGTTCGGTCGGACGGGACTACTTAAACTCGCCGCTTTTATTCGCTCGTCCGTTCGATCGGCCGCCGTTTTTTGAGAGAATAACACACCAGAGGCCCGTTTCACGAAGCTAAAGCGTTTCACGAAGCCCGTTTCGCGGTTGAAGCTCAATCATTACTTAGCACTAATGTCAGTAAATGTAATATAAACTTTGATTTCAGCCCTGTAAATTCAGATTCAGTAGTCAAGATATTTAAATCACTTAGTTTAAAAAAGACTGAAGATTTGTGGGGCACATCAGTTAAGGTACTCTTTCATATCATAGATGTAATTGCACCCCATCTAGCATTAATCTACAATAATTGCATATCAGAGGGGGTCTTTCCAGATCTCATGAAATATAGTAAAGTAATACCTCTTTTTAAATCGGGCGAGATGAGTGATATAACGAACTTCCGTCCCATTTCCATACTACCAGTTTTAAGTAAAGTCTTTGAGAAAATAATGCTGAAGGATATGTTAGGTCACTTTAACAGAAATAAACTACTTAACAATAACCAGTTTGGCTTTACCAGAGGTCGATCAACAATTGATGCGACATCTGTACTCATTAAACATATATATAACAGTTGGGAGAAATCTTGCGATGCAGTAGGAATATTTTGTGATCTTTCTAAAGCTTTTGATTGCGTGGATCATACGACCCTTATTTTAAAATTAGAACATTATGGATTGTCCAATAAAGCTTTAAGCCTTATGTCTTCTTATCTAAGTGATAGAACTCAAACAGTTGTTGTAAACAAAACGCAATCTGTTGGAGCTACAGTGAAAATAGGTGTGCCTCAAGGCTCTATTTTAGGTCCTTTTTTATTTTTGGTTTACATAAATGACTTGCCACCAACAGTAGATAAACTTTGTGATATTGTACTTTTTGCTGATGATACTTCACTAATTTTCAAGGTACATAGAAAATCCGTAGACTACAGTAGGATTAACACCACACTAGTTAAAGTACTTAATTGGTTTACTAGCAACAATTTGCTACTAAATGCTAAGAAAACGAAATGTGTTAGGTTCGCTTTGCCTAATGTTAAACCGGTACATTCTAGTATTTTTCTAAATGACGAGTGTTTGCAAATGGTAGATAAGACAATTTTCTTAGGCATAACATTAGATAAATATTTGCAATGGAGTCCCCATATAGCTGTACTGGCAGGTAAACTAAGTTCGGCAGCTTACGCCGTTAGGAAAATTAGACAACTAACCAATGTTGAGACAGCTCGCTTAGTCTATTATAGTTATTTCCATAGTGTCATGTCGTACGGTATTCTGGTTTGGGGTAAGGCAGCTGACATACAAACTATATTTGTGTTACAAAAAAGAGCCATTCGTTCTATTTACAATTTAAATTCCCGTGACTCATTAAGAGAACTTTTTAAAGAAATTAATATCTTGACTGTAGCGTCTCAATTTATTTATGAGAATATTATTTACGTTATTAGAAATTTAGATTCTTTCACCAAAAATTCTGATATACATAATTTAAATACCAGAAATAAAAATAAAATCGCTATCCGAAAATTCCGCGTCCGTAAAGTATATAAATCATTTGTTGGTCAATGCATTCATTTCTATAATAAATTACCTGACGAAGTTTTAAAGTTACCCTTTCCAGCACTTAAAAAATACTTGAAAAGGTCGTTAATGTCTAAAGCGTATTATAGGATCGAGGACTATCTAACAGACAAAAATGCATGGCCTAAACCCGAAACTTAGTCAATAATAATTTATTCAAATGCAAAATCTTTATCTTGTCTAGGGGACACCGTTGATGTAGGAAAACATATCGAAACTTTTATGTGGTCGTCTCGCACCATCTTATATACACATAAGTATGTGTTTTTTTTTTTCTCTCTATCTGTCCCGTAAGATTCTTAATTGGCATGTTTTCCTGCTGAACTACGCATGTTATTTGATACTATATTTAATTTAATATTTATAGCTTTATATAATGCTAGACTAAGTAGTACCATTGTAATAAGAAATATGTTTAAAAAAAGACTGACTGCTGAGTTTCTTGCGGCGTTTCTTCTCAGCAGTGGTCTTCTCTTGGGAAGCGCTGGTAGATTCTTGACGTGTAAAAGTGCCCGTGCGGCCTACTTACTGAATAAATTTCTTTTATCTTTATCTTTATCTTTATCTAAAAGTTACAAATTACAAGCGGAAGTCTCTTTCTAACTCCTTTTGATAGAAAAGGACTTCCGCTTGTAGTTTCATGAAACGGGTCACAGGAGTTATAAATTTTTTGGTGGTCATACGTCTAACCTAATCTATCCTATGTAAACCATACTTAAAAAAAATAACCTAAGAACTGATGATTCAAGGGAATGCCTGGACCATTTGGTATTTTTAAGCATAAATTCCTTAACAGCTAAAACACCGTAAATTGAACTTATAACATAAAATATACAGATAGTAATCATGCCCTAATCTATGGATTACATAGCTCGAGATCGTCTCCCACAGGTTGTGGGAACATTTTTTTTTTCTCTTTTTTCATCCGCAATCATTACCATGCACAAAAGAGAGGAAGAGTTCCGATAGCATCCGGTTGCTTAGGGCAGAGACACAGTGGGCTGTTAAAATAATTTTAATTTATAATTAACTTGTAAACAGGTCGTACCTACATTATATTATGTTAGTGGGTACACATCTTAAAAACAAGTTAAAGGAATTGCTTGTCTAAGCCAAATAAACCTAATTGGCTAACATTACAAGTCTTTTTTACATACCTATTGGAATAGTTGAAACATCTTTCACATTTTTCTTTCACTGTTCATTTTAAATAAATATCACCAAACATTTTACCATTTTTTTAAATCTACAATAGACCTATTACTTCCCGCGTCGCTATTGCCTAACGCACTCGCAATCACAATCGGCTTCAAAGTGGAACAATTGTTTTCATTTTGTACGCAGACACGCCTTCGATTTTCAAAATGAAAACGATTGCGATTGCGAGTGCGTTAGGCAATAGCCCCCTGGTCTACCTTCTCACTAAAGCATTAGCAAGCTAGTCGATGAAAATTGCTCGTAAACTATTTGACCTGTCAATGAGTTAATATTACCCGTTCGGACATGTCTCAGCTTTGGTCCAGCCCTAAGAGCGTTTCAACGGCCTGTCCTATTTCAATTCCCATTTCACTTTATTGGGGACCATTTTATAGAAACCTTTAATGTTAGAGGCAAAGCCCTCCTGATGTGCCCTTGCATCCTGTACCTGCCTGTAATGGCATCCTGCTCTCGTGACGTATCGACCGTGACTCTCCCCGTGTTTCCAAGAATTATCTTCGATTTACACTCTTCCTGTGACATTTAATTACATAGTATCTATGAAAGCTTGAATTTTAGAGGTCATAAACAATTGCAAAAAAATCTGTTATCATGCCTATTAATAATAAGGTACCTACAATACTCCACACTGAGAGTATGTAATATAATATACGTATTTGGATTTTAATTTCGAGGGTCATCCAAATGTTATGACAAATATTTAATTAAGTATGCAACTAAGTACAGGTGTGTTATTCTCTCAAAAAACGGCGGCCGGTCGGACGGACGAGCGAATAGAAGCGACGAGTTTAAGTAGTCCCGTCCGACCGAACAAAACACATTTTAGCGCGTGCATTGTCAATTAGAGAGCCTTATACGTTCGAGAAGTCATGCTGCCAAATTGAATACACGCGCTAAAATGTGTTTTGTTCGCTCTGTCGGGACTACTTAAACTCGCCGCTTGGACCTTCACTCGAGCGAACGATCACCTTTGCTTGTTGAGAGAATCACAACCCAGAATTCAACATTAATACAATTAAAAATTAAAACTATACTTACGTATTTAAATTTAAATCAAACTAAGCTACTCAAAAATTAAAGATATAAATAATAATCAGCACTATAAAAAGAACACCCCCTCTAGTGGGTCCGCTCGCGGCATGGTCCCCATGACACTGGCTGCATTACCTCTCTGGATAGCTAGCTTTATCCTTTGGGAAAGGTAAGCACCAGCTCTAGGATCTCCGGAGAATTCTATGAGCCGGGAGGACAGGGCCTTAATAAAGCTTTTCATATCAGCTGACCAAGGTCCCATGGTTTCCACTGCAAGCGCCACAAATTCGTAATTATTTAATTATCTTATAACTAGATTTTGAGAAAAAACTGTAAATTTCAGTTCCATAGAAATAAGTATGGAGAAATAATTAAAGTGACGTGTGACTAAACGAAAAATAACTTTTGTGTAAAAACCCACCTATTCTTTTTCCATAATTTTCCTTGTCGTGTTCTTTAAATAAGGTTTACCATGTTTAAAAGTAGTACTAAAATAATAGAAGAGCATTTTAGAGAAAAAAATAAACATTATATATCTGACTCTGAGTGTTGCCGTTAGTCAAATTATTACTTAAAAAGTATGGGGGCCCGTTGTTTCCCATATTTTTAACCGACTTCAAAAAAAGGAGGAGGTTCTCAATTCGTCGGGATATTTTTATTTTTAATTTTGTTTTTTGTTTTCCCCGATTACTCGAAGACCACTGGACCGATTTGAAAATTTTTTTCGTTGTTTGAATGAGTATACTTTCTAGTTGGTCCCATTGTCAACACGTCAGGGTCTGATGATGGAATCTTGGAGAAATCAAGAGAACTCCTCAAATATTATAGGGACACCTATACTGCCCTACTAAGCATAATGGCGATATCTCAGACAAAACATCTGTAGAAATTGCAACCTAGTTACAAACAGAACAGAGTTGAATCTGCGTTGGCTATGGAATTTAGTTATTGCATTTTTGCTTAGGAGGGCAGTATAGCGATATTGGTATTTTTCACTGTAACTCGTGCATTTGCTTTTGAAAAGTACTATATGGTGAAGTGGAACTGATGATGAAGACCACAGATGGCCACCGGAACTCCTTAACGGTACCTATTTCAAGGGTGGCGATAAGAAATTAGATTAAGGTAGTTGAGCGACTATGACGAAGCACATTTAGGTTTAAATATGACTATGACATTC
Organism: Acleris literana; assembly: GCA_946894065.1. NCBI lineage: Eukaryota > Metazoa > Arthropoda > Insecta > Lepidoptera > Tortricidae > Acleris > Acleris literana. Next base: position 9,415,563 of record OX335669.1, on the reverse strand, counting down.
CCGCGGCGTTGTCTGCGGCGAGCTTAAAATGTTCTATAGTTTCTCATTAATATTTTGAAGTGGAGCTACGTAACAGCATAAATAGGATCACTAAAAAGTATAAAATAAAATAAATGTTTAAAAAAACATAAACCCGCCTTCAAAAATGCAAAAAATAACTTCTTTTAAAATGGTAGGTCTGTCCAACTGAAGTCGGCGTCCCACAATATTTTAAACCAAAAGCCGAATGCAGTTGGACTGACCTACCATTTTAAAAGAAGTTATTTTTTGCATTTTTACTGGTCATAATGTCATTGTTGACATAATTATTGGCAGTCATAATTTTTTATAACGCTGAAACAGTAAACTTTTCATAATTTCTGAAATATCTAACGTGTATACAAGGCTAGGTTAGGTTAGGTTTGATTTATAAAAAACCTGAAAAAGTAACAGTTCCATTAAAAAAATACTTTATGACTTGCAATGATTATGTCCTAAAGCACAATATGACTAAAAATCATTATGGCAGACAATATAGACCCAAAAAGTATACGTGTGTTAATAAGATGATTAAAACTTCACGCGCGTAAATTTACTTTGTTGCGGTACTTTTTACATCCAAAAAAAATTTTGAAAATGTCCTCTTATTAAAAATTTAATTGGTTAACACCCGACCACCACTAACTCTGACAATAAAAGTCCCATTTTATTAACCTAAATCAAAATAAAAGGCTATGGGCTGCCAAAATGGCGGGTAAAAAGTTAAAGTGTCCAATTTAAGGCGCCAAAATGCCCACCCTTTCGTTATGGTCATTCGAAATTTAAAAAACTCAGCCATAAAAAATATTCACAAAAATTAAGCAACTTCAAAAGTTTATCGACTAGAAAAGACTTCAGAATTATGCGTGTCTCTTTCTTAAAAATACGTTAAGAAAGGGACAACCGGCATTTGCAGTCTTAATTTGGTAGCGTGTAAAAAGTTATGGCCACCCAAAATTGGAAAAAAGTTAAAAAATGGAGCCCGTAGGAAGGAAGCTGTCTTTTTGGTGCCGACAATGACTTGGCAGTAATGTCTAGTGTGAAATATCGGCACGTACGAAGGCAGGTTACCTCAATTGGTTCTGTAGTTTTTTTTTTGAGCTAGTTATGATAAATAAAATAAAAACAAATGTGCAATGTTAACTCTAAGGATTAATTTAGAAAATTAATCATATGATGGCTATGTTCCAACTTCTAGCTATTTAACCAAGATACCATGTTACTGATAGAACAGATAGAAATGTAACTTATGAACACCTATTTATTCCACCCACAATTTTTGATACCATAAGGATTTCCATATTTCATATAGATCCCTAATAAAACCCCTCGATGAAGTAGTATCGCTGGGAAAAAACCAAAACGCCTTGTAACGATGACATGCGCGGGAGTGCTAAAAGCGACGTAACGAGCCTACCTGACAGATTAATTTATAACTGACGGGTATATTTTTATAAGTGCCAAGTTTCGCGCCACTTTTTGCAGACCAGTGGAAGCAGTGGAAAAACTATGGATGGAGACTTTCGTTATAGTGACATAAAACCAGCTAAACATGTCTGACGTGACCTCGCCAGCAAACAAGACGAATATCAAAAGCTTCTCTTTAACGAAGATGATATTCTCGTGCATCTAAATATATATAAGAAGAAACTGACGGACTGCCATGTCAACGCACAGCCCAAACCACTAGATTAGACTTGAAATTTGGAGGGAGTATTAATAATAATAATAATAAATTTTATTTCAGGCAACGAGGCCCATAGTTACAAATACCTTATAGACATACATAACAATATAAAACTTAAAACTAACACCGAGGTGACAAAACAGCGGGTATCTGTTTTGCCAAAATTTGCGTGATGGACGCTGCCGGTAGGTTGCCCCGAAACCGCCGGAACACGACACCATTCGGCCAGAAGTCAGGACACTCGACGGTTCCCAGCATAAACCGCGGCACGCGCACTACAAACGAACTGAAGTGCACGTAGCGACGCGACCGCAGCTGAAACACCGTCAGGCTGCATCCAACCTTCTGACAAACGTACTCCACCACGTCGTCTACTGTTGCGGAGTGGTGCAGGCGAGACACGTAGATCGCCGTGTTCGGTATAGCTGCCCGCAGCTCGGAATTTGAGTCCGTTACTGCAGTACCACACCGAGTCTTATGAGGCTTCCTACGTGGTTTGCTGTGCTGCACCAATGTGAATCCCTCCTTATCCACACCGGTACGAGGGAGCTCCTTCACAGAAGTTGGAGCTCTCTTCTTCGACGCCTTAACAGGCGTGCTAGGCCGCCTAAGTTCAGCGGCCTTGCCGGCAGCGTCAGCGTAGCTGCAGGGAGCCGGCGGGGTGGCGGGGGCGGGGGGCTAGACCCGCGCGGGGGGACCGCGGGTCGCGGGGCTGCGGCGCGCGGGGCGGCACGCGGCGATCGAGGCGCTGCTGGCTTTTCAAGCTGCGTCAGCGCGGGCGCGAAACTTGAGACCGACGTATCGACACAAGTTTGTTCGTTGACATTGGAATTTGATGCAACAGCCTATGACCTAATTACCGGGGGTATTGCTTGGGTACCCTGGGGGTGCACTAACAAAGGATTTTCCGGAAATCGACCCCCAAGAGATATAAATAGGGGGAGTAGCGGGAAAATAATTCTACGCGTAAGTACAAAATCGCGGGCGCTCTCTAGTAGGTACGTATGCGTGTATATATGTAAACTATTCATTTACAAAATATTTTCAGAATAGGGATTTAGTTCTCTTATAAAGAAAATAGTCTTCCTAAGGCGCTACGAGAACATTTCATCAATCTCTCTTCTACTATGGACGCATTTCACCAAACTGGAATAAGACTTACTCCGAGATTAGTCTATACATATTCGGCGCTTAATCTAGGTACATATATAACGTTATTCCAGTTTAGTGAAATGTGGCCTATGTTAGACTATTTCCTACTCTTTCCTCGTCTATGCTACCAGCACTTAAACTGCCAGTCTCGCTCGTCACAAGTCTAAATTAAATTAAAAAAAACGTGAAGTCAATACGGTTATGCATGAGATGTTTAGAATTAATAATTTTCTCACCCCAAAGCGCTAAGGGGTGATAAAAAATAGTTCGGTAGCCATCGCAAACAGACGGGCAAACACCCTCGACAGACCCTCTCGACTAACTTGAGTGTTTGCTTAACAAAACATTAAATATTTAAGCCCAATATTAACTTAAGCAAACTTTGTTGAAGAAGCAAAAAATAGACGAACGCTCTTTCTAGTTTTGGAAGTAAAATGTAAGATATTTTAATCCGTCTATCTGCCTCAAGTTTGCCAAAAAAAATCGTTAGACCACAACCGTTGCATACATCATATATTTCTGCAAGTTGATGTGTTGCAAGGTAAATAATAATTATTACTTTATTGTATGACTCAAAATGTACATACATACATACATATATAAAATCAGGTCTGTTTCCCAGAGGGGTAGGCAGAGGCCACTTTTTCACTTCGGACTCAAAATGTATGGTTTAAATTATCCACACTTGCAGTCTTCTTACCACTGATGGAGTTCACAAGAGGTGTTATAATGATAATATTTCTTGATTGCGTTTCTGCTTGCGATTCCATAAAACAGTTTATCATTTTAAGACTACTAAAAGATCCATTTCAAATTAATAAAAACTACAATAGACAATTCACGCACAATGGCGAATACCCTTAACCTTTAAAAACCTCTTTCACGCCCTACATCTGAATTAAATAAAAAAAACACAATAAAGCTAATTCGCTATTAAACAACAGTTATAAAACCCTAAAATAGCACTATTAATGCCACAATAGAACTCTTTCAACAATTGTCAAAGAACAATAACAAAAGAATATCGCGACTTTGAATAATTCGCCAAGTAAAGGTGATCTTTATTACAAAGAACTAAGAGTTATTATCCTGGTCGTATTCCAGATATTCCCGCTGTGTCATTTGAAAAGCTTGCATATTGTTTTCGTCTATTTGTTGATAGGTGGTCTTTTATGTTCTTATTTTTAATTTATTAGGTTATGGGATTCTATAAAAAAGTCTTCCGGTTTCGGTAAGTTGAAAAAGCTATGAAGCATAATTTTTTAACTTATTTCTCGCCAGTTTCGGTTCCTTCAAATTCTTTATATTACAAAATTTGAAAAACGTATTTTTTAAAGTAGGCTTATCTATACATTAAAAACTTTATACTCGTATTACAATGAATCGCAATGCATTACATTGTAAAACATAAAAATAATGTAAAAAATAATGTAATGACATAACATTATGTGCGTAACTGAAACACACGCATTCTTTATACTAGGACCGAAAAGAATTAAAATTGCTGATACCTTAATTTATAAATTATTTTTGTAAATTGTAATATTGTTTAATTCATTATGTAGGTAAATAAAAAGATGCTCGAAGCATTTAAAAAAATATAAGTAAGAGCTCTTTTTAAAATCTAAAAAAAACCGTTTACATTTCAAGCTCACAATCTTATGTAAAACAATAGTAATAGTTAAATTTACAAAAACCACAATAAATTCATATTTACTTTATTTCAAAAGTCTAAAATACTATACAATCAATTAAGTATACAAGTAAATTAATTTCAACTCTAATAATAATAGTATTAAGATTCAATTGAGAATTTTATATTTCATCCTTATTTACATAAAATCGAGGACAATGGTTGCAATAACAACCTTATTTAGAAAAGTATAACATCGAAAATCATTTTTTATACCTAATTTATACGAAATACACATCGTAAGGGTTCCCTAGGCCCCCGCTGGGACCATTCGATTGTCACGGAACCGCCTGAACCGATTTAACACCAAAAGGCACCGATTTGGCCCGTTATAGGCGGTTTGCATAAATTTATAAGCCAAATTTATTAAACCATGGGAATCTATATGTGCGGTCGTTTTTTGATGAAGCTATAAAACTGAATGGTGATTTGAAAACAAAACCGGGTAAATGTTTGTCCATATAGAACTGTTATCCATTGATGAGTCTCTAAAGTTTTTTTTTTAAAGTAGGAATTGAGAAATCTGTCAGGTTCAAATTTGAGTAGAATATTATTCAGCCCCGAATTAAACTTATTTATAAGGTCTGACAGGTTTTAGTACAGGGTGGTGCTCTTGAAGTTGTTCGAGAATATGTTAACCTGGGGCAAACCCTGCAGTTAGGGAAAAACAACTTCGAGAAAGAGGCCAAGAGAAGAATACAGCTGGGTTGGGCAGCATATGGGAAATTGCGTCGAGTCTTCACGTCGACTATTCCACAGAGCCTGAAGACAAAAGTCTTTAATCAATGCGTCCTACCTGTCATGACATACGGAGCCGAAACGTGGACACTTGCGATAGGGCTGTTTCACAAATTTAAAGTCGCTCAGCGAGCTATGGAGAGGGCTATGTTGGGAGTTTCTTTGAAGAATCGAATCCGGAATGAGGTGATCCGACAGAGAACTAAAGTTATCGACATAGCCCATCGAATTAGCAGCTTGAAGTGGCAGTGGGCCGGTCATTTATGCCGCAGAACCGATAATCGCTGGAGTTATCGTATTCTTGAGTGGAGACCGCGAATCGGCCAACGTAGTGTAGGACGCCCTCAGACTAGGTGGAGCGACGATCTTCGCAAGGTGGCTGGCAAGAGCTGGATGAGAGTGCCCACGAATCGTGCTCGTTGGCGTGCAATGGTAGAGGCCTATGTCCAGCAGTGGACTAATATAGGCTGATGATGATGATGATGATGATGATGATGATGATGATGATGATGATGATGATGATGATGATGATGATGATGATGATGATGATGATGATGATGATGATGATGATGATGATGATGATGATGATGATGATGATGATGATGATGATGATGATGATGATGATGATGATGATGATGATGATGATGATGATGATGATGATGATGATGATGATGATGATGATGATGATGATGATGATGATGATGATGATGATGATGATGATGATGATGATGATGATGATGATGATGATGATGATGATGATGATGATGATGATGATGATGATGATGATGATGATGATGATGATGATGATGATGATGATGATGATGATGATGATGATGATGATGATGATGATGATGATGATGATGATGATGATGATGATGATGATGATGATGATGATGATGATGATGATGATGATGATGATGATGATGATGATGATGATGATGATGATGATGATGATGATGATGATGATGATGATGATGATGATGATGATGATGATGATGATGATGATGATGATGATGATGATGATGATGATGATGATGATGATGATGATGATGATGATGATGATGATGATGATGATGATGATGATGATGATGATGATGATGATGATGATGATGATGATGATGATGATGATGATGATGATGATGATGATGATGATGATGATGATGATGATGATGATGATGATGATGATGATGATGATGATGATGATGATGATGATGATGATGATGATGATGATGATGATGATGATGATGATGATGATGATGATGATGATGATGATGATGATGATGATGATGATGATGATGATGATGATGATGATGATGATGATGATGATGATGATGATGATGATGATGATGATGATGATGATGATGATGATGATGATGATGATGATGATGATGATGATGATGATGATGATGATGATGATGATGATGATGATGATGATGATGATGATGATGATGATGATGATGATGATGATGATGATGATGATGATGATGATGATGATGATGATGATGATGATGATGATGATGATGATGATGATGAGATGAGAGGCATTCTATCTTGGTCCTCAGGGTTGGCAACGCATTTGAAGTCTTAGGATTGCAGTTTTGAGATTGTAGTCTTGAGATTTCAAATGTCTATGGGTCTCAGATGCCACTTACCATCAGGTGGCCTGAGTGCTCGCGTGCCTTCAAAGTGCCATAAAAAAAAATCGATTTTAATTGGAAATTTCAAAGCATCAATTTAGTTTTCTTAATTTATTCATATAAATTGGCCGTGCCGTGCTTAACTGCAGTGCGTTCAAAAAAAAAAGTCTGGTAAAGTGTGTTTTTTATTTTTCAAAGTTCACCTAGTTCAATACGTTATTTTATCTTAAAAGTCGTAAGGAAACTTACTGGTTTCTAAGATATTTCAACCGGAAGTGACACCACCGGATACTCCTCTCTAAATAACGACCGACCAATCAAAACAAATTCGAGTTTAAACCGACAAAAGAAGTTAATCAAACCTCCACCTAAACATATTATGTTTAAAAAACCAAAGGGTTATGTTTCTAACAATTACATAAATTAATACATCCTCCGATATAAGGAGTATTGTGTCCGTAAAATGACTTCCTATCACAAAATTACTTTTGCCGTTAACAGCGTCGCTACTGGTTACGTTTCAATATACATTTAGTTAGGTTTGCGTTAGTTCTACATGTTGGCCACCAGCACGGATAAGTTGGTATTGTGGAGGTGTTTTTTCCCGCCATATGACGGTGTTTTTTTTTAAAGAAGGCCACATGGTGTGGCTGTAGCACGTGTGCTTGTGGGCCTGCACGGCTAGCACAAGTTGCTCGCGACTTGTTTGTCGCTCGGATCTCCCTTTCTATCTAGTCAGTACCGATAGAGACGCACTGAGCGACAAGCGAGAAAATACAACTTGTGCTACCCGTGCTGGAGGCTCTCATTAGGCGATACTTGACGAAAACGTCTACTTTACCATTATTTTTTTTGGTGCATTTCAATGGACTGCCAAAAAGATAAGTCATCGACGAAATTCATAGTTTGTTTTATTCTTGAGTTAAATATGTTTTTATCATAAATAAGACTGAATAAACAGAACAATTGATTAGCTTTTCAGGACCATTGGTAATTAGTAGTTTGCATCCTTTAAAAAGAAGAAATACATTGTATTCACTAACCATAAGACATACAATTATACAATAGAAAACAATGAAGGCAACAGAAATAGTACGGAATGTGTGTCAATCACACCACATGCGCAAAATAAATCGAATATTAGGGTTTATGATACAGACCAGACATAACCTGAAGGTTAAACTTCTCTTTGTTTGTTCTTGTATAGATTTTATTGCATGCCAGTTTCTTTATAATTGTCATCTAGATTATCTTAAAGATAATTAAACGAAAAGACACAGTTGACAAAACGACAATTGTCATTCCAAATCACGCTATCTTTTAACACCTCACATTTAACGACACTTCAAAAATTCCGACGTCAAAAACAATCAGCCGAATTCTCACAAGCCAAGTATTTTAAACAGCTCATGCCATTTTGACACTTCGAAATTTAGTTAAATGCTGCATTGGAGACTATTTTGGCGTCATCATAATAATTTAGGCAAAGACAATTGTAACTCGAGGCTTGCGTGTCTCTTAAATCAGCTAAGGAATGCGGTGTATGTGTGTAGTGGGAAAGCCAATACAATAAGATTGAGAACAAAATGATTGCCACATGAATAATTGTTTCAAGCAAGAGCCATGTTGCAAAAGCTAGCTGGCTATATACATTTTAATTTTCCCTGATTATTGATGTACAATTGATTGGCGATTGTAAAATTCACTTTTTATAATCACCTGTAAACCGGCATATTATGGTCGCGTTCATCGCTGTAGATAAACGTGGATAAAACAGTCATCCCTTTCTGGTAAGTGGAAAAGTGCGAGAGTGTCAAATGCTTTTTCCACCTTGGTGCAACGATATACGCGACCATAAAAGGTTTGTTAATATATTTTTCATCTCACTAGCTCGGAAAGCCCTTTTTGTTTGTTTGATATCTATTGTGAAAATCGCTTTTTATCCACATGTGAAGAAAGAGTTTTGACATTTGAAGGCAGCTTTAGTGATATTTGACAGCTAACAAAACGTAAAACGTTAAAACCGCTGAATTTTTAACATCACATTTAATGAATTGCATCGAGTAAAAAATACTAAATACAGTCTTACAACTTTATTTTTCTCAAAAATGTCCGGAAATGTTGACATTCCTATCTACATATTGAGACGCGAAGTACATAGTTTACTGACAGTTCTCAAATTTAAAAAAAAAACCCATTGCGTGCTCGCTACACAAGCCCGCAATGTTGCATACAAATTCCATTACTATCTACCTTGTAACTTTTTAAAAAGTGAAAAGGGCCATAATAAAATGAGGGCACAAGTCTTATACATCCAAATTTTACTCGAAACATAACTTTTTTATTTGTGCCTGGAATAGCTTATGTTTTTTTAAAACAAGAATTGCGTTTCTCCTTGTCATAAACAAAAAGGCAGTAAGGAGTGATGGTTTTTTTACATGAAGTTTCTGTTTGTATGCAATTCAAAAAATGAGTTCAAGCGATGAAGATTTGACTCCAACACAATTTTTTTCTTGCGATTTTTGAGAAAAGCACTATATTTGCCTCGGCAGGAACAGCAATTGCGGGCTTCGTATTTTTAAACGGACTCGCAAGCTCGTCCGTTTAATCCATTACTCGGCCCGCAATTGCCTACTTCCATGCCTAGGCAATAATGTACTATTAATTCATAAATATCAGCATTCAACATTACCCTTCACTCTTGTTGTAAAAACGGATAAAATGTTCTAACAGTCCAAGTAAGTCGATGTGCGAACAAAACGCATCCGAAATAATAAAAAAAAACTTAAGTCAAAACTTTTTAATTAAGCCGTCAACGTATAGCGGTAGTAAAGCAGAGGCCTTACTTTAAAAATCGAAGTTCGAAGTTACGTTAGCTCCATCTCTGTCACACGTCCTTCGAGACTAAATCGAGAGAAAGGGATGGAGCTAACGTAACTTCGAACTTCGATTTTCAAACTAGGACTTCTGTTTTCCTTCATCTTTGGGTTAACGTTAAATATTCGCATGTTTTTCTAGTTTGTTTTGTTATTAAAAATGAGTGATTCGAGTGACGAAAGACGTATTAACACACCTGTGGAATTACGGGAAACCGTGCAAAATGCGGAATTGAGCTTATTTTCCTCGCTGTAGTGAGGTGAAAAGTTTTGTGTTATACACGGGTGAAAAGTTATTTTACGTCTCGTGTGTTGAAACACTCGCAGGTAAAATACAACTTTCCCCCCTCGTATAACAAATAACTATTTAATTATGTGTACTTAATGCAATATTTTGTCGAGGTGATAGCTTTTTTTTTTCTAATATTCATACACACATACATTAAATCATGCCTGTGTAACACTTTATTTTTGCCCGCGGCATGAGACTTGGGTCGTGTGTCGCTTGGCTCGAGGGCCAATCGCTAGAGTTTGGGCGCCGTAGGAAGAACGACCGGCCACAAACAGGATTGATGGTGGTGTTGTTAAAAAAAGGATAAACTTTTCTTATTGAGTGTCGTTTAATATACACTTCTCAGCAAGTACAATAAAATTAGGTTTTTATATAATTAAGACTAAGCATAGTCAGAACAGAACAGAGGGCGTCCCCCCTGCTTGGTACTTAAATGTTAATTAACCACGCCTTTAGGCTCACAGCGGTTGTGGTTACTAAAATAGTTACCAATGGGTAAGAAAAGAGAGGTCCGGGTTACCTACGAGATTAGCATCAGTAAACCCGTGATAAACTCATCTCCTAATAAGACAAAAGAGGCGCTTGTTACCTACGCGGTCTAAGGATGGCTAAAGTAGCATAAGAGGTTCATTTAGAAAAGTTAAAAAGAAAATAAGGAAAACAGGTCAACGTCACGCGTCATCCAGGAAGGTGTAGCATCAGGAAACCATGGGAGTTGAGCGCATGCTGCTCAGCCACTCCCTCATGCACGGACACGACGCGTCACCCACGTGCATGTAGAACGCAGGACGACAACCTCCGTCTTGAGATTTCCAGGGTAACCTTGAAGCCCTGAAATGTACAATAAGTTTAACACCTCAGAAAAGAAACAAACTCAGACGCCTCACTTGACAACTCTTCACTTTGAATGAATAAAGTTTACCTTTTCGGGCATGAAATTAGACGTAATTGGCTTTTATACTCAGAGACCGCGGAGTTGGTGTAGCTATAACACCGTATTAAACATCTGAAACAAAGCGGACGCATTACAGAAACAGAACGAGGTGTGAATACGTGACACAATTATGACGCAACACTTTCAACATGAAAATTTACCTTAAAGATGCGTGACAGTGCTCGTTAAAGCTTTAGACATAGGCACAGTAGTTATTCCTGATGCGAAAGAGGCATCCTGACCTGAAACAAACCGACAACAGTCTTTACTTAAAAGCCGGCGTCGACGCGGTCGCGTGAACAGTATACGCGATTGGTATAACGTACTCACCATTAAAGCCAACGGCGAGAGTAAAGGAAGCGCCTAGGCGTAATTTCCACTGATATTATGTGCTTGGCCACTGCATTCTCGGCTATTTACTTGAAGTCACAGCAAAAGACACGAAGCCTCTCTCAATGAAACACTCCGCTAACCAAAGGACGCCGTAGTGATGTTCCTCTGCCGCATTCCAATGCAATTTCCGGCCTTGCAACACTATCGCTTCAAATCGAAGAGTTAACTCCTACCACTTCCGAACTATCCCATTAAAGAAAGGCTTTTTATTAGCTCAGAATAAATAAATAAACCATCTGTAACGAGTAAATTAGATTTTAAGGTGGAAATCGGTAATCGACCAAGCTCAGAACGCAGACGGCGACCACCCTTAGCCTTTTGCCAAACGTCAAGTTGACGTTTCATACAATAACAACATTTGCCGTCACAAAGACTTCGGTTCGTCTTTGCATTGAAAATAAAGAGGAATTACCTAGATATGTTGATTAAATATGGGTTTAAAATGTTGACACTAGAACTAAGTCTAGGACACACGCGCTCCGTGTGGAAATGTGTGAGATAAAGTGAGCATCTAAGAGTGAATCGAACGGGCTCAGTGTCGACGGCTGATGGTTCCAGAAGAGAGAGTAATTTACAAGTTATTAGAAGTACCTCGGTTCCTACGAGTATACGGCGTGAAGCTCGTTAGCTCATTAAACAGCCGCCACGAAACTCAGCCAGGAACCAGCAAGGTAAGCTTCCAAACACAAGAAGGAATGAACAAAATGATTCGGTATCGTATCGACAGTCCTTGTCGAATACTAGTCTGTAAGTAGTCAACGGTAGGCGCCTTAAATATAACTCCTAGCGTGCCAGGCGGCCATCTTCACCGTTTTGACACCAATTAACAAAAAAAAATGACATTCCACTTTTGGGATGTTACAGTAGGGTTCCAGTTGGGGAAAATAATTTTATTTCAGAATCGCTAAGATTCTGAAATAAAATTATTATACACATTCCAATGTGTAAATATAAACAGAAGTAACGGTAGGGAACGGAGAGTCAAAAAAAAACAGTCTCGAACTTACTACGCATAAACACCCTACATTCCACCATGGACCTTGCCATACAGGGAAGGTCCTCTTAAATCATAGACTCGATACTAGTCCACTAACGGAGAGCGTGGGCGCTAGTCTCGAATCTACTACGCATAAACACCTTACATTCTACAATGGACTTTGCCATACAGGGAATGTCCTCTTAAATCATAGACTCGATACTAGTCCACTAACGGAGAGCGTGGGCGCTAGTCTCGAATCTACTACGCATAAACACCTTACATTCTACAATGGACTTTGCCATACAGGGAAGGTCCTCTTAAATCATAGACTCGATACTAGTCCACTAACGGAGAGCGTGGGCGCTAGTCTCGAATCTACTACGCATAAACACCTTACATTCTACCATGGACCTTGCCATACAGGGAAGGTCCTCTTAAATCATAGACTCGATACTAGTCCACTAACGGAGAGCGTGGGCGCTAGTCTCGAATCTACTACGCATAAACACCTTACATTCTACCATGGACCTTGCCATACAGGGAAGGTCCTATTAAATCATAGACTCGATACTAGTCCACTAACGGAGAGCGTGGGCGCTAGTCTCGAATCTACTACGCATAAACACCTTACATTCTCCCGAAAAGAACATAGGATACCTAGTTTAACTTTACTACTTACTAAAGTATACTTATAAACCACTTCCTTAGTGTTTGTTGGCTCTGCGTCCAAACAAACGCTATTGATCAATCTAAAAAAAAACAAAGATGTAATAAACTTAGGCTCTGTTTAAATGCACAACAATCTAAACTGAGAGAAACATCCGCAAAATTACAGCTCTACATAAGAAACTACAAATACACTGAGGGGAGTGACACACTACCAACCTCTTAAACGGCTCAACTGTATTGATTAAACTACCACTTATTAGAACTGTAGAACTAACCTTATTAGTTAAGTGAACACTTAAGTGAAACTATTTAGAACTAAGTATTGAAACTATAACATACCAATCTCGACCTAAACTTTTGGAGGAAAATCTCAACTGAGACCAGTATAAAGAAATTAAAAGAAAACGGAAATAGGACGCACTCTGTACCCAGAATGTCCTTTTCCCAAAAGTATACAAGGAAAAGATAAAACCTTTAAAAGAGTTTTATCTCGAACCGATTGCACCTATGGCATAAACGGAAGAAATCGTAATCTAAATGAGAGAACTGTTATTACACGTCTTACCCTACTACAGACAATACACGACTAAATTAAACGGATGCGCACCCTTGGTTACTTAAAATTTAAACTTAGTCTAACTCACTCTACTTCAACATGCTTTCATTCCAGTAATCCAATCCTTTATAAGAGCCAACAGTCAGGACAAGTCTTTTCCTTTCAATAAAACACCTGCAGTCCGGACATAATATATCTAACAATCCAGTAAATCACACCTTAAAAAGCCAACTGTCGGGACAAATATTCTACCAACGCCATAAATCTCAGCAAGTCCAGACATCATTCACGTTAAATATAACACATAACTACAGCTAACATCTTACAGGTAAGGCGTGCAAAGAACAGCAAATAAACCTACGACATGAGATATAAGTATACTTATCGTTCAAGTAGCCTATTTCGCTAGGAACTAGATAAATAAAAAAACTGGCCTACGCATTAAAATATTAATCTATTGGGAGGCACTGGCCTCCAGTCGATCTTCGCCTCGTGCGAGTAAGTCCTTGATATGAAACTTCCCTAAAGGTTTACCTTCCATAGACTTTAAGGAATAAACCAAAGGGCCATGCTTCGCGCTGATCACGCACTTCATGTACTTAGGTGAGAGTTTTGCACTGAAGTATTTATCCGCGTTAGACAAGGGAAAGCACCTCCTGTAAATGATTTGACCCTCCTCATATTGGACGGGACGCTTCCGCAGATTGTAGTACTTCACGTTCCGAGTGTAGGCCTTCCGCATATGGCCTTGCACGGTAGAAAAGATACTCCGCAGCTGAGATAGGTTTGAGGAAAATGGCTCGCGTTCCAATACTACCGACACCGGGTCGACAGGAACATCGAGATTGAGCAAAGCTCCGTCTAACACCATTTCCCTACCGTGGTTCAAGTAAAACGGAGTGAACTTGGTACTTTCATGAACTACCGTGTTAAGGGCACATTGGATCTCGGGTATGTTCTGATCCCACTTACGATGATCAGAACGCACGTAAGATGCTATGGCACGCACGATATCGCGGTTCAAGCGTTCCGTTTGATTGGTCTGGGGGTGGTAACGGGGATTGTAAAATATGTTAGGCACATTGTATTTGGTCATCAAATCCCGGAAATCCCGCGAAATAAACTGTGGGCCGTTATCGACATAGATATATTTACAAACCCCATCACGCAAGAACACCCCTTTCTCCAAACACTTAACAATCGACTTAGCCGTGACGTTACGTAGCGGAAACAAGTGTGAAAACTTACTAAAATAGTCAACACAGACGAAGAGGTATTGGTTCCGAGCGTAGGAAGGAGGAAAAGGACCAAGTATATCACAGGAGATCGCTTCCCAAGGCTTAGTAACAACGCGAGGATTGCCCATGAGACCAGCACGAGCCGTGTTGGCAGGCTTGTAACACTTGCACACTTCGCAGGAGGCGACGTACTTCTCCACATCACCGTATAAGTTCGGCCAGAAGTAATCCGCGCTTATCCGCTTATGGGTCTTGGCGACCCCAAAGTGACCCGAAGTCGGCTCATCGTGATACTGCCGTAAGATTTCCTCACGATGCTCACTAGGCACCACCAGTTTCCATTCGAATCTAGAGGTAAGGTTATATTTATTTTTAGAGAGGCGGAAAAGTTTGCCGTCAGTAACCGTAAAGTTAGGGTACATCCTGGGGGTGTCACTACAGCCTTTGAGTACCTTAGAATACCAGGGATCTTGTACAGTCACCGGGTCAAAAGTTATGGAGTCCACCTTAATTCGTGAGAGAGTGTCGGGAATCACGTGTTCCTTGCCCTTGCGGTGGATGATCTCGAAGTCGAACTGACTCAAGCGACAGGCCCACCTATTGAGTCTACCCGAAGGGTTCTTTAATTTATAAAACCATTTGAGAGAAGCGTGGTCCGTAACGATGTAGCATTTGGAACCCTCGACGTATGGGCGATACTGCTCCAAAGCATAGATGACAGCCAGAAGTTCACGCTCAGTAGCCGTGTAGTTAACCTCCTGCGCACTCAAGGTACGGCTGCAGTAGGCAACTGGGTGGTCCACGTCATCTATCCTTTGGGCCAGCATCCCGCCAATGGCGAAGGAGCTACCATCCGTATGGATGTAGAAAGGAATGCTAAAGTCGGGGCACTTCAGAATAGGAGCAGTGATGAGAGCAGACTTCAGAGTGTTGAACGCCTCGTTAGCCTCCGGTGTCCATTCGAACTTACATTTCTTACTAGTCAACCGAGTCAAAGGACGAGCGACCTGAGAGAAGTTTTTAATAAATCTACGATACCACCCAGCCATGCCCAGGAAACGCTTGAGTTCTTTTACCTCGCGAGGGATAGGAAAGTTCATTATCACCTCCACCTTGGAAGGATCGGTACGTAAACCAAAGCGGTCCACCATGTAGCCTAAATATTTCAGCTCGCTGCGACAGAATTGCGATTTCTGCATGTTTATGGTTAAGTTAGCGTCATTTAATTTTTTGTGGACGCGACGGAGAATATCCACATGCTCCTCAAAAGTCGAGGTGCAAACAACGATGTCGTCTATGTACGCGAACACCTTATTATCGAATTCCGCGGCGAACAAACTGTCCATGAGACGTTGCATCGTAGCACTCGCTCCTACCAAACCGAAACACATTCGATTATAATGGAATAGGCCCCGGCCCGGCACTGTGAAAGCAGTTTTTTCTTTTGAGTCAGGATGCAAAGGAATTTGGTGGTATGCCGCACTCAAATCAAGGGAAGTTAGATACTTAGCATCGCGTAAGTTATCAATAATATAGTTGATGTAGGGCAAAGGGTAGGCGTCAGTTTTTGACACCGCGTTAAGTCGACGGCTGTCTAAGCAGAGACGAACCTCCCCGTTGGCCTTAGGTACAAGAGTAAGAGGGGAGTTCCATTCGCCGAAAGAGCGTTCCACGACATTATTTTTTAACATGCGGTCCAACTCTGCATCCAAGTATTTCAGCTTCTCCGGACTAAGCCTGTAATATTTTTGTTTGATCGGTCTCGCGTCACCGGTGTTAATGACGTGTTGTATTAATGACGTGCAACCTAGTCCTACCCTATCGGTGTTGATTTGGTCGAATAAAATGCGGATCGAGTTGAGTTCCCGTTTTTGCGCAGGCGTGAGTTCCTCGTAGTTCCGCAAGCCATCCTCCTCAACGCTACCCACAATGGTCTCGACCGAAGAAATAGAAGCCGGCAGACACGCAAGGACGTCAGGCGCAAGATTGAAGGCCTTCCAAAAATTAATCCCGAAATGTATCGGTAGCTTAATCTCCGGCTGGACGTGGAACAGGACCAGTTGAACTTCCCCCTTGTATTGGACCGGTAAGTTCATGTAAAACCGACAAACGTAGTCAACGCCGTCAGCGACACGTAAGACGCGCGGACGGTCGAAAGGTAACATTTTTATATTTAAATTTAAGAACTTGACATGTGCGTTCGCTCCAAGCACAGAGCACGCTGCGCCGCAATCAAGAAGACCGCACACGTTTACGTTGAGAACCTGAACAGTCAAGTAGGGACGATAGTCGTCAGCAGAAGGTAGAAAAGAAGTTTTGACAGGTCGCGCATTACGGTTTTTATGCGAGACCTGGTAATTTAGTTTTTTGGAGAAGAGCCACTCTCCCTACACCTAGGACACTCCGGCGTACGCACGCCCGGGTGACCACACACGAAGCACACCAAATCGCGAGATCGCTGGCAGCGACTAGTTTTGTGTCCCGCCTGCTTACACCTGAAACAATACGGCCCCGGGGGCCTGTCTACAGAGCTAACCTCCTGTCTACGAAACGCAGGGGCATTGCGTGTTCGAACTTGCACGTCCGGAGCTACCGTGTAACCGGATGAAGAGGGTTCGGTAAAATTGCCCGAGCGCGAACCTGCAAGTTCGAGACGCATGCACAGGTCCTTCAGCTTCTGTATAGAGGGCACGTCAATCAAAGCCAGCTCACGGCTATATCCCGGCCTTATGTTGCGTAGTAGGATGTCCAATTGTTCGGCTTCCGCCAACGGTACGGTCAACCGAGAAAACAGCGCACCCATGATAGACAGGTACACAACGATCGACTCGTGTCTAGCTTGGGTGCGGGCCCTTATCTCGCCTAGTAATCTAAAATCATAATCCGGAATATCGAAGTCCGCTTTGAGAGCAGTTAAAAGGTCCGCGTAGCAGGAAAAGTCACCCTTACGGGAACGGAACCAAAAGAGAGCTGGTCCGTCCAGAATATCCGGAAAACCTGTAAAAACAACCCGTTCAGGTATCTCGCGTGCCGACCGGAGTTCCTCCAGGCGTGTAACAAAAGCACGCACGCAAGTATCCCCTTTGTATTTAAGGTTTAAACTAGCAAGGTTGTAGCGCGGTTCGGCTCGACACGTCACCTTAGTCTGCGGCTTCACCGGAGAGCTAAAAACTTCCACGTCCGAATCTGACGAGTCCCCCTCGGGGTTAAGAGTAGATAGGCAGCTGACCAGAACACCTTTGAGGGATCGAACCTCATCTCCCTGATCCGAGACTCCCTCCAAACGATCAAGGTAATAATCGACTCGACCTGTCAACCGTTCTCTGCGAGCCTCCGACAGTGTTGTTCCTTCAGCCGCCTCTGTCTGCAGGCCTTTAATCGCAGAGCGACAAAGTGCTAGTTCACCAGCGAGATCAGCTGGAGCGCTGGTGCCCGGTTTGAGGCTGCCACGTCGGATGAGAGACCGCGTTTGACGGAACAACTTCCGTAGGATGTCGCACGTGTCAGATGTTGAAAAAGGAATTTGTAATTTAGTAAGTTCGTGCGCAAGCTCCTCTTTTGTCAGCCATTCTATTTTAATTGACAAGTCCATTTTCATAAAGTAAGTATATAAGGTTCCAGATAAGTATCCTTAATAAAGTGGTCAATTACCGAAGGGCGTAAGTGCCAGCAAGCAATACTGAGGCCAAGCAGCCTTTTTTCACAACGTAATTTTATAGCAGACACTTAGTATAACAGTTTATACACCAAGGGTGGTAGTTAAAAGTAAACGGTTAATACAGTAAGCAGATTTAAGTTTAAGATAGCGAAGAAAGTCACTTAACTTGTAAGAACATAAGTAAGTTGTCTTATTTATTTATTTTTATATGCTATTTAAGTTTAAAGAAACCTAACATATATGCCAATCCTTAGACCTGCCTCACTATGAACCTAATAACTAGAACCACACCAACAATCCTTCGAGCCATACGTTGGGTACGCCACTGTAACACTTTATTTTTGCCCGCGGCATGAGACTTGGGTCGTGTGTCGCTTGGCTCGAGGGCCAATCGCTAGAGTTTGGGCGCCGTAGGAAGAACGACCGGCCACAAACAGGATTGATGGTGGTGTTGTTAAAAAAAGGATAAACTTTTCTTATTGAGTGTCGTTTAATATACACTTCTCAGCAAGTACAATAAAATTAGGTTTTTATATAATTAAGACTAAGCATAGTCAGAACAGAACAGAGGGCGTCCCCCCTGCTTGGTACTTAAATGTTAATTAACCACGCCTTTAGGCTCACAGCGGTTGTGGTTACTAAAATAGTTACCAATGGGTAAGAAAAGAGAGGTCCGGGTTACCTACGAGATTAGCATCAGTAAACCCGTGATAAACTCATCTCCTAATAAGACAAAAGAGGCGCTTGTTACCTACGCGGTCTAAGGATGGCTAAAGTAGCATAAGAGGTTCATTTAGAAAAGTTAAAAAGAAAATAAGGAAAACAGGTCAACGTCACGCGTCATCCAGGAAGGTGTAGCATCAGGAAACCATGGGAGTTGAGCGCATGCTGCTCAGCCACTCCCTCATGCACGGACACGACGCGTCACCCACGTGCATGTAGAACGCAGGACGACAACCTCCGTCTTGAGATTTCCAGGGTAACCTTGAAGCCCTGAAATGTACAATAAGTTTAACACCTCAGAAAAGAAACAAACTCAGTCGCCTCACTTGACAACTCTTCACTTTGAATGAATAAAGTTTACCTTTTCGGGCATGAAATTAGACGTAATTGGCTTTTATACTCAGAGACCGCGGAGTTGGTGTAGCTATAACACCGTATTAAACATCTGAAACAAAGCGGACGCATTACAGAAACAGAACGAGGTGTGAATACGTGACACAATTATGACGCAACACTTTCAACATGAAAATTTACCTTAAAGATGCGTGACAGTGCTCGTTAAAGCTTTAGACATAGGCACAGTAGTTATTCCTGATGCGAAAGAGGCATCCTGACCTGAAACAAACCGACAACAGTCTTTACTTAAAAGCCGGCGTCGACGCGGTCGCGTGAACAGTATACGCGATTGGTATAACGTACTCACCATTAAAGCCAACGGCGAGAGTAAAGGAAGCGCCTAGGCGTAATTTCCACTGATATTATGTGCTTGGCCACTGCATTCTCGGCTATTTACTTGAAGTCACAGCAAAAGACACGAAGCCTCTCTCAATGAAACACTCCGCTAACCAAAGGACGCCGTAGTGATGTTCCTCTGCCGCATTCCAATGCAATTTCCGGCCTTGCAACACTATCGCTTCAAATCGAAGAGTTAACTCCTACCACTTCCGAACTATCCCATTAAAGAAAGGCTTTTTATTAGCTCAGAATAAATAAATAAACCATCTGTAACGAGTAAATTAGATTTTAAGGTGGAAATCGGTAATCGACCAAGCTCAGAACGCAGACGGCGACCACCCTTAGCCTTTTGCCAAACGTCAAGTTGACGTTTCATACAATAACAACATTTGCCGTCACAAAGACTTCGGTTCGTCTTTGCATTGAAAATAAAGAGGAATTACCTAGATATGTTGATTAAATATGGGTTTAAAATGTTGACACTAGAACTAAGTCTAGGACACACGCGCTCCGTGTGGAAATGTGTGAGATAAAGTGAGCATCTAAGAGTGAATCGAACGGGCTCAGTGTCGACGGCTGATGGTTCCAGAAGAGAGAGTAATTTACAAGTTATTAGAAGTACCTCGGTTCCTACGAGTATACGGCGTGAAGCTCGTTAGCTCATTAAACAGCCGCCACTAAACTCAGCCAGGAACCAGCAAGGTAAGCTTCCAAACACAAGAAGGAATGAACAAAATGATTCGGTATCGTATCGACAGTCCTTGTCGAATACTAGTCTGTAAGTAGTCAACGGTAGGCGCCTTAAATATAACTCCTAGCGTGCCAGGCGGCCACCTTCACCGTTTTGACACCAATTAACAAAAAAAAATGACATTCCACTTTTGGGATGTTACACCTGTTTCCCAGAGGGGTAGGCAGAGACCACTTCTTTCCACCTGCTACAATCCTGACAAATCTCTTTCACACAAAATACATTTGTTTTACCTAATATTTATAATCTATTGAGGTAATGTAATTTAAGGCCACATTATATAAAAAAAACGCACTACACTCATTAAAATACCTAAACCAGATGCAAAGAGTTTAAATATCAAGGGACAATGTTACTCAAAATGACCTGCTAGCCCCAAACTAAGCTCTAGGCTCGTACACTCAAAAAAATGAGAGCCAACAAAGAGAGATTTTCACTTAGTTGACAAAAGATGAATAAAATAGTTAAGATATTAGTTATATCAACCAAAGCTGATAGTTAACTACAGCAATTTCTTTAGTGATTCAACTAACATCATAGTTGATGTATCTAACGTCTTAGTTGATGTATCTATCCTCTTGTTAGGCTCGTATGGGATCAAGACGCTTATTCACAACAATCACAATCTTGTTACAAGCGACCAATTATTTTTTTCAGTGTACTCGTACTATGGGTACTAGAAAATGATAAAAGTGAAATACTCACAACAATAAAAGTAACTTAAGTAGTGAAATACATTCTTAAATACATAGGAAACATTCAAGACTCAGTAGCAACTACAAGTTCTCATCATCATCAGTATCATCAGTATCATCACACAATTATTTGCCATAGTTCACAAGTTTGAAAATGGAACGATTTAATTTTCTCTAATGCCTATTGAGATTGTTATATTTTTTTTGTTGTTTACACACACACATATGCACACGCAAAGTCGTAGCGAGTTAACTTTGTAATGCGGGAAGACTTTACCTGTAAATTTTATTAATAACTCGCTGTAGGCTGTTTTTATGAAGCTTGAGGTGTTAAAGATGTCTGAACGATCAACGCATTGAAGAGTATGGAGAAGGACTCCATTACTGTTTGGGTCAATCACCTTGTTAGTTGAACTTTTTTTTCACAGACTCCTCTAATATATTTTTTTTGAAATTCTGCAAACGTTTGAAAAGCTTTAACTTAGAAACTATTCGGTTTATCGTAACCTAATTGAGTTTACACAGTAATTTTTATGCCTTTACATAGGTTCATGGAGGTAAAAAATAAATGTGATGTGTGTGTAAAAAAACCGCCTGCAAAAACGCAAAAAATACACTCGCGGTCAAATAATTCGGGTCATTGTGCATTTTTCATACAAACGAGGCTATTTCGAAGCCTTGGTTCCTCGGCAGGTGTTGTTTTGAGTGAGGTTTAATGGTGGATACTCCGAGGTTCAATAGAGGTTTTCAAAAGTTCTTAAGATACCTAACTGATCGCACAATCAGATAACATCACAGCGAGAGAGTTTGGGTCAGCGTTTGGATTTCCTTACATTTTATTGCAATTTTAGATGTTTTCCTGAACATGCACGATTCCGGCGTTAACCACAGATTCAATCAGTTGGGTATCCTAGGCACTCTCGAAGTCCTGTGTCGATGCTCGGGGTATCCATCATCAGATTTCACTACAAGCATCCTCCGGCGAGGAACCAAGGCTTCGAAGTAGCCTCTTTAGTATGAAAAACGCACTCCGACCCGTATTATTTGTCCACGAGTGTAACTTCTCTTAAAATCATAGGTTAGTCCAACTGAAGTCGGCAACTCACAATATTTTCAACCAAAAGCCGACTTCAGTTGGACTAACCTATTTATTACCTAACTATGATTTTAATAGAAGTTATTTTTCGCGTTTTTGAAGGCGGTTTTTTGTTTTTTAAGACTTTTATTTTATTTTACACTTTTTAGTGATTATAATAAGCTTAATGTAGTCCCACGTCTTACTTGATATATGAAACTTTAAGACATTTCAAGCTCGCCGCAAGCAACGCCGCGGGAATATCATAGTTATTTTAAAACAATTAAATATCGCTATACTATCTTAATCGAGTTATCTTATTGCCACCCTTGAAATCGGTACCGTTGAGGAGTTCCGGTGGCCATCTGTGGTCTTCATCCTCAGTTCCACTTTACCAAATGATACTTTCTGAATGCAAACGCTGGACTTGTGACTAAAAATACTAAAATCGTTATAATTGTATGCCTATGATATTTGAGAAATTCCCTCAATTCCTCACGGATCACCTCATCAGATTCAGATTTGGTGACAATAGGACCTCGGAAGTATATCTATCAAACCAAAAAAGATTTTTTAAAATCGGTCTTAATTGACGGAGAAATCGATGAACATCCATAAAAAGAAATACATACAGTAGAACATAGAACCTCCTTCGTTTTTGAAGTCGGTTAAAAATCAGAACTACCTTATTTGATGCATGGAAAAATCTAGCAATTCCATGGACTACTTTGGTTTATTATAAGTTACCATTTGACATAATAAATCAGCGCAGTGATTCCGGATATTACCACTCACCACACCCACCATTCTTGAAAAAATAGGTTCCTTTAGAAATCATTTTTGGAATGTCCTCTTTCTATATAAAAAAGTTGCCGAGAATTTCTCATAAGAAACCTTCACAGTTGCAGAAGTTAGGTAGTCTTTGGGACAGCTGAAACAGGTTGGCATTTGATTTTTGTTTGTTAATTCGTAATAAATGTGTCCAAACGTTTAAAATATAAACCATATATCATTCTTTGCTTTCTTTGTTTCTTTCTTTCAAAAATAAACGTTGCTCAGAGGTCAAATCACTATTATCAATACGATATTTAAGAAAATACTCAAACGAAAAGAAACACGTGTCTTCCAAAACAATCAACAATACTTACTTTTTTAAGTACCATAACCAATAAGATGTAGGTACCGTTTTTTAACAATCACGCCGTGCGAAAAACAAGCGCAATTAATATTATTTAGGGTTCCGTCCGTCCGTCCGTCCGTCCGTCCGTCCCAAGGTAAACTGCGGTGTCTTTTGAACCGTATTAGAAAGCAGGTTGTTTTTTTTGCAGCATATTATTTTGTTATTATATTACGGCGGATTTATTAACAAACAATAAAAAATTAATAAAAAGGGGGTCCCCATACGAGAAACGTATTTTGGTTTATTTTTATGTTAACAATAAGAATAAGAATTAGAAGTATTTATTGTCACCCAAATCCAGTAAAATACAAACAAAATTTTATAAAAAAAAGGTGTGACAAAAGGCACAGACTCAGCATGTGGTGCGAGCGCGGGCGAGTGCTCGAGCCTTCGCAGCGCTGGTTTTCAGTCTGCCCTTTTCCGCACTCAGTCTAGTTTAACACAATTTAGCAGGTAGATCAGGGGGGTTATAATGACATAGCTATGCAGTTCATTCAGTAAAGAACAGAGCTATAGCAGTTATATAGCTCTGTCCTACTCTCTCAGCGTAAACTGAACTGCATTGCTATGTCATAATAAGCCCCCAGATAGTACTTATACAATTTATTTATACAGTCTAGATAAACAAAAGAATTTCAAAAATTAAAAAAGAAAAACGTAAAACATACAAGCGTCAAATTTGGTAAGGTTGTAGAACAAACGCTGAAGAAAAAAATTTACAAAAATTGGTCAAGGGTGAGTGGGGCTCGCGCTGATTCGATTCGAAATTAAATTAAAATAGTAAGGGACCCTCGGTGCGCGAGTCCAATTCGCACATGACCGGTTTTTTAAATTGAACGTTACATTGAAAACATACTGCCATTACTCAATTAATATAAACACACAGCGGGGCATGTTATTTAATTAACACCGCCACACTTGCTCTTTCGGGAATCGAACCTGCACTGCATTTATCGCCGGCACGCGACTTGTTATGACACTTATGACAGTTATCGAGTACCTACAGGTATTCTTAAAGCGCGAAAATTTTCGCGTCGCTAAGAGCAACCACTTATTTATGGCTCGTTAGTACAGTAGTTCATTGGAAGTGCAATCTGCTTGCAGTACTAGGTACGTACAGTCAACAGCATAAATAAGTGATCATTTATGTACCTTGTCACTTTAACGTCGTGTTTGAAATGTCATACAAAATTGTGAAACGATTGAAAGCGACAAGGTTCATAAATGATCACTTAATTATGCTGTTGACTGTACTTGTAACATCAACACTTATTTCATAGAATATAAAATTATAATAATAGTATAATTTTCATTTCATCGACAGAAATTACCCACCCATTTAGTCATAATTTGCAGTAGTAAAGTCTAAACTTACCTAAATTACGTAATCGTAAATAAATTTATTTCAGAAAGTTGAACCGTAGGTACATTACATATTATAGAAACAATATTAAAACTAAACGTATTACAATAAAAATAAAACTAAGCCACTTAAATAGTAAGAATACAAGCACAACTAAAAATAACACCCCCTCTAACAGGTCCGACTGCGGCATGGTCCCTATGACACTGGCTGCGTCACCTCTCTGGATAGCTAGCCCAATCCTTTGAGAGAGGTAAGCACCAGCTCTAGGATTCTTAACGGAGACGTAATTGTTACTGAAAACAAGAAGACTTCTACACTACACAGTAAAACTTCATTGTTTTTGACGTGTTTCCGTGTTGTCAACATTTTGATAGCTCTTATATTTATGTAACATATTTTGACTTTTTATACAAAGGTCTATAGGTCTACCTTCGAAATGTTAGAATTGTCGCAAAGCTTAATATAGCGTTGTGTGCCGCGAACGTCCAGCCTACGGAACAAAAGGCTTGTTGGCTCAGCTGATGGAATGACGTCACAAAACGAAACCATCTGCCAACAACACTCCATTTTGTCTGTTTGTCCGAAACGTCCGCATGAAACGTTAAGGCTAAGCAGCCACGGATTATGATACATCTTTTTATGGCGTGGGGAAACTCACACCATCTGATGATTAGGGGGCTTTGAGGTACGGGGACATTGTCAAACCTGACTATTAAGAAAGAATAGAAGTAGAACGGGGTGAGTAGGGACACAAGCTAAAATGAAGCATATGTTACTAATTATAAGACTGAAATTATTTTCAATAGACGTAACGTTATTGTCCATTTAATAATTGTTCTTATTTGTAACAAGTTATGACTTATT
This sequence comes from Acleris literana, assembly GCA_946894065.1. Lineage (NCBI taxonomy): Eukaryota > Metazoa > Arthropoda > Insecta > Lepidoptera > Tortricidae > Acleris > Acleris literana. The sequence continues at coordinate 9,389,654 of OX335669.1, read as the reverse complement.
TTAAGTTGTGTCTCTACTCACCCCTTAATCCCTACTCACCCCGTTTTATGGTACACGCTTATTCCACCGGGGCGAGGCCATCTTATCACTGCAGGAAGCAAAGGGTTAGATAGTAGTAGCGATCAGGATAGTCTGCATAAAATCTCACAAGTAAAATGAAAATTTAGAAAGAACATGTCTGAATAGTCAGTCAAATAAAGTTGTCAAATCTTATTTTTTATGACATGGAAGGCAAACGGGAACGGCACGTTTATTGCCTAACGCACTCGCAATCGCAATCGTTTTCGTTTTGACAGTCCAAAGACGAGTCTGCATACGAAATGAAAACAACCTTTCCACTTTGAAGTCGATTGCGATTGCGAGTGCGTTAATTAGGCTATAGGCTTGCGGGCCTCCTAATAGTAAGTGGGATCTGTGACCCATAGACTATGCCTTCTCAAAACTTTTTTTAATTTATCGACGAAGTAGTACATGGGAATCACGTAACTTGGTTCTTGGTTACGTAGTAGAAAATGACATCGCGGTCTGCGCAATAATACGTGGATTTAATTCGGCGTGGTTCCCCTTAAAAGCCTGTTTATATTTTCAGCGGGCGCCGCCGCTGCTGTTTGAGGAGCGCCGCGGTGCCTGTTTACCGCGGCCCGCGGCAGAGAACTTGAACATTTGGTGCCAAAAATATATTATAAATAAATATATAATAAAATATATTGATTGATTTAAGACAGTTACAAAATAATACTTAGGTCTGAAAAACCTTTGTACACAACAATATGAATAGTAGGAAGATGCCGCTGGATCTTAAAATTACCCACATCACAAAAAGAATTTGGTGAGTGCTTTATTATGGGTGAGTGATTAGATGTATGGAAAATGCAACTTAGAAGTTAACATTAAGATAATATTACAACATTTGTTAAATTTAAAATAAAATTACTTGTTCCTAACTATAAATAGCTGTCTCTCTGTCTGCCACCACTTCGGTTAGAAGAATTCGCTTTCACGCTTTCCTCGCATTTCTTCCAGTCAGGGGATGAGTGTCAAAAAATCCTTTCAGTGCTCTAATATAAGTTTCCTTTTACGTAACAATAGCAGCAGTATATTTTTACACCGAATTTCAACTTCTAACTTCCGTTATTTTTATTAGGTAACGCATACTTCACAGCCTAATGAAATGGTTTTATAGAAAAATTCAACACCAGCGTAACATTATAGTATTATTCGGCCCAAAGGTTTCCAGCGCCTGGAGTTTGTAATCATTTCCTCGCTTATTGAAGTACTAATTGGGTAGTTTACGTGCTGATTGTATTGTTTGTCTGTACGTTGGCACAAACATACTCTCGACTAGCTTATATAAAGGGTTCGGGTATAAATGAAAACAGGTATTTGTGAATTTTACCTATTGAAATCATAAACACATAATGAAAAAAAAAACTGTCATAAGAAAAAAAAGTATTCGGCATTACCACACAGTTTTAAAACAACAGGCTCTGGTCTCAGCAGGTCTTATAAAGTTTAGCTTTACAGCTTACATTTATGTACGTGTCTGCATGCATATCTTTGTTACACTCGCACTTGCATCCGACACAGTATTATTTGTCGCTCGTGTTTCGAAGAAACACAAATATAGCCGATAGCTTTAGTGCAACCCTCTTACACACTCAGCTGTTCGAATGTTTCCTCCATGAGAGAGAGAGAGAGAGAGAGCAAGAGAGAGAGAGAGAGAGAGAGAGAGAGAGAGAGAGAGAGAGAGAGAGGGAGAGAGAGGGAGATAGAGGGACATAGAGCGTGGCATGATAATCATCTCCGCCTCCAATACTTTTTGGGTGTCTCATAAATTCTAAGGTAGTTAGTACTATTAAATATTTTAAATTTATATATTTAACAGACCATCTTAATGATCAGATGCCCATACCTAGTATTAGTTACGTCATCAGGAACGAGTTAGGTGGGGTAAGCGCCACTAAATGGACCTAGATCATATCCAGCAAGTTATAGGTTTATTCTCTTTGCTAAAAGCAGCCAGAGGGCCCTGCCAAGATGCATTACGCTAACTAGCGTTTCTATTCGACTCGTTTTTAAACCAATCGCGTCAATGGTAGATGACGTGATACGAAAAGTCACGTGATCTACCAGTGACGCGATTGGTTTAAAAACCAATCGAATAGAAACGTTAGTTAGCGTAATGCATCTTGGAGGATCGTTATTTTTGAGCACAATATTTTAAAAATGTGATATCATAAAACGGTAACGGTATCAGCAATTAACGATTTTGCCTCATAAAATTACATGTTTTTTTATTAACTAGTTTCGTCCCTCCCTAACTCATCAATGCTGGCTCATTGGCTCATGACAGCTGATAGAAGCTGATTAGCAATAAGTCCTCCCGTCGCGTGACTCCGGCGATTAGATGCGTCTGCGCACGTGCGGGGAGTAGCCTAATATAAAGCTATATCAACATTGGTATTCGTTTTAAGGGTTCCGGATCCAAAGGGAGCCAAATGGAACCCTATTAATGAGCCTTTGTTATCTGTCTATGTCCATCCTTACTTTAAAGAGAGACCTTAAGAAACTTCAGAGATATCCGGTTGATTTTTTACGGAATGTATATAGACAGCAGAGGATTTCGTAAAAAAATTAGAGGATTAAAAAACAACGTTTTATTTCGACGTATTCCCATTTTTTATTTACTGGCAACACGGTAATCATTGCAAATAAAGTTTTTTAAATTACTCTTTAATAATAAAACTACAGAAAGTTGTAATAAAGATCGGAAATTGTTTAAAATTTGTAAAATTCTTCCAGTTAGTGTAAAACATAATTACCTTTTAGCTATAAATAACCGTGATAGTCACGAGCATAACCTCTCTCAGATAAATCATAATTATGGCACAATGTCGGTATCTGCGGGTAAATTTGAGGTACCTAGAGTGAATAATTACTTTGGTGATAAAACATTAAGGAAACGTGTGCCACGTATATGTTAAATAGTTTATCCGAGGATATCCGGCAGGAGCCAGATATACGTAGATTTAAGAGGCTATTCAATATTTTTTTATTAGAGGCACTTCCATACTAGACATATTGTAAGACATAGGTAAGTATATTTAAAAAAAAAAACAGATTTATTCACGGACACATTCCTGCAATCAAACTGTTGTAACAGTTTTGCAGGGTCTTTAATATGATTGTACCATGTAGTTTTTTTTAAGAAATAAAAAAATAATTAATAATACTTACAAGCGTCAAATTCCGTGCAATTACCTACAGTGTAAGAGAAAAACAACAAATAATAAAGGACGGTGCACGAGTTCGACTCGCACCGGCTTTTGAGATTTCCGTATCGTGAACTGTCTGACACTTTATTTATTTTTCATCACACTTGCTCGTAAATAGTGTTCTAATATGCTAGAAAAATCGACCGTAAATCCAAAATAATACCCACGGGCTTTTTTTTACCATTACGCCCTATCGTGCGTAAAAGCTTTTTTTAAAATATAATGCGTGGACTCAAACTATCATAATACGCCAGGACCCCAATTCTTGTGCCATTTGATATAAAGGTTCATTCGAGATGAAATGTCAGTTGCATACAATTTTCTAAAAATCTCGCATATAAACTATTGATCTCGACTGGCACTAGAATCGGACTCCTAAACACGTTGGCATTATCTGTGCTAAGTCATAACAATTGTCCTCGCGTTATATCCATGGACTTGTTTCACTAATAAGTCCATGGGAGTGTCTATAAATAACTCGATCACCATCATCATCATCATCATCATCAGCATCAGCCGCAAAACGTCCACTCCTGGACAAAGGCCTTCCCCAAGGTTTTCCACGCGATCGGTCCTCTGCTGCTGTCATCCAGCGGTTTCCCGCGACCTTTATCAGATCGTCGGTCCACCTTATGGAAGGCCTGCCGACCTTCGTCTCCCGGTTCGCGGTCGCTACTCTAGAACCTTTCCACTCCAACAGCCATCGGTTAACGGTTCTATTTACGAACAATGTACCCCGCCCACTGCCACTTAAGGTTTGCAATTCGGTAACCTATATCACTTAGTTCTCCTGCGGATCTCCTCCTGGTTTGATCTCACAAGGAGACCCCCAGCATACCTCTTTCCATCGCCCTTTGAGTGACCTTGAGCCTTCTTATGAGGCCCAGTGTGAGCGACCATGTCTCACATCCATACGTCATCACTGGTAACACACACTAATCAAAGACTCTTCGTCTTGAGGCACTGCGGTATTTGGGTATTTCATTATACTAACATTTTTGTTAGTTTTAATCCTAATCAAAATCAGACTAATTCTTAAGTAGATATAATTTGTAGAAAATATCGTGCTTTAACTGGTAGCATAAAAACAAAATGATTTATCCAATCTTATCGCTATTTTACCGCTTACACTAAATAATTACATTATAGCACCCTTATTATTACACAGATAATTGGAGTACATTTACAAATTCCCAAAACTCGAAGTAACGGATACGGCACCCGTACAATTCGTACCTCATGATTCACCGATAAAGCTATGTCCACAACGGTGTGCAATGAGCCGGCACTGATGTGAGCACGCCCTAACAGTTAATAACCGTGATGACATATTGATTACTTTGCTCCCCCACTGTTTTTACCCCCTTTTTGAGGAGCTGAATTTTATGTTTTTTCAGCCCTTGGTTTTCAATTTAATGCAGTTATAAGTTTATACAGGATCAATGATGTTTCTTGGCCTGAAAATACATAATTATACTTTAAAGGCGACGACATAGACACGCTTTATCTAGGCTGGGTTAAGCTATCCATATTGTACAGATTTCCAATAATGACGAGTACAGGTCGATTCACAAGAGCTGGCATGAATGGATTGAATGAGTGAACGAAAGTATACAAGTGTGTAAAATAATAACAGGTTTTTGGTTTGAAATAGGGAATATGCATATGATACAACTTCAATAAAAGCTGATTCATGTTACAAACAGGTGAGAAAAAACATTGTTTGAATAGCTATAAAAATAACCAAGTTATAAGACAACAAAGATTTGTTCCTATCTCTTTATAGCAAAACAGAATTTTACGTGGAGTTTATATGGCCGAACTGCACAATGACGTCACCGGTGCACTTCGGGTCTCTCTGTCTAATTAGCAGTTTAAAGTGTACGGTTAGTTTACAGTTTAACTTGTATCATCCGTATTTCTCGACCGATTTTAATTTTAATTTCACTTTTGGTAATCTCTTTTACGGTATTTTCATATTTTGTTGAGAAATGCGATTTAAAAAATCCGTGCATATTCCCTATTCGAACATCGATTCAAAGGACGGCACTCGCACAGTGATAAATAGGCGACATTACTTTTGTTCATTCCATTCGTGCCAGCTTTAGTGAATCTACCTATAAAGCATTTCCGTCGTTTGTCTTAGTCTTAATTCAATGTCAAAATTTGCCTTTAGAAGTGATAGCTTGTTATTGAATTTATGTGTGTCAAACAGTGACATAATTTTCAACGAGCAATCTAGAAATATACTCTGGTCCTCAATTTTACTGATTAGAACAATCGTGTTGTTTTCAACTTGGCCGCCATTACTGTAAAGTAAATAAAAACTATCGTAACTTTGACAATGCTATATCACGTCAAAAGTTATATTGTTTTACCGCGTAGAACAGAGGTAGGAGATGAAGTTAAACAATATTGCTTTTTACGTGTTTTATTTATTCTGTAAATATTGTATTTGATTTACTGTTTTTTTTACAATAAAGTGTTTACATACATACATAAATAATGGTATTGGTTTTAGCTCAACCGCCATCGCCATTACTGTCAAGTATATTTAGAGGTACTTCTTTAGAGCTATCAAAACGTTGACAATACGATAAGATAACAGATCAAAAACAATATTGTTCGTCGTCGTATAGAGGCCCTGTAATGACTATAATCAGATTTGCACATAAGTAGTATAGCCCAGTCTATAACGATATCATAGATCGCAAACGCGCATGTAACTAAGTTGTTAGGTCCCTTGAGAGTAGTTTATACCCAAGTTTGCAACCTTGAAAACCCTGTGCTACCCCCATGGTGCTCGAAAAGCTGCGAAATTTTGGCACTTGTTTCAGTTTTTTCGAAAAAAACACCCTAAGGAAGCGTTTTTCAAGAATCTTAGGTTCTACTTTAATAAAGATAACTAAATTTGCCACAATTTGAGCGTAACCTGAGCTCACTATGTCCATTGGTTGCCTTTTTTTGTGTTCTTATAGACTGGGTTAATATACAGTTACTTAAAAATAAACGTAGTACTCGCCGAAGCAAATTTATGATGTTTCGTTTTATTCTTTACTCTAATACTGGCAGATAATATGATCTAAATCATTATTCTAATTAATGACGACAGTTTCGTTCCAAGAATAAATTAATAACTTACATTCAAAAGTAATAGCGCTTTAAAAATTACAACAGACAAACAGCTGCTTTGTTTACGTTAACTCGTGCGCTTGTAACCATTGACGCAATTCAATCCAATTATTTTAACAACTCTACAAATAGACAACATACTTTCCCAACAAATATCAGCACATACTATTCAATGTTAATTCAAGCAACGGAATTCTCCAACAACCGTGAATTAGTTCTAAATAATTACCTCTTACCGACTCGTGCGCACACCCTCACCCCTAAAAAACAACCCCATATTCAAATTAACAAAGCATTACTGTGTATTCCGAAACAATTATTTCATCCCTTGTTGCATAACAACGTCCAAAACACCATCGTATTAATAAACAAGTTTACACCGTCCTTCATAGCGCTAAGGCTGATTTGAGCTTGAATAGTGTTGGTGGATGGTTAATTCGAAATGAAAGCAAGTAAATTTGAAGTAAAAAGGTGGCACGCGCCCTGTCGTACGCGATGCGAGGTATCTTCCCTAACCATCGATGATCTAGATAGTGTTGTGATTGTTGGGACCCGTGTATCGATACTTTTGTTTTTTAAACTTAGATACTCGTAACTTTGTTGTTGTTTGTATTAATTTATGAAGTACTACTTGTTTTTAAATTGGGCCAAGTATTAAAATAGTTCAATTAGACTGCTGTGATGGTTGTACGTATAAGTCTGATTGACTTCCTTGCCAAGAATTCAAGTTGCTATTTTACAAGTCGAAAAGTTGCCAATACATAAATACCAGTAGTCCAGAGAAAACGGTTAGCTTGTACCTACTGCGTTTTCACTAGCAAACTCATTAATTTCAAGATATATAACCCGATATAACTAAAGCAAGTATTGGTAGATTAAAAAAGCCTGATGAAACAATACTTAATCTTTTACCTTTGTTTTTTATGAAGTGGTAACCTAAAATCAATTTTCCGTCAGGACCAGAATACTATCGTAATCGATAAAAAGTGCTTGTGAGGATGCTCCCTCGAACATCACTAGCGAGCCCGTGCGCGCACGCAGGTGCCAGTTCCGCTCCGCGTCGCTGCTTATCGTCAGATCCGCACCTGGATAGATCCTCAGATAGGATTTGTACTAATCGGGAGTCTAGACCCATCAACGGTCTATAGGTCGGTCAGAAAAGCCTCAATTTTTAAAATCATTTATTTAATCGGTACCAAAGGCCATGTTACAATCGATCGCTGTTTTATAACACCATGCACTGTTTTCTACATGCTACTTAGGTACCTACTAAAAGGCAATGAACTATTCGGTCGTAATTTATTATCACATTTTGATTTCGTTTTATATTTGGTTTTTTTTTTTTCAATAAATTAATCACGTATTCAACCGACCATTCGTTGTTTTATTTCGTTGCTGAATCTTAGGACTTGAAATTTGGGGAGAATATTACTTAGGTACCCTACGTACCGGTACCCCCAACGGGAAGAAATAAAAACTTAATTCTACACGTACAAAGTCGCGGGTAGAGTCGTTTCCGGATTGAATCTAATCTATCTAAATAGCCTATCTAGTGTCCTACTGCTAGGCAAAGGCCTCCCCTTTCTCTCATTTCTCCATTAATGTCATTTCTTCATTTTCTACTTGTAACTTACAAAAAAGTATATTCTAGTGTATTGTACAGTCGAGTTCATATATATGTGTACACTTTAGTACCTTGTCACTTTAATCGCTGTGACAAATCATATATGGTTACAGTACAGTTTAAACATTAAATTAAATAGACAAGGTTCTAAAGTGTTCACATAGTTATGAACTCGACTGTACAGTCACGAACTTAAATTTGGGACCCACCTTAGGTCCAAAGTCATTCTGACATTCTACAACAATAAGGTTGAGTCTCCTATAAGTTACACATGATTTGGCATCTCTAATGACATTGACGACTTCAAGCCTATTTTTCTTGAAATGGGTCACAAATTAACGATCGTTATAGTACATACCATAATAAACCGACTGAAACCGTATATTATAATTGTTTTTAGGTCTTACGCTGGTTGTAAGTACTTCGTTATTAATGTCGATTTTATCGTCGTTTTTCATGATTCTAGTCATAATAGTCATAATTTATTTGCATTCATCGTGTATCGTTCTTCGGGATTGTTTTCTCCTAAAATTCGTTTTGGTTTGGCGGCGTGATAAAAAAGCTCATCCTCTCATTTAAACTTATATAGAAGACATTTGTTTGGGGAGTTTACTAAACCTGTTAAAGTGAAGGGAGGCCACACCATATCTCGGCTTAATCATCAAAGTATTTTGAAAGACAAATTAATAAGCGTTATAAATTAAATAATCACAACAGTTGTTTAAAATCTAACCCAAATTGGCAGCCTTCAATAACTGTCACACAGTCAAAGAAACCGAGCAGTAAAGCATCATTTACCTTGCTCAACATCCAGCGAGCATTAGCCGCACGCAATCTTTACAATCGCTGCCAACCTGAGCATTAGCCTAACCACAATTTAGTTGGCAACCATTGTGACCGGGTTCACTAACCATACTTATAACCTGGTCATTACAAATCAATGAATGTGGGGCCAAATATGGGCCTGCTTTTGTACTTATCTTTTGTTATGACGTAACTGTGTGTTTCCTGGGTGATTGGTGATGAAAGGTCTTGGGAGGAAACCATGCAAGATTTATGTTTAAAATCCAGTGATAGAGCTGCTTCAGATGTTGTTAGTTAACGAGTAAAGGATTTTAGAACAAAATTGACGTATTTACGTCACGATGCTTGTGAAAAAAGTTGTTTCTTATAACTAACATGTATATGCATTAACCGTTTATGAGAAGTATCCGTTTATCTTTATCGCAGTTTCAAATAACTATACACCTTAACAAAATAAGGCATGAGTTAAGTATTAAATCGTATGAAAATTAAGTGTAAAAGGAACCTCTTATTTACTGGAGTCAGCCAATAAGTCTTTGAAAGGAAATTATGGATGATACAGACACATACATTTAAATACAAGACATTACCAATATTACCATCACTAAAGAAAGTTCTGTTGTGGTTGGCACTTAGGGCTTTCTCACGGGGACACAAAAAGAGCGAGTTTCGTTCAGGTTCAACTTCTGGATTGTTATCCAGAGTCTTGAGTGTAAGTAGCGGTTCACACGGTAAACCGTCTCGAAAGCATTTGTGTCCATATTAGTTATTTATACGAGAAACGCAAACGCGTTCGAGACGTTTTCTGCATAAGCAAGTTATACTAGGGACTCAGGTTCAGAGAAACGTAGTCCCGTTGGTAAAATCAGTTCAAAAGCCAAAACTTTTAAATTTTCACCCAAATAGATGTACTCATTTGTAAACTTGAACAGAAAGATAATTGCAACTGACCTTTTCCATCAGACTTACATAGTACCAGTCTGGCAGGCGCCGTCAGGCGAGGTAGCAAAAATCAATGAAGCCATTGTCATTTTCGTCTATGCGTAGATATGCAACTTGCAGAACATTTAAGATGTTAGGTAATGTTCTGAAAAAATAACCGAGAACATTTTTGGTAGCATTTTGTTCCTTTGTGTAATTTTTTCCTACTCAGGTTTGAAAAAGGAACGAGTCAATTGTCTCTTTAACATCTCTCGTTCTCGCCCCTATATCATCTCTCATCGTATTATGATTACTTGCACTTGTTTTGACATTAGTAGTTGGCGGACCAAAAGTAGTAAATATTAGGTTACGGTAAATTATAAATTAAGTTAATCCACTGTAAAATTCTAAATCCTACGTTGGTTATAATGCAAACCTATTGGGTTAAACGTGACGCACAATTATTTTCTCCGCAACATTGTTTAAAAGTCCTTGCCTGCAGACTTAATGGCCCACGTCGTTTGGTGATAAAGGGATAAAGAAAAGACTTTCTATGGATAATGAATATGAACGATGCATTTGTTGATTTTATTTAGTTGTTACTGTTTAAAAACATTTAAAGTAGGTACTTAAACATAAAACAGAATAGTCCCTTGTCGTACTTGTTTACTAGTGAATATGTAGATGAGATTTATTTTTATTGATCAGTATTTTAAACAATGTTTTAAGTAGAGACTACATATTTTATTTCCAAAGCGTGCAAAAATACTTTGGTAATTTCAGATATGAACACTGAAGAATACAAATTTGGATGTAAGCTGGTACGTAGTTTAATTTTTATTCAAAATTAACACGCTACGTAATTTTTTTTAAAAACTAGAACAGGAAAATCTTGGCAAGAGGGGTTTGGGTTTGCCACTAAAACCCTCTTGGTGCCTGGGCGCATCTAGAGAATGTATCTCTACGTCCTCCAAAGTAAAACGTAACTTGCAGACTTTTTTCATAAACATCACGACACTACATTTTATCGGAAAAGTTGGTATTCGTCTCGCTTTCTCTATACGCTAAAGCTGACTCAGAAAGCAAGATAAATACAAACTTTTCCGACCCAAAAACGTCGTATTTTTATTCACTACATCAGCGCCTCTATTCAACCCGGTAAAAACAATATCGCATTTGATCTGTTATCGTATTGTCAACGTTTTGATAGCTCTTATTTTCTTGACAGTAATGGCGACTGACGTCATAACAATACCATAACAGGCAAACTACGATATCGTTTTTACCGCCTAGAATAGAGGCGCTGTACAATTACTATATGGCATTTATTAAATCACAATTATTTGTACGCTGCAAAACGGCAAAATGAATTATCGTATTTCTGTGACAAGTTTCTGTTCTATGGTATACAATGAATTACATTTCACAACATACCCCTACGTTTCCGTTCATACTCGTCACCTTATGCTCTTGATTCAGTAGTCAGTTGCTGGGCTAATTGGGCACTAATGGGCGCATTAGTGCATGCGCGTGAGACGGCCGGCGCCGCGGGCTCGGCAATGCGCACGCGCGAATTTTGCACGGTTAGCGAACACAGAGTATAAAATGTAGTGAATCAAACTAGATCGTATTTTATAGGGAGAGTTCGTATTTATTTTCCTTTTTTATGAGTATTGAAGGTAACAGTAACTACGAAAGCAATATAGGTATATACTTGATATCAGACAAAGCACGATGTAGCTTAATTATTCACTATATCTTGTAAGTTATGTTATGACGTACTGTGCCCTATAACGTTTCTAAAGAATTTCCCAAGACTGTAAAATCAAACTTGACAAAATGCTACTAACTACAAGTTCATATTTCTCCCTTGTCCCTAGATTTAAATTAAAGCAACTTGATCTAATTTTATTTTTTATGGGTAGGAAAATGACGTTCGTAACTACACGTCATCATTATGATTTCAAATCTATATATATCAATACACAGATAAATACAATAAATATAGTTAGGTTCAAAATAAGTCAGGGTCCATTAAGTTCATTCTCATCATCATTTAACCATCATTTAACTTAAGAGCTAGGCTCTAGTCTGTGGAGTAATTGCCACTTTTCCCTGTTCTCTGCCAGCTTTTTCACGACACGACACGACACGACACGATACAAAAATTTCCTTCTGTCTTTTTGGCGGAAGTAAGTAAGCCTAGATATTCCTCTTCCTCTTTTTCCCTCAACATTGCCCACCAAAATGTTCATAAAGAGATTGTCATGCGAAAGAACGTAGAATAAGATAGATGTATCAGAGGCCCCAACATCTTTCCTCTCCTACGTTCAATGGTTTCTAAAATTTGTCTTCTCTTGTTTGCCAGTCAAAACCTTTCCGTTGGTTTTCTTTCTTATAATGGAAAGAATTATCTGGACGGAAAAGAAAACCAAAGGAAAGAAAGAAAGACAACCGAAAAATATTATTAGGAACAGACAAATACTATCAACCATTTTACTTTTCAAGTTACCTCTGATCGTCTCTACTCTGCAATCAAATCGATATCGGAGGCTGCGAGCGACAAGGGCTGTCTGGCCGATCCTTAGCAGACGATAATTTGCCGAATTAGCGTTATGTCAGAGAATGCGTGCGGATATCATGGATTCGTGCTACCGGTAATCTTTTATAGACGATCAGCTCGGGTAGATACGGAAATATCCGTGAAAGATAACTTGAATATTGACTGCTTATTTGCTTATATTGCCAGATTTTTTCGTGACTTATCCTTGATATTAAGTATGACTTCGTTAAATTGTGGCTCCTGTGGGCAAGTGACATTTTGCGATTATGAACAACTAAAGAAAGGAAATAATGTGTAAGTATTGACTTTAGCTTTCGTGCGTTCCCCTGTTTAATTCATACATTTAGATGATGATATACGACAATGATATTTGTAGAATAAGTATATAGAAACCTAGTCCATGCACCAATGTGAAACTACTCAGAGCTTTGGTCTGCTCAGTAGTTATATTTTGCACGTGCATTTGTGTCCGTAACGAAGGAACGAGAAGAATACGCTTACATGCTTTTATTTGTTGCTTCAAGTTTGATGCGTCGGATGGTATGAAACTATCATTCTATTAATTATTATTTAGTGCTAGCTTTATTTCAATGTATTGAGCTGAGTCTCATCCTAGTTGAACTAGTGCTATAACTTGTTGTGAAAGTTGCGTTATTTTCTATTCTATATTTTAAATTCATCGAACCGATACTTAGAAATCCATTCCATGTTACATACCTACACTAAATGGATGAGATATGATTAAGTATTTCTTCTAATCCATGCCTACATTGTCTATTGCCTAAACGTTTAATGATTCTATTTAGATATTCTAAAAGTCATACAAATTCGCACTTGTGTGTTTGTCCTATCGTAAGAGATTGCTAAATTGCTTTGTATGTCAAAAATACGAAAGTACATTGAAATCGTCAAATGTATATTTACATTGTCCGTAAATGTCTTAAGGACTAACACGTCCAATAATATTCGCGAAACGTTCTCAAAGTTTGCATGTTATTCGCGGTATTAAAGTCAACACCGGAAGTGCTATTTGTCCGAAGCTTACGCCCATTCGTTACCCGGCTTCCGGCACAGCCTCCTCGAGGTGCGAGCATCCGGTTTGGCGTTATTTATGTGAACTCATAATTTTGTGGTAATCTGTTACGGGGGCTTGAGAAATGGAAGTAGATTAATATGTGGCTAATTTGTTCAACGCTTTTACACGAGAGTAATATAGGCGAGATATATAATAGACTAGGTACGCTATAAAGCAATTTCAAGTTGTAAGGTTGTAACACAATGAAAAAAATTGCACTCGCAAAAATAATTATAATTACGCTAAACTACAAGTAGCAAGTTTTTTTAATACTATAAGGTAAGGTAATAATTTTTCTAAGAATCTATATTCTCATTCCATAGGAATTTATCGAACTAATATCACTTATCAGAAAAAGTTTTTTTAATAACACAACTTTTTATTGAAATTCACATATACTAAATCATTTTAAGTATCATTAATTTGTTAAGCGTAACGAAATAATGAAGGTCGGCATAAATATGATAATGTTATGCATAACTAATAAATAATATCTGATTCAATGATTGGTATTCGAAATTTAGTTTTTTGTACAAATTAAGGAGCTCTTAGGTCAGCGGGATACGATTTTTTAAGCCAGTAGCCGCATGTTCTGGGCAACCTGGGTGTGAGCAGGTTAAAAGATTTTTTAAACATTCACTTGTAATATTTCTATACGACGAAGCTATCGACCCTTTAATAAAATTTGATTTGTATAACTTGAAAAAAAAGACATTGGCCTTCGCGACACATATTTGATATAATATTATATAACTAATAGATACAAATAATTATTTAATTTATAATTAAAGAAAAAAAATATTTTTTAAATTAAAGAAAAAAAACAATATTACAAAAGAGACGCACTCACTTTTCAAAAAATATTGAGCAACGTAAAAATTGTTTTCTTCGCTCTAAATTGCAATATTGCAAGCAAGTGAGTGAAAATAAATTGAATCATCATGTGAAGTCACAAATTGATAGGCTTTTAAAAAAATGTTTGCGTACTTTTATCAACCCTCAAAATCAGTTGAAAATTTGATACCTAATTAAGTCGTGAGAAGTTGCTCGCGCTTAATATTTTTATCATATACGCCATAAATAATACGGCAGAGCAGCCTGATAAAGCGCGCGGATAGGCCTCCTCTGTATTATTTTCATATAAATCAAACCATTTTTTACCGCCATCATTGACGACAAATATAAAACTGTCACCGTCCGCCGCAGAATAAAGGATGTCCATATTTAAAAAGCCGTTTGAATTTCGAATAAAATATCTTTCGGTTTTCAAATTCGGAATAAATTTTGTGTCACCTGCGCCGGTGCAACCGGAAGAAGTACTGTCGTTTCGTCCTTTTCATCTGGAGCGGTGTGTCTCTTTCTCATTGTGGCTTTTATATTTTTATCGTTTGTTTTAATTCGGCTGAAGATTTGTATCGAGATAATTTTATGCTTGTTTTATGCGCTATAAATTACTTTGGATCTATAGATCCCGCAGATATAAACGTGGGCAATTTGTACGGTAGCGGTGACAGGTGACAGGAGGAAAGATAAATAAAAAGGTTGTCATAACACTCATTCTTTCCTAGTTTTCTTATGGGACAGGATTTTTTTTGTAAGAAATGTAACTTTTAAGTATGCCATAGAAACTTCTAGATAGTCAAGAAGGTCTTTTTTATTTCATTATGAGATATATTACGGTCTATTTATCCATATGAAAAAAAATCCATGGACTTTAACCGTCATCTGATTCTAAACATTATTTAAGGTAAGTTTTTGCAATAAATATATTTCTCAATCCACAAAAAGTTAGTTCACTCCCCTTCCTGGGCTAAAAAATGGAATACCATTAAAAAACAATTGGATTAAAAACAATTCATCTTAATGAAGAGGTTTCAATCATGCCTGCTTAGTTTCCTTTGTTTTTGCTCGGTGGTCCAGGTTTTAAAAATTATATTTTTATTATGGTACGTTTAAAAGATTCATTGTTTACTTAAATTTCAACTTTGTTGTTATGATCGTAAGGGCGACTGTTTAGGAAGGTAAAATAACTATTGACGAGGCAAACCACGCCTTTTCCTGCGAGAATATCAATTCTAATAATGTTAACATATTTCATCTCGCTACTGGATTAGTTTGATATCATTATTTATCTGTTTTTTGCCAGATAATACGGTACACAATGTCTTTTATTTGCTATTGAATACTGTTAATATATCTACATGGATGACATTATTTGTTAAATTAGGGTTCCTCTAGCTTTTCAAGAATTTAAAAAATAAATTAATTCGTGCCTCAGGTGACCATAAAGCTGGCTCTTTCCTCGGCCAACGGCTAGCAATAGCTATCCAACGAGGAAATACAACGAGCATTATGGGCACCATTCCCAGTGGCGGTGGCCTAGGGGACATCAGTACATATTTTAGTTACTTAGAATAAGTTAATTTATAGTATTTGGTTTTTTTTAATAGTATTTAGTTTTAGTTCTCTGTTTTTTTTGTAGTTTCTAGGTTTAGTTTTAGTTCTCTGTTTTTTTGTTTGTGTCGTAATAAAGTTTTCTTCACGAGTTCCTTATATACGAGTAAAACATTTACGCTGTTTTAATAATATCAGCCAGATTCAAAAATCATTCACTTTAAGACTTAAAAACGTTAGACATCAACATTAGGTACGCATCACGTCGCATAATATTTTGTCGAGGGATGTAATGTAATAAGGTTTTATCACCTAAAATAGACCTTATTGCATTATACTCTTTCTGCAAGAACTGTCCAATTTGCTTTTAATTGTTTAAATTCGAAAGCAAACGGTTCGATAGAAGAGCGGCGCTTTATTTTATATGATAACATTGATAACTTAGGAGACGCTGTTAAGCCCACGCTAAGTCTTGGTAGGTACAGGGCACATCGATTGTATTTCTATACTTATTTAAGAACCAAGAATTAAAAGTAGTATCTCTTTAAATGTGTTTATCTACGAAGAAACCCTTTCTTATTCCACAGCACTATGAGCCCAATGGAACCCATCCTAGAACTGTGTCACAGTGACGTTATGACTCAAGTCGTTGGAAGTGTCAAACAAATTATTTTATAATGTCACTGTGACACCGTTCTATGGTGGGTACAGTTCAAATCCTCTTTGTTTTAAAATTTAATTGTGGTTATTAATTTCAAGTTTAACCCGACTGAGAGATTGTTAGTTCTATAGGTACTAGCTCTATTTTCCGAATGCAAGTCTCATATTTAAAGTTCACACGACCATTTCCATAAGAAATATAGTCGTGAGTCTTGAATAAAGGCTTGAACAAATCTAATTTGGACTTTTACTTACATCAAGTAAAGTTTAGCCGACAGGATAATTACAGTACATCCTGTCTGTCTGTCTGTCTGTCCGTCTACATGTCCGTACTCGCGAAATGTTAAGATTAACCTTAATTTCGTATTGACCTTCGAAAGGTAATTGTTGAATGGATTAAATTGGCTTTAAACACGATTTTGTACTAATGCTTGCAATTTCTTTGTAACAAACGAGCAAGGCAACATACTGTCAGTTGCTTAAACCGCATTTTTTTTAAGCCATCTGGTTTTTAGTACTAGGTTATTTATTTGAATTATTTTCAGTTATTTAAGCCATATTCCATTTTGGATTTGATTTCTCGATTACTTTTAATATCATTACTTTATCTTGAACCAAAGATATGTCTAATAAAACCCAACAATGTCATCAAATAAATTCACAAAATAAAATTACTTTCATAGAAAAGATAATAAATAAATACCCATCTGTTATAATAGGGATGTGACTATAAACGGCACTGATAAAAATATAAAAAGAAAAAATATTATTTTATGTTAACAATTATGATGTTAGTATAAATTGACATCAAAAATCCATGTTATTTAGATATCATTGCACCCTCATCAACCTCTGACATGGAGGTGTTATATTTTTAAGCGATAAAAAAACCTATTCACACCCCATTTTAACCGTTATTATTTTAACCAGAATGTAACGTAACGTAATTAATGATTAAATTTAAATGAACAGAAGTGTATTAATGAAGGCTTCAAATCTACTTGAATGCGTCGTGTATATTCGTCTTATTTTAATACACAGAAGCGATTTGAAGAAATAGAGATGAGTAATTTCATATTTTGTTGGCTTTAAACTTACGTTTACTTACAATAAGTGTGGGTATGCATCACTGTTCCTAATACTTACATGAGAATAGCAAGTAAAACCTTGCAAATTTGTTCTTTTTCTGAATCGTTATATTGGCTTTGCCACTAGTAATTCATCTTTACCACCTCTCGAATAAAAAATCTCAAATCCTATTCATATCGAGTTACCGATCTTTTTCTAACGGTATCATTATTCTATGTGCGTTCGACATTCGACAATTGAACGGGCGTGCGCTATGAGCTGTCCTCTGATTGGCCGCCGGGCGGCCAATAAGGTACTCTTAATTCATAGAAGGGCGCATGCGCGTGCAATGTCAAGTAATAGACAAGTTACATACGATCTGTGGCAGCGAGGCGAAGGCTGAAAGCATTGGAGTTTTACTTAAGTTTTGTTCCTCTGCTGAAAAATGTAAAACAGGTTTATTTTGTAATCGAGAAAGTTTTAATTGTATTTTTTAAGGTTGGTTCAAGTTTAGTCTGTAAGAAGATATTCATTGCGTACCTAATCGTCAAATACATTTAAAAAATACGGGAAGTAAAATGTTATAATCTAAACAAAAGGTTTGAGTCCAAAACCACCTACCGTTTACATTATAACATTTTGAGATTTAAAAGGTCTTAAGGATTTTTATTTCAAAGAGCGATTTAATTTAGTCTTAATGCATATCAAAACTAAGTTGAAGTCAGAACGCGATTATAATTTTTGGCAAGTCACTTTTTATACAAATTAATACTTCTGATTAACATTGTAAATGACACTAATAACAACGTATCAGAATCCACTACAAGATTCGCGATTTTATGACTCGGCAATCTGTCAAATTTGACAGTGCCTCGGGATTAAGACGTTGCCGCTGTCATACACTTTGACAGAACCTGTCATTATGTTCACACGTTCTGTGTTTTAATAATAGGCCCGACTTGGACGTCAAAATTCGAGGTCTTAAGTTAATTCAGTTTCAAAGAGTTTTAATAGGCTTTTTATTATAAGCAACGTACTATTAGGTATATTATGGCTAAGTGGATACATTTTTAAAAACATCTGACATTCTTTATAGGCCTTATAATTACCTACCTATTCGAATAATTATACATGACACAAATAAAAAAATAGGCTTCATACCAACATATTTTGGAATATAAGTCACCGGGCCTCTATTCAACTCGGTCAAACCATATTGTCTGTGACGAGTTATGATATCGTTTTTAACTCAGACGACATTACTATCAAGTAAATAAGAGTTATCGCAAGGTTGACAATACGGAAGCATGTCAAAAACAAGTAGATTTTAGTGTGTAGAATCTCAGCCTATTATGAAGTTCTTCAAGCCACTTTATAATTGAGTTGATAAATATCAAACTCCAATATGTCCTTCAAATTCGTATACCAAATTTCAAGGACATATTGGAGTTTGATATTTATCAACTCAATTATCCTCACAAGCATCTATCTATGAGTATCCGTCCAGAATTTGACATATTCCTTCTCATTTTTTATAATTTCTATATAAGTCTCTTTTCCACTTCCACCAACTACATGATAAAACCTTTCTTTGAGAGCTTCACGTTGACTTTGTATTTTACTTCTTTTTTCTTCGCTCTTATTGGCTCGGGGTTCAACTCACTTTTTTTATACCCGGTCTTTGTAGCTGGACGGAGTTCATTTTACCTTTTTTTAGATAAAAGTCAGTGTGAGGTCTTTACATCATTATTCCCCTAAAGACTCGTCAACGTCGTATCTACGAGTGGCAGAACAATCAGTCAGCTCTATGCAAATTCGGCAGATGTATCACATCCTTACAATAAATAAGGGCAGCATGGACGTCAGGGTAACGCCGACTTTGATACTATAAAAATTGGGGTCGGCGGTTGCATGGAGATGCATTTTTGTAAATTTTAACGTCCGGTCTGTATAAAGTAACGTAAAGTTAATTTTTTACGCATAGGCGTAGATTTATAAGAAAGTTTAGCTATTAAATATCTGCTGTATTTAATTAAATCAAATTTTTACAATTATAACTAATTGGAACCCTATGTAAACGTATTAAAACTACGTTGCGCTGGTTAGTTTCATACACATTTGCACATTACAATCCGATAAAACAGCATGAGTAGGTAAAAATTTCTGATCTTGTTAATATTGGGAATATTGCAGTAATATTTAATAAGGGCAACAGACATTCTTTGACCGTTTTATCACAAATTAGTCCTTTAGTCATAGATAGCATTAAGTTTTTTTTTTACCGTATCAAAAATAGAGAGATTCTACGTTCTTCTGTAGGAATAAAAAAATACAGTATTAAATATGTATTAACTTACAATCAGTCAGTGAAATTAACCATAATTTAAAGTTTAAAAACAACAGCGGGTACAAAGCTACAAAAATGATACAAACAGGAAAATATTACGCAGTATTTTCTTGCTTATAACCGGATCTTAACATTTATTAAAAACATACTTTAAGTTTATCGTATTTGAATATTTTAATACCAACAAAAAAATAATGGTACCTACAGTATTATAAAAGTATTGTGACCTCACACATTCGCACTTGGGTAAAAACTCACCAAAATTAGATTCGACAAAAAAAAACCTCATGGATAAGGCAACTGAGTAGTAAGGCACTATTACGCTTTATTTTGGACGATAATTATATATTTTTTACGTTACAGCAGCCCATAACTAAGCCTTTATTTCATTGTGGCTGTTTATTTATCATTGTCTTAGCGTTATCTTAGCTCTTATTCACTTCAATGTAAAGTTCGTCGTAAGGTTTAAAGGAATATATTTTCAAAAACAAGATCGGTTGATAGAAAGGGAAATAGAGGCACTTTCAAAAATAAGTTGTTAACATAATAATAATGTTAAGTTTTTGAACAAACATTCATCGTTCTTCATTGTGATGCAGCTGTACGTAGCTAGTTTTGAATTGAGCCAATTGTATTAAAATATCATAGACATTTTTTTTATCAAAAACTACTTAAAGTAAAGGCTTTCACATTTCTACAAAATCGAAACATTGACATTAATTGTGTAGCAAATTGGCTACAAATTTGAAAAAGGGATTAATTGGGGTTTATTAATTTAAAGTCACACATAATTCAAAACATATTTCGTATATTTACAAATAAAAACATAGTTTGACTGACACCGTCATATACACACCTTTACATAATAATAGCATTTTTTAACAATTTATCTACAATACTGGCTTTCTAGTCCCCTACTTAAGTACTAATACTGGAATGTCTCGGTACATCTAATACTTTTATTGGCAAGATGACACAACCCACCAGTTTACAGGTGGGCAAACTTGATAAAACTAAATCGGTAGGACGGATTATACAGGCAAATAGAAAAATATAACCTAAAATACTAAAATATAAAATAATAAGCGCGAAAAAACACACCTCGCAAAAAGACAAGTTGATCAACCATCGAAATGTTTTGGTAACACATGAGTATTTCTGGTAGGTACTTAATTTTTACAATAAATAAATCCCTGTATCTATCTAATTTCTAAACGGTGTTAATTTGGCAAGTATGAACTTACAATACAATCTGCACTAAACCTACCTATTATTGAAGAAGTTCGTATAAAGCGGCTATGTAAGTTTGCGCCATCTGAAGAGTCTCGTACTTCGAGAGCTGACGGTCGGCGCCGAGGGAAGGCAAGTGTCCGCGAAGTTTGTCAAAAGCCTTGTTCAAATTCTGCATTCTCCTCCTTTCCCTCGCGTTGGCAGCTAGTCTCCTCCTTCTCAGCACAGCAGTGCTAGTAGCTCGTCCTCTCCTTTTGGCAGATCCGTCCAGTAATTCAGAGTCTTCGGCACTATCATCCAGAACTTCTCGTGATAATCCTCGATACGCAATATGGTTGGAAGAATCTTGGTTAATGCTCCCATCCATAGAAGGTGTAGGCTCTAGGCTTGAGCGTCCCGAGTCAGGTGATCTTGGCCATGATAAATAGCAGTCTTCAGTTGAATACTCCATCATGACTTCGGAAGGGAACATGTCCTTCTCCGAATACATCAAACGATGTCCGTAAGTTTCGGCCGTCATCGTGCGAACGAACAAAAGAGTGAGACAGGTGTGTGCACTGCGGTGTCCCGTAGGGGAATGTTGTGGGCGCTTACCTGTTCCTGGTTTTATAGACTCCCGGTTTGCGGAAAAGGGAGAGTTTATGACAAGGCGGGTGCGTTCGAGAGAGAGGTTCGCGCTTTTGAGAGGGTAATTTAAGGCCAATCATCATTAATTATTTCCTCCCTCGGGCTGCATTGTTAGGCGATCGTGCTCGACTTTTCGATCTAGTTTCGCCGTGAATAGAATTGTGGTGTTATTTGCGGTATTGTTTTTGACCTTGGGGACTCTTCCGCAATTGCATGAAAATTAGGTACTTATATTGTCAGTTTAGGTTTAAATTAGGAGAGTTTATGATACAACAAGATCTAGTTAAATAAATTCAAAATAAAACGCAGGCCTTTTATGGAAATAATCTATAGTAATTATCGTTTCAGTTTCAGCTATCCAATTCAAATCAGGAATTAAATGCAAGTCCGCAGTGATTAATGTTGATATTATTTTACTGGAATAGTTCACATTGATTGAATACATCTCATTAGATGTATTGTATTATCTGCATGTAGGTACTATTTAAAATTTTACTTTATCTTCTAATAATAAGAGTAATGACTGCTTATAGTTCTAATGTCATTAACTATTACAACAGCAATATTTACATATTTATTTGTAATCGCTTTCTCGTAAACGATTTTGATGAAATTTGGGTTTTCGGGTCAAAAAATCGATCTGTCAAGTTGTCGTTTTGGGAAAAAATATTTACAACCCAATCGACGCTTGATCTCTCAGTACAGTCGGCGTTAAAAGTAGCTTCACACTTTGGTTTTTTATCATTTTAACGTTATGTTTGAACTGCTACTCTAATCTGTCAAAGTCGTTAATGCGACAGGGTACAAAAGTGGAATAAGACTTACTCCGAGATTAGTCTATACATAATCGGCGTTTAATTTAGGTATATGACCTTATTCCAGTTTGGTCGAATGCAACCTAAGACAAATTGTTATCGTGGTTTAAGTACAAAATGGTTGTCTCCAAACCAGTCACCATTCGACACCGCCTGGAAATGAACCCGCGATATGGTCTTCACCAGGTCGCGTGAAACATAAGACTCGCGATTGTAGGTGGCCGCGGGACGGCAACGAGCTACGGTTTAGTTAGATGCGGTATATTGCTTTAGAAAAATGAAAATTGGGTAATTATGAAATTCATTTTATATTTAGTGGTATGATGTTTATGTACTTAAGAGATTTTTTTCTGGAATTTAGCATTTAAAACGTGTTAATATGAACTGTAAAAAAAAAATTGGAAATTAACACAAGTATAAAAAATTATCTTTAGTCCTGGATCCTGAGTTCGGAAGCCCTGTGTTATAGGACCCAGGAGTATACAATTTTAAAGAACCATTCTTAATAAAATAAATGACTTTGCAGAGGCTTAGGTATTAAACAAAAACTAAGAATTTAAACATACATATTCTACTGAGCGGGTGCGTGTGTGAGTAAAAAAAAAAATATTAAGTTTAAATATAACCCGTAAAATTGTAAAGTTACTTAAATGTACCGTTTTGTAGTAAAATATATGGTTTTTTGATGAGAATTTTACGCCTAACTGATAGCAAAAGAAGACTGTAAATTAGGCCCTAAAGGTTAAGATTTTCGTATGCTTCAATCAATGTTATGATAACGTTTTTCTGTAAATTTATTTGGTTTCAAAACCAACATTTTAATAACAATTGCGTATTAATAGAAGTTACATCAAAGTAAAACAATATTGCTGGATTTTTGTTCCTGTATTTATTAACCACATTTTGCATAATTAGGCTAAGATGTTTACCAACAACTTTTAAGAGTTGTAGGTAATTCCGTAGCTCTGCTTACCCTACTCTGGGAACGAAGGCATGAATTTATGTAGGTATGTAGTTATTAACTTGTCCACGTGCTTCACACATCGTCGCAAGCACATCTTCCCCAGCCGGTGGTCCACATTTTCAGCGGAGACTGAACCCGCTCTCTGTTCTCACGAACCCAAGTTACTAATTAATTAGCTCACTGATTAACTACTCCTGAGATTTAATGTACTTAACGTACTTTTTATGACAAATTCAAAAATAGAAAAAAAAAATGCCTTTATTGACTAAATGAATAAAAAAGTTTACAATTGCGTCTAGTTTTGTTTTTCGAGTACCGTCGAAAGCACTAGTGTCTATTTCCTATCGTGTCAAATATAAGTATACGCAAACCTTATTGTCAATGGCATAGAGCGTGTGTGTATATGTATTTATGATTTTGGCTGTACGGTCACGAGCGTTAATTTGGGACCCATTTCAAGAAAAATATGCTTGAAGTGGTCAATGTCATTAGAGATTTTTTAAGTCTAACTGAAACGTCTGTACGAAATTATAATTTTTTTTTTTTGTCATTGGAGATGTCAAGTCATTTGTAACTTTTAGGAAACTCAATTTTATTGTTGTAGAATGTCGGATTGACTTTGGGCCTAAAGTGGGTACCAAATTTAATCTCGTGACCAGTAAGTAATTACCTAGTTACTTACAAAACGAAGATCAGAAATTATTAATTGAGAAAAAGTTAAAATACCTCTTTAGACCTTGCGGCATTGTTGTAACGTATTTTTGTTTCCATTTCTATTTAAAAAAATACCTACTAATGCTAAATTATTAGCTTGAACGCGTAAGTTATTTTTCTTGTCTCTACCAATTTAATTGGCTCTAGTTTTATTCTTTTCTGCTAAGCAGTCCGCATCCAGCTTAACACAAATTCAAGAAAATAACTTTAGTTTTACAAAACAGGAATAATATTTTAGCATCTGAAGTCAAACTAACCAAAGCCGTGGTTCTTTTCTAGCTATCCTTATCTTTAGAAAACCATCGAAACGCAACATTTTTTACCTCGGTAATACTTACCGTCTAAATATACTGACAATATCAGGCCACGAACAAGTTTTTTCTGTGTCATTATTTCACGGCCTATTAAGCTGCTGGGATCGAATTTCGCAATCTATAAAAAGCGATGTCTAGCAGATTACCAGCGTGGGATATGGATTCAGATTTAAAAAACGGGAACTGTTGTTTTAAGACTGTCACAAATTGTATTATTGTAACATGTGATATGGTTATTTAAGGTTTACGAATTCGCTCACGAAAGTACCTATTTACGGCAGTGTTTTATGTTATGCAATCAGAAAAATGCTTTTCATCTGGGTAGAATATTGCCAACGTTACGATAGCAATTTGGCATTACCCGGTAGAATAGAGGCCCAGACATAATAACCTTATTTACCTACAACATTGAAATTTTTAATCACAATCTGCAAATTGCTTTTAATACACTTGATTAAAGTAGTATGAAATCTCAAGGTCCAATTCATGCAAAAAATATACCTTTCTATCTGAGCTACAAAGTATTGAAAAGTCAACAACGGCGTTGATTATGCGTGTTTAATTTCCAAAAAAGTCGTATTATTTATATCAAAGCGTTCCACGGAATAGAAACCTTTTTTGTGCCAAACAAAACTAACGTAACCGGAGACGGAAACAAGTCATCTGTGAAAAGTTTCCAAAAAAATAGACACAAGATACGGTTAGCAAGGGTTACCGTTATCCTATTCGGTTCCGTTTCGGGTAAAGCTTAACTTCCGACGTACAAAATTAAGGGTGGAAACAGTTAGGTGGCGCTTGAAGGTCTCTTTTAAAAGTAGGTTATGTTGTTAAAATAATTTTATCCAATAAACTGTTGTGATTTAGTGAAGTTTACCAACAATTATACAGACTTATTTTAAATAGGGTACATCCGGGATAGATGCCACACTTTTTGAAAATGCCTGCTAATTTCAAAACTATCAATTTCCCATGAATATTTCCTTTCGATATAGCTAGTTTAGTCTTTAATCTTACGTTACGCCTTGTTTTTGTTGACCTAATAATTACCGATTGTGTACAAATTGAGTTTTTGCAGGACCCGTTTTTTTAGGATAGATGCCTACCTATATGGATAGATGCCCTACCATGAAAATTCTAAGGAGGATAGATGCCCTTTGGAAAAAAACAATATACGCTAAAAACATATCAACTACGATTATTTATATAGGATTATGGGGGGGATAGATGCCCCAAGGGCACGTATACCCCGGCGACTATCCTTTTTGATATGGAACGGTGCCTTTTTATTTTTTATCTAAACCAAATAATCAAGAGCGATAATGAATACATAGTTGTACACTTAATGGACCAGTATATTGATATAATAAAAACAGAACAGAAGTTAATACTCATTATAAAATTGCAAATACTTCCGTTTGAAAGTTTGAGGCACTTTTTGCGCTCATCGCGGAGATTTTCGCACACACAAGCGAGACGCGTCTTTTTCTCGCGACGGCCTGCGGGGGCTGAGGTGTGTGGCCCTTGCGCTCCCTATTTAGACTATTATTTCTTTGCTGCGATTTTGGGAATTGTTAGGTTTTTGAAAAATAGGCGCCTATCCCTTTGCGGCATCTATCCCGGATTTACCCTACATTTAACAACCGTAAACAATTGTTTTAGGCTTGAACATATTTTAATTCAGCTGGTAAACAAGTAAAGCATATTTGACAGATAAATTTAACCCTTTCTCTTTCTTACACTTGAAAATAGAGAAGGAGAGAGCCAACTTTAAATGGCAGATAATTGTGAAACAGGCCCTTAAAGTTAGTTCTACTAAAATATATTTGAATGCAGACGCAAAAGGGAAATAATTTTGATATCAATTCTGTTATAATATTATAATTATCTACTTATTCTAATTCAATTTGCCAAACATGTCTTCTTTTTGATTAGATCATGTTCATGCTACTATCGTGCAGGTTAGGGCAGATTATCCTCCTGTGTGGCCTAAATCATTGATCATCAAATAAATTATCATAATTCGTATAACAAGCATGTTTGATATATAATAAAGAAATTAGTTAATTCAGTAGCTTAGGCTTCGTTTGGGGATGCCTAGTTTTTGCTTGTTACCTGAATATGATTGACCTTTTTCAAGCTACCGCCTTAGTTAAAGCATTAAATTTCTCTTTGTTATATAGTTTGTTTGTGAAGAAATTATGTCATCAACGTATACCACACAAGATGTGCCTTATCTAAAGGAAATAACTGTAAACGGAAGTCAGCATCAATAGACAGGTAAATACAGTCATCATAGCCAAGACAGAAGTTTAGCAAAATTACAGGGCGGTTGGATAAAAACTGTTAAATTTGACGCCTTTTTTTAAACATCTTGGGAGGTAAACTACCGTTTTTTAAGGAAATGATAGGAATATTGGCATGGTGTTTAACGTCTAAACTGTTGGAACTTGAAAACGTTTTATAAACGCCGTAAAAAGTGCTATCTCAGCAATAAAAGGTACCTAATAATAGTTTGGAAACATGAAAAAAAACGTTTATTTTACCTACTTACCTGTTGAAGTGAAAAATTATGTAAGTAAATATAGTAAATCTAACTTTATCGATATTATTATTTATTAATCTGTTGTCTTCGCAGAAAGAGCTTTATAAAAGTATTAATTTACGCTTCACTTTAACTATACTATATTTTTTCCTTGGCAAATACGTTATACTTTTCAAATCATCATTGCATTCGACACGCCATTTTGTACCATTGAGGTCCCGTTTCAGAGCAATTTCTCGTCCGCTGATGACATTCCTGTGGAATAGCCGGAGTGGCACGCAAGTGATGACGTTTACTGACCAGCAGGCTTCACCGGGGTCAGCAGGCATTATCTTAACTGTCTCTTACCTTACCTATAATACCGATGAGGGTACTATAATGTAATATTAGTTAAGAGTCACTTATGGGTGAAAAACTTAAGTAAATGACCTCTTGCATGTAGTTGTAACATCTATCTATCGGTTCGACATTCTATATTTGAAATTTGACGTAAATTCAATATTAGTTTTGTACACAACTACATGCAAGAGGTCATTTACTTAAGTTTTTCACCTATACCTTTTTGTATTTAAGAGTGATTGTAGTATGTGTACGTTTGTAGGGATTTTAAGAAAAGAGTGTACTCGTAATGGAAACTTTTCAGATATTTTCTAGGATTGCACCCTTATTTTGTAAAGTCAATATTGCCCGAAGCTCATGACGCATTTATACATTTCACCACTTTCATTTATTAACCTGCGTGTAACATATTCCTACCTAAGAAAAAGATTCAATAGGAAGCATGCCCGATAATCCCCTGTCCCAGAGAAGGCCAGTATACTCCCAGTCCGACAGACAGTAACATTGTAATAAGCCTTGATGACATACGCAATCCTTGTTGTGTCACTGAATGTGACGTCGCTCACACGGTGAAGGACTTCATCGTGGATGGACTTGAAGTCTTGAAAGCAGAAAAAAGCGCGCTGAGGATCCGGACAATTGCTACTGCGACTGCGTTAAGTTTATTTAAATTCTCAACACAGACGACTTATTGCGGCATGATGTAAAGAATCTGCCAGACTACGCCAAACCGCACCTGTGCCCGGTATACCACAAGGTCTATGACAAACATATCATTAAGGTCCCCAGCCCGCCCATATAGCCATTTTTGGTAGCCGTTACGAAAATTGTCGAAACTTATGTGTAGACACTGACTGATTCTAGTAACACGTTTGGTCGCTGTTTCGTAATTGTTACCTCGCGACGACTAAAATTGGGGAAGAGTCGACACAGTAACTTTTGGTTTCACTGTTCCGTCGCTGTGTGGTAACAATGTTCCCAGTTTGAAACCAGTTCGTTAGAAATCATTCGTTCATTCACTCTTTTAAATGAAATTCGTTGGAGTGTCTGATGCCGTTTTCATAGTGATTTAAAAAATACATAAGAAGAGACGCCATCATAAAAAAGTTTGACAACGTAAATATTTCGTTATAGTGTTAATTCATTATGATTGTGTTCAAATTTCAATGGGAAAATAATTTCATCGTGTCATTTGATCATATTGGTTGAAATTCATCAACGCGCCATCATAAAATCATAATTTAGCCAATTTAGCGAAACACATGACTGTACTGCATATTATTGCATTATTGAATAAGTCTATAATTTAAAGATCTCTGAAGCTCTCATAGACAGAATAATATATTTGAGCAATAACAATAAATATAAAAGCAAGAATAAACCATAAAACTTATTAATTATGATATAAATATGTTATTATGACGGGCAAACATTGCAGTCACAAGTGGTCACACAGTTACTAGTTTGTGTCGACATGTGTCGACGTGAAACTTGAAAGTAGAAACAAAGTTACTGAAATCACAAAATGGTTCCATGTATTTTTTTATTTACAGAGACTAAAGATTTAGTTTCACGGACACCGTCATTTACCGTTACAAAGTTCCGAAACATTGACGTAACATTACTACACTTCGTATTTGTGGACACAGCGACTAAACATTGTTACTAGTTATTTAGTGGTAGCATTGTGTATCAACTGTTACTACACTTAGAAACCAAACCCTTACACAGTCGCAATGTGCCGAAACAGTTACGAAACAAATCTGACTTGTTACTGGTTTGAAAAGTCTGCGAACGAAAATGGCTATATGGGCGGGGCCTGATGTGCCACCCGAAACCTTCAGGGTGAAAGCTTCAAAGACCACGTCTAAGTCGGCGAGCATAAGGCGTGTGAACGTTTCTATTCGTTTCGTTTTTAAACCAATCACGTCACTGGTAGATGACGTGATACGAAAATTCACGTGATCTACCAGTGATGCGATTGGTTTAAAAACTAATCGAATAGAAACGCTAGTTAGCGCAATGTATCTTAGCAGGGCCCTCAGCAGCGCTAAAAAACGACCGGTACCGGCGAAGAAGAAGCTACAATCTAAAAAATCTCTCAAAACCGCCGCGGAGGGTTTTAAAATGTAAGCGGAAATGGCGTTCGGACGCCGGACGGATCGGACAAACGATGCATTAGGTTAGGACAAATGACGATTAGGGCTTCCATAGGAGAACCGGTAATTAGACATCTAATTTATTGGTTACTTACTGTTGATCGTAATTTTTAATTCCCTCGGGAACTGCTCTCATTCCCCGCATAAAAGTTCCAGCTATTTATCTGCATACCAAATTTCATTAAAATCCGCTTCCTCATTAGTCGGTCCGACAGCGATACGATATTAATACTGTCGATGTATTACCGATGTGTAAATAATAAATAAATATTCTATCGATTTATCAATAACATCGATAAACAGCGGTGCTCTCTACCTACAACTTGTCAAAAGCCGCCCCCAAAATTCCGTGCCCTAGTAATAATACTGCCCTCGTATGGAGAAAAGGCATGAGTGCAATTAATTCATAGAAGCATATTAAACTCTCAAGGGTTATAATAAGGTTGGAAGTGCAATACAATTCATATAGTAGATGAGCCTTTTTTCCGTAGGAGGGCAGAATAATAAGCCTTCCTTCTGTCCTAAATAAGCAAGTTGGTCGGGGGTATCCCTCGGAATCCCTAATAACGTTTGTCCTAACGATTGGTTGGTCAGAGTCAGAGTTGTCATAAACTGATTTTCAGTTATAGAACTTTTTAAGTTTACTACCCAAAATACATGCGGTTAAGTCGACTAGGATCTTTTGATATGATCCATTAGGGGTTAAGTGGGGTATTCTTTAGGGGTTAAGTGGAGTGTTTGTACATTTTCATCACACTTGCTCGTAAATAGTGTCCTAATATGCTAGAAAAATCGACCGTAAATCCAAAATAATACCCGCGTTTTTTTACCATTGCGCCCGTATCGTGCGTAATAGCTTTTTTTAAAATATAATACGTGGACTCAAACTATCATAATACGTCAGGACCCCAATTCTTGTGCCATTCGATAAGAAGTTTCATTCGAGATGAAATGTCAGTTGCATACAATTTTCTAAAAATCTGGCATATAAACTATTGATATCGACTGTCACTAGAATCGGACTCCTGAACACGTTTGACATTATCTGTGGTAAGTCATAGACAATGATGTAGTCTACCGCTAATTTATAAATACTGAAATCTTATAAACTGTGTGATTCCAAAATAATAATTAAAATGGTGTCTTTATGCGCATATTAAAATTTATATATCAATAAAAAACATGTCGTCATCAGAAGAAATGGATAATGCGACTCCGCCGGACGTCGCCAACGCGGCTAAAATTATTAGTGAAAATCGTAAGTTAAAAATATGATCGTTTGTCTGGTTTTATTTTATTTCCTCGCAATTGTGATGAAAAACATTGTATGTTACACGGGTGGTAAAGGAAATACAAAGCTCGAGTCATTCAATTCTAACAGACTCTCGTTTGTATTTCTGTCTTTACCACCCTTAATACATAATGTACTATTAAATTCATTAATGGATGGAGTGGGCTTTAATGTACACTTAAATCCATTTGGGTTCGTTTACACTTTTTAATACGCTGGGATCCATGAATGGATTTAAATATACTATGAAGTCTATAAAGATCCATGAACGGATTCTATTAAACTTTTTATAACGGGTGTCCCAAAACTCAACGATAACCCGCCAAGGGCTGATAGAGCAGCTAAAAAGCTATCGATTTAACCCCTATGTATGTTCAGCAATTATAGTAGTTTCGGTGATATTGATCAATTTATTCTGAATTTTTGTAACTTTCCCTTATTAGAATCATTACGAATCAGCGAAGTTTTTAAACCTATTTTCCCGTTTTTTTATCAACTGTCTTAGTAATCGCATAAAGTTGATTTTTCCATACATAGTAAATAGAAACGCTAGGACGATATTATGGAGAAACAAACTTTATGTTATTACTTAAAAAGTTAATTTAAAAAAAACGAGTAAATAGGTTTGAAAACTGCGCTGATTCGTAATGATTCTAATAATGTAAGATACCACTGAAAAACTTCTGAAATACATACATACATAATCTCACGCCTTCGTTCCCAGAGTGGAGTAGGCAGAGCTACAGAATTAAAAGCATCTCTCAAAACTTGTTGATAATTCTATAACCACAATTTGCACAATTAGGCTAAGATGTTTACCAGCGTATTAGTGACAGGTTGCAAGCCCATCGCCTAACAGTACTACAAGCCTTTATTCCCTTAGTCATCTCTTACGACATCCACGGGAAGACATGGAGTGGCACTATTCTAACTCGGCAACCACACGAGGCAGTGAAATAAAACATGAAATTAATGATTTTTCGTGACATGGGCATATGGGAAAATTACAAAAATTCAGACTATGATCAATATCTGCGAAACTAGTAAAAATCGCTGAACGTACATAGGGGTTAAATCGGCTTTTTAGCTGCTCTATCAGCCTAGGCCGTTTAACGTTGAGTTTTGGGACACCTTGTATACCTGGATCCATCATTGGATTTTAGTATACTACAATGGGGTCCATATTGGCTCATATAAAAATTTGTAGTCCGAATGTATTGTTATTCATAATCATCGCAAGTCATAGTGTTTTTTACTGAAATGGTTTTTATTTCAGGGTTTTTCTAAAACAAAGATCTTGACGGAAATTGCGGCAACTAACAAGAATGATTATTTGTCCTTCAAAATGTACATTAATTAAGCTTTTAATTTTTATACATATTGAAATTAAAAAATAAACATAAGTTTTTGCTTTTTGTTTTTATTTGCTTCAACCTTAGTAACAGAACTTAGTAACCGACTAGGCATTATCTATGCCTCCAGGGGCATGAGTTAGCCAAGCGCAAACCCATTTTCTATTTTTAAAAAAACCCAAGGGAAACGGGTTATTTTTTAAATACATATGTAGAGTAGATATAAAATATAGATACATATAACCTGCTTGTAGCGACACTTGTCCAGGATCGTATAACTTGTGGCTATGGTACGTACTAAAACTTCCATGGTACATCGCAGATTAATCAATAGGAATAAGGGTCTGTTTCACAATCGATAAGTAAATTTATCTGCCATGTAAAAAAAAAAAGATAAAAGATGTTTATTCAGTAAGTAGGCCGCACGGGCACTTTTACACGTCAAAAAATCTACCAGCGCTTCACAAGAGACCACTGCTGAGAAGAAACGCCGCAAGAAACTCAGCAGTCAGTCGTTTTTTAAATATTGTTTATACAATTATAAAACTTAACCTAGCATTATATAAAACAATGAATATAACGTTAAAATATATAAATCATGATTGATAATATATAAAGTTGGCTCTCTCCTTGTCTATTTTCAAGTGTAAGAAAGATAAAGGGCTAAATTTATCTGTCAAATACGCTTTAGTTGTCGATTGTGAAACAGGGCGGTAAGACTAATAAGGTTGCATATTTTAACATACATAACCAGCCAGATACCTCCCCGACAATTTGAATGTCAATTCTAACCAACTAGATTTGGCAAAATAAAGTATCCAGATGTCTTAATCACGGGTCGGAATCTACCTCATTCACTCTTCTACGTTACTGATTTGTGACGTCATTGGTACTTTATGGGAATAATGAGCCCAAGTTCATAAGGTATCTTATATAGTCCGGGCGGCGGCTGCAAATTAACTACCCCATCGAGTAACAGAAAAATATATAATACAGTTAATTGAATGATGTTACAAAGCGTGAATAGTTTACTCGTTAACGTTGCCATCTGTCATTTTTACATTCATTCAATAATTTCAATTGAAAAATAAAAAAAACTCTTTGCCGTTGAGGGAAAAAATATTGGATTGATTGACAGTATTGTATAATTGGTTATTCTAGATCAAGATGATCTTCACTGAGATCACTTGATCTAGAATAATCAATTATACATTTGAATAGATATACCTACCTAGTTTTATCTTTGTTATAATTCAATCTATTCAATAAGTAAAATTATCTATTCTATAACTGACTTTGAATCATCAACTTTTCGAGAAGTATAGTTTTAATGTGTTCAAAAAGTAAAACTATCTATTCTATATCCGATTTTGAATCATCAACTGTTCGAGTTCATATCCAGGCCCCCCTAATCTTACCCCTGAATACTGAATAGATTCGAGATTTCATGTTATTGAATACTGAGTTAACATTTTGTTTGGTCACCGCACGTATAGATAAAGCAAAATATAGATCTCATAATTGTAGCGACGTCTTATTTACTTTGCCTAAAATAAATTCTGTTTTAAAATTTAACATCATGAAAGACAACAGAAACTCAACTTCGTTATTTACACCAATTTTGAATGCCTCCTGAGTAACCACACTGAAAACAAATCTGAAAACATTCAAATTATGAAAAAACACCGCCCGTCATGTTTTGCTTATTATAGTTGCTCGTACGAAGATCAATTAAATAAATTTGTGACATATCGAGGTGAAAACTGTGTTGAAGTTTTCGTCAAGAGAATAATAAAAGATGTAAAACGATTACATCAAATATTATCTAATGTTAAACCTATGGCCCGATTAACTGCTGAACAAGAATCATCTCATTAAAACGCAACATATTGTCATATAATGTAAACAACATCTGTTCGGTGACACTGCGCGAGATTATGATCATGTTACATCCATGTACAGAGGACCGGCGCACTCTCATTGTACCTTAATGCATAGAGTATACCCTTTCATACCTGTTTTTTCATAACTTATCAGCATACCTGGGATAACTCGGGGCATCTATACGAAAGTGATGTAGCAAAATATTTTATCGACAAAAAAATATATCGATATTACTGTCTAAATTATATTCGAAATAAATAAATATTACTTATTTTCTCCTCATTTTTAAATAAAAAATATAGAAAGTGTATTTATATGTTTATTGTCACTCTAAACGTTGTGACGATTCATATAGCAGTTTAAACATAACATATTTATGAACTCGACTGTACGCACATCAAATAGACATTTTTTATCTTCTCATATTTTATATCTCCTATCCTGTTTAGTATCACACCTTTACTATAATATTTTTTAAGTTAAGATTGAATATTACAACTTTTGCTTTATGGTCGCCTAAATTGTTTTTGACAATAAATAGTACAATAGTATATTATTGTATTTATTGTATTGGAGACTTGACAGAAGCGCGTGGAGCTAACCCCATATGCTTCTGTTTAGTCCATTAGAGAACATTCCCTTTTACCGAACAATTGTCTTCGCGTGTGATATCCATGGACTTATTTCTCTAAGAAGTCCATGGGAGTGTCTATAAATAACTCGACATTGGCGAAATATACCTTAACAGGAGTGAAAGCCATTAATTAAGAATATAATAGTATAGAATTGTATTGTTGGGGCCCGGAAAATATGGGATTGTCTGAGGAGGTGGTTAGCAGGCAGAGCGTAATAGAGGCCTGCTGCTTTACTACGAATCAGGTAATCCTCATTTCCGCCGAGGCATATGATAATGCTTTTCTCAAACAAAAAAACGAAATGATAAAAATATATTTGGAAATCCTTGTCCTTCATAGTTTTGATATTAGTATGCCTACAAAAATCAAAACAATCTATTAAATGGTTTAGCTATTTTCTTCATGTAAAATTCTGCTATTGCATTATATAAATGAAGTATTTGACCAACGTATGTTTGAGTTAATACTATCATTGCTCATCAAACCCCGACTTCTGGGGAGCTCGTCGAGCTCCAGCTTGTCGGAGCACAAAAAAATACTTAAATGAGTAAATCGAATACCAACGGTGAAATTAATCATTCCACTCTAACCTCGGCTATTGACATACGGAAATTTAGAAGTAGTTTTCATTTTAATGATATAAAATTTACTTACGACTTAGCGTTTAAAATATGAATAAAAACATTTTATTGCGTCACAGTTTGAATACATCCTACTTTTTCAATTGGGTCCGCCATCCGGGACCAGTGCATACGTTATTCATATTTGTGTCTGTTTAATAAAATATTTTTTATGTAATTATATATTAATTTTTGTAATCTTAATAAGAGTTATTTTTAAAACACTTACTATATAGCATTTTTTATGGCGCTTTTGCTAAAAAATTGTCTACTCTTGAGAAGCGCTGGTAGACTCGTGACTTCAAATTAGCTTAATTGCAAAACAAATAATTTCAATTTCATGCGGTCTATAATTTCTACGGTATTATATTTTCAAATCACGAAAACGCACCCAGCTACTTGATTTGACGTCTCACTTTCACAATTTATTTTGCAAAAGCAAAAAATAGTTGGTGGGTAATGTCTTTGTGGATTGGAAAGACTATATTTGCGCCAATTAAGTATACTTTCCTAATTTAAAGGTTGATTCAATGCATCAGCTTAGTACCAATTTTACCATACGCTGTTAATCACTTAACAGACGATTAGAGCGTTAACAGCTGTCAAAATGTATGAACTAACAGTCGATTAACATTGATTAAATTTAACATCGTTTGGTGAAATTTATACTTAGTGTCGAAATAGTACATTACTACAGAGGCTTGGACAAAAGGGGTTGCCGGCCGAAGACATATAGACGGATAGGTCTGAGGCGGGCAACCCATATTTCCCGCCGAGGTATGTATAGTGCTTTTCTCAAACATCAAACATAATAATAATTCATTAAAAAATTAAAACAAAAATGACAAAATCAAATTACTAGGAGTGCATAAACATTTAAAGTAGCCTACAGTGCTCAGTCAGCCGCGCTGTGTCGTGTGCGCCCGCCTGCCCGCCGGTGCCCCGCAGCGCACCGCCTGCGATCTAAGTTGCGGTACGCACCCCTAATTACCTTTGTTCTCCTAGTACTTTAGATAAACATGCAAACGCTTTGGTTGGATGCAAGGCTTAGTATATTTTAAAAAAAACAGCTATCTAGCCTGTTCATAAACACAGCCGCCATGTTTACACTAAAAAAAAACGTTTAATGTTTTTTTAATACGCATAGTCTTGGTTTGATTGTCCCTTAGTGGTGGGCCTAATCAGACTAGTAAAATCAAATTTAGATTTTAACTTTTAAGTAGAAATAGTTGTAAATTACTTTTAGTGTTTTTGTGTTTGGTATTTGTCCTAAAATCGTCTTTGTAATTGTAATTGTTAACTAACCCGATATGGATCTCGTTGTCTGAAATAAAAGTATTTTGATTTTGATTTTGATAGTGGCAGAATGTCATGATGCCTGTGCCACAAATTTATGTGGAATGGAAATTAAAAAAGAGGACTTTGCCGGCCTAGGCCTGCACGATTTGTATGAAATTCCATAAACGAAACGAACTTGTCCTAGCCGCACCTGAACCGTCATACTTGGCGGCCTATTATAAGGAACATGACATCAATATTTCATGGCATGTTTGAGAAAATGTATTAATAGGTTTAACCAGTTTAAAAACAGTGAAACAATCTTATTCACATAGGTAATAAAAAACATGTGTTATCATTCATACACAAACTGCAGAAATTGGAAGGTCGATCTCGAATTGAACGAAGGTAACTAATTCGTGCTTATATCAACGATGACTGCGAAGAAGTTTACCTCGTTCAATTCTAGAATGATCTTCACTCAGAACTCATTTGCCGCCATACCACAACTTTTTTTTTAATTTTGTGGCATACTAGCGCCACTGCTTCCACCCTGCGGTGCGGGACTCAATTACTACTAACGTGATGTCAGTTCCATGTTTGATTCCTATCTGTCTTTAGACATACCCTATAGTCTGTGGTCTTCATTTGAAATACCTATCGGAAATCCCATTCTCTGCAAAATGTTGAAATTGAAAGTAACAAATTATAAATAAATTCATCACAATTACAAAATGAAATTTGTTTAGGTATTTTCAATAAGCTTAACATACGCTTGTTGCCGAAATTTAGAGATTTATTTATTTTAAACTTAAAGAAAAATGGCTTATTCGGATCCACAGTTTAGGTTTGAGATCCTCCTCGAGGAGCTAAAGAGCCACGTAAACAAGAAAGAATTCATTATAAAAAGTCAATTTGCTGATGTTTTTTCGTTAGTGCTACGTGATCCTTTGGAACAGGAACAATCCCTTCTTAAAATAAAAAAACCAAGGGGCAGGAGGGGAAAAGGTAAAAATACAATGTCCGAGGTCCCGCCTAAAGGCTTCACAGGTCAGTCGGTGCTTTTTACTAGCAATATCGATAAACTGATTTCTTACATGATGCAATATCCCATGGAAATATCTTTTTGGAATAAAAATGAGCCAGATAGCATTATAGGCTCCTCTATTATTCCTTGGAACCCGGCTTTCGTACAGTTCCTGGCGAGACTTTATAAGGGCGAAGACCCCCGTCCGGTGGTGGTGTACGACACCCGCAACGTCTTCGACGAGGTAACCTCCAAGCGCATGGCGATCATGAAGCTGGTCATCAAGATGAGCCACGTCTCAGAAACCGCCCCGCTCCAATTTAAAGGTCACTTAAGATTAGAGAAAAAACCAATTACTTTAGTTTATCCGTGCATTTCGAAGAAGCCCAACACGTTGAACACAGAAAAAAGACCTTTGAATACTCGTAATGAAACTGATGTTACAAAAACATCTTATGGTAGTAAGCGTAAACATAAATATCATAGTAAAACAAAGAAACGTACAGAACGAGAAGATTTAAGCACAGGAATTGGACATAGTGACGTAAAAGAAATTGAACATAGTGATGTAAAAGAAATTGAACATAGTGACGTCAAAGAAATTGAACATAGTGGCGTAAAAGAAATTGAACATAGTGGCGTAAAAGAAATTGAACATAGTGATGTAAAAGAAATTGAACATAATGACGTAATAGAAATGAAACATAGTTACGTAAAAGGAATTAAAAGTGAGATCACAATTGGCAAAAGCCTTCTAACTTTAATTAGAAGCGACACCGACATAGATAGAAAGGCACCACTGAGTGTAACTCAGATTAAATCTTGTTCTTCTATTAAGCCACCGAACAAACTGAATTACATTTTTAATGACCAGGCTGGACGATTTGAAAATAAAGTTTACACCGTTGGTTACCTTACCGTGGAGAGTATTCCGAGCATATCAAGCAAAGGAAAGGAGTCGAAAGAGAGCTTATCCGCAAACAAGTCGGATAAAAGCTCAGAGACTCTTTCTAAGATCAAACCGGAAGCTTCTTCGAAAGGCTCAAAGACCAAACAGGACGCTACTGGGGAAGGCTCAAAGACCGAACCGGAGGCGTCAAAGAGCAAATCTGCTTCCGCAACGTCGTCCAAGGAGAATTATACATTTAGATTATGCGCCGCGGATTGCCCTGCGCAAAAGAAAACGCCGCATGCCCAGAGCGAGTGCACGCTGGATTTGCCCGAGGCAGCTAGGGAAATGATTTCGATTTCTAAATGTGAAGATTTAAGGTGTTTTGACAGAAAAGAAAGACCTCCGACGAATGTCGCTAATCAGGAGAAAATGCTAGAACTGCCCAGTCGCATGAACCCTTGCTGCGTGGAAACCGTGCAGGAGCAGGTGATTGACATGAAGGGGCACATGACGGTGGCTGACCAATCCTGCTGCTGCGCCTGCGACTGCCGCTTCTTCGGCAAGAAGACCACCTACTGCCGCGTCTGCGGAGGGTACGAGGACGTCGGCGATGACACAGAGGGAAGGCCGCACTACCTAATGCCACCTCCTTGCCCTATTTATCACAAGATAGAAAAAAACAACGAGAGTAGTTCTGGAAGTGGGAGCAGAATAAAAAACGAAACAGAAGAAATGGGAAAAAAGAGAAAAATTGACAACAGATTCAAGTTTAATTATGGCTACAAAGGTATACGTACTTTTTTTTTTACTTAGGTACTTATAATACTTGATTTCAATGTTTACTTTGTTGTAGCCCCTCAAATTGGTCACAGCCAATGTGCAATGCCGTGCACCGGACACATGAATAATGTTCCGAAAAGAATGGGTTGGCTTTGGAATGCTGACAACGTGCCTGGGCTACCCGTATGTCATTTAATAACAAAATCCAATTTGACTTCACATGTTTATTTAGTTAAGGCTAATTTGGAATGTATTATTAATTTTGTCGATTACGCGATTAGTAGTAGATTACTCTACTACTCGACTAAATTTTCGTTGATCAGACACATTGAGTTACTATAGCCGTACAAATCATCGAATTATTTAACTAATTACAATAATATACAAAAGAATGGTTCGTTCTGTAAACTTAAAGATTTTCAGATACAGTCAGTCATAATCAAAGGTCGGAATAGATAGTGCTTATTAAAATAAACTGACTCATGATCATTCATGCGTGAATGAGACTGGAATACGTTTTTGAGCGCTAGTAGATTCACTAGATAATACCGATGTGTAAAAGAGCCCTCATGTGGCCAATTCACTGAATAAATATTTTGAATTTTGAATTTTTCTGAATTTTGAATGAAGATGCATCAAGTTTAGGTTAATAAGCACTACCTATTCCGACCTCTGGTCATAGTTATACATATACACGTTCCCAAGACGCCAAAAATCTCTACACGCCCCTATGCTACTAAAAATAAGGTCTATGTATGTATACCAAATCCGTTGGATTTGTCTTTCAAATTGTTATAAAAAGAAAAAGGAGAGCGACACATCTCAAGCGTCCATAGAGTATGTATGGCGGAAGTTATTTACTGGCATGAATTTAAACTTATGTTAGTCGACAAGTCGATCAACAAATCGATACGTTGACATCGTTATCGACTGTCACCATTGTCACTTAAGTTGTACTTCTATAAAATACTCGTTACTCGACTAAATTAGTAATGTTGTCCGTATAAGCCTTGAGTATGCGTTTGTTCGCGTTTTATACACTTTCGCAGTTTTTATACTAATGAAAAATTTCAATTCCGGACCCAAGGCACCCCTAAGTATCATAAATATGACGTAAGTTTAGGTAACGTTAGTTCTTCAGCTGGCCCGGAGGACCAAACCACCCAGAAATAGGAGCTCCGTCAACTTTCTGCGAAAGTGTATAAAATACGAATAAATTGTTTACGTCAAATCTTCCTTGTCCTTAGGAACTAGTTCCCGTTATTGGAATGAGCTCTCATA
Organism: Acleris literana; assembly: GCA_946894065.1. NCBI lineage: Eukaryota > Metazoa > Arthropoda > Insecta > Lepidoptera > Tortricidae > Acleris > Acleris literana. The sequence goes on along the minus strand of OX335669.1, from coordinate 9,349,047 downwards.
AGCGGCCTTTACACGTAAAGTTCGGACCGCGGGAAACGCCACGCGCCATTCCAATCTTCGTTCCGAACCGTACATTTTTTACTATTTTTACTATTAGAGTTGCATTCACACGTACGGTTCGGAGCGAAGATTGGAACGGCGCGTGGCGTTTGACCTGGCCAATTCCACGGCAGAGAGTAACATAAGTTACCAATTTCTAGCATTCTTCTTGTTTTTTTAGTTATATTGCAAAATGGAAGAATTCATTTATCTCTATATACGTGTTTAAATTTATATCTAGAAAAATATTAGCATTAAATTTTTTAATTAAAATACACACATTAAAATGGTAACTTTGGTTACATTATCGTGGAATTACCCACCTTATAATGGAGTATATGGGAATGTGGCAACAGCGTTTCCGCTGTTTTTAACGTCATTGTTGATCACTGTGCAAAAGAAATTCAGTCGGCAACAAACACTTTATTTTATAAAAAAAATATAAACTTAGTTGCTACTAACGTTGCCCGCGACTCCGTCCGCGCAGAAAAATAAAACATAGCCAATGTTCATCAGGGATAATCTTCGATCTTCGATCAACAATTACCAACTAGATAACGGGTCAGCGCAAAAAATACTTCTTGGATGCTAACGACTCACTTGCGGCGTGAGGTCTTAATTTCGATTAGTTCTGTTGACAGACAGCCAATGTCAACGCGCATCAAAATGCCACAATGTTGCAAAAATAACTATCGTAAACGAAATGTATCGGTCGGAGAGTCTTACTTTCGGTAAGTACATGTAGAATATTTTATTTTCAAACTTTACACTAACAATTAATGCCACAATTCCTACAAAATAACAATATTGAAACCTCAGCTAAGAATGTTTGGCCAAGGTCGGCCAATATACGCGCAAACTTGTTTAACGGAACATTAGATGCATGGAGTGGTTTTTTATTATTGTACCACTACTACGCCTGTATTCTAGGCAGGAAAATCCAAATCGTATTTGACCTGTTATGGTATTGTTTTTAACTCGGCCGCTATTACTGTCAAGTAAATAAACGCTATTAAAACGTTAACAATATGATAACAGGTCCAAGATGATTTGTTCTGGTGTTGAATAGAGGCCCTGGTAGGTATTTGTTACCAGAACAGGGAGCGTTTTCCGTCAGCGGCCTTTTTAGAGTTCCGAAGTCAAACTAGGAACCCTTATAGTTCCGCTATGTCCCTTTGTCTGTCTGTTTTTAATTTAGACCACTTTTCCTCCAGAAACTATCAAAGTTACAAAATCGAAATTCTGTGTACATATAGATATTGATACCACGGACTAAGATCAAATTATGGAATAAAAGTAAAAAAACGGTCCGGTATAATTATGTAAAGCAAGGGTATAAGTATTTTTTTTACTAAACAACACTGTGTGATGTCACTTGTTGTTCTGCGAAATAGTTATTTGTGTATGTAGTAACGGCGACGTACCCCTACACTGCGCATGTTCTGACATGGTTTTGCCCAGTTTCTTTTCGTATTCGAGAATTATCTACAGGAATTTTACTTAAAAAAATTATATACCTATTATAATTCTGGTGTGTTGTTCTTCTCCAAAACGGCTTGACCGATTATTAATTATTAATATATTGATTAACTTTTTTTTTGTATAAGTACTTGTCACCTGGATGATTCTTAGCTATAGTTGAACATAAGTAATCTTAATTAAACAACAAAACTGTTACGTACCTATTTACATTAATTTTAAATTCAATGCGACTCCATATCGCTTCTAGTCAAATTCGAAGAAGCAAAGTGAATAGATAAAAAACGATGTAACTCGCAGGGCAACAACGGGGAAAAGTACTTTAATTTTTGCACGGTAAAATTGATTATACAATAGATTTTATTTAACATACGTTTTTTCGTTTGTAAGTAGCAGATGTCATTTATTGACGTGTTCATGTAATGACTGAGACGAATAGTCGTAGGTATGAGATCAAATTTTAAAAATTTGTAAATTTATTAGGTTAAACTTAAAACTGTTTTAAAACGTTTGTCTCGGTTCGTTAGTGAACAAATGCAACTGACGTATAGATTCACGCGGACAGAATTTAGCTTTGATTTTGTATGGGACTAGTTATCTAGTTGGTATTGTTGTTCGAAGAATTCGATCGACGTGAATATAAACGTCAGTTGCATTTTTTTAGGAACCGAGACAAACGTCTTAAAACAGTTTTAAGTTCCATCTAATAACAACCATAGTGCTTAGTAATAAAGTTCCAAATCTTCAATATTTGATCTCATGAACCTAGGACCATTCGTCTCATAACATAAACAATTAAACACGTCAATAAATGACATCTATTACTTACAAACGAAAAAACGTAGGGTGACGGCACCAATAATGGACACTTCACTATTAATTAAAATTTCATACGGTCCAAAATTGATTGTTATTCATTGGTCAAAACAAATGCATTACTCTTATCTTCTGTAAAATAAGAATCAAGTGTCCATTATTGGTACCTTGTCCATTATTTCCATCACCCTAAGTGTGTTAAATAAAATTATAGTAAAATCAATCTTATAGTGCAAAAAATAATGTACGAGGGGTGGCTGAAAATTTATCTACCTAGCCTATGTACCTATAGTCTTAAAAAAATACTGGTCACTATGAATTCATCTTTATTGACTGTTCTTTTTTCAAAATTTCGAACGCTTATTTGTTCGTTGCTTTTCATTTGTTTTTTGCACTTCATTGCTTGGAACATGTCCCTTGAAAAAACTAATTTGATTAAAATTAAGCAGATTGCAGTCATAAAATTTCTTCTAAGAAAGATAATACGCCATCACAGATCAAACAGCGTATGTTACCTGTATTAGGTGATTCGTGCCCTTTGGATTTTACCATAAAAGTACTGGTGTAAACAATTTAAATCGGGTTGTGAGGGCCTAGAAGATGATCCTCGTAGCTGACGACCAATTTCTGCAGTCACTGAAGAAAACGTGGCCAAAGTGCAAAAGTTATTCTAGAAAACCGACGGGTAAAACAGTGGGAGATAGCTAAGAGATGTGGGCATAAGTAAGAAATGGGTAAACGAAATAATTCACGGTCATTTAAATATGTCTGAGGGTAGTGGACGCTGGGTCCCCAAAATGATGATTCCGTTAGACAAAGACAGACGTGTCAGATGTTTTCAGGAGTTTTTAGGCATGACTCGCGGGAAAGAGGAAGAAATTATTTCCAGGATTTTGACGTGTGATGAGACTTGGATTAGACAATGGGACCCAGAAAGTAAACAGGAGTCCCTACAATGGAAATTCAAAGACGAAAGGCCTCCTTGGAAGTTCAAGGTTCGTCCTTCGGCTAATAAACTCAGCAACATTTTTTTGGGATTCAGAAGGGATATTGACCATTGATTATTTGCCAAAAAAAAACGACAATGAATGCTAATTATTACGCAAATTTACTTTGCCAGCTGAAGCACGCTATAGAAGAAAAACGGAGAGGCAAACTCAGAATTTTGATTTTGCACGTCAATGCATCTGTGCATTCGGCTCGCACAACATGGCTAGCCATGACCAGAAATGGCTTCGATGTCATCGACATTCCCCTTACAGCCCAGATTAAGCCCCCTGTGACTATTTCCTATTCAGCCTTCTGAAGAAAGATCTCAGGGGGTGTAGATTTTCTACCGATGATGAGATGATAGCCGCGGTGAACGACTATTTTGACGAGAAACCAAAAAATTTTTTTTTACGGTTTAATGTCATTATTTGAGAAGTGTAACAACTGCATTTCGGTAGAAGGAGAATACATAGAAAAATAAAAAAACTCTTTTAAAAAAAATATTTTCTTTCATAGTCAGGTAGATAACTTTTCAGCCGCCCCTCGTACTGTTCCCCGTTGTTGCCTTGCGAGTGACATCGTTTTTATCGATTCATTTTGCTTCTTCGAATTTTACTATTTTTACTAACGGAGGTATGGAGTTGCATTAAATGTAAATTTATTGTAAATAGGTACGTAAAAGTTTTGTTGTTTAGTTAAGATTACTTATGTTTTGGGTAAGTATGCTTATTAATATTTATACATATTTTTCTGTTGGTAAACTCTTTATAGTACACAGTTATTTATTATTTTATTGACGTTACGTATATTGTTTTTATATTTTTGTGTAGATATAATATGTTTATTTATTTCATTACATTATATAAAATTACAGAATAAACAAAATAAATGGAAAACAAACAATAACAACAATAAAACGGAACTATGAATAAAAATATAGTATTGTTAAGTAAAAACAATACTTATACGCTGTCTTTACGTGTACATGTACGGGAGGACAGTTTTTTATATTCAGTCTATAATTGATCTTAGTGCGTGGTTTAAATATCTGTATGTACCTATACAGAATTTCAGTTTGGTAACTTTGATAGTTTCTCAGTAAAAGTGAGTGTGACTTACAAACAGACAGACAAACGGCCATAGCGGAACTATAAGTTTGACTTCGGAACTCTAAAAAGGCCTCACACGGAGCCCACTCGCTGTTCTGGTAACAAAATACCTACCAGGGCCTCTATTCAATACCCAAAACCAAATCATCTTTGACCTGCTATCATATTTTCCACGTTTTGATAGCTCTTATATTTACTTGACAGTAATGGCAGCCGAGTTGAAAACAATACCATAACAGCGTCCCTGTGGCCTAACGCACTCGCAATTGCAATCGGCTTCAAAGTGGAACAATTGTTTTCATTTTATATGCAGAATTAGGCAATAAGCCCTCTGGTCAAATAAGATTTGGATTTTACTACCTAGAATAGAGGCGCAGTAGTGGTACAAAAGTAAAAATCCACTCCATGCATCTAATGTTCCGACAAATGTTTGCGCGTACATTGGCCGACCTTGGCCAAACATTCTTAGCTGAGGTTTAAATATCTTTATTTTATTGGAAACTAGCGACCTGCCCTCGCTTCGCTTCGGTTTATATAAGTTTTCAGTGAAACCCGTTCATAATCCAGAATTTATTATACCTACATAAAAAACCTTCCTCTTGAATTGCTCTATCTATAGCTGCAAATTGCATTAAAATCCCTTGAGTAGTTTAAGAGATCTAAGCGAAGAGACAGCGAAAGAGAATTCATTTTATACTATGTAAAGATAAATATAAAGAAGATATGACATTCATTGTTACTGTAAAGTTTGAAATATAATATATTAACATCGGTATCAACGTTCAACTTTCATGGCAAAGTATGGTTTGCAGAAAAACAAATACAAACAAATACATCTAGTATTTAGAACTTATATTTTTTATAAACAAAAAGAAAGACGCTAAAAATGTAATAAAGGTTTAATAAATTACTAAAATTTGTTCCATTGATTTTGCTGTTAACCTTTGACATCTCTTATAATATATAGGTGAAAAACTTAAGTAAATGACCTCTTGCATGCAGTTGTATGTAACACATCTGTATAGACCGTTCGACATTTTATATTTGAAATTTGACGTAAATTCCATATAAATTCACACATGACTTAATTACCTTTCCACACTGACTAATATTTATTTGGTGTGACAATTAAATTGACATTCGTTACCTATTTGGCATGTTTTTTTTTTCGAATGCAAAATAAGTATTAAGGTTCTGTGACATTATTTAGAATATAAACCTCTTTAAGCATAAGTACAGCATAAATATAGATAAAGTTAGCTGCAGCATAATTATGTTTTAAAAAATAACAGAAAATAAAAGTTATTATTCATTAAATATTCGAACGTATTTCTTTTTTTGCTACCCTTACCGGGTGCCATGAAAACTGAACGTTGATACCGATGTTTAAATATATTCTTGTATATATATAAATATATGTACTTACCGAAAGTATTTAAGACACTCACTCCGACCGATGTATACATTTCTTTTTCGATAGTTAAATGAACTTTTTAATGCATATTGTGGCATTGTGACGAGTGTTGACATTGCTGTCTGTCAACAGAACTAATCTAAATTAGGACCTCATGCCGCAAGTGAGCCGCTATTAACCAAGAAGTATTTTTTGCGTTGCACTATGGGTCGCCATCCATACTAAGGTGCGACAAAAATACAAAGTGCCTAATATTGTTTTGGTTTATGAGTAAAACAACTTTATTCTGGATAATAAAATATTTGTTATTAAAAAATAAAAAATAAAATTATAAATTACCTACTATAATAACAATACACATATACATAAGCATATATTGTTATTATACATTAAGCAAAATAACAACAATAAAATTCTTAAAAACTAAGTAACTCCAAAACACCTTTGGAAAGGGTAGATTTCATTTTCGTAGGCTAATAAGCATGGCTGACATCTGTGAAAAAAATAAAATTTGCTCAAATATCAAATGTCTGCAAGTTTCTGCATTGCCCAAAGGTCAACTGGTAGAGAATGCCCTAAGGCATTAAGTTCAACTATTGTACCCCTTTTTTGTGCAATAAAGATTAAATAAATAAATAAATATCAAAAGAAATAATAATATTCCAACAAAATTACAAAAGACCTACTATTACGTACTTCGTAGCGTCATTACGTACTCCGAAGAAAATGCGTCGGCGTAGCTTCTAAATTACCGACAAGGTTGGACGAGGTAGGATGAGATTTGCATAAAATCATATCAACTTTTAAAATTAAAACCAACGGGGGGCAATGAGGACGAATGAACTAAAAGTCAACATGTATCTACCGTGAGCAAAATATTTTAACAAAAATATCTTACTGGCGTAGCGGTTAACCTGTCACAAAATAAACCATTATTTCAGAAATATCTATGTGTCAATTACTTATACATACTTTGGTTCAGAATATCCATCACAACAAAAGTTCACAATAATAATAATACTTCTGGAATTTACGACAAACAACACGTGATAATTGCTTTAAGGAAATAACGAGCTGTAGAAAGGTTCACTTCGGATGCCGATATCGAAATGAAAAAAATAGTAAATTGCACTTAATTTATAGTTTTTCGTAGTTTGGAATTAGTAGATGTTACAACCATGACTCATTTCATAATTGTTATTACACCGATTTTTGACTTTTGTCATATGGGAGGAACCACAGTGCGTTGACCCGTTATCTAGTTGGTATTTTTGATCGAAGGGAATAATGTAGGATTCTAATGGTGAAAGATTTTTTCGAATCGATCCAATAGTTCCGGAGCCTATTCAATACAAACAAACAAACAAACAAACAAACAAACAATCAATAAAATCTTTCCTCTTTGTAATATTAGTGTAGATATTGCCGTTTAAGTAACCAACCAGTTACGAGGTTTTTTTAAATACTTATTTATTAATAATTTATTTGTTCCTTTTTTTATAGTTCCGTCCGCAATACAAGCCGGGCGCTGTGAATAAGTTTGTGCTCAAACTGCTTAGACAGGCTAGAAAACAGGCCAGAAAACCTGTTAAAGTAGTTAAAAAGCGCGTAGAGGAGCCGATTATTATTATTGAAGAGAAACGCCCGGTAAAACGGCCTCTCTTGATAGTTCACAAGAAGGACGGTGAATATTGCGTCACCATGGAGACTATGAAACCGTACACTAGGCGGAGAGCGGTTAACCAACAACCATACGAAGAAAAAGACCCTATAATGTTCACCGTTGAGAGAACGGAGGATGAAAACCTGGAGCGAAGTAGAAAGAGGGAGCGTGCGCAGAGACGGTTGGAGAGAGAGCAACGCGACTTCATTCAGAGTACCTTCAAGGATATGTGCAAGGACATATGCCTAAAGACATATCAGCAAGCCTTGGGTATTGGGCCTGACCTAGATTTGCCGGAGTGCGTGTGCTACCCCGCGTTGCCCGGGCCGGAGGACATCAACCTGGACCGCTCTTGCTCGTGCTCGGAGGACAACGCCTCGCTATTTTCCGAAACCGACTCGGATGAGTGGATATTAGAGTTTACGCCTCCAAATGCCCTCTTCGAACCGACCAACAGAATTAAAAGAGTGAGAAAGTCCCATGCTGGGACGCAGTACTCTTATTTGGACTACCGAGTAAAACTTTTAGATTTCTTCGGCCGCCGAGTGCCGAGGTTTTTCAAAAGCTGTGATGGTAAAGAACAATGTAGTGATTTAGGAGGTTTTTGGGGTCCAAATCATAAGTGGCTAGAGATCAATGAGGACGGCTTCATAGCTCCTGACGGGCGATGGGCGCCGTACGTATTCATCGGACCCAGCGGAGAAAAAGTATACCCAGATATGGGGAAATTCCAGACAATTAACAGAAAATGGCTTACAGTCGGTGTCGATGGGTACGTTGACTGTCAGAATAAATGGAAGTTTTACTCTAAACGAAACAAACCTGGCAAAAAAACTGCCAGGTTTGGACAACCCTACTCCGCGAGGAAGGGTGGAGGAGACGATCCGAAATCTGAACAGTCCTGGAGTTGCTTTGGCGACGTTTCTCCTGCCGAGTTGTCCAAAATGGGTATAACTGGGCACGGGATCGACAGAAAGATGCTTTATCAGGCTCTTCAAGAGTTGGTGGCCAGTGGTCGAAAAGACGTTAAGCTCCCAGATTTAATTCTAGATTATCCGCCCAGAAGCGATAAGAAAGGAAAGCGGATGCCCAACTATACCACCACCGAGCAGGTGAGGTGCCGGCACGCCCATCCTTCGGATAAGGGAATCGTAATAGACAATACCGGTCACAAGAGGTATTTCAAGGCGCATGGCTGGAAGAACCCAAGGCCTCGTGAAAGGATTGTTAACTTAAAACGACAGGGCAGAAGCTTGAGTTCGTTCCATAAACCGTGTTTCCACTCGTTTATTAGCCACGATAGTATGATGGCGCAAAAGAGGGAGCGTCTGATGAGGATGGCCGCAGGGCAGACCACCCCCAACGAAGGCAAGAGCATAGCCGTGCAGACGGACTATATAGGGTTTTTTGTAAAATACTAATAACCTCTCAGGGTTAAATCATTAACATCATAAACAGCAACTTTTGTTCGAAGACTTTTTACAAAACGTAATAGATTTCCCAAAAAAAAATACTTTCATGTTTTTGTTGTACTATCTGACACTTTTTAGATCTGTCATTTGTAATAATAATAATAATAATAATATCTTTATTGCGTGGAATTGGGTAGGGTTGCACAGTGTTAATGCTTAAAACTAGATTCGCCAAAACCTGTCTTTTCAGACGTACACAATTCTACATAAAAATACACGCTAACTAAACCATTAAAAAAGAAATTATACATATCAATCATCTGAATTTAAATTTGTTATTTATAAATTAGTTATTACTATACCTACATGTCAGAATTCAATTAATGTCAATACCTAAGTAATAATTTTTAGATAGGGGTACTTTGCGTTCGCTTCATACATCCATCCATTTATTCCACGGCCACATTTCTTGTTATTGATAATTGCCAGTGATCTCTTAATCGCTGAGTGGCGGCTAACATTTTCCTATGGCTCAGTGTACGTATTACATCAGGCAGGCATCCGATATGTTGTCAGCACACCTAGCAAGCATTCGCACCATTTCCGTGTACTCAACATTCGAATACTGAAACGCCATCGTGAACTCACTACCCGCATTATCGGAAATCGAGACACACGGTGCGCACCGGCGCCGGCGATTCAATGGTAATGACTGCGCAGATAATTAGGTCAAAGTCGTCTTGTCTCCCTACCCCTTTCCCCGCCCGCCACATTTGTTTGTTTGTCTAGCGGTATTCTTTGGTTACCGTAAAGTTACTAACATTTAGAGCGATCAATTTAATTTTCTTCTTTTTGTATGAAAGTAAAATATGATGAATTATTAAAAGTCACAGAACAAAAGTTGTTGCTTATCATGTGAATAATTAAACCCTGACAGCTTATTACTATTTTACAAATAAACCTGTATAATGTGATCAATTTGCAGACGTTATTTGTTTTTAGACTTTAAAGAATTTAGGTGTACGTCTATAACTCTAGACATTCTGTTAAGTAGTTAATTTATTTGGTAATGTGCTAAGTGAAATTGTGTAACGTTTTGTAACTCTAAGACGAATAAATAAATAGTTTTAATACATGTGAAACTGTTTTATGTATCAATTAGTATTGTACCTACAATAGTTTTATGATTGCATGGATCGACAATACTGTAGTTTAAAAACGGCGATGCTGCGTATATTGAGACACTTCACTTATTTTGCTGTCTTTTGGTTGTGACTAGAGTACTAGATCCCACGGCGTACGACGTGTTAAAAATGCGTATACGCGTTGCTGCGTAACGTTGAGTGTGTTTATTTTAACCATTAAATGCATGTTTTTTTTTAAGTTGCTAAATGTGTATACTACTTGTAATAGTGAGCTCATTATATGTAATCTTTTTGAGTTGCTTGTTACGTAGGATGCATCCTACATTATGCATTTAAGGATTAAGCTTCGGTGTGGCCAATCCATTGTACCTTTTACGAAGACATAGCGCAACGTCGGTGACAGGCAGTGTTTATGCAAAAATATCACAGTAAGATTTTTTTTATTTTTTTTATTGAGTTAATAACATCACCAAGTTCAAAACTAATGCCAATTTAATTTACAGGTCGCTCAAGGCTGGAAACCAGGTGCAGTTTCTAGAGTGCTTCTAAGAAAGCTGAATCTAGCCAAACACCGGACGTCCCCGGTCACGAGCCGCACTCAGATGAAGAGGTCGAAGAAGAAAACCGTGGACAAGCCTCTGCTGATCATAAGCAAAAAGCAAGGGCAGTACAGCGTTGAGATGCAGACGACCGACCAGAACAACACCGACTACAAGCCGCTGGTGTACAAGATCGCGTCAGCTAACAACGAGGAGAAGATTAGAAGAAGGGAAAGGAGAGAGAAGCTGCTAGAAGCAAGAGTGCAAAAAGGGTGGGGTGACCCTTTCAACCCTGAAATCTGTGAGACTAAGTGTCTCCGCGCTTACATGGAATCCTATGGATACTACGGAGATGTCCCCGACGACAATGGATCCGAGGAACAGTCGTATGAGGGGAGTTGCTGCGAGGGAGACTCCTCAGATGATTCCCTTGACGTGGATTGGGAGATACATTTCACGCCACCGGTTGTCCGCCAAAAGGACAAGACTGACAAAAATCCGACGGACGTTAAATAGTATGGACTGTTTTATACAAGCTGGAAGGGGTGCACGTGGTGCACAGTCTTGATTTTTAATATAAATTATATTTGTGCATAATTCGTTCATTTTCTTCATCTGCTCTAGTTTTGTAGAACTACCTAACGCATTCTTTGCCGGCGACACCATTTTTTTTCTCAGCCCCTTTTACGAGTATTTCATGCTTCCTGGAGGCCTCTCTGTTTTATTATTTATTAAAACGTTAAGCTGTTGTACAGAATATGTACTGAATTAGTAACTACATACGTTAAAAAAAATATTAGCGTACAATTAACTGAATTTGGGGTTATTGGGGAGATGCCAAAATTTTATTTAAGAAAGTTCACGAACATACAAGAGGCCGAAAAAAATTGTAATGTTAGTAGTTTTTACCGTTGCATTAGTTAGCTATGGCTAGTCAGTTTTATTCATTATATGGTTTATATGATAGGTACGTACACAGTCAAACTCAAAAGTAGCTTGTACCTTGTTGCAGTAACATATTAATGTGGAAGTGATTAGAATTAATATAAAAATCAGTGTTAGAACTACAGTTGGCAACAAGTTATTGTTTATTTCTAACCTATTGATACTTCATGCAACCGTGTTCAATACACGTCAAACAGGGTCTAGTGGGAAAACTATTAAAACTCACAACAAAGCTTATCTATCTTTATCATTCAATTCACTCATGTATATATTAAGCATGTCCCATATGACGAGCGAGAGAGGTATGGGGCGTGGTTCTGATGTAAAGAGGACCAAGGCCCTTGTACAGGCCATTGAGACCCTCGGTTTTGTATATCTTGCTGAGGGCGTTGAACACTCCCGTGTACAGCAACCCTCCTGTTGCTGCTGTCCATGAGGGTAGAGGAGGTTTTGTTAAAGGCACACATTAGGCGCTTTGAAGCGCGTGTTTTGGTAATGCGCATTTAAAGAACTAGGTCAGTCGAAAGTAGTAAGTAGTAGAAGATAGGTAAGTGTCAGATTTTGATTTGAAAGCGCGTTGCCCTTAGAGGCCAGGGGGCCGTTTCCTCGTGGTCCTACTACCTATATTTGTCCTTCTGACTTTCGGCAGAGCCCTCGGGCGGGGCTCCTGTTTCTGGGTGGTTTGCCCTTCGGGCATCTAAAAAAACCTAACGGACCTAACCTACCTACTTATACAAACACATTTAGTGTTTGGTGATCAAATCTAGGTGCAATTTTTGTGCAATAGGACAAATATTAGTAGGACCACGAGGAAACGAGTGGCCTGAAGCCGTAGCCAAGATGCAAACGCTACTGACGTTTTTCTTTTCTATCGCTCAAAATGTATGGGATGACAGTGTGGATCTTCCCAAGCTCCCTGAGTACTGATCGATCCACTAATGGAGCAGACGGTGGATCCTAAAAGAGTTGCAAGTGACATAGGATCCACCCAGACCACTGGTGGATCACAGTGGACTCCACAATGCTGTTCGCTTCACTAGTAGATAGAGTTGGTGGAGCGTTGTGGATTGAGGCGGAACTTCTTCTTTCGATGGTTATGTAAACAGCACAGCAGAAAACGCATTCGCTGCCGTCTCTATACATTCTAGATAAGACGAATAACACCAACACTAGCGAATTTCGAAAACTGGTAAAATAAAATAGCCTCTATTCCAAGTCAAAACTAAGTCTTTGACGTGTTATGGTATTATTTTTAATCGGCTACCACTACTGTCAAGTAAATAAGAGCTATTAAAACCTCGACAATACGATAACCTGTCAAGACAATATGGTTTTTTACCGCCTAATAATAGAGACCGTCAAGCGGCAAGCCTCTACGAGGTCAAAAAATAAATGTTTAAAAAAAACAAAAAACCGCCTTCAAAAACGCAAAAATAACTTCTTTTAAAATTGTAGGTACCTAATAGGTTAGTCCGACTGATGTCGGCTTTTTTGTTGAAAATATTGTGGTCGCCGACTTCAGTTGGACTAACCTATTAGGTACCTACAATTTTAAAAGAAGTTATTTTTGCGTTTTTGAAGGCGGTTTTTTGTTTTTTTTAAACATTTATTTTATTTTATACTTTTTAGTGATCATAATACGTCGTTACGTAGTCCCACTTCTTAGTTGAAATGAAACTTTAACTTATATCAAGCGCGCCGCAAGCAACGCCGCGGGAAAGTCATAGTCATATTTGAACAAGTAAATATTCTTCGTTGTAGTCGCTCAACTATCTTAATCGAGATATCTTACCGTCACCCTTGAAATCGGTACCGTTGAGGAGTTCCGGTGGCCATCTGTGGTCTTCATCATCAGTTCCACTTCACCAAATCATACTTTCTGAACGCAAATGCTGGATTTGTTACTAAAAATACTAAAATCGCTATATGTTTGCCTACAATATTTGAGGAGTTCCCTCAATTCCTCACTGATCCCCTCATCAGATTCAGATTTGGTGACAATGGGACCACCTCGGAAGTATACTCTATCAAACCAAAAAAAAATTTTTGAAATCGGTCGAGAATTGACGGAGTAATCGGTGAACATACATAAAAAAAAAAAAAAAAAACATACATTGGAACGTATAACCTCCTCCTTTTTTGAAGTCGGTTAAAAAGGGCTACAGTGAGGACCACATTCCACCAGGAAGAGAAATTGAGGAAAAAACTGACGCCCTTAAGAGACCGCACCCGTCAAGGTTGTGTCCATCGACTACGTCTGCTTGGAGGAATTCAACCAAGACGTAGTCGATAGATACGACCTCAAAGACCCTCAAATTTACACCGATGGGAGTAAAATTGAGGGCCGGACGGGAGCAGCACTCACATGGTGGGAGAATGGAAGATAACTCCGCCACTCAACCTTTAAGCTAGCGCCCTATAACACCGTGTTTCAAACCGAACTGTACGCTCTACTCAGGGCAGTGCAGATCGCAGGGAAACACAAGGCGCAGAGCGTCAGCATCCTCAGTGACTCAAGATCTTCACTGGAGCTCCTCAAATCACCGGACACGACACACCCCAAACGCTACGCTGCCTTCCCCCCAAACCTTCGTACTTGTACCCCCGCTTCAACCCCAAAGCCGTACCCAGTTTCCCCAACCCAAACATTGTTCTCCCCCATACAAACCGCCTCAACGCACCCGTAATCTCGTAGGATGATGCAATAAACAGTATAAAATCTTCCAGTCCACTTAACCCCATCTCTAATAACCTCAGTTTAAAAAAAAAACGTATTTCTTTGTTCTAATGACTATATACTATATGTTAAACCCAGAGCTAGCTATAACCTTCAGTGTTTAACATACACTTAAGGTTAGAGTTACCTATAATATAAGCAACCTCCTGACGCACGCACCTTCCGAATACCTAACGGGTGTCGGTAGGACGGGGGATGGGGAATCCTGCGGCCTCCTAAACGGGGGAATGATTTTCTCTCCTGGCCCTTCAGCACAGGCTGGGGTAAGGCTCCGCGCGCGATTCACTGGTCCCTCGTCAAATTGACACCTGCCCCCCATTAAATTATAGCAGATGTATAGGCTAAGTTGCAATGGAAGAGGTCACAAAAGAGGGCAGCGCTAGGAGACACGCGCAAAAAATTGTATCTCCAGGCAAAAGAGAAAGCCTCAAAAAGAGTAGCCCCACCCATAAAGATGGTATCCACAGCCACACAAGTGGTCCAAAAAGATCTCCGACCCAACCCTTCCATTGTCGGGCAAAAGAAAGGAAGCCCGTAGTCTGTAATCATGCATGCGTCAGGATTCCCACTCCGCGACTCACATAGCTATAAGGCTCCCCTTATACGAAACCCTGACGTGATACGAAAAGTCACGTGATCTACCAATGACGCGATTGGTTTAAAAACGAAACGAATTGAAATGCTAGTTAGCGCAATGCATCTTGGCAGGCCCCTCTGATGTTAAGTGACGACGAGGTTGAGGGTGGTATACGATAACCCAGAAAAAAGCCTAGTCACTCTTGCCTTGAAAACTCCTAGGTTTTACGAACTAGCATGAACCTGAAGCATCGAATTAATAAATAACAGAAACTTTAGGTGTATAATGTTATACACACGAAATAATATTGTTGCCGTCAAAGTTTATCGGCGTTGAATTCTGGTAACTACTTTTGAGATGTTATCGTATTGTCAACGGAACGATAGCGTTACGGTAATGGCGGCCGAGCACAGAATATAGACTAAAGGCATAGAATAACCGTACTAAATAAGCAGAAAATACATTATGGTTGACTTCTTTTTACTTATGGTTTTCATAGTGAGTTGGAAAAAGATGCATGTATAGCTATTTCTCCCAATAAAAACGTATAGTAAGATACTCTTGTGTATTCGTTTTCTGCAGGCGATTTCGCTACCGATGTCGAAAAAGCATGGTCCGCCCGCGGCACGCGTGGTTCCAGTAGCCGCCGACGCAATTCTATTGTCGTAATATAATGTATTTTTGTAAAGGAGGAATTATTGTAAATACTGCAGATTTCATCGCGTTTTTTTACACAGTTAAACTTGTTGAAATACTTGAGTGCGTGAAAGGCAAGAAACATTTTATATTCAAATAACATTTAATTGTTGTACAAGGAAATATATAGTGGCGTAGAGAAT
Source organism: Acleris literana (assembly GCA_946894065.1). Classification (NCBI taxonomy): domain Eukaryota; kingdom Metazoa; phylum Arthropoda; class Insecta; order Lepidoptera; family Tortricidae; genus Acleris; species Acleris literana. The sequence continues at coordinate 9,333,343 of OX335669.1, read as the reverse complement.
TTTTACACTTTAGAGAGAGGGATTATTTCGATTGATCAAAGCTTGTCGTTGATTTTTAAGTTAAGCGAAACTGTATTTAGAACCGTTCAATAGCTAATATATTCAACAGAAACAAGTTACTTCTGTAAAATAATTAATCACAGCTAAATCAGAAAATTTACTGAATTAAGAACGGACAAAAAGGACGTTTTAGGTTTTTTTATTCCTTTAGCTGTTGCCTTGATTTTTCTAATATTTTATCCCGTATCTTTGAACTGTATCGTTGTATAAAAAAAAACACCTTCAATCTACGTCAACGGCATAAATAAGTAATCATTTATGTACCTTGTCGCTTTCAATCGTTTCACAATTTTGTATGACATTTCAAACACGACGTTAAAGTGACAAGGTACATAAATGATCACTTATTTATGATGTTGACTGTACAGTGCGATACCTCTATATAACTATTTTAAAGGTATAAACGACCCCTTCTTGCAAAGCTAATATCGCTTAAACGGCTTCACCGATTTTCATAAAACATAGCTAGGAATCATCTTTATTAAACTAGCTTTCTTTTAAAAAAAGGTGTCCAAATCCGTCGATCCGTTTGGGAGCTACAACGCCATATACAGACACACAGAATACAGTCTGTGAGCACTGAGGAGGTGCTTCGGGTTCGTACTTTTCTCTCACTCGCTCTTAATAAGAGCGTATGAGAGCGAGTGAGAGGCAAGTACAAAGGCCTTTTTTTGCTAAAACAGCTCTTTTATTGTAAATAAAGTAATCTGAATAAACATTATGGACATCACTTGGCAAAGCTATCTTTTGTGATTGCTTTATTTTGTTTAAAAGAGCTATTTTAGCCAAAAAAAGGTTCGTTTTGAGGTTAGAAAGTTGTTTACTATATAAGACAAGTAAGAATGAACAAACCTTATGTATTATTGCACAAAAATATAAATATTACAATATTGTTATGTACAGCAGCAAGCTTATCCCTAAATGGGATCTCTTCCAGCTAACCCTGAAGTAGATGAGTAAGGATAATGCATGGACACATACAAATAATGTTTGAATAATTTTATCCAAATGATTTTTTAAGTACTGTTGCATGTGTTGTCTTATAATCGTTTCACGTGAACTGCGTTCATCGGTTAGTGCACCTTCGTGCACGAAGGTGCAACAAGGGTGCAACTGTTAGGTATGTCAGAATATAAGAACTAGGTCTTCGAGCTCACGATTGAATAACTTTTGCATTTTAACGCTGGTATTTAAAGCAATTTAACTTAAAATCGTTGAAACTGATTACCATGTTTAAATGTGGCTGCAGAGCAAAGTTAAAGTTCGGTTCACCGTGATGCAAATATTTCTTAAATTATTGAGTTAAGGTTCAAGATCGATTGTTTTTCAATTTGCAAACGACAAGTACTAACTTCAGTTTTGTTAATTTTTTGTAATTTTTTTAATGACGTATTCATTCTTGTAACCAAATATGCGGCTTTTATGTAGATTTTTATGAGTCACCCTTTGTATTAAACGGGGGCAGTTTTCTTGTAAGGAGTTCTTCGTAAGGCCTTTCAGCTGGAAGCAATGAACTTTGTATCGGTAACCCATTTAAAAAGATATGCAATCGCGAGTGTTCATGGCCGATATTCAATAAACTTAAAAACCGGTCCTTGTAAAGTAAAGTAATGATTTATTAACAAAAAGGTAAAATTTTCTTAAAATGAATATCCAGCGGACCCAAAACTAGGCTGAGTCTGTATCTTGGGCGTCCAGTGAGTGAAACATAATATACTTTACACATAGAAATGAACTTAGGCTCATTGTATCAGCGCTAAGTGCGTGTGTGTGTGTACCAAAAGTTGTTCCGTTTCTTCGTAAGATACCGTTGTGCGAGTTGGACTCTCATACCGAGGGTTCCGTACAGCCACACAATAGGTATTATTATATTCCAATTTAAATTTGATTTCCAATTTATCGAAAATTAGTATTGTTGTTTTTCTTTAGGGTTTGTAATATAATCATACCAAATCTGACGCTTGTATGTTATACTGTTTAAACAATATAGCAAAAATACGTTAAAAAACCAAGTTTATTGTACGGGAACCCCATTACTACACCTTCTTTAAAAAAAACCGGCCATGTGCGAGTCGGACTCGCCCATGAAGGGTTCCGTGAAAGGTAAATTGCGGTTTACGATTTATGACGTATTAAAAAAACTACTTACTAGATCTCGTTCAAACCAATTTTCGGTGGAAGTTTGCATGGCAATGTACATCATATATTTTTTTAGTTTTGTTTCTCTTATTTTAGAAGTTACAGTGGGGGGGACACACATTTTACCACTTTGGAAGTGTCTCTCGCGCAAACTATTCAGTTTAGAAAAAAATGATATTAGAAACCTCAATATCATTTTTGAAGACCTATCCATAGATACCCCACACGTATGGGTTTGATGAAAAAATAGTTTCAGTTCTAAGTATGGGGAACCCCCAAAATTATTTGTTTTTTTTCTATTTTTGTGTGAAAATCTGAATGCGGTTCACAGAATACATCCACCTACCAAGTTTCAACAGACGCTGTGACATACGGACGGACAGACAGACAGACAGACATGACGAATCCATAAGGCTTCCGTTTTTTGCCATTTGGCTACGGAACCCTAAAAATGCCACTAAATCCGGACATCATCAAAATCGCTTAATATTCTAAGCAACACGAATGAACAAACGATGGAATAGTCTCCGTAAATAGACTAAGAAAGTCGTTTGAACCTTTATCATTTAACTTATCGCCAAGCAGCAGCGTTCGCATTGTTGTGTTCCGGCGTGGGGACAAGACAGCCGGTGAGATTACCAGCTTTGTGGCATCCCATCTTAATTCTCAGGGTTGGCAGAGCACTTACAGTTTACGATTGCAGTCATGGTATTGCAAATATCTTTGGGTTTCAGATCTTACTTATCATCTGGTGGGCTGTGTGCTTGTTTGCCTTTTATTTTATATCATCATCATCATCATCATCATGTCAGCCGAAAGACGTCCACTGCTGGACATAGGCCTCCCCCAAGGCTCTCCACTCAGACCGGTCTTGTGCTTTTCGCATCCACCGCGTTCCCGCGATCTTTACAAGGTCGTTACTCCATCTTGTTGGAGGCCTACCTACAGCTCGTCTCCCGGTCCGCGGACGCCACTCAAGAACCTTCTGACCCCATCGGCCATCAGTCCTGCGAGCAATGTGCCCCGCCCACTGCCACTTAAGTTTGGCTATTCTTCGGCTATTCTATGTTATATGCCATAAAATAATCATAAAACCAGCAGGTGCGTTCAGGACTTCATAACGATTAACAGAAACTTTAAAGAGTAAGTAGAAGTATCAGTAGTGGGTGTAGTTGGTCTTATAAGTCTGCAAACTTTTGTAGATACCTTGTCACTTTAGCACCTTTGACAGATTAGTGCAGCATTTCAAACATTTCGTTAACGTGACAAAGCATTAAAGTGTGCAGCTACTTATACCTATAGTAGGAGATCCGAATAGGAGACGATTTGCACCGGGCTGTTTATTCGATAAAAAGTAACCAAATTTTATATGCTAAGTAATATATGGCGAATAGGTAGGCTGAAAAAGTTCATTCCGGTACATAATTAATTATTATTTTTTAAATTAACTTTGTTTTAAAATATTGCAATAGCTTGTTTAATAGACAAATTACATACCAATCGGAAGTATGAAGCCTATAGAATATGCAAACGTTAGGTTGACTATTTTTTTCACGTCAAACTATTGGGTAGGCAGGTATAAACAGCAGTAAGTCGGTACTAATAATTTGCACCAAACCTAACGTTTGCATATTCTATAGACTTCATACTGTCGATAAGTATGTAATTTGTTTATTAAACAAGCATTTGCAATTTTTAAAAAGTTCATTTTTAATATATTTTTTAATTATATAAGTACTGGACTGGATTGGAATGAATTTTTCAGTCTACCTTAATACTGATTTGACTTAAAAGTCTTTTTTAGAAAAGACAAAAACAAGATGGAGCTCAAATGTTTAGCACTTTAAAATTATCGATCCGTCTGCTCGTTTGCCTCTAAAAAAAATTTAAATGATACGAGTAAAAACAACATTATCGATTTTTGTGTTTTATTTTCATTCAAAAACCTAAAACATAGGTTTTGTTTGATCGATTATAATAATAGCATTAAACTCGATGCTAAACAATCGTTGGATCGAAGTGTTGATTTTGCCCCGTGGGCATAATTCACACCTCTCGGGACAAAACTTGAAAAATCACGTTACGTTTCAGTTTCTAACACAGGCTCTCTTACAAGAACTTCGAATGGAAACTAAGGTTAGGTTGAAAACATATTACGTGACTGCCAAGTTAAGACAGTTGCTGAAATCTAAGACGTGTTAAGTGGTATCGAATGATTTGTTTTTATAATTTGTTCCGTAATTTTGTAAGACACGGAAGCTACCACGAAATATTTGACTTCTATTAAATTTTGACTTAACGTTACCGTTTGTTATGTAAAGAATCAAATATTCGCCGATGTTTTTAATATGTCGTTATATAAAAATGTTAAGATAGATTTTTTCAATTGTGAGATAAAAAGTTACCTAATTGTTTTAGTTAAATTTTTAGGGTTTCGTACCTTAAGGAAAAACCAAACACTTATATTGAGATCACGTTGTCCGTTTGTCTGACATGGAGATTTTTTTAGTTCTATATTTTTTTTCGATAGGATTGAAAACAAAATTAGTCAGGTAGCTTAAATTAAAAATCTGATAGTTTTAATCTAACGACTGAAAAATCACCTCTATGATAAAAAAATATTTTTGATTTCTTTAAGATGAAACCCTTGAAAAAAATAATGAGTATATAGTATAGTTTACCGTAACAATTTTTTTTCTCTACCATGTACAATAGTGCACAATATTGTTCCCGTACTTAATAACCAGCATTCTTTTTTTAAAGACATTCCCATCGATCCCATCCCAGACCACTTATTTAAAAAGGCTGACCTCCAAATAAAAATGATTATCTGTGGCAAACGGTACAGTTGCCCTCGCCTGTTAATGATAAATATTATATTAATGAAAAGAGCTCTCTTATTGAATTTCCCGATCACGCGATGCCGGGATGAAAGGAGCTTTTGAAAAAAACGCGCTTTTTGTGCGGCTTATTGTACAAAAACCTTGTATTTTTAACCAAGGACAGCGTGGAAAGGATGTCGGTGCGTGGTGTGCTCATAACTGCTTTGAAAAAATCATATTAGTTGGCCTTATTTTGCTATTAACCTGTATTTTGCTATAAACAATTATGTGGCGACCGTACCATAAAAGACTTGTTCAAGTAGGTGTATTAATTTTGCAAAACTAACACAAATAATTTTTTAGCACACTCAAAAGCTGTTTGTGAGCGTAGTGGATAACCTACTATATTGCATATGTATAGTAATATATTTTTCTTTCACGCATTTATATTAAATATCATGTGGATAAGCTCTATTTTGTAGAAAGTACAAATGTAACTAAGATAAAATACAAACTACAAATCATATCGTAAGTAACTACCTAATATTAAAACTTTTTTACCTGGGCCCGAGTATTAAAAAAAACAAAAGACACCGCAACGAATTATGACAAATAGACGGTCACACAAATATGATTTGCAAGTCAGCGCGCAGGCGCCGACCACCGCAACGTTCTAAAAAATGTCTTTGTCGCAAACCGCAAAATGGACCATTGCAAATAATCCTATTTGCATTTTGAAAAGCAATATTCATCAGTAAATGTTCCTTATTGCAATACGATACGGACAAATGAAATGTTTACGAATTATCAAATATAAATTTGTCTTTGTAATTTTCTGCAATGTTACTTTTGCTAAGAGTTAAATAGGATAGCATCAAATTGAAGTCTTTTTGTCGACGCTTTAAGGAACGAATTTACAAAATCAAGTGTAAGTGGTATTTTGTCAACCACAAATAATTATCACACACTTCATTAAACAAATACTGTTTTGTCACGAAAGAAAAACTAGTAATTAGGGTCTTTATGATGCCGCTGTTATTATAACAAATATTAGTTATTCATATTGGTATTTAGACGGTGACAGATTTCGGTGTTTTCGGTTCTGTTTCTTGTTTTTTGTTAAGTAAACGTAAAAAAAAAACTGTAGTATTGCTAAGTAGGTTTTTGGCCACTAACGCTATAGCGGCCTTTACACGGCACAGTTTGGACCGCGGTAAACGCCACGCGCCACTCCACGGGCCAGTCCGAACCGTAGGTTTTTTACTATTTAACTATCACAGTTGCATTTACACGTACGGTTCAGAGCGAAGATTGGATTGGCGCGAGGCGTTTCCCGCAGTCCGAACTTTACGTGTGCAGGTCGCTAATACGTTGAATTAAAATAAATCATAGCAGTATTAGCTTCCGTTTTCAGTTGAAATTCGCCTTTTCTAAAATTGGAATTAAACGGAATTATATATGTTCCACAAGCCCAGTGTTCAGCAAGCTTCCTCTGTCTCCTGTTAGTTCTGTTTAAAAAGGTTCTTTTTTTCTTTATTGACATGTACTGATTATGAGGTTGGTGATAGCTGGCGCAATTGATATGGCTATAAAAAATACGTTATTCGATAAGGTATATTACCTACTTAACATTATTAAAAGTATTAATATCAGCGGGTCTCGTATGGCTGCATCTGCATAGCGCGTCAGATGTGGATAAAGCATACGTCACTCTCGTACTAATTTACGAGTCAGAAGGTGACGGATGCCTTATCCAAACTTTGTCATACGACAAACGCAGCCATATTAGGGCCCCAGAAGTATTTCATATGTCAAGAAATATCAGGGGACAATCTCACACAAATTAGCGGCCTTTACACGTAAAGTTCGGACCGCGGGAAACACCGCGCGCCAGTCCGAACCGTACATTTTGTAATATTTTACCATTACAGTTGCATTTACACGTACGGTTCGGAGCGAAGAAATGGCGCGTGGCGTTTCCAGCGGTCCGAACTTTAAGTGTGCAAGCCGCTAATTTAGTCCCAATCTAAGCTCTAGGCTTGTACTATAGGTACAGTCAATTTAAGTGTAAAAATGTGGGAGAACGCAACATCTCAAAAATATGTCCCAAATTCCCAATACACATTATTCCAGTATAATAAGAACTTCTAAACATATTCATGAGAGGATTCTTTTGATACATATTTTTGCACTTGACAGTACCTAGACATATATAGAGAAACACATATTTAAAATAGTATAGAGAACATCCAAGACTCAGGAACAAATATTCGCACTCATCACACAATTTCGTAGGCAGGGTCACTACCAAATGTTTCTTATGCTTAACCCCTCGTATGCGGGAGGTCAAAAAAGTACCAAGTTCTAGTCTCTTCTGATTATGATATAGTCCATAAAATTAAGCTTAAAAAAAGTACAAAAAGATATCCAAATTTTGAGCATGGATCCGTGCCTAAAGCATACTACGGGATTCAATTGTGAGATCCGTGTTTTAGCAGCCGTAGTAATTGTAATGGGTCACCTTTAACTTTCCATGATATTATGCGTTATTTCGTCGTTTCAGTGTGTACAATATAAATAAATAAGCAATTACCTTTTTTTTCTAACACCAATCGATTTGGCCAAACGAGGTGATTAAGCCTGATTATTGGGTTTGGGTGCGAGCTCGGGTTCGATTCCCGATTATAGACATTTATGGCGTAGTATTTGGCTCAATCTTTTGGCGTGTAATAATGAATTATGCCTTGTTTGTTTTTGTTTTTTTGTCAAAATAATTTGTTGGGCTAGTAATTTGTAGGAGAAATGTTTGCCCACATCATGCTTTAAAATTATGTTTATTTTTTAATTTCTACACAACTGTTCAAGGAAGTGTAGGTTTTTCGGGTGTATGTTGTGTAGATTAGTATGTATCAATGTATGTTTCTTTGTAACATTCTGTTGTCTATTTACTTCAGAACGCAAAGCAATTTGTTTGGCTTTGCGAATTTTGCGGTAGGTATCTAATCTACGGGGTATCGTTTTCGATAGATTGGAAAAAATAGAAAACTAAGAAAGGTAGGATAACAGATATTTTATAATTTATTGTGATATATAGCAATTATAAAATATCTGTTATCCTACGGACGAAAATATCAAAAATAAAATGGTGTTTTCTGAAATGGAATAGCAAATAAACCAAAACAGTGTAGAAATAGGAAATAACTTTGATAATTACCGCAATCAAGCATGTTTGTGCTGCTTCCATTTTTTCCTACTGTTTCTTGGTAAGCCTATGATTAGTAACCTTTATTTGCCTTCCGACTAGTAGCAATAAAATTCACCAATAAAATAGTAAAAAGAAACATGGCCGGCATAAAAAACTATGTTTTGGCGCCATTTTTTTATTTTTTGTGGGTCAGAAAAGATTAAGTAATAATCTAAAACCAACAGTGGGCGTCAAGAAATTTAGTTTTTTCAATAAAAAAACTCTTTGGCGCCCTGTGAACGTTTAGAGTTAGCGATGCGGAAGAGTTTAAAAAGTAGACACGGTATCATAAATCTATAATCTATTGGAATTATCCAAAATAATGATGGTGATTAAGAAATAGTGCGTTAATTTTTTATTCTTATTTGTCAAAGAACATTTTTTTTGCAATCAGAACCAATACTTATTTATTTTAAAACTTACGGAAGTACTTACACTTACTTTAATTGTTTTTAAACAATTAGGTATACTTGCGAACCACATGTAAATAAATAAACATTTTGTTAACAAGCAATGATAATTAGCCTGCGGGCCGGTCTAGTCGTGACAATATGTGATCATGAGGAAATCTTCAGAAATCAAAGAATGTGTCTGTGTGTCTGTCTGTGGTACCATAGCTCTTAAAGGCCAAGCCACACCGCTTGCGTGACGTGCACGTGCACGTGCGCGTTCGCTTTCCACTGCGTTGTATAGTATGAATTCTCATTACGACATGTCAATATACAACGCAGTGGAAAGCGAACGCGCACGTGCACGTGCACGTCACGCAACCGGTGTGGCTCGGCCTTAAACGGGTAAACCGATTTGGATGCGGGTTTTTTATTTGAAAGCAGGGTTTTTAGCGGTAGTTTTTAGGTAGGCTTTATGAAAATAGGTTGGGCCGTTTAAGAGATAAAGAAAGAAAGAAAGAAATGAAGGGTCACCATTTTATCGGGGATTTTTATATTTCTAATACAGGGCCCGTATATTATGGTCGCCTTAATCGTGGTGGGTAAAGCTTCTGTCACTCTCGCACTTAACTATTGGTCAGAAAGTGACTGATGTTTTATCCACGCTTATCCACGTTGATAAACGCGAACTGAATAGGCCAGCAGATGTCTAGTCATTAACATTCATAGAATCTATATTGTTTAGACTTCTAATCTTTACTGAATCTATATTTAATATCTAAAGATGTATCTAACTTTGAATTCATCTTTAATTAGGTCAGGGTTTCGGTTCAGGATGATCACAGGGTCGCGAGGGTCGAAACGTAATATTGTTTTACAACTTAATACGGCTTTAGGCGCAAACTATTACGACGGTACCTCGTTAAGTTCTTGGCCGATTCTATCTAATTAAATTGATCTTCGTACCTTTTGTACAAGGCTAACAAACTTAGGTGTTAAGGGTTTGCGCCTCACGAGATTAGGATAAAAAATTATACTTATTTTATCACTTTATCCTTGAATTAAACTGTATCATGTAATTCCTTTAAAAAAAAAGAATTACTAAAGATTGACACAAAAACGTTTTTAATCGTAAAAGACATAAGGGTATATAACTACAATGGGTTTTCCGTTGGTTTATCTCAATAACAATGTGGTACAAAAATAAATGAAATGGCGACTTGAGAAAACTCGGTCAGAATAATATAGCACCTGATCGAGCGATCATTTAATAGGCCGCGCGAGAGTGGCGCGTCTCCGCCCCAAAGAATAACCAAGTTATCAGAGTGGTCAAGCGTTATTTTATCCTCGCAAAGCTGAGGCCTACTTTGAAAACCGAATTTCGAAGTTACTGTAACTCCATCCCCTTCTTTCGATTTAATCTCGAATGATGAATGACAGGGATAGAGCTAACGTAATTTCGAATTTCGATTTTCAAAGTAGGGCCTCTGAATTGGAAACATTGACATCGACTATATACATAGGATTTAGAACATTGATTTAATGGCCAGTCATTGAATGGCAATTCCAAATGAAAAAAAAGACAACAGTTCCCGATAACATTTTTTTCTTAAATGTCCCGCAATAAAATACCGACGTATAGAAAGTGATAAACACAACTCTGGTCGAGTTGGGCCCTTCGTAGGTACTAATTATGTCTACACTGTAGAGTGTACTCTACAGTGTGCCCACAACTTATAGTGTCCTTTTATATAAGAAGCGCGAGTAAGGCATTGTCATTTTAACTTTACTAATCTAATTATATAGGTACTCATCGACAACCGCCTCTGTTAAATCTCGTTTAAAAACTACACAATATGGGTATAAATAAAATGCAAACGCTGATAGTCTTTAATCTAATGAAACAAATACCTACATAAGTTCTTGAATCAAAATACAGATTACACGAGGGCTCTCTGTCGCCTCTACATTATAGCCCCTTAATCTTTGATCACCCCATCCAATCAGGATCATGATTTATGACAGACCGTCCGGATGTTTGTTTAATCGATTACTTGACGGTAGCGTCGGCGCCCGCGCGCCTTAAGTGTCGGCCGCGGCTTAAGTGTTGGTTTCAACTTTTTGGTAGGAAATTGAGTTGTAGCGTTATTTTTGAGCTATCCATATTGTGCAGAAGTAGTATTTTTGATATTATGTCGAATGTGGTTCTCTCGTGTTGATTGTTTTGTTTTTCTCTATATTTAACTAGTGTTAATTCTCATCTAAAAATTAAGTAATTAATTTAATGGCCAAGTTGCTGAAGGGTCACCAACTGATAAGGCAGGGGCCTACGAAGCTAGTGGTCCCGGATTCAAATTCCGGTAAGGGTAGATATTTATTTGTGTGATGAGCGGGAGTATTTGTTCCTGAGTTTGGGATGTTTGTGTACTTACGTGTTTATTTATCTCCAGTCTTGATTTAGGTTTGGGAAAAGGTCAATTTGTGTGAGATTGCCCCTAATATTAATTTTTACGGTGCCAGATGATTTGGCTCTGTTGGCTTAAATTGGTTTTTAAACATCGTACCTTTGCATGGCCAGATTGGCTTGATAGGCTACCTGATATTTACGAACACAAAGGTTGCGACTAACCAGAGATTGAATTCTATTCCACCAAACGATAAGTGAAGATAGTTTAGTAAGGCCCTGTTGTTGGATCAGTAGTTAAACTAACTAATGGTCAAAAAACGTTACTAATGGATAAAATCTCAAGGAAATTTGTCAAATTTTCGATTCCTTTTTATAATTTTAACAATTAGTTGAGTTAACTACTAATCAAACAACAGGCCTTAAGTAGCCTCGACAAATCGACAAAAAGTAAAACTGTCACTGAAAACTATACTTTTTTATTTATTTATACAATTTAACTCCTGGGGTCCTAGTATGATTGCGTTTATCGTGTGACAAAATGTGGATAAAATCCGTCACTTTTTAACACTTATAATAAGTACGAGAGAGACGGATGCTTTATCCACATTTCGTCACACGATAAACGCAACCATACTAGGTCCCCAGCAGTTAAATTGAATAAGGCAGGTTTTTTCAATCTCCAGATTAATTTATCTGACAGTTTAAGTTATCGCTATTCCTTTTCTTTGTCACATGAAAGCAAAGAACAGACATACATTTTATCTGTCAAATAGTGTTATCTGGTGATTGAGAAAACAGCCATCTAACATCACATCACTCTTTGTCGATGCATTTACAATACGACGTTGTAGCTTGTTGTTGCTAAACTAAGTCCATCCTTCGACATACAGCTTTACTGAGGACATATTCAGTTATGTGACAGATGTGGATAAAGAAGGTTCCCGTAAAGTTAAATTACCATTTACCATGGGGTCAAGTGCATGGAGTGTGACCGTGCCTTATGGGAATGTAAGACAAGCAGGTGGCTGGTGCGCCGTTCCCACGATCTGGCCAATTATATGTACTGTTGCTGTATTACGAAGTGTTAAAAGCGGCCAAGTTTCGAGAAAGAGAGGGACGGAAATGCAACTGCTAGGGACTTGGCAGGTTTGGTTATACGCCATTCGAGAATTTGAGAGGCAGTTCAAATTATGATGAAAATAATAATTTAAGTAAAAAAATTAACAAAAAGCAAGCTTTTAAAACCCGACTGTTGCTAACCAACTTTAAATCGTTATAAATCCTAAATGATCATTAGAAATGAAAAATTATGAAAGAAACCTATAGATGATTTTTAAATCCCTATTCAACGATACCCCACTTGTCATACTTGATCGACTTTTTTTTTTAATTTGCACAATATGGCGTCTGGTTGCCGCCATATTGAATTTTGATTACTGTCAAATCTTCAGTGACAGTCACCAGATTAAGACAAATCGACTGACTTACCTAAGAATCATCAAAATCGGACACCGGGTTTAGTTTTTATAGTGACACAAAGGAACAAACATACATTATATAGGCTGTGAAACACATTACCCTCCTCCTTCGGCAGTCGGGTAAAAATATAATATTAACACGTGACAATTTTTCACAAGTTTGACAAAGAAGTTAATTGTCTATGTCTGTCTCTCAGTAGTTTTTTTTTTTATTTATGACTGTTTGTTTGTCATTAGGGTAGGTACTTACTTATTAATTATTATTGTTTCAAGATAAGTTAACTGGAATAAAACTCTTAAATAGATAAATTATCCTTTGTACTAGTTCTTTTTTTGTTACATTGCCTGTGTTTTGTATTTATTTTTATTCTTGTAAGGTCAAGCGGGGCTATTACGTCAAGTGGCTTTAACTCCCGTTCTAAAGTTCGTAGATACTCGATTTTCTTCTAGACTTCACTCTTCGATACGAACTTTAGAACGAGAGTTAAAGCCACTTGACGTAATTGCCCCACTGACGTAGTAGCCTGACCTTACAATAAAAAGCATACATACAAATATACTTAGGTACGTACATTTATAGAGGTATATCCTAACTTTCCTAGGTTCGAATATACAACTATATTGCATTACGACAGAGAGCAATACCGTTTATATGCTAATACGGTCATTCGGTCATGGATGGTGACCTCACACAACGTGCATTACTCCAAATGACTCTTCAATTAACAGATTATGATCTATTTGATGTTGCATTTTCATTGGTCTAGACACGAGTATTCAGCTTCTAATACTTTAAGCTACCCCATGGCTACCGCTATAAGGCTTGAAGTGGAGTTTTGGCGTATCTTAGATACTTTTTTATAGCATGGAGAAGACCATCGAACTCACAGGCTACCTGAGGGCCCTGCCAAGATGCATTGCGCTATCGTTTCTATTCGTTTCGTTTTTAAACCAATCGCGACACTGGTAGATCACGTGACTTTTCGTATCACGTCATCTACCAGCGACGCGATTGGTTTAAAAACGAATCGAATAGAAACGCTTGTTAGTGTAATGCATCTTGGCAGGGCCCTCAGACTGCAAGTGAATTATAACGCCCAGAAACATTTGCAATCTCAAGATTGTAATCTTACAATAAAACAATCGAGACTACAAATGCGTTGCAGACCCGTAGGTAGATAACCTAGCATAGAAGTCGCTTCACCAGTTGCCTTACCCACGCATCGGATGACAACAATGTGAACACTGCTGTTTTGTGGCAGGTTGTATGTTGATGGTAGTAACAATTCGGGACGGACCGTGCACTTGGTCCTTCCAGCACATGCATCTTATAGGTCGACACACGTAAAAAGAGCTCCGAGCAGCTAGTAGAGGCGATATATTTACCCATGGTGTCTACTAACAAACCAATCATAGATAAGAGTGTATTACTCGTACTGGGAACCAATAGCGTGGCAGCAAAGCGAAGCGGTTTACGCTCCCCCCGCCGCGCCTGCCAATTTGGTCCGTAATTTGCTCACTGCGCAGGTAGGTCGCTTAGGGCTATTTTTACGTGTGTCGACTTGTACGTGATCATTGTGGAACAGGAGTTACATGAAAATTAGGTTAATTTAGCGTTTGACCCCTGAAAAGCTGGAATAACTACTTGGAAGAACGGTACAGAAATAGGTTATTTTTAACCGGTAAATCTTCACAAAATACCCAACTTCATAAGGGGAAGAAACCGAGTTACGTGCAATTAACAATATCCGCAAAATCCTCTCAAACCTACCCTCGCCTCATCACATTTTGAGCAGTTCTGGAATCTTCAAATATATGCCCTAAAACAGAAAGAAAGAAAAACCGCATGAGGCAAATACTCGTATCGACGCCCCCGAACAATAAGTCGGCAATGTGATATTATGGACATTTTATTGTTATGCAAAATTCGGAATCAGCGGGTCAGAATACATCATATATATTTTTTTCAGATTTTTTTTAATGCAATTAAAGAAGATATTAAGAATGACGTGTTTATTGTAGGGAAACTGCAAAATCAAAATGTTACGAGAAAAGTGTCGCTACAGATCAATACAAATATATTTATTACTTTGATATTTGGTACGATGCGATAACCGGTTTATTGGCGTCAATATTTTTATGAAGTTTTTGGTAAACGATAATACCGTATTTAATTTAATAAACTTAACACGGCAATAGCTACTAACAAAGTTTTAAAGGGAAATAATTCGTTCGTAAATATTCGTAACAGGTACTTGCGTGTACTATTTAATACCAAATCAGATCATGTCACGAACCCAATATATCGTCTGTCTTTTTGCCGCTCAGCCATCATAAGGTACGTTGTTCTCTGTCTTTGATTAAACATTAGAAAGTAATAGATACATGCCGCGCCCCTTCACGTGTCTGTTCTCGCACCGGCAACGCGTAATGTTTGTTTACATTTATAAACAGTTGCAAATTTCTATTGACCGAAAGTGACGTGTAATTATTGATTGGTGCGTCTGGTTAAAAAAAAATGTGTTTGTGTTTACGTGTCAGTGACAAAATAAAACATAGTTTCTTACCTGTGAATCTATTGAGTGTGTTACCTACCAAAACGTGTAAATAAATTAATTATTAGGTGCTATGGAACCGACAAAATGCAAAGTTTTAAAATATGCTGAAACTATGGCTAAAAATGGTGAAATCTGGATAACTAGGACCTGCAAATTTGTCTCACTTAAAGAGGTATTCTACTTACTCAGTGTCTTAGATATCCAGATACAGTACAACTTGGTTAAGTGGGACCAGGATAAATGAGAAACCTCCATAGCTGGAACTCATGTTGAGGTCCTGACACTCTAGCACTGAATTGAGACGGTGAGAGAATTTTACCTCTTTTACTGAGACTATATTTTAAAGAATACTTTGCTACAATGTTTTCTTTTAATTTATAGGTAGACCTCTGTAACTGAGATAACGTCAATTTATTAGGTACCTGTCTAACTTGGACATTTTTGCAGATAAATTTCAGTTTTGTTTATTAATCCTTAGTTGACCCCCAAGTTCCGCACTTAGTTAATTGTGCCTAAATGACCTCCAGTTTCAGTTTGGTTTTGCTATCGTACGGATATTTATTTGAAAAATGCAGAAACGAAGGCTTGTAATGATAAAAACTAAAGTTAATATCCTTATATGAAAGTGGAAAGACACGCGATGAAGTTGGTCATGTCTTCTCGTTTTCATTGGAAAATGAAGATGATGGCGAAATAACTTTGGAAGTAAATTTAGTAAAAAAAACTAGACGCGAAGCAGTATGACCAAAACTATAATGATAGATTTTTTTGATTGACGCATTTTGTATGCATTTTTGAACTGTTTATAAGATTACGTACCTACTTGATTATTTTTGTTTATTAAGTACCTACCTTTTTTGATTATTGTTAAAAATTACAACTATAAAATATTTAAAAATATATTATTTAATTTAATAATCGCGCTTGTCTAACTGAAATAACATCTATTCTCACCTGGAACCCTCTGTAAATGAGACAGACCGATAGAGTGAAACCTGGATAACTGCAGGGACTTACCCAGTGTCTCAGCTATCCAGGTATAAATAAATATCTGTCTCCTTTACAGAGGGTTCCACTTCCATATTGCTGTTATTACACTTCTGCATAAAAAGGGAGACATAGGTAGCATAAACAACTACAGACCTATTCTCCTATATTATCCTAAACGGATAGAAAAATCCCTGGATTCTAGTCAATCCATAGAATAAGCTGGCTTTCGACACGGCTTCTCAACCATAGATCATATTATACACACACTCAACCAAATTATAGAGAAATATAATGAATACGAGAAGAAAATATACATAACCTTTATTGACTATACCAAGGCGTTTGAAAGCTTAGAATACAATGGCATACATCAAGCTTTGCTAGTACGGGGAACACGGGAAAAAAAAAACCGTATCATCAAGGCGATATATTAACACCAACGCAGCCAAAATCAAGCTGGAAAAAGAAGGGAGAGAATTTAAACTTACAAGAGGAGTAAAACAGGGCTTTCTTTCCCCATAATTGTTTAATGCTGCATTGGAAAGCATGTTCTGGAACATAAACTGGAATGGAAAAGGTATAAAAATTGAAAGTGAATCGATGATCAACTTAAAATTTGCCGATGATAGTGTTTTTATTTGCAGAAGATCCAAATACCCTTGAAGTAATACTTAACAATCTGGCAACAGAGAGTAGGAAACTGGGGTTAACCATGAATGTATCAAAAACTAAAATACTACCGAACAGCAACAAACCGCCTATAAATGTCAGAAATTTCACAAAAGATTACATAGGAGACTAAATATACCTAGTGGAATTAATATCTTTGCAGGAAGATATGTCCAAAATAATATAAAGAATAATAAAAAAATCCTGGAATATATATTGGGCCTTAAAAGAAATTATGAAAAGCACAACCTAGGCCCTAACAAAGAAAAATGAACTTAAACTTGAGGTAGATATGTCAACATAATATGGATAGGAGCATATTACATAAGAAACGAATATATAAAATAAGAAATATCCATATTAGAAATCAAATTAGGGTGCGAGATGTAACAGTTAAAATACGCAAACTTAAATGGAAATGGGCTGGTCATATCCACTCTCTGGTCAAAAAAAGTAACAGACTGGTCCCCAGAGATGGCAAGAGATCCAAAGGAAGGCCAAACTGCGATGGAGCAATAATTTAGACGCATTAATAGGACGACCATGGAGTAGGACAAGAGACAGGAAAGAATGGAGAAGACTGGAGGAGGCCTTCATCCAAGGGGCGCGCTAACTAAAGAAAAAAGGGAAGGAAAGACATAAATATTCATATATGACAAGTTCCAGAAAGAATGTAAAAACAGAGAATAACTAACATTTTATATCCTTTATTAATGACAAGCATAACATAAAATTGACTAATCATAACTTGAATAGTGATAATGACATGTAAATAATTATAATTACAGCAAATAAAGGCTAATAATAATTATTATTATTATTTTCGATTATTTTAATTATTAAATCTTATTATACTTATAACTTATGATAGTTTTCTTTTACACTATGTTATTTTATTATTTCGATGTCATTCAGTATTGCACGTTTACTTGAATATGTAGGTTTTACATTCCAGAGAACAACAAAGCTATCATACAATGCCGTTATTTTGCCTGGTTTTAAATTACTATAAAAACCTTAGTAATGACATATTACGTTTAGCCCTTCAAACAAAAAATATCGTTATAAATGTCCATGTTATGCAGTTAGAAATCAAAACTTTTATAATATTTACCACAATAATCCAGTAAGTCACTATTACTGGGAATAAATTTTAACTCATTATCTGTAAAATGCATTTTCTCTCATTGCTTAATACTGAATGCGTATTATAAAGTATAATTGTATAAATTATATTCTTTAAAAAAATAGCTTTCGTTTGATATATCAATGTCTTTAGTACTCCCTCTGGTTGTAAAGATATTGAACAAAATCAGTAAATATTTTTTCCTGTAAAATTTACTTTTTGCGATTGCCGACTTATTGTCCGGGGGCGTCGGTATGTCATACCTAACGAGACTTATATGTAAGTAGATAAGTTTAAAGTCAAGTAGCAATTAAATTACCAACACTGCTCCTAAAGAAAAATCCCAAAGTATATCCGTGTAGGAAGTCTTCTGTTGTCATCAGCATTGTCATAGTTAGAGTTAATTCTAAAATTGGTGAAGGCTGGCACCGAACCCGTGCCATATGGCAGGATCGTTACACGTGTCACGCCACCTGAGCTCACCACGTGCGGGGTTTTTTGTGCTGTCGGGAAACTGTAGCGATTGGCTGACACTTCGAGAAACGCCGGCAAACATTTGAGGCTAACACAGGATATAAGGTTCACTAATGAATCGCCTTCTAGGTAATGCAGTACTATAGTCTGTGCCAATTGAAGTAGGCAAAGATGTAAACACAACCAAAACGAACCAATTTACCATTATTAGTCGATAATCACGTGCTTTTAAGGATCAAGTGAGGTCTTAATGATTTATACACTTGATGTTTACTTTCACACTAACTTTAAGATTAAATAACTATTATAGCAGTCCCCATATAGCAGTACTAGCAGGTAAATTAAGTTCGGCAGCTTATGCTGTTAGGAAAATCAGGCAACTTACCAATGTTGAGACAGCTCGCTTAGTTTATTATAGTTATTTTCATAGTGTTATGTCGTACGGTATTCTGGTTTGGGGAAAAGCTGCTGACATACAGACTATATTCGTGTTACAAAAAAGAGCCATTCGTTCCATATATAACCTAAACTCCCGTGATTCCTTAAGATTACTATTTAAAGAAATTAGTATTTTGACAGTAGCGTCACAATTTATTTATGAGAATATTATTTATGTCATTAAAAATCGAGACTCTTTTGTTAAGAATTGTGATATACATAATTTGAATACAAGAAATAAAAATAAAATTGCTATTAAAAAATTTCGTGTCCGTAAGGTATATAAATCATTTGTTGGTCAATGCATTCATTTCTATAATAAATTACCTGACGAAGTTTTAAAGTTATCATTTCCAGCACTTAAAAATTACTTGAAAAAGTCGTTGATGTCGAAAGCTTATTATAGGGTCGAGGACTATCTAACAGATAAAAATGCTTGGCCTAAATTAAACACCTAAATAACTTAGTAATAGCTTAGTCAGGAAAATATCTAAACATTGTAGGTATAATTATTGTGTAGGGGACACGGTTTCTGTAGGAGAATGTATCAAAACTATGTGGTTGTTTTGCACCGTCATGGGTAAGTATATGTATATATATATATATATCATTATTATTATTACTATTTAAGAGTTCATCTGAACATACTGAGTTTTGACACATTTTCCTGCTCAACTACGCATGATATATATATTTTAATGTTAAATTCATTGTTTTATATAATGCTAGGTTAAGTTCTATAATTGTATAAGTAATTTTTAAAAAAAACGACTGACTGTTGAGTTTCTTGCGGCGTTTCTTCTCAGCAGTGGTCTCTTGCGAAGCGCTGGTATATTTTTGACGTGTAAAAGTGCCCGTGCGGCCTACTTACTGAATAAACATCTTTTATCTTTTTATCTTTTATCTTTTTATTAATTACACGTTATTTTAAATGAAAATACGCTTGATGAATATTTGAGGTTATGTGTCAAACAGTACTAATTTGTTTACATCATTGGAAATTTCAGTTGACAGAGGCTATAGGTAAAAGCTCCTGTGATGCAAGAATCCAATCTTAGTAAATGGAGTGGGTTACCTTGTCGTGTATTATAATAAGATTAAATAAAAGGTAAGTAACACAAATTATTTGTAAGCCAGCTACCTATCTGAATAATGAGAATTCGATATTGCTAGGGTACATAAGAAAGTTAAATTTTCTAGAAAATAATAAGTTAAATAAACACGTAAAACCATAAATTAAAATACAGTAACCCATCCACGAGTCCGGGAGTCACAAGGTCAACCATATTGACCCGCGATGCATCAGGACATAAAAGGGGGTGGACATGGGGCTATTCTCTAGCCGCTCGACTTCCTAATCGACATTGAAATTCTATATTAAGAACCGACGCTTAAATTGTGTAGCTGTTTATGTTTTACAAGCTTTTCATACTTGCAATGTATGTATGAATGTATGTAGGGGTCAAATCTTGCATGTTAAATTTGACCCGCCTCCCGTTAACGGAATGGGCTGAAATTTGAACCATATATGTAAAACCGATGACAATGCAATATTATGTATCTGTATCTAAGGGGTGATCTGATGATGGAGTCGGAATGTGCTGGTCTTGATAAGCAGATAAAGATTTTGCCATAAAAGTACAGTCGGCAACAAAAAATTATCCCAAAAATTAAATTTTTCACAAACACTTTTTCCATACAAATTTAACTCCGGGCGATAACGTTTCTCACCCCCTACGTCAAGTCCGATTTCCACGAATATATTGTAGTAATAATGAAAATATTTTTTTTCTTGAAATCGAAACGAGCAGACTTAGTTCTTCATAATGTCTACAACACATTGAATAATGTGTATTGAAGAACATGTTGCATTAAATGACTTAAATGAGGACGCGTGCACATAGAACGTCCGTTTTTACAGGATCCGTTTTAACGGATCTTTTCACCTTGTAATCTTCCTTTTTACTGGATCCAGAATACTGTTTTGGGTGTGAACTTGCTCATACAACTACATACGCCATCAAATAACGGACCTGTTAAAGGGATCGCTATGTGTACGCGCCCTGACTTAACTTGACTTTGACTTGCGCTGCGCCATCTAGATTAAAATCTTTAAACTGTTTGTTAATTGAAGTTTTAAGCTTTTTAGAGCTAAAGCGCTGTTTAGTAAAAAACATAAAAAAAAAAGTACTAGCTCCTTTTAAGTGCCCAGGCTAGGATAAAGTTGACAGTCGAGTATATCCTCGGTTACCTAACAAATAAATAAATCGTACGCGTAAATAAAATAAAAAATGCGGGCACGTACAAAAGTATTACATATTTTGTTTCCCTAAAAAACATTTATTTATTTATCCCTGCTTGTTTTTTCTTCTGTAGTCAAAATAATGTATGGAAATCATTTTTATGACCCTAAACATTACTTTTTTATATAATAATCGGTAAGAAATACGATGTGTGCTCGTTGGTATAAGCCAGTTCAGTAGATTTCACCCAATCCATCCCATAACATCTTACCTGGGGTGTGATTCTCTCAACAACGACGCAAGGGCGGACGAACGAGTGAATGTCCAAGCGGCGAGTTTAAGTAGTCCCGTCAGAGCGAACGAAACACATTGTAGCGCGTGTATTCAATTTGGCAGCATGGCTTCTCGAACGTATAATGCTGCCTAATTGAGAATGCACGCGCTAAAATGTGTTTTGTTCGCTCGGACAGGACTACTTAAACTCGCCGCTGCGCTTTCGCTCGTTCGTTCCACCGACCGCCGTTTTTAAGAGAATAACACCCCTGTATATTTCATTATTTTTAATTGCCTTACATATTATGAAACAGATTTCATCAATTTCAAAGCTTGTTTGATCCTTTGTAATTAGGCACTTAGAATTTGCCCTATCCCTGATATAAACACAAACATTTTGCCAACCGTTAAGTTTTCGCCGTGCGATATGGCATAGTACCAGAATATCCCCTAACAGAGGGGGTGAATTGATAGGTAATGTCAGTTTGATTGTGACCCCACCGGAGTCATTTTAATTAGCCTAACCGACTTCACAGCCGGTACGCGAGGGGTCGCGGTGGTATATGGTAATAGCTGGCTATTTAAAAACGAACCTAACATTTGTGGTTGGACATTGCCGTGCCATCATTTAGGGGCTATATTCCATATTGCCTAAACAATATAGTTTCCGAGTGATTTGTACAAAGATAATTATTGTCACTATCTTTTTAAGTTGCTCAAAAAGTGGTACTTTTCGTAGCTGTATATCGTGCCGAAAGTTGGTTTTCGCGAACTAGTGCGATTCGCTTTTCGTTTTTTTTACTATGCCGTGCATCCAACCAATTGAAGTAATTTCGGACAGAGTGGCACACGTTAAGCTCACTTCTAAGGTCCGGGGGGAAGAGGACCCATACACTGATACCCACATACACACATACACATATACACAGATACACAATTTTTCGCAAATGTATTAAAAAACTTCGTTCGATACACGTGCGGAGATGTGATTCTTCACTCGTGAAGTAATGACATACTTTCCGCACTAGCATCGAAATGTACTAATGTACATTTACATTCCTCGCAAAGCGTGTGCCAAACATTGCGATGTAGGAACGAATTGAAACAATATTGTTTATGGTTAGACCGATATACATGGCCATATCAATGTATGATATCGCTTTTAACATAAAATTACATGGTCATGATCATTTGATCATGATTCAACTCGGAAAAACCATGATTATTGCTTTAGAGGTGGTATCTTAGTATTTACGACCGCCATTGTTGTCGACAAGAGCTAAGTACTCGAACGTTTACAATACGATAACATTAGTGTCTTTACTAAGTAACTGTTACAAGTATGTAAATATACTCGTAGTTAAAATTTTAGTTACTTAAATAACTTTTAGTTTCAAATACCCTATCTAGATGTATACATAAGTGTATAATAGATGTATATTTCCTACCGATTATCTTGACGACGCGCTGGCCTAGTTGGTAGTGATCCTACCTACGAAGCTAGCGGTCCTGGGTTCAAATCCCGGTAAGTGCAGATATTTGTGTGATAAGCGCGAATATATTTTCCTGAGTCATGGACGTTTTCTATGTATTTATGTATATATTTCTCTTTGTAAGTATTTATATCGTTGTCTAGTACCCATAACACAAGCATAGAGCTTAGTTTGGGACTAGGTCAATCGGTGTGACATTGTCCCATGATGGTATGATGGTGTGCTTATTAACACCATACATGAGTTATCATAATACCGCAAGCGTGCCTACGATATTTACTTCCCTATGTCTTAGTTACCTAGTACTTACTTGGCTACCCGGGATTTGAACCCGAACCCCGCTAAACGGCGCAGCACCCTAATCACCGGCGAATTCCCGCGCCGTAACATTATACATCCCTTAATCGTCTCTACCTGCATCCCTTATTTTTTAAATTGACTTTTTACAGTGATATCTGACCGCTATTATTTTGTCGTAAAATATTTATAGCAAATGTAATCGAAATATTTTGGGATCACTGTTTCTTAAAAAAATTCATCGACCTCAAAGTACTTAAAGTAGAACACTTCATATAAACTGGGAATTTATATTTTCATTTGCAATGTGATTGCGTGTGTTTGTGTGTGTGTGTTAGCAATAATTTGCTACCCACCACTGCGTTCAAAATAACTGTCACGTTTCTAATACTTACTACGTAGAGGAATAAGAGCGTGTCATACATTTTTGAGCGCAAAGTAATTAATAAATTCTGTTATAATATCTGATTATTTAATTGAAATGGGAGCCTATTTAAGACAAACTGAAAGACCGAAGGAAATTGGCATTTATTTTAAATCATAGACACTTCAATTTATTTATTTATATATAGTGGTGGAAGTGAGTTTGTTTGCATGTTCCATTTTTATTAAGCCCAAGAGTGCATATAGCTCGGAGATGGACATACAAAACAATACATTCTTTAAACTTATTCTTCAATAACTATGGAGGTTGCATGGTTAGCAGATAAGAAGTAGAAAGAATGCAAGAAGTCCCACCAACAGCAAGGTTAGTCGACTATAAAGATATTGTATCCACTTTTCACCTTATTGGGTTCAAATGTGGATACATCTCTTTGTAGTTGACTGGTCCATAGCTGGGGTAACGAATGTCATCATTGGATGAGCGTTAGAGCGGTTTCGCACTAGGCCGATCCGAATCCGATCCGAACCCGCAAAAATACGGATCTAGATCGGATATATAAATATATCGGATGACGAAAGCCGGATCTAGTGCGTATACTACCATAGAAATAGTTCTACGGTTACTACGGACCATATTTTCACGGTTTCGGATCGGATTCGGATCGGGCGTAGTGCGGAACCGTTCTTAATGTGCTATTTCTATTAGACATATCGCACCTGAGGCCTTACCCCCTTACTTATAAACGTGGAATAACCATGGAGTAGCTAAACCATGTTTTGCCCTTATTTGTTATTGTGACATCTGAATTTGACAGATAAGGACAAAACATGGTTTAGCTAATCCAAGGTAAAGGTACGTTTATAAGTAAAGGGGTTAGACAAAACGCACTCGGCGTTCGTTATCGTTATTACAAAGTTATAGGATTGACGTAATTTGTCAGGCGGTCGTGTAGAACTCATACGTCAATTCCATGAATTTTGTCAGTTTTCGAAAATAGTTTACGTTAGCGTAAGCAACTTCACTGGCTTAGACAAGCTACAGTCTGCGAAAGTTAAAAACCACCGACATCGGAAAAAATGTAGGTACTGAGGTTTTTGATTTCATACAATTGGCAGTTTTCTAAAGTCCTTAGCTCTCGTATTGCATTATACGAGAGCTTGTCTTGTCTATTAAACGTCTAATATAGAAGTGGTAACAACAAATTCCTTCAAAATCATTGGCCACGATCCATTTCTGTCATTATGTCGCTAAAGGGGTGGCAAAAGGGTTAATATGACAGAAGTGACAAATGTCACGTCATTATTTAGCGATCACGATAATGGTCTCCCGATGATCGCCGCGATAGTAACAGGGTTGTCTTCGACACCTTTTTTGGTCTCGTTAGTGTAAAAATTGGGCCAAGAAAATTGTTTAACTTCTACGACCACCGTCATAGACTTTAGTTTATATTTTAGCGGTAAAATGTCTGCGTGGTAAAAAAACACTACTATTAAGACCAAAAAAACTAAACTTTGACACTTATGACAGATACGTCACTGTCATAAGTGTCAAAGTTACTTATGTCAGTGTCAATCGAACATTTCAGTGTTAGCCAACCTTTTTGCATTGATAATCAAATTGTTGTAAATATTTGTAGATAATTCTAATATTTTCAATATCAAAAGTTATATTTAACAATAGGGAATATGCATTCAATGTTTTTTCTCCCCGATATTCAAAACATTAAAATATCCCAAAACAAATATTTTCTCATATAGTGTGTTGAGTCATTAAATGGCGGGTGTGTGTGTCATTTTTTTATAAGCTAAAACAAAATGACAAGCTAAATTCGGATGCCTTACACTTATGCTTGATTTAAACTTGACAGATACCCATGGACCCCATGGTGTCATGGCTGGTAAAATGCCCGATGATTGTCATTATAAAGTGAGCTACACACTTTTGGCCTGTTAATTTGTCGAATGTAATATTTAAATTGCATCTAACGTTGTTTACAACTATTGTTTATTTATCGCACCAAATGTTATTGATACCTGAAGTATTACAAGTGCAATATCAGTTTTGCTACCAAAAATCTTCTATGGTTAAATATTTAACAGGCCATCTTGTATTTGTGTAAGAAACTTGAATTAACTTGTTTATTTAAATCGAAGGTTTAAAACTACCTACAAACAAATATTCTTAGTGCGGTCTTTTAAAAAGTGGAAATATACTAAGGGAAATATTTTTTATTTATGTGGCAACCACGTTGGTCTTTAATTACATTTTCGAGTACAGCTGATTTTAGATACAGTATAACAAGGCCGGTTACCTATAGCAACGAATCTGTCCAATGTACTTAAAGCTCATGTATTCTAAAACTTTACTCACACCCGTATTCACAAACAATACTTAAGGCATCCTTCACTGAGTAAGACGCACTGCGTTCAATAAAGCTCTGTGATTGGTCCTTTTTGACCGACCTTTTGTTTATGAGTCGATTTGAACCACCCTGTGCGTTCGTGAGCACTGTGAGACCTCATAGTGACGTTCGTGAATACGTGTGTAAGTATCTTGTCTTGTTTGTTCTTGTTCTTGCGAAAGAAAGACAAAGATAACAGCCAAGCAATAAACATAACTATAGGGTGATGAAACCAGTACCTAATGAACAAGGACCACTAATGGACACTTCATTCTTATGGTAAAGAAGATAAGGGTTGTTCATTTATTTTGAGACTATCAATTTATAACCTTTGAATTAAGAGAGTGTCCAACATCGGTGCCGTCACCCTAATTATGTTTTACAGTCAATAGTAAATATGTAAACAAGAATTTTATTCATCATCATCATCAACAGCCTATATTAGTCCACTGCTGGACATAGGCCTCCCCTAATAAGCGCCATAGCGCCCTGTCTTCAGCTTGCCGCATCCAGCATCTGCCTGCAGTCTTTCGCAGATCGTCATCCCACGTAGTGTAGGACGCCCTCATCGTCCTACACTACGTTTGTCGAGACGCAAGAAGAATTTTATTGCCTCATTAAAAAGTTTTGTGTACATATTTTTGAGACTTCAAATGAAATCAAATCAAATATTCTTTATTTGCTTAAAATGTGGTATAAAAAGTCGTTTACAGTTCAAGTGGTTTCACACATTTCGCCAGCAACTGGCATGCAAAATATACATTTAAATAAATCTCTAATAGGTCTAACAATATCATAACCATAAATTAGCAATGTCCCAGCTTAAAAACTAACCATTGAAATTCTCCGTTTGAAAATGTTTAAAGGCAAGTTTTTAATGTCACTATGCAATTTTGACAGACATACAAAATGTGCCTCTGCTGTACAATTTGGTCTTTTGAGCGGGTATAACGAGTCTATCAGGAAACCTTGTTCTAAAGTTGCAAACGTCTTTGCATGTTTTAAATAGCCCTGGGTTAGTTTTAACGAATAAGCAAACTTCGTAAATATACATCGAAGGTACAGTTAATAAATTTAAATCCCTGTATAGCGGTCTGCATGAGGTCAAGACATCTACATTACTTAATGCTCTTATACACTGTTTCTGTGCTATCAAGGCCCGATTCGCATGACAAGAATTTCCCCATATCAGGATACCGTATCGAAGCAATGAACATATATACCCATGGTACGCTTGCATCGCAACATTTTTGGAACTAATTTTGGTAACTTTGTGGTGTGTGTACATTGGTGCCCATTATTATTATACCACTGCGATATTGGCAGTGTTCATTTAAATTATAGCGACATCTAGGGAATTAATACTGCAGCAGAAGAACACTATGACCCACCAGCGTCATCTCTCCTTAAACTCAGAACCTACTATGAAACGTACGCCCACAACCATTCGTGGTTCTGTGTCACACAAGTGTTTCGCTTTCTTTACCCAAAAGTTCCACACTGATCCACTAGATGGCATAAAACGCATATAAATAATACTGGACTTATTAAAAGGTACAAAGTATAATAAGTTTAAACCCAAATGTTGGTAACGAGATACATTAACAAGAACAACATAGTTAAGATCCATTTTTAGAACCACATTGTAATTAAGGTTTATTTATTTATTTTATTTATTTACTACACAATAAATCCACAGCACAAATTACAGTGTAGTATTTAGATTAGTTTTAAGTCAGGGTGCCTCTGAAAATCAGCGCTGCAGTTTCACTGCGGCACAATGCTGAGGGATCCAGTTCAACGTAATGTCCTCTTTTTACGTTGTATTTTTTCTATTGTTTTTATTCTATGTGCGTTGAATAAATATTTTCTATTCTACGCTATTCTATTATATTCTGATGAAATAAATTTCATAATAAAACAACATTGTAATAATAACATTTTATTACTTACATTAGGTAAAACCAATATTTTACAAATACATTAATTGTAATCAGTTCTGAAAAAAATTGTTTCACGTGGGCTCTGTGGGCAGGCGTTTTTTATCGTTGAAACATAGTTTTATTGTAAATTTAAATGTAATTATAAAATCTAAAACTACTCTCTAACTAGGTAGGTTAGTATGTAAGTCCCTTTTCCTCCATTTCGTCTCGTACTTTTTGAGGTTCTGGCCAGAAGAGCATGAGTAGAGTAGATCCTGGAAAAAATTAGGCAAGCCTATAAAAGACTAGAGTCTATACTACGTGTGTGTTAGTGTTATTCAATGTTCTTATTCAAAATCCGAGTTCAAACATACTAACTATACCCTCTGGGATTAGCCATGTCAGCGCGGTGACGAGCGGCGAAGGGCACCAAACACATGCACAGATATGTACGGAGTATACATTGGTTTCAACCGCCCACCACTCACCACCACCGTCACCAAGTAAGTGATACTAACTCATGCTCGAGACGTCTTAAAAAAAGTCCGCACTTGACATTTCTTCTCAAATGTAACTAGACGTGATAGAATAGGTATATGGTACCTACAAATAAAAGATTTTAAGTAAAAACATGAGCCCTACTCCTACCTAGCAATAGGTACGTGGTACGATGTTATATTCAGTACTTCGGTTAACTTACTTTCGGTAAAAAGTTTACAAGTATGTGTAAGAGAACAAAAACTAAATCACTTTGAATGTAATTATGATACCTTAAACTTATTAATCTGTGTCCTCTTAGAAGCTAGACTTACCAGCACTAAAAGTACCAAACAGTGTAAAGGCTAGTTCACAATGAGTGTGAAGAGTGGCTCCCAGCAGATAGGAGCCCACCGCAGCACCTCCTCGCCCCACCATGTACATCACACACATCGCCATCGCTCTGAAACAACAAGGAGTTCGTTAGCCGATGATTATCAAGGAACAAGGAAGATCGTACCGGGAGTCACATTATCTACCAGTGACGCGATTGGTTTAAAAACAAAACGAATAGAAACGCTAATTAGCGTAATGCATCTTAGCTCCGGCCTCTGGGTTCTTTGGGTTCTTTCTCAAAACTTATGTGTGTCTTCTTTATATTTTACTTTCTACACTTAATTAAAACAAGCGTAACCGCAGAGCGTTACGTAAACTCCGGGGTTTTCGGTGGGGGAATGTTTGACATTAGCCAAAGAGTAGGTATTGACATAAAAAACCGAATGTACTCTAGCAGGATTCTACTTAATGAATAATTATTGAAAAATATACATATACATGAATACTGAATACTTAATATTATATAAATGAAAAAGATCAGTCATTATCAACCCCTTAAGTCCCTACTGATTTATAAGTAAATAGTTCACTGATACCGGACTTACTGCAGGTAATTAATTAATGTTATTTTTATTATTATATCATAACGCTTTGTAGAAAGCTAAAGTACCTCCTACATGAGTCAAAATAAATTTTTATCATAGTGTGTATACAATTCGCAGAGAGGTAGTTGTTCATTAGGCATAATATGACTTTTGTCAGACTAACCTATCTGATTATCTGTACTCTTTCTCAAAACATTCCCGCACCGAAAACCCCGAGGTATGTATGTGTAAGGTTGCCAGTACTGCACTGAACTCTTTCATACCGTTACTTTATTTGAATATCTTGACGAGGAAGGAAGGTATATTTTTGTACAACGTGTACCTAGATCATTACATAAAGCGAAAGTCACTTTCTTTCTTGTTTTGAAAGGCTGGTGCACTGTACACAGCTTTAATTTTAATAATGGACATCAATATTAATTACCTTAGAGACGTAGGGAAGACATCGACAGCGATTGCAGCCAAGATTGAGGCAGCACAGCCAGCGCACAGCGCCAGAATAAGTAGGGCGGTCGCGGCGCCTCCTTGCGGCACAAAACCTGCGGCGACAGTTGCCAAGCCGCAAATAAACATTATGCTAGCTGAAAGAGAAAAAAGTAACGGTCATGCATAAAGATAAGGGTAAATAGTAAGCTTAGGATTCTCATAAATGTAGTCGTTTCGCTTAGCCTATCTTTAATTTCATACTCACTATATAAAACCTTCTTTCCTATTCTGGTGATGAAGACACCGATTGCTAGGTAGGTGATGGCAAACACAGCACCCATGGCCATGGATATAGGGAACACCCCTAGAGAGACCTTGGCGGTGCAGAATTGGTCCGACTCACCCGCTAATTCCTGAAGCTAAAAAAAGGTCTTGGTCAGTAAGGATGGAAGGAGGATATTGTTTTTATTGTTATTGTTCTTAAAGGCCTTCCCCAATGTTTTCCACAACGATCGGTCCTCTGCTGCTGTCATGGGGAAGGCCGTTGTCCAGCAGTGGACGTCTTGCGGCTGATAACGATGATGATGATGAATGATGATTCTTCTTAATATCGTTTCTGCGATAATTTTACTTTTTAACCGACTTCAAAAAAAAGGAGGTTCTCAGTTTGACCTCTATGTATGTATGTATGTTTAGTAGCCAAACGCGAGATAATCGCGGATATCTCGCGTTTGGCTGAACCGATTTTGATACGGTTTTCAGAAAAGTATTTGTTACACTTAGGAAAAGGTTTTTAGTATTTTAACCGACTTAAAAAAAGGAGGTTCTCAGGTTGACCCGTATGTATTTTAGGTATGACCACGCATAACTTTTTACAGAGTTGTCCGATTTTAAAAAATCTTTTTTGGTTTGATAGGGTATACTTTCGAGGTGGTCCCATTGTCACCAAATCTGAATCTGATGAGGGGATCCGTGAGGAATTGAGGGAATTCCTCAAATATTATAGACATACATACCTACAGCGATTTTAGTATTTTTTTTTAGTAACAAGTCTAGCATTTCAATTCAGAAAGTATCATTTGGTGAAGTGGAACTGATGATGAAGACCACAAATGGCTACCGGAACTCCACAACGGTACCTATTTAAAGGGTGGCGATAAGATATCTCGATTAAGATAGTTGAGCAATTGTAACGAAGAGCATTTAATTGTTTAAATATATTATGATACGTACCCGTTAAAAGACATTTTGGTACTTCTCTTTCTTAAATGACGTCAAAGTCACTAAGTATTAATGTATTAGTTAGAATTTAAGCTTTTAGTAGTCCGTTTAGAAACAAAAATGCTTGCTTTAAACCATTTTATACTTGAATAATGAGTAAAGTTAGGCAGTTAAGTGATATATAATTTATAAATAATAAATAATTAGTGACTTTAAGTGAATTCACCATCCAAGATAACAGTAATTATCATTCGTTAGATTTTTTACTTTACCAGTTTGTAGAAAGATGAAGTAATATGTATAAGTAAATTTTGTATTTTCTAGACATAAAAAATATGTACCGTTAGTCATTTTTGTTTATAGTTAGTTGCGATTTAAGCATTTTTACCTGACTGACATTTTTGGAACTAGCTACACAATTATTGCTTAAGCGACATCTATCTCTGTAACTAGAAGAACTAGGTCAGAACTTGTTTCATAAATAAATAGCTGGCATATTCTAACTTATACATTTTGATTTTCATGGAAATAGTCGTAAAACTTTTTGAGATATGATTTTTTTTCTCAAAAAAAAACTTTAAGCCTCATTTCTGTAAAGTTTCCAATATGGCGCTTAAGCGTTTTTACCTTTCCACTGTCGATATATAAAGTTCAATAATAATGGGATACATAATGGTTCATAATATAAAATGGTGTTTTATCTGAAATCGTAAACTTTTCGGGATTGTTATAACATAAACCTAACCTAACATAATGGGTTCTATACAATGACCTTTTAAAGAATCCTGAAAAGTTTATAGCTGCATAAATAAAACCATTATTATTGGTAGAAGTTTTAGATACTTACCTGCAACTCTTAGGTACTTGCAAAATTTTAGTGAGAAAGAATAGTTGATTGACCCAGATACGTGTCGAATTTTTGGAGTCGGTTGAAAAATAATCTTTTCATATTTTTTTTGCAGATTGCAATTAAAACATCATCAAAAATCTATTGAATCGATAGAATTCCTTCTGCTAACTATAAAAATAATTATTAACAGTTCACTAGGTATCTAAGTTATACCAGCCTGAATTACCAGTCTACCTGGAACCATTCAAAATAGGATCTAACATATTTGCTATAAATTCAAATGACAGAATTATATTCTAAATAGTCATATGTTTTTAAATCACTTGCTATAATTTTTGTTACAAAAGCCATGTTCTAAAACTTTTAGAAATTATAATTTTAATATGTTTAATATTCATAATACAATACAATTACAACCTTTATCATTATTTTTTATAATATTCACAATGTTTAATCGTTTAAACCTAAAACTCAAACAAATGCCAATTTTCACACTATAATGAATACGGTTAAAAGTGATAATATGAAACCTCACTCATATATTTATTATTTTCTTTATATATTTGTGTTTGACGAGGCTCTTTTGGCTTTCGGCTCCTATTTCGTGCTCTGAAGAACAAAATAATATTAAAAAACCTACCTACCTTACAAAAAAAAATGGTAAGGTTCATGCGAGCCTTGCCCTCCTATCTCCGTTTCAATGCGGAGATTGCCCTCCGCCTTCCACAACCACTCGCTATGTTGGTTCGATTATAGCAAGTAAATATTCGAGATTTGAAGGTAATATAGGTACTAAATAAATCTTATGGCTGATGATTAGTAGACGAAATGACTTTGGTAAGTATATAAAATTTATGCTAAGCGAAGATTTTAGAAATTAACTTTTATAACATTTGAATTTACAGCAAATTAATTAAGAGGAAATGTAATTGTAGTGTTTGATTTTATAGCAAATAAGGGGATACGTTCACAACAAAGTTCATTTTATACCCACTAGCCAACATTCTACTTGTATTTACTTCGAAAGATCGGAACTGAATTCCGTTTTTTTAATTTAATATAATAAATTTTAAAAAATACATACGTAGGTATGTATGGGAAGGAAAACTTTGCAAGGCGTACATGGAGCGGAAGCCAACATGCAGAGGCCCTTTAGTCAATATTAATTTAGTAAAGTGATGGACAATAATATGGTTTAAGACATTTATTTCTCATAAGATTACATAAATCACTTACTGAGAAAACAATATTTTTTACTTAAATATAATTAGAAGAGGGTAGCATGCAAAAGCGGTCGACGACTAAAGTACAAAAGGCGCTTGGCAACAGCAAGCGCTATGCAACAATAATAATGCTGAGCGTAGGGCCAGTTAAACCGAACTACGCGTGTGACCATTGGTTAATTACATATTCGTTATATGATGGGATTTATAATAAATTATGTGTGGATAATATTATCTAATGTAAGGTAAATTGGAAAAGCCTTAAAAGATGTGCATGATTTTGTAACAACCTATTATTATATTATATATTTTATTATTATGTTTATTTATTTATTATTTAATACGTATTGTTTTAGTGTTCTTTTGAAAATTATCATTGATTTGGCATCTTTGACATCTTTTGGTAGTTTGTTGTACAATTCAGCACCTTCGTATATTATATTCTTTTTTCCATATAGTGTTCTAGGTGGTCGAAGGAGTATGTTATTTGCCTGTCCCGTCAATCTTTTTTGTACTTCTGATCTTTTGATGAATGTTATATGACTATGTATATTTTTATTTATGATTTTTCTTATTAGTATGCACGTATTGTATATATATGTTTGAGATATATTTAGTATTTTTGTTTCCCTATATACCGTGTTTGTTGGTGTGAGACGTTTATAGTTAAATAATAGTTTTATTATTTTATTTTGCGAGGTTTGCAGGGGTTTCAAGTTAGATTTTGAGGCAGATCCCCATATTTCTATTAAATATTCTAGATTAGGCTTAATGAGTGAGTCATAGATGGTGCAACGTACCTTTTTTGGCAGACATCGAATGATACTTCGCAATGCACCCGTTAGCGACGTGATTTTGGAGCGTAGGGAGTCAATATGTGGTTTCCATGATAATGTATAATGTATAACTGGCATTTGTCCCTGAGTTCACACTATAGATGTATGCTCCCAGTTAGTGTAAGACTAAATTAGATGGACTGGTAAACTAGGCTATTGATAAACCTATGACGCCAATGCCAATAACTTTGGTTGAAATGACAGACAGTGACTCGCCAAGTCAATGGAATGGGTCTCCTAAAATAGCCTTAATACGTAGTACCACACAGCCACAGGCAATAGTTCCAGAGGGGTTGATAAGGTCGAAAAGGTTCATCTGGACTTTAAACGACGATAAGTTGTAAGAGCTATATATGCTCGAAGGGCGGAGGTTGCATAAGTGGTGAGTGCCACTTATGCAACATCCGCCCTTCGAGCATATATAGCTCTTGCTAGTCCACTCTGACCGGCTAATAAAAGATAGCCAGAGGTGAGAGTCTATTCCTCGTCATCGTACCCTCCAACCGGCTGGTGAAGACACGGGGGAGCTCGCTACTAGCTGCTGCTGTGGCCACATACGTATTATTATTATCACACAAGATGCTTGACATCGCAAAGATCACAAGATATGCACTTACTTATTATATACATCATCACTGTCGCGCTCGTCGTCACCATGGACTGAGTGTCCCGATTCAACAGGTTTTATGCGATAAACGGGAGCTTACACTCGAGCGAAGTTTGTATTTTCTTAAATGTTTTTCGAGTTTTTTCTTACTAGTAATGAAAACCCATATTTTTATAAGAAACTGAATCCGAAATATGACTTAAGCAGTGTAACAGTCTAAAATGAAATATGTCTACTTTCACTAAATCAAAGTAAATAGTATTTTTTTTTATTTTATTTTCTACTAACATCCTAATTCTACAGATTGAGATGACCTAGATTGTGCTTAAACACATTTTTCTTTAAAAACGTGGAATAGCATTTTTGCTTAAGCGCCAAATAGTAAATTATTGCATGAAGATAAAAATGCTAATACGAAAAAAAAAATGTATCACAATAATTTGAAATTGCTAACAGTAATAACTCGACTAAAGATAAGAATAAAAAAAATCTAATACGATTGCATACCAAAATTTTCCCTAAGGTTAAATGACTTACATGCTTCAACACGAAAAACATCAAAATAAACGTCGCTTTAGTTGTCACGTTCTCAAAAAAACGTGAAAAATTTGCCTGCTTAAGCGCCAAAAATGTGCTCCGATCGACGTGGGTCCTAGACAGATCGACGCAGAAAAAAAAAGTAATTAAACTGTATATATAACTCATTTTCGGCCAAAGTGGCGCTTAAGCATTTTTACCTTTCCACTGTCGATATGTAATAAATATGACTTTGCCGCGGCGTTGCTTGGGGTGAGCTTAAAATGTCTTAAAATTTCATATCAACTAAGAAGTGGAACTACAAAACAGCTTAAGTATTATGATCACTAAAAGGTATAAAATAAAATAAATGTTTTAAAAAACAAAAAACTTTTAAAATGGTAGGTACCTATAGGTCAGTCCAATTGAAGTCGGCGACTCACAATATTTTACCAAAAGCCGACTTCAATAGGACTGACCTATAGGTACTGTACTGACCTCATCTCGAGTCAAACCTTCAAACAAGAATTAAATTGTCTTTGTATTTGACTGGTTAGAAAACGGGCTAGGCAGTGTGGGGTTGCTAGGGGGATTGTTGACTTGGTGACCGACGGGCTTGCGAAAAATGTTTTTCTTAGGGCCACTTGCACAGAAAATTTAACCCTGGGTTAAGACACTAACTCGAGTTAAAATGACAGTTTTCGTATGAATCTGACGTTTACTAACTCGGGTTAGTGTCGTAACCCAGTGTTAAATTTTCTGTGCAAGTGGCCCTTAAGATTTTTATTTGCTTTTTCTTAATAGTAATAGTGTTGGATCTACGGACATACTTCCTTAAAATAATAAAGTGTTGTGTGTATATTAGTGAAAACTAAAATAAGAGGTGATCTATTAGGAATATTGAAAGGAGACGTTAGAAGGCTCTCGTAAGTTTTTCATGTAGACAAAGTCTGCTTAAAAGGTAAATATTGTAGTCCTACCGCCGATGGAAACAATTAACTATAAGAAATCATGTTCATGAGTAATTTGGTTATTGGCTTGAGGGCAAGAAAATTGAACTAGTGATTTCTCATAGGTATTTTAATTATTCATTCATGTCTTATCATTTAGAATAGGGAAGCTCGAGGATGAGTGTTCTGGTTGAGGAGCTGAAAGACGAATGAAAGGGTGATAGTCATTGTTTAGATGGGGTTCCGGATGGTGATAAATTTATAGTTGAATGTTTGTTGTGTTTCAGGGTACAATAACAGAGTAGGGAAAACTTTCGTAGTTCAGAGAAATTTTAGTTGTAAACTTAACCTTTCTTTATTTTAATGCATTTCACGCGGGTACATGATCCTGTGAGCTCAGTCATCTGCCCCGAGGGCTTCCAATCTGATTGGAGTAGTTGTCGTGAGAGTTCGGGTTGCGGCTGCGCGCCCTTGACATCTCGTCGGGATCCGAAGCTAAGTGTTGTCTTTTAGTGGTTATTCGATAGGTGCATCGTTGCACCCAAAGTAGTAGTGCAGTTGGTCACGAATGACATTTGATGTCATCACATTCAAAATATTTTGAATTATTGAAGTTGTCATTGCAATTTTGACAACAAGTTAATAAGATCATTCGTAGCAAAGCTGTCCTTGTTAGAACATGTTTATTTTATTAATATTTCAAGACTGATCTAATTCGTTTGGATTTTTGTGCACAATTTTAGGACTCCATGTCTAATCTTCAGTTTATTTGGTGAACCTTTTCTAAATTTTCCCATGTTGTTTGGTTAAGATTATTTTATTTCTTTCGGCTCTTATATTGGGGATTACAGTTTATACTTGTGTCCTAGCAATCTAAATTACAATTTATTTCAATCTTTTCTTTTTAAGCAACGGATATTTTCCAACCTATTCTATTCGAGTCGAAGAGGGTTTAGTGTCTTGGTGAAAGTTATCAGCGGGTCACAGACGTCGATGACATCTTACCGTCATTAAACATCTTGGACTAAGATAGCAAGCAGAGACACTACACAGTGTATGACCAGTATCCATACAGACTTCACAGACTGCTTCAGTGTGTTGAAGGTTCAAGGATAATAGCTTCTAAATTTATCTTGGGGAACCGGGGGTCAGATTTGAGTTGCGTCAAGAGTCGATCTCACCTCTGGTCGAAAGACGTTAGTTAGTTGAGGTGACTTGCTGGCTTGGTTTTTATGATCTCATGTCGGCAAGGATGCCTGCGAGTTTAGCTCGGCAACTGCTTTCTACTCCCGGCTTTCATGTCGGTTCGTGGGGATTCGACTAAGCGAAGCGAAAGCTGAGCGTGTGGTATCGAGTGCCTTGACGGATTCAAAGGGGAGGAGACCTCCCATATTCTGGGTTTGCTTTGATACCTGTCACACTGGATTGCAGAAAACACACACATTCCGTCGTCCTAAATATCCGAGGATACAAGAGGGGTAGTTTAGGTCAATAGTCTCTCCATCTAAATTATTAGGAGATAAAATAAATCCTGCCTCTTGGAGTGACTATAATTTGTTGGGACCTCTACTCTTTTGGTTACGAGAACCTACCTAGACTGACTTGGCGACGTAATGGAAACGCTCCCCAGATAAGCTTGAGGCAGGCTGGCAGAGTGTGACCAGTCCGGAGTCGAGCACATGAGTAAGAGCGGGGAGGGGCTCTGCTTTTACCAGAATTCATATTCTTGTCTAATCGATTATCCATTAACTGAAGTTCCCTAATCTCTTCTTTATTTCAACTAGTGCAACTATTTGAATTCCCTTATTCTTGAATATCTCTTTAATCAGAAGAATCTGTTATCCCTCATTCTCACCTTAGGAACCTGGAATTACTAAAACATTAAAAATTAATCACAACGTAGAGTCCATCTTTTTTTCGATTGACAATTTCTTTTGTCTTCCGGCCTGTCAAACAAATTAAAATTTAAAATATTTTTATATTTTATAAGGCCTACCCCTTGGGGACGGTACAGTACCTACCATTTTAAAAGAAGTTATTTTTTGCGTTTTTGTAGGCATTTTTTTTTTTACATTTATTTTATAATCTATACTATTTAACTAATTCACCAATGATTTCACATCAATCAACAATATTATGTTTACCTATAATATAATGTAAATGCTTGGTGTTGCATACCTGCATCATGGAGTAAAGCGATTATCAAGACATGTAGAAGGAGGCAGTACGGGTACCTACTTACAGTTTCATTTATAGTCCTCTGGCTAATGATCTCACAGATCGAGATGCTTCGTTCACTCGTATTCTGGAGGACGTTGTTGATGACCTCTGGGACCCACATGTAAAGACCACTAGCACTGCAAGTAAACCAAAATTAAGGATAAAAAATTCTGCCGTAATTTTAGTGTTCTTATTTTTTTCTCTTAGCATTACTTACAGCATGAATACAGCGAACATTGATATGTGAGAAATGAATACGCATCTCAGCAACGGCGGGCGAAATATATGCGAGAAGTTCTTCAGGGCTCCCACAAAGCCTCCAGACTTAAACGCCTCTGCGTCACCAATAGTAGTCACCTTCTCTACCTGGAATGATAACACCATTATCGACCTCTTCATCATCACCTATTTCATGGTACTATCAGCACTTAATTTTGTTTCATCTATGTCTTTCTCTCGGTTCTCACTAACCACACTGAAGCGCGATAAAACGGGTCTTGGCATTGGACACTTTTAAACAGTTTTAACCCATTTTAATTTCTTCTAAATGTACAATCTAATACTTTTATGAAAATGCATGTGAAGTCTAAAAATGGGTGCCAATTACAATTCCTTACCGGGTAGTTATTAACAGATGACCAATGATTCCAGGAATACATCTTGGCCAGCACTGGTAACGCTGCCTCAGGGCCCTTGGAAGCCAGCAGAAACCTTGGACTCTCTGGCAGAATGTAGAGGATAGCAGCAGCTGCCAAGCCTGGAGCACACCATGACCAGACGAAAGCTCGCCATGATGTGATGGTGATACCAAGGATTGTAAAAGACCATTGGCCTGGGATGATCAGCCAGGCTAGACCTGAGGGTAATTAATAAGTATATATTATATTATAGTTTGTATTACAGTTATTATATTTTTATCGAGATATGACATGCATAGAATGTAATTAGTAAATATAATCTCTGTTTGTTCTGAATGTAAAAGTGAATATTATGTTCGTCCGGCTGTTTGCTACGCCTTCGCGGATAGAAGGCCTTAAAAGAAGATACAGATGTAGTGAAATATCCTTTCACATCGTATTCGGAAATGTTCGTGTTTGTCATGCTACTTCAGTCTGACTCAGTACCCATAAAGACAACGTGGGGGAACGTCGCATCGCGAGAGTAATAATCGGTATAGAGTGGTTAATACCAGAGTATTTTTTTGTTAATTAAGATTAAGTTTGTTTTCAGTTCTTTTTAATAGTCATGCCGAAAACATTAAGACCTGGGAAACGTTAAGATCGACAAGCCTGTGAAATTATTTTCAACCCTTATTATACTTCTTCTTGTTTACCTACACCTAATTTCTATATATTTGATCGTGGTGGTCTTAACATCTCGGTGTGATATACTTCAAACTCGTCGTTTGACATTTGGCACTGATAAATAAAGTACTCTATTTATTTAATTCAAACATGTCACTTAATAATTCGATAAATTCATAGACACGTCGGCATCATTCGGAAGTAGACGGTATAATACTTTATCCAAAAAAAAAAAAACGATCAAGAAATGATAAACAAATTCTAAGCGTTCGAAGATGAGAACAAAAAGTTCTTGATTTTTCAATATTTTCTTACGAGATATATTACTGTGTAGAATCATTTTAGCGGTGATCCCTGTGTCCTCAGGAAAATATCTATTTTATTATGAAGGTTGAAATTACATACCGTTACCCTGAAACGATACCGACAGCTATAGATACAAATAAAAGCGCATAAAGGTACTTTAATGACCTTTAACGGGATCTGATCAGTTGGTTATGATGAATTTTTGTGGTACTTTGGAGCTGTCATAGTGCCTTATTTATTGACTTTCAATGTAGACAAGTAGGTACATCAATATACTTTACTTCAAACCTGACTTACTAAAATAAACTTAACTATTTTTTCCTAAAAAAAAAACTAAAGAAGTAGTTGTAAGCACTCATACAAATTATGAACATGAAATTGAAAAACCGGCAATGTCTGAGGTAGGAATTATGAAATTATATTGTTACCCAAAGGTTATCCGGAAAAGATTGTTTTTTAGCGAGAAGACCAAGCTTACCTTTAGTTTTAATGTTCTTTTGATTTTTATGTTCTGTATTGTAATTTATCGATATAATATTAAGTATAGTTATCGGAAGGCATTCAATGAGAAGTCACTGAAGTTATTGAATAGTGCCGCGGAAATCCCGGTTTCTGATAATGAATATTTAATCCCCCTATTTAATATTTACTCGGGGTACATTTTATTGTTTACCCCTTCTTGTTTATTACCAGCATCAAGCTGATTATTTGCTTTAACTTCCGTATTAACAAGGTTCACAAACACAATCAGCATTGAAAGGGGAAGTTTATCTAATATGTAATTAGCAGCAATCATCTCGCAAACAATGTCAAGAGAAAAACTAACAAACATGTTGTTTGGTGCTGTGAATGATTTTGTAATGGGTTTCCCACTATTTTCTTCAGTTTTCCAACAATATCTAGCTGTTTATATTGAACTTTATTTTAGAACAAAAAACAATGTAAGTACTAATGTGATCACCTTATATTTACAGTTTTTGCCTCTTAAAATTGGTCTAACGATAGCTTAGATCGATTAAAATCATGATATAGCGTAGTAAAAATAATCGGCAAATACTTGTAATTATAGTTTATACAGATTTCCTTCTAGTAGATCTCTTAATTACTTGCAAGATAATTGATAACATTATCTTGCATAATATTTTGATCTTGAAAACCAAGAACGTTGTTAAAAATCCAGAAAAAACTAGTATGAGAAGCAGTAACGTTTTAATATGAAAGTGAGTGAGCGATGCACGGTCGAATAAAGGGCGCTGCATACGTAACGTGATCAGGACGTGGACGGGACGGGGACGGGACGTGGTTGCATACATTTTTGGTTTTCCCGTCCCGTACGTGCAATCGTTACGTATGCACATTCTGATACATTTTCTATGAAACGATATTGTCTTCCCGTCCCGTCCCCGTCCCGTCCGTGAAAAATCACGGTACGTATGCAGCGCGCTTTAGTCTAAAACTCGTCTATGGGTCACAGATCCCTCTTACCAACAGGCAAGTCACACAGAATGCACTTTTATTTTGTACCTTAACTGTTTATTTTTACGTTAGAATATGGAATACACATATTTGACACTAACTCGTGTTTAAC
Organism: Acleris literana; assembly: GCA_946894065.1. Classification (NCBI taxonomy): domain Eukaryota; kingdom Metazoa; phylum Arthropoda; class Insecta; order Lepidoptera; family Tortricidae; genus Acleris; species Acleris literana. The sequence continues at coordinate 9,292,070 of OX335669.1, read as the reverse complement.
GTAAAGTCCGTTCCAATGGACTTGTCTTATCATGTAAACAAATATGGCGTCATCAGTCACCATAGACAATGAGTAGTAATGAGAAATGCTATTAAGAGAATGTAAATCGATATCGATATTATCGCAATTATGATAATAAAAGATACTTTACTATGAAGAAAAACAACCCCAAATGTACATTTTTTTACTATTTAGTTTTTTCTTCGTTTGAATAAACCAGGACTTAAAATCCCTGACTCTATTCCCGCCATAATATCGATACTAAACGTGTCATCTTCACTATGATTCATAGACAAACTAGACTTCAAAAATGTCAAAGTGTTCGATCTTGTTCGTCTGTGATTTCGATTTTGATGTTAAATCTTGTTTAAAATGGAGTATTTTGATAAGTTTTAGCTATTTTTCATATTGTGCGAGTTCATTTTATAAGACACTATCATCATACAGGTGTTTTCGTGCGTGATAAAGACGCAATTTCGTGATTTTGTTACCGAGTCGTTTTAAGTCCATTGGAACAGACTGTATGTTCATGTTCCAGCAAGCTAAGCCACCATAGGCCCTACATTCAAATCGAAGTTCAAAGTAACGTTCGCTACATCCCTTTTTCTCGATTTAGTCTCGAATGACGAGTGACAGGGATGGAGCTAACGTAACTTCGAACTTTGATTATCATATTAGGGCCTCTGTGTGCTCATTTGCCTTCCCCTTGCCATAAAAAAAACCTTCCAGCGGGCCTAGTATGCGTGTATATAGCGTGTCAAATTTGGATAAAGCATCCGTCACTCTCGTACTTATTTACGAGTCAGAAGGTGACGGATGCCTTATCCAAACTTTGTCACGCAATAAACGCAGCCATATCCATCTTATCATTTGTAAGTGGTGTTTCAGTGCTAACTACACGTACCGGGTAAAATGATGAACGAGAAGGAGATGAAGGCAGAGCCCCACGCAATGGCAGCGGCGCGGCGGGTGTTCGCGTGCATTTCGCCGAGGTACGCGTACACTGTCGCGCTTGACGCTGATACACTAAAACATACACATAGGAGTACAGAGATGAACATGTTGTTTTTTTTTTTGTTAGAGCATTCCCTTTTACAAAATTATAATAATACGACTATAACAGTAATTGTGAATTAAATGAAAATTGCCATAACGGCTCATAAAGTCGATCATCTCGTTTGTATGTAATGTTATGGAAATTATTTAAATGCATCGAGAAGGTCTATTAAAAATGGCCATTGTAAAAATATTGGAAGCTTTGTTTTTGTTACTGGGTGCAACCATGTCGCATTTGACGTGACATCGTATTATTTTGAAATTCGCCGTTACTGTCAAGTAAATAAGAGCTATCTCAACGTTGACAATACGATAACACGTCAATGGCAATATGGATTTATCTACTAGAATAGAGGCTCTGATTATTTACATACTCTTATTGAACGTTTCATAAATATCATTATGATCTGTAGGCCGTATTATAACGGAACAGAGTTATAAAATTGCTATAGAGATATTTATGATAAGTACTTATTTGAAGTTATAGTGTTCGTAAAAAATAACATTTCCCAGTTTTCACGCGTGGACATTCCGGGCAAACAGCTTCCAACTACTGGACGCCTAAGAACAGTTCCCCGTCGCATGGCACTTGCGGAAAAGAACCCCCGCGTCATTGGCCCGTCCTACTTCGAGCACCTACCCGCAGATTCGAGATCTGAACCATCTGACGAAGCATTAAGGCGTCGACTGAGAAACCCTTTGTTGGATAACCCTCTGTACTCAGTAGATGAGTAAGTACATGGAATTAATCCTGTAGCTGTATATACTGTTGCCATAATTTAGTTAGGTATCCTTATTTTTCTTATAACTATTGTACCTTTTGTTTGACTATGACTATTGTATATTTTGACCGTATTATTTTATTTTATTTCATTTTATAATTACTTTTAAATTGTTTTGACGATCTCTATTTATAATTTTATTATCTTATTACTTTTTTGACAATCATGATGATACTTTTAATTTTGACATGTAATGCAAACTTATATTGTAATCTTTTTCATGAAATAAATAAACTAAACTAAATTAAGAAATTTAATTTCATCAAGACCATCTTGATAGTTGTAAATCCACCATCGAGCGTTTTTCGAGAGCCTTTTTGCCAAGCACCTTATCTATGTGGAACATATGTGGACTCAGCTCTCGGCGTCTATATTTCCGAACCTAGGTACACGATTTAGGGGACTTCAAAAAACGAGCCTACTCTTTTCTGAAAGGCCGGCAGCGCACTTGCGATTCTTCTGGCGTTGCGGGTGTCTAGGAATCGCGATGACCACTTACCATCAGGTGACTCGCTAGCTCGTATGCCTCCGTTTAAAAAAAAAAAACTTACAAGCAGCCCGTGAGCATCCTCAGCACTAACAGTATCCACACGTTGCTAGCGAAGGCCGACGCCACGGAGAACACCGCCGAAGCCAACATGGCGGGCAGCATGACCGCGCGCCGACCAACGCGGTCGCCCAAGTAACCCCAGAGAAATGAGGTCGATACTATGCCTGAAATAAAAAAGGTGGATATTTCTACGTGGACAGCAACGTTTGACTTATATCACAGCTATTACCATATACTTAATAATAAGTATAAGACTGCCGCTCATTCCCGATGTACCAGAATTTTTAAATACGTGGCAACGTGGCCCTAGCCAAGATGCATTCGGCGTTCGTTATCGAAAATGTATAGGATTGACGTAAGCTGTCACACGGTCACTTCGAGCGCCAACGTCAATTCCATACATTTTGACAGTTTTCGAAAATCGTTTACGTTAGCGTTAAGGAACTTGTTTAGCCTTACTGATTCTTGATACCTTAGAATAGAAATAAAAAAAGGGTTTGTACCTAACAATTCGAATTTAGTAAAGAGAGTAATCTGGTATTTTTCAATTCTGATATTTTGGGAATGAGCGAAGACTGCTTAAGTAAATACTTACGAATAGAGCATCTTATCTTGAATTTCCATCAGTGGGAATATCATACGAGTATGTGCTCGTTTTAAGGGCGTTGTTCTTGTATTTGTTTCTTGGACCCAAATACATTACATTACCTACCCTACTGCCAACTCACCAATAAAAGCCGCGGCATTGATGAGCCCCTTGTGCACGTTGGTGAGCTCCAGCTCGCACTGGGCCGAGGTGATGACGTAGCTCATCCCTACTGACTCCATGGAGACGTTCAGCATGATCAGGCCGCTTGTGAACAGGACGAGGTGGTTGAAGCGGCCGTGCCCTGGAATAATCACGTATAATATTACAGTGTTTTCTTCCTACGAAGAAATGGAGCATACACTGATAAAGCTTCATCATTGTCCCACCTTTTGGGAACAGCAGAGACATCTTTTATTTGTGTGACTGTGTGTGTATAACCCAAATGTGCGTAATTTTATTTATCGGAAAACGTATGTGGCCACGATTTCCGTTAAGTTGACTAAACGAAGGTTCAAGGGTATTCAAGTACCTATGTCATAAATATTTATCCGAAAAAAACATTTTTGATATCAAGTCAATACTTTAAGGCTGCGGCTCCACTAAGGCGGAGATGACCGGAGTGGAGCGGAGCTGTGCCATATTAACTAATAGAATCTAAACTAACGTGCGCAAAACGCTCTCGACGTGACCGCATGCGCCTTCTATTGGTTAATATTGGCTCAGCTTCGCTCCGCCTCAGTGGAGCCGCAGCCTAATAGTACTTAATGAGGGCGCCACTATACTTCCGGAGTACAATCGGCGATTAAGAAATGCTGGCTAGTATAAATATAATCTCATCAACGTGTAGCGTCAATGTGTTGTATGATGCTGATGTAACTTCTTTACATTAATATTAATTTTAGTATGCACGTATTATTCATTATAAAATTCACACACTATCAGCAATATCACGTAGGTAACTTGACACCCTTTCACACCAAGTCATGCTAATTCATACCTATTGGTTCAAGGCCCTCACGGTTATGAGCTATGACTAATCATCTAGGTGCTAGTGATATCACCGTTCTCTGTAATTTAATATTTAAATGGATACTATTTAAAGGCACGATAGGGTACTTTCGGTTGCTAGAAGGCATGTATTCAGGGAGTAAGGTGATTATTAATGGGCCCCATTACATTGTTGGGCGATCTTGAGAAAAGCGAACACAGTCATACATGGATGTATGTATGTAAACACTCACTATACAAGAAAAACAAAAACAATACAATATTCGAATGAGAACGATGAAAAGTCGGCAAAAGAGGTAATTTCTGTATTGTCGCAACTTTCTTGAAAATGAAAAGGATGTCACTAAAGACGACCCTTTAAATAGACAGAATCATACAACCTTATTGTTTTATGAAGTGAAAACCAAAGTCAAGCTTAGGGTGGTACTTTGTAGACAACTTTCTTTGCTAACTGTACTATTAATCGTCGTCCCTCTGGTTTGACTAAAAATCAAGTTTCATAAGGATGATACCTAGCATACCTACTTCGAACGTCTTCTTTACAAAGTAATTACCTTTAAAAAAATTGCATCCCCCTGTCCGTCTGTCTCTCCAGATCTTTCAAACTAAGGTCTGTTCATTCTTACTTGTCTTATATAGTAAACAACTTTCTAACCTCAAAATGAACCTTTTTTGGCTAAAACAGCTCTTTTATCGTAAATAAAGTAAACTGAATAAACATTATTGACATTATGTATTGTCTGTGGTTGCTTTATTTTGTTTAAAATAGCTGTTTTAGCCAAAAATGGTTCATTTTGAGGTTAGAAAGTTGTTTACTATATAAGACAAGTAAAGTCGGGGTCAATAGAAAAGATAAAAGATGTAAACAAAACCAAACAGACCTATTTACCATTATTACACCATAATAACGTACTTTTGGACATCGCGTGAGGTATATTTAATGAATTTGATGATTTTACACCCTTGATTGTTACTTTTACATTCTGTTTAAGATTAAATAACTACTAACTATACGTTTCTTTAGATCATAACTCGTTTGCAGAAATATTGAGGTTATGTGTCCAAGAGTACTGATTTTGTTTACATATTTTATCATTTCTATTGACCCCGACTAAGCCCCGACTTTAATCGCATCGGATTTTAATGCATCAATAAGTAGATCGAGTGATTTAAGAGACAAGTTTTTATGTATAACATATTCTGGTTTATCTACGGGTGTTACAGAAATACTTACATAAACCGGAGCGAACCGAGGGCGGGTAGCTAGTCTCTTATAAACCTAGAATAGACTTTGCGTGTGAACCACGTTGATTAAACAGCGGATATCGCTTGGCAAATCTGCCACTTGTCTAGGCCATTAGTGCATAATTATATCTAATTATATGCATTTTGTGAGATTCTTCGCGTGCAATCATTATAAAAACGTTCTTTGATAACCAGGGATCGGATATTCGGATAGATATTTACCTAAAGTTGCCAAAATCCCGGAAAAAGTTAAGCAAATATGGCGTCGGCTTCTTAAAAATATTATTTTAATAATATAAGTTACGGGATTCGTGTGTTGTATAGAACGTTTAATTTATTACTTTACACTTAGGATTAAACTTTACGTCAATTAGCTCTTCGTTAGTTTAATGAGTTACAAGTAAGTTAAATAACATTAGTATATTTATATATGGAAAATAACTTCAAATTGTTAATGGAAATACTCAAATATGAATTTATGTTGGCGTAATTTGTTTATTAATAAGTAAATCCCGGAAATTGTATTAATAAACTAAACTTGAGTCTGCTTCCATACAACTGAACAACAACGCCGCCGCCAAAGTTTAGGTAAATATCTATCCGAATATCCGATCCCCGTTGATAACCCTCCAAGGTTTAAAGAAATTTAACTTTTCTAAGTATTAACAAATAATTTAACATAATTATTAGTTATCTTGCTATATTCGTCTACTTTAGTCAAAAGTAAAATATTGTAAATTTATTGCAAGTAGGCACGGTACCCCAAAAAAAATGTTAAGCACTTTAGTGCGCTGTCATAATAAACTTCAAATTGAAAAACAAATGACAAGTATGACAATTACAATGTCAGTCACAATGACAAGGTTCTAAGTATGCTTAACATTTTTATTGGGTGACTACCTACTTTTTGATTCCAGGGGGCCTAATATGGCTGCGTTTGTCGCGTGACAAAGTGTGGGTAAGGCATCCGTCACCTTCTGACTCGTAAATAAGTACGAGAGTGACGGATGCTTTATCCACATTTGACACGCGATATAGACGCAGTTATACTAGGCCCGTTGGTGAGTTGCTGGTTCACCTAATTTATGTTCATCGTTTCCATCTTTCCTGTTCGTGAGATATCAATATCATCGTTGGCTTATCAAGAAGTTTCCTTTGACTAACAATAGTACATTACTACAGAGGCCGGGACAAAAGGGGTTGCCGGCCGAAGACATATAGATGGCCGAGCAAAGCGAGGCCAGATAGGTCTGAGGCGGACAAAAAATCTAAGTTTTTTTTTTTTAACACGCATGGTGGCAGAATGTCATGATGCCTGTGCCACAAATTTATGTAGAATAGAAATTAAAAAAGAGCACTTTGCCGGCCTATGCCTGCACGATTTGTAAGAAATTCCATAAACGACCTTTATTCCTAGCCGCACCAGAAACGTCATACTTCGCAGCCTATTGTAAGGAACATAACATCAATATTTCATTGCATGTTTGAGAAAAGTTAATTACTAATACTGTTATTGTCGCGCTATAATAATGTTAGACTATTTTCTATTTGGGTGGGGTTTTAACTGGTAATTTTAAATATAATTATAAGTCTTTCCACACCATGAATACACCTATAGTTAAAATAAAAGCGCATTTTAGATAATGTACAGTTTAATCAAAGTTCGAAATAGTTCATGTGAAAACAAACACAGCATTTTTTGCAAGCGCAGTGAACTACACATTCGTTCCTAAAGGTTATATTGACTCTTCGAAATTATGTCTCGACGTCTAAAGCTGTTAGAGTAAGAGGCACGAAACTGTCAAAAATGTGGGACATTTGGTTTAGGGTAAACTTATTGAACATCTTAAGTGCTTCATGCCTCGTCAAAGTTTGGTCTGGTTGAAGCAAACTTGTCTAGGCGCTGATAGGAACGAACTAACCGCTGCATAAACAAAGTCTTGCCAACTTGAATTTTTCTCAAAACTTCAATGCTACAAGGGGCATGGCTATAAATCAATTAAGATTAATTTGTATAAGGTAACCTAGGGGTTATTACACCTTCCACAGCCGAATGCGTTTATTCGCGGTCGCGTGGCACCTCCCAGAAGAACGCGGATGGTTTATCTCTGGGTTTTTAGTGGGTATTCCGGCCGCTCTCGGTTGGTGAGCCCACATAACCATCCCGGGTCCCGCTGGACCTGGGTGGTATGCGCAAATGCTTTTCCCCAGCGTAAAAAAAGGATTATACCTACGGGGTTGTAGTTCGTATAGTATGTATATCTCCAGGGTTAGTATGTATACCTTATTCGCAAGTTTTAATCAAGGAAGTTCTATTAGCAGTATGTTTTCAGAAAACGTTTCATTATAATTTTTCCATTTAAAACCAACCCGACTGCGTGTTTTGAAATTATTATCGATGTATGTATGTTCAAAACGTATTTTTATATAATTTAAAATTTCTACTTTGGTATCCCTTTTAAACGAGTAAAATTGTTTGTTCTTATATTTAGTCTAAAATCTTTTCGATAATCATTCTTTTAGGATGAAAAAACAGTAATTAATAAACATCTATTGTGTAGTTCAGTTAGGTTTTGTTAGTTTTCTATAATAATGAAAAAAAAAGTTTCAATAGCAAAACCCGTTTTTGACCGAACAATAAATTAGGACAAACAATGATAATGCCTATGCGTATCATACTCCCGATTCTAAAAAGGCCTGTTTCACAACCAACGAGTAAATTTATTTGCCATTTAACGTTGGCTCTCTCCTTGTCTATATTCAAGTGTAAGTAAGAGAAAGGGCTAAATTTATCTGTCAAATATGATTTACTTGTCGATTGTCAAACAGGCGGTAAGACAAATCTAACCACATGTCGTTTGTCAAAATCAGGGCATCCGTCCCGGGTAAAAATGAAATGAAATATGATTCAAGAAAACTTGATTCACCCGTTGGAATAGCTATATAGTTCATTCAATAAGTCTGAAGATGAAATGAAAAGAAGCAGTAATGAATTCTTTTGTACCTTCCAAGATAATGAATATTTTTAAAATGAGAAAATGCAAGCAGGACGGAAATTTGCGCAATAAGTAATATTAATGTACGAAATAAGCTGAGTAATTTAAAATTACAAAGATAAAATTCATCGATATTTCTTCGTTGGTTTGAGAAAATTAAATACATTGTTAGATTTAAAAAATAAACAGAAGATTAGAAGTAATAATGAAAAGATATGTTAAACCTAATAATATTTTACAGCAGTTTATAAGAGTTGATCGAGCTATACTCATACTTTTATAAAAGTTGCGACGAAAAATACCACGTTTAAAATGGCAGATGTTGAGAAATTGTTAAATGAAGCGATCGATCGTGTTACAATCGACGACTGGGTCAAATGTGTTCGCCACGCTGAAAATCTCCAGAACGAAGACCTAGCTAAAGCGCTTGTTATTGACACCAACCGTCTTGTTATTAACCTACAAGACGATAGTGACACTGAACACGAAGAAGAATAGTATTACTAGTAATAGTAATATTTAGTAATATTAGTACTAGTATTTTCCTTGTTTAGTTATTTATTTTGTTATACCTCCTTATTATTTTATTGTAATACTTTATGTCAATAGTTCAATATACCTATTTATATTTCGATAGTAACTATACAATACTGTTATTTAAAACACCACGTAATTTATATTCTTTTCTCAAAAATGTCTGGAAATGTTGACGTTACTATCTACATATTGAGACGCGAAGAACATAGTTTACTGACAGATCGCAAATTAAAAAAAAAACATTGCGTGTTCGCTACACAAGCCCGCAATGTTGCATACAAATTCCATTACTATCTAGCTTGTAACTTTTTAAAAAGTGAAAAAGCCCATAATAAAAAGTCTTATACATCCAAATTTTATTCGAAACATAACTTTTTTATCTGTGTCTGGAATAGCTCATGTTTTTTTTAAAAACAAAGCTTGCGATTCTCCTTGTCATAAACAAAAAGGAGGTAAAGAGTGATACTTTTTTCACATGAATTTTGTTTGTATGCAATAAAAAAAATGAGTTCAAGCGATGAAGAAAATCTTCCTCAACTCCAACACAAAAAAGAACTTGCGATTTTTGAGAAAAGCACTATATTTGCCTCGGCAGGAACAGCAATTGCGGGCTTCGTATTTTTAAACGGACTCGCAAGCTCGTCCGTTTAAAACAATACTCGGCCCGCAATTGCCTACTTCCATGCCTAGGCAATAATGTACTATTGTTTCATTACTTTATCGACATTCCTTTTTATGCGTAACGCTACTGCCCTATTGCTGCTCGGCCCGCTCCATAAGCCTTGCAGGTGTGAAAGAGATAGCATAATTCCGATGATTTATGACCTGACCGGCCAGATAGTTTTGCGGATAGTATCACTTTCACTACCTAGAACTTCTCAGTTACCGACAGGTCATAGTACGGTCTCAGATCAGCTGATTTTATCTTAGGGCTGAGTTCACCAGCAATTAAATGGACGATTAGCGGTTTAACGGGTGTCAAATGTATTGATTAACAGCTGATTAAGACTTAACCGTCTGTTCATTTGGTTGGTGAACTCGGCCCTAAGCCTTTTTTACTGATATTCAAAACAGGTACGATTTAGTATGAAACTGAAGCATTAAATAAAATCATAAATTTAAATGTAGATGATGATTGTGAAATTAATTTTGAACAAAATATAGTTTAAATTATAACATTTCCTACGCGTATAAACATAAGTTATTTCGGCGATTTAATTTCTGTATCGTCTGTATCAACGCAATTTCTAATAAAAAAGTTAAACTAGGTATCTATTTGATACACTTTAAAATACACTGTAAACGCTGTTTGAAAGAGTTTAACTGTGTAGTCTATGAGTCTATGACATTTAAAAAGTATCTCGCCGTATCTATTTAAATATTTCGCCGTTGTCCGTATTAATATTTCGTAGTCACGAGATTCCCACCTTAGGTCCAAAGTCAATCTGTAATTCTCGTCATTCTACAACAATAAGGTTGAGTTTCCTAAAAGTTATACATGACTTGACATCTCTAATGACATTGACGACTTCAAGCATATTTTTCTTGAAATGGGTCCCAAATTAACGTTCGTGAACGTACGTTACGAGTATAAATTCGATCGCGTCCTCATTTAACCGTATGACACCCGCCAAGGATGACAAGTGAAGTAAAATCAAGCTTTGAAAATTATAGAATACGTAGGTTGCTTCGGCAGCATCAGTACTAGGCTAGGCCTAGGCCTCTATTCAACACGATAGAAACAAAATCGCTTTTGACCTGTTATCGTATTGTCAACGTTTCGACGTTTCCGTAACGTTAAAGTGTGTACGAGTATAAATTCGATCGCGTCCTCTTTTAACCGCATCATACCCGCCAAGGATGACAAGTGAAGCATAAAGCAAGCTTTGAAAATTATAGAATACGTAGGTTGCTTCGGCAGCATCAGTACTAGGCTAGGCCTAGGCCTCTATTCAACACGATAGAAACAAAATCGCTTTTGACCTGTTATCGTATTGTCAACGTTTCGACGTTTCCGTAACGTTAAAGTGTGTACGAGTATAAATTCGATCGCGTCCTCTTTTAACCGCATCATACCCGCCAAGGATGACAAGTGAAGCACAAAGCAAGCTTTGAAAACTCAAGCCATTATAGAATACGTATGTTGCTTCGGCAGCATTAGTATTAGGCTATGCCTAGGCCTCTATTCAACACGATGGAAACAAAATCGCTTTTGACTCGATGATATTTTATATAAAGATACGTCATCTGCGCGCAAAAACGTTCGTCCAAAAGGAAGGCAAATTGCCTTACTTTTTATCTATTTATCTCTTTCTAACAATAGCGTTCGCTTTGGATTGTAGTCATTGTCTCTGTCAGTAATTGGTCACAGGTTTTGAATGCGTTTAGTATGAGCATAACGTATCTTAATATAAAATATAATTGTTTTGACTTGTAATCGTATTGTACGAGGGGCGGCTGAAAAGTAATCTACCTAACAATGAAACAAAAGACTGTCGTGGCTAATTTATTTTTATTTTTCTATATAGTCCCCTGCTAGTAAAATGCACTTATTAAATTTTTCAAATATTGAATTTAAACCATTAAAAAAAAAATCTTTCGGTTTGTCGTCAAAAAAGTCAGTAACCGCAGCCTTCATTTCGTCATCGGTCATAAACCTTCGTCCCCTGAGGTCTTTCTTGAGAAGTCTAAACAGAAAATAGTCACAGGGGGCTAAATCTGGACTATAAGGGGGGTGGTCAATGGTTTCGAAGCCATTGTCTTTAATTGCTAGCTTCGTTGTGCGGGCGGTATGCACTGGTGCGTTATCGTGCAAAATCAGAATACCTTTGTTTAGTTTACCTCGCCGTTTTTCTTTTATTGTCTCTCTTAGTTGGTATAGTAAGTTTGAGTAATAATCAGCATTCATTGTAGTTTTCTTCGGTAAATAATCTATGAGCAAAATCCCTTCTGTGTCCCAAAAGATTGTAGCCATAAGTTTACCTGCCGATGGACAGACCTTGAATTTCCGAGGCGGCTTCTCATCCTTAAATTTCCACTGTAACGACTCTTGCTTACTTTCCGGGTCCCATTGTCGAATCCAAGTCTCATCACATGTTACAATTCTAGAAATTATTTCTTCCTCTTTCCCTCGACTCATCTCCAAAAACTCTTCGCAACATTTGACACGCCTCTCCATGTCAAATGCAGTCAACATTCTGGGGACCCAACGTGCACTAACCTTGGACATGTTCAAATGCTCATGAATTATTTCATTGACTCGCTCTTTACTGACGCCCACATCTCTAGCTATCTCCCACTGCTTCACTCGTCGGTCCTCTAATATAATTTTTTTCACCCTGGCTACATTTTCATCGGTGACGGCCGAAACTGGTCTTCCGCTACGAGGATCATCTTCCAGACTCTCACGACCTAACTTAAACTGCTTTGACCAAAACTTTATAACAAATTCGGAAGAACACAAACTGCCAAACACACGTAACATACGCTGTCTGATCTCCGAAGGCGTATTCCCTTCTTTAGTCAAAAACTTAATCACCGCACGCTGCTCGATTTTATCCATTTTCACTTTTTCTACCGACATGTTTGAAACAATTGTAGGAGACAAATAAACGTGATGCAATAAACAAATGAATGTAATACATTTTGAAAATAGAATAACAAACGAATATAAATCCATACCAGCCAGCATTATTTTTGTATATATTTCTGACCAAGGAGATTACTTATCAGCCGCCCCTCGTAAACGTTTTGATAGGTAGCTCTTATTTACTTGACAGTAATGGCGGCCGAGTTAAAAACCATACCATAACAGGTCAAATATGATTTGGATTTTACCGCCTGGAATAGAGGCGAGTCAAGATGCATAAAGCTAAGTTAACGATTTTCGAAAATTGACTAGATGTAAAGGTATAGGATTAACGAGAGCTGATGACATATCGCTTCGACCACTTAGGTATGTCAACTATATACATTTTGACTCGATATAAAACAGAAACGGACTTGACAGAAGCGCATGGAATTAACCCCATGTGCTTCTGTTAAGTCGCCAAGAGAAAATACTCTTATTAAACCCGCAGGCCCCACCAATCTAGGTATTAGTATAACTACAAATAAAATTCCTATTCAACTTAGTTATGTATTGGGGAATAATGTGAGATAATGTAAATGTTCATGTAAATGCAACCTTGATTGAACTTTATATCAAGGTAAGTAGGTACTAAGACGATACCTATTTCAACCAACCGTACCTGTTCGATAAAAAGCATTTGCCTTAAAAAGGGTTAAAATTATACTAGCGCGTGGTATCCATGAACTTATTTCTGAAATAATATGCCCTAAATTAGAATTAGACAACAAAAATGTGTGCAGGGTTTCCATCATGGTTATGCTTACTTGAAATTTAGTGGAAAAATTAGGGGTGTTACAAATTTAACGTGTGTATTTATTATTTATTTATCAAAATTTATTAACGAAAAACAATTACAATATATCAATAGAACATTTTCCCACAAAACTGTTTACACCGTTTGACTGCGGGATCATTGAGTCTCTTTACTAGGATATAACTTTACTTAAAAAATATTTTTAATATTTATATAATACTAACGAAATAATTGAACATTCTTCTTTTAAACTTTGCCTTATTGGCCTCTCATCTAATATCTGTGGGCAAGCTATTGAGAATGTAGGGTAGACGTTTCTGCATGCATCTGTCACCGTAGTAGTTAGTGACCCTCTATGTGCACCCTATGTGCATTTGTTAGTCTGTCTGCGGTTTTGTAGCTCCATAACTGATGAACTGATTTATTCTTAGCTAGGTTAGGGCACTTTCCCACGGCAACATCCCGTTTTTCGGCAGGTATTTTTTTTTGCAGGATCCCGTTTAGTGTGTACGTGTCTTATACTGGCAGTCACACGAGCATTCTGTTTAGCGGATACTGTAAACAGGATGCTTGTGTGACTGCAAGTATTAAAACACGTACACTACTAAACGGGATCCTGCAAAAAACGACATGTTTCCGTGGGAAAGTGGCCCTTATATGAACTGGAGTTGGGTCGTTTAATATATATCACTTCTGAAGTAGGGGGGTATAAGAAATGTAATTAATCCAAGAATTCACTACGGGACAAATTTCCTTCAACACGTCGCCAGCGACGTCGGGTAAATTGGCGCAACGTTGCCGGAATTTGCACGACATAAATATGGCGGCATCACATGACAGGTGCAGGGACGTCAGGCAAAGTCAAGAGACTTTACGAAACATGGCACGATATGCCTGGCAACATCGCGGGACACATGTCGCCAGATATGACAGCCAAACATTTCGCAAAGTGGCTCGACTTCGTCAAACGTCACTGCCGACACCTTTCGAGCGAAGTTGCCAGAATATGTCAAGTGAAGCCGTGACTTCGCTTGATATGGCACCGACACGTGTCGCGGGACATTTGTCCCCTAGCTAGTAAATCCCTGGCTTTTAAAAATCATTGAATCTCACAGCTTAGGTCCAGGTAGCGTGTACTGCTTCCGAATTTGAGGATCCTCCGCCTTTTGTAAAGACCTATCCGACGACTTCTCGCATTTAGAAATCTGCCAAGCCTTATACATATTTTAACCGACTGCGAGAATCCAAAAGAAGAGTTATTAGTTTGACCGTCTATGTTTTTTTTACATACTTAGCCATAAAAGGCAATCGAGCGGACGGACCATCTGATGGTAAGCAGTCACCGTCACCGTCGCCTATGAACTCCAGCAATGCCAGGGGCATAGCCAATTTGTTGCCTTTCAGTGAATAAGTTACTCTTTTCAAGCCATAGTGCTGAGGAAACATCGTGGAGGGAAGTTCATTCCATAGTTTCAAGTTACGAAGAAAAAAGGACTTTTGGAAACGAACTGTATGTTAATGGTTTCAGGTAGTATGGATGAAATTTACTCCGCTGGCAAGTGGTTTGAGAATAGAACAACTAAGCTAAATAATTCCTCAAGCACTCCCTGTCATAGAGCCTAAAGAACACGCCAAGAGATCCAAAGTGCCTTCGCAGCTCCAAAGGCGCCAAACTTTTCGTAATAAGTATGACGTATGTTGACAAAAAACAGTATGATAACAACATAGGAACAAGATAAGCTTAGTGCAGATGTATTGAATAAATCGTTTTTGGACGGAAAAGTTCGTCTCAGTCAGCTTTAGATAATTGAGAAAGCGAGAAAAATTAATACGAATTTATCCGACAAAATATGATGTCATAATGATTAAGCAGTACATCTGTGGAATAGAGGCCCAAGTGTGTGTATATCCAATTTAAATAAATGGGGTGCCAAATTGTCCAAAAAGTGTGAGGGTCATGGGCTATATAAAACTTACAAGGGTGTGCTAGTTTAGTTTGTAACTTTTGTTGCAACTTTGCGGTGTTTCATTTTTAATATGGTGGTTCTCCTTAAGTGTTTTTTAATAAAACTTATTTACACACTACGGGTACACTACACTACGTACGTGTAGTAACATTGTCTTTCGGATTTGGTATACTAAAAGTAACCCCCTTAAAATTACTTTTATTTATTTTTACAAAAATTCTTCTAAAACTGGCAAGCCGTTTATAAAATACAGCAAAACATGTAGTATCAAGACTCGAGCCCATTAATGACCCTTTAATAAATCATTCTGATAAAACGGTGATAAGAAAACGAACTAACCACGAGCATCAATCTAATCTTATATCAATGAAAAGTTTGAATCAAACAAAAACAAAACGTCATTACAAAACATGTAATGATGCAACTCACTATAAAATTTCTGGCTAACACCGAATTATCTATTTCCAAATGATATAAGTAGTGATTAATTGTCTTACCTGTTAATTCAAAAGCATCTTCAAAAGTAACTTCATTCAGATCTTGCCCATCCTCCATACTTTTCTCATTCTCCAAATTCTTCATTTTCAAAAATATATAAATCAATAGTACTTAAACAATAATTAGCACACGTTCTAACCTCGTGCGTAACCTAAATCCCAACTAATCCATTGTAGTTCAAATATGAATGAAAGTGCGCTTTATCTTCAATTCTCCGCCATCAATAGTTAATTTAAAATGTATAAATGTTTAACCAACAACTTTAACAATTGATCTGATCCATTCACCAGTTATCATATCACAGTGCACTCACGCGCAGCTTCACGCGATGTCGAAAACGTGTTAAACTTTACGTTATTGATATGGCTATCATGTTTAGAAGAAAATATCATTCAGTTTATGTCGTAGGGAGTAAATAAATGTACGTTCCGAACTGGATGAGCGAGCGTCCGCTCCCCGGGACGGTTGTGATGCCACTGACGATACTGGTTAAATATACACACATGGCATTCTTGCGTACTTGCTAAGAGTTGTTAACACCGATTTAAAAAACGAAGCGTAAAGAGAAACGTTTACCTGCCAGCATTACAATAAGACGATAAGACCCTTTCCGTTTATTATTAAGGGGATCCCAAGGGCCCGCTAAATGTTGGTTTGGGAATCTTTTGACTTTGAATGCAGGTCCTTGTACTCAAATTATATCAAAGCAATGATTCCGCTAAAACGGTACGGTTGCCTTTTTTTTAAAGAAGTCAATAACAAAGCATATTGCCATAATAATGCTGTTCTAATGAATTTGTTTGTTAATATTGAAGTGGGTAGTTAGCTCAAACATTTTTAATTTAGCACAGTTGCTTGAAAGTTATCCGGAAGAAATTTAAAGAAAAAGAATAATTTCGCCTTTGTAAATCTTCATTTTCTGTTGTAATTGTATTCAAAATATTATTGGCTCTGTATATTTATGAGATGCAACGTGCAACGTCTGGTTCAGAATACGTAATAATGTTTAACAGTACGTAAGTTAGTTATGAATCAATAATGAAATTTCGCATCGCACGTGGTTTATACCCTCTGATAGTGCACTAAACATATACAGTGGTGGTCACATAATTAGGGACACTTGTTTTTTCCCATACAATTGCCTACAAATATGGCTTTTCAATTTTGACAATCAATCAAAAAGTTCTTAACCAATTATATTTTTAGTTACACTTATCGTTAACTAATAAAGTAAAGTTTAAATGTAGGTATGTACAATTTATCTCTGTTGAGATCGGATCTTTCATTTTATAAGGGTTTGAAAAAATAAATATTCGGCGCTCATACAAAGTTGTAGAATTTTGTATGGACGCGTCAGCACTTAGTTTTTAAATCCTTATAAAATATAAAGTCCGTTTTTAATAGTAGTTCACTGTACATCAGTTTAAACCTTTGTTAATTATGTAAAGTAAAATGTATTTAGCAATATTTGTAGGCAATTGTATGGGGAAAA
The DNA here is from genome assembly GCA_946894065.1 of Acleris literana. Classification (NCBI taxonomy): domain Eukaryota; kingdom Metazoa; phylum Arthropoda; class Insecta; order Lepidoptera; family Tortricidae; genus Acleris; species Acleris literana. Next base: position 9,274,965 of record OX335669.1, on the reverse strand, counting down.
AGCAAGTGTCCCTAATTATGTGGCCACCACTGTATATGTAAATTCAAGATTTTTTTTATCCAAAAACTTCAATAGTGGAATGTAAATTAAACAAAAATTCTCTTTAAAAGTGGGTCAATGTGTGTTCTTAATGTAATTCATCATCAAAGCATCATATTCATCATAAAATATTATATTTGAATGACGTCTACTCCCAGACGTAATAAAAAAACATTTGAATCCTATTCCATAATAAAATATAAAGACATCTGTGAAAAAAAAACCGGTCAGGTGCGACTCGGAGTCGCGCACGAGGGTTCCTTACCACTGCAAAATAAATATTATTATATCCCGATAAAAATACGTTGAAAACAAAACGTTTCATGTATTACCCCTACTTTTTTTTATTTGTTAGTAAACACGCCATAATAACAAAACGACATATTCTGAAAAAACCCGCTATCTATTACTGTTCAAAAGATAGGTACAGCTCTTTAAACTTAGGATGGACGAACCGACGGACGAACGCACGGACGCACGGATGGACGGACAGCGTAGGCATTAACCCTTTGTGTGTCTAAGCTCTGATCAGTGCACCCCCATTGTCTGCTTAAGCACTTATCAGTGCAAGGTCACCACATGATCAACATTTTATTCGATTTTGAACTTAAAAATAAGTCTAATAGAGCCTAAAATGTATTAATTTCTCCAAGCCCAATGAACTAATAAAACATAGACATTCATCATTCGTTGAATGAAACCTTTATAAGGTATATAACAGTTCTAAATTTGAATTTGACGTTTGACGCGCCATTTTGCGACAGACGACGGGTGGCACACTTGCACCCCCCAATACACACGAACATAAGTGTAATAAGTGACCCCGTAATACACACGAAGGGTTAAGAAAATACTGTTATTGGTTGTCGAGATGACATTCGGGTGAGTTCCAGTAGTAGTGAGTTTTTGCAGGGAAAGTTCTTCGCAACACGAAAGAGGCGGCTATCATTCTCACTCTACCCGCAGATTTCATCCATCTCGTCATGACAATAGGGAAAATCATGTAATTTTTTCACAACTTCAATATAGCTGATTTATGTAAGAAACAGTTGAGAAAAAACATTTTTTGAATAGCTATTATAATAACCAAGATATAAGCCAACAAAGATTTGTTCCCATATCTTTTTAGCAAAACAGAATTTAACAAGGAGTTTATATAGCTGACCTGTTACATGACGTCACGGTGCATATCGGATCTCTCCATGTCTAATCGCTGTCTAATTAGCGGTTTAAAATGCTTGTATCATGCGTATTTCTTGGCCGATTGTTATTTTTATTTCACTTTTGGTGATCTCTTTTACGGTATTTTTATATTTTGTTGAGAAATGCTATTTAAAAAATCCATGTACATTCCCATTGCAACATCATTGAAACACCGGGAACTCATAAAAGAATTCAAACCATGGAGATACCCGTTTATTATCATTAGCGTCATAAATATTACAAAATAGTGAAAGTTTCGTAATCAAGTTAATACTACCCATTAAAGTGATTAAATCGTAATGACAGCTTTATTTCTTAAGTATTTGCGACATTGTCCAAACAATCCGTACCTACCCAGAAAGGTTATCGGTCCACGGAACTTCGAACATGATGTATTTACAAGATTCAATGCCGAAACTATAATAATGATAGCTTATCGCCACGCATCCTTGGCCAAACATTCTTACATCATTAATATCATTATTTAACAGGCGTTCAGATTCCAAATAAAATCGTTAACGTGACCTTCCTATTATCTCACCTACATACAAACTTCTATGTACCGTAAATCTATGCAAAAACAACAGCTTGTGTGCCCCTTTTTAGGGTTCCGAGGTCTAGCTCACAGACTTTTGGTACTACAAAGCTGTACTCGTAGTATGTACCTAATTTGGCATTGTTATCTATCTATATATATAAAAGGCAAACCTGACTCACTGACTTAGATATCGACTAGAAACTTGAAATTTGGTACAGGGGTTCCTTTCATGATGTAAGTGAGTACTAAGAAAGGATTTTCCGAAAATCGACCCCCAACGGGAAGAAATAGGGGAAGTAGCGGGAAACTAACTCTACGCGTACGAAGTCGCGGGCACAAAATAGATAGGTAGTTATATATAAATTACGCCGACCAAGTTGTAAAATAAAATCTTAAAAAAATTAATCGGGACGTAGGTACTTCCCACACAAGTGAGTAAAGTAAAAGGTTTTTTGGTACCTGAGACACAGGCGGTTAAAGTGTTTATACCTATTAAAAACCTCGAAGACAGCACTAATGGCCTGTTGTTTGACCGGTAGTTAAACTAACTAATGGTCAAAAAAAGTTACTAATGGTTAAAATCTCAAGGAAATGTGTCAAATTTTCCATTCCTTTTTCGAATTTTAACAATTAGTTAGTTTAACTACTGATCAAACAACAGGGCCTAAATAACTTTAAATAAAAAAGTTCATATTTGTTGTTTTTTGAAATAGTCTTTTGTGTTTATAGTTACGGCGTCGTAAGCCTACAGCTGGTCTCTTGCCTGGTTTTTAGATTTATTTTAATGAGCTTGCACCACATTAAAAATGTGTAAAATTGGCATATAAATATTTAAAATATTCATGTAGATTCATGTGAGTTTTTTTTTATTGAATATTATCAGCATTTGCTGCTGTTTTGAACTAGTGGTCGGAATGACGTCATGTTTTTTGTTCGATAATGGTAAGGAACCCTTCGTACGCGAGTCCGACTCGCACTTGGCCGGTTTTTTTAAAAAGTTCCTGTTGTCAATGTCTAAAATTGAGCTCATATCAATCGATACTGGAGACTCGAATCGATGTTATAATAGATAGTATTAAGGCCGAGCCACACCGGTTGCGAGTGCAACACGTAAGTGTCGACGTAAGCGTAGACGTATGCAGCACCCCTGTCACACCTGGTCTGACCTGGTTAAAGGCCCAGCCACACCGGTTGCGTGACGTGTTTGTCTCATGAGAGCCGCAATGCGTGCGACACGGGTTACGCGTACGTGCACGCAAGCGGTGTGACATGTTGTATGAGAATTCATAATATACAATGCAGTGGAATGCGCACGCGCACGCAACCGGTGTGGCTCGGCCTTTAAGGTTTTACTTCGTTTTGTCCGGTAAAAACCACTCTTGCTTTATCTTCCACTTGCATTACGCCGTAATGCAGGGCATTGCGTTCGATGCCCAATATTATACCTTGCGTTTACCGTTAGCTCGATATCAGCAATGGTTTCGAGCACTCGGCTCGCCAAACGCTTTAACCACAAGATTGCATGAGTTCAATGGCCTTAGCAAGGTTATGTTTCTACGGATCAGGGGTTTTATTCTCTTAAAAACGGCGCTCGGTCGGTCGATCGTGTGCACGAGTGAACGCGCCACACCGGCGAGTTTAGGGAGTTCCGTCAGAGCGCAAAAAACACATTTTTGCGCGTGCATTCTCAATTAGGCAGCGCGCTTCTGTCGATAAGATCGAACGTTTAAGGCTGCTTATTTGAGAATACACGCGCTAAAATGTGTTTTGTGCGCTTTGACAGGACTCCCTAAACACGCCGGTAAGGCGCGTTCACTCGTTCACTCCTTCGACCGATCTAGCGCCGTTTATAACAAAACACCCCAGAGATTTGTGAGGTACTGTATTTTTATCCGAATAAGTTCAGGCAAATGCGTAGACATAGGGGTAGTCACGAAAGGTTCGCGCAATCTGCTACGCATATTTGGTGTTTATATTTTAATAAGCTTCAAGAAAATTATATCATGAAAAAAAAACTGAAAGTAAGCCCAAGGTTTTAAAGCAAGACGGCGATAAACATACCTACTGAACCAACCGACCGGTGACCCTACTGATTTATATTGAGGTAAATGTTATTTGTTACTCGATTAAATCCCGTTTTATAGTATCAGTATGTGCTGTGATGACACCGACAAATTAGCATATATAAATAAATAAATGTCGAAATACATACTTAACATAAAACATTAAACACTCAGGGAAATAATCATATCCAACAATCAACAAGGCTAGCCGTATCTGACCCAAAATTTTTGGCACAAACAAAAGCATTATTACGTTTGATATTTCACACCTCGTAAATGTATGCATTTCACTACCAACAAATAAACATAACAATCCAGTGCAGCTCCTGTGTACTCAACATATTACAAATAATAAAGGAAACCTAGCAAGTCTGCCACAGTTTAGATAAACAGAGTAATCCAATGAGGCTAATCGGAGGCAAGTGACCGATTCCTGACCTCTATCTAGCAATTGAAAAAAAAACACCGCAGTTTAATTGATTAAACGTATGTATATGTGCTTTTAATTATAGTTGTAATCATTTATAAATAACATATAAATAACTAGCTTTTGCCCGCGACTTCGTCCGCGTAGCACTCGTTTATCACAGTTAAGTAAATTAATAGTTTTAAGTAATTCTATAGTTTGACTCCCTCCCTGACCAGAATGATCTTTCAAACACATGTAATATTGAGCTCGAAATTTACCGGGTCAACTTTAACCATGAACTTAAGGGAGGGCACTCCCGATACCTCCAAAGAGTTCAGGAACTCTAAGGGTAGGACGTGACTTGCTCTGTGTCTATGACATTGTCTACCAAGAGATACTCCACAACATCGCCTTCTACGTGAGCCATATTTTTTTATTTATCCGCCCGACAATTTCGTTTGTACAAACATTCTCTATTCTTTACATTGTTTTTTAGATCGGGTACACGTTATTTTTTAGATCATCTGTGTTTTGTACAATATTACAGAATTCGCGGTTTAATGTATTCAAATCGTTACTATCTCTCGCCATACGATCTTCGCCAATTTTTAGTAGAGCTGCCGCATATATTGCCCCGACTGTGTATCATTGTGTACTCGTAGTTCCTGGCATATTTGTAGTGTTTTTTTTTAATATATACCCATATCGTAGATGCCGGAATGCATTTATTTTATCCGCTGGTGTGCCCCTAGTTATCCCCGGTAAATGAGAATCTGTCTAAATTCGCCGTCTCAAAGCACCATCCCTCCCACGATAGTTTGGTTGCTCTAAAAATATCCATCATAGTTCAGTATTACATATATTATATTATGAGTCTTAATACTAATTATAATGTAGGTGTCTATCATTATAAATGGCGGAACTCCCAAAATATCATCGGTGGCCGCTGAAAAAAAAAAGACAATATTGTTCAAACAAATTTACCCAAATTAATCTAATTCGGTTCCGGGGTTAATCCGTGAAAGCATAACAAACAGACAGACGACAGACATAATTGAATTGCCATTTTGAATTTCTACCTATACTTTCACATCATTTTTGAAATCTGCGTCCTCAAAATCTAAGAAAATGACAATTAAGTCCACTTTTTAAAAAAGATCATGGCCTCCATCTTGAATTCTAAATTTGACATAATTTTCATAATCTGCGTCCACAAAATGTAAGAAAATGATACCAATGACGACTTTTTCAATAAACATCATGACGGCCATTTTGAATTTCAAATTTGATATCATTTTCGAAATCTGCGTCAAGGCAACCTACGAAAATGACACCCAAGATGAGTTTTTCAAAAAACACCAAACATTGTCGTTATTCCCTCGGGAACTTTTAAATTTTCCGGGATGGGATTTTTCTATGTGTTAATCCACGGTGCTACTTCCATTTTAAATTTCATCCTAATCCATCTAGCCGTTGCAGCGTTAAGGAGTAAATAACTAAAACCCCCGTTTACCCCTAAAGGGGTAGCTTTTTCTAAATCGCTGAAATCAGTATATTTTATTTATAAACAGTAGCCTAAATATCAATTTCCTAATGTAGCCATTTCGATATCTCCCATACAAATTTCTACTCCCCATTTATCGCCTTCAATCTGACACCGCTCCTTTTGATATAGACTAACAAAACTGAATGTAGGTACAGAGCCTGTCTCATGTTGTCACACTGGTTGGCAAAAGCCATAGGAGAAATAAATTATTTAATTGCGCAATTTTGTCAAATAATTACTAATCTTATTCTATATTAGTAATTATATGCGTCCCCAAAAACTAAGAAAATGTTACCCGTGACAACATTTTCAAAAAAACATCATTGCCGCCAGCTTGAATTCTAAATTTGACATCATTTTCATAATCTGCGTCCCCAAAATGTAAGAAAATGATACCAATGACGACTTTTTCAATAAACATCATGGCGGCCATTTTGAATCCTTGATTTGATATCATTTTCGAAATCTGCGTCAACGCAACCTAAGAAAACGACACCCATGATGACTTTTTCAAAAAATACCAAAGATATTGTCGTTATTCCCTCGGGAACCTTTAAATTTTCCGGGATGGGATTTTCCTATGTGTTAATCCAGGGTATAAGCTATCCCATTCTAAATTTCACCCAAATCCATCTAGCGCCATTGCAGCTTGAAGGAGGAACAAACTAAAACTCCCTTTACACCCCTTAGGGGTAGTTTTTTCTAAATCGCTGAAAGAAGTATATTTTATTTATAAACAATAGCCTAAATACCAATTTCCAAATTGCTTATTTTAAAAATAACGAATCTTCTATACAAATTTCTACTTCCTATTTTAACCCTTTAGGGGATGAATTTCCAAAAATCCTTTCTTAGGGTACCCAAGGAATATTCCCTTCAAATTTCAAGTCCCTAGGTCCAGCGGTTTAGGCTGTGCGTTGATCGATCAGTCAGTCAGTTTTACCCCTTTCCATCCCTTCGGGGATGAAATTATCAAAAACGCTGAAACACGTATAAATTTATTTTCAATTTTCAACCTAAACACAAAATTTGAATAGTCTAACTTAAACTAAAACTGACGGACTTTCATACAAATTTTCATCCCCTTAGGGGTGGAATTTCCAAAAATCCTTCCTTAGTGGATCTTTACACTATATAAGGTATCTATGTGCAAAATGTCAAGTATCTAGGTCCTAAGGTTTGGGCTGTGCGTTGATATATTAACAATCCGTTTTACCCCTTTTCATCCCTTCGGGGTTGAAATTATCATAAACGCTGAGACACGTATAAGTTGAAATTCAATCGCCAACCTAAACGCAAAATTTGAAGCGTCTAATTTCAAAACTGACGGACTTTCATACAAACGTTTTTCCCCTATTTTACCCCCTTAGGGGTGGAATTTCCAAAAATCCTTCCTTAGTGGATCTCTACACTATATAAGGTATCTATGTGCAAAATTTCAAGTCTCTAGGTCCAGCGGTCTGGGCTGTGCGTTGATATATCAACAATCAGCTTAGCATTTTATATAATAGATTGTGTTGCTAGAAAGATACAGGTCTAAAAGACGGCCACGGAAAATGCTATTTCGTAATTATTTATTGTTTCGGAAACCTAGTAGCTTATCATAGGAGAGAGTGAGAGTGATAGTAAATAAAAACAAATATTAATAGGTATATTGAACATTGCTGCCATGAAGTTTGGATATGAGGGTATAATGAATCATTCGGCGTATGTACAAAAATGCATTTATGAGTTTTTTGTCGAGTGTCAGAAGTTTACGCAATACCAATGATGTATTCGATACCTGGTTACTCCAAACAGTTGAACCAATGAACAGGTTCCAGGCTCACGAAACAATGAATGATAATGATATAGCATCCTGACTAGAGGGGTTTTATTGCTGTATAAATTGCAACCTTTTCTGCGTTACCAGCGCTCAGATAGTCTGTTCAATCGCACGAGTAGAATTGCAGATAGTACAAAAATCAAGGAAACGTTACATTAACTTTTAGCTGATCCGATTTGAATAACTTCTTAGCCCATTGATACGGAATCAGCCTTCTGTGCCGAGGGTTAAGGGTTGAGCCTAAACCAAGCACAGATTAATAACTATACTAAAATTGTAAGCTGTGCAACATCTCTTCCGAGCACGGTTACCCAGATATACTCAGAGTAAGTTTTCTAGGTAAGCGTATAACGCCTTCGGCCTCGTCGTCACTTAACATCAGGTATGACTGAACCCATAAGAGTCTAAATCTTCGACGTCTATGTTGCTAGTGAAGAAATTTTCGAGGACGTGGTCCTTCAGAATGAGCATCATAAGAAGGATCATACTCACCCAATGGGCAATAAAAATAGCAATGTTTTTTTGGAAACGAAGGTTATCTGCGGAATCGAATCAGAAATACCTATTCAACGTAATGTCTTCCTTTTACTTTATATTTTTTTCCATTGTTTTTCTTCTGTGTGCGTTGAATAAATGATTTCTATTCTATTCTATTCTATTCTATTCTATTCTATTCTAAATAAGGAGATCCACAGAAGTATTAAAATTACCAACATAGCTTAGTAAATAGGGAAGCATAAGGCGGGGAATATTGCTCTTGGAACCAATGGTCTACTGATAGCGACCAGAAATCAAGAAGTACATTGATGGCAGGCCTCCAGTATCTGATAACACAGTACCGATCACCGTGGAGAGCATTGGAAATGCCTTTATTCAGCTGAGCAGTGGATGTGTTTGGTTGCAGGGTGATGATGATGAACGAATGCATGGAACGGGTTTAAATTAATTTATTATTGATCAGTCTGTCCGCTAAACCATTCAAATAATTATCGGAAATGGGATACGTATTTAATTTGAAAACTTGACATTACTAGCGGGGTTTGATAGCGCTTATCACTGTTATTCTGCATTGACGTCAATAGAAAGTTATAATTATTGGGTACAGTTAAAATGCACAATGCATAGATTACGTAACAATACAGGTCAATTATAAAGCAAAGTCGCAAAGTGATTTAATTTCAGTTTTTATTGTTATTTCAGTATAAGTACGTGGACGATATGTCAATTTGCAGGAGAGGATGGTGACGGTATAGACGAATTTGAAGTCCAGAATCTGAATAGTTATAATATCTGCTATTCGATAAGTCATGGATGGTCATGGTCACGTTGTCTCCTTGAAATACTGTTTGTTAACTTAATCTGATCGATGTTTTGGCCTAGTTTTACGTGATTAGCCGAAGGTGCATGGAGTAAATGCAATAGCTTATCTTAATAACTCTGCTGCATTGATAAGCGACTTGATTGATAAGTGAGTTATAAAACACTAATTAGACCTTGGTCCACTGGACTAGTATTTCTTCACTAATTACAATGTAGTTCTCCGCCTTAGTCTTTGTCCGCGATGTATATTTCATGAATAGGCTTGTGTTTTCCGCCGTAATCAATATCATTAACATCACTATCATCATTAAATATTATATCGGGCAGACAAGGCAAAACCATCGCTGAAAGGGTTAAAGAGCATATAGCTGCAGTCAAGAACTGTCTGGTGCATAAGTCAGCCATTGCTAAGCATTTGCTTGAATCGGGACCAAACTATTAGATCGAGCTTCATATAGCTCTAAAATTTTCTCCATGGAACTTCTTTTCTGTTTAAGAATTGCACGTGAAACGGAGGACGGATTTAAGGTATCGTCATCCAGGAATCCAGTGATCAGTGCGAGTATCTGTTTCTGAGTCTTGGATGTTTTTTAATTATATAAGTACTAGTATTTATTTCCCTATGTATGTATTTATGTCGTTGTCTGGTACCCAGATTAGCCTAGATCTTAGTTTGGGACTAAACCAATTTATGTGAAATTGTCGCCTTTATCAACAAATGCAGACCTCGGGATAAAGCGTCGGACAAATCTTCGGACGTTGTGATTGTTGAGTGTCGTGTGTCTGATTCGATTCAATAAAACCAAGACCTGATGCCGCTAGTTCGCAAAACTCGTACCACTCGCAGACATTGATGTTCGCCTCTTCAGTCTTCTCGTCATCATAGTCGGTTGCAATACGAACGGAACGTCCAGGTAATCACTCATAATTATTATTGTACGCGATAACGTCCCGTTAAACTGCAAATATATCATCATTACCAACACTATCGTCCTCATTACCATCTTCAATATCACAATCATGATTTTATTTGATATTATATTTTGCAGTACCTCTCGAGGATCAACAACACAATGTAGGATCAGTGCCTGTAATCATCCGCAAGAAAACATTACAGGTGACCAAAAAGCTAGTAGTAGCAGTTTCCTAGCTTAGTAAATAAGTACTCATTTTGTTACGAACTTTATTTTCAATGCAATAAGGTCCATTTTGATTAGCCTAAAATTTAATACAAATTTTAAAACGTAATTATCTTCAAATCAGGTTTTTTTCTGAATTTTTTGGTCCATACATTTCTGAGATAAGGGAGGGAACGATTTGTTTTTGTACATTTTTGGCCATAAATCAAAAAGTACGTCACGGAAAATAGGAAAAAAAATGTTTCACATGATACCCCGTTCGCTATAATCAAATCCATTTCATTTTTCGACACTCCAGTCTAGACCCCTTTTCAAATATTTAGAAATATAATTTAATATTGTTTTTACTAAAAACAGATGCGGGCAAGCAAGTTATACTATGCCAAAATTTAAGTTGATAGCTAAATAGATAGATCTATAGTTTCAGAGAAAAACTGCTGTGACCTGTGATATACCTACAGACAGACGAAGTTCCCTTTTTACCATTTTGGTACGGAACTCTAAAAATTGCGGAGTTATTTGGAAATATGTTTTTAGAGTTCCGTAGCCAAAACGGCAAAAACGGAATCCTTATAGTTTCTTCATGTCCGTCTGTCCGTCCGTATGTCATAGGCATTTTACTCGACAACTAGGGGAGATATGTACATAATGATCCCCCTAAGGGAAAATCTTAACTGTGGTCAGAGTTTAAGACATTATCACAAGATTTAAATTGTTAAGGATAGTGAATTTATATATCTAGGGAACAGCATACTTATTTTTTATGATTTGTATGTGTTTTTTTAATTACGTCATGTTGTCTAAAAGTTTACTAGGGGATCATTTTAAACATGCACATGTATAAAATGATCCCCTGGATACCGTGATATTTACCATTAATAAAGAAAACATCCAGGCGTTTACTTTAATCATATGATTGCTCAAGACTACGACAATATGTAAGCGTTTGTTATAAATAAAATTTTAAGTCGTGAGCGAAAAGGAGATATTTTTTAAATTAAATAATACATAATAAACAAAATTAAACTTTAAATAGTTGTAAAAAAACGTTTTAAAGTGATTGTTCGATTCTAAACTCGCGGCAGGATCGGTAAAAATTAAAAATATTTATTTTATGTTAAGGAGAAGGCAAACGAGCACACATGCCACCTGATAGTAAGTGGGACTTCTGACCAATAGACATTTCCTAATGGGGTAATTTGATCCCAGGGATCATTTTATACTCGCGAAATGGGATCATTTTACTTCAATCATCAAATTTCAAAGCATCGATCAAAATATGACTTTCAAGTTCAACATGTGGTACTATAACGTCGCTTAATTATAGATGAACGTCAGTGGAATATGCCAATAATTTTTTTAATAAAAATCAACATGCAGAAAGTAAAGAAACTTTAAAATTAGGCGTATTAGACACTCACTTTTTCATATTTTTTTTATAAATCCCCTCTCTGTGCTTCCATCTCCATGACACTTGGAGAGACAACTGGCTGGGTCGCGGGGAATACTGTTAATGAGTAATTGGATAGATATCGCTAACACTAACTCGGATATGATGGGGAATCATTTTACCTTGAGGGATCATATTGTACACATCTCCCCTACAAGAGGTATACCTACATTGATTAAATTTGGAATACAGGTGGCTTGTAAAAGATGCTAGTTAGTTTGGTAGTTAAATACCAAAAATAAATATTTCTAGGGGGGAACTCCATACATGTAAAAGAAGAGTTTTTTTTTAGTATAACTAAATCATAGTGGCAATTATTTCACTGGTTGTCTAATCCCCATGATGATGATGATGATGATGAGTGGGGACGCCGCCGAGGCAGGCGGGCGGTCGAGTGGCTCTCCATTCATTCCGCCCTGTTCCCCTTGATCCAGTCTCAGGTTACTGGCTCTGCGGCGCTCCCATCCAGCACTGATCCCATCTTCTTGTTTTCCTACAGAACAATAGTGCGTCCTGAAGGTTAATGCTTTTAAGTGTCTCTGCTGTCAGTGCGTCCTCCCCGAATTTGCGATATCTCAGTGACGAGTACATTACACATTCGGCCAGAACGTGTTGACTAGTTTCCTCTTTGCCACAATGTGGGCATCGAGGATCCTGTTTGGCTCCTATTACCGTCAAATGTCTGTTGAGTGGACAGTGTCCAGTCAAGATCCCTGTCAGTATACTTAGATTGTACTTACCAAGGTTTAGTAGATACTATGTCTAATCCCCATACCGGAACACAACAACGCGAACACTACTGCTTGGCGGTAGAATAAATGATAATAATAATAACGTGGCCAGATACAGTAGGCAGTACTCCTCGACACGGCACGCATTGCGAGGAGGTTCCTCTCTCTGCAGCCCTAAACACGGTAGCTGGAGACCTGCCCCTCCATCGGCGGCACTCGTAGGTTAGGTTTTTTATAACGTTTATTTTATGTACAGGTCGATTCACAAGAGCTGGCAAGAATTAATTGAATGAGTGAACGAAAGTATGCAAGTGTGTAAAATAATAACAGGTTTTTGGTTTGAAATTCGAACAAATGGCGCACGGTTCAAATGACGCACTCACACAGTGATAGGTGACATTACTTTTGTTCATCCCATTCGTGCCAGCTTTAGTGAATCAACCTGTATTAGTATTGTTATTTTAATTTTAACCTTGAATAGCTATACTATAATACTACAGAATATTAGAATACTACAAAGTATAAAACAAAGTCGCTTCCCACTGTCTGTCTGTCCCTATGTATGCTTAGATCTTGAAAACTACGCAACGGATTTTGGTGTGGTTTTTTTTAATAGATAGAGTGATTCAAGAGGAAGTTTTTTATGTATGATAAGTTTTGGATGGTGTACGGGTGTTACAGAAAGCTGGCATAAACCGAAGCGAAGCGAGGGCGGGTCACTAGATTATTATAAAAACCTAATTTACAGAAAATTAAATAAATTTATATTTATATCTGATAATAACGTGACATTTGTGCTTGATACTAAAATTTCTAACATATAATATCTGTGGTAGTTCCTCAATCTTATCTTATCTTATCTTATTCATATTATGTATGAGAAAGTTTGAATGTTTGGATGTTTGTTACTTAATCACGCTTCAACCACTGAACGGATCGGGATGAAACTTGGCACACGTATAGGTTAGGTCCTGAAATAGGACATAAGTTATAGTTCCCCGGAAGAATAGCTATAACCGACTTCTACGCGGACGAAGTCGCGGGCATCGGCTATTTTAAGTAATAAATCGAAAACTGGATTAATCCTCGCTCCTAATCCACTCAGGAGCCACCCAAGTTTTTGGGTCAAGACAGTTTAACAGTTAAATTAAGGAAGTCGTGATTAATGCCAACAAGATTAGAAGCTCATTTAGGAGCCACACAGAAACAACGGATGTTGGACTTTTTTTTCTAATATACGAGTAGGTACCATAAACGAGCTCATGCGTCATCCTATTTACAAAATACACACCTTTATTACCTATCTTCATAATAAAGTGGGGAGTTTCTTTGACTTGCGGATCTATTATGGCTGCGTCAATATCGCGCATGTCAAATGTGGATAAAGCATCCGTCACTCTCGTACTTATTTACGTGTCAGAAGGTGACGGATGCCTTATCCAAATTTTGTCACGCGATAAACGCGGCCATATTAGGGACCCAGTGGCTGCGTGTATATCGCGTGTCAAATGTGGATAAGGCAACCGTCACTGTCATATTAGTAGTTTACATGACGGTTGCGTAATGACAGGCATCACAACATGAGTGTGGTGTGTGGTAATAGATCCCACGCGTGTTGTAATGCTAATTACGCAGAGTCTCGTACAATACTTTATGTACACACATATTATAAGTACTCTAAGATGGGTTCAGAAGCCGAAAGGCAAATGACCAGCATTACATTACCTGTGGTATTAGGTGACAGCGATGACAGCTGTAACGTAATTTTGAAATTACGTTATCGAATATTGTAAGGTAATGAGATTCAAATTTGGGATACCTTCCAAAATTAACAGCTGTCATCGCTGTCACCTACTACCACAGGTAATGCTGGTCATTGCCTACGGGTTTTGAACGCGTAATAGAGAACTTATGAATATGAGCGTAAATAAACTTATTTAGGTGTCAGAAAGTGACCTAGGCCTTATCCATACTTTGTTACGCGATAAACGCCCCTGGGCCTCTAGTCTACGACGACAAACTAGGTACTTATATTGCTTTTGACTTGTTATTGTATTAGCAATGTTTTGATAGCTCTTATTTACTTGACAGTAATGGCGGCCAAATTAAAAACAATACCATAAAACTGCAAACATAATATTGAATACAATATAGAATAGAGAAACCCAGTAGGTATGTATGTAAGTTTTTTTTTTTGTTGCTCAGATATAAATGACGGTTAAAAATTAAAACGGTGAAGCATAAAAGTAGGAAATGGTAAACAAAGAGCATACAAATATCGTTAAAAACCAAAAGGCATTTACTTTTTCGTTATTATAAAAAAGCTTGTGATGACGGTAAAATGACACAAAACTTTGTTAAAGTTTTCATTATTTAAGCTACCCTAGATGCTCGCTTGAGGACAATATGCCAAATATAATAGGAACCCTATCTATAGTTATTTCAAAAAGGTTGCAATTACAATATTACTAAATAGGTATTAGGTCTCTTAAGCGATGATTGATATTTCCTGCAATCTCACATTATTATTTAGCATTGGTCGTCACTAAATACGACTAAAAATAAGCCTATTAACGCCAATGTTGATAAAGCAATCGTTGATAGATATTTCTTTGTCAATAAAAATACATGAACGGGGCACGAACAGCTGGTTATAATATACTGCGCGATAGCTCTTAGAAGGTGCTTCGGGTTTGTGCTTGTCTCTCATTTGCTCTCATACTTAGAGTAAGTCAGAGAGACGAACAAGTGCACCTTCTTCTGCTTCTCCTTTTTTTTTATGGCGTCCCGCAGTGATTTCGCTAATGTAAAGTTTGGTGAGGGGGAGACTCTGCTTAAAGGTGCGTACGAATTTGAGCGGCTCAGCCTGAGGCATGCTCGCCCCGCGCGGCGAGCTGCTCGCGAGCCAAATTGTTGCACATAAACATGCGCCGATGAGGCAACGTGCTCGCCGCGAGCCGACATTGTACCTCTTTCAAAATGGAGCCGGATACGGATACTATGACAGCCGCGGCTGTGTTTATCATAATAAACCGAATTATTAACAAAAAGAAGAAGAAATAAAAAAGACCGACTCTCGGCGGCTCGCCGCGTGCCGCTCGCGCGAAGTTCGCGCACAGCGCGTGAGCGCGTACGAATTTGAGCAAAATAGGTGAGCCGTGCGTGCCTCAACCCGAGGCTGGTCTAATTCGTACGCACCTTTAGGAACGGGTTTCGTGGAAGAGCAAGTGAAAAGGAAATGGAATGAAATGGAAAGTGCGCCTTCTAAGTGCTCACATGGTGCTCACAAACTGTACTTGTCATTTACATGTCATAGAGTGGTATTCCACCTGTCCAATATCTTTGTCCAATGTGCATTGCGTCTCACATTTTTTAAAGCAAACTGTGAGATGCAAATACACATTGGACAAAGATCTTGGACAAGTGGAATACCACCCATATACTCGTAACATTATAACGTTCAAAAGTTTGACAGAAAGCCTTTTATGAGTTCCGAGCCATGTAGTTCTATTATATATTCTGTGTCAAAGCTCAGGGGCTGAGCATTGTGTGACACTGTACCTGTGCGTGCAATGTTGGTGCAATGTCATGGAAATGTTATGTTACTGTCATGGCTATGTCAAAATTTGGTTAAAATGTTGTTTTATCTCCGCCATAAAAGGAAATTAATTATTCTTTGTGTAGAACAAACCAAGTGTGTGATACAAAGGCTTACATAAATTTGTCAATTGTTACTCAGGACAGAATGGCGACTATCGCGACTGCTCGAAGAACCGACTAAAATCTTACTTTAATCGTGTCCTTCTGCACACAGTGCACTTTTTGACTTTGCTATTTGTGCAAAAAACTTAAATTGTAATGACAAACTTTGAAGAAGCTTATGAGCAAACTGGTAAGTCGTGGATTATTTCTTGAAGCGCTTCAGATTAACCTATAATGTTGGAAATAACTAGCATTTGCCCGCGACTCCGTCCGTGTAGAATGACTTCTACAAGCTATTTCCTCAGAAACGGAACTCCATATTCTTCCTCGGGGTTTAAGCTATTTCCATACAACATTTTATTAAAATCGGTCTAGCGGTTGAGCTCTGTAAGCGTAAAAAAAACAGTAATTTTCGTATTTATTAATATGAATTGGACGCAATTGCAATTGCAATTGGGCTTATTCCCAATTCAACAGATTCCCAGTGCCACCGATTTCCACCTCTACAGATTCCCAGTGTAACAGATTTCTAGTCCCACAGATTCCCAACCCCACAGATTCGTAACTCTACGGATTCCCAACTTTATATATTCCTAAAATACACACGTAAAACAAATAATACATTTCACAGAGTCGTAGGTAGGTTAGGTTAGGTTCGTTTTTATATGAGGCCAGAACCGACTAATCAGGGACGGTTTACTAGGCCTTCTCCATATAGCCATTTTTGTTAGCCGTTACGAAAATTGACGAAACTTATGTGTAGACACTGACTGATTCTAGTAACACGTTTGGTCGCTGCTTCGTAATTGTTACGTCACCGCGACTAAAATTGGGGAAGAGTCGACTAAGTAACTTTTGGTTTCACTGTTCCGTCGCTGTGTGGTAACAATGTTCCCAGTTTGAAACCAGTTCGTTAGAAGTCATTCGTTCATTCACTCTTTTAAATGAAATTCGTTGGAGTGTCTGATGTCGTTTACATAGTGATTTAAAAAATATATAAGAAGAGACGCCATCATAAAAAAAGTTTGAAAACGTAAATATTTCGTTTTAATTTTAATTCATTATGATTGTGTTCAAATTTCAATGTGAAAATAATTTCATCGTGTCATTTGATCATATTGGATGAAATTCATCAACGCGCCATAGTAAAATCATAATTTAGCTAATTTAGCGAAACACATGACTGTACTGCGTATTATTGCATTATTGAATAAGTCTATAATTGAAAGATTTCTGAAGCTTTCATAGACAGAATAATATATTTTAGCAATAACAATAAATATAAAAGCCAGAATAAACCATAAAACTTATTAATTATGATATAAATATGTTATTATTACGGACAAACATTGCAGCCACAAGTGGTCAAACAGTTACTAGTTTGTGTCGACATGTGTCGACGTGAAACTTAAAGTAGTAACAAAGTCGCTGAAATCACAAAATGGTTCCATGTATTTATTTATTTACAGAGACTCACAAAGTTTCACGGACACCGTCATTTACCGTTACAAAGTTCCGAAACATTGACGTAACATACACTACAATTCGCGTTTATTGTTTATAACTTGGTTACAGAGTTACCACAAGGTTACTACACATTATTTCCTAGTTTGTACACTAGTGACAAACTAAACGCAAAGTGTATAAAAATGTGTGACACAAATGTTTCCGTTATTTGTGGACGCAGCGACTAAACATTGTTACTAGTTATTTAGTGATAGGATTGTGTATCAACTGTTACTACACTTAGAAACCACACCCTTACACAGTCGCAATGTGCCGAAACAGTTACGAAACGATTGTGACTTGTTACTGCTTTGAAAAGTCTGCGACCAAAAATGGCTATATGGGTATGTAGAAATAGGAATCTGTAGACATGGGATTCTATTTAATCGAAAATCTGTAGAAATGGGAATCTGTAGACATGGTAACAATAGCCAGCTTCTTAATAGCTTTTGCCTGGCTATCGTGATCACGCTTGCAGCGCTTGCAGGAAAATGATAGCACTGTACTATTTCAACCTAAAGGACACAAACACAACATTTTCAATGGAATTTAAGATTATAGCGCCCTTTACTTAAGGTCTGTTCATTCTTACTTGTCTTATATAGTAAACAACTTTCTAACCTCAAAATGAACCTCTTTTGCCTAAAACAGCTTTTTTAAACAAAATAAAGCAATCACAGACAATACATTAGCCGAGTGATGTCCATAATGTTTATGCAGTTTACTTTATTTACGACAAAAGAGCTGTTTTAGCCAAAAAAGGTCCATTTTGAGGTTAGAAAGTTGTTTACTATATAAGACAAGTAAGAATGAACAGACCTTAGATCTACTTATTAAAGCAATTCTTAATTTGCCTTATTTATCTAAAAATATTTCAACTTCATATCCAATGTTCGTTATTTGATCAATCAAATAAAAGAAATGAATTTTTCCAGGTCATGGCAAATTCAACATTCTGGCGCTTATTACGAGTGGCTTTATTCTATTGTACGTAACAATGGAGTGCCTGGGGATTGGCTTTGTGCTTAACCTGGCGGAATGTGACCTTAGCATCAGTATCCCAGAAAGGGGAATCATCAGTGCTTCCACCTTTATTGGTACCAAATCCTGTAACTTGTCTCGGTTAAAGATTTTTTGTTTTCGATAATTCTCAATATTAGCACGCCTGTAGTTATGAAGTTTCCGAAAATCCCGAGAACTGCACATCTCAGGAGAATTCTCAACAATTGCACATCTCCAGTCTTGGTAGTTTAGACTGTTCAAACACGGATTCAACGCAGCTAAGACTGTTCAAAAACGGATTCAACGCAGCTACCTATCTGTGCTGCATTAGATATATTGCAAATGGGAGCCTACGACAGGGGAACTGAATCACGTAATAATCAGCACTAAAAAACTTCTAAGCGAGTATGCTTAGAAGTTTTGACTGAAATGGATCTCTGTCTCCATTAAAATGTGATAGCCTGTAATTGTACCTGAGGGCCCTGCCAAGATGCGCTACGCTAACTAGCATTTCTATTCGATTGGTTTAAAAACAAAACAAATAGAAACGCTACTTTTCGCAATGCATCTTGGCAGGGCCCTCTGTTGTTCTCTGTGCGGGCACACATCGAGTCATGGATGTTTCATGTATTTTTCTATATGATACTTACGTACAACTCTTATGTACATAGTTTGTAATTAACCTTTCCATACTTTTATATTTGATTTCATTTTTAGAGTTGTAGGTAATTCTTTAGCTCTGCCTATCCCACTCTGACCAACGAAGACGTGAGTTTATGTATGTAATGTAATTTCATATCATTCATTAGACTATCTAAAGACACTAAAATGTATAAATATTCAGTAGGTAGGCTGTTGTGTGTATCTAACATATCCTTCCTTAAATACAAAAGGGGCACAAATCAAAACAGATATAGTTTGATTTAAAACTTAAAGTAAATAGCATTCAGAAATTAAATGCAACACAAGCACATTTTGATTTGTATCCCTTTTGTATTTAAGCAACGATATTTAGTGAGCACAACTCCATAAAATGAGTTTTTTCTGTTTGTCTCTGATATTCAGGGGTGGTGTCAACTGCGATATTCTGGGGCTACCTGGGTGACGCGTGTGGCAGACGGCGCGTGATGCTGCCAGCCCTTATGGTCGCCATGATGTGTTCCTTTGTCTCCTCTCTTTCCACTGGCTTCTGGATCATCCTTATATTTCGATTACTGACCGGCAGTGCGTGAGTAACTCTGTGTGCTTTTTAACACACTTCAAAAAGGAAGTAAATTTTGTTAATGTTATAATTTTTCATGTATGTTCAATGTTCATGCGTTATTTTTATACTTGTAGACCGATTCCATTGTTTTTTTTTGTAGGAATATCTTTGAATATGGGTCCATAGCAAATTGGAGTGATCTGATGATGTGATACTAGCTTTTTCTTGGGATTCCGTACGCGTAAATAGAAGTCGTTTATCGCTTTTCTTTTGGGATTTTTTTTCCGGGATTCAAGCTATGTCAGCTGTCAGCTGTGACACAATTTATAGTATTATTATATATATTGATGGACAGAACTCCTTGATTGTTATGGGCACTTGTCCCACGACCGGCTAGGAAGCGATTAACTATCGACTCTTTTCTCATTCAAGAAACGCACAAAAGATACAGATCCCGTGTCAATAAAAGAGACGCATAATTAAATTAATAGTTGATCGCTGGCCGTTCACACTGCGAGTACTCTCTCTCTAACAATAGATATAGATCCCGTGTCAATATTAGGCACTGGTCCCACCGCCGGCGAGTAAGCGATGAACTATCGGCGATTTTCTTGCCCAAGAAACGAACAAAAGATAATCGCCCCGGTGTAAATAAAAGAGACAGATATAAATTTATAGTTCATAGCTGAGCGATTGAGCCAGCGGCAGGCGGTGGGGCCAGTGCTTAAGAGTGGCAAATTTTAATAGTTGATCGCTGACTCTACTCGCTTCTGGAGTCGGCAGTGGAACAAGGTGCCATAGGGACTTAAACGATTTTGTTACAACTTACTGAAATAACTACCACAAGCGATTGCATTGGAAAAGCTCATTTGGTGAAGTAAAACTGTTGAGGAAAACCAGGACGGCTAGCACAAGTTGTCCGTGATTTGTTTCTCACTCGGATATTCCTTTCTAAGTGTTCAGAGGGCCCTGCCAAGATGCACTACGCTAAGTAACGTTTCTATTCGATTCGTTTTTAAACCAATCGTGTCACTGGTAGACCACGTGACATTTCGTATCACGTCATCTACCAGTAACGCGATTGGTTTAAAAACGAAACGAATAGAAACGTTACTTCGCGTAGTGCATCTTGGCAGGGCCCTCTATAAAGAACACAACAAGACTCTGTGATGACCACCAGAAATGCAGTATGATAAGTAGGTATTCAGTTTCACTGAGGGATTTTGGATAAGTATCTCAATCGAATTCAGTTATGCGTGTAAAAGATGATTAGTTAAGTAGATTGGGCGATTTTAAATAATTCTTACTAAAAATACAGATTTTTAGGGTATCAGCGTCAATCGCAACGGTGTACGCTTTCCTAAGTGAGATGCAGCCTCTGTCGCACCGAGCGTCTTCCGTCGCATTCGCATCGGCCTTCATCTCTGTCTCCTTTGTCACCATGCCATGTAAGACCCAAAAAATGGCCAACAGCTTATCTTTAAGGCCCAGCCACACCGCTTGCGTGACGTGCACGTGCGCGTTTCCACTGCGTTGTATAGTATGAATTCTCATTACGACATGTCACTATACAACGCAGTGGAAAGCGAACGCGCACGTGCACGTGCACGTCACGCAAGCGGTGTGGCTGGGCCTTAAAGCCTGATAATCAGACATTATGGGAACTATTTGTAAGTTGAATGATAGATAGGAAGTTTCTCTATCGATACACTCAATGATCGATGCTTTTCCCCTATACTAGTGATCGCTCCCAGCTTCGATTGTAAGTCTGTATTTTGTGTAAGTATAGCATACTTCAAATGGTTGCTATACTCGAAAACGTAATTAAAGACCAACGTGGGTTGCCACTAAAAAAAAAAAAATTGCCTTAGTATATTTCCACTTTTTAAAAGACCGCACTAAGAATATTTATTTGTAGGTAGTTTTAAACCTTCGATTTAAATAAACAAGTTAATTCAAGTTACTTACACAAATACAAGATGGCCTATTAAATATTTAACCATAGAATTTTTTTGGTAGCAAAACTGTTATTGCACTTGTTATACTTCAGGTATTAATAACATTTGGTACGATAAATAAACAATAGTTGTAAACAACGTTAGATGCAATTTAAATATTACATACGTTTAGCTTTTCGACAAAATAACAGGCCAAAAGTGTGTAGCTCACTTTATAATGACAATCATCGGGCATTTTACCAGCCATGAAACCATGGGGTCCATGGGTAACTGTCAAGTTTAAATCAAGCATAAGTGTAAAGCATCCGAACTTAGCTGGTCATTTTGTTTTAGCTGATAAAAAAATCGCCATTGAATACACACACCCGCCATTTAATTACTTAACACACTATATGAGAAAATAATTGTTTTGGGATATTTAAATTTTTTGAATATCGGGTAGAAAAAACATAGAATGCATATTCCCTATTGTAAAATATAACTTTTGATATTGAAAATGTCAGAATTATCTACAAATATTTACAACAATTTGATCATCAATGCAAAAAGGTTGGCTAACTCTGAAATGTTCGATTGACACTGACATAATTGACTTTGACACTTATGACAGTGACGTATCTGTCGTAGTTTTTTTGGTCTTAAATTACAGTTTCGAGTATAGGTTATGACTTCCATTGCACTATTGAATATAGCTTGTACCCACGTTTCTTTATTTCAGGATGTCTAATGCAGCATTTTTTTCTATTGGTTTAGGAAGCATTTTCTATTTTCACTCTTAAATGTAAATTATTTAACAGCACGGTTTTACAAATAACACGTTTTGACGACATTGACAAATATTGTTTCATAAATATGTATGATATTTCTATTTAATTATCTAAAGAGATTTGATAAAGTGATAATAATAACTATTTCATAGTGCAATGGTGCTCATAACCAAGTGATCATCATGCTTTGCGTAATCTACTATATTATCGTCTCCAAAAAAATACGCACAGACGAAGTTGGGAGCGATCACTAGTATATCTAGGGAAAATTGAGTTTCTCGATAAGTGAGTTTCTCGATGTAAGAACTCCCTACCTGTCATTAGCCGGGTCCGCACCGGACGATTCAGCGCGCTCCGATCGAGCGATCCAAGGAGCGCGATCCAAAGGCGCGGTCGATGTGGACGTGTCGCGTGCGATCCAAGCGTACGATTGAGCGCGCGATTCTTGCCGCGGGTCGATCCGTTTTTCGCTGATCCAATTTTGGATCGTCTGGTGTAGACCCGGCTTTTAAATTTCGCCCCCAAAATTCCGATGTCTGCTGATAATAATGGACTATAATGGACTTAATGGAGGTTCCTGTAGAAAGTCATAAATTGCTAATAATAAATTCATCGACGCTAGACTTCGCAAATTATCTAGAACTGTTTTTGAGCCTGTAAGCTTGTAAGAGCATGTCGGATCATGCTCAGTGTAGGGTTCCGAAGTCGTTACTACAAACACAAAAAACTATCTCGAAAAACAACAAGTATGAACTAATTTTCTATTAAAAAAATATTTGGCGCTGTTTTTTAGGGTTCCGTACCCAAAGGGTAAAAACGGGACCCTATTAGTAAGACTCCGCTGTCCGTCTGTCCGTCTGTCACCAGGCTGTATCTCATGAACCGTGATAGTTAGACATTTGCAATTTTCACAGAAGATGTATTTCTGTTGCCGCCATAACAACAAATACTAAAAACCGAATAAAATTAATATTTAAGGAAGCCCATACAACAAACGTGATTTTTTTGCCGTTTTTTGTGTATGTTGTATTGATAATGGTACGGAACCCTTCGTGCGCGAGTCTAACTCGCACTTGGCCGGTTTTTTACGTTTGCTTTTTTGTGTTGTGAGGTAACCGATTTTATTTTACAACAGAACTTTGCTGGCGTAATTTAAATGATTTATGCGTGTATTGACTATAAGGAAATATGCCGAAGTATAAAAATGTCTAACTTTAAAACATAAATTAGTCTAAGTATAAGAAAGCCAAAACGTCTAAGTCTTATTAAGTCGAAATATAGAAATGACTACAATCATAGTAAGTAAAGGTGTTAATAAAAATCGACTATAAAAATACACTGCGACGAAATTATTCAAGTGGACATTTTTATACTTCGGCATATTTCCTTATAGTCAATACACACATAAATCATTGAAATGTCTAAATATGCATTTAAATTACGCCAATTTATTTTTAAATAATTTATTACCAAGAGTCTCTGAGTAAAACCCCGGACGAACGGACAGACGAACATGGTGAAACTGTAAAGGTTCTTTGTTGACTATTGAACCCTAACAAGCAATTTAAACTGCCAATTAGACAGCGATTAGAAAGCAAAAAAGCGCGTGTTTTTTTTTTTATATTGCTTTAATTTTGTTTTATCAACAGCCTATATTATAACGTCTCCATTTCAGCGATTGCTTGGGTCATTTTACCTCAAACTTGGTCGATCCACATTAATGACACCTTGAACTTAGTTCCATGGCGAGTGTTCATGTGGTCCTGGCTTTGCTTCGGATTGTTCGCCTGCATCGGCTTGTTTATTTTGCCTGAGAGTCCGCGTTATATACTCGTGTATTACGGACCCGAAAAGGCTGTGCCAATTTTAGCGAAGATGTATGCGTGGAACAACAATAAGAAGAGAGAAGAGTACCCGGTAGGGTTTTAAATCTTGACTTTTTTATGGATGGAGGTTCCCGCAGAGTAACAGTTTACGTGCAGTCTCGAGTCTGCCAGGCTGTCAGGTCAGACTCTGTCAAGAAATATATGAGACCTTAAGATAAACTGATAGTCTGTGTTCCAACACGTTGAACTGACAGACCAATATTGAGAACGTATAAATGAACTAGGAATTGGGTTATCCCATAATTTTGTAATGTATAGTGATTCAAAAACCATTTCGAGAAAAAGGGTTGTAGAACCATTCGCTGTTATCAGATTATTTAAAAAAAATAGTATTAAATAGTTATTTCTAATTTATCATTTGACATTATTTGACCTGTAATGTAGTGACGTCACGATCTTCATTGGTAAGTTGTGTCTAATCTGTGATCAACAGAGGTCGGAATAGGTAGTGCTTATTAACCTAAACTTGACTCATGTTCATTCATGCGCGAGTGAGATGGGAATACGTTATTGAATGAAGATGCAACAAGTTTAGGTTAATAAGCACTACCTATTCCGACCTCTGGGATCAACAATAGTAATGCATATAATATGAGTCCGAAATGCAGTAATATATAAATAATGTATATCGAATTTTGTCTTATTTATTTCTGTTTTATTTTAACGCTTATTAAAATTAAGTCAATGTTTAACTGTAATATAAACATGACAATGTAAGATCTTTAAAAAAATGGAATGATTAAAATACAAGTCCGTTTTGGAACCTCCGCCCGTAGGCTAGTCTGTGGGTGAAATTGTCAAAGTCAAAAAACGGCCGAGGGAAATTACTTGGCATTGACATTTTACGTGATCTGACAGAAACGGGTACTCTCAAACGAATTCAATCGTTTTAAAGCATGTCTCAAACAAATCCACAGGAAGTGACGTCATAAAGCCATTTTCTTTAAAAATTAAAATAAATTAATATATTGATTTAAATGCAAAAACCGTGAAATTAGTGTCTTCAATTACTCTCTTTTATCGAAAAAAATTATAAAATTATAAAAACTATTTTTTTTTTTGGGATAACCCAATTATTCATTGTATATCAGTCGTTTCTTTTTCTTCTTTTTCTTTTTCCCACGCGCTTTTATTACATTGTAGCTTTTTCCGATTGGCAGGTTTCAAATATTATTTCTGAATGGCTGCTGCAAAACTAACATAACCTAAACATACCTACGCATCTAGTAAAATTAATAAATGGGAACGACTGAGAAAAAAAGAAAATGGGGAAAAACGCGAATGGAAATACAAATTTTGGGGAAAAATCATTTTAATAGGTATTATTCTTTATTTACCCACAAAACTGTTTACACAGTTTGACTGTGGGTGGGATCATTGAGTCTCTTTACTAACAATACTAGGATAATATAACTTACCTTAATATTAATTTTAAAATGTACACAAAACTAACTAAATAATTGAATAATCTTCTTTTAAACTTTACCTTATTGGTCTATCTAACCTAATATTATATGGGCAAGCTTATGCTGGCACTTCACTTGGCGTTGCGTGTTCGCGTATTTGGTTTATTTGGCCAAAAACGACTATGTTTCTCTTCATTCGTCTATATTTACTGTATTTGCACGAAAAAGCCAAACACGCATATACGCAAACACGCGTACCTATCCACCCGCTTGTCGGTTTTTGGGCACACATCAAAGGACGCAAATATGGCGAATATTTGCGTTCACCGTCCACACATTGGATTTCGTAGTATAATTCGTAATCGTAATCGTATCGTAATTCAAATATTCTACGCGAAAATACCATAATTTTATCTTAAGGCCGACCCAACCGACTTGGTCAAGTCATTTTGCTTTTTAAATACCCTACACACTTACGGGGAATTCGTGTACGCATGGCAATATCGATTTAGGCAAAGTCAAACTCTGGGGGTCTACTCCGAAATTCAAAATCCGAACTTCGTATGGTGCCGTCCCTTTCACTTTCCTGTCATACACTGTATGAGTAAAAGAGATGGCACTATTCGAACGAACGAACGAACGGAACGCAGTGCTTCGAACTACAGGTCCTGGTGATTCCCCCAACGAACAAAATGTTTTACTATCTCGGTAGTTCTGACGGAATAGGATAGATGTATTTTATGTATGTAAGAGTGTGAGTGAGTGAGGTGATTACTGTTACTGCAAGTCGGCATTCGTCAAAGAATATTTGATTGAGCACACCATTTTGAATACTTTCGCTAATTATAGTGTTTGTAGTTTTTTTCTTGTGTTTTGGCCGTTTTGAGTATAGTTTTGAGTATGAGTGAAAGCGAGGATGAAGAAAAATCTGGTGTTTCAACACCTAAGAAGAGACGCATTGAAAGAGGAGATTTAAAAGGTAAAGAAGAACACAGACAATAAAAATACAGGGCCGAATGGGAAAGTGAAACAAAAATCAGTAAGTGGCTTACATGTGATCCTCAAGATAATTTCAAAGCACGTTGTAAAGTATGTAATGTCTCTATAATGGCACATGCAACATGTTTTATCGACTCATTCTGAAGGAAAAAAGCATATGAAAAATTTGTCTTCGATCCGTGCGCTACACCCTGTCACATCTTTTTTTTCAACATCTAAGGAGACTCAGGAAAATAGCACCGTTAAGTTGGCGTGAATTGCTGAAGCCAAGCTAGCTGCTTATTTCGCAGAGCAAATATAGCTTTTAATGCTGCTGATCACCTCGGCAAAGTCTTGAAAGAATGTTTCTTAGATTCAAAATTTTTGAAAGAGATTACACGAAAAAAGACTGCAAAAATCATATATAAAGGGATTGGTCC
Organism: Acleris literana; assembly: GCA_946894065.1. Taxonomy (NCBI): domain Eukaryota; kingdom Metazoa; phylum Arthropoda; class Insecta; order Lepidoptera; family Tortricidae; genus Acleris; species Acleris literana. Next base: position 9,247,853 of record OX335669.1, on the reverse strand, counting down.
AGGGCACAAAGCAGAGTTAGCAGACAAAATAAAAACATGTAGGTTCAGCATAATGACAGACGAATCCACAGACATTTCTACGACAAAAGCATCTTGTGTGGTGATACGGTTCTTCAACGAGACTTCTGGTCGTATCGAGAGTAAGCTTTGGAACCTCCATTAAATTTTCAGCGCTGATGATCCCAGTGCAGTAAACGAAGGAGCAACAGCAGAAAATATATATGTTAAATTAAAAAAAAGCTTCACGGAATTCGGTATTCCTTTACAAAATATTGTTGGTTTCGGGTCTGACGGCTGTAATGTGATGATGGGCCATGTGATGATGATTGTCCTGGTATTATCATCTTAAAGTGCATTTGTCATTCCGCACATCTTTGCGCCAGTGCAGCATGCCAAAAACTACCAAATAGGTGCGAACAATTAGCACGAAACATATTTAGTTTTGTTCACAATAGTTCGAAACGTTCCGCATCGCTAAAGTAATTTCAAGACTTCAGAACTCAAACAACAAAAAATGTTACACCCATCACAAACAAGATGGCTGTCACTTCAGCGAGTAGTGACACGTGTTTTAAGCAATTGGGATGCTTTGAAATTGTTTTTCACAGACATGGCACAGTCAGAACGGTCTCTATCAGGGCAAGCAATACTCGAGTTGCTTCTGGATCCATATATGAAGCTATATTTTGACTTCCTAGCATGGGTACTACCAAAGTTTACAACTTTCAATAAGTATTTTCAGTCCGCGGAAGTTGTGGTAACAGAGCTGGATGCAAAAGTAAAGGATATGTACAAGGATTTTCTGCTGTGTTTCATGGAGCGGAAGCACGTTAACCAAACTAACATAGCTGATATCAAACCAGGCGACAAAACAAAACACTTGCAAATCGAGCTTCTCTACCTAGGAATCGGCGTGGCAGTAAAAATCAACAGTCCTGGAATTAAGGCGGACACAAATAGGCGGAAAGAGTTTTTGACTAGGTGCAAAGATTTTCTCGTTGAGTCTGCCTTACAAATCAAAAAAAGATGGGATTTCAACAACGAGGCGCTTATAAAAATTGCTTTATTAAGTCCTAAAAATGCTTTGAGTCAATCTGCGAGAGAACTAAATCCAAGCATTCTGACCATAGCTTCAAACTTTCCTAGAGTGATTGATATACAATAAGCAAACTACAAATTCTTGACGATCAATGGCGTGCACTGCCAGTAACTGAGTTTGATGAGAATATAAAGATGGAAAAAAGAGTAGACGTGTTTTGGGCGAAACTAAGTGTTTGGTGTGACATGTCCAAAAACCATCCTTTTGAAGAAATCGCAAAATTTGCTCTTGATTGCCTGGTATTGCCACACGAAAATGCGGATTGTGAAAGAGTATTCAGCAAAGTAAACTTGACAAAAACGAAAATACGAAATAAACTAGCAACTCGCTCCATTGACGCCCTGTTACTTTCATGCGATGCTGTGAAAGAAAGTAAGTCCAACAATTGTATCGCATTTATGCCGTCTGACGACATGTTACGTCGTGTCAATGCGAAGGGCGAAGACGACGAAATTGCAATTAACGAATTGGCTGAAATCGACATCCACTTTGTAAGTATTAATAAAACAAAATGTTATTAACCAATTTACTTTTTATTTGAATTCAAAACAAAATCGCCTAAAAACGAAATGTAATATAATTTATGACACGGTAGTATATTTTTAATTTCCATAGACAATAATTTTTCGAGTGTCTGAATCCAACCCTGCACACATGGCTCGCTCAGTTGTGTGAGCGACGGCGACGAGTCAAGACGTGTTTTGCAGTATGGATTGGGACTGGATGATGTTGTGCTGCGACTTTTGGAAATGTACCAAATGCATCGGTGTATTTGGGACTGGGTGTAATTTTGTATTTACATATTGTTTGTATGTACATGTATTGGCAGGATAAAAAATATGCTGCCGCTGCCGTAAACACGTCCATCACTAGCAAATTCAATTGATTTTGAACTGCAAACATATTCGCGTATTTGATATATTTTCCGTTGGCATCCCAAGTGTGGATGTCGTGTTTGTGTTACTTTATACGAATATTTGGACAAACACGGTGAATACGCTTCGGGAATACGCAACGCCAAGTGAAGTGCCAGCATTAAGAATGTAGACGCTCCTGCAGGTATCTGTCACCGTAGTAGTTAGCGACCCTCGGCACAGTGTAATTCCCCGCAGCCACCGACCTAGTACCGCATAGTGATTCCGCTCCCATACAAGGGCGGCCATAAATACCTTTAACGCGAATAACAGGTTTTTTTCTATTTAAAATGTTTAAATACCATGAAAGCAACATGAAAAATTTAATTTAAATCATTTTTGTGAATATATATTTATAAAATAAGTTTTTTTAACGTCTAGAAATGTCTCGCAGTAAAGTTGTTTTCGACATTGAATTTAAATCATTTGATACGCGATGTCCATTGGATAAAAGGTGGAAATAAGTGTAGCTTATTGTTAAAAAAAACATCAAATTAAACAGATAATAATAAAAAAAACATACTCAATAAACACAAAACTGTAGGTACAAATATTATCATATAAAACAAATAACAGTAAAGCATTAAAATTACTTATTTAAAGATAACAATTCTATTACAGATTTTGATAAAACACGATTTTTTTTGTGGGTAACTTTTTTAGACTTAATATTAAGTGTGTCTGAGTGAAGAAGAAGCCTGTTAATCAAGTCTGTGTTTGTCAAAACGCGATTCATCTTTCGTGTTATGCTCTTGTCGAAATGCTTTTATCAGCACCGTGAATTGAAATTTTTCGGACGGCCACGCGAACAAGAGTCAGAATCGATCGAAGAATCGATGTTATCTTTCTGCTGCAAAATACGCGACACACTATTTCGATTTACGTCAATATACTCCATTACAGCAAGTCAATCTGCATATTTTTGTAATATTTACGCTTACTAGAATAAGTCTTTTTCCAATAACACGAAAATCATTTGCATAAATTGCTAATTCTGTCGCTTAAAATCTCCATGTCAATATTTTCAATGTTCTTGGAAAGAAGTGACATTACAGTCAAAGTACCCAGAACAGTTGACATTTTCCTTCTTCACTGCCTTGTTTAGAGTGTCACATATCAAAAAAAGTACGCCTAGAAATAGCCCGTCTCAAAATAGTACCTAAAACAAAGACATAAAGACATAGAAAAAAATCTCATTATTCTTTGACAACGACACTTGTTCGTTGACACCCCTTTAAATAGAAAAGTTGTCAACAGACGAGATTGAAACTTACAGCCCTTATTAAAGATGATGAGTGGGGACGCGGCCGAGGCAGGCGGGCGGTCGAGTGGCTCTCCATTCATTCCACCCAGCCTTATTAAGGATAATTTGATCTTTAAAATGAAGTATGCTGTAGTGCGGCACAGGTCGGCATCAAAGTATAACTCTAATTGAATTCGTAGATAAGAATATTTTTTACGAAACGATAGACCTCCCGTAGAAAATGCGTATTTAAAATAGAAACACACAAATATATATGCAACATCTTAGAAAATAAAGTACATACCTTCTTCTTGGATTTCCATGTTTTCAACACGTGTTAATAAACAAATAGTAATAATAATACACGATAACAAAGTGATTAAGTTACGGCGTCAGAAGGGCACTGCTAATGAGAGTTGAGATGTTATCACTTTCGTTGCACAATAAATGTAAATGATATAATAGCAATTTATTATGGTGACATTTATAGTATTTGACAGATTGTCTATTAGTGAATCATTTTACTTACCTTTTAGACCGGGATAAGCTCATGACTTTTTTCGATTTATGGCCTACGGCGGAATCACTGTGCGCCGCACGCATGGTTGACAAGGGATAAATTATGCTCTTAAATGCCGTGGTTCGCTCAATTTTGGCTGTCGGGCTGTTAGTCTGTGTCCTTTAAAACTAACCACTTTCTTCATGTTTCTACAAAATAAATAGTGAAAAAAAAAACCGTCAGATTGTAGTGCGAGCGTAATAGCGATAGCCTAGGCTATTAACCCATTCACTACCTGCAACGCGTATTTATCATTCTCCAGACATTACAGACCCTTAAACGCATATGCGCGTTGTTAAGCAGCGTACGGATAGCCCGTACCTACCCTGCTACGCGTGGTCGGTTACGCGTGTCCTGGAGCGCTCTATCCGTACCTGCAGCTACGCGTACACTTTTCGAGCACGCGTGCCGCGCGAACTGGCTCGCGCGCGCTCCGCCGGCAGTCGGTCTTTGGTCGCGCGTCAGCCGCATACGGATAGCCCGTACCCTGCTAAACACACGCGTAACCGACTACGCGTAGCAGGGTACGCGCTATCCGTACGCAGCTTCACAGTATGCAAGCTCCGTATAAAACACTAGATGCGGCAGCTATTGAACGTTCGATAAACAATGCCAGTAGTGAATGTTAGATCTCAGACCGTGAACTTAATATAATAGTAATTCGGCGGAGTAGTTTGACAGATAAATCCAGATACAAATATAATTTATTTGCTGAGAAAATGATTAAGGCTTGTCGTATCGACTCGATCTACTTTGTTTATCAATTCCGAGTTACATTGTACAGTAAATGAAAATGATTCCTTGACCACTTTGGACTATTTAAAAGTGACGTAATCAATCAAAACCGTAAGAGACTTCTTGTTTCCAGTTTCATTGTGATATAGTCCCTATGTACGTAATTTTTTTCATTAGAAGTTGTCAAACTAGTCCGTAGAGTTATGGGCATAGCACTATAGGTGAAAAACTTAGGTAAATTACCTGTTGTATAGTCAACAGCATAAATAAGTGATCATTTATGTACCTTGTCGCTTTCAATCGTTTCACAATTTTGTATGACATTTCAAACACGACGTTAAAGTGATAATCGTAAGGTACATAAATAGGGTCTATATCGGATGGCATACAATTATTAGTCCTATCGTTGTGTCGCATAACGTCTTTTGTCCTAATAACGTATGGCATACACTTTGTTCCGCATATTTATGACTGTCCGAAATTGTTGCTCCTATTATCGTTTGTCCTAAATATTATTTATCCTATCGTTTGATGTGGCTAAGATTTAACCGTCGAATGATTGATGTGCATAATTGTAATATTCCTAATATTTAATGTGTTAAAATTCCTATTTTTGATTGTATATAAACAAATGTTTTATTTACAAACCTAACCTTGTCAACCTTGTTGGTTCCGGCGTTTCGCTCGCTCGTTAGGGTCACAGTTCTACCTAAAACTCCTCCTCGCTTCGCTCGTCGTCGTACCTAACCTAACCGAAATCTGACCTGCCTGAAGGTAGCATACGAAACGATTCTGACTTCACGCCTACCATAGTTTAGTTTAGGTGCTGTAATTGTAGCCAATTTAATAATAGGCAAAATAATTCTTAGGACAATTCATGTTAGGAATATTATGCTTTAGGTAATTCGATTTTAGAGTTATCAATATTAGGACAAACTTGCTTTAGGACTTTAAATGAGTATGCGCAAAAAATATTAGGACAAACGAGTAGTCTGCCATTCAACAGTATGTCAAGCATTCTTGGCCAAACATTTTAAGGACAAAAAACGTTATGCGATACGACAGGCACCCACATAAATGATCACTTATTTATGCTGTTGACTGTACACTATGTAGTTTTGTACAAAACTAATATGGAATTTACGTCAAATTTCAAATATAGAATGTCGAACGGTCTATACAGATGTGTTACAACTATGGTGGTAATTTACTTAAGTTTTTCACCTATATTAGTAAGCAGACTGACTGCGGTAGCCGGTAAGAGACGTCAATTTTATTGTTCTTAGGTATTTGAAAAAAGTTTTTTTTCAGGTAACTCAAATAGAGTCACTGCCACACTCTCCCATCAGTTTCATGATTTGTCTGAAGAAGCTTAAGCATCTGCTTCAACCGCCCCTGCTCCGCTGCGTTCTCATATCACATATATGTATTTTTTTATTATTTTTCCAGTAAGTACCCGGTTATATTATTATAACTTATAACTTATAATTTTAATGGTAATAAGTACTCCCGCTACGTCGGAATTTTAACATGACAAAGTTACAGTTTTTATATATAAGTATACATTGAGAATTTAAAAAAACTACATTTAAAGTACTCGCAGAAACTCATTGCGCAGTTGTAAACTTTATTTGTTTTACTGAATGTTACGAAACTTGGCCAAATATCAGCCGACTTTCAAATCTATCTACATTTATATTCCTTAGGGTAATTTTTTCGAAAAATCTGAAACATGTGCCAAAACCAACTGCCGCGCGGGTATATTTATTTATCCTACACGTCTCAAATTTATTTATGTTTCTTAAATCTGCATAAGTTGGGTTTTTCAACCATATTTTTTTTTAAACATGGTGTTGGTACATATATTATAAGATAATGTGTGTTGAAACAAAAAAGATAACCTGATGTTGTGAAACTTCTTTATGTATCTTAATAAATTTATATGAAGGAGTGTAATTATTATATCAAAAATATATCTAAAACACTCGAGGTGATAGGTAAACTAAAGCCGATATTATTTTGTTTTGATGCGCGGCGGCGGTAACTTTGAATAACCTCTCCCTACCCCCCAGGGGGTGGCTGATGGCTACCGGGCTAAATCAGCTCAGTTTGTTCTAGGATACATCTGTGCCAAGTGAATTCATCCGATATCAAAATTTGACCTATGGTCGTTACCGCCCGTACTATATCGGCAAAGACGCAAAAAGTGACTACAGAAATGGCATGGCTAAATGCCTTGGTTTGTTGTTAATAACTAGACGAAGCAGCAGTTGGAAGTTATTAGTTTTATAATATTTCATACAAATTAGACGTAGGTGCGGATCCTCGGGTTTTTTATACACTTAATATCATCTTGAAATTGAATTTTCCCTAATGAAATTTTTGTTTGTTCTTGTTTCAGAACGAATTCTTATTACATGTGGTTGCCTCATATAGTTAACAAAATGTTATCTCACCCCACGTCGTCTGTAAGCATGTGCTATGTTTTGTCTTTGAAGGAAACGGTACACTGTTGTTTAATTTTCTGTTATTTTTTGTATCATTTCTACAATAGGTACTAACTACTACTACTACTGCTACTACTACTACTACTAGTTACTACTACTACTACTACCACCACCACCACCAACACCACCATCACCACCACCACCACCACCACCACCACCACCACTACCACTACTACTAATGCTAATGCTACTACTACGTACTACTATAATTATGTACCTACAACCTACAGGCTGTACTATTTATGTAGCTTTACTCCTTCCTATATCCTTTAAACGACCCAACCAATTCTCATGAAACCTACTAAGACCCACCGCCAAAAAGCCTGTTTTTATCCAAATCGGTTCAACCGTTTAAAAACTACGGTGCCTCAGACAGACACACGCACACGCACACGCATTACAAAACGGTTTTACAAGTTTAACGTATGTAGTTCAATATCATTAAGTAGGTACTTATTTATTATATAAGGTTCAAAATACATAATGGATGATAATCAGGGTTAGGACTTTTGGTGGCATGTCGTGGTTGGTTCTCCTGTTTACGCATAATTTTGTTAGTCATATTTCAATATCGCATAATTTGTTTAAGCCGAATTGTATTTGTGCAGAAACTGTTCTCGCATAATTTGATGTCGCCGAATTCGATGACGCATATCTAATTATAGCCGAATTGGTTTTACGCATATTTTCTGAATTCCGAATAGGAATTTGGCAGAAAATGACTTACGCATAAATTAGTTTCGCAGAAAGTTATTTGTCGCATAAGCTAATTTCGTCGAATTAATAAATTAACCTAATAAACATAATAATTACCTAAGCGAGAAAAGTCGCCTTATGTCCCGCTTCCTGCGGCAGTGTCGACGGGGCTCCGTTTCGCGGAGCCCCTATTCCGCGTAGTTTGGCGCTTCGCGCCTGAACACAACTCTAACCCAACCTAAACCATTTTTTTTTTATTGACCTAATTATTTAATATTTTTGTTTCGGATTTTCGGACATAAATTCGGACAGGATTTCGGGCTATCAAAATTCTGCTAAATCACAGATATGCTAAACAAAATTAGGCATCATTAAATTCTACCATGTCAATATTATGCTAACATACTATTCGGGTAAACAACCAATCGGATAATATTAAATTAAATTTCGGCGTAAATAAATTATGCGAAACTTATTATGCCTAATACGTTTCGGACATTAAATTATGCGATATAGATGGCACCCAACGTGGTTCTATAATCCATGGTGTCGCTATTTCCTAATTATTTATAAACAAACCAATTTGATTTTAGATTTTTTTTAGTTCGGTTTATCCATACCTTCGGTAGGTATGGATAAACCGAACTAAAAACATTAAATATTTGTTTGTTTGTAACGCTTTCACGGCGGAGATATCCTCTGTACCAAAATTCATTGAAACTTGTTTAGCGATTTTACGAATGAATGTATTTTGAAATATTATTATGGCAATACTGGAGGTCGAAATCAAGGGGATTATAATAATTAGGAAATAGCGACTCCATGGATTACAAAACCGAACGCTAAAAATCCTAACGCTAGTCATGATACATAATAATAGTCATAATCAGGGAGCGAAACTTTGGTGCCGGTGACGTCATTATGACGCAAATTCACATATAGGATGCTTTTATATAAACAATATTGCGACACCCCACTGATTCTTAACAATGCTGTAATGATAATGTAAATATTAAAATAATGACAAAGACGATATGAATAAAATATTTTGTTGGGTCATGTAATTCTAACGAAAAAAATTATTTCCACAAGTAAAAGAAAAACATTACTTAAATGAAATTTTGTTGGATTTCAAAGTATGTAGAACGCTTAAAATTCAAACATAACATCCCATGTGCTTGGTTGTTTTCAAGTGTTTTTCTAAATTCCTTACCTTTGCTGTTAAAATAAGTATAAAGTTATCGTCTCCCAACAATTTTCTTTTTCATATGACAATGACAGTCAATTACCTTATTTATAAGTACCGTTTGCCGTCTCAACTCAAGTGTCAACATCGGTCAACTAAAGAGGCCAATAAATTGTTATTAGTGCATACATACATAATCTCACGCCTTCGTTCCCAGAGTGGGGTAGGCAGAGCTACAGAATTACAAACATCTCTAAAAACTTGTTGATAATTCTATAACCACAATTTGCACAATTAGGCTAAGATGTTTACCAGCGTATTAGTGACAGGTTGCAAGCCCATCGCCTAACAGTACTACAAGCCTTTATTCCCTTAGTCGTCTCTTACGACATCCACGGGAAGACATGGAGTGGCACTATTCTAACTCGGCAACCACACGAGGATATTAGTTACACGTGTTATTAGTGATGATGTAAAATCTAGATAAAAACACTGTATGTAGCTTGACGTCACACGCCTGTCATCGGCACCAAAGTTTCGCTCCCTGGTCATAATAGTCCGGGCGGCGGCTGCAAATTACCTACCCCATCGAGTAACAGAAAAATATCGTCTTCCACGAAAAGAACACCTAAAATAGGTAAGAAAAAATGTGGTCTTCCGGGGCTCAGCTTGGGGGGTAATACGGAATGAAAAGATATATGGTCCGCTTCTGACCATAATTTTACCTCATTTAGTAACCAAATGAAAACTTTTCGTTGGCTTTAGACACGATTAATAGAGTCTAAAAAAACATGTCTGCCGATCCTTGTCTTGGAGGGTTCCGCAGTCCAACCATTTTTAGCAGCCAGATGGGGAGGTCGATTTTACCCCATCGAGTTACAGAATGAAACCCAGTGCTCGTAGTACCTAAAATGATGCTCTTTAAATATTAATTGGTCTGCCAGCTCGCAACCTGGTAGTTTTTACAGTCGAACCAATTTTATAATATTTGGCTGAAATATTTTTTTTGTTAGCTTGGTTGCTTATTTGCTTTATTTTTATTTACTTTCTTGTCCCCGTACTTACCTAGATACGTAGGGGGGGAAAGTATTGCAATGCCGAAAGAAGTTAAAATTTTAATTATAAATATCCTCAGCTTATATCGGAAAACCAAATGCTTCTTTAATAATTAATGATTATGGCAACAAATCAATTTTAATGTACATATTAATTATGCATCAGTGCAAGTTAAGCAAGATTTTTTTTATGATGTCGTTGATGGGTTACCTCGAGCCGCGAGATCAATCTACCTGCTTGCCGGCGGCGACGACGACGACGACGACCGGTTAGCTGCGCGCGGGGCTTGAGGCACACAAAATTATAAAAAGGGGAGGGATATACCATGCAACAAGGTGCTAGCGGGAAAGAAACGCTTCATCTCGCCTCAACCCAACTGTCGAGTGTCGACATCCCATTCATTTCATTCATTTTTGTATCGTCTTGGAACTTGGACACTAATCGCTCGCTCGTGTATTTATTCCTCATTTATTTGTTGAAGTTATTGCGTTTAAACAATGATATGACATATAAACAAGAAGTAGACAGTCACTACCGCTCCCGAGTTGAAACTTCATAAAAGATCCAATTGACCACTCTCGCTCTCAGTTCACACGAAACATGGCGACGAGACTGAGGTGAGCCGAGGTTGAACAAAAATAAGTAAAATGGCGTCGTGTGTGCTTCGGAAGTGCACAAAACACCAAATTAAAGTGAATAAAGCTCAAGAGATCACATATCACGCGTAATTTTACTAAATATTTGATTTTACTTCGTATTTTACTTAAATTAAATATTTGTATAGAAAACGCGTGCTCAATTAAGAAAAGAGATAGACATTTTAATAAATTGCGTGTATGATAAGGATGGATACATAGATTAAAAAATCAGATGCGAAATCGTTGGTATCCATTATATCCGGGCGAATTAAGAGGCCACATATTATAAAGTCGCTTGTGTTCCGCGATTTGGATTCTGGATCTTAATAACCATCCTCATAAATAGTTGCCATATTATTGCGCGCGAAAGTTACAAAAACTCAACTATTATATCAAAAATCATCATTAGATATCGTTAGGTTTCGAAGATTCAACCGAAAACAAGCGAAAAAGGTGTCTTGTTTGAAAAATAAAACTATCGAGAATTTTGTTTCTAATTGTGTTGTCACGTTTAACAGTCTCAAAGAAATATGACAAAGTTTAATATATCCAAAGAACAGACATATAGGCGTTATGGTTATTAAGATCCAGAATCCAAATCGCGGCACACAACCGACTTTATCATCTTAATTCGCCCGGATATAATGGATACCAACGATTTCGCATCTGATTTTTTAATCTATGTATCCATCCTTATAAGATTGATAAGGATGGATCATACACGCAATTTATTAAAATTTCTATCTCTTTTCTTAATTGAGCACGCGTTTTCTTTACAAATATTTAATTGAAGTAAAATACGAAGTAAAATCAAATATTTAGTAAAATTACTCGTGATATGTGATCTCTTGAGCTTTATTCACTTTAATTTGGTGATTTGTGCACTTCCGAAGCACACACGACGCCATTTTACTAATTTTTGTTCAACCTCGGCTCACGTCAGTCTCGTCGCCATGTTTCGTGTGAACTGAGAGCGAGAGTGGTCAATTGGGTCTTTTATGAAGTTTCAACTCAGGAGCGGTAGTGACTGTCTACTTCTTGTTTATATGTCATATCATTGTTTAAACGCAATAACTTCAACAAATAAATGAGGAATAAACACACGAGCGAGCGATTAGTGTCCAAGTTCCAAGACGATACAAAAATGAATGAAATGAATGGGATGTCGACACTCGACAGTTGGGTTGAGGCGAGATGAAGCGTTTCTTTCCCGCTAGCACCTTGTTGCATGGTATATCCCTCCCCTTTTTATAATTTTGTGTGCCTCAAGCCCCGCGCGCAGCTAACCGGTCGTCGTCGTCGTCGTCGTCGCCGCCGGCAAGCAGGTAGATTGATCTCGCGGCTCGAGGTAACCCATCAACGACATCATAAAAAAAATCTTGCTTAATTACTGATGCAAAATTAATATGTACATTAAAATTGATTTGTCGCCATAATCATTAATTATTAAAGAAGCATTTGGTTTTCCAATATAAGCTGAGGATATTTATAATTAAAATTGTAACTTTTTTCGGCATTGCAATACTTTCCCCACCCTACGTATCTAGGTAAGTACGGGGACAAGAAAGTAAATAAAAATAAAGCAAATAAGCAACCAAGCTAACAAAAAAAATATTTCAGCCAAATATTATAAAATTGGTTGGACTGTAAAAACTACCAGGTTGCGAGCTGGCAGACCAATTAATATTTAAAGAGCATAATTGTAGGTACTACGAGCACTGGGTTTCATTTTGTAACTCGATGGGGTAAAACCGACCTCCCCATCTGGCTGCTAAAAATGGTTGGACTGCGGAACCCTCCAAGACTAGGCTCGGCAGACATGTTTTTTTAGACTCTATTAATCGTGTCTAAAACCAACGAAAAGTTTTCATTTGGTAACTAAATGAGGTAAAATTATGGTCAGAAGCGGACCATATATCTTTTCATTCCGTATTACCCCCCAAGCTGAGCCCCGGAAGACCACATTTTTTCTTACCTATTTTAGGTGTTCTTTTCGTGGAAGACGATATTTTTCTGTTACTCGATGGGGTAGTTAATTTGCAGCCGCCGCCCGGACTATAATATTTAATGTTTTTATTTCTGTAATCGTAAACATTTCGGGATTTTCTAGAAGGCCATGTAGAACCCATTAGGATTATAGTAGCCCTCAACCAAACTGACGACTGGGGCCATAAAACCCTTGAGCTCGCGTTATCAGTTTCCCATTGTCTTGCATTGTCCTTGTCATTGTCCCTTGAATTGCACCTCACCCGAGTTTTATGGCCCCGGTCGTCAGTTTGGTTGAGGGCTACTATAGGTTAGGTTGGTTTTTATAACAAACCTATAGTTAAGTTTCAGAAAAAAGCATTAAACATTATGACCATTATTTATTTTGAACCATCGAAATATAATAAGTATGGAAGAGTAACTGACGCTCAAAATCTGCCCCACTGACCTAGTGCCAGCGGGGGTGGAGCTAATACTGAGTGCCAAACCGTCATCAGTCGAGTTTAGTAGTGTCAAACAGTCGTAGTTAGAGTAGTGTCAAACAGTTGTTTATAATTCCACCAAAAAACACGATTTTAATAATTACCGGCTTTAAATAATGCTGCAAAAATGCCAACTTGCATTGTAAGTTGGTGCAGGACCCACACAGATGCAAAGCAAAGCGATATTCATTTTCATTAGTAAGTTATTGAAATTTAAATATTGCCATACTAAAATGCCATGGCCAATGTTATGCAATATATCTTTGAAAAATGTGAACAACAAGCAACTACTTCGAATGAATAGGAAATAAAATACATATCTCCAACTATATGCCAATATACAATAACAATGCCAATCGCTTATTTTGTCATGTTTTTTTCAGAAGCATCAAATAGGCTGTAGCATCCAAAGCGTCAACTATATAATTATGATATTGTCACGTATCTTTATGCCTATAAAAATAAAGATGTGTGGCGATATATTTGGCACTTTGGTGGCTAAAGACTATTTGATGCTGACTGTAAAAATATATTATTTTATAAGTGTATAATAGTGTAATATAAGAATGATAAATGATTCAAGGGGAATATTCAATAAGTTTGTCAAAATACTACTATAAAAAAAAACATTATTCAATTACTGTGTTATTAGGATTCCGTACCAAAATGGTAAAAATGGAACCCTTGTGGTGAGACTTCGTTGTCTGTCTGTCTGTCTGACTGTATGTCACAGCAGGTTTTCTCAGAAACTATAGAAGCTATCAACTTGAAATTTGGCAAAGTTGTATAACTTGCTTGCCCGCATCTGTTTTTAGTAAAAAAAATATGATATATTTTTTTCTAAATATTTGTTAAGGGGTCTAGAATGGAGGGTTGAAAAATGAAAGTGATTTGATTATAGCAAACGGGGTGTCATATGAAAGGGCTCAGTCTGCACATTTCAAAACATTATTTTTTAATAAAGTTCTTGTGTCAGAGAGCTTGTAACCAATTGCAGAGTTTCGTCTTCCAAACGGTATAAAACCTCACTGAAATTACTGTCTACTCAAACGTTATATCAATATCTGACATAAATGACTTAAAACCTTAACTTAATTAATATTTAGTTGATTATCGAAACCACTTATACATAAGACCTTTTCATTTCAAAAAGTGGGTGTTTTGGTGCGGATTTGGCAGTCGTTTTTTTTTTTAATTTATTTAGAACACATGCAGTCATATTCGAATGCGATATAGAAGTACACTGTACTAAACAATATAAGCATCAAAAAGACCTGGAGGTTCATTAATGAATACACATAATTAAAAAATGCGCAAGTTTAAACTAACAATGGAAATGAAATGAAGAATCACTAGAGATGACAATATGAGATACTATTAAACAAAATATATATAGGATACTAAAACAAATTACATTTTAATAACCTTTTAAGGCTAGTAAGAGAAATATGGAAAGGATCAATATTACACAGATGCTTATTGTAATATCTAGGAACTCGTCTGAAAAAGGTATGTCGGGAGTAATTTGTGCGGGCAAAGCGCACATGAAATAGAGTTCTAGGACGTAAAGTGGGTGTTTTGCTGCGGATTTGGCAGTCGGTTTTGTCTGTGATTACCCTTCCATACTTATTATATTTCGATGTTTTGAACGTTATAATCATGATACGTACCCATGGGATACTTCTATGTTAAATTGATAACACCCCTTTGTTCATGTCGGGGTATCAAATATTATAAGTTGCCATTGAATTTTTGCTCAGGATCATGTGACTAAATCTGGAGCATGCAAGGTGGATCCAGTCGACACTCGCATGTATCCAATTTCAATGATGATGGGATTCTTGACAGCAGTCATGTACTTGTCGATAGGATTCGTTATCGACAAGTTTGGCAGGAAGAAAGTCTATTGTAAGTTTTGCACTGTTTCATTCAGTTTTCGTAATATTTTGTTTTACATCACTTTAATATTTAAGAAGCAAAAGTTTGTTCCCCGTGTGGTTGCCGGAATAAAATAGTGGCACTCCATGTCTTCCCGTGGATGTCTTAAGAGGCGACTTAGGGAATAAAGGCTTGTGTGAGGCAATGGACTTGCAACCTGTCGCTAATACGCTGGTAAACATCTTAGCTTAGCCTAATTGTGCAAAATGTGGTTACAGAATCATCAACAGAGTTGTTGGTAACTAATTCTTTAGCTGTGCCTTGCCTACCCCACTCTGGGTTTGAAGGCGTGAGTTTATATAATATGTATGTGTAAGTTAGTTCGTGTTCGAAATATGAACAATTTGTGAAACTGACTGAAATTTTGAAATTTTAATTAAGAAATATACATAAGATTAAGAGTGTTTGTTTCATTGCATTTTTGAAGGTTATAGTGCTTTTAATCTAAGGCCCTGCCGCTCAAATTGACGTTCAAGTTTGAGAACGAACATTTCAAAACTAAAAAGTGCGAAATAATCATAGTTGCAATGATTTTCTACAAAGCAAAATGTATGGGAAAAGGTTTTCACGGTATAACGTTTCTAGTCCATTGGAATAACTTTGTGACGAGGTTGTTACAATCTCCTTTGTTTGCGTTAAATCTTCCCAAATTCAAAATTGTTTATGATCTATTCGGATATCGATCTTAAGCTCATTCTATAGAAAATTTCAATAGAATCAGACACGGGATCTCGTGTCTAGGTGCTTCTTTAAATTAATTTATTATTTTATTTTTATTTACTTATCTTTCTGTACCTAATCTTATTATTAAACACATAATTTATTTTAAAAAAAAATTGCCTCGTGTGGTTGCCGAGTTAGAATAGTGCCACTCCATGTCTTCCCGTGGATGTCGTAAGAGACGACTAAGGGAATAAAGGCTTGTAGTACTGTTAGGCGATGGGCTTGCAACCTGTCACTAATACGCTGGTAAACATCTTAGCCTAATTGTGCAAATTGTGGTTATAGAATTATCAACAAGTTTTTGGAGATGTTTGTAATTCTGTAGCTCTGCCTACCCCACTCTGGGAACGAAGGCGTGAGATTATGTATGTATGTATGTAATTTATAAAAAGTGATTCATTTATTATCATCTACAATACTACTCCTCTGTGTGGGTCTCAGCGATACTACACTATTACGTCAGAACTGGATCCTTACACAAAAACAAAAAAAAACTGAATTTTTTACCTCGACTCATGTTAAAATTAATAAAAAAAACTGAAAAATAGCGATATTATCACATTTAAGTCGGTTCGATTCCCAGACGAAGCAAGTTATTTTTAGAATATCTTTGATTGCAGTATTACTAACTTTTAAAAATAAATTAAAGTCTTCTTTCAGTAAAATATTCTATCTACGATATTTTAAGTTACTTTCCCTTCATGTCCCATAGTCTTGGGACGCCCTGTATGTTAAAAACAAATGCTCAATGTTACATCAAGTTTCTTCGTGACATAAAAGCAGGGTGGATTAAACGCTCCGCGGCCTTACTTGATGACGATGACGACGACGATGATGACAACGACGCTGTTGCTGACGATGTTAATGGTGACGATGATGTTGCAGGTGGGCTGGTGATAGTGTGTTCGATGATCACCCTGACCTCTGGTGTAGTCCCAAACCTGTACGCCGCGCTAGCTTTGCTAATCCCGGGACTTTGCGGGGGCGCCGCGACAAGCGTGATCGCCGCGATCGCCGTTGAAATCTTTCCTACTAGCCTCAGGTACATTGAAACAAGTTTACCTAAACAATAAGTAAAACAAACCTTAAGAGGATTGTAAAGCTAAAAATTTTCATACAAAATGCGATAACGTTTCTCTTCCCTTAAACCTGGTCCGATTTTTACGATTTTTAGGGTTCCGTACCAAAATGGTAAAAAAGGAACCCTTATGGTGAGAGTTCGTTGTCTGTCTGTCTGTCTGTATGTCACAGCAGTTTTTCTCAGAAACTAGAAGCTATCAATTTGAAATAGAATAGTTTGGCATAGTTGTATAACTTGCTTGCCCGCATCTGTTTTTAGTAAAAAAAGTATGAAATTATTTTTCTAAGTATTTGTTAAGGGGTCTAGAATGGGGGGCTGAAAAATGAAAGTTATTTGATTATAGCAAACGGGGTGTCATATGAAAGGGCTTTCGAAACTATTTTTTTTATAATTTTTCGGGAAGTTTATGGACCAAAAAATCAGCAAAAATCCTGATTTACAGATAATTACTTATATTTTACAGGAAAAATAAAATGAAGTGTCAAACTTTACAGTTTTGGAAAAAATATCAAAAATCTTTAAAAATCTGTATTACAATTTAGGCTAGTCAAAATGTCAAAATGGGCCTTAATGCATAGATAATAAAGTTCATAACAAAGTAAGTATTTTCTTTTGCTTTTTCCAACCATATTATCTTAAATACGGAACCCTCGGTGCGCGAGTCCGACTCGCACTTGACCGGTTTTTTTTTAATATGTTATTGGTAGGGTGAATATTCGGGAGTTTCAACCGCCCTCACTAGGTACCGTTCTAAAAACAATGAAGATAACAATGACAATTACCACCAATGCCTGACGTAATTAGAAGCAGAACTAGGAATACTTTCCATTTATTTTAGAACTTGGTGGTAATTATCATTGTTTTCTCCATTATTTTGAGAACGGTAGTGAGGGCGGTTGAAACGCCCGAATATTCACCCATTAATGAAAAACTAGAGGGCGCTGCATACGTAACGTGATTTTACACGGACGGGAAGGGGACGGGACGGGACGACAATATCGTTTCATAGATAATGTTTCAGAATGTGCGTACGTAACGATTACACGTACGGGACGGGAAAACCAAAAATGTTTGCAACCACGTCCCGTCCCCGTCCCGTCCACGTCCTGATCACGTTACGTATGCAGCGCCCTTAAGTCAGTGCTTTTCAAAGAAAATATTTCCTGCTAAGAAACAAATAAAAGGATTGAATTGAAAATGTTGCGAAAACATACAAACCTAGTATTTTCACAGAAACCTACCTTACTTAACTTTCCTTGTGAGAAGAGGTTTATCATTTTCGTTCCCACTATTTCTTTGTTTTAAACCACTACCAGTCACACGCTGTGCTTACATTACTAAACCACTGAAATACACGTTGTTGTTATCACTAAAATTAAAAAACCGGTCAAGTGCGAGTCGGACTCGCGCACCGAGGGTTCCGTATTTACGATATATTATCGTATCGAGCGCTTGCTAACCGCAAAAGAAAATACTCATTTGTAATGAACTTTATTTTCTATGCCATAAGGTCCATTTTGAAAAGCCTAAATTTTGAAACAGCTTTACAAGGTTTTTTTGTTGTTTCTCAAAAGCTGTAAATAATTAACACCTCATTTTATTTTCCCCATAAAATATAAGTAATTTCCCATATTATTTTGATTAGTTTTTGATTGATTTTATGTACAATTTTGTCTATAAATCAAAAAGTATATCACAGAAAATTAAAAGAATTGTTTTGGAATGTGCAGATTAAGCCCTTTCATATGACACCCCATTTGCTATAATCAAACCACTTTCATTTTCCAACCTCCCATTCTAGACCTCTTTTCAATTATTTATAAAATCATTTTTTTTTTACTAAAAACAGATGCGGGCAAGCATGTTTTACAACTATGCCAAATTTCAAGTTGATAGCATTTGTAGTTGCTGAGAAAACCTGCTGTGACATACAGACACACAGACAGACAGACAGACAGACGGACAGACAACGAAGTCTCACCATAAGGGTTCCTTTTTTACCATTTTGGTACGGAACCCTAAAAAGGCACTGTAAAGTGACTGTTGATAAAAACTTATTGTGGATTGAGTTATTATTGTGCTGTGATTTAAGTGTTACGAGCTAAACTGTGACTATAGTCGAGTTCTTAAATATATGTACACTTTAGTACTTTGTCGCTTTAATCGCTGTGACAATTCATATATGTTAGTTTAAACATGACATTAAATATACAAGGTACTAAAGTGTACACATATTTATGAACTCGACTGTACAGGTGCAGGTTGTTATAATGCGTATGCCGTTGCATATTAATTAAACCATTTTTTTGTATTTATTTACGAATGCTACTTGCAGGACTGTTACTAAGTACCTACTTACAAACATCAGAAATATCAGAATACCTTTAGGACATGGAGGAGCAAACGATAACACAGGCCACCTAAATGGCCTGTGACTGTGAGGCCCATAAACATTTACTAACTGAAGACCATCCCTGTCAGGCCTTTGTGCCCAAATAATGATAGATAGATAGATAGATAGATAGATAAAACGTTTAAGGCTCGAACAGACTGCCAGCGGGACGGTAGCGGGGCATGATGAGTGAGTGATGCGGGCGGGACGCGCCATCAACCCGCCAGCATCGCGCACTTGTCCCGCCCGCATCGCGCTGTCCCGCTCGCTCTCTGTGGTTTGGTCATTCGTTTTGCGCTGCGCTGTCTGACGTCACACTGACTGGCTAGCGGGTCGCGACAGAAGCGGGGCGCGATGCTGACGGGGCGCAGCCTGTTTGACCACGCTAGCGGTTTGTATGGAAATATCGCGCGGCGCGCCCGTCTGGCCGAGCCTTTATTCGATGCTTCAATCACACACATACAATTGTCTTAATTAGTGGAAAATAATAATATCAAACTAACTTACAAACTAAGTCCAATCTCAATCACATGTGTGCGTCGCAGCAGTACAAAAAATCATGGCTCAGCGTATAGCATTGCTCTAGTGAGCAAAACACTGGTATTCTGCCTCAACCCCGGGATACGACGAAGCCATTATGTTGAATAGAAAGGAATACCTAAGTCATGAATATAAGTAATCATATCCAAAAAAAACATTAAATTTAGGTATGCATAAGTTACCTACTTTTAGCTAGGTTGGTTAGTAAGAAAAAACTTTAAAAACAATGAGTGATTTAAATTAGGTATGGAAATGAAAGTGAAGTTAGAATTAGCGAGTTAGCAGCCAGCAACTGTGACATGTTTGAATTGAATAGCACAGAAACCTAATACGAACACTCCGCATAAACCCTCCATAATAGTTATGATTGAAGTAAATAGTTTCCTTACAATTTCTAATAGCAAATGGTGCTGCTGAAATAATTGCCATTTAGGTACTATTTGCAATACAAGAACTAATTCCATTTGCCAGTAAAAAAATATCTGGCAATCGAGTAGCCAAACAATATTTAAGCTGCAACCGCACTAGAAGCGGAGGCGGGACGTTTCAGCACGTTTCTATAATAAAAACGCAACGTTGGATATGGAAACGTCGCGCAACGCGCCGCATTTTCTCTCAGTGCGTTTGGAGTTTTCAAAAAAACATTTCTCGCCTAATATTCGAACTACTAGATCAAAACAGATCAACTCAAAATCCTAGGTAGTTGTATTAAAGTTGATTTTAAAATACAGTTGTATTTTGAGTTACTACGTACTGTTTTGACATAGCAGTGCGTATGATACTAGAGAACGCTAACGCTACTTCCTACTCGTGGAATTAGTTTCCCGCTTTTTTTTCTTCCGATTAAGGGTTGACTTTCAGATAATCCTTTCTTAGTACACCAAATTTGGAATCTCTAGACCCAGCGGTTTGGGCTGGGCGTTGATATTGTCAGTCCAGTCACTCAGTCAGTTTTTATATAATTCAATTATCTAAATGATTGCTTCCTTTTTCTTCGTACTCCTGATTCGTCGTAGTCCTGTTTTTACACATTCTTGTTTCGTCGCTTTCCGTTTTCGACATATTCTTGTTTCGACATAGTGGAACTGACAAGTTATACTATACAATACCTATGATTCTGCTTGCATAATAAAACACCTATAAGATTTATTAGTAAAATAAAATGATTATTTCCATGAAATGAAATAAAATATAAAACAAAAAACATAAACATGATACTTATTTGTTGGAAACATGGAAAAAATCTTACATAAGTTGACACAGCCTATTAGCTAAACCATATTAATGACAGACTGACTTTACTATACGTAATCATTTATGTCGAAAACGGAAGGCTATATACGAATCAAAAAAGGGTCAAAACAAGAATACGACGAAACAAGAATGTGTCAAAACAAGAATACGACGAAAAAGGAAGCAATCATCTAAATATATTAATACAGTGTGTGACATCCATACGAACATATATTTTGACAATAGTTGAAAGGCATCCTAATTAACATAAAAACATGGGTATTGTTAACATAAGCTGTACTTTTTTTTTCATGCTAACTAATTCGCCACGCAATGTATAATAAATAGCTCAATTAACCCTCAATAAACTTAGACTTAATGTTATACATTGCTGCTCGATGGACATTTTAAAACTGAATTACACTAAATTTATTTGAGTTATTAACTTAATTCCTTGTGTAAAGGGTTCACAGCACTTAACCCTTAAATGCATAATGATGTAGATATACATCGTATATTTTAAAGCTCATTTTCAAACGTACATTTTAAGGTAATTTCAAACTTATAATTTATGCAGTAAGATTTGCAGCTTTGTCAAAATTCAAATTTGGAAATGAACTTTAAAGGCGCGTTTCACTTTCGACATGCTATGCATTAAAGGGTTAAAGATATCGTTACTTAAAAATTATGTTCTTATGGTTGTCACACACTGTATATTTAGATGACCCACCGCAAACTTTGTACTAACTTAAGAGGATTGTGAAGCGCCGCTAAAATCGCGTAGCTATAAAAAAAAAACCATACAAATTTAGCCCCGGGCGTTAACGTTTGTCACCCCCTAAATCAAGTCCGATTTGCACGATTTTTGAATATGTTGTAGTTATTATAAATAACTAGGTCTGTACGTTTCTGTTTATTGTTTTTTCAATTTGTTTCATTCTAAGAAATATTTTCGTGTAAAGGAAAACGCACAGACATAGATTTTCATGATATCTACAACATATTCCAAAATCGTAAAAATCGGACCAGGTTTAAGGGAAGAAAAACGTTTTCGCATTTTGTATAGAAATTTTTAGCTTCACCATCCTCTTAATGTACTTGGCAATAAAAAGTAGTACTATCAAGTATCTGTTTATTGTATCAGGGTGATGGCGCTGTGTACGTTGTTCATGGTGGCGCGGTTGGGCGCTGCGATGGGGTCGTGGATCCTTGGCATCGGCTTGTACTCGCACTGTGTCATAGTCACCATATGGTTCACTATGATGACGGCAGGTTAGAACAATAATTATAAAACTTTGCGGTTACTGAATGACCGACTGTCAAAAGATCGCAAATATATCGTCGGGACCTTTTCATTTCGTAACTCGTATAAACAAATCGATTTACCATTATTAAGTACTCCATATTCGCGTACTTTTGGAGGTTGAGCATGGTCATATTATTTATTTATTCACTTGATCATTGTCTTCATGTTTTATGAGGCAGTAATGTCTATTTAATCTCGCAATTTTTGGTGAAAGGAAAAGAACCCTTTGTTCTACGTCTACCTAGAACGCATTATGCCTTGTTGCTGCATAAACCTAAAACGCGTTTAGTATAAAACGCGAAGTTCCTAATTATCACTATGCTTAAATCTCTGTTGTACTAAAACGGATTAGGCCTAAAACGCATTTTGACTAAATCGAGTTTAATACTGAAACGCGTTTTGACTAAATCACGTTAACGATTATAAAAATATAAGAATATTTATTTTACACGTAGCCTTCTCAAGCAAAATCAATCAAAATGTGATAATTGCATTACTTGAAGTTTAGGCAAAACTTAGTCAAATGGCGGAAAAGGTACAGCACTACACAATAACGAAGCAAATGGCGGAGTAGGTACATTACCGAAATAGACTTTATACTCAATAGATCAACAGCGAAATAGACGAATTAGCCATATAGCCTAAACGTTACCAAAGAATGAAGTTTAGGCAAAACGCGACACAGGCATGTATTGTTATTTAAATACTTTGCACATCTGTGTTTGGGTTATAGGATTACACCATCCTACCAAAGGGGTTTGGGTAAAAGTGTTGTCATTTGTAAAATGCATACAATTTCAAGGTAAGCGGCCATTCGTAAAAGTGGTAAATTATGATATAATAATTAAAAATAAACATATTTTGTTATGTAATGTAATACTCTTAAGTGCATCGGAGCCGAGATATTTAAATATTCATACTTGGGCGTACTTTTGTACTAAAAACTGACTACTTAAATCTTTAAAATCTCCTCTCCGATATTATTTAACGCCATAAATAATATATATCGATGTGTATTTAGAGGTCCTCTAAATGACTATGTAAAAATCATCCGTGGCCGCTGAAAAAAATAATGACAATATTCTTCAAACAAATTTACCCAATGCCCTTTCACCTGATTTGGTCCAGTAGATTCGGAGCAAATTGGCTGTGACTGACGGACGGACAGACAGACGAGTGATCCTATAAGGGTTCCGTTTTTTCATTTTTGTACAGAACCCTAAAAAGAACCCACTATACATATAGCTCTCTAAAGTTAGGACGGACGGACGGACGGTCAGCGTAGGGATATTATTATGGTCCCATCGGGCTACCCCTCGGGTGAAACCCTAAAAATATACGTGCGTTTGTACCTATCCTCCTAAGGCCCAAGTACTTATTGACTTTGTCATTCAGACCCAGCTCCTTCGACAGTTGTGTAGTCATAGCGTACCACGGTCTTACCAGTAGGACTTAATAGTCAACCCGCCAATAGCGTACCACGGTCCTTCCAGTAGGATTCAATAGAAAACCCGCCATTTTGTCTTTTTAGTACTTGGGTCTGAATGAGTATAAGACAATAGTACTACTGGTAGGACTACGGGCTGTAGTGACTACATGCTGAATTTTTCGTTGGGCCTTAGGAGGATATACAAATAAAAGAGCATTTATTTACCGTTAACTTCCAACAGCATCTACTCTGCTCATGTTGCTGTGGCCTGACGGTGCAAAAGTGCGTGCCCAGATGGAAGAAAAAGACTTTACGTATTAACAAATCAAAGGGCAGGCATTATTTTATTCTTTCTTTATCAGATTCGTAGTTCTCAAGTTGATTTCCAACCATAATTATGTCTTGATGTTAACTTTGATATAAGTAATGATGTATTAAATAGAAACTGTAACTTTACAGAATGCTCCAGAAAGGCAGCTGTATCTTTATTTCTGCCTATATTAAGTAAGGCTTGTTGAACTTTTGAGACAAGATACTACTTTGGTCTAGCCTCCTAAGGCCCAAGGTCCTACCCATAGTACTTATTGACTTTGTCATTCAGACCCAGCTCCTTCGACAGTTGTGTAGTCATAGCGTACCACGGTCCTACCAGTAGGACTTAATAGAAAACCCGCCAATAGCGTACCACGGTCCTACCAGTAGGATTCAATAGAAAACCCGCCATTTTGTCTGTTTAGTACATGGGTCTGAATGAGTATAAGACAATAGTACTACTTGTAGGACTACGGGCTGTAGTGACTACATGCTGAATTTTTCGTTGGGCCTTAGGACGCTAGAGCAAATTTTTTTCAGAACGAAGGGTCGAAGTCGTTGAATGAAAATCGGGAAATACTTTAGCGGATGCAAAGTATGGATTTATTTCAAATGCGTTGATATTTTTTATGGTGTAATTTAATACATTACTATGTTATTTACGTACCGCAAGGTAGCATTCATTACCAGTGTCATTAAAACCTCAATAACTGCTAAACTAATCAATATATTGGGAATTTAATTAAAACTATATTTTAGAACGGTCTGGAAGGGGCTTTCTTATCCCTGAATAATAACAATTCTGGGACACCCTGTATGTCATGTCTTAAAGCTGTATAATAGTGACGTTTAAGTATCCTGGTTGCTTTAGGGAGGTGTACACACGGGCGTTGCCGGTGCGCTGCGTCGTCATCACTGCGTTGTTCTGCATATAAATTAAAACGACATGCCACACGATGCGTTGAAATGCGTGTGTCGCTCTATGGTAAATCACAATATTTCAAAGATGCAACCGTTTGTTAGAACTATCATTAACCTTTATAAGGCCCCAGTTATACAGTTATGTTACTTAAAATTCAAATACAGTTTCATGTTTGACACTTCCTAACGAATCATTTAAAAGCAAGTCATTTTTCGTGCAAAAACAACAGAACACGTATCATATTCTGTAGTACGTAAGGTTGTAATTCTAAATAAATATATGTGGTCGCTAAATCGCCTTTACCTTGTAAGGGGTTAATTTCTTCCAGCTATTCACCCGTTTACATTTTAGCTCGGGTGAACAAAATCTCAATAGCTTTGTACGCAAAACAATTTTTCGGCTATTTTCCGAGTAGTTTTACCATAGTCTCATTTCATCGCGATCGAGTTTTGTTTGCAACACAGAACTATTTGCAACGCTGTTTTGTTTGACGCGTTAATTGCTATTTGCAATTACCTACCTCCAATAAGTTTTTTTTTAAAGTGATTTGTAGCTATAGTTTTGTAATATGAAATGCTATTACGAAATAGGCGAACAAGGTATAATTCGACTAAAAATATTTTGATTATTATAAAATAGACGACCGAGACGAAATGATATAATAAAATAAGCGATCGAGGCGAAATACGATTAAAGCTATATAGCGAACAAAATACATGACGACTGTGACGCAAAGTGAAATAAAATATACGATCGAGCTGAAAAGTGAATCGGTGAATAACTACAAGAAATTTATGATTTTGAGTCGTAGTTCTGACAAACGGAGGCATCACCCCCGCAACGCTCGTGGTATCGCTGTTTTAACCTCGTAAGGCACAACGTCCTAAATTTAGGACACTTGTTAAAGTGACTTTGACTTTAGTTGACCGACACAAGATTCTTTTTGTAATTAACGAAATTTGACGTGGGCCTTTCGAGTATTAAATAGAACTAAGTCGTCCGACTTGTGAGTAAGAATTTGTGTGTACTTAGTTATAAGCTTTTAGCCACAGAATAAGAACATATAGCA
The DNA here is from genome assembly GCA_946894065.1 of Acleris literana. Taxonomy (NCBI): domain Eukaryota; kingdom Metazoa; phylum Arthropoda; class Insecta; order Lepidoptera; family Tortricidae; genus Acleris; species Acleris literana. Next base: position 9,221,807 of record OX335669.1, on the reverse strand, counting down.
TAGAAACTATAAGACGGACTATAAGACGTACTTTGCGTCAGCTATCTTTCTCTACTTTTTAGATTACGTATTACTTGAGAAAAAATGAAACAAAAAGTAGTCTGTTTTTTCTTCTTTAACTGTCATTGTCACAAGGTTTTACACAGGGACTTCTTTGATCTTTCTATAGGAAGGATTTGTCTTTCCTTGTCTATAGGTCCAAGTACTATAGGTGCTTATAGGTCCAAATCACGCCTTACTTGTGACGATGTACCAAATAACGAAAGAACAGCTATAGATAATCAACTCTTTCCAACTCACTATGAAAACCAGAAAAACGAAGTAAAAAGAAGTGAACCATAATGTATTTTCTGCTTATTTAGTACGGTTTCTATGCCTTTAGTCTTTTATTTGTTGCTTTTAGCTTATAGTTAATGTTACAGTAACAGTATTGTTACAGTTTTAAATATTGTAATACTCGAGCTTAATGAATGCCAAAACCAAATCAGTGTTGTAATAATAAATAATCTATGTTCGTAACTGTTTTTGGCTTTGTATTTTAAATCCTGTCAATACGTTTATTTAAATCGATATTTGTTTTAAAACACGTACACAAAAGTAAGTAAAAGTATTAAGTAGGTTGCGCCAAAGTAAAATTCACCAGTCATAATTTATTATTTTTGCCAATATTGAACATACAGTTATCTGTCGTTTTTAAATGACTAAAGGCTTTTATTAAAACGATTAATGGTACAGAAACACGGATAATTAGCATTAGGTATTTAATGACAAACAATAGCCCGTGCCTTGCTACAATGTGAGTTATATAATTATTATGTAGGTACGTACATACCGATGTTTTCCATATTATACTTGATTCCTAATTGGTTAAGGAGATTTAATAGTACATTGTGTATTAAGGGTGGTAAAGACAGAATTATAAACGACAGTCTGTTAGAAGCCCGAAGCCGAAGGCTTTGTATTTCCTTTACCACCCGTGTAACATACAATGTTTTTCATCACAATTGCGAGGAAATTAAATAAAATCAGACAAAAGATCATATTTTTAACTTATTTTGGAATCACACAGTTCATAATGAGTATTTATAAATTTAGCGGCAGACTACATCATTGTCTATGACTTAACACAGATAATGTCAAACGTGTTCAGTGGGCCCTGCCAAGATGCATTGCGCTAACTAGCGTTTCTATTCGATTCGTGTTTACACCAATCACGTCACTGGTAGACCACGTGACTTTTCGTATCACGTCATCTACCAGTGACGCGATTGGTTTAGAAACGAATCGAATAGAAACGCTAGTTAGCGCAATGCATCTTGGCAGGGCCCTCAGGAGTCCGATTGTAGCGACAGTCGAGATCAATAGTTTATATGCGAGATTTTTGGAAAATTTTATGCTACTTACATTACATCTAGAATGAAACTTCATATCGAATTGGACAAGAATTGGGGCCTGACGTATTATGATACTTTGAGTCCAGGTATTATATTTAAAAAAAAAAGCTATCACGCACGATAGGGCGTGAGGGTAAAAACAGGCCCGCGGGTATTATTTTGGATTTACGGTCGATTTTTCTTATATTAGGAGTCCTAATATGCTAGCATTAGTAACGTTTTTTGAACCTTAGTTAGTTTAACTATCGATTAAACAACAGGCCATTAGACTGATATTTCAACCAACCGTATGTGGTTGATAAAAAGCCTCTGCCCTAAAAAGGGCTAAGGTAGGTTTGAACTTCATCATAATCATTTTAGCGGAGAGACGTCCATTGCTGAATATAGGACGCCATCAAGGTTTGCCACAAGAACCTGTCCTGCGCCACTTGCATCCATCGGTTTTCCACAATATGGCTAACCACTTCGTCAGTTCACCTAGGAGGTTTACCAAAACGCTGCGTCACCTGCACCTCACGCTGGACGCCACTCAAGAACTCTTCTACCAAATAGGCTATCTGTTCTGCAAGCGATTTACTCCACCCACTTTTACTTAAGCCCAGAAATGCTTTGGACTATGTCGGTAACTTTGGTTCTCGTGCGGATCTAGCCATTTCTCATTAGATCACGCAGAGAAATTCAGAGCATAGCCCTCCCTATCAACTTTACGCTTTCTGTTATGAAGCCCATCGTTAACGCCAGCGTCTCAGTACCATAAGTCATCACTGGCAATACACACTGGCTGAAGGCTTTCGACTTGAGACACTGCTGTTTATTGGAAGAGAAGATATAGGCATATATTGCGTAGCTTCTCGAACGCTGCCCAGGCGAGTTGAATTTGACGGTTGACGTCTTTCTCGAAATACCTAACTGGACAGCCAGATTTTGACCTACCTTGGTTTAAAAAAGATCACCCAGGGAACAAACATATACGGCAAGGAGAAGGCTCACGAGCACTCAGGCCACCTAATAGTAAGTGGGATCTGAGACTCAGTCATTTGAATTCTCAAGACTGAATATAATAATTATAATAATAAGCTTTGTCGAACTAAGTAAATATTCGTCATCTCAGAAGGTACCTATGTAATTTTTTTGTAAGGTCAACGCCTAAACGCTCATTTATAAACTTTATTTATATCGAAGGGTACATTGCACTGCATGACATATAAAATATGTCTTATTTACAAATGTCTTCGTCACGAATCGACCTTGTATTCTGTTTTGTTCCTATTTGGAGAAATGCCAACTCTCTCAAATTGAATCTCCTCTTTTGATAACGATGTTCATTGCTTTTTGGCTACATTCGATGTTTGTTTATAGTTGAATACAAAGAGCAATGTGGTCGGTGTCGGTGCATTGTGTCGTTAATAATGATGTAAGTATAGCTTTAGACGCGTGTTGTTCAGTTTTGGCGTGTGTAAGAATGGTCGCATACTGTAGTTGAAACACGTTGCTACTAGCAGTGAACGTCACCATTTTTGAACAGGTCAGGACAGTTCCAAGCAGCAAAAGGGACAACAATATGGCTTCTATAATTCTACCTCTTCCATTCATTGGAACTTGGTTTTGACAGTTCATAATATGAAAACGCTGGCGAGAAGAGATCGTTGAGTTTAAGAGAATCGCTGCCTTAATCTTAATTAACCATTATTCAAAGTAAAAAAATATACTTTCGTTGTATCTTCAATTATATTTGAATTTATATTGTATGTATCCTTAAATTATTATTATGAATGTATTCAAATTGTTATGATTTACTTGAGTAACTGTAAAAAACAAACGATTACCTAATTAGAGCAAAAAATTACTAGGGAATTTTGAATTAATTAATAAAAGATGAAGAAATAAAAAACATGATTATTCAGTAACTACGCACGGGCACTTTCACACGCTTCCCAAGAGGAGAGCAATGCTGAGAAGAACCGCCGCAAAAAACATTTTAAGCCAAGTAAGAGTATTTCAGCCTGTTAGATAGGTAGCCCTTGTCCCTATAGATAGTACCTACGCTCAAGACATCAACGACTTTAGTAATTTTGAAGTGCTGAAAACGAAGATTCTACAACTAATCGTTTCTCTGCTCGATCTCGACTGATAATTGAAGATACAATTTCATTTCTTTATTCAAATCAATCATCAAAAGTGTTACAAAAACCAGATTTATTGAAAAATAATCGGACATCAAGGTAAGCATACTTCACAGTTATTTTTATAAAGCCAACTTGGTGCACCCAGCTTTTTAAATATTTTTATAATGAATGTCAGTACCTACTGAACAAATAATTTAATATATTACATGGACACAGAAAACAGCTCAGATCATATCTTATAGTTTTAAGCCACGACAGCGCGCCCCTCCACTTAAATCAAAATTGCATAGTTGCATCGCATCAATGTTCTTAAACTAAGTAGTAAGGCGCGCCGTGATTGAAAACACTTAGTTAACTTTCAATTTAAGAAATAAATATAAAGACTAGAATAACACCGAGATAAATAAGATTACACTTTATAAAATATCGCGCGTTTTTCCGACGTTTTCCTATCTCAATGTACGGCTTCACAACGTGACTTTGAAATTGTACGACGCGCTTTCTTTCAGTCGTTCCCTGAACACGCGCCGCACTGGCCGCGCCGCGACCCGAGTTTGAACCGTACGTGCGCAGGATTGTAAGGAAACATGAACGAGAATGGCAAATCTGAGGCCACGCCGTTTGAGGATGCGTTGGATAAAACTGGTAAAATTTGACATATTTTTACGCAATCATATAATAAATTTGTTATTTTTTGCAAACCCTTTGTTGCTCTTATTTTAATAGTATTTTCTCACTTTATACAATTCTAAACAGCACTCTAGGGGGCCTAATATGGCTGCATTTATCGCGTGATAAAGTATGGATAAGGCGTCCGTCACCTTCTCACACGTAAATGAGTACGAGAGTGACGGATGCTTTATCCACATTTGACAAATGAAAGTCGAGCTAATTTTGACGTTGAGTTTTCACTATTAGTACTGTACTTCTTATCAATGAATTGTAGCGTTAGTACTGTACTTCTGTATCATATAGTGTGAGCCAAAACCATGAATCGTGGTGTTTTGTTTTTATTTCAACGTTATTTTAATCGTTACCAATTTCGTGGTTTTGATAAGAATCTGTATCAAACTTACATAAACAGAAGTTCAACTATTGTAGTCATAATATAAATGGCAATAACATTCCACGCTGTTTTATACGCCTAACAATCCGCAGTAACATGGTGAGTATATAATAGTAACATTAGTAACATAAGGCCTGTTCACGAAATAAAATAGCCGTAGATAAATTTAAATAAATCCTTTTCATTTCTCACAGTATTTCAAACAAACAAAATTAAATCTGTACGCAAATATTTGAAAAATAAAATGCTATATAAAATTTTAAGGAAACCCTAAGATTGAGCAAACTGCTTGACCGTTTTTGAACACCTGCCATCAGCGTACGAATTGAAGTATTTGTGAACTGACGAGCGACTGCGTTCCATATTTTTTTCAATTCGGCTTCTCTCTTAGCTACTGAACCCTTCTAGAGCATGTATCTCTTAATGTTTGCCCAATATATATTTCAATCGGGCGAAATTCTGGGCAATTTGGTGTGTTCATGCTTTTCGGAATATAACTGATATTATCCATTTCAAAGAACTTAAAGTGTCCTGAGCATGATAAACAGGAGCTAAATCTGGCCCAAATATTCGTGACGTTCATGTTTCCGATTGAGGGCAGAATTCGCTTCATTTCGGTACATATTGCCGTTAATTTTACCCGTAGCAAAAAAACTGGAACTTTTAAGCCCACATGAGCAAATGGCTTGCCATACAAGGACATTCTGAGTGATTTTTTCAAAAGCCACGCACGTATGCTCTTCTGGAATATCCTTGCCAGCCTCACACGTATAAAACTGCGGTCCTGGTAATATTGTCATATCTTTTCTGACATGTTTCATCATCCATGCGTATGCATTTGTCGCGATTTAATTGAAAACTTGTTTAATAATTTAGCTCGAGATTTCGCTCTTTCAAGCTGGGCAGCAGTCCTTTTTGGGATTTTTTGTTTCTTCTTAGTCTGTAAATGATTAAATTTTTTGACGTTATGCCCGTTCCCGACCGAAATTTTTAACTTTTTGGCTATATCTCGCGTTGACGCCGATAGATTTTGACAAAACGATGCCATTATTGCCTCGTCGAATCTCGGTTTAACGCACCCTTTTCTGCGAGGTCGAGGACCTGGCAGATCACCCAGTATATTTATTGAACTCCTGAAATTTTGGTATAATTTTTAGCACGCCATCTTATTTTATGTATTTTTGCGAGTTGACGAGTGGAGATGTCATTTTCTGTACAATAAGAGACTATAATTACTTTACGAATATTTTCATTTATCGGCATGTTGATTCTGTCAAGTCAATATATCTAATGCATATTTTTCTTAAACCAGACAATATCTGTATTGAAATATCACGTATTAGCATGGCAAAAAGTATCTATATAATTATGCAAGCCCGACTTTATGTGGCTACTTTATTTCGTGAATTGAATGAATTCTCGTAACCGCAAATTTTATGCGTAAGTTTAATTACTTTTTTATGTGTATAATTTTTACATTTGGCTGAAAAATTGCTCATTAGCCTCTAATAATAGAGACGTGTCATATATTATCGAGTATAATGTTGCATAATATGTTATTGCTGAAAACTGTTCATAAAACTACAGCGGCATCACACAATTAACCTAGGTCCTTATTAACAAACTGGTCTTGAATATGGTGATAGTTCAATAATGACCTTAAGGTTAGGTTAGGTTAGCTTTAACGTGTCTTAAATCACTTTTAAGGGCGTTTTCACTAAAAAGTGTACCCCAATTAAGGACAAATTTGACTTTGATTAGGATTACTTGTTCAGCTTAATTTGAACATATTGTATATCGGAATGTTTCAGTCCATTTTGGCAGAGCCTGGGACGGATGCTGCAAAATTAGTGTATAGATTTTTGAACAAGTAGTCCTTCCCCCTCCTTCTTCCCTTTTTTTTCTGAATGATATCTGTTTGCATTTTATTATAGTAGAGCTTTGTCCAACGGGGCTACCGTGATCAAGATTGATCAAAGCCCCTAACCTTAAAGATTGTAAATAAATAAAAAAAACTTTGTCAATTTTGTGACGAAAATTAGCTATACATTGACGGCCGTAATGTATGGCTAATTTCCGTCACAAAACTGACAAATTTAAAGGTCCTTTCACCTATTAGTGCGTTTTCCAAAAAAAGCGCACGTAGTTAAGGACTAAAATTAACAACGGTAACTTTTTCCGAAGGACGGACGGACGGACAGCGGAGGCATTTTAATAGGGTTCCGTTTGGCTTTCTTCAGGCACAGAATCCTAAAACTTAAACGGAGTCCTTTTTGAGATTATTAGTATTTATTTGCACTAATATTAGGAAATATTTGTTTTTTTTTATGTATGTAACGAAAACTACTACACCGATTTCAAAAAAATTTCACCATTAGAATTCTACATTATCTCTGAGTAACATAGGCTTCTTTTTATCCCGGAAAAACGACTATTATGTTATCAAAAATACGAATTCTCCGCGGACGAAGTCGCTGGCGGAAGCTAGTTTCAGAATATATTTAGACTAAATACTCAAATTGCAACAATTGCATAATTACAATCAACCTATCGTTTAGAGTAATTGTTGAACAGCGAATTGATCGAACATCTGTCCGTATTGTTCTATACCGATGTTCATAACGCTGCGCTATTGTTATAAATTGCTTTGTCTGATCATTTTGTTTTGACTCAGAGGAAAATTCTCGAATCTCTATTTAGACTAATGCAATGAACTGGATGTTCTGTATGTTTAGCGTAGCATGTACTGATGTAGCAAGTAATCAAATGGCATCGTTTTGTAATCCGTGACGCAAGCAGAATGTTATTATAAACTAAACGTGTGTGTAGTCTATGTCAATTGAAATTGCAGACGATTTAAACAAATTAGTACTGTTTGACACATAACCTCAAATATTTATCAACCGTGTTTTTATTAAAAAAAACGTTTAATTAATAGTTATTTAATCTTAAACTTAATAAAAAAGTAAAGATCAAGTGTATAAATCATTACAAAGACCTCACTTGGTCTTTAAAAGCACGTGATTATCGAGTAATCATGGTGAATTGGTTCGTTTGGTTGTGTTGACATCAAGCCCATTTCAATTGGCACAGCGTATACTCGTATGTGCGTATCTATTCTTCTTCTTCGTACGGTTATTCTGCATTTTTCTATAAATTAAGGTTAGTGTTTTGAAGCCAGGTCACAGCCTCCGGTGTCATCCTGTTCAGTCCCTCTACTCCAGCAGGGAATTTTTCATTTGGGCACTCGTTTGTGAGGTGGTAGATGGTTTGTTCCGGGGCACCACAATCGCAGGCTGACGATTCGCGCAAGCCCCATTTGTGTAGGTGGTAGTTACATCGGCCTACTCCTGTGCGGATTCTGTTGATGGTAGACCAGATCTTCCGGGGTTGCAGCGTTCCTGGGAGGCCAGAGTTATCTATTTATCAATGTATTTGTGTCGGTCTGTGTCATTGTATGTCCCTAGCGGAAAAACCAAATTGGACGTATGGTCCATTCCAATAGACTTGTCTTATTTAGTAAACACTTTTATAACCTCAAAGTGCTCCCTTTTCGCCTTAAATATCAATTTTGTCGCAAAAAAGACTATCCATGATGTAAAACCGGGAAAATGGTGTGCAAAATGTGGTCTCTAGTTGCTTTATTCAGCTGAAAACGGGCATTTTATGCAAAAATGATGCATTTTGAGGTTATATAAATGTTTACTAAATAATACAAGTCTATTGGAATGGACCATAGGTTATGTTTATTGAAAGTTTGTTATAAGAATGGCGAAAAAAAGTGGAGGCTTCCTCTGCAGTGGGACACTAACACAGCCTAAAAAAAGTTTTATTAGGGTTGTTCGTAAGAATAGGTTAGATTTGTTTGTTTCAGAGTAATCAGCTTTGGAAATAGGAGTCGTTGTAATAACGGGGAATTTTATCTATGTAAATATTAAATATCTGGGGACGAATCTAACACAAATTGACCTAGTCCCAAACTGAGCTCTATGCTTGTACTATTGTTACTAGACGATAAACTTACTTATATGGAAAAATACACTTAAATACATAGGAAACAAACAGACTCATCACACAAATATCTGCCCATATCTTCCGGCTCCATCTGAACCCGGGACCGCTAGCTTCATAGGCAGGGTCACTGCCAACCACAGAACAAAGACTAAAGGCATAGAAACCGTACTAAATAAGCAGAAAATACATTATGGTTGACTTCTTTTTACTTATGTTTTCATAGTGAGTTGGAAAGAGATGCATCTATAGCTGTTCTTTCGTTATTTGGTACATCGTCACAAGTAAGGCGTGATTTGGACCTATAAGCACCTATAGTATTTGGACCTATAGACAAGGAAAGACAAATCCTTCCTATAGGAAGGACAAAGAAGTCCCTGTATAAAACCTTGTGACAATGACAGTTAAAGAAGAAAAAACAGCCTACTTTTTGTTTCATTTTTTCTCGTGTAATACGTAATCTAAAAAGTAAAGAAAGATAGCTGACTCAATGTACGTCCTATAACTAATCCGGTTTCTATGCTATATGTTCTTATTCTGTGCTTCCAACTAGGCTAACGTCACGTGTCGTCATAATGTGAAATATGATAAAAATTTGATAGTTATTATTCCATAAGTTCATCTCTTTCTATCGATAGGTCAATACGCTACGCTTGATCTCCGGTTACTCTAAAAATGCCTCTAATGAGCGTGTTATATATTTATCGCATGTTATTGTTGGTACGTCTACTAAATCAATTTCTGGGCCACCGAGGAACTATGTGAGGCAACAACTTAAATCGTAAAAAGTCTCCTTAGATTTGATTGATTACGTTATTCCGACAAGGTTCCATATCTTTAGAGTTCACGAGTACACTAGCGTACGGAAGGTAGTGTCGCGTTACCCTCCAGCGAATCACGCCAGGTACCAACGATAACACGGATCAGTTTCTTTTGTATGAAAACAACTTGAGGTATTTACATGAAACTGGAGACAACCGTACTCTCGTCGCGATGCATGAGAGGATGTGAGAAGAGAATACATGGTCAGTATGATAACGTCCCATTAGAAGTTGAATGGGTTTATCGCATGTTTAGTTTAAAAATAACAGCGGTAGATGACACCTGGGGCTTTATTCCACTTTAATATCCATATTGGTAGAAATGTGTCCGTCAGTTGCGTCCTAAAAAAGTTTAAAAAAACAAAAACGGCGGGCTGGGGCGGGTTTTTGTTTTTTTAAACTTTTTTTATTTTATACTTTTAAGTGATCATAATTATGCTGTTATTCTCCCACTTCTCATTTAATAAGAAACTATAGATACATTTCAATCTCGCCGCAAGCAACGCCGCCGTGGGAAAGTCATAGTCATATATTTAAACCTAAATATGCTTCGCCATAGTCGCTCAACTATCTTATTCGAAATATCTTGTCGCCACCCGTGAAATATATACCGTTTAGGAGTTCCGGTGGCCATCTGTGGTCTTCATCATCAGTTCCACTTCACCAAATAGTGCTTTCCAAGAGCAAATACACGAGTTCCAATGAAAAATACCAAAATCGCTATAGAAATTTATAGGCTAAAAAAATATTTCGTAAAATCCTTCTTTGTTGAGCCACTGTATAACTCTACGTGCCATCTCTCGCTCATTGGTCTCGACTAAAGTCAAGTGCAAACATTACCTAACAATATAAAAAAAGTTTCTGACATTTCAACAATTTCACTTATTAAGATACTTAAGTACGCAAACAGGGCCGAAATTTTAGGCGGTACAACCCATATCGTCTTTGACCAGAGGGCTCTGCCAAGATGCATTGCGCTAACTAGCGTTTCTATTCGTTTCGTTTCTAAAACAATCGCGTCACAGGTAGATCACGTGACTTTTCGTATCACTTCATCTACCAGTGACGCGATTGGTTTAAAAACGAATCGAATAGAAAAGTTAGTTAGCGTAGTGCATCTTGGCAGGGCCCTCTGTTATCGTATTGTCAACGTTTCGATAGCTCTTATTTACTTGACAGTAAGGGCGACCGAGTTAAAAACAGTACCACAACAGGTCAAAGACGATATGGTTTTTACAGTCTAGAGTAGAGGCCATGATTAGTTTTAAATATTACATACTTTCCTACTTTTAAACTTTTATCTACACACATATCATAAATAGACCCCGGTATCGGAGGTGCAAAATGGTAGCTGTCAAGTTCTTAGGGATGGGTAATCATATTTTTGATGTTGATATCGATACACGATTTTTCTATACATTAGGTTGTACACAGTTATTTTTTTTTGATCTATGATAATCATTGATAAGATATTATAATTGTTGTGTATATTTATTGTAACTACACTAGTTTACTGCAAAGAATCTGATCATTCATCAAGAACATGGTATGACCTTTGGTGAATATAAAAGAGTTTATATTTTGTTTTAAATTTATTTATGAATGCTTTATGCTAAGAAGATAACTAAAACTTCTTAATGATGAAAGATTTTTTTTTGTAAATAATAAAAATGTTCAATACATGTTGGTTTTGTAATTATATAGTCCTACTTTATAGAATAAACGCTATCATTATGATATAATAAAATATCGACATATAACTATGTTTATCGACATGAAGTTAATATTTCAAAACAATGTTTACCCTTCCCTAGTAATGGCTCGAAATTGACAGCTACCATTTTGCACCTCCGATACCGGGGTCTAATCATAAACCCTCTATGATGCGTTCAGAAACCGTAAATTATGACCAACTCTGTTGTTAGAGATTTTTTTTTATCTGCGGTAGTAATCTTATGGATTCTTAAGAACATCAATTTCGATGTTCTTATGACATTCAAATTTCGAACATCTCTGATTAACAAAGAAATTTGATTTGACCTCTATTCTAATATCAGTCGAGATGACGTTTAGTTCAAAATGAATTGTCAATTTGCATACCAATTTGATAAATATCGCACGTAAGTAAGATATCAAACGATATGATAGTTGGAGCCGACTCTAGTTTGTCTCTGAATTTAAAAAAAACTATGACAGCTGCCAGAAAACTATTCAAACTTTTCATGACCGCCATTACCGGTTAAAATTTAACATGCGGCTCCTGAATGCATCATGGAGGCTTATGATATGTGGGTAGATAAAGTAGTGTATGCAACTGTACATAATTAGGCCTTAAAACACTCGTGTGATCCTATTATGAAACTCGCTAACGCTCGTTTCATAAAACCACACTCGTATTTTAAGGCCTCTCATTATGTATCAGTTGCATAAACTACTATTATATAACCGGACGAAATCAATAACGACACTGTCGCCAAAATACGAGTATATTGGAGCCAACGAGTCTAGACCAGTGCACGAAGCTCCGCGGTGACATCATCACCAGTAACACATTCACTGCCGCAATTTACAATTTGTACAGTAAAACAAGCGGGTATTAATAGTACTTGGCTATCTATAGCTTACATACTGTCTGTTGTCCTCTCAATTCAATTCAATTTTGTAGGTTATGGCTTCCATCGAGACTGTCGATGATTCCGCCAACGTCAATGTTAAGAAAGGCGCGAGATTCAAAAGAGAATCTACGACAAAAGTCAAAACAAACATTTAATGATAGCCTAACTACTACAATAACAGATTGTTAATTTTAATAAATTTACTTAAAATAAACACAAAAGGGGAGTAGACTAATTTCAGAAGGTACTGGATGTTAACAGGACGGGGGATATTGGAGGGGAGGATATCGTCTGTTGTCCTCTATTTTTGGCGGTGAAAACCATGTCTTTGCCCTGTTATAGTTTTGTTTTAAACTCGGTCGCCATTACTATGAAGTAAATATGAGCTGTCAAACGTTGACAATACGATAACAGGTCAAAGACTAAATGGTTTTTACCACTTATAATCATAATCACTGCCCTGGTTGTTGATAATAATAATAAATATCAGGGGACAATGTCACATCAATTGACCTAGTCCCAAACTAAGCTATAGGCTTGTATTATGGGTACTAGACAACAATATAAATACTTATATAGAGAAATATACTCTTCAATACATAGAAAACATCCATGACTCATCACACAAACATCTGCCGTTACGGATTTGAACCCAGGACCGCTAGCTTCCTAGGCAGAGTAACTACCAACTATGCCAACGCATCGTCATCAATATACTGACAGATGCTACAATGAGTGTGACACAACAGAGAACTATTAATACTCTGGGCCGAGACGGCCCTATTACTAAGGCTGCGGCTCCCTGAGGCGGAGACGAGCGGAGCGGTGCCAATATTAACCAATAGAATCTAAACTAACGTGCGCAAGGCGAGCTCCACGTGACCGCATGCGCCTTCTATTGGTTAATATTGGCACAGCTCCGCTCGTCTCCGCCTCAGTGGAGCCGCACCCTAAGACCGCTGTTCGTTCATCTGTCCATCCCTCTGTCACAGGGCTGTATATTTTGAATCGTAAATAGACACTAATTTTTTTTTAAGAGTATGTACCTATTTACTACTATGGTCTCCATATCAATAAAGTTATAAATTAAACGGGGTTACCCCGTATACTAGAAAAGAATTATTTTTTCTTAAAAATGTGTAAAACATTTTACGGTGGCACGGAATCGTTCGTGTCCGAGTCCTACTCGCACTTGGCCAGTTTTAAGAGGATTGTAAATCGATTAGCTGTCAAAAAGAAATCCACATAAATTTAGCTCCGGGCGACAACTTTTCTCAACCCCTAAATCGAGTCCTATTTCCACGATTTTGGAATATGCTGCTTTGAAAAACTAGGTTTATACGTTTCCGTTTCCACTTTTTTTATTGTTTCATCCCAGAAACATTTTCTTGTAAAGAAAAACGTATAGATCTAGTTTTTCATAATATCTACAACATATTCTAAAATCGTAAAAATCGGACAAGGTTTAAAGGCAAGAGAAACGTTATCGCATTTGGTATGGAAATTTTTAGCTTCACAATAATCTTAACAGCACCGCATCATCAAACCCTTACACACACAACACAGGTAAAACTAAAAATATAGTAATAGTGTGGTCAGTCAGAATCACGTGAAACCACAAAATACGCATTGTGTTAGAAAACAATATATAATGAGTGACACATGTGGATTAGCCTAAGCAACGAAGACCAAAAACTGCCCTCGGGGGAAAAAACTCGCGTATAAGAGAATTTTGCTATAGTTATAGGGAATGGTGTTTTAAACCACATACTGAAAGTACTGATGGGTGGGGGTGGAGGGGGGTGTAAAGGTCCCTTTTTTTAGTTTTTCGTAAATAACTCGTAAACGGTGACTCGTAAAAGATTCAAAACACTTTTTTGCTGGGATCTATATTTAATGAGATGTGGAGGGAAAAATGATTCCCGAAAGGCCATAGTCGGGTTTGCATAGTAAGTCGGCCCTAACATAAAATGGGCTCGGGTTTTTTTTGTGAGTACCTCTTATAGGAAAGAATATTTATGCTGAGTATCAACATCTTAATTGTGACAGTTCTCGACTTTGATTACTTTATGTTTTCTTTTTTATGTACTGTTTTTTGGGATGTATTCAAGCAATTTGCTTTTAATTTTGAAATAATGTTCTTTTCATAGATTTGCATCGCCTCCCAAAAAACAAATTGATTTGAATACATCCCAAAAATTAATACATCTAAAAAAAAAACATAAAATAATCATAAGTCGAGAACTGTCACAATTAAGATGTTGATACTCAGCATAAATATTCTTCACTATAAGAGGTACTCAAAAAAAAAACCGATCCCATCTGATGTAAGGGCCGACTTATTATGCAAACCCGAATATGGCCTTTCGGGAATCATTGTTCCCTCCATATCTCATTAAATATAGATCCCAGCAAAAAAGTGTATTGAATCTTTTTTGTAGAGAATTTTATGTAGATTAATTATGTAAATGAAACATTTTTTGCTATGGGCCACCGTTTACGAGTTATTTACGAAAAACTAAAAAAGGGACCTTTACACCCCCTCCACCCGTTAGCTCCTACCCCACCCATCAGTACTTTTAGTATGTGGTTTAAAACACCATTCCCTACAACTATGCCAAAATTCGCTTATACACGAATTTTTCCCACTGATTTGTCTTCGTTGCTTAGGCTAGATTGTCTATTTACTGTGTTTTTTATTAGTTTTATTACATAAGTAATCAAATTGTACGGTCAGACTTTTAAGTAGCTGAACCCTTAAGTGCTTTGTCACTTTTACATCATGTTTGAACTGCTGCACTAATCTGTCTTAGGCGTTAGACCGACCAGGTACAATAGTGTGCAGCTACTTATAAGGCTGTCTGTAAACAAGTACTACTTACCACGGCGCCAACGCAAGCATAACAATAACGTTAGCTATATTCGATAACTGTGGAAATGTATAGAATTGATATAAGCGGTTGACGCGATAATTATATATCGTCCGGGGGCCTAATATGGCTGCGTTTATCGCGTGATAAAGTGTGGATAAGGCATCTGTCACCTTCTGACACGTAAATAAGTACGAAAGTGATGAATGCTTTATCCCCATTTGACACGCAGCCATACTAGTCCCGCAGGCTTATAGATTATAAATATAACAATCTCAAGATTGGAATCCTCAGGACACACAGAGGAAGAATGTTTGTCAATTCCAGAACTAAATTTAAGTATGCAAAAAGTGTTATTGTATTAAAAAAAACAGTAATCTTTAAAAATATAACATTTTAATAAACGTTTTACCATAATATTGACAATTCCAGTGCAGTCACACGACCTCGGCATACTTTCAGTTTTCAGACGCTCGACCCAATTGGCGAAATAAAAGTGCATTTGGCGTTTATAGCATTAGATGTTTATGGAATCCTAATTAGAAATATTTTAGCCAATTTATTTAATTTTAGCCGTGGAACGGCACGACGTCGGGCAATATTAAGTCGAATGTCCTGCGCGTAGAAATTAAACAGCTTGAAGCCGTGTTGTTTTTGTTACACGGCGCGCACACTGCCGCCGGTGCAGCAGCGTGTATCTGCACGACGCGGCAACGGGTCTTTCTACGCTCCTCTTCACGTTAACGACTCCGTGCCATGGTGATGTGGCCAGGCCCCAACGACGCCGCACCGTGGTAATGTGGCCAGGGGTGTGTGATTCTCTCAAAAACGCGGTCGGACGAACGAACGAGTGAATGTCGCAGCGGCTTGGCTTCTGTCGATAAGATCGAACGTATAAGGCTGCCTAATTGAGAAAGCACGCGCTACAATGTGTTTTGTTCGCTCCTACCGCGCGTTTTTGAGAGAATCACACCCCAGGCCCTAATGTGGACAGACCCTTGGGTGCCGTGTTTTCCAAAGTCACTGCAAAAGTCCTGTTAGTTTCCATTTTTTTTCGGCAAGGAAAAGCAAACGAGCACAGTCATCTAATGGTGAGTGGGATCTTTTTAAATGAACAGTAATTTTACCGGTTGTCATATTTGCACATTGCAACACAAAAACGCCGTTACTAGCTAGTTAGTTAATGCTAGTGTACTTCTGTTTGGCGGTAGATTAAACGATAAGATTCTCCTCTAAACTTCACCATCAAGCGGGCCTAGTGGTGCTTCTATATCGCGCGTCAAATGTGGATAAAGCATCCGTCACTCTCGTACTTATTTACGTGTCAGAAGGTGACGGATGCCCTTATCCAAACTTTGTCATGCGATAAACGCAGCCATATTAGCGCCCCTGTCTGTATCTCAGATTTCTGTAGACATTCAACCTAATATTATCCATACTTCCATACTAGTATTATAGATGTATGTTTGTTACGCTTTCACGTCTAAACCACTGAACCGATCTCAATGAAATCTGGTATGGATATAGTGTGAATCCCGGGAAAAGACAAAAAGTACCTTTTGTCCCGGAAAATTACACAGTTCTTGAGGGAATAGCGACAAACGAATTCGACGCGGACGGAGTCGCGGCCAACACTTAGTCACTTCTTATGTGAACAAAGAAAGCAATCCCACAAGTGTTTTTACAGTCGAGTACATAAATATGTGTACACTTTAGTACCTTGTCACTTTTATCGCTGTGAAAATTCATATATGGCAGTTTAAACATGACATGAAATAGACAAAAGTACACATATTTACGAACTCAATTGTGCCATT
Source organism: Acleris literana (assembly GCA_946894065.1). Lineage (NCBI taxonomy): Eukaryota > Metazoa > Arthropoda > Insecta > Lepidoptera > Tortricidae > Acleris > Acleris literana. Next base: position 9,205,087 of record OX335669.1, on the reverse strand, counting down.
CATCTACTAAGCATATCAAAGTCTGCTTCGATTGGTCAGACTGCACAAGTCACTTACACATCCAATCAAATCAATCAATAAAATATTGTGATCTCATTTCGTCCCAATAAATACATACATCAATACGAGTACCTTTAAAGACTCTGCAGTACGCTAGCGGATAATCGTACTAAAGAACGTAGCCACTAACTAGCCTTGTTTTAATTATTAACGGCCAGCATTCAAATAAAACGATAAACCACAAGAAAGGCGTTAATATTTTTTTTAAACTAAGAATTGCCTGGTCTTACTTTTAAAAATATCGGACTAACCGCCGTTCTGACATGACAAGTACCGAAATGACATTAAAGAGACAATTAAGTATCAAAAAAACAACAATTAATAATAAGTAGTAGTGTGTTTAATCCACCAGAGTAAATCTCTTTAACCGAACAATTGTCCTCGCGTGTGATATCCATAGACATGTTTCTCTAATAAGTCCATGGTGATTGCCTAAAACTCGATACTGGCGAAATACACCTTGTTAAACACAAGGAGTGAAAGCCATTAATTAAGAAAAAAAAAGTACAGACGGTGTAGTGAATAATCCTTTCCAATCGTTGTTTGCAGGATAAGTTCGTATTTATCTTGCTTTCCCACTCAGTTGGCTTATTGACGGGTACTGAAGCTAATATTGAGAAAGATAAATACGAACAAATCCGACAAAAACGATGGGAACGGAATATTTACTACATCTGTACATCCTTTCTCTAACCAGTGTATGAAAAAACATCAATATGGAACGACTAAGGCCCTGTTGTTTGATCAGTAGTTAAACTAACTAATTGTTAAAATTCGAAAAAGGTAAAGGTAAAATTTGACATATTTCCTTGAGATTTTAACCATTAGTAACGTTTTTTGACCATTAGTTAGTTTAACTACCGATCAAACAACAGGCCATTAATCGTTATTATAGACTAGGAGGTCACAACAAAACTGGGAAGAAGGCAACTCCCTGATGCTAAATATGTCGGCCATTTCGCTTACCATTTTTTAAGTCATAACGCAACCAAAATGTTGGTCAGTTTTTACATATTTGGCATTCTTACAGCTAGTTCTTACTTTATACACAATATTCAGCCATTTCCCTTATCGTTTTTTTTTGGTAACGATAAACCATCTTTAACGCCACAACGCGACCAAAATTTTAGTCAGTTTTTACCCGACTGCGGCGGAGCCCAAAAGGAGGGTTATGTTTTTCACCGTCATGTATGTCCAGTTCTATGTTCCCCGCTACAGCAAAAACGGCTTGGACGATTTTGACAAAATATGAGGTATCATTGGATTCGTCTTCGCAGCGAGTGTCATAGGATACCTAAACTGTTAAAATTGAAATAACAACAATGGCCAAATGACAATTATTAACATATATAGGTATATCGACGACAGTATAAAAAATGCAGTCGGGTTTTTAAAGCTTGATTTTCATAATTATAGTTATTACATATTTGACATGAGTACAACTAGTAGGTACTTACCATATGTAGGTATATCATTAATTATCGTTTTTTTTGGGAACTATTCCACGTTTTTCAGCCACCATATCTAGATAAAGCGACCAATGTGCTCAGGCAGACCGACATATTTGGCATCAGGGAGTTGTTCTCTACCCTGTCAACCTAGAATAATCCATTTCCGTGATTGTTATCAAATTTGTCGTGACCTCCTGTAATATTAGCTGACTATGAGTGCGGCCGATGGTTCTTCTTTCATCATATTTTACCCGAAGAGTCATTCCAAAATTAAAACACATAGGTAAGTTATGTGCCGCACCGGCCGAAATGTATGAAGGCCAAACACCAAGTCTATTTACGTATAAATCTTCCATCAATGGTTATACACGTGTTTAAATTCTGTTAAACTAAACTTAACAAGTGTAAATATTACAATAATTACTTTGACTAAATTCTATTGATCATTACCAAGCTTCAATTCAAGTGAATCGTGTTGAACACTAACTTCCTATGCCAATAAAGAGTATCCCAAATTAAATAACCAAAGCAGTTTAAATTCTATTCTGTTAGTAATGAGGTTGATATTGCTGCAGGAGTTTTATTTCGCATACTGCCTATTGCCGTAGAAGGGGAGAACATGTGTATGCTTTCATGAAGTTAGTCACGCGGGGTATAAGAAAATATGGTGATTCACTGTCATAACATAACATAACAATATTCAATAACGTTGTGTTTGATAAATTGTTTTCCGTTTGCGGTATACAGGGGGTATTTTCTCATTGCGCTTCTCCTCCGTAACAATGTTCTTGTCCGTAGCAATACCAAATTCATTCCATATTGCCGACGTGTAATAGAGCCGATATGATTTTAAAATTTAATTTTTAATGTTGATTTACTGATTTTCCCCTAAAATTAAGGTATTGTGCAATAGTAGTTTACGTGACGGTTGCGTAATACTAATTACGCAGAGTCGCGTACAATACTTTATCTACACACATATTATAAGTAGGTACTCTAAAATGGGTTCAGAAGCCGAAAGGCAAATGACCAGCATTACCTTACCTGTGGTAGTAGGTGACAGCGATGACAGCTGTAACGTAATTTTGAAATTTCGTTATCGGACTTGACAGAAGCGCGTGGAGCTAACCCCATGTGCTTCTGTTTAGTCCACCAGAGTAAATCTCTTTAACCGAACAATTGTCCTCGTGTGTGATATCCATGGATTCGTTTCTCTAATAAGTCCATGGTAATTGTCGAAAACTCGATACTGGCGAAATACACCTTGTTAAACACAAGGAGTGAAAGCCATTAGTTGAGAACAAAAAAATTACGTTATCGAATATTGTAAGGTGTAACAGCTGTCGTCGCTGTCAACTACTACCACATGACTACCACAGGTAATGCTGGTCAATGCCTACGGGTTGTGAACGCAATCAACAAGTTTTTAGAGTTATTGGTAATTCTGTAGCTCTGTCTACCCCACTCTGGGAATGAAGGCGTGAACTTATGTGTGTATGTATTGAGGTCTCAAATAATTAAACACTCTGTATTTGAGACAATTTACCCGTATCGGTGCGCGTCACCCTCGATTGGTGTTGAACCATGGTTGAACCTTTACACCAGTATTAGTTAAATAAAGGTAGAGTAACCGTGGAGTAGTTAAGCCATCATTATCTGTCATTGTGACATTTGAATTCGACAGATAAAGGCAAAGCATAGCTTAGCTAACAATTACTCCAGAGAGAGAAACCTAAGGTCGGCGTCAATAGAACTTGCGAACAATGTAAACAAATTAGTACTGTTTGACACATAACCTCAAATATTCACCAAGCGTGTTTTTATTAAAAATAACGGATAATGAATAGTTATTTCATCTTAAACTTAATATGAAAATAATGATCTAGTGTATAAATCATTGCAAAGACCTCACTCGATCTTTAAAAGTACGTGATGATCGAGTAATCATGGTGAATTGGTTCGTTTGGTGTTGTTTACATTGTTCGCAAGTCCTATTGACGCCGACCTTAGACCAAAATATGTCTTGCAAACAAACAAATAAAAAAAAACGGAAACTTACAACCTAGTTTTTATAATAACTACAAAAATCTCAAAAATTCCAGCTTCTTAATAGAATAGAAAAATCGTGGAAATTTTGACAAAACTACACGACTACAATTTTGGTAAAAACACGACTATGCAAAATTAAGATCGGGAAAAATGGGAATGAAAAATCTGCAACCAATAAAATTTAATTTTCGGAGATAATGGGCAACACTCCACCATGTCATCTTTTAGCCTGCCACCAAGCAGTAGCGTTTACATTGTTGTGTTCTGGTGTAGGTTTGATCAGGTGAAATTACTAGTATAGATGCATTCCCAGTCCTGTTCCTCAGGAGCTGCAATACATTTGCAGTTTTAGGATTGCAGTCTCCAAATAGGGAATATGCATAGATTTTGAAAATCGCATTTCTCAAAAAAATATGAACATACCGTAATTGTGATCACCAAAAAAGAAATTAAAATCGGCCAAGAAATACGGATGATACAAACATTTTAAACTGCTAATTAGACAAAGATTAGACAGAGAGACCCGATATGCACTGTGACGTCATGTAAAACGTCGGCCGTCGGCCATATAAACTCCGTGTTAAATTCTGTTTTGCTAAAAAGAGATAGGAAGAAATCTTTGCTGGCTTATATCTTAGTTATTTCTATACTTAGCTACGTATTAAAAAAAAACTCAACTGTTTGTTACATGAATCAGTTTTAGTGAAGCTGTAAAAGGCATGAATATTCCCCATTAGACCATTTATCCTACTGCGTGGCACTACCGTACCAATTTTATCGAACCAAAAGCGATTTAACAGTGTCGACGGAGCTCCGCTACCGCGGAGCTCCTACTTCTGTGTTATTTCGGCCCTTCGGGCCCTCTGAAGAACTAAAGAAACCTAAACCTACCCCCTATTGATGATACTAATATTGATCAGTAGTGCCAAATAGTTGTGCCACGGGGAATACAGTATTCTTTCTATGGGCCTCCGGTACCACTTACTAAAGACTGTTTTAACAAAAGTATTGGTCATTTCTACTCCTTTTTGGTGAAGACAAAACGCTCTTTAAGACTAAAATATGCTCAAAATTTACATCATAGCCTCACAAAATCCCACGAACAACCCGTTGCATGTAGAGGTTTATAAATTTCAATCTTATTGAAAAAGTTTGAATAATCAGCCTTTTTCATAGCCAAGATAAAATAACCTAGTCTAAAAATTTGCAATACAAAGAAAAACTACATACATAATTAAATTTATGGATTGTGTGCGAGTTAAGCGGTTTGCTCAGCCGATGCTCATTAAGGATTAATATAAATGAAACGAATGTATTGTGTCAAAGTAAATAGTATCACAAAGGAGCTGCGTGCGCGCCTGAGGTGATTCAAAATAACGTAATGTCAAATTTATCATTTGACATTGTTACTATAGAAAGTGGTACGATCATAGTCACAGTACTAACGAAATGGACGATGGGCAAAAATGTCCCCACCCATCAACAGAAATGAAACATATCTCAGTTTATAGAACTTGGCAACATGATGTATTTTTGGGAACACCTTAAAATTCCAAATTACTTTTTTCCGAATATTCATTTGTCCGAACTTTCATTTTTCCGAAAGCTATGATGCGCTGGAGCTATTTTAGATGAAATGCATAATTTATTGTCATACGTAGGTTAGGTTAGGTTTTATTTATAAGCGATACCAAAAAGTTAAGTCTTTTTAATCTCTTTAAGTCTTAATTATGAAAATTCGGAGTTTTGATCTATTCGGAATTATGACTCTTCGGAATGATGTAGTGTACCCTGTATTTTTAATATGGCGACGATTGCCCTATGTATGGGATTTTCTTGAAAAGTCGTAATCATAAGAATTGTGTTCATTTTTATACCAGTTTCATAGTACGATAGTAGGCATGGAACTTGTTTAAAAATAAACACATCCTTGCCTTGCATGCTCTTGAAAGGTTTTTTTATTTAAAAAAGCCATTGATTTTGCAACTAGAATATGTAGCAGTTCCGTACCAATATGGTAAAAAACGAACCTCGAAAAGAAACTTTGAGATCATCGGCACCTGCAAAAGTTCGGCTCCTGGCTATCACACTTACACTCACAACTACCAGTAATAATTATGTCGTGTTCATAGAATAACGAAGATTCCCGATTGCTAAAGGAACTGTTAAAGGTCCTGTGCCCTTTTAAAGCTCCACACTCCATTGTACTGTTGAACACTTTAGTACCTTGTCGGTTTAACGCCTTTGGCATTTAGTGTAGCAGTTCAAACATGACGTTAAAGTGACAAAGCACAGTGTACAGCTAATTATAAAGGCTCAGTTTCATTCATCGATAGCCCGCATGCTGTTAGTGGTACATTGCATCGCTGCAATAGCCCCCAGCTCAACATTGATAACACAACCCGTTAATGGATCGCTAGAAGCATGCAGGCCCAATGAAACAGCCTTAAGGCCGAACGTATATACGGAACAAGGGACGTATAACTGCAATGTTTCATTTGCACACACATGCACACACGCACACACACGCGCACACACACGCACACACACGCACACAGACGCACACAGACGCGCACACCCACATATACACGCTGAGTTAGGACACATATATTTTATCCAAATTATATGAAGTCAAACTTCGTCGCTTGCTTGTAAAATCCATTTTAAAAATGAAAATGATTTTTCGTCCCCTACAGATGTAACTGGCAAAAACTGAAGTTTTTTGTAATGCTCTATGCATTTTTTGTTTACAATCAATCAATCAATCAATTTAGGCTTCCTTCGATGATTTTTTTTGACAAATAACTCTTTAAGTAGGTATATGAATCAACCAATGATGTGAAGCAACATCACGGAGAAGGCGTCTAATTCTTATTTTACAGAAGATAAAGGTTATTCATTTGTTTTTCAACAATCAATTTAGTGTCCATTAATGGTGCCTGTCAGCTAAAATTGTCCATCATTGGTGCCGTCATCCTAAGTGATAATAAATAATTTAATATTTCCTCCCGAAGTAATAATATTGTATGAGATTTTTTTCCTCCTTTTTTGGGAGCTCGGTTTCTCAAAAATCTACCCGCTGGGCCCCTTTTTACATTAAATCAGACGACAATCTCACTCACACAAAGTGACCTAGTCCTAAATTAAGCTCTAGGCTTGTACTATCGGTACTAGACAACGATGAACATACTTATATAGAGAAATAATTTACATAGAAAACTCTCCAGACTCAGAAACAAATACTTGCACCACGCAAAAGTTTGCCCTGACTGAGAATTGACCCGAGGACTGGTAGCGTCATAGACAGAGTTACTACTTACTACTGACTACGCTAACCGCATCGTCTTGTCTTGTCTTGAACCATATTGTTGACGTAAAGGAGCGTCCCCACTGAGGGCATTTGCGTGTAATGACCATTCGGCGTCGAACATCGAGTGGGGGTGTAAGCTTTGTAACGCTCGGCTCAACGTCCACACCACTCGAATATTCGACGCCGATGCTCTCAGTGGGGATGATCCTTTCGAGGAAAATCTTATTATTAACTTGATGGTAAAAGGCGCTTTAGCGTTAACAACAAAATTATAATTTGGTTTTAAAAATGCCTTATACTTATGTGAGATTACAGCTTGAAATACATTTATGTCTCAATGGTTTGTTGCTTGCTCATTATTATATGTTCTTATTCATTATTATATGTTCTTATTCAAATCCCATCCCATTAATGGGACCACGAGGGAATACTGATTCTCGTAGTCCCATTACTATTTATTTACTTCCTGTATACTAAAATAAGGATTCGTGGTTTGCTAAAAATATAAATACGTAGATAGGTTTCGGTTAGGTATGTTAGTTTTGCAGCAGGCCCGGAGGCCCAAACCTCCCAGAAATAGGAGCACCGCCATAGCGGAGCTCCGTCGATATCCTTAATTTTAAATCAATTGCTCCTATTTCTGGGTGGTGTGGCCCTCCAGGCCTGGTGCAAAACTAACACAACCGAAACCTACCTACGTATTCTATTATATTCTATATACAGACGTAAATTTCCACTACGGGACTACGAGAAACAGTTCTCCCTCGTGGTCCCATTATTGGGACAGAATAATGGGACCACGAAAAAACGGGGATTAAAACATTTAGCTTCAAAAACGGCATAACAACCCAGTATTCTCAGAAATACCCGCGTCATACTCTTACTTACTTATTATTTTGACGTCACAGTGTTCCAACAAACAGTAGGTTAATCGCACTATTGTCTCGGTTCTGGTTACTGATACATTGTTCTACTGTAACGCTTTCACTCACAATAATGCATTCATAATTGGAATTCTGACCCGACACAAAGAACACCTTCATAGGACACCTTTTTAACTGCTTTTATTTTAACTCGAGTTTCCGTAAATGTGAAAGACAAACAAATAAATGTATGAAATGTAATGTAATGTCACTTGTTTTAGGTCAATTAATAAAATATTATTCAACGTAAATAAGGTTACGTTATACATTTATACCTATTTAAATTTATTTATTACTCATAAATGCGAAAGCAAGAAACTCTGTGTGTTTGTTTGTTTGTTACGTTTTTACAGCGCTACCAATGAAACGATTTTTATTAAATTTGGTACGAAAATAGCTTTAATTCTAGGGAAGGACATGGAAATACCGGTCAAAGATGTAGCGATCGGTCATCCAGGTATTTATACAGGGTGACTGCGGGGTCGTGATCCTAACTTAATTTTTCCAACTCAGTAAATGATTGAGATGCTCTTAGTATTGTGGTTTTTGAAACAGTTGAAAATTTAGCTATTTATATTATGTCTCCCTAATTATTACTAAAATTATGGTCACCTAACGTTTTCATGTTGAAAACTTAAACCCAATTTGAAAATCGAACGATCAGACGAGTAAGAAATTGAGTATGTAGGGTGGCCATGATCGCGAATAAAATAAATTCATTCAATGTTTATTTTAATAAAAAACAAAGTAATTGTCTTAACGCTTTTAAATCTATTGTGTTCCTAATGGTGAAGTGAGTTTTAGTTTACTTTGTTGCTCCACGGCACCGCAGTCACCTTGTATTTAAGATAGCCTTCTTGTTTGCAGGTAACGGCGTGTACAACGTGTTCCTGGTGCTGACCTGCGCCTGGATCCTACTGGCCATCGGCGTGGACCTCTTCGGGTTTAGCCTGGTGGTCGCCGCCGCCTGTGACCTAGAACTTTCCGTTGCGCAGAAGGGCATACTTACGTCACTACCCTTTATAGGTTAGTTCCAGAGCGCATTGAGCATAAAAGCCCCATTTCCTTTAAAATTAAAGAAGGATGAATCTATTTTTACTAAGCCAGTAAATAAAATATCAAAATATCAAGGGACGACCTCACACAAATTGACATAGTCCCAAACTAAGCTGTAGGCTTTTACTATGGGTACTAGACAACGCTATAAATATAAAAGGCAAACCTGACTGAATGACTTATATAACAACGCACAGCTGAAACTACTGTACCTAGAAACTTGAAATTTGGTACAGGATTTCCTTTCATGATGTAAGTGAGCACTAAGAAAGGATTTTCCGAAAATCGACCCCCAACGGGAAGAAATAGGGGGAGTAGCGGGAAATTAATTCTACGCGTACGAAGTCGCGGGCGTCCTCTAGTAGAAAAATAAATAGTTAAATACACAGAAGACATCCAAAATCCAGTGCTCATCACACAAATATTTTCCCATACCGGAAATCGAAACCGGGACCGCTAGGCAGGGTTACTACCAATTAGGCTACCGCGCCATCAATTAACTATTCCTTATGCACTGGTCCCACCAAGGGCGAGGAAGCGATTAGCTATCGGCGATTTTCTCGCTCAAGAAACGAACAAAAGATAAAGATACCCGGTCAGTAAAAGAGACACGTATATTAATAGTTGATCGCTGGCTGTTAACACTGCCGGCGAGAACTCTTTCCACTAGTTTGTCGAAACAAAAAATTTAGATCCCATGTCAAGAAAAGAAACACAAATATTAATGCTAAAGCTACTAAAGCTGATCGCTCTGGCTGTACTCGCTTCCCGCTCATCATCGGCGGTGGGACCCGAGAGCCCTGCCAAGATGCATTATGCTAACTAACGTTTCTATTCGATTCGTTTAACCAATCGCGTCACTGGTAGATGACGTGTTACGAAAAGTCACGGGCAGGGCCTTCAGTGCCTTAACTATGTCGTATCCGAACAGCTAGTAGCGATATCTGTTCAAATGCTCGCTTAACGGCTTCCTCACAACCCCGTCAGTGGCCTCTCCAAGTGTCATGGCCTCATGGCTACACGACCCTGCTAGTGACTATAAACGTGGACCAGCCTGGTGGTGGCGACCGCTTGCGACCTAAAGCTGACCGTCGCGCAGAAAGGCGCACATCGTTGCCCTTGATACGTTAGCTGTGCTTGCCCTTCCCTTTAGAAAAAGAATAGCATTGAGTAAGAAGTCCCTCTTTGCTTTTGTAGAACAAGTTCGAGTTCCTCAAGCACATCTGATTATACCTCTATTTGGTTGATACCAGAGTATTCTTGTAATATGTTTAAAAATTGACTGACTGCTGAGTTCCTTGCGGCGTTTCTTCTCAGCAGTGGTCTCCTCTTGGATGGCGCTGGTAGATTCTTGACGTGTAAAAGTGCCCTTGCGGCCTACTTACTGAATGAATATCTTTTATCTTTTTTTATCTTTTTTATTAACAAAGCTTATAGCAAGAAAAGGCGGAATGCAGGTGAAAAAAGTATGCGATCTACATTTTTTTTTCTAAAAGCGGCAAAGATTAAATGCTCCATTTTCTATTCTACTGAATAAATCTGAATACATTATTGCCTTAAATATTGTTAATTGCCTAGACTAGTATTATTTAATCCTTTCAAAAAGGAGCTTAATTTTATAGAGTTTGTTTATATGGCCAATAATCTTCAGAGTATCTACCTACCTATAGTTATAGTTGTACATAGTGTGAGAAAGATTTAAATCCTCGTCTGTTCTCACGGCACTTAAGGAAATCCAATTTGCCATCGATTTATGACTTATCTGTTGCCTCAAATAGTTTTCTTCTCCATATGATATCAGACTATGTAATATGTAACGGAAGGGCTATGTTTCCTGATATTATCGGTAACGTTAGGCAGGGGTGGATATTTATCATCAGATGGACCTACACTACTGACAGACACATTCATACATACATACCTTCACGACTGTCTCCCGATGGGGTAAACAGAAACTATGGAACGCCAGGTGCAACGGTCTAAACATACGAATTTCGCCTCCTCTAAATTCATCAACCTCTTCATGCAAGTACGTCGGTTTCGGGTGCTTTTGATTTGGCCCTTATTCAGTACATCGCGAATCTGATCACTATATGTAATATGCGTCTACACACACACACAGACACTCAGAATCTTTTATTAACCTTTTTTTTTATAAAATAAAGATCCATGTACTCGAGTAGCTCTGAAGATATCACATTTATAAACTTTATGAAAGACGTCCATCTTACAGCATTGTAGGTATAATGTTTTCAATCTGCAAAAACATACCTCACATAATTTTCAATATCATGCAAACTGCGCGCGTCTATGTCAATCGAAAACATAGCCTATTTCATTTTAACTTAAATGCTACTGTTAATACTTTTCAACATATTTATATTCCTATCGAACTAAAGCTGTCTACGTACTATCCATCTTGGTGGTGCTGTACGCACTATTGTGGAAACTGGAAAGTATCCATGCTAGAAGTTGCTGATGTTGGGGCTTTATGGACAAAAAAACGGTCGTGCGAGTCCATCACGGTAATAATAATATATATAAGTATTGTCGTCCAGCAAGCCTATGCATTATCGTTTTGCGTCGTGCATCGCGCACAGGATAGCACAGATGGATAGTACGTAGGGGTTTAACGGCGATTTCTCCGCAGGCATCCTGCTGGTGTCGTACGTGTGGGGCTATGTGTCCGACACTCGGGGCCGGCGGTTCTCCCTGGTGGTCTCCCTCCAGGCTGCCTTCGTGCTCTCCTGCCTCACCAGCATCTCCCCTAACTGGCTGTTCCTGGGGCTGGTCAAGTTTTTCTCCGTGTGCTTGTAAGTATACTCAATATTCTATTGCAAAATATTCTTTAGTGATGGCATACAAGTAGTTTGTCCAAATCAATGATATAATATAAAAAGAGGTAGATATATTACCTAGGGTTATTATAGGGTATTCCGCGTGTAAAAATGGCCCGGCTTACGCACACATAATCAGTAAATATTTCAATTACACACTAATTCATAAATGAGAAGTGAAAGCACGATGGTATGCTAATTTCCGGGAGCGAAACAGACACGAGTGTATATTGCTCTGCAGACTAGTTCACTGTTCCGTTGACGGGGCGGAAGACTAAGTAAAGGTATACCAATTGGCTTGGTTTTAGGGTGCCACTATCGAAGTGCGTATAACATATCTACCTCTTTTTACTATATTATATCATTTGTCCAAATCGCTAGCGTACTCATATTTAATAAGATTGTATAAATGTGAAAATTTTATAGAAATTATTAGTATTTTTAAAGGTTCTTGTGACAGAATAAACAAGGTTCGCCGCATCCACTGAGATTTGGTAGAAAATTTTAAACTTCAATTATATCTTCAAAAACTGGCTTTATAGACCATATTATGAAACAACAAGTTGTAGATAGTTCTGTAGCTCTGCCTACCCCACTCTGAGAATGACGGCGTGAGTTTGTGTGTATTAGGCAATGCAAATAACCGATTATAACCGGTTTTAACCGGTTATTTTCATACAACATTGATTAATAACCGGTTAAATTGCATTCCCTAGTGTGTATGTATTAAGGTATCGAATAATTAATCAATCACTCTGTATTTGATACAACTTACTTACTACTCCGGGATTACAGGCCTGAAGGTATGTGTGTGTATTTTGAATGGTACTATCTATTGCGCTAATTAGCAAGCTATTTCAACTAATGTGGTGGACTTTTAGACGGTAAGACCTCAAATTAATGTACCTAGTGTTCACTTAATTGGGTACACGGAAAAATAAAATTGCCATAATTATTTCTACACAGCTTTTTTACTTTTAGGCACAAAACATTTTTATAACGATATTATACCACCGTTTCAAGGACCAAAAAAAATCCTAAACGTCCCTTTTCGTGGCCCTCATATTTTAGTAGTCACTCATGGACTTAATAATGAAGATGTTATTAATTCGACCTCTACTAATTGTGGGGATCGTAATCGATCAGCGGCCAGTGTCAAGTGCACGTGCGTGCTACGTGTTATTAGAGTACAGCTGTTGCTAGCCGCGGCTCCAGTGCCAGGCCCTTTGATCGCCTTACGAAAAGCACTCGGAATGGAGTTCTTGGTGCTGAATATTTTATGGAAATATACTCTTACCCCCTTACTTATAAATGTGGAATAACCATGGAGTAGCTAAACCATACTTTGTCCTTATCTGTCATTGTGACATTTGAATTTGACAGATAAGGACAAAACATGGTTTAGCTAATCCAAGGTTATTCCACGTTTATAAGTAAGGGGGTTAGTGTTTCTAAAAGCATGGAATATTTGTTGATATAATTGCGAGATAAAGCGAGACAATACGGCGTATAATATTCCGGGACATGAAAATATGAAAAGTGATGCAATTGTTGTGCTCGTACGTGTAAGTAGGTACTTTACTTAAAGACTAATGAAATGACACAAAAATCAAAAACTCTTCGTAGAAAATAAAAAAAATAAAAATTGACAGTTTACCAGACAAAGCACAAACAAATACACATTATATAAAAGTGTTATACTAATATTTTCAGTTCATGCGCCGCAAATTCGGCGACGTACACGCTGGTGGGTGAATCGTGCGTGCGACGCGTGCGCAGCAAATACATGCTGCTCATGACGTGTCTGCTTCTGCTGTCGCCCGCCGCCGCGGCAGGTGAGAAACAAGACAAGTGATCACTACTTTAATATAATAATCATATATTTTTAAACATAATTATCATCCTACTAATGTTGTAAATGCGAAAGTTTGTGTGTGTGTGTGTGTGTGCGTGTTGTTTTTTTTACTCCTTCACGCTGCAACGGCTGTACAGATTTAGATGAAATTTGGAATGGAGATTGCTTATGGAGATTGCTTATGCCTAGATTAACACATAGGTCACTCGGAAAATTGAAAAGTTCTGGAAGGAGTAACGATAAACGAAATCTATGCGGAAGAAGTCGCGGGCAGAAGCTAGTAGGTTATATGACTAGGACAGTTTTTTTTTCATGTTTTACCGTCGACCAAAAACCTTAAAATTTTAATCGGCTGTTGTTTGCTGGTGAATTTCACAGTTAAATCTAAAATTTAACAAACTACGACTATGACCAATAAGGTATGCACAGTATTTAATAACAACAGAGTTCGATTAAAGTTAACTCGTTGATTACTCATGCATTGCTTGTTTATACTATTTAATAACAAAGTCACCTTTTCTGCTTAAACTCGGATTCATAATTAGATTCCATCAAATCTACCACGGTGTTGCCATTGAAATGAAACATTCCAACATTAGTAAATTTACTCTTGACGAAATAATCATTGATCGGAAATAGGTGAACTAATTTGCCTAAACTTGATGCATGTTCATTCAATAATGTATTCCCATCTCTCTCACGCATGAATGAATATGCGTCAAGTTTAGGCAAATTAGCTCTACCTATTCCGATCACTGGAAATAATGCACGTAAGTTATTAATTACTTAGTAATTTTAAGAATAACATTTAAATGCTTTGTTTAAATAAAAATGCTTATATAAAAACCTGTTGTATACAATGATATTTTACATTAAGATACGTCATCTGCGCACAAAAGCGTTCCTCGAAAAGGAAGGTAATTAATTACCTTACTATCGTTCAGTCGCGCCGCGGCCGCTGACACGCACGCGTCAAAAACAGTAAAGTTTTATTACCGAAATGCAACAAATATAAGTCATAAAAAATGCCGTCTTATGTTTTTCGAGGCTGCCGAAATTATACTGTAACTATAAAAGGAAGAAAGGATGTCTCATTTCATTCGTAAGTACCGTAAATATTTTTTACATTTTGTTTTACATCGCTATACTTTGTTTAATTTGCACCGGTGGCGTCACTGTCACCTGTGAAACATGAGATACACAATTAGATATCGCATGAGTGCGATAAAGACGGGTCGTTCGGGTACACAATTTGAAACAACTATTTATCTCTCTCTAACAATAGCGTTCGCTACGAATTGCCGTCTTTGTCTGTAGAAATATGGCAACGTAGCAACTGTCAGTAATTGGCGACGTTTTTCGAATGCGTTTAGTATGAGCATAACGTATCTAAATATAAAATATCATTGGTTGTATAAATAAACAATGTATTGAAGCTATTTTGTGGTAGAAATATTCATATTGCAATGGTAAAACTTCAGGTCTCGATAACATTTGGTATCCGTTTTGATACAATAATATGATCGTTTGAAGATGTGCGTGTAATATTATTTATTATACCTAAAGTACGTAAATTCGAAAAAAATTAACCACTACCTAGTTGTGTTGACTATTTTTAAAGCGTATTACATTATCCTGACTGTAGCATCCTAACTGGAGGAGGGGCGATAAATCATCTCACTAATTAGAGCGAAACATTTAGTATCCTTTTTACTTAGAATTTAGGAATATATGAATATAAATGTTTACTTCGATACATAACAAACATCTAAGAATCAAAGTAGTATAGGCGACGAACTTCACGAAACCCCTACGTTTATGCAATTGTATAGTGTCTGTGTACAGAAAATGGAGACTATATATGAATTTGGACGTAAATTCCCTTAATTCTCTACACCACTACAAGGACTTTCGTTAAGTTTTTCACCTACAGTAAGATAATTGTATTTTTTATTATTAAGAAAGAGTTGGTGGCATCTGGACTGTCATACTGACATTGACAGATGTTATGGTGACAGTGACATTTCTTGGTAGATTTGATGGAATCTAATTATGAATCCGAGTTTAGTCCTTACACAAACATCCAGTTCTTATTTACTTTATTGTAACTTGTTTGTCATGATAATATGTTTTTATTCGTCTAGTTATCTACTCCGGAAATCGTGATAGTAACTTAAATTTCAAAATAATAGTAGGAGATTGACTAAACACAAACAGTCTCGTACAACTTCGTACTTTTACTGATATTATGTTGGTATGTAAAATTAATAAATAAATAATATTTATTAGGGATCAATCTCACGCTCTAGGCTTACCAACACAAACACGCATCCCCATGCTTGGCGAACGTGGTAGTACATTCCGGATTGACAAACACGTTTCTTTGATTTGTGGAAAAAACCGACACCAACGCCGATCACTGGCGAACACAAACACAAACAGGCAAACACCCATCCACATGTTCGTGTTGGCTGTTTGGTGTTCGCTGTTTGCCATTGTTTGCAAAGCGTGTGGACGGCGCATTAAGGTACAAAAGTATAAACCTTCTTATAAGGCTGACATACCATGAGCAATAAAATTCCCACCATGCCGAAACTTACATAAGATAATCTTCATTTCCAGTCCTGACCTATCCAACATTGAAGCTCAATTTCACCGCTGAATTGACCTGGATTAGCGTGGTCTTCCGTCCTTGGAGGCTACTCATCATTGTCCTAGCCATCCCAACCGGGATTGGCGCCATGGCGATATACTTCTTCCATGAAAGCCCGAAGTTCCTGGCAAACTGCGACAGGAAAGAAGAAGCATTGAACGTGATGAAGTCAATATATGCAGTAAATCATAGATGCTCTAGGGATGATTTTAAGGTAATCACTATTGCATTTTAAAGAAATATTTTTTATGGTAGTTTTGGTACGAGTGTTTTTCTGCGAGTTACCAACCTTATTTGCTTGTAGAACGATGGCCATTGCGGCGGAAAAACTTTAGAAATGCAATCACGTATTAGAAGAGGCTATGTAAGCAGGTTCCAGGTGAACTGACGACTATAAAATAGTTTTGGGAAACAGTTAGATGTGATCAGCAGAGGACTAACCATGGTAGAAACTTTGGGAAAGGCCTTTGTCTAGCAGTTAACGTGTTTCGGCCGACGACGGGATACTTTTTTTACCCAACTACTCGAAAGTAAACTGACCGAATTTTACGAATAACTAGCATTTTTCTTATTGGACTGTAATCCTGGATTAGTTAGTTCCTATCACTCAATTTACTATTAAATTAAATTAAGGAACAATATCATATATATTTTATTTGTTTTCCAGGTAAAATCCCTAGAGCTGGGTGAACAGATAGCCCGCAAGAAGATGTCCCTGCTCCGCTCCATGTACGAACAGAGTGCGCCGCTCTTCCGTCCACCCCTGCTTTGGCGAACCATACAACTCTTCTACATTGTCGCTGTCGTGTACATCACGTGAGAACCAGGTTTTATTCATTTCTAAATAAAACAAAGAATTTACCGTACTGCGAATTATCAGCCGCAATTTTCCTGTCCCACATCGTCTATGTGTTGAAAATTCATGTCTATCGTCTGCTGAAACTATGGCAGCCACGTGTATTATATAATGTGGACGCCTGCCAAAGGCAAATAGCCAAACTCTTGCTTTCATTTCCAAGAGAAGCTATGAAATAATTTGTAGATTCCTTGCCAAAAATATGAAAGAAATCGGGCAACTTTAAATGTTGGCATAAAACTTGGGACCAGTGAGCGTTATAGCATTTACAGTAAAAAAGGTGGAGATCGAAAATTTGTTTGAACGTTCAAAATTTCGTAATGCATAATACAAAACGGGCCTATTAAACCCTCGTCACCTGGATGCTATATGCTATGCTATAGTAAATCTTATTTTATGATGCAGGGACATAGTTTTCGATTGTAATATTGATCTTCGAAAGTGGGGATTTCACGGAATTTCTTTTAGAATATGGATTGTCTATTTAAGATACATATACGCCGTGTTTTTTTTATTTACGTTAACTTTAAGGGAACATTCTTTAGGTTAAATATAGTTATAATCTCAAAGACATTAAAATGATAATTCGTACTGTTTTAAACATATTAAATAATTATTTAAATATTTTTCTATGGATTTACATAGCTACTTAGAAATATGCAGAAGTTAACGTAAATAAAAAACACGGTGTAGGTATATTTGTATTTAAATTAAATATTAATATATTTTGTAATACTGTTAAATGTTCTTATAATCTTGATTATTTTTATACTCAGAAACAGCAATATATTTCCGCTTTTTTTAACCAGCAATTCCTATTTACGTTGATGTTAGTACTTAAATCAAGTTTACTTACCGAAGACGAAGTTAACTACAATTCAGGGAATACCTCACGACTTGCTTTTGAAAACTTGTTTGGACTAGTTGGTAATGACCCTGCTTATAAAACTAGCGGTCCCGGGTTCGATTCTCGGTAGAGGAAAATATTGTGTGATGATCACGAGTATTTGTTTCTATGTCTTGGATGTTTTCTCTATGTATATACATATGTATATGTGTATTTCTCTTTAGAAATATGTATATCACCACCACCCACCACACCACCACCACCACCACTCCACCCACCACTCCACTCCTTTTGGTTTGGGACTAGCACAATTTCTGTGAACTGCCTCTTGCGAGGGGAGTGGTTGACGTCGAGGCGTCTAAAAGAAATAGAAGGTCAATCATGGAAGATCAGAGTTTAATAAACAATTGAAACAACACTTAACATTAATGTTACTTATTTTCCAGTAACAACAGTTTCCTGGTGTGGCTGCCTCAGATCTTCAACCTGGTGATGCTCTCGATGGAGACAGGAACAGCGGAGGGAAACATCTGCTCGCTCATCTCCCGACGCACCATCGTCCAAAACCTGACTGATTACAGCAACTCTACGGCTGCTACGCATACCGTAGAAATTGTTAGTATTACTCGTAATCAACTAACAATGCCATCAATATTTCCAGTTACATTTTGCTACAATATCAAGTGTTATGCCGTGTTCATTCTAACTTGTCTAATATAGTAAACAACTTTCTAACCTCAAAATTAACCTTTTTTTGGCTAAAACAGCCCTTATATCGTAAATAAAGTAAACTGAGTAAACATTTTGGACGCCACTAGGCCAATGTATGGTCTGTGATTGGCGTGATTGCTTTATTTAATTTAATATTTTAAGGTTAGAATGTTGTTTACAATATTAAACAAGTTAGAATGAACAAGGTATAAATCGAAATGCACAAATACAAACTATTAAAAATGCGTACATTTTTAGTATTGTTTTTTAGTATTGTTTGTCGTAATATTGGTCACGTCAGCCTAGTTGCGAAGCTAGCGGTCCCGGGTTCAACGGTAAGGGCAGATACTTGTGTCATAAACAGGGAGTATTTGTTCCTGAGTCTTGGATGTTTTCTATGTATTTAAAGTATGTATTTATCTATGTAAGTAAGTTTATCGTTGAACCCATAGCAAGCTTAGAGCTTAGTTTGGGACTAGTTGTAGGTCAATTCGTGTTAGATTGTCCCCTGATATTTTTTTATTCAATAAAATTAATGATGATTACAAAACATCTACAAAGTTCAAAGACTCTAGATACGAGGATACTTTGATTGAAAACAGTCCAAATATTAAAAGAATGTACAGTAGTCCAACAAAAATATTATCCAATTTAGTGCATTGTCATATCTTTAAACTAAACATCAAATGACAATCATTACAATGACATTCACAATGACAAGGTTCGAAACTTCGAAGTATGCTTAACATTTTAATTGGGTGAATTTATTTAGAATTATTTTTTTACAGTCCCCGGACCATTGTCTTGGCGTGATTGAAGACAACGTTATTCTGACTCTCATCGCCTCCCAGTCAGTTTTCTCCTTCCTCAATTTTATCATCTCCTACCTACCAAAGTACCGGAAGACCGTTTTGATCACCATTTTGTGTCTCTCCTCTCTGAGCGGAGTTTGCTGCAACCTCATGCCGGAGCCAATCTCTAGCGTCTTCTTCTTCGTCACGTTTACTTGTACGTGTCTTGGGATGGGGATTTTGGCGTCATACTTCGTGGATTTATATCCCACGTCGTATAGGTATGTACTGTCAATCTTTATTAGACTAATACTAATATTACCTCAAGCTCGTCTCAGTAGATGGAGGCAGAAATTAACATTCAGAAGTGTTCAGAAGCTGAGTGACAAATGTACGAAAACGTATATTTTTTGGTTTCCTATATTTTGTAAATTGGCTATGCTTAGGAAAAAAATGGTTTGAATTTTACGCATGGTATTGTTTGTCCTAATGGTTGGTAAAATATCAGGGCCAGATTTATTTATTTATTAAGTTTCTACAAAAGAAATTTACGTATTGCGAGAACGTATCTTAATCAAAAATTTATGGGTTTGACGTAAGCTTCGGGACGAAAATCGATTACGTTAGCGTTAAGCGTCTTATCTACGGCCACTGAATCTTGATGTGAATACGTCTCAGACAGATCAGTTCGTTAATACTCCCCTTAGATATGCAAGTTCACTAAATTCTCCGCATATTCTTACTATCACTTGTTGTGCTTCTCTTCTAATTATCTTAATTGAATACTGTAACAGTCATTCAATGTGGTGTCTTTAAGGTTTAATGGTGAGGCAGTCAAGCTAAAACACTCTTTAAACACATTGTGTTTTTTTTAACAGAGGAATGGTGGCCTGTCTCAGTATAATGGTGGGACGGAGCAGCACGTTCATAGGCATCAACCTGGTGGGGAATCTCATCTTTAACCACTGCCAGATCACGTTCTACATGTGGTCCTTGCTGGTCTTGAGTGAGTAGTTTTGAAGACCTATTTGACTATAATATTTTCAATGGTACTAATCCATCATTTTACCGAATTTCACTTCATCGATTGTATCGTTTCACCGAATTTTATTTCTATATACTTAGATATCTTAAACATTCATTACGTAGGTTAAGTTAGACGTCTTTCGATGAAATGAAAATTCTGCGTAATATCTATGGCTCTAGAGAAAACGGATACAGTTGATTAAGCTATTGCCATCGACCTTCCTGGCAGCAGCACACCTGATGGGAAGTGGTCACCACCGCCGCAGGTTAATGCCGTGTACAGCGTATACTAGAATTATACCGTTTTTCACCTAAAGCTCGTGAGACTTGTATCCTTTTTCAGTAGAGTTCATACGTGCGTTGAAAGGTATTACGATCAAATAATAGGTACGTCGCGTTCCACTTCCTACCTTTTTTTTCCTTGGGGAAATGCTTTTTCGCATACCACCCAGGTCCAGGGAGAACCGGGATGGTTATGTGGGACTAACCAACCGAGAGCGGCCGGAATACCCACTAAAACCCCAGCGGTAAAGCATGTACGTCCTTAAGGAAGGGCCACGTGACCACAAACAAGCGCATTTGGCTATGGCACCTCAACGCCAACGACTCCGGTAGGATGCCTTGGTTTACTAAGGCACCCTCGAAATTCCGGTGCGCCACGGTGGACGAAGAGGTACCCCGACCCCTTCGGCCAGCGCACTGTTACGGCTCCCACCGTAACAAGGAGGCGCGCGTTCCACTTCCTACCTGAGTTTATTTATATTGACTCAACCTTGTTATGTCAATTTAACTTAGGGCCGGTACAGACGGACTGCATTTGAACTGCAACCCAGCTGCAAAATGGCAGTTCGGGAGCAGTTCTGATGCAGTTGATATAACTGTATCGAAACTGCAAACCAACTGCGCAGCCCGCTTAGGTCGACTGCACGCCGACTGCATCGGAACTGCCCTTGAACTGCCATTTTGCAGCTGGGTTGCAGTTCAAATGTAGTCCGTCTGTACCGGCAATTACGGAGCGTGTGTGAATTGAAGAATAGGTAATGTTATCTGGGCCTCTATTCTAGGCATTAAAAACCATATCGTCTTTGACCTGTTATGATATTCTTTTTAACTCGGCCTGTCGGTTGATAATACTATTGCGTATATTTTTTATCGGGGGAGTTGTGTGCTCTGAGTAAAATAAAAATGCATACTACCTATACGTACATGCAAATTTTGTTACAAAATATGATGTTTTTAAATCAATCAATAAGGTTATATGCAACACTAATTAATTAAATTAATTAACATTGTTTTATTGTGTAAATAAAAACCATTAATATTGAATGTCGTTAATATTTCAGCAACTAATACTCAGTATATTTTCAGGTAGCGTGGTAGCGGCGTGGTTCCTTCCACCGGACAGAGTAAAGGCCACCGTTAAAACAACTGCTATTTAATAATGCACCTTATTGTTATTTCAACAAGGACTGTCTGTGATTTTAGGATAGTGCTGTTAGTACAATAAAAATGCCTGTGCAATGTATCTCATGGGATTTTTTTATATTATTTATACCATGGTACTGTACAGGTGCGCAGTTGAAAACGAAACGAATTAAAAATAATAATTGTACAGCCACCTTATTAAAAATTAAACACGGTGTATTTAATGCAAAATGCCTGAGTACTTATGTAGCTTGGCAAATAAAAGTTTGACATGGTGATTGATGCGTGTAACTTAAATTGGCAACAGGTATTTTTGAAAAGGTGTTGTGAAAAAACATGCTTATCTTATAGAGGTTTGTCTTAAGCATACAAGTTATTCCCAATTTTTTTATTATTTACTGAGATGAAAAATATTAAACATTATCAGTGTTCGCTACGCCCACTTTCGACGTGGTCAAAATGACGTCATTATGTTGTCAAGTCTAGCATTAGCCATTAGCAGAAATTTGTTTATTATTTTCTTAGTAAACAATGAACAATTTTTTTTTTCAGTACACCTTTTAACAAAACAAGTTGTCAATGACTTAAATGGCAATCACCACTACAGAAAAACTGTTTTTTGCAGCAGTATTTGGCTAAAAATTGGATCATACATTGCCCATTATTGCATTTTATTGCCAAGCTATGTTATTAACTATTTTTTTAAAGTAGGCTTTGACTGCCAAATCTAGGTCTATGGTGATAGTGTTAAACAACAATTTAGTAGACATTTAAATGTATTTAATCTCGTTTACTTTTAGATGAAAATATGTGATACCGAACTGTACCCATATTGGATTAGTGCATATCGATTTTCGATATGTAGTGAATACGAGGACTTACAGATGATAGGTAGGTACAGATGTAGTGAAATATCCTTTCACATCGTATTTTCTTCGAAATGTTCGTATTTGTCATGCTACTTCAGTCTGACTCAGTACCCATCAAGACAACGTGGGGGAACGTCAATAATCGATATAGATTGATTAATACCAGAGTATTATTTTGTTGATTAAGATTAAGTTTGTTTTCAGTTCTTTTTAATAGTCATGCCGAAAGCATTAAGACCTGGGAAACGTTTAGATCGACAAGCCTGTGAAATTATTTTCATCATTTATTTATATTTCTTCTTGTTTACCTACACCTAATTTTGATATATTTGATCGTGGTGGTTTTAACATCTCGGTGTGATATATTTCAAACTCATGGTTTGGGCAGTAGACGTGAGTTCCGAGTTTTCCCGATGTGAAAGGATTATTCACTATATCTAAGTACTTTTAAAACTGTGTCCATTGATAGAGACGTATGCGAGATATAGTTTTAATGCCTAAGTAATTTTAGAAACCGCGGGGCAATAATTTGTAGACTTTGCCATAAGTTATATCAAGAAATTATATTGAACAAACGACTCAGTTTGTTCACTCGTTGCCTCTCAGGCTTCTATGAATAAAATTCATATAACTATTTAATGAGAAATAAAAATGAACTTTTTAAGTAAGTAAATATATCTTATTCATATTATTCATGTTTGATGTTTTTGATAAGGTTAGATAAACGACAATTATGACAATTAAATGTTTATAATTAAATAAAAAATGATCATTTGTTTTTCATTCATATCCTTTCACGTCAATTGAGTACTTAATTAAATAATAATAATAAAAATATTATTGCCTGCTTGTTACAGAATGTATAAATTTAACTTAAGTATACAGTCATCGTCTTCATTCAAAATATTGTATTCACACGTTTTCTTTAATTTAAGACTTGTCAAAAGATTGTTTTAATCCTCTTGAATCATTCATAATTATAAACAAGCATAATTATATTATTTATCTAAGTACGTATATTTAACAAAAGTTTTTAAGTACATGTACTTATATACTAAGTAATGTACTTGTTTATAAATTAGGTATATCCTCGTAAAATAGAGATTTTATCCTTTAAAATATTTGATCCCATTGGGCCAATCAATTATCATAATGTTAAATTCCCTTCCACTGATCATCGTGACCAGCCGCGAATTTATTTTAATATTTTCCACGTCCAGGTATTAAATTAGAAAATGTAGAGCGAGTCTCACAATCTCCAGACTGTACCATTTCACCAAACGATGTTAAATGTTAATCGACTGTTAGTTCATACATTTCGATAGCTGTTAACGCTCTAATCGTCTGTTAAGTGGTTAACATCGTTTGGTGAAATTGGTACTAAACCTGGCCTCGGTCCTCCTGAGGTCCCTTGTAATGAAAATAGTACAGTCAAGGACTTTAATTGTTATGCCATATGGAACCCTGTCACAATGACAGCGTCAAACCACATGACAGAAATTACGCTTAAATGAATGATTAACGTTATGCGACAGGGTTCCATAGTGGCATAACAATTAAAATCCTAGACTGTACATACTGCGGCCATTCAAATAAAGATCTAGTGCAAAGGAATTAAATTAAAAAATCTGTTGTTTTTATTTGTTTTATATTGATAATAGATTCATATTCCATTGTCAAATTTCATTGTCATGATGGGCCTTAGGAGTTTAACAGTAAATGAGACACACTATCGTCGACTCTATTTGTATGATGATTAATATCTAAAAGTAGTAAAGAACTTTTCACTTCTCATGCTCTTAAAATGTTACTTTAATCTCTGCACATCGGGACTAAAGCTCCTTATTAATCTCTAGGGATTAAAGTAATTATTTTTTAATTTATTTTGGAAACCCCTAAACAACCTATCACGGTGTTTGTGAATGGAGGCTTATCGCCATTTTCAGTGATTGTGTATGGACCATTTTTAGGCCGTGGAAATATACTCAAAATGACAACTGTGCAAAAATATTAATAATATGATTTAATTTCGTGAAACACGATTAATGATTACGAATATTAATCTTTTAAATATATTAAGGCTAATTTTATTTTATTAGGCATGGTCCAAATAGTTTTCAAGTTTGTATCTGTTGGCTAAATATGCAAGCATTTGTGTCACTTTGTAAAGTTCCCTTTACAAAAAACTAACAACCGCGAAACAAACTTGTCAGAAACTTTGCAACATATTGGTTCAATATTGTAATTTTGTATAGAACGCCATTTTTGTCCTCGCATTCAAAGTGAAAAATAGAGTGTTTTTAACGCGCGACTAAACAACCATAGTGACACTCGAACTATAGCCACTCTCGCTCGCTCACTCGATCGCCTGGCTAAACATCTCGTGTCATTATGGCTTGTTTTAATATCTTGTTGAACAATCTACTATTATTTGTCGACTATTCAAAAAATGTTGGATAACCCATCTGGATATTGTAAAACAGGCCTATAATCTATTTTTATTAACGTCTATCATAACATTCCTAGCTGTAAAAAGTACCTATCTTTAAATTTTAAACTTAGATTCACACAGGTATTTAAGGCTAAATTAGAAAAAAGATGTCGGCTGTCACAATCCTACTAAACATATCAGTTACTCGTAGTCAAAAATTTTGTCATTTTTATCGCCTGTTTACTTGTTGGTTAATAACCTCACATTGTATCTTAGTTTTAACCATTAAAAATACTTGAGTATACGTCAAATACACATTAGCAACCTGGATTTTGACTTACATTAGTACCTTTATTCGCATTTTGTACACTTTCGCAGTTTTTATACTAATGAAGAATTCCAATTCCAGACCCAAAGCACCCCTTAGTATCATAGATATGAGGTAGGTTTAGGTTATGTTAGTTCCTCAGCTGACCCGGGGGGCCCAACCACCCAGAAATAAGAGCTCCGCGGTAGCGTAGTAGCTCCGTCGACTTTATGCGAAAGTGTATAAAATACGAATAAATCGATTAGCAATAGCAGTCTTGTTTTGACTCCTAGAGTTAAGGCACAATTGTGACACAGTAGGTATAAACAGTAGTTCGTCTTCAAACAAAGGTATAAGCGATAAGCGAGCCACCACAAGCAAACTCAAAAGAACGCACCAAGCCGGTTTAGTCGGGGCCGCGCCGTCACAAAGTTTGGTTGGTAGATAATGTATCGAGCGACGCAAACCAAGCGGCCATTAGCCATTGGGTAGATAACTGAAAATCCTAAAGTGCTCAACACGAACTACTTTTTTATTTATATTATGCTTGTGACATCTCACTATTACCTAAGAATGTTTAAAATTAAAACATTCAAAGTTTGTCATTGAAATATGAAACTTTAACGTATGTTCTAATAACCCTGGTACCAAACCTGTTGTAAACAAAGTAAACTAAATGCATAATTATAAACAAAAGGTACATAATGCACAAGACTATCAAAAAAACTTGCATGTTTCTTTCTAAACTGTGATATCATTTTTAAAGCTCTCTTACTGACTAACTGAAATACAACACAAATATCTAAAGAAGTCCCATTAGCATTATCGTATTAACCTGACCATTCTATTTTTAAATTATCTAGGTAATCATCTTCTACCATTTCGTCCTTTTACTTTCTCAACCTTGTATCTGATCGAATAGTTACATAGGAAAAAAACTCATGTTCCTTAAAGAATTGAGACTACTTTCCTATCTAGCTATTCGATCAGATACGAGGTTGAGAAAGTAAAGGGACGATTTGTAACTTTAAAACCTAGCAGTGTACATTGCTTCTAATCAAAGAACCATCTGTACGTGATTTTCTAGCAACAGCAACAATGTATCATTGTCAATCAAATTAATTCAACTTCGTTGGACTTTTTGAGATAATCGTATTGTACTTTTGATTAACATAACTTAATTATCCTTGAATAATCCAGCGCCATTTAACGCAAAACTTCTGGAATGCACTGCATTTTATTAAGGCACTCGTATATTAATGTTTATACCACTACACAACAGTGTCCGTTTTACATGTGCGTCGAAATGTATCTATCAAGACCTGTGTTCTTTTCGTCAACTTCCTGTTCAGCCTTTTCTTCTTCTTTGTGGTCTTCTAGCTTGATCAGCATTATGGCACCGATTGATACTGAAAAAATACCAAAATAGCCTTGATTGATATGCATGTTAGGAGCGAATTAGGCTGGCAATAAAAATTGCTGAAGTTGATCTCTGTCACTTTATTTATAATAACATTTATAAAGTTCGACAGAAAAAACGCATTTTAAGGTTACTTTAGTGGATATACATATATTTGCTAATAATAACAAACCTAAAATGGATCTTATTGATTACTCTTGTACTTCTATTTTTGAATGGCATTTTGCTTACGTTGTTTTCTACAACTCATAACTTTTGAACCGATTTCCAAAACAATCTTAATTATTAGGTTCAGTCACCCAATAAAAATGTTGATCATACTTAGAATCTTGTCATTGTGAATGTCATTGTCATTGTCATGTGTGTCATTTGATGTTTTGTTTGAAGTTTACTATGACAACGCATTAAAATGCTTAACATTTTCGTTGGGGTACCTACTGTACCTTGAATTAAAAAAAAACTTCTAATAATAAGCTTACTCGTTTGGAACCAACAAAGCCACATACAGGCATCTAACGCAAAATTATACCCCGCTCTTTAGTATGGGGGTAAAAAACATATTTGTAATAGACAAAATCATTAGAACTTACTGGCTAATAACGCTGCGACGGAGATGAAAGGTGCCGGGCAGGAGAAGTCCAACAGCACTCCCACGGCCAGGTTGGAGGCGACGCCCCCCGCGCGCCCCCACCAGGCCCCCCAGCAGACACCCAGACCACTGCAAATTAGGAGCAATTATAAATAAATTTACTAAGAAAAAGTCGGGAAGATCCATTTTTTTTCCCTTTGGCCTCCTTGTACGTATGAAAAGATTGAATATTATAATTAACATGTCACACCCACCAAAGCTACCCCTGGAAAAAAGCTAAGGAAAGCTCATTTTTTGTTAATATAAAATACGGATGAGAGCTTATGGGCATTTCTTTTGATATCATTAGATTAACTAGGTAGGTATGTATGTGAAGTGGTCAACATTTTATTTGCAACATTTTAACTTAAACAAACATACAGATGTAGTGAATAAATACACGACGAATAATATACACGTTTTTGGTCGAAATATTTCGTATTTATCTGGCTTTCTCAGTCAGTTTTTGTACTAATCAATAAACTAATTGATAAAGCGAGAGAAATAGGTACGAACCATTCTGACAAAATACGATTATACGATGTCTGATAATGCACTACGTCTACCTATAGTCTACCAAGTATACAAAAGTAGTCTTTGCCTCCCTGCAAACATTGCGTCCCTGCTATAGCTCTCGGCTCAAAAATGTTCAAATGTGTTCCGTCCATGGATCGCTAGATCGCTACAAGAAATTGAGCCTTATCTACCTAATAAACATTCGCTGCCGCCATCTAACAAACATAATATATGAAATTGTGACAGCGCTGAACGTGTTAAATAATTTGTCACAAAGTATACCAACCTCAACTTAGCCGGTAACGCATGCAGCAATAGCCTGATCAACAGCACGTTTCCGTTCAACGACGCAGCGTTAAGCGCCGCTGCCGCAGCCACAGCGATCTTGCTGGAACTACCGCAGGCGCACGCGCAAGCAGCCAGCACGGCGCAGGCCAGCGCGCAAGCCAGTGCGCATGCGGCTGCCGAGTAGCGCACGCCGCGCGCGCCACCGCGGCAAAGTAGCGCGCAGGCAGCATTACCAAGCACACAACAGGCGCCTACTATTAAGCCTGACGTGAAGATCTACAAATTAACAAAACGCAATATTTATACTCATTAGGTTTAAAAAATATATGTAATCCACACGCCAATAATACTGTATTGGCCAATAAATCGTTAAAAGCCATCAATCAGCATATAATATAATCTAATACAGATTATATGATATATCTACTCATGCCTATATGTAGCTTTCTTACAATATTTTCGACGAGCCTTTTTTTAATAAATAAAAACTTTTTGTAATAAGAAAAACATGAGTTGAAATTTCTAACTTGCTACGACTAACTTACTAATTTACTACGAGTACTAGCTTCAGGTTAGCATTTCTATATACAGAAACTATCGTATGCCTCCACAAACATGTTACGAACGGAAACACCTCAAAATTCCGTTTTTTTTTTCCGAATATTCACTTGTTCGAGTATTCATTACTCCGATATACATTTTCCTAATAGCTATCGGCGATTTTCGTTTTTAGGGCCGTTTTTAAAATAGCTACCTATGCTGTCAGTTGCGAGTGCAAGCGTGATAGCAATAGCCAGCCGAAAGCTATTAAAAAACTGGCAATATGTACTATACGTCGGTGCAGTTAGGTTTAATTTATAAGCGATATCAAAAAATTAAGTCTTCTATCAAAAAATTGCATTCGGAGTTATGATCAATTCGGATTTATGTAGTGTGCCCGTTGCAAACCATAACTCACATCATCACTAATTTCCCCGCTGCACTCCATGACCTCTGCCACCATGCTTTGGTTGGCCCCCCTGTCGTTCCACGTACTGTTTGTCACACTGAAGAGTTTGGCATTTTGGGGCAGGTTCGTTTGCTTGCACTCCTGGCCCTGCATTCGAAGAAGCAGCGCTGGGATCCAGAGGTTGAGACCGAATCCACTAAAAAAATACATTCTTAATGAGATGAGGTTTTTACCTTTTCAACGTTACGGACGGATAGGCTTACTTACTGCTAATGACGGGTTCTTCCGTCACGGTTGAGTTCACAGAGATCAACAATCTAGGATCGCAGTACTCATAGCTACCGTAGGGGAGAGCCGCCTTTTGTAAATACTTTACAGAGCGTTGTAAACTTAACGATAACCAGGTTTATGGGAAATTGAATAAGTAAGTAAACGATGTAAATTGTAACGGTTTAAATGCTAATTGCATAAAAACCTTAATTGCTAACTAAAAATCTACGTAAAAAAAGCAGGAAACTAGATTTAGTTCCGTTTTAAAGGAGAACAACTGCTGTTTAGGACTGTTAAATATTTTGTTTTGAAAGTATTTTATATTTGTTTCGTTTCTACTTACGCAGCCATGTTAGCGAAGAAAGCAAACAGAATCAAAGTGGACTTCACGGCGTATGCTTTTGACACGAAGGTTTTTAAATCCTTAAGAACTCCAAGGAATAATGTTTTGGTTCTACTGTGTTCCTCGCCTAGGGTCTTTGCTATGAAGATATCATCTTGGATTATCTTTTTAATCTGAAAAAATTTGTTACAGTAAAATATTTTAAGCAGATTCTATAACTAATAATCAGGGCCGCTATTCTACTGGGTAAAGTTTATATTGCCTTTCACATATTATGGTATTGTTTTTTACGAGGCCGCCATTACGGTCAAGTAAATAAGAGCTATCAAAACGTTGACAATACGATAACAGGTCAAAGACAATATGGTTTTTACCGCCTAGAATAAGAGGCACGGTCTGAAAATGAAGAGAATAAAGCATCAAACAAATGTTTGTGCCACAGATTACTTGGTAATTGAGTGAAACTTTGTCTCTATATAAAAACAACACGAATAGAGTGGTAGTAGAAACTTATGCAGGGTTGGCCGGATCACTACCAACATTTTTGCGTAAAGGGGTTAGATAACCAAATTGATGACTAGCATCATAGAGGAAAGTTTGTTGGACACCGCAAAAGTCTATGGGCCTCAAAGCCCACTTAGATACCATCAAGTGCCTGGATGCTCGTTCGCTTTGCTCCATGCCATAAAAATCAAAGCTGGGCGATAAAAAACAGAGATTGAAAATACACAAAGAACAGTATGACAAACCAACCTTATACTCCTTCTTTCCCCTATTCGCTTTATGTATCCGCGCCAGAATCTTCAGGGCCTCATCACCCCTGTTGGTGTCAGATAAGAGCCGAGGACTCTCAGGCAGGGTCCAGGTCCACAACCCGGCCACGAACCCTGGAACGCTGGAGACTGCCAGCATCAGCCGCCAGGAGTAAATGGGGAGGAGCGTGGTGTAGTTGATCTTGAATGGAATAATGAGCCAGGCGTAAGCTGTAATGAAAGTCACAAAAGAGATGAGTCAAACTCGTAATTTAGCTGCAAGTATTCAATGAGACACGTTCGTGCAAATTATGATCTCTGTGCAGGTGCCTACACTACATGTTGGTAATAGTCCGGGCGGTCGCTGCAAATTTACCAACCCCATCGAGTAACAGAAAAATACAGTCTTCCATGAGAAGAATATCTAAAATAGGTAAGAAAAAATGAGGTCTTCCGGGGCTCAGCTTGTGAGGTAATACGCAATGAAAAAATATCTGCTATAAATGGTTGGACTGCGGAATCCTCCAGGACTAGGCTCGGCAGAAATGTTTTTTTAGATTCTATTAATCGTGTCTAAAACCAACGAAAAGTTTTTGTTTGGTAACTAAATGAGGTAAAATTATGGTCAGAAGCGGACCATATATCTTTTCATTTTGTATTACCCCTCAAGCTGAGCCCCGGAAGACCACATTTTGTCTTTCCTATTTTAGGTGTTCTTTTCGTGGAAGACGGTATTTTTCTGTTACTCGATGGGGTAGGTAAATTTGTGGCGGCCGCCCGGACGGATGTTTAACAAATTTGCAGGTTTTAATAAAACAAACAACCTACTTATTACTCAATTTGGATTTTCTATAAAAATACGCAGAAATAAATATGAATTTCCGCCTTAGCACCTGAAACAGGCAGGCTTTGCTGTTTAAATAAAATGAGCAAAAATCGATTTAACTACGAGCGTGATACAAAGTAACTTAAAAAATAATGTCGAAAACAGTGCTGAGTCAATAAATGGGTGGGTAAACAAGTGGTAGATTTTTTATTATGTTGTATTTTTTTACCTTTACGTAACATCTTCATGCTGCTGATAAGGTGAAAAGTTATATGTGCAACAAGAGTCCGAAGCTATTAAGCTTGTGATTCAATTATAGAATCGTTCTTTCGGATTCGAAATCAACACTCGAAGTAAAAACCAACTTTGCTCTCTTGATGCACAAATAACTTGTGTTTTAGTGCACATTGTCCACAGGTTAAGGCTATTTTTTCACGCTCAGGCGCGTGTCCCCGTACGCGGGAGTTACCGGCAGTGATCAACTGTTACTTTCACATTCATCTTTTTCCTTAACATATTGCGGTCTTCTCGAGCGAGAAAATAGACAATTAGGGTGCGTTTCCACCAGAGATGCGCATTAATGTGTTTTCATACATTTGACATTTCGTGACACCTCGCTCCGATTGTCAAATGTATGAAAACACATTAATGCGCATCTCTGGTGGAAACGCACCCTTACCCAAAGATCGCCCGTCGCGTTGTCTCTCTCGTTGTAGGTGTGTGCCTTAATGCGTACGCATCTTCATACAAAACAGCCATTTCCTATAGACAAAATGCGAATCGGCGCTGATAGATGTGACTCCACCCTCAAAGCCTTTTTGAACGGTAACCGATCGGCCGCGCTTGTTTTTAACACCATAATTGTTATTAAAAC
This sequence comes from Acleris literana, assembly GCA_946894065.1. NCBI lineage: Eukaryota > Metazoa > Arthropoda > Insecta > Lepidoptera > Tortricidae > Acleris > Acleris literana. The sequence goes on along the minus strand of OX335669.1, from coordinate 9,172,764 downwards.
CAACTCAAATAATACTAGCGACCCTCACTTCGCTTCGATTTATTTGAGTTTTCTATAACACGCGTACATAACTCAGAATTTAAAATACATAAAAATCTTTCGTGAAAGATTATCTAACTGATGATGAAAACCGCATCAAAATCCGTTGCTCAGTTTAGAAGGAATTAAAGGATATACAGACAGACGTGGATTGCAAATTTGTTTTCTATAGTTACTATTAATACCAGCGAACAGCGCCACTATTCAACACGGGCATAAGCATTAACAATAACTACACGTAGAAGCGAATCTCCTTTACCAAGGCCCCTAATGCCGCGCTTTAAATACCTACTTCCCCCTTCACCCCGCTACGCCCCTCTGTCTTCCGCGCTCAAAGTTAGGGCTGTCACTTGCGAAATATTTTAATCGGTTTATGGGGGTCTATATTGATATATATATCATATTTTTATATTTACTATTTATTATTTTCATTCATATCATTTTATTCTCTAATGTTTTAAAGGACTATTTTTAAATATTTTTTTTTGTAAGCCGGTGTTTTATGTTTATGTACGACATGTATTCTTTCTGAATTTTAAAATGAGTCCTTTAAAACATTAGAGAATAAAATGATATGAATAAAAATAATAAATAGTAAATATAAAAATATGACCTACGATATTTATGAAAAATAAACGGTATGCCTTTTGATAGTATGCTGATGAATTTTATGACTTTTGTCTTGTATGATATGTAACATTATAGTACTTTATCATTATATCTATTTCGAGTTATACCTAACAACGATTATGACTATTGATTATTATGACTAAAAATAATATGGATACCAATTTCTGACTTTCGAAAATCGAAACAATAAAATTATGAGAGTCGAAGGGCTCCCGGTTTATGGATGTCGCATACAAGTTAAGTCACGGAATGTTATTAATGTTTTACTTCCACGTGGCAACATTGTTGCAAAATGAGTTTTTTTTTACATTTACGATAAAACTCCTTGATTCAATCAATTATTTCTAATTATTTTGCCGTAAATAGTCGTTCACTTTTTAAAACACTATCTTAGTTCAACCATAAACACTAAAATCAACACAAATACGAAAACCAATTCAAGGCAAAATATCCATATCTTGGTTAATATATATTCTGTTTGTGACGCCCCTGATTGACTAGACACCTCAGGTGTCGCCAGGCGGTAGGTATCTAACGCGCCGACTGCACGTCCGGAGCCGGGAGTTTCGCTTCTACGTGTAGATATTATTTATTCCTATGAAACGGGAAAAACAATTATAGTTTTCGAGCTGCTATCGTACTGTCAACGTAGCTTTTATTTACTTGACAGTAATGGCGGCAAAGTTAAAAACAATACAATAACAGGGCCTCTATTCAAGACGGTAAAAACCATATCGTGTTGGATCTGTTATCGTATCGTCAACGTTTTGATAGCTCTTATTTACTTGACAGTAATGGCCGCCGAGTGAAAAACTATTCCGTAACAGGTCAAATACGATATTGTTTTTACTGCCTAGAATAGAGGCGCAGGTCAAATACAGTTCAGATTATGTGAGTTTTCTGAAACCAAAGTTAAACTAGAATTAAATGTACCTTCAGCGATCAAAATCCGTTGCGTGGTTTAGGAGAAGTTAGCAGATATACGACAGACAGACTGATGCGAAAAGCGACCTTAAGTGTGTATACAGCGTAAATAAGATATAAAAGATAATTAATAAACGTTTGGTATAGAAACCAAATGAAATAAGTACCCACATAAGGCTGTCTTTATACTGCTATTGATAGTTATTGTAGTCCAATTGTAACCAAAAGTTTGATTTACTTTATGTAACTACATTCCTCTAACCAGCTACGTTAACATGTACAAAAGTCAGTCAATGATCAAATAATTTGTCAATCAATAGATTGAAATGCATGCAGTTTTCAATAGGTCAAATCCTGCGCAACGATGCACAATGATCAATTGTTGTAACTTCAAACGGGCTGCTACTTGCGTATGTCGTTATAATTTTATTTAGCTGGTGTTGAAAATACAGGGTTTAATTTTCTTTCTACCTGAGTCCCCAAATGAGGGTCACGTATGTATGTATGTACGTCTTTTTGCGGAAACGCTCTGCAGCCTAAAGGGCTTAACGGATTTTAAGAGGTGACATAAAAATATATAAATTCAATATGGTATCCGCGAAAAAAAATAACAATCGAGGTATCAACCAATTACAACCACTGAAAGCTAATAAATAGCCCATTTGAAATATAAACTCATTTTCACTGTTAGCTTGTCCGTCGAACACTTTTTTCACATATTCAAGTTATATAAATATGTCGAATTAGAAGAGGTACTAGGGGTGGATAAGGCCTTCAGCCTGAGGTTCCGGCGGGTTTTCATTTTTGACAGGAATAATTCAGGGAAAATATCAGTAGGCGAGGAAATACGCACAAGTGGTATGAAAACAATATAATGTCTTAATGACTAAAATAAACACGTCACAATGTCTGTGGTAAAATACTTAGTTTGCGTAACGATTCAACGAGTTCGCGGGATCTGGGATAACACCACAAAAATGACCGTCTCAGTTGGCTTCCCTCAGGAATCTCTCTCTAGTCTCTCTACAGCCCGTCTTGACGCCGGGTTGTCCGTCTCTCCCCTCACCCCGCGACCACGTTCGGTATACCAAAAAAATGCATACCTCGTCACAATTCTAAGAACGCTCCTAATAACGCAGGCACTTGAACAATACAAAAACAAACTCATCAAGATGCTAAGTTATGGACTGATTACATTATTTTAGAACAACTTAAACAAATCGTAACGAATGAATTTATTATCATTTACACACTAACTATTGATAAAATAGGCTAGTGATAGTTAAGGCTAGGTATGTTTTTAAAAACTAAGCATAAGACTTAAATCTAATCTAGTTAGTCCTGCGTGACATAGGTCGCTCCGACAAATATGTACATTACTGTTACAATTCTATAGATTATAGAGATGGTTTTTCGCTTACCAATTGATATTTTTATTGCAGTGAAATTTTATTTTTTGTGAATAATTTATTTTTTATCGCTAATGATACGTTTTCTATGTTGGGTGCAAATAAAAATTCTAAAACATTCCACAAAACAAAAATATACAGAATCTATGGTTGTAAGTGGAATCTTAAATATTTCACGTGAGCACATCGTTATAGTTTCCCACGGTAGTATTGAAATTTCACAATATATTTACAATCGCAAAATAAATTTGTTTATTAAAACTTTACTTTGCTACAAAATAAATATATCACATAGGTAGGTACTTATTAAAGGTGAATAAAGTATAAAATTGAAAGATATTTTTTTTGTGCAACAAGAGCACTATTGACACAAATTACCGCCACCACGGCCGCCTTTGCAACACAATCCGAGCGTCGAAAGAATAATGTAACTAGTAGGTATATTATGCGATCCCTGTTTTAAAAATAAATAAATTGTGTCGCGAAAATGGCAATTTTTTTAAACAAAAAATGCCTGTAAATCAAATAATAATAAATAAATAAAACTACAAATAATACTACTAGTACTAGTAGTAGTAGTTGTAGTTTACTTTAAATTAACTCAATTAAAAATCAAACGTCTATTGTAAAATTTGGCGACAATAAGGATTTTTAGGAAACCATTCCCATTCATTCAACAGTGCATCGACTTTCCTCTCATCCTTTATCCTTCCTTCCTTTTGTACAAGAAACTTAAAAGTCAATTTACTTAATTCAGTAAATTTAAAGTATAAGTACTTTCATTTACAGGTAAAACTTTTCCTCGAAATGGTTTTTGGATAGCCATACATTGGAAAATATGGTGTCAGATTAAGAACAACCAGTGTGTCTTTTCCACGCGTGTTTAACAGACGTATATTTGCGTAGCAACGCTTGATTTGTACCAAGTTTCCGTATATACGATCGTGATGGACAAACAATCGGATGCAAACATAAACTGCTGGAGGAAGAATGCTTATTCAGGAAGTCGACATTTCACTGACTCAAAAACGCATTAATTAGTCCGCTGGTAATATTTGAGAGAGAAAGCATTTATTAGGCTTGATCGATAGATCGATGGTAAAGACAAACTTATTGATTAAAAGCTGCTTTCATAGCAGCTTGTTGACTAGCTGCCGTGAAAGCAGCTTTTAAAATTGACAGATTGATTGAACGCAAACATTTTGTTTTAATCTATATCGCTACATCTATATGATACCTCTGATCAAGTAGTTTGACAGTAAAGTCATAACGGTAAACAGTAATATTATGATTACCAGTTATGTTTTAGTACTTATGTAGAATAGAGACCCAGATTATAGAAACTACCTTGAAAATTCTGTTTAGTCAGCTCTCACAAACACGTACCTACGAATACCGATAACTGCATCACGATACGTTATAATTATTATAACCCATATTTTTACTTTTTACTATTGATGCTAGTAAGTAACACTTTTAAAATAATAAAGTTAGTAGTTTAAAAAGTAAACCACCGGTCCACTGAGATCACCTAACTATAGTATCACTCAGGTAAAGCAATAATCCCGGAAAGAGCAGATATTTGTGTGATGAGCGCAGCGCTCATCAATATTAGCGGCTAGTCATGGATGTTTTCTAAGTATTTAAGTGTGTATTTCTCTATATAAGTAATTTTATCGTTGCCTAGTACCCATAGTACAAGCCTAGAGCTTAGTTTGGGACTAGTTATATTGTGTGAGTTAACCCCCTTTTTTCCGGGCAGTGATATAAGCCGGTATTACGATCCAAGAACAAAAATACTTAGACTTAATGAAAACGTCAAAAAAGACAATTAAATAAATATCAGGAGACAATGTCACACCAATTGACCTAGTCCCAAACTAAGCTCTAGGCTTGTACTATGGGTACTAGACAACCATATATAAATACTTATATAGAGATATATATACTTAAATACATAAAAAACATCCATGACTCAGAAACAAATATTCGTGCTCATCACACAAATATCTGCCCTTACCGGGATTTGAACCCAAGAGCGCTAGCTTCGTCATTTACCTAATAACATTACATTTACGTAATTTACCTTTTGTCATGCTTGATCAGATTTATTCTACATTGACTTTTTCCCTATTGCATTTGGTACTATTTTACACTAGGCTGGTATTACTTTCAAGCTTAAAAGAGCTATCTTGGCGTTAATAATACGATAACAATAGTTGTAAGGCAACGTAGAATAGAGCCTACATCATTAAGCGCTAAGTAATGTCACGTCAAAATTGACTTATTATGTAGTTGTTAAGTATGGTTAAATAATAAGATTTTTTTTAAACATCCTATATTAATGTACTCAAAATGTAATCCTTCTTTTTTTGTTGTCGGATAAAAATATTAAATGATATGCAAACTGCCGCTATCTAAATATTGGACACACCTCCGACTGTCCGTGACCGTGGAGTAGATCATTAACGATGACACAATGTCGAATTACAAGCGTGTGCAAATAATTATTCTGACGAGTATGGTCGAGTAAACACTTCCGAGTGAGTGGTTATTATTTAGCACGACAGTCGACGACAGGTTACCAAATATGCGATGTGGATTGTGGATGTTTCTTTTTAATTTTCTTTGTTTTATAACACAATATTTTGTATGAAGCGCGTCACAGAAAGGCGTTTAACATAAGTATTCAAAATACGTAAGAAACGGGATGTTCGTGATTAAAATTCCATGATTTTTCAGTCGTCCCTTACACGTGTATGTGCATGGTAGCTAAAATCTGTGACCTACTTTATTATTGTCTAGCAAAGTGTAAAGCACAAGTTTTAGGCTACATTGTGCTTAGATTGAATGCTTAATTTTCAAAATGAACAGCATATTCTATCTGTGGCAGTGGCTTACTGTGTGGTTAAAAACGTCGGAAATAGTTTCGACGTTGAATTAGACATTGAAATCGATGTCTCGCATAATAACACCGCAGTGTTCAGGGTCAACGAAAGTACCGCAGTTCAATCAACTTAACCTACTAATTAAGTGGGTCTAGAAAGATTAATCAGTACTCGTCTAGATTTCTAGACAACTATGCGTTTTTTCATCAGTAGTTCTGCTGTTGGACGACGTAGACTGATTGCCGTTTTGATTTGACTCAGAATAATCCGTCTTTTTTTTAATTGAATGGATGAAAGCCATTGGACCATATGTCACCTTAATTTCATTTACATAGGTACGGTTTGGGTACGGTCGAGTTTATACATATGTGTAAACTTTTGTACCTTGTCACAACTCATGTATTCTATGGCAGTTACTACTTTTTTAATGGAATATCTAATAGCATTTTAATATTTATATATATATATATATGTATAACATAATATATAAGTAGATATTTCATTTTAGATCCTAGTAAAGTAGGGATTTTAAATTACTCAATCGAGTAGGATACCGTTAAACAGTAACTTTAAAATAATTTATCTTTTACATATGTCCCCACGTCCGGAGAATATCTTTAAATCGGACATTTTCGGTAAGATTCCTAGATGTTCGGGAGGACAAGAAAGATTTAGTTTTTTAATCTAAAATCAGAGGTTTTAAGACCAAATTCCGAAATCTCGTTTAGTTTTCGACTTCTTCATGCTCATGACCCATTTCAATTGCTCAGCATGTAGGTATACTTACTTACTTCAAGCACGATTCTATGAAAATTATCAAAATAGGCGCAAACTAGCCAACTGCGGGTCGATATTTGAGATACTAAAAACCAAAAATATCAGTCGAAAATAAAAGTGAAACGGTAACATAGTATTTTTTAAAGTTTGAGGTTGGTTGTGACGTTTCTTCGTATGCATTTATTTTCAAGCACTCGCTTCTCAAAAATTAACCTACTGACCCTTTTTCATATTGGCACATGATTATTTATAGCAACACTTCATCTAATAATACCTACCACAATTCAATACATAAACATTTACTGCATCGATCTTTCTTGATAGTAGTTTGATCTTAATTCAAGAGACAATTAAACTCTAAGTGTAGATATCTGCTAATTGTATAATAGTCTATTAGTTAGTGCTCCATTGTCAATGCCACTATGCCAAAAGTCAATGACAGACTACCTACATCGAATTTAACATCGATAAAATCAAGGGGATTTAAGAAGACTAAAACAATTTTATACAAAGCGCGTTTCTTCAAAAATATTTCCGTTGTTATTGAAATAAGTGTGTCATTTAACGGTGTTATAATCGTAAAACAAGAGGGTTGACATAAACCATTTAAAAACACTTCAAAAATAATGTTGCTATTAATTAAAATATAAGTTTCCAAAGAAATAAAATGATGACGTTGCATACCATAAAACGTAAAAAAATCAAGCAATATCACGTTTTAATCTAGGTTTTACTACATTAAAATACTGAAGGCTAATTTATGCGTCTCCAAATAACTGTAGACAGATCAAGTTTAGCTCTATCTTTTACTTTCATAAAATATGACGATGATGAAGAGAGTAACTTTAACTGACCGATAATTTTACATTTGGGATAAATAAGACCATATTAGCGGCCTTTACACGTAAAGTTCGGACCGCAGGAAACGCCACGCGCCATTCCACGCGCCATTCCACGCGCCAGTCCGAAACGTATATTTTTTACTATTTTACTATTACAGTTGCATTTACAGAAGATTGGAAAGGCGCGTGGCGTTTCCCGCGGTCCGAACTTTACGTGTGCAGGCCGCTATTGTATATTCTATTTTAACATGTCACATTCGACAATTACAGAATAGCTAAAACATTTGCAATTTTAAATATATCAAATCTTGAAAAATGCAAGGTAAGTCCAGCCCCCTAATTCACAACCTTGTCAATGATAGGTGACAGGTGACATTTCAGAGTACAGGGCGTAGCTTATATGAATCCCAGTGATGTGAAAACTTGTTAACTCTGCAATGCATAGGTACCGAATTGTCACCTGTCACCTGTCATTGTCAAGATGGTGAAATAGGAGCAGGTGACGTCAAGACCAGACATGTATTTTTTTTCTGCATCTTTTACCGATTATAAATTGGCAATAAAGCTGTCTTAGGTTACCTGGTACGATGAGCCATGCTGCGACAAAGCTCATGCCCACGATGGTCAAATAGAACTGCCGCCGCCTCTCACCCACCAGGTCTGACAGATACGTGAATGTAAGTGTCGACGGGCCACCTGAATGTCAGACAAAAAGAGTTTAAAAATCGTGCTGTTAAAAAAAACTTAAGTTATGACTGAGCTTATACGAAAACAATTTCGTTAGTTGCGAGTTACATTTTTCACGTTACACAGGGTACGTATCAGAATATGTAAAGTTCAAAATATATAATGGGTCAAAATACATAATTTTCATAATACATAATGGTTTTTTCTGAAACAGTATACTTTACATACATACATACATAATCTCACGCCTTCGTTCCCAGAGTGGGGTAGGCAGAGCTACAGAATTACAAACATCTCTAAAAACTTGTTGATAATTCTATAACCACAATTTGCACAATTAGGCTAAGATGTTTACCAGCGTATTAGTGACAGGTTGCAAGCCCATCGCCTAACAGTACTACAAGCCTTTATTCCCTTAGTCGTCTCTTACGACATCCACGGGAAGACATGGAGTGGCACTATTCTAACTCGGCAACCACACGAGGCCCAGTATACTTTTCAGGATTGTTATAAAACAAACTTAACCTAACCTAATGGGTTCTATACAATGGCCTTTTAAAACCCTGACAAGGTTACGCTTTCTCAAATAAAACCATTATAATATATAACATAAAAAATGTTTTATTACATAATTATTATGACCCATTATGTATTTTGAACTTTATATCATATGATACGATCCCAGTTATGTGTAATCATAAATAGCACTATACAAGACATTGTTTAACTCATTTAGCCCAATCAAGAATTCCGAATCGTACTACCGATTGTATATTATTAAAATCCAATGTTAAGGAATGCACAAATTTGTTTAAATTCTATCATGTCACCTCTAAAGTTGTGATTAAAACGTTTAGGTCCCTTAATATCAAAAAGACTGAAGATCTTTGGGGCCTCTCTGTTTCAGTACTACACTCCATTATAGAGTCAATTGCGCCTTACCTAGCTACTATGTTTAACAAGTGTGTCGATGTTGGAGTATTTCCTGATCTGATGAAACATAGTAAGATCATTCCCTTGTTTAAGTCAGGAGCAAAATCAGACCCCACAAATTTTAGACCTATTTCGATACTACCAGCATTAAGTAAAGTTTTTGAGAAATTAATTCTTAATCAAATATCCTCACACTTTAATCAATACAAGCTACTTCATAGCAGTCAATACGGATTTACCAAGGGACGGTCTACAACTGATGCCGGTTCTACTTTGGTGAAACATATCTTTGATGCCTGGGAAAGATCACTGGATGTAATTGGAGTTTTTTGTGATCTCTCCAAAGCTTTTGATTGTGTTGATCACGTTACGTTAGTGCGGAAGTTAAGCTACTATGGCATCAAAAACATTGCACTAGATCTTATTACATCTTACCTTGCTCACAGAACTCAGCGGGTAGACATTAACAAAACACAATCTTCTGGGTCATCTGTTGCTATGGGAGTGCCTCAAGGCTCTATTCTGGGTCCGTTCTTGTTTTTAATCTATATTAACGATCTCCCATATGTAGAGCGAGATAAACATGAAATAGTCTTGTTTGCTGACGATACTTCACTTATATTTAAAGCGGATAGGAAACAGGATAATTTTAATGACATTAATGATGCATTATCCACAATTGTTGACTGGTTTACGGCCAACAACTTACTTTTAAATGCCAAAAAAACCAAGTGCATTAAATTTTCATTGTCCAATGTGAAGCGAGTGAATGCGGCTAGAATAAGACTGAAGGATGAGACACTGGAATTTGAGGATAGAACAGTATTTCTAGGTGTCACTCTGGACTCAAAATTGCAATGGAGTGCGCATATATCCACACTTGCAGGTAAACTAAGTTCAGCGGCTTATGCGGTAAAGCGAATCCGACATCTTACTGACGTCGAGACGGCGAGACTTGTGTACTATAGTTATTTTCATAGTGTTATGAGTTATGGAATTTTACTGTGGGGAAGAGCGGCTGACATCCAGACCATCTTTGTATTACAGAAGCGGGCTGTACGTGCTATATATCAATTGGGGTCTCGTGTTTCGCTTAGGGATAAATTTAAAGAAATCAATATTCTTACAGTCGCGTCGCAGTATATCTTTGAGAATATTATGTATGTACGCAAACACATACACGAGTTTAGGCATAACCGCGACGTTCATAATTTAAATACTAGAAATAGGGATAAGCTCGCTCTTCCAGGTCACCGTCTCCGTAAGGTAAGCACTTCGTTTGCAGGGAACTGTATACGTTTCTACAATAAGATACCATCTGATATCGTCAATATGCCGTTCAATAAATTTAAGTCTCACATCAAGCGCTGCTTGTTGGGTAGGGCATACTATACTATAAATGACTTCATTGGTGACCAAGATGTATTTAAGTAGTGTCTAGGCTATTACTTATTTAAGGTAATTTTTTTAAGTCTAGGTTATTTCTGATATTTCTATCTTGATAAAAATGCCTTTAAGCAAACTGTGTATTCAAACACGAAATTGTATGTTTACTTTTGTACTTTATCTTTATTAGTTCTTGTGTGTACAAGACGCTTTTAAATGAGAGCACACTGTGATGTTTCTCGCCGGACAGCTATATCACACAATATTACTTTTATGTTGTCCGGCAGCATGAGCACGTCATGCTCGCTCAAAGGTCTTTGCTTACGGCGGCGTCGTTGATCGGGTCGCCACCTTCCCGAACACATGGTTGAGGGAGGCGATGGCTGAGATATGCGTCATACTCGTGAACGGGTGCTGTTTGTGGGGTCCGGTCTGTTCACGTCTGCAAGGACTTTTTGCTCAGTTAATGATTCCAGTTATGGCTTTTGACGTAGAGACCTCGTCGTGTTGTTCTCCTAGTCATTATTTTTAGTTTCATGTATTTGACATGTAATCTTGATAATTTTTACATTTATTTGTAATGTTTTTAATTTTGAATTTGTATTTTTTTTATATGTAATAGTTCTAATAATTTATATTTGTTGCTTTATTACCTTGTAATGTAACTTACTTTTAAGTATTATTGTATTTTATGTTTGAAAAAATGACCTTCTGCTGGAGTTTCTTGCGGCGCTTCTTCTCCGCAATGATGGTCTTGTCCGAAGCGCTAGTAGATTCACTGTATATTACCGACGTGTAAAAGAGCCCGTATGTGGCCAATTTACTGAATAAATATTTTGATTTTGATTTTTTTGATTTTATGAAATGGCCGAACCGTACCGAACCGAGTTTTTAACCGAATGGTGTAACTAACGCATGTTAAAATAAAAAGAATTACAATCAAAATTTTGCTTCTGACCTCAGCCTTATAAATATAGTTGTGCGCTTTTCTACTTTTTTTACGGGCTTTTGACATGTCGTATTATCAGCTTTATGTTATGATAGCCCTTATTTTCTTGACAGTCATGGCGGCCGAGTTAAAAACAATGCTATAACAATTCGTGTGGAGACAAAGTAGAATAAGAACCCATATATTACCAGATTCTATTTTAGGTTCATCTTGGTTTCGAAACTATACTATATTGTTTTTTTACTAAACGCCTGTCTTACTAATAAGTATAAAACCTTCTATAATGCCAACAACATGATAAATATTTGGTTTAAAGCCAAGTGCAATTGACAAAACTGAGGGGATCCTACTACATATGAGTTTTTGTTTGTAAAATTTACGCGTAAATACCTGTTAGATCATTCTCAAACTAAGCAGTTCAAATTCATTGTCGAGTTATTAACGCCGAGCATTATTATCAAGTAAGTGAGCGCATTATTAATTTGAGCGAAGATCTCGATGACGAAGCAGCTCAGCTAATGCTGGGTAATTTAAGGTTGCAGGCTCTTAAAGTAGTTGAAGAAAATAGCACCCCTTGAACACTATCCATCTAATTGTCATAAGAAAGGAATGCACTGAAAGCTTATAAACTTGTGTTATGTCAATAAATGACATAGAAATCAACCCTCGAGTGTTGTTACTGTAGCTCTTTTTTGCGTACGAAACTCTTTTTTCCCAACAGCTCTCAGCATGCTGAGCCTGTCCCCTATCCGGAGCCCTACCTATAAGGAAGCCGTTGATGGATCTAGCAGCTAACAGCCACCTGTAGTCCGACACAGTGCTCTGCGCCAGGGTCAGTACTGCGTCCAGTAGCAGCGTCATCGTCAGCGTGTTCCGTCGGCCGAACACGTCACCCACGATGCCCCAGAAGAACGCACTGGCTACTCCTCCTAAAAAAAAGTTTCGTTTAAAAAAGTTGATCTGATAACGCTGGAACTTCATTAACCTTGATTGATAAAATTGAAATGCAATTATGGTTTGGTTATATAAGCACACATCAAATCAAACTCTTATAAGAGTAAGTAACTATCTTTTAAACCTCGTTTAACTCTATTCTTAAGGATTATTCGGAATAACATAGCTTATGTCGGTCCTATAGTTTTGTACTAGAATAACTAGATATAAAACAAGTAAATACACAGCAATCGATCGACCGATCGATCGGAGATCAATAGTGCGGCATTATCGCTGCAAATATCGCTTTCTATTTCCGCTTTTTTGTGTATTTCCAGGTGTGGCCTTTATGTCAATTTTAAACTTTTTGGTACTAACACAATTGATTCGGTTTTTACGTTTAAAATTCGATTTTGTTATTGCCAGGTTCCTCCCGTTCCATTATTTAGCCAGCTTTCAAACTGATATCATTAATTCTCAATGTATAATCTATCCAAAGGGTTTTAGCAAAAAAAAAACTTTAAAAACGAAGTTTATAGGTATACCTATTACGAGTGTTATATTCCAATTTAAATTTCGAAATTTTTCAATTTCTTAATTTTTTTTTTTTTAATTACGATTTCGAGTCGAGTCAGCGCGAGCCCAACTCACACTTGACCATTTTTAGTATTCGGTGGATTTCTTTAGGGTTTGTACTATAATCATACCGAATTTGACGCTTGTACCTAGGGGAAAGGAAGGTAATACGGACCATTTAAGAAAAAACCAAGATAGAAAAAAAATTAACAGCTTTATTCTTATTTGCTTAACATATTATAATTGAGCATTTATTAATGTAACTTATGTTTATTGAACACTTCAATCAAATCACAGATTAAGAGGATATTGGATGATTTCCAAAATCCTTGAATTGGTCCATTTTGCCTACATGTTAAGGTAAAATGAACCACACGTAAAGGTAAAATGGACCTATGGCACCCTAAAGAAGAAAATCAAAATTTTGTGCACTTACTCAATAGCACACCTTTCGCAAACCAACCTAACATCTTCGTCATCGTCTTCAACGCCGGCACAGCTACAGTGTGCCCATAAAGAACATGCTGGACATTGAACCCATCCCTCTGTTGATTCAGAAAATAAATGTGAACAGTAAAAACATCTAACATCTTCTTCGTCTTCGCTGGATGATGTCCTCGATTTTTTTTTCTTTTTAGTAGCTTTTTTAGTACATTTTCCTTTTCCTTTTTGAGTCTTTGCCGTATTTTTTTTTTTAATGTGGCAGCAGCTTTGTTAAGCCCCATTTTGCGAGTTGATACGTTTTCAATCGCATTTTTCATATCTTCCTCACGCCATGATTGTCGGTTTGTCCTTCTTTTATAGTTGTTAACCATCTAAAACAAGAACAACATTTAAATTATCAAATTTCGTAAGACAAATCGCAGATATAAACACTTGAAGGCATAACGGACCACGTGGTCCATTTTGCCCGTTCCGTTTTGCCTTTTTGGTAGGCACGTAAACAGAAAATATTTTAAGGTTAAATTGGCGAAGCACCATGCTTATTTTATCGTTTAAACAAAGTGAAATAAAGAATATATAAAGCAAAAATAGTTTGAAATCGATATTAGTAATGCAATAAAAGAGAAGGCTGATCAAAATTTGCGGTTTTTACATCAAAATACACAAAAATTAACTAACCTTGATATAACCGCGTGCTGCTGCATGACCGCTCCAAGGACACTGACCCAAACTGAGCGAAAGGCGACTACTAGGTGGACATAAGTTGCCAATAGATGGCGTTACTAGTAATCCAAGGTTTAAGTGTAGTCCGTTTTACCCACAGGGTCCGTTATACCTTCCTTTCCCCTACAACTTAGGATCTTTACATCCGAATTTATTGTTTTGATTTTGTGTTTTTTTTATATGTGTCATCATTTAATACAAAAGTGTGATTGTTGTCTTAGATTAAATGAATCTCTTACAACGCTTTCCTTTATTTTGTTTTAGACTTTTGCGCTTCAGGAGGTACTTGTATGGTATGCTACGACTCTACAAACACCTTTTGTAGCAATAATCTAAGCGTTGTATACTCGTACTAGAGGATGCCCGCGACTTCGTACGCGTAGAATTAGTTTCCCGCTACTCCCCCTATTTCTTCCCGTTAGGGGTCTACTTTCGGAAAATCCTTTCTTAGTGCTCACTTACATCAAGAAAGGAACCCCTGTACCAAATTTTCAAGTTTCTAGCTACAGTAGTTTCGGCTGTGCGTTGATATATAAGTCAGTGGGTCAGGTTTGCCTTTTATATATATATATATAGATTATATTATCTTATCTTACTAATCTTACTAATATTATAAATGAGAAAGTTTGTGAGTTTGTTACTCAATCACGCTTCAACCACTGAACACGTATAGGTTAGGTCCTGGAATAGGACATAGGCTTTTGATCCCAGAAAATTGAAAAGATCCCGAGGGAATAATGATAATCGAAATCTACGCGGATGAAGTCGCGGGCAGAAGCTAGTTATATATATAATAATACACCTGTATAATTATGTAGTTCCTACCATGACGCCACCTGCACATACGCTTCTTCATCAAGGGGAAATATCTACCTACGGTCTAATATGTTATATACTTTCGGGTAATAAAAAGCAAGCTTTCAAAACGCGACTGCATTTTTGATACTGCGTTCAATATACAGCGTGTGTCATCCATACGAACATATATTGTGACAACAGTTAATATGCATCCTTATTAACAAAAAAACATGTGTATTGTTACCATAAGTTGTAAATTTTTTTTCATACTAATTCGCCACGCAATGTATCAAACATAGCTCAAATATCCCTCAATTAACTTGCAATTAACTTAGACTTAATGTAGTAAATTGCTGCTCGATGGACCCTTTAAAAATAAATTACACTAAATTTATTGGAGCTATTAACTTAATTCCTTCTTTAAACGGTTCATAACACTTAAAGCTATCGTTACTTAAAATTTGTGTTCTTATGGATGTCACACACTGTACGTTAAAAATATTAAAACACAAAATCCGATTGAAAAGTGTCCCTCGCGCCATCAAGAAGAATCTAATGACGTATCATTTATAGAAATCAGTTGAACCGATGAGTAGTTACGAGGCGACATAGGAACGGACATGTACTTATTCGTACAGGGGGGTATTGCCAACGCACTCGCAATCGCAATCGTTTTCATTTTAAAATTTGAAGGCTGGTCTGCATACAAAATGAAAACAATTATTCCGCATTGAAGCCGATTGCGATCACGAGTGCGATAGACAATAGCGACGCAGGTCAAACACATAACCTTCCTTTTAGGCTTCGCCGCAATCGGGTAAAAAGGTCATGCGTTTTCCCGAGTTCTACAAAATTACTTAAACAAAATTATAATCATGACGCCGTTTATCCTTATGCGGAAGTTCTAATTCAAGCCCGTCAGGTTCTTTTTTGGTAGTTTTAGCACTGAAGTGTAAATTTTAAAGATGTTCTGCGTATTTCGGTATTTGCACAAGCGGAATACAGGTGTTTCCTAGTAAATGATCAAAAACGTAGTTTACGCAGTTAATCTCAGTCAAATCCAAACTTACTAAGTTTTGTAATGCGGAAGTATGCGTATGAGTATGTATATGGAAGTAGTAGTAGTGTGTGTAGTAGTGTGTGTGTTATTTATTTTTCTTTGAAAAAGAGAGTATTATCACAAGACTGTGTTAATGTTTTTAGGGACTTTATCAGCGTAGATTTTGATTATGGTTAATCCCTCGAGAACTTTTTAATTTTCCGGGATGAAAATTAGCCTATGTGTTTATCCGGGGTATAAGCTATCTACATTTTAAATTTCATCCAAATTCGTCCTGCCATTGCAGGCGGAAGGAGTATCAAACTAACACACACACACACACACACACACACACACACAAAGTTTCGCATTTATAATATTAGTAGGATTAACCAGTTGCAGTTGATAACAATGATAATTGATTTAATTAATACGTAAATTTAATTATTAATAGTTATTTATGTAACTGGTACGTAATTAAGCTCCTTAAAGGTACGAGTGCCGAGGTTAGAGCGCCATTTTGTTGATATCCACACTGAGCGTAACCATGGTAACCAAATAACAAATCGATGGGTATTACCTAATCATCTTTTTTTAGTAATTTAATAAAAAAGTAATTTTAAACACATAATTAGTCTTAAAATTAATTTTGTTTTAATTTAATATTAAATGGTACGAATATATTTTTAACTATTTATTATACATACAAATTAGGATCTCAAGTGTTCACTAACCACCAAGACCGATATCCGGCATGACCGTAACCATGGTAATAACAATGCTATAATAATTATTATAGAACTGTTATTACCATGGCAACGCTCATTATAGAATTATTTCACGCTTCGGTTACGCTATAGGTGATAATCTGATACCATTAACGATACCAATATTAGCGGTTTATAGTACGCGAGTCGAAAAACCACTTTATAAAACGTTTCGTTTGTCTGCTGGGCAGATTCATTTCAACTGTAGTGAGGTTAAACCTTTCTTTGGGTGTCATTAAGGTTTAACAGGAAACAAAGAAGTTTTAAAATACATGTTACTAATTTACTTCCACCCACACATACGAGTATCATAAGTAAGTAAATGCGTTCAAAACTCGATGGCGATGACTAGCAATACAACAGTGAATTTTACTACCCATGTCATTTTTTTATCTGTTATTGTTAATGTTAATGACCTAGACGGAGATGGCGGGATGACTTGGACACATTCCTCAACAACTGGCTGGAAGAGGCCCCTAATAGGGACTCATGGATATCAAGGGGAGAAGCCTTTGCCCAGCAGTGGGACATTCACATAGGCTAAAAAAATGTTAAGAGATATGACTTTCAAATGTGGACCATCTTCTTAAACCAACACTCAACGTCAACCTTTGGTATGTTTTTTAGTATTATGTATATCGAACGATAATTAAAGAAACATACCATTGACACAAGTTTTTCTTGTCGCCAGTTTTGAAAATTATATAAATAAATAAATATTCGTATGTTTTTCCTCTGTTTAGATTTATTTCTTATTTCAGTTCATACATTAGCTTAACACCTATAGATATTGGTATATGCAGGACATTTGCCTTCATGTGTGAAGATAAAGTAATGTAAGCAATGTACATAATTATCTTAAAACACTCGTGTGATGTTATAATGAAAACCACACACGTGTTTTAAAGCAGTTTTTTAGTTTTAACATGAACTAAAGAACAAAAGAGTGAAGCAAAGAATAAGATAGATTGGATTGGATTATTATGTGAAAAACTACTTAACACATGAATAAGTGGAACTAATTTACAAAATGAGAAACTGGATATTGTTTTGAGAAAATTCAATCCAGAGTTCTCTAGTGTTTTGCAAACGAACGAATGAGACAAATGCAGCAGTAGTACCAACAGTCTAAACAATAAAGGATCTTGGAAACAGACATTTCATTTGTCTGACTCCAGCGCAGATATAATAAAAATAAATACACTGCGGGTCATACACCTCCCTAAAAATACCTCCGTCGTTAGATATCATTTTCGCAAAACATGATATTCTCATAATATCATACAAGCAAAACATGCGTATATGAGGTTTTGCTAGTATGATGTTTTGCGAATGTGATATTCTGTATAGCAACGGCTAAAAATCACCTCACTACAGTTGGTAACAACATCTATACTCGAAAATCTATTTAAAGACCAAAATCTGACAGTTCCCATCTTGATTATTTCGTTATTTTAACATTATTCCATAAAAATATGAATGAGAACTCGTGTAACCAGTAATATTAGGGTAAGTTTTATTGAAATAATACCTACACTTAAACCAAAATGCAGTAACCACAGCGAATGTGCCACTGTTGAGGTTAGGATTTTGGTCTTAAATTAGATTTTCGAGTACAAACTTAAATTTTAAGGCCGGCCAACTATAGACCAATATACGACAATGATCAAATAACAACTTAAGCATTTGTGATATCCCAAATGTAAGAATTGATATAATATACAAGCATTTCAAATATTTAAAGTAGTGTACAGTTATCTAATTCATAATGAAACGTCTAAGGTTTCTGAACGATTTTTTCACTTTGAACCGTGAAACCGTATTTTTGAAATTACGAGCGATAGAAAATTTAAAGACGAGTGGTCCACAACATTCGTTTTCAATTATACCGCTCGTATTTCAAAAAACGGTTTCGAGGATTTTGCTCACTTCCGAGTGAAACTTTCGAGCGCTCGAAAGTCAAAAATCGGCCCCCTGGTCGGCAGCCATATTGGAATGCTCTTGAATTTGCCGGTTGTGAACCAGTGATTATTGTGATGTTTACTACACTTAATAAATGCGTTATTATGTTTTGAGGTCTTTTCTTAGTACTAAATCATAAAAATGATTAAAAACAAGTGAGATAAGTATTTACACAAATATCATCCGATGCTGTAAACCCGTTTAAATTTTATCGAGTTACAAACATCGAAAAATTCTCACGAACTCTGATATTGATACTGTACTAAGATTATTATGATATATTTTCATAATAGTACAGCGCAGTGCGTATTAGCACACCTGCTGCGAAGAATGTTCACACCTCCAAAACATAACATACGCCTCAATTGCGCATGTCCATACTAAACTAACAATTCTGTTAGTTGCCTTAGTGCTAATAATGGTCTTAGTGCCAGTTGCCATATATATTTTTAATACCAATCAGAAATCGGTTGCCTACGGCTAGTACCTACTGCTACAACATTAGCTTTCTATTCAGCAAAAACCGGCGAAATCGAGGATGCAGATATGCATTAGCGTTAAATGCAATTTATTTATAAAGAGCACAGTTCAATTTACGGTAAATAGTATCAAATATTCGCATCATATCATCTTATTCGCAAAAAATATCATTATTCTAAGTCTTGTCTAAGCCTGTCGTGTACAGACAGATTTTAATTGCAGCATTAAAATTGCAGTACCTATTAAAATTCAAATTTTTAATCTTTTGTCAATGAGATTTAAATTCAAAAACTTAATTAGAATGGCTGACGTACAGGTACGTCAACGTCAAAGGACAGGTATGAGACCATTTTAAGAGGGTTAAAGGCACCCTGCTATTAGCCTGTCCCTCAAGATCATAATCATTATTATAAAGAGAGAGTGCGAATAGGGAATATGCTTGTTTTTTTTTACAGCTTCAATAATAGCTGATTCATGTAACAAACAGGTGAGAAAAATCATTTTTTGAATAGCTATAAAAATAACCAAGATATAAGCTAACAAAGATTTGTTCCTATCTCTTTCTAGCGCTTTCTAACTTTTACTTGTAGTTTATATGGCCGTACTGCACGATGACGTCACCGGTGCACTTCGGATCTCTCTGCCTAATTATCATTTTAAAATGCTTGTATCATTCGTATTTCTTGACCGATTTTAATTTTATTTTCACTTTTGGTGATCTCTTTTACGGTATTTTCATATTTTGTTGGAAAATGCTATTTAAAAATCCATGCATATTCCGTATTGTTTGCTTCGTATCAGTTCGTACTTCGTTCTATTTGAAAAAATATTTCACCAATTGAAAGGTACATTATTCTGAATGGACAAAGAATATTTATTATTTATTTAAACCGGAGGGAAGAGAAGGCGCCGCTAGTGACATAATAAATTACTATGTAGTGACCCGGCACAGCTTTGCGTCACTTTATTCGGAGAGGAAGCACTACTTAACATTGAAAAATAACTAGAAATTCTTTGAGTTTATCACTTAGACATAA
The DNA here is from genome assembly GCA_946894065.1 of Acleris literana. Lineage (NCBI taxonomy): Eukaryota > Metazoa > Arthropoda > Insecta > Lepidoptera > Tortricidae > Acleris > Acleris literana. Next base: position 9,152,541 of record OX335669.1, on the reverse strand, counting down.
TACCAATCTGAGATGCCAGTTGCCATAATATTTTTTAAGTATCTATCAGAAATCGGCTGCCTGCTGTAGTAATGCTACAACATGAACTCTCTTTTCGACGAAAACCGGTGAAAACGAAAACGTAGATATGCATTAGGGTATAATGCAATCACTCTTTTCGGACCGCGTCCCTCACGATCATCTAAGGCCGCAAATTCGGAACTGCAGCGACAACAGCGGTCTCTTAAGCGTTAGTAGCTAGCCTCAGACAATTATGAATGCTTATTATAAAACCGTTATTAGTTTGGAATTGGAATACCTGTCAATTCATATGCACTTTGACGTAACTATATGGTGAAACTGTCACCTCTAATCTCTTTCTAATCGCGGATCGATGTCGCGGATAGATAATACCTACAGGGCATGAAGATTTCAAAAGTTTTAATTTAAATATGACAGGATTGTATGTTGTCTAAACAAATGAAATCCGCGATGATGTATGATATAAAGGAAAATTACAATACAGTTTATGTATTCAAACTCAGGGTTACCCTACCTTTCTTACAGTAATACGACACAGTAAATACAGCCCCGTCCTTCACAGGTAGCAATATTTATTTTCAATCAACTCTTTCCGCGTTTCAATACTCCATATGGCGCAATGTTATTGTATGTTCGCCCATTTATTTGGTGGGAAATAATTCAATGTTACCAAGTAATACCATGCTTGTGCTAATTCTACAACAGCTGACTTCCTTTTTGAGAGTCATTGTGCAAATGTGAAAATGCTAATACAGGTTTGGATATTACGCAATACCAATTATGATATTATTCGTTTTGGTTTAGTTCGTCCACGTGGATGTTGTTTTTCCACGTAACCAATTACTGGTTACAGTTACAATGGATAGAGCTGGTACCAGTTCAGTAATAATAAACAATAGCTCTTAAAATGTCTGTCGGTTTTAGGTACCTAGAGTTGGTAGGACGAGCATAATGAGTCTGTTACACCTTCTCTCACAAATTCAGTGTGAAAAAGACACTTTTATTTATTTAATCTGTATTGCAAAAAAACACAAAGGCGGACTCTTACCTTCCTCTAACCTCTAAATACCTAATCATATGGAAACGAACAAAAAACAAAGTAAAGCAAATATTCACATATTGAAATATGTAGCTACGATTTCAGCAGTAACCAGATTCTCACATAGCTAGGGAAACAGTAGTGACAATAATAGAGGTTTAATAAAAGCCTAAACTTACCTAATTTTACGAAAAACATTTATTTTTATGTATGACTTGAAATGAGACGATCGCAAAAGCTGCAAGCGTCACAAACGCCAAGTTCACCAACTCGGACTGGTACCTCACGTCATCAGCTGAAGCTCAACTTGACTTCTGCCAGTCAGTACGACGTAACTATTGACATGAGACACTCCCGCACGCCCTAGACTCTCGTCATACGCACCACACATCCACTCATAAACGCCATGTTGACTAGCGCCATGTTGACTGGTACGTCATGCTATTAGCCGCAGCTCGTCTTGGCCTCCGGCAGCAAGTATGACATGACACAACAAGAGTCACTCGCACACGCCCTAGCGTCATGTCGTACTCATGTCACGTAAACGCTATATTAACTAGTCCCAATTGGTACGTCGTCAGCAGCAGCTCGTGCTTGGCCGCCGGCAGTACGTACGACATGACTTAACATGAGAAACTCGCACACGTCCTAGTGTCTTGTCATACGCACCACACATAAAGGCCATGTTGAATAGACTCGACTGGTACGTCATCAGTTGCAGCTCGCACTTGGCCGCCGGCAGCACGTACGACATGACTCAACATGAGACACTCGCACACGCCCTAGAGTCTCGTCATATGCACCATACATAAACGCCATGTTGACTAGCCCCGACTGGTACGTCGTAAGCTGCAGCTCGCACTTGGCTGCTGGCAGCACGTACGACATGACTCAACATGAGACACTCGTACACGCCCTAGAGTCTCTTCATACGCACCACACATAAAGGCCATATTAACTAGTCCCGACTGGTACGTCGTCAGCTGCAGCTCGCACTTAGCCGCCGGTAGCACGTACGACATGAGGCAGTTCTGCACGCCCGTCGTGAAGAAAGCGCCCGCGCACGCTCCGAGCGCGCCGCGGCTGAAGTTTCCGTAACCTAAAAAAAACGAAATGTATTTTTTTTTGGAACCTTAGGTTTATTATTATAAATGCCTGTATAATCACCCGACACTAGATTTAATTGAGTATGAAAAAAAAATGTTTAAGAATCAATTTTATTCGTGTTTGATTCGCTTATTTTTGTTTTGTTTTAAGTTAAATGTGAATAAGTAGTAGTTTGTTCTCCAAGGGATCAATTTGCACCCGAGATAAATATTTATCGTGCACGAGCGGGAGCGAGGATGCAATTGATACTGGCAAAGAATAGAAATAGAAATATAATATCTAAGCATTCAACTTCTTATTTTGACTGAGAGGAAAGTAAACAAGAATTATCTGTATTACTGTTACGAATTTACCTTGTCCACTTTTTTCTGCAGCGCGCCATTAGTTTAGTAATTAAAAAAACATGGTTTTTCCAATCTGCTAATTCATTTTAGGTGAGCTAAGAGTATTAGTAACAAAATCAAAAAATTACCAACCACCTTTACGTCTAACGTATTTTACTAATTCATTATACCTGCTACTTATTTAATAACTTATTATAAGGTTATATTTATTGCACAGGGCTGTCTAAAATGGTTGTTTGACAAATTAATTTTGATAGTGACTTTATTTTCTACTAACGACATTTGCTGACGAAAAACATATTTTTCGATTCCTATTTTATTAAACCTAATTATTAAATTTTAGCGCAGCCAATATAACAATAATAGCTGATCAAGTTTTGATATAGCTGAGCATAAAATAGCATACTAATTTACTATAGTTGCTGACCAAAACGTCAAAAATCTGTCCACCATTTAAATGATTCCCCATTTATTTTATGGTACTTCTGATAATTAATTATATCTCCATATTCATTTACACCTATATGTTTGTTTAATTAAATCGTTTTTAAGCGGTTTCTTAACAATAGGTACTGGTAGTTATATTGTGTGATGTACTTGCATCACACGAGTACAAACCATAAAAAAGTCATAAACATTTTATCGTCAATTGAGTAATAATAAAAATTAAACGGTAAATAATTTTATCGTCTAACCATTAAGAGCTATCTACCTAAGTGCGTGTGTTCCCGCGCCCTGAGGTTTTTGTGACATGCGCTTTGTTATTTTTTTGGAACGGGACCCTCGAGTACCTAACGTGTATTCTGAGCCTACCGAATTTTTCGATTATAAATACTAGCTTCGGCCCTGATCTCTTTTATTTCAGAAATTATTATTTTTCTGGGTAAAAAGTGTATGCCCTATGAGATCCAGCATAATTTCCCAATTTTGTTTGAAAAAAAAACAAAACTTCTTTAGCCGTTACGGCGTTATAAAAACACAAACATCAATACGAACTTGCACATTTACAAAATTAGTAATATTAGATACAACTGAATAATATTAGATTTATTTGACATACTTTTGAAATTAAACTTCCGATACAATGTTTTTTGTAGAACGTCTATGATTTAACATCTTCCTTTGTCTTTGGAAGGAAGCCTGATTTAAAAAGCGAACTATAACAATACCTATTAGACAATGTGGCGGAAGGCTTCAGTTATAATGTATAATATTAGTTCAACACGATGATAGCATATTTTTGTATCTGCATCTTCATCAGAAACACATACAGTCGCGACTAACAAAAAATTTCGCGAGTGCAGTCGCGACTAACAAATATTTTCGCGAGTGCAGTCGCGACTAACAAAAAAGTTCGTGAGTGAAGTAGCAACTACAAAAATGTTCTTACACAAAGTTAGTTGAGTTGCTTGTGAGATTATAATTAGTGGCATACATACATAATTGGAAATTAGCCCTGATAGCCACAAGATAACGGTTATATTTTAAGAGAACTGGAACCGACCCTTAAATCGCGCAGCTATAAAAAAACCCATGCAAAGGACAATGCCAGATCTTGACTTAAAGCACTTTAAAAAAAAAGCTCGCGGATACGAATTATGTTGATATGACCTGTTTTGTATGAGATTTAAATTCAGTATTTTATTACTTGCACATTTAGGGAACTTATACGAAAAATAGAGCCATCTATTAAGATACTTATAAATAAGACAACTTACGAGTAATGTATGTAATGTAAAGTAAAATAAGACAAGTTCTTCAGAAAAACTAACACCACCGTGTTGTTTGCAATATTTTTCTACATCAAATAAACTCAATTCTATAATTATCCGTCACAATTTTTTCTTAGGCCAAAGCTTCTATAGAGACCTGGCATTGTCCTTTAGCTCCTAACGAGAACGTTTGTTACCCCCTAACTCAAGTCCTATCTCCACAATATTTGAATGTGTAGTAATTATTAAAAACTAAGTTTATACTTTTCCGTTTTTTTTATTTGCTTCTTTCCAAGAGCTATTTTCTTAAAAAGGAAAACGTAAAGCTTACTACATAATTATACAGAAATCGTAAAAATCGGACTAGGTTTATATTTTTTTGTTTGACGTTTCGACCACGGGGTTGTATAGGCCGTGATTTCAAATTTCAAAAATTCAAGGCTGTGACTGCCTGCGGCTTTGTAGGGTCCAAACTTATTACTTTGAACTTGACCTAGTAATAATAATCCAAATACAGCCGCTTTTTTATAAAGAAAGAAAGACATATATTTATTGCCACACATCACACTCAGGGATCAATCCTAGGTCCTCTTCTATTCATAACATTTATTGCGTGGTTTGTGCGCCTGGTCGACGCAACTCGTGACCAAAATGCTGGTCTTTACTTGGCACAAAGCAAGCATTGCCATTCAACGTGGCAATGCTGCCAGCTTTTTGGTAACTACTGGTAGCGGTTTGTTAGATTAGTGTAGTTTTAAGTAAGTTTGTAAGATCGTGCGTTCATCGTTAATAAGGTACAGTTAGCGTCAAAAGTAGATGATCACCTTTGTAATATTTATATATCTCATTGACACATTTGACAATCTTGTTCGACATTGCTGACGCGACTGTAAAGCCACAAAGTATAGTTCGTGACTACTTTTTGACGCTGACTTTAATATTTTTTCAATAATATTTTTCATATCTTATTGGGCCTGTGACAGATGTACCATGTGGCAAAATTAGTGTTGCTGGTAATTAAAATCGCATTTTTTTTTTCGATTATCGATAAGGTTTATAATGGAAATGTGGTCGATTTAGTTTTCGGTTATAAATCCGTTACCTTAATTTAGTTTACCTACCTACTTTACAATAGGGTACCATAAATCGTCTAACATCACGGTAGAATTACTGCCATTGTATGGTAAAGTCTAGATAGGTGGTTTTATGGGGTAAAATAATACTCAATCACATTAAATGATTAAAATCGTATCAGCGAATCGATATGGTCGAAGAACGATGTTATTGTCAAACACTATTAACGGTCCGTTTCGCGTATAGGGGAAATAAAAGTAGTTTACATATTTTACTTTTAGTTTAAATTTGTTTTTAAAAATGCTTAAATAAATAATTATTGCATTTTAAAATGAATTTACTATAGATAAGTATTTTCAAAATTTAGTTGAGTGCTCAAATTGGCATGAACAACGCTCGCGTGGAATGTAAAATTTTAATCTCTCACAGGCACATATTAAAACGAAAGTAATAATAAGGTACTATTTAACAAGACTAACCGAGGGCGGCACACTCTGTTCATTACTGAGTTTAGCAATCTATTATTTTCCAACTAAGTACCTATACTTAGTTTATAATAAATGCACATCAAACAAGGCATTGAATTCAGTTTCAAAATAAGATTTTCTTATCTCGCCGGTTGAATGAGCTGTTTTGTATAACACCGGCGAGTTGGAGTAACATAATATTTACAATACCAAGTGTGCCTGGCGGGGCCAGCGGGGCTTATGGTTAACTAATGAGTCACACTAGTAACATTCTGACAGTTCTTCCAGATTCCCGTCCGCTATCTAGCGAATATCTGTTGCGTAACTTGCGTAGAGTTGACACGGCTATCGGGTCGACGACACTGAAGCTGCGCGTCTACTGGGGCGGAATTGGAGCGTACGGAGCGGACGGATTTGTTGCTTTGTATTGATTTCTATATACACAGATATGCCACAGATATTACTTTGTATTGATTTGTAGGCATATCCGTACATATGGAAATCAATACCAAGCAACAACTCTGTTCGCTCCTTACGCTCCGATTCCGACCCGTGGACGAGTAGCTTCAATGCTACCGACCCGATAGTCGGGTCCACTGTTATCAGAAGATTTTCGCTATGTAGCCGAATAATGCTGCTACAGGCTAAGCGTAGCACTCGTAGCATTCCTGGCACTGAACGTGATAAAGCTAAGGCTACAAGCAACCGGAATCTCCCCGGGCCGAGAAGAAAACGAGTGCTATCGACTTCACTACGTTTGGTCCGTTTGGATCAGGGGGTTACCATGAAATGTCCCATGTCATGTGAGGGACAGAGCTATAGCAGTTACACGGCTCTGTCTCGTTCTCTCACCGAAAACTGAATTGCTTAGCCATGTCATGGTAGCCCCCCTGGATTGTTAATTACCTTACCTACTCAGTCAGTCGTTAGTATTGGCGTGGTGCCGAAAAGTAACGGCCGGGTAGACGGAGCATTATCCCTGCTTTTGGGTGAAAATGGATACCGGATGGTCTCAAATCGTTTGTGGTGGAAGCAAGAAAAACGAGTATGACAAGCTACGTGCGGTCCGTTTGGATCTGAAGTGAGCGCTGAGCGAAAAATACACTGTTGAATTAATCCGCGTGTACTATAGGGATGTTGACTAACAGGGCACCTATTCTACAGTGTAAAATATTGGTTAGGGTGATTATGATAAATAAGTAGGTACGTGAAAAATATTTTTCTATTAATTGCTAGGAGAGTGAGTGTACTCAACTTAACTGTGCGATGGATACGGGGTGACCCGGGAAACTAACTGTAAGCAAACATATTATTGCTTTTAAAAGAAACCCTTATAAAAACAAGAAACACTTGACACTGTAAATTATTATCCATAGTTTCGTTTAGTTTAGTGTAAATAATTATAATATATTTACAATAACAAAATCACACGCTCTTATTTATCTGGGCTACAATCAACATCATGGTCATAGGTGTATATAGAGGGGGGGGGCCGGGTGGGCCGTGCCCACCTCAGAATGGTCTAGTGCCCACCCCAGGATGATCATGGATCACTTGTAAATAGGAAGCCAAATGAATTCTACCTCAATGTATCTCAACAAGGCATGGGCCAGGCCCCCCCTGGAAAATATCTCTAGATACGCCAATGATCATGGTCCAACATTTGTTGCACAGAATTAGGGAAAACCCCGAAAAACCTAATCAGACCATTTCATCTTAAAATACTTATGTATTAACATCATCTTATCACCTCCTATGTAATTAAATAATTAAATATTTTTAGGACTTTATCAATCCTAGTTTTACTCTTAAAGCGAAAAATCGCACTGTGGGCAACAGTTTGGTCAAAATGTAGCCAACTAATTACCTGCGGGAACATATAAATAATTTTAATTACATTTCTCTCCTCCCGGTCTCTAGAAAATTGATGCTTAATGTCAGTGCGTTTCGATCTTTTGTGACTTGTTGGATTATTCGCAATGCTTATACAACCATTTTTATACTCATAAATTGGTATCGGACTGGTTGTTTTACTGGTAAAACTATAGATTTTAACCAAAGAGCTTCTCTAACAGCTTCGTACAAAGCCTTGTATTCAGTTGATGAAGCTGCAACTGTAAGTTGTCTTTTTGTTTGCCAGCATAATGTGCCTTGTTCAAATGGTTTAAATAAATAACTCGTCGTACTATCGCGAACGTTAATTTGTGACCCATTTCAAGAAAAATAGGCTTGAAGTCGTCAATGTCATTAGAGATGCCAAATCATTTGTAACTTAAAGGAGACTCAACCTTATTGCTGTAAAATATCAAAATGACTTTGGACCTAAGGTGGGTCCCAAATTTAAGTTCGTGACTGTACTTATTTTCTCAACTTCATCACTACCCCAATCAAAATCAACAAACCCACACAAAAGGTGTTCACAGTTATTTCGAGCATAAGTCAACTTGAAATCCATAAACCCTTTTAAGTACCGTAACAATCTCTTCAAGTGTGACCATAGTTTATTGTTGTTTTTGTTCGTAAATCTACTTAACAAGTTCACCGCAAAACAATATATCAGGTCGAGTACAAAACAATAATATACAGCCTTGGCCAAAGGTGTTGAGCACCCCACGTTGTCCTTTGTTTTAATAATAATAATAATAATAATAATAAAAAGATTTATTGTCACATAAAAAAGGAAGAAATACATGGCATTCATTACACATTTTCAACAGGATATGAAAAACTCTAAAATATATAAATTAATAAGAGATATAAATAGTTCTGTGACAACAGGCTCACGTCTCAGGATATGCTGCGAGCTGGGTCAGCTGCACAGCGCTGGTTTTCAGCCTGCAACTAGCTCTCGGCTACATTCCAACAAGTTGCAAGGGAACATTACGCTACGCTGCAGCGCTGTACCTACCTATAGCTAATAAAGAGCGTACAAATATTACATTATTAGACGTGACTGCACCTGTCTATATTCCATCAACAATATGGTCGGTCAAATCGTGCAGCAAAGCATTCTGCGGGTGAGGGTTTCTATTTATCATTCACTTTGTTGTTTATTTAATAAAACTTTTCGAAAGGTAATTTTGAAGGTTGGTAGCGACATGTATAATAATTTAAAAAGTACACAAAAACGCAAAATATAAATCAGTGTTTGTATGTACAGTCGACGTCAAAGATATGTTTACACTTTAATACCTTGTCACTTTATCCGCTATGACAATTTCACATGGCGGTTAAAACATGACGTTAAATAGACTAGGTACTAAAGTGTAAACATATTTATGACGTCGACTGTACAGCAAATCATTAGTAGATATCGTTTCGAAGTAAGTGCAGTATTCCCAGCTTCTTAATAGCTTTCGGCTGGCTATCGCTATCACGCTTGCACTCGCAACTGACAGTATAATTGTCACTCGTGTGTCATAGAAAAACGAAGATTGCCGATCGCTTAGGAAAATGGTTGCACTATAGCTATTTGCGTGTGAAAACTGAAGCTAGAAAAAGTCGGGTTTTTTAATAAAATGATTAATTGTATTTTTGTCACGGAGTTTCCCTTAACGTCATTATATGTGACTAATCTTTCCGATAGATATACAACTTTCTAAGATAACAGCAGCTTTTAAGGTTTGACTTTTATATTAAAAATGCATGGGTCCTCAGAACCTTTGGCCAAGGCTGTACGTTGATGACTGGTCCTAGTTCGATACAAACTATTAAAATTGTTCTTAACTCCGGTATATAAGTAAGTCAAAGTAACTTGTGCTTAACTGGCTATATACATATTGTTATAACATACCAATACAACGCGTAGTAATGAACATAAATAAATGAATAAAATGATCGAAGATGCGTTGAATTGGGGATAGTGCGCAGTATTCGAACGACAACAATCCACAAACGTGCGCGCACGCATGTTTATCAACATCTGATTTATCCGAATCGGCAGTTAGATAAGTATTACCGAACAATAAAGTCACGTTCTAAAGTTAGAAGGCCTAGGCTAGATGCGTAATGCGAACGTAAACGATTTTCGTAAGTGTCAAAATGTATGTAATTGACATAGCGTTCGACACGACCGTCCGGCAGCTTACGTAAATCCTCGTTTTCTATATCGATAACGTCCGAAGAATGCTTTTCTAGGCCCTCAGCGCTGTTAGAAATTATCTAATGGAGGAGCTTAAGAGGATTGTGAAGCTAAAAATTTCTATACAAAATGAGAAAACGTTTTTCTCCCCTTAAACCTGGTCCGATTTTTACGATTTTTGAATATGTTGTAGATATCATGAAAAACTACGTCTGTACGTTTTCTTAAAATATTTCTTAGAATGAAACAAATTGAAAAAACAAAAAACAGAAACGTACAGACCTAGGTCTTTATAATAACTACAACATATACAAAAATCTTGGAAATCGGACATGATTTAGGGGGTGAGAAACGTTTTCGCACGGAGCTAGTTTTGTATGGATTTTTTTTGACAGCTGCGCGATTTTAGCGGCGCTTCACAATCCTCTTAATACGGAGATATAAAGCTTAAGAGACAACACCCGGGCAGTTAGTACAAGTTGACAGCGACTTATTTGTCGCTTGGAAAGCCCTTTCTACCTAGTCTGTAAAGACAAAGACGAAAAAGTGCTTTCCGGTCAAGTACGAGTCGGACTCGCGCACCGATAGGTCCGTGCCGCCGCACAGTAGATTAATATCTACTCTGATTATATTCCAATTTGAATTCGATTTCGAATCGAATCCGAGCCCGAGTCACAGTTGAAATATAAAGTTTCTTGTATGGGAAACCCCGTTTATTATTTCACTTATTTTTTTTGTTAGTAAATCCGCCGTAATAAATTACAAATATTCCGAAACAAAAACACCCCGCTATCTTCAAAAGATACAACTATTTAAAGTTAGGACGGACGGACGGGCCAACAGTATAGGCATATTAATAGGTTCCCGTTGGGTTCCTTTCGGGTACGAACCCTAAAAACCACTCGGAATTTTCTAAAAACACAGATATAACAGGCTTTTGCTTAAAAAAATGTTTTAGAGTCAGAAAATACTATTCGCAATCCCATGTTGCTAGTGTCTAACTGCATTTTTCCTATGGCTTCGAACTATTTTATAGCATTAGCAAGATTTGCAGGCTTATAACAATTTGAAAAACAGACGAACAGGAAGAATTTCGTACATTGACTTACCATTACTTGTCTTTGTCACTCGCGCATAATTATACTGCCGTCGTGCTTGCACATCGACATAGACCGTTAGATCATGGATTGTAAACCTTTTTCACTATAACTAGTAATACGATACCCTACAATAAAGGTCAATGTACAATATTCTTTGCCGTCATCGTCCGCGCTTAGACATTACCACCAATGTATCTTTTGTACATTTTGGCACAAAATTACAAATAAAGATTGCCACAAAGTACAAAATATTTAGTTGACGCTTTATGGTGGTTTAACTATCAGACATGACAGTGTAATATAATAAGATTTAAATATCTCCGCAACATCCAAGCTAAGGTCATTTTCTTTGAAACCCTGAGCATGAATTTTTCCTTCTATCGAGTAAATTTAGTAATGTTAATGTATAGTTATCGAGTAAATCTGCATGAAAATTGGTATCAGCGCCTTGTGTCCCGTTTTAGTACTGAGATTTGATAGCAAAGTGTATGTACATTGACGTTAACTTTCGTAGCATCATCGAGTTAAGCTGAAGTTTACGTAAAAGAACATATGAAAACTGTCTGTTTTAGAGATTCTTGCTACAAATAGGTTCAGAACAAATTTTCAAATCGTCTTTACTATACGAAAACGTGTTAGCCCGAAACCCTAAAACAGATAGTTTTCGTATACTATTTTACGTAAACTTGACGTATGATTAAAATGTTCGGGCTCGAGCTACGAAGCGACCCACCTATGTGTATCGTCTTGTCGTAAGATGCTATGCTACCAATTTTACTAAGTGCTTAGAGGACCTATTAGTACAGGTACCTATAGTTACCGACACTCGTATAGCGTAGCCTTGTACAATTCAAGCCAAATTTAAATACGACGCGGATATTATTTATTTATTAAAAACAAACATGGTACAATAACATTAAAGGCCCTGCGAAACTGTTAGAACGGTTTCGCTTGGTGATAGTGAAGCTGCCTACAAAGATAGCGGTCCCGGGTTTGACTCCTTTAAAAAGCAAATATTTGTGTGTAGCACGAATACTTGTTGCTAAGCCGTGGATGTTTTCGATGTATTTAAGTATGGATTTCTCTACATAAGTATGTCTAGTAGGTACGCAAGCCTAGATCTTAGTTTGCGATTAGGGCCATTATGTGAGATTGTCCCGTGATATTTATATCTATAATTCTAAAAGGCAAAACTGACTGACCGACTTAGATATCAACGCACAGCCGAAACTATTGTACTTAGAAACTTGAAATTTGGGGGTTCCTTTCATGATGTAAGTGAGCACTAAGAAAGGATTTTTAGTAATTCAACCTCCATCGGGAAGAAATAGGGGGAGTAGCGGGAAACTAATTATACGCGGACGAAGTCGCGGGCGTCCTCTAGTCTACATATATTAATAGTCAACAGGGGCAGGGAGCCTAATATGGCTGCGTTTGTCGCGTCACAAAGTGTGAATAAGGCATCCGTCACCTTCTGACACGTAAATAAGTACGAGAGTGACAGATGCTTTATCCACATTTATATATTACAACGCAGCAATACTAAGTTCGCAGGTAACCAAGGGTTATTGTATTTGAGTGTGTATCATACCTTACATACATATTTATATTTCCTAAACCTATGGCGAGAAAGTGGATGGCAAATTTGACGTTTTTTGAAATTGATTACAATTAACACTGAAGAAAACATATGCAAGACTAGAGGACGCCCGCTGCTTCGTACACGTAGAATAAGCTACTTCTCCTCCTATTTTAACACTTAGGGGATCATATCTCTTTGTACACCCCTATGATATCCAGGGAATATTTCCTCCACATTAGTCCCTTGGTCCAGCGGTTTCGCTTGTGCGTTGATCGATCAGTCAGACAGGCAGGTTTCTTCCTTTATATATTATAGATACAGTTACGTAGTTTCATTAACCTCGGTACCTAGTTAAACTTATGATAAATAACGATGGAAAAAGAAACGAACACAGGTTTTTTTTTTGAAAATAATTTCTAGAGTTAGGGTTTTAAACTCGTGCAGTCAACAGGACTTATACTCGTATTTAATGAGTGCGTTTCAATCAGTATACAAACTTTTTGCATAATTTCATTGAACTAACCACGAAAAGCATAATTAACGTTTAGCATAAAACCCATTTGTATAATTTTATCTGGCATACGATCAAATAACATAACATAACACTCATTAAGCATAACTATCATTTTCTAGTTATTATGCATTTTAAGTCAATTTATTCTAACTAGGTTAGGACAACATTAATAGTAATGGAAGCAGTTAGAAATATTTACTTATTAAATTAATAAACATTATAGTTTTTGAAATTATGCATTTCGTTTTATGCATCATGACTATTATATTGATGGTTTATTATGCAGATTGAAATTATGCAATTCGTTTTATGTAAAATGATCATTATACCATTTGTTTTTATGCTAAACATTATACACCCGTATTTAAAATTAGGCTCTAAAATATTAAACGCAATGTTCAATAATAGGTACATTATTGCTGGTAGCTGCTCAAAGAAAATGCTTAACTATTAAGGACATTGACACAAAACTTAGTTACGTTACGGTACGGTTGTCCGATTTTGGTTTTCGACTTGATAGGTAGGTGTTTTAACCTTACTAAAAAATATGTACATAGTTTCCCAAAGAATGTGGACTTACCAGCAGTATCCAGTGCAGTTTCATAATCGGCTACTTCTTGTGTCTGTCCATCTGGCACCTTCGATTCTCTGTGTGTTGCTGCAACAAAATCAAAATCATTTTAATAAACAGTGCATTTAGTTTTCTTACAACTTCCTATTGAAAAACGTAACCAAAAATAAGTCAGCAGTTTGTGACTCTGCCAAGGCATTTGATACACTTTTACTTCCTGACCTAGAGAACAAGTTGAGAGAGAAGCTGGAACAAATTAGTTTTAGGGAAAAACCTGTGAAGCTGTTTAGAGAAAGGAAACTAAAAGTTTGAATACGGCAGTACGTTAATAATGAAGCAAATATAACGCACAGAGTTCCTCAGGGTATCGTTCTAAACCCTACAATATTTTAAATTTATATTCAGGTCAGGTGCTAGTCGAATAGGTCAATTTTTAATAACTAATATTTAAATGGGAAACTAATAAACAGGCTGAAATAAGTATTTTGAACAGAAGTAAGGTTGTCCGACACACTTCCTCAAATGTAATGTAAAACACTAAGATACTAATGTTTAACATTGTGTAGTGAAAAAAATCGATACAAAAACCAAAATAATATTTTTTAACTCATCATCATCATATAAAGGCTCTTAGGTAAGATAGTTTTTATTAGGGGTCGAAATAGGCAGTTTGTTTAGATAAAGATAATGTTTTTTTTTACACTTGCAATCGCTTCTTCAATTTGTTTACCAATAAGTATGTTTAGTTTATCATCCTTGCACTGGCTATATATATAGCATCTGTCCCAGATGAAACACGAGTTAATGTTTTTGCAAATCGAGGTATTTTCACAATATTACGCAGACGCCGACACCTGTGGTGCCCTCCAAAAGAAAAAGGCATTATAATAGTATGATGTACTTATGCGTATACTACCTTTCTGCTTCGGAGGGCAGTGTGTGATGATTAACCGAGTTCGCATCATATGTCTGTTATGTGTAACGTAATAATCGAGTAACTATTACATGATAATTATGACTACTTGTCGTACAATTGCCATGTGAAAAAATAAACACGGCAAGTTTTGCATTTTTTATATTGATGTTTTACTCGTAACAATGGGTCAAATTCTAATGAGATAGAATCATGACTTAGGAACGTCAAATAGTATTTTTAGTATAGAGATGGACGCATCTATGCCTGCTTCGAAGTCTATTGTCAGATTTGCCTCGTTGGTAGTGCTAGTGACCATGCCTTTCGGTCCTGGGTTCGATTCACGGTAATGGAAGTGTGTGTAAAATGAGCACGAGTATTTTTTCCTCAGTTTTGGATGTATTATGTATTGAAATATGTATTGAAGTAGGTTTTTTCTTTATATTATAGCGCTAGGCCTAAACCATGGAGTTTCTGAATATTGACGACGTTGACAGCAGAAAAACAATGCTAAACTTATTTGTTGCGTGTGATGGAACAATAATAACAGAATTTTTTTACCGCCGTCAACATTATCAATATTCGGAAACTTCGTGGTTGTGGAATGTATCAGGATTGACTTCTTATCGGTCGGGCACTATAGTATATTTATCATTGTCTACAATTCTGCCCTCCTAAGGAGAAAAGGCACAAATGCAATTAATTCATAGAAGCATATTAAACTCTCACAGGTTTTAATAAGGTTGGAAGTGCATTGCAATCCATATAGTAGATGTGCTTTTTTTCCGTAACAGGGTAGTATAAGTACCATTAGTACACATAGTACAAGTCTAGGGTTTTTAGACTAGGCTAATTTGTGTGGAATTGTCCCTTTGATAAATAACTATGTTCCTAGCTTCTGCGGTTCTGTCCTCCTGTCACTTCATCGACGATTTCACGGAAAAAGTGTATTTTCGAAATACAAATAAAGTCCATGCGGTAATTAAGGGTTACAATTGTCCAACTTAAAATGTAGGAGTATCACACGTACTAACTCACACATTTTCGGGGTTTGGGTAAAAGTGTTATCATTTGTAAAAGTCACACATTTTCAGGGTGAGCGGCCATTCGTAAACGTTGTAAGTTAGGATAGAATTAGTCAAAATGAACATAATATTTTGTTACGTTATGAATGTAAGTGCATCGGAGCCGAGATATTTAAATATTCATACGGGCATACTTTTAGTACCAAACACGTTTCTAGACAGTTCCTTAAAAGATATTATCAAACGTTCCCTCGGCACAACCAATACGCAACCCTGGAGCGCTCAGGTCTCTCTGCCTCGGATGGCAAAAGACCTGACGGCTGCACTTTGGTGCCATGGAATTTGGGCCGCCCCTTGGCTTGCGATGTAACATGCGTGGACAAGTTAGCTCCGTGTCATGTCGAGGGATCCGCTCATCAGCCTGGGTCCGCAGCTGACCGTGCCCAGACCATCAAGTGGATTCTAAATGAAAATTACTTTTTCGCGGCACTTGCAATGGAAACTTTGGGTGCGTGGTCTTCCTGTCACAAGAAGTTTGTAAAAGAGGTGTCGGAAAGACTTATTTTGGCGGCGGGTGATCCCAGAGCGGGCTCTTTCTTTGCGCAGCGGCTCAGTCTGGCTGTACAAAGGGGGGACGCGGCCAGCAATTTAGGGACCATGGCACAAGCGGGTGAAATGCAAGGATTATTTTATTTATAGTTAATATTTTAAGTCGTTTTGTAATTTTTGTATGTGTTATATGAAATATATACATTTATGTGTATCTTCTAAACCATTATAAGAAAATCATCCGTGGCCGCTGAAAAATAAAATGACAATAATGTTCTGAATACAAACTTACCCAATGCCCTTTTCGTATTTATAACTTAGCATGATTACGATAGCTTTTCAGAAAAGTTAGATACTGCTCGAAGTAAATAACCATGTTGGTTAAAATTTTACCACCATCACTTGAAAATATTGTAAATCCAACTACGAGTAAAACTCTTAACATTTTTCCAACGTAGATTTTGTTTTTTATTTATCAAAAAGATTGCCTCAAGTAAAAACTAATCGGAACCAAAACTTGGTTGCTGAAGAATATGCAGTGCATTATTTAATGTCCTTGGTCCTTTTTTTTTATTTATGAATGTAAACTTTAATTTGCGTTGTGGACTTCCTGTGTAAGAAAAAAAAATTATTTACGTTTTTGGTCCTCTGTTTGTATATTAATAAAATAGAAATTAAACTTGCATTGTTACAATTTTTTTATTTTGTGTAAATTTGGAAATTCATAACTTAACGCCTTTGGAATAAATCTATTTAAGAAAACAATAGTTTAATACTGAGTCTGTTGTAATAATTTTCCTGTACATATTCATGAAAAAATACTCACGACTTCCGACCGGCCCTGTTTTGCAAACCATAGTTCCAGAAATTTTAAAAATACTCCACAACACGAATACAAAACACCATCGAACTCGATAGTTCGAAATTCGAAATTCAAAACTGCCAATAATGGCCGCTCGTTTCGCGCGTCTGCACTGCACTGGCAACGGCCGTGGCAATGCCGGGCGCCGCGGCAGAGCTCGATACGGACAGAACTGGCGTTGGGACGGCTCGCTGAAGACTTTGCAAATGTGCGTGTCGCGAAAGTTGTTCATTAGATGTTGGTTCGAATACTTTTTTTAATTTAGTTTTTTATAAAAAGGCCCGTAACGTTTTCTTAGAACGTTAATTCACATCAGGATTTAAGTTTAAAACAATGTAGTGCTGCACAATTCATGATAATAGCGCAAACTTAGTTTTTTTTTATTTTTTTATTATAAAATAACTGTCAGTTATTTAAATACACTGGGTGAAAGAGATAGTTCAGTAAGCGCAGCTTATAGCTACTGAAACCCTTACCACTTCGAAAAAATCACCTTAGGAACCGCAAACTTTTTTAGTTTTGTCGAGTAAGACAAGCACTAACAGATATAAGATAAGTACAGTCAACTACAAAGAGATCTTATTATATCCAATTTTTCTCTTAATTGCATTGTCATAAAATAAGGTTCAAAAGTGGATCTCTTCGTAGTCGACTGTACCAACTTCGAGAAAACCAAAAATGTCGCAACAAAAATATGCCTATCGATGCCATTTCAATTGAAATTATACAATCGAAAAAGTGACTATCGATATTGACGGGTTACCTTCTATCAGGTATCAAAAATCTTTTTAGGGTACTTTAAAAGTCGCAATTCGAAAAACTTTTTTTATAAGATTTGTAGGGTAAAATTTTGCATACTTACCCTTTTTAGGCCAATGACTTAATATTATAACAGCAGCATATCATGCTGCAGAATCATAAGGGAGCGGCCACACCAGAGCTTAACGGTGCGTAAATAACGGTAACGTCAAAATTGACGCCAAGTAAAGGGCGCTGCATACGTAACGAGATTTAACTCGGTCGGAACGGGACGGGGAATTTTTTCAAATATTGTTTCAAAGAAAATGTATTTCAACGTACATACGCAACGATTACACGGACGGGACGGGAAAACCAAAAATGTATGCAACCACGTCCCGTCCCCGTCCCGTCCACGTCCTGATCACGTTACGTATGCTGCGCCCGTAACCCAACCCATTCTTTTGTTTGCGCAACGTCAGCGTATTTTACGCGTCGGTGTGGCCGATCCTTTACTGTATGAAAACATTTACGAAAAGGAATAACTCATTCCAACTTTCGACCCTGTATATTTGTAATGTATTGCAAACATTAATAACAATTAAATAGACAAAATGGCGGTATAATGGCGACCCCTTCCTTTAAAGCTGATACGTAAACGGACCAACAGATTTCTATAAAAACCTAGCTTTCTTAAAAAAAAAGCATCCAAATCAGTCCATCCATTTGGAAGGTACGATGTCACAGACACACATAGACACACACACACACAGACACATACATACGACATACACAGAAACACACGTAGATCTTACTACCCACCCCTCTTTGTTGTCGAGGGTAAATAAAATTAAGAACATTTTCTTATAGAAAAAATACTTATCTTATGATAGCAAATATTTTCGAAAGACTGGCAAGATAGACACTTGCTTTATTGCTGATGAAAGCTAAAAAATTGTTGGAGCCAGTTTATACTTCTTAACTGAGACGAAACCTCAGGGAAAAGCTAGTGAGCTATAAGCCGGACGATCTGTAACGAAACAGGTCGTGCTTTCACTTCTTACTAAGCGTTTATTAAAGAGCACCTACTTCACGCAAAATTATACATCAGGCGACAAGCACGCGCGTTTTACTAGTTCCACTTTTGCGTCATTCGTATCGTACGATAAATTGCATTTGGAAATATTTTCCTGTACTGGATCTCAACGATTGATCCGTAAAATTACGCGATGAGTTTTGAGTTTTGACACGAAGAAAAAGCTCTTTTATAGATTTTCTATTGCAGAATCCCCCTTGTGGGAGCCCTATTTCTATTTCTATCTATTATGGACATGTCAATAAGTATTTTTACATCTAGGTACTTACTGTCGCGCTTTCAATATTCTTGAATGCCATTTAATTAACTAGTTTTAAAGATCCGTTAAAATAACTGGAGAATCTTAAGATATTTAGACAATCCTTAAGGAATCTTTTAAGTACTACAATACTATACCTTTCTATCGACTGACATGATTTTGACAACTAGAGTTGCCAAATGATCAATTTAAAGTAACGTAAAGTACTCTCTCTGCAACATTAGTTGCAAGGTGCAATTCGCACGGTATTTGGCGACGCGCTAGTTGGTAGTGAGCCTGCCTACGAATCTAGCGGTCCTGGGTTCAAATCCCGGTAAGGGCAGATATTTGTGTCATGAGCGCGGATATTTGTTTCCGAGTCATTGATGTTTTCTATGTAGGTATTTAGGTATATATTTCTCTATATAAGTATGTATATCGTTGTCTAGTACCCATAGTACAAGTCTAGAGCTTAGTTTGGGACTAGGTCAATTGGTGTGACCTAGTCCCTGACCTGATATATCTATTATTATTTACCCTAACAATCAGAGTGGTACTTCTAGAGCTATTGATACGTCTACTATCACAAATTAAAGTGGGCATAATATAATCGGCCGCTGCTTTGCCTAACTTGTCACTCAAATGCCCGTCTGATTGAATCATAAATCACCAAGCGCAAACTGTAAATAAAACTTAAGGTTCGGTAGTGGGTCCGTGATACAGCAATACCGGAAATTATTGTAAATGGTTGACTCCATTCATTCATATACAGTAAAATCCCTAAATTGGAGTAAATATTTATGATCGGCTCGGATATACTATTATTATAAATGTCAAAGTAACTCTGTCTGTTTATTTGTCGGTTTGTAATGCTTTCACGACTAAACCGCTAAACTAGAAAAGAAATGGTACAGAGGTGGCTTCAAACCCTTTTTGATTTTGAATCAGAAAAAAAATAAAAACACAAATCAAACAAAAAATGTGAACCTTATGGTATGTATGGTATACCATACACTGCCAAATTAAGGGTTAAGATAATTTTTTTCTCAAAAAAAAGGACAGTGACCGAAGGAATACAATAAGCGATTTGTTCGCGGCCGGAGTGGCGGGAAAGAGCTAAATTTTGGTTTAAGAATCTACATCTGAATATATTTATGCAACTTAATATGTATCTCACTTTATTAAGCAGTTGAGACAAAGGTATGACTCTAATGCCGTATTTTATCAACAACCTTAAAGACAACTCGAGTGTTGACATCATTCTAGGTGTATTGACTAACATTTGGGGGCCTTATTCCACAGTGCCTTTTTCCACATTGTTATCGTATTCTCATCGCTGTGACAGCTCTTATTAAATGGACAGTAAATTCGAACAAGTTAAAAATAAAAAAACGCAAAAAATAACTTCTTTTAAAATTGTAGATACCTAATAGGTTAGTCCAACTGATGTCGGCTTTATTGTTGAAAATATTGTGGTCGCCGACTTCAGTTAGACTAACCTATTAGGTACCTACAATTTAAAACGAAGTTTCTTTTTAAGGCGGTTTTTTGTTTTTTAAAACATTTATTTTATTTTGTACTTTTTAGTGATCATAATACGCTGTTACGTAGTCCCACTTCTTGGTTGATATGAAACTTTAAGTTATTTCAAGCGCGCCGCAAGCAACGCCGCGGGAAAGTCATAGTCATATTTCAACAAGTAAATATTCTTCGTTGTAGTCACTCAACTATCTTATCGCCACCCTTGAAATCAGTACCGTTGAGGAATTACGGTGGCCATCCGTGGTCGTCATCATCAGTTCCACTTCACCAAATGATACTTTCTGAATGCAAATGCTAGACTTGTTACTATAAATACTAAAATCGCCATATGTTTGCCTACAATATTTGAGGAGTTCCCTCAATTCCTCACTGATCCCCTCATCAGATTCAGATTTGGTGACAATGGGACCACCTCGAAAGTATTATTATTATTATTGGGGGGGGGTTGAGATGGGCCTTGTGAGCCACTTCGACCATTGCTGATCTTTTGTGGCAGCCCTTAATTTAAAGTTCGCCGTAAAGGCCCGTTGCGTCTAGGAATTTCCAGATGCTTTGGGCAGTGAGGAGTTGTATCTCTTGTGGGTCCATGATATGTCGCCCTAGATACTTCTATTACGCATTAGTGGTCCGCAAGAACAGAGGATGTGCATAGCTGTCTCCTCTGTTTCTTGACAGAACCTGCATGCCGCTTCTTGTTTCATACCCATTGGAAACAAGTGTTTGTTCAATTTGCAGTGGCCAGTTAGGATCCTAGTCACTGCGCAAGTCTTTTCTCTTTTGAGTTTTAGAATCTCCTTGGAGAACTTGCTTTTGAACCCTGTAATTAGTGATTTCGAGTGTTTTTGTCCTTTTGTGGACTTCCACAGCTCGATCGCCCTAGATTTATATGGGTGAATTTCAACAAGCGTCAAATTATCCTAATTTTGGTGGTATTTTTTATTTTCTTAGTAGGGTTTACAATTAAACGTTTAAGTGACGTCATTAGTTATTATAAAAACAGTTTTAAAATGGCCCTTTATTATACCAAGTGTTTTTTAAGATATAACGATTTTACTAATTATGTACCACCAAAATTGTTATTATCCACCAAAATTACTTTTCTTAGAAAAACTCACGATCAATAATAACATATCGGGCTAATTAAAATATAATCGTTAGGGAATCTTCCTTGTTATTTTTGAAAATCCAAAACGTAAGTTTCTAATATAATAAATAATGATTATTTGTTGTTTAAATAATTTTGGTGGAGACCAGAAATTTTGATAATTTTGGTGTTTCGCAAAAGCCACCAAAATTGTACCACCAAAATTATAAAATTTAACATTTTTTTTATATTAAAAACAAATGTTTTAGTTTAACAAAAACTTAACTCGTTACAGTTAAAAAGACACCATAAACATACTTGAAAAAACTATCACACAACAAAACTTTTTGCGAAATAATGACTTATCTAAGTTATCACGATTAATAAAGTGTATTTCATACCACCAAAATTAGATACTTATGTGCTTAGCGGGAAGACGCAGAAAGATGGTACAAATCTTTCACCGTTTATTGCTGGAGTGAAACTGAACGAACATCTGACGCTATATTTGTTTGTTTAATCACGTTTCGTTCGATCATAAAATCAATTTCAATATTCACCACCAAAATTAACTATTTCACTTGGACAGTTTTATTTACACTGCTCCCAGTTTCCTTTTACTTGCAAATGCAATAATTGATACATTTTAAAATACCTCAACTAATAAGGAATACAGATAACTAAAATATAAGTCTAGTTGAGGCTTAATAAGTTTGTACCACGACATATCAGTATATGCGGGAAGTACAGGACACGACACCAAAATTGATTTTGGATTGAAAATATTTTTTTACGATAAATATAATAAGTTAATAATAATTTTAACTTTGGCTCAATATGGTACTTTGAGTAAGATTATTTATAAAATAAATAGTTTTCCAATACATCTACTTTACACCCCAATTATCACGTCCGCCGCTCAAAAAATGCGGTTGAGATAATTACCCATATAGGTCGCTTAGCAGAGAATAGGTTTTTCGTTTTGTGATGCCACGAAACGGTTCCGGGCCAACCAGGGGGTTGTCAGCACCGTTCCTAGCCAGTTCATCTGCTATTTCATTCCCATCAATGTAGGAGTGCCCTGGTACCCATCTAAGTATTACTTTGTTGGAGTTTCCTAGGGCATTTAGGTTTTCTTTACAGTTTTGGACTAGTTTAGAGTTTATCTCCAATGCGTCTAGTGCCAAAAGGGCAGCTTGGGTGTCCGAGTTGATGTAGATGTGCTGGTGTCTATGGTTCTTCTCAAGGTTGATTTCCGCGCATTTGTTAATGGCGAAGACTTCTGCTTGGAAGATTAGGCCTCCGTACCCATGTTGACGCTGACTCTGAGTCTTGGTCTCTCACCATAGATGCCGCACCCCACATCGTTCCCTTTTTTGGAACCGTCCGTGTACCAAATGTGGCAACCCTCTTTGTAGTTTAACTGGCCTTTCAGCCATTCATCTCTGGAGGGTATCTCCATTGAGTACAGTTTTTTAAAATTGTATTCAGTTGGCATGCATAGGGTTTTGTGTTCAAACACCAATGCCATGAGCTTGGTCAGTGCTTGAAAGCTCCATTTCTTCCTTGTTGTGGTGCAGATTCTGTATATGTACTGCTCAGCCTCTTTTTGCACTTGTAGGTGCAGTGGTGTTAGGTGTAGCAGTGCATCCAGAGCCGCTCCCGGTGTTGAGGATAGAGCTCCTGTTGCGATTACGCAGGCTGTGCGTTGCAGACTATTCAGGGTGTTTATTGTTGTCTTTTGGTTGGTTTTGTTGCACCAGACAGCGGAGGCATATGTGATTATAGGCCTTACCACTGCCGTGTACAGCCAGAGGGCAATGTTGGGTTTTAGGCCCCACCTTGACCCCGCCATTCGACAACATTTTGGCTTTTTGGGTTATGTTTTTTATGTGCGAGTTCCATGTTAACTTTTGGTCTAAGGTGACCCCTAGGTCACTTCACTTGGGAATGGTATTGTTTGTTCGTTAAGCTTAGGATTTAGTAGCTTTTCGAGCTTCCTTTTCTTAGTGAAGGGATGGACAAAGAGAGGTACGAAGTTTATGGACAATTCGTTTTCTTAACACCATTTGATGATGGTGTTGAGAGCTCCTTGCATTAAACATGAGATTGTGGGGAGGCTGGGGCCTTTGATTATGACTACAAGGTCGTCGGCATATCCCTGTATGTCATATTCTTGGTCCGTCATTAATGCAAATAGTTGATCCACTGCTAGGGTCCACAATAATGGGGATAGGACGCCTTCTTGTGGACAGCCTCTTGTGGTGTGAAATTCAAGCACAGTTGTATTGAGAGTTAGAGATGCCACCCTGTTAGAGAGCATATTCTTAACCCAGTTGATGGTGGTACCGTCCACACCCTTTACAGTTTAAGTAGTTCTTTCAAACTAAAAAATATTTTTTAAATCGGTCCACAATTGACGGATTAATCGGTGAACATACATAAAAAAAACCTCCTTTTTTGAAGTCGGTTAAAACGAATACAATACGTATAAAAACAGTGCAGAAAAAGGTCCCTTAGTATGATTTATCAGTCGGATAAATTTTACAAAGACACTAAACATCCGAATAACTAGAATTGGCTACAAAATGGAGATCCTTCTTAGAACACATTGCCCAACGGCATGCGTTTTTCTATGGTCAAATATTTTTAATGACAGCAACGACGATTTTTATAACCGGCGGAAGCATTCAATTATTTTGTGAAAAAAACAATTTTAGACAATCATTTTTTTGGCAGTCGGCAATTCGGCAGTCGGTTTTTTTTGTCTTCTTTGTCCGCACTGCTCTTTGAGGCCAATAACCGCTTAAACGTTGGGTTTGTCTACATGAACAATAAAGAACATCCTATTATCACTTTCCGGCCGCTTCACCAGACCCTCAACACCATCATAATATTTACATACGTAATGCAAAGTTTTAATCGGATAATTATCAGAAAGTGGTTGAAAAATGGCCACAAACTTTGAACCGGGGAGACAATGTTTCTTGAAAGGTTAATAAAAACTTGTAAAAAAAACCATTACTTCTTTTATACTTTATCATAAAAATGTTACATTGCGCAAATAAATATATAGATTTAAAAACAGCTAAAGTAAAACTTTAAAAGACCATTCGATTGCGGATCCCTGAAATGTTATTTTTAGATGGGAAATTGAGTTATTATTAAAGGAAGCTGGTAAATTCCGTATATTAACGTACTATTTTTGTTTATACGAGTGCTTACAGAATATATAGTTTTTTTTTTTGGTGTATCTCTATGTTGTTGAGGTTCATGAGGTTTTGTTGAAATACCTGTGCAGTCAACAGCATAAATAAGTGATCATTTATCCTATCCTATCCTATCCTATACCTTGTCGCTTTCAATCGTTTCACAATTTTGTATGACATTTCAAACACGACGTTAAAGTGACAAGGTACATAAATGATCACTTATTTATGATGTTGACTCTACCTACAACAGCACATAAAATATCTCGGTAAGTATACAAACCACTTTAGGGATATTATGAAAATAATGCTAAATATAATTAATTAATTATATTTAATACTTTAGTTTATATTGGGTCAACATGTGACAAAATGTGGATAAAGCATCCGTTACTTTCGTACTTAGGTATATACCTACGTGTCAGAAAGTGACGAATCTTTTATCCACATTTTACCACGCGATAAACGCAGCCGTATTAGGCTCTATGCTCGTATTTATCGACGTAGATAAACGTGGATAAAACATCTATCACTCTCTGACCAGTTTGTAAGAGTGAACACGACCATAATAGGTCCGCAGGACGGCTAGCACAACTTGTCCCAGAAATTTTTGTCGCTTAGATATCCCTTTCTAACAAGTTTGTTAGGATAGAGACGAAAACGACAAGCGAGAAAATAGAAGAAGTGCTAGCGGTAAAGGCGCGTTCCTTGAAGGTCTCAAAGTCATTACACTAATGGTCTTGAAATACTGGCGCAATCAGCTGGTTCTAGAAATCTTGTGCGTATCAAAACATTAGTCAAAACTGGGCAAGAGCATGTCGGACCATGCTCAGCGTAGGGTTCCGAAGCTGTTACTACAAAACAAATTAGACCTCGCGACAAACTTAACTTTACCGTTGGAAAACTGTTATCCCCATACATCGACATAGATTGCGGTCAGTTTACCAACACCGCAAATAAGTTTTCGGTAGGTATAAACATTTAAACCGTTTGTAACTCAAGAACCAATGAAGTCTACTTAGTCGTGATAGTTTTCCTATTAAATTCATTGTATGTGCTTACATTTAAGATATTTTTCAGATTTTTAGTATTTGTAGTTTTGGCTCTAGGGGACTTGAGTCTAACAAAAATTAGCGCTATAAAGCTACCTTAATCAAAAAAAAAATTCTCGCAAACCCACAATATTTTTGAAAGACCTATCCAACGTCATCCCACATTATGGGGTACACGAGAAAAAAAAATACATACCTACGTTACGAGTAGGGGAGTTAAACTAAAAAAAATATCCAAGATTTTATTTTAGCACTTTGTTGACGTGACTAATATGTACGAGTATATTCATGCCAAATGACAGCTTTCTAGTACTAAGAGTCTCTGAGCTAGGCTGCGGACGGACGGACATGGCGAAACTATAAGGGTTCCTAGTTTGACTACGGAACCCTAGAAAGCGCAGTGGTGACTACCACTGTCACTCATCATGGTCACTGATGGACTGCCATCCTGACTTAGACTCCAATGACATCGTGCATACTTCATACACGTCACACAAATGAACCAAACAGATGCGATGTGATCTTGTAGTAGCTTAGTTGTACCCTACGAAAACTATCGCCTATACAAAATCTGTCATAACCTCGTAACTATTAAATACCTACACTAAAACTTCTGAAACAATTGAATCTACTTTCAGAGCTAACTCCTTAATAGACCAACCGATTTTCCACAAATCTAGCAATAGGAAACGCGTCGACATCGGTCCATCCGTTTAGGCGCTCAATGCCACAAACAGATAAACACACACATAAAACTTCGGTTGTAAGGCAATGAGATTTCGTTCAATGAAATTAAATTACTTTTCTTTATAAATAATCTTTCTTATTTTATTTAAGTAGCTTAAAACCTTATTTCTTTCCATATAATATACATCGCACCTTTAGAATTATAGTGACCTAAATCGACATTTCAGCTGTCGATTTCGAAACATATATTTATTACTATAGAGACCTAACTCGAAATCCAACATTTTTGAGTTAGGTCACTTTAATTCTAAAGATGCGACAAATTTAAATTACCTTCTTGGAAAAATCAAAAGTACCCATTTTCTTTGCAAGGGGGTTTAGATTGACATAAGTGACATAACAGCTGCGTTTATTGCGTGACCAAATGTGGATAAAACATCCGTCACTTTCTGACACGTACATAAGTACGAGAGTGACAGAAGCTTTATCCACATTTTGTCACGCGACAAACACAACCATACTAGACCGGCTGAGCCTTTGTACGGTCCTAAGAACAGAGGGCCTTGCCAAGATGCACTACGCTAACTAGCGTTTCTATTCGTTTCGTTTTTAAACCGATCGCGTCACTGGTAGATGACGTGATACGAAAAGTCACGTGATCTACCAGTGACGCGATTGGTTAATCGATTTGGTTATATTGGTTACTCTACAATGCAATTCTTGCGTTAAACGTTAATGACTCAACCTGCTTAATGCTTAGATTCCTTAGCATTAGCTGTGCGAATAAAGGAACCCAGATAGGAAGGGAATACCGGGGGAGAGCATCGACCCTAGAGTCCGGTCCGTACTATTAATAGCAGGTTCTACATCTAATAGAAGAGGCCATTAAAGGCTGTTGGTCCCTAAGTAAATACTAATCCCATAATAAAAGTAACAAATGTAAACAATTCATAATAGAGAAATTTTTAAATCGCATTTCTCATCAGAATATGAAAATACCGTAAAAGAATACGAAAATACACCAAAAGTGAAATCAAAATTAAATTCGGCCAAGAAATACGGATGATACAAGCATTTTAAATAAATAATACAGCGATTAGATAGAGATCTGATAAGGTGTGACGTCATTAAACACGTCGGGCATATAAACTCCATGTTGTCTGTTTTGCTAGAAAGAGGATGGAACAAATCTTTGTTGGCTTATATCTTGGTTATTTTTATAGATGATAGATGATATAAATCGGAGAAATACTGGAAAAGGGCTGAATCTCAAGTAACCGAAACCGACGTGCGTGCATGACTCGATGTATGAATGTGGAAGAAGCGAAAGGGATTTGTCATGAATGTCATGATCTTAGCAGGTAGAAAGAAGCGGTCTCGCCTACCCCTTTGGGAAACAGGCGGGATTTAATGTATGTACCTATTCAAGTTTTCAAAATCGTGTTATAATAGTCTTTTTAGTCGAGTTCCGTGTTTAGGCCACGAAGCTTGCTGAGTGGCCTTAAGGTACGAGATTAAAAAGCTTGATTATGACACTATTGTGAACAATACTTTTTGTACCAGTTCACTCAAATTTATAATTTAAGCGGTTAGTTTTTAATTTTACTTTTTAAGCTGACTTTTGAAAAGAAAAGTTATCACACCACCGGCGTCCGTAATGTTGCAGTTCTGTGCTGTGATTGGCTAAATACTAGACGAAAACAAAGCTTAGTTTTTTTATCTTTTTTATGCCCTGGATACAGCAGCAAGTTTACGTAGATTTTTGGCAGATGACGCAACGCTGCTAAGTACCGAAACGCCATAGATTGGAAATTTTGTATCAAGTCTCCTTAAACAAGGACACATATTATTGAACTACGAAGTTCTATTTTCAATTTTTTTTCGGTTGTCTAGAGCGTATCGAAACAGTTATTTCGGTTGTTTCGGAAGTAAGATAGACTATTCAACGATGAAAAGAGTGACGTTGCAGTATTCTCTATGAAATCTTAATACACAGATTTTATTCGACGCGTACAAAAATGACTTTTTTCAACTATTTTTACATAAATCAGGTTTTTGAAGCTGTGAAAAATAGTCACGACTATTCCCTATTAATCTGAAACGATTCATGAAAAATTACAAATGAAACAAGGCAACAATACGAGTACTTAGTACTTACCAGTTGGTTTTTTAGTTACCTATGTAGGTGAGTTTTAGCAAATTAAGGCTTATAAACGAGATAATAGAGCGCAATATTTTTTAAGCCACATCATTCGAATATTCTTTCGATGTTTTCCTTTTTAGGGTTCCGTACCCAAAGGGTGCCAATGGGACCCTATTACTAAGCCTCCGCTATCAGTCTGTCTGTCAGTCAGCGGGCTGTATCTCATGAACCGTTATAGGGTAAACTGTTCACAGGGGTTTGGGTAAAAGTGTTGTAATTTGTAAAAGTCATACATTTTCAAGGTGAGCGGCCATTCGTAAAATTAGTAAATTATGATAGAATTATTCAAAATAAACCTATTTTGCACGGCTTCGGACGTAAGCATTACTGTATTTATTACAAAAGAAATTTATAAACTTGTATAACATTTTGTAAATTAACTGTTCATAGTAAGATTTTTTTTAAATGTCTGAATCTACTGGGGAAGGTCCCATGTAGAATCCGACATGTTAAATATTTTTTACTACTTATAACAGCGTTCACGATGTCGTTTTCCACAGAATACATTATTAATACTCACATATTTTCAATATTGATATTAACATGGCTTGACACTTGTTCTTAAAAAAAATCCTGCTTATGTATATTTATTTATTAATTCTATTATTGTAAATAATATAATTAGCCGAACACCTCGTGTAAGAGGGAGACACTATGATCTGCGTCCCCGCCCTGTCTCCTGAATCTATATAAGACCCTGCCAGCCGTCACTCGCCCTCTTTCGTCATCCAGCCACCGAAGTGTCAACAGCACCATCCCTCCTCAGTATCGGTTACCTTACTTGTTACTTGATTGTTAACGGTTTTTATTATTAGATTATTTTGTAAATTAAATTAATTATTTGTGTGTTCCTAGTTTTCTTTGTAAATTTTATAGGCCATCGCTAATTATATTAAATATTTATTGTCATTTATAGCAATTTATTTTAGTGTTGTACAGTCACCAGCAATAATACATTATCCGAAATGGGGCGCAAAAATCCGCAAAATATCAGACATGTTTTTATTACTAGAGGTATAAGAGCGCGTCAGATGTTTTTGCGTGCAATGTTAGATAATATATTATTGCTGGTGACTGTACTTATTTGGCTAGTGGCTGTGCTTATTTATAATTGTTCGTAGAAAGTGTTTACATACATAGGTAGGAACATACATACATACATACAATACCCCAAATACTTAATATATTATTATGTATTATTGCTAACGCTGTTCTTAAATTTGTAACACCACGTGACACCTGCACGGGTAGCACAAGTTGTATTTTCTCGCTTGCCGCTCAGTGCGTTTCTATCATTACAGACTAGATAGAAAGGGAGATCCGAGCGAAAGACAAGTCGCGGACAACATGTGCTAGCCGTGCTGAGTATATAAGTTCATTGTATTTCAAACGGTATTATTGTAAGTTATATTTAACAATAAGACTGACGGAGATGTGTCAACTAATCTACTACTGTTACTGTTTTGTACTAACAATTGCGACATGCTCAAAGGTGCCTCAGCTGCGCGCTGTTCATTCGGTGCGGACGATGGTGGTTTTGGCTCGCGAGCTCAAATATTGCCTCGGATTTCTGATGGCTCGGTCTGCCTCGCGAGGCTCGCCTCTTTATCTCCGGGCTGATCGCGAAGTTGACTCGCGAGGCGCCAGGCTAGCGAGCCACGCATCCGAGGCTGCCGCGCGAGCGCGTGCGCTTGGTGGAGACGCGGCTTTATGTTAGGTACGGGTCGCTTGATATCCATAACTGAATGGAATCCCCTGAAAAAGAGGGTTTTATTACATTTAACATAAAAAAAAACATTATATAAATTACCAAAAAAAAACCTAGGCGGACATGGTTTTAGGGTAAACCATCATTCGAACTGACGATGCGTTAGAACAATAATATTTAAGTATTGCTAATATTTTATAATATGATCTATATTATAAAAATATTAGCATTTTCACTCCAAGAAGTCCTACTTTCTTTCTCTTTATTTATTTCTTTCTTAGGAAACAATTTTATAAATTAAACCTTCTTTTAAAAACCATTCACCGTGGGAAATTCTCAATTGATAAGTCATAATTCTAGAATTCTTATGAAGTGTCTAAACGGGACGGAGATATTTTACTGCTAATATCCCTTTCACTGGCTGCAACTTGGCAAGTTTTGATACCTTATAATACGACACGCTTTAGTTTGAGAAGATAAAATACCTAATAGTTTTGAATTAGGATTTATCACGGCAATGTAAGCTTTTATACTGTAGCAAATTGTAATGGTTTTACGCAAGCAAATTAAAAAAAAAATGTTTTCAATCCACGAAGACCCGCCCTACTTATAGTCCATTCGCTTAGATAATGTCGCTACAATCACACATACTTGCGGTTATTGTTATAAAATACGAATATGTCGCAAGTGAATTTGGCAGTTTACTTCGAATTATATTCGTATTTTATAACAATAACCGCAAGTATGTGTGATTGTAGCGACACTATCTAAGCGAATGGACTATACTTACATTGACGCAACCGTCCGTCAATTTGTTGACGAGGCTTGCCTGCGAAGATATAAAACTCTTTTCACTTCTCATGCACTTAAAATGTTACTTTAGTCTCTACACATCGGGACTAAAGCTCCTTATTAATCTCTAGGGACTAAAGTACTTTTTTTAATTTACCTACTTGGAAACCCCTAAATAGCCAATCACGGTGTTTGTGGATGGAGGATTATCGCCATTTTCAGTGATTGTGATTTTCAGTATCGCCAGTTACATGAATCAGCTTTTATTGAAGTTGTAAAAAAAAACGCACATATTCCCTATTAAGTACACTGGCCCGCAAAACCAAGTATCACACCTTTAATACTACGTAGTATTAAAAGTGTGATACTTAGTTTTGCGGACCAGTGTATATTATAGTTTTTAAATTGAGAGAAATTGGACAAATAGAACAACCAGTTAAACCCTCCCTAGCTAACGGTAAAACGCAGGTTAACCGCCTGTTTGGTTAGTCGGTGATTAGCCCCACTAACTGGAATGTTGGTTAGCATAGACAGTTAGCTCGTGGAATGCACTGCGGCGTCTAGGACGTCATGGATCACCATGAGAAACTCACGACACTTGTAATAAGGTAATGCGATAAATAAAATATTACAAGAATTAATCCTTCTAATATTATAAATGCAAAAGTTTGTGTGTATGTGTGATTGTGTGGGTGTGTTCGTTTTTTTATTCCTTAACACTGCAAAACGGCTGGACGGATTTGGATGAAATTTGGAATTGAGGTAGCTTATACACTGGAGTATGTGAAATGGTGCATGCTGTTTGTTTTACACAAACGAATTCGAATTAAAAACATGTTTCACCGAACCTGTACGGATATAAAAATTATGCAAAATAAATATTTTCTATTTCGTCAGTAAGTTTTGGCTGAATGTATCATTTCCCAAAGGTTCGTTTTCCCAAAAGTTACTCGTACTTGTAATAATTTTATTTTATTCCCAGATTTATAAAATCTTTTTTTACGTTGGTAAGGTTAGACTTAACAGTTGGTTTGTGGTTCTTTTAGACTATAGTTAGAACTAAACCAATCGATACCTTACTTAAAATCCATGATACTAAAGCTAGCTCGCTCGCACACACGGCTGCGAGCCTTGCCGTAAATCAACCGCGCGCGCGCGCCACAGAGCCTCGACTTTGAACTGGACTGGGGAGGCCACAAGCGCTTAGCTTTATTTATTTAACTTTTTTTCTAAATCTTCAAGATAAGTAAATTTACATGTCACTATTTTATAGCTATTGCTAATGATTCCGTCCTAAATGAAGTGGTTTAGTATGGTAACGTTTATCGCGTGACAAAATGTGGATAAAAGCATCGGTCACTCTAGATCTTTGCCCGGGAGGATTGCTAAATATTTTAACCGAGTATTCCTGGTTATATTTAAAGATAAAAATGTCCTATAATGCTGGGGTCCTAGTGAAAAACGCTACATGAACGGAGTATAATATAGGTAGACTTACACCCTTTTTCACTTGATCTTCAGAAGGGGTCCATATTGTCATTCATAATTATTTTTACTCATAACGTACTGTAAGTCATAATTATCGCAATTCATAACGTATTTTTTTCAGCAACTTTTTCATTGTATGATTTTTATAAATCAAACCTAACCTAACCTAGTCTTATCTACACATTGAATATTACAGAACTTCTGAAAAGTTTACGGTTCCAGCGGTATAAAAATAACATTTTCGGAGTTGCACTTTTATATGAAATTTGGCGCACCCCTTCAGAAGACTTATACCCTTTTTCACTAGGACCCCACTGTAGACTGGATTTGGCTTGGTTTTAAGATATTTCCATTTTAGCATAAAACAGTGGTTATGAAGTCTCCAGTATAATTCATAATTAATTATATGCATAATTCGACCTAGGTTCATATAACATATTACTCCTTATGACCGCAGGAATGCGTGGTTAAAATCTCTCGCAATCCTCCCGGGCACCCTATATATAGACGTGTCAAAAAGTGATGGTTGTTTTATCCACATTTTGTCACGCGATAAATGCATCTGTCACCTTCTGACACGTACATAAGTACGAGAGTGACGGATGCTTTATCCACATTTGACACGCGATATACATAGACGCAGCCATACTCGATAACCGGTTGAAGCGTTGAAACGTGAAGATGGAACAAATAAACAAACAACCACACTTATAGTGTTAATAAGTGTAGTAAGTAAAGATAAGGATTAAAGTATTTAATTTAAAACTGGCAGCCTTGGCCTGGTACAAGGATAACTTGTCTTTAAAAGCGATTTTATCTAACTAGTGCCATGAAAGGGTGCACTACTGAGAACTTTTACTGGTTTCAGTCACATTAAGGCTCAGTTTGCATGCTTGTAGCAATCCATTGACGAGTTGTTTTATCGTTATCGAGCCGGGAGCTATTGCAGCGATGCAATGTATCACGAAAAGCATCGAACAAACGAGCTATTAAGAGTACTGCTGATACATTTCATTACCCGTTTAGGGATATATGTACCACCCCAGTACATATATCATATTTTTTTTAAATAAATTTTAAGCAAAGGCAAAAAATTGGCGGAAGGGCTAGCATCGGGTATAATTAACAACTTTATTATCTATCTAAAAACTAGACCATACAACGACAATATTCTTATAGGTACATATTTGTATTTTTTAACTGCTTCTGTCGCCGTCTGTACCCAGTTGGAAGCATTCGCAGAATGAAAGGTAAGAGCAAACCAATTTGCCGACTTTATATGTGCTGCGCCCGAAAATGGCCATACATTACACGTACGTACACAAGTCCATACAGTATTGTTTGCCCATACATATACGTACTCTCAACTACTGTATGGCGTTCGCTGAACTTTGTCAGTCGATAGTCCGGCAGCATAGCAGGGGCTCCATTGGACTGGGTAAAACCATATTGATTTTAATATATCGTATTGTTACCGTATTTTTAACGTTTCGATGGCTCTTATCACCTGGCAGTTAAAAACTATACTGTAGAATTATGAAATTTCCTATTATTATGTTGCAATTGGGCATTGTAATCAAAATTCATATTCAAAACGAGAACCATCTGGATTAAACTAGCTTTCATTAAATCGGGTTTCGTCCCTTTACTTTCTCAACCTTGTATCTGATCGAACAGTTAGATAGGAAAGTAGTATTTATTCCTTAGAGGACATACGTGCTTTTAGTATCTAACTATTCGATCAGATACGAGGTTGAGAAAGTAAAGGGACGCTATAGTCTGTGTCAAATGAAATTGTCAAAGATGTAAACAAATTAATACTGTGTGACACATAACCTCAAATAATCATCAAGCGTGTTTTTATTTAAAATAACGTATAAGTAATAGTTATTAAATCTTAAACTTTATTTGAAAGTGTATAAATCATTGCTAAGACCTCACTTGATCTTTAAAAGCACGTCATTATCGAGTAATGGTAAATTGGTTCGCTTGGTTGTGTTTACATCTTTGCCAATTTCAATTGGCACATACTATATAAGTTTAAGGGCTACGATACCATAGATAGACACACAGATACATAAATACACCTTTCAAAACAGTAAAAATTCAATCTCTATATTCAAATCTTCGAACTTTCAGTTTTTTACGGAGTCGAAACTTATATCTCGAATATCTTTATGAAGTCTCAAAAACTCAAAAATAAGCAACAATTTAACTGGCGACACTTTGATCAGTAGTTAACTCAACTAATTGTTAAAATTCGAAAAAGGAATACCTAGAAATTTTGACATATTTCCTTGACATTTTAAACATTAGTAACGTTCTTTGAACATTAGTTAGTTTAACTACCGATCAAACAACAGGCCATAAATCTAAACTTGTGGTTAGCCTACAGATTCTTACTGCAATAAGTTATAACTGAACTTAATGCTTTAAAGTAGTTTAAGGCGTCGCGTCGTACTCGCTACGAATGAACCTTGCCTGGTAACTGTGGCCAAAATAAGGTTTTTTTTTTTATTAATGTTAACGATTTTTATTTATTTCTTTTAACGTAAAAAAGGCGAAGTAAGTTCTTACCTGTGTTATTATTTTTAAGATCAAAGCTAAAGGGCCATAGCTTGACGTAGCATTTTTAAATGTGCCTAACATCTCGAAAACTGGAAGAAAATAACAAATAATAGATTACATCCACAAAGACTATGTAAATATGTCATAGTATAATTAATAATAAAATTAATCATAGAGTATCATAGTATAGGTAAGCAGAGCGTAACGAGCTTATTATTATTTATAGGTAACTTAAGTCACTTACGAATTAAACGCAAATTAAAATTAAGGCACTGAACTCTTTTGATGCTAACCTTACCTAACTTTCTTTTTTGGTTTTAATAGCTATTCCTTACCTCCCAATTATAGCGATTCTTAATATTCCAAACTTTTTTTGTGCCAATAGGTCGCTTTCACACTTTATAGCAGTCTCGAGTACCCTTAACAAAGGTAAGATTTATACTTTATTACTGATGCTGATGATCTTCATCAATTCAAAGAATTATAAATGTTATATCTGCTTGTTAAAATACATTGTCACTGATGCATGATAAACGCGATTCTGGGAGATGCGGGAATTTCGGATAGGGTTGCTACATTCAAAAAAACAATTAAATTTTACAATATTTTTTTGTGTTTCGCACATTACATTACCGACGGTGAATTTGCATACTTTTTGAAATCCTGTATTCCATTCTGGGTTCAGCATGATTTCCTACATTACTTGAGAGATTTTTAATGATATGCAATATAAGCTAATTAAGATATATTTTTGTTTTTTGATTAATGTCTAACTACTTAATTATAATAATCGATAATGTTCAAATTTTTATTGGGGCACTTTGTGTGCACTGAATACTATAATTTATACAAATTTTAACTCAACGTCTTTGAATTATGTCTGAACAGTCTGATAGACGGCAAACTTTTCGAGAAGATAGGACTCTTTTTCAAATTTGATGTGCATCCTTAATAAATAACGATCGACGATTTATTTTTATGCATCATTTAAAAAAAATGCAGAGGCTTATAGACGTCACGGAGACGTTAATTATGAAATAAATTATGGTTTCTTAAAAATCATTACAACATTCAGTAGGTACGCGGATAGATCTGGTTGGTTACTTTCTTAGTTTTTAAGTGTGAAAATAGTATTTTTTTCCAAAATTACCAAATTTACACACGTTCCTAATATTGTCAGCGAGTAGTCGACAACCCTGGCGCCTTGATTGCACCTCGGTGCATTTTCGTCTTGTTCTGCGACTTTTTGCTAACGGTACTTAAATGAATATCGGTTATCTGTAATTGTGCAGATGTAAAAGGACTAAGGCATGCCCAAATAGCTAGTGTTTTTTAAATAAAAAAAACAACGGGTTTTTTAACAGACTTCAAAAAAGGAAGACGTTCTCAATTCGATGGTGTTTTTAGGGTTCCGTACCAAAATGGCAAAAAAGGAACCCTTATGGTGAGACTTTGTTGTCTCTCTGTCTGTCTTTCTGTCTGTATAAATGCTATCAACTTGAAATTTGGCATAGTTGTACAACTTGCTTGCCCGCATCTGTTTTTAGTAATAAAAATGAAATTATTTTTATAAATAGTTGAAAAGGGGTCTAGCAAATGGGGTGTCATATGAAAGGGCTCAATCTGCACATTTCAAAACTTTTTTTATTTATTTCTGGTTTGTACTTTTTGATTTATAGCCAAAAATGTGCAAAAAATGACCGGTCCCCCTTATCTCCGAAGTTTATTAATCTAAAAATATCGTGGCGTATAGGTAATTATTTAAAGTTTTTGAGAAATAAACAAAAAACTTTGAAAATCTGTTTAAATGTAGGCTAGTCAAAATGGACCTTATTGCATGGAAAATAAAGTTCATACCAAAATGAGTAGGTACTTTCTTTTGCGATTACCAAGCATATTAACTTAAATACGGAACCCTCGGTGCGCGAGTCCAACTCGCACTTGACCGGTTTTTTTTAAATTAATTTACGATAAAGAGTAAAGATAACCACAAAAGAAAATACTCATTTTGTTATGAACTTTATTTTCAATGCAATAATGCCCATTTTGACTAGCCCAAATTTTAATACAGATTTTCAAAGTTTTCTTTAGGTATTATTTCTCAAAAACTATCAGTAATAAAGACTTCATTTTATTTTTCACATAAAATATAAGTAAATATCTATACCTACGTCAGGATTTTTTAGATTTTTCGATTAATAAACTTCGGAGATAAGGGGGTCATTTCGTCATTGGTCATATTTTTTGTTTATTTTCTGCTATAAATCAAAAAGCACACATCAGAAATTTAAAAAAAATATGTTTCGAAATCTGCAGGTTGAGCCCTTTCATATGACACCCCATTTGCTACAATCAAACCACTTTCATTTTCCAACCGCCCATTCTAGACACTTTTCAAATATTTATAAAAAAAAACATTTTTTTTTTTTACTAAAAACAGATTCGAGCAAGAAAGTTGTACCACTATGCCAAATTTCAAGCTGATAGCGTTTGTAGTTGCTGAGAAAACCTGCTGTGGCATACAGACAGACAGACAACGAAGGCTCACAGTAAGGGTTCCTTTTTTACCATTTTGGTACGGAACCCTAAAAATGGACTACGTCATCGTCAGGTCACCTAACACGTTTATCTTCGTCTAGCTAGAAGTTTTCACCTCGTTAAAACCAACTTAGCTAATTGCCGCGTCGTGCGGCGTGCAAACATGTCCACCGGCTGACGTCCACGTGTCTGTCTTTTTTTTATATAAGAGAGGGAGGCAAACGAACATGCGGGTTACCTGATGGGGAGTAATCACCACCTCCCATAAACACCAGAAACTCAAGAAGAGTGGTCAGTCCGTCCGTTGCCGGCCAATTAGGGGAAGCTATTGTCTTGAAGGCACCCATGTATAAGGAAGTTCGTACCCACTTTGTACCCGACTGCCGAAGGAGGAGGGTAATGTGTTTCACAATCTATATAATGTATGTTTGTTCCTTTGTGGTATTATAAAAACTAAACCCGTTGTCCGATTTTGATGATTCTTATGTCAATCGATTTGTTAAGACAAATCGATTGACATAAGAATCATCAATCATCCGGTGAGTGTCACTGAAGATATGACAGTAATCAAAATTCAATATGGCGGCAACCAGACGCCACTTTGTGCAAATTAAAAAAAAAAGTCAACCAAGTAATATGACAAGTGGGGTATCATTGAATAGGGATTTAAAAATCATCTTTGGTTTGTTTCATCATTTTTCATTTTGAATTTCCATTTAGGATTTATAACGATTAAAAGTTGGATAGCAACAGTCGGGTTTTAGGAGCTTTTGCTTTTTGTTAAAGTTATTATAATATTGCCTTAAAATTATAACGAATAGAATGATAGTTTCATGCCGACGCGACAAACTTGAGGCCTCAAATGACCAAAGATCAAATTTCTGGGGTCCTATAGTGAAAACCGGGCAAGAGCCGTTAATACACAAAAACTATCTCAAAAAACCACAAGCATGAAGTAATTCTCTATTTAAAGTTATTTGGTGGTCTTAGGTCATTTTAGTAGGTATAAACACTTTAGTCACCTGTGTCTCAGGAACCAATCAAGTCTAACTTAGTCTTCATAGTTTTCCTTAAAATTCGTTATATGTGCTTTCATTTAAGATATTTTTCAGATTTTTAGTATTTGTAGTTTTGGCTGTAGGTGGGGGGGAACACTTGACTCTTACAAAAATTAGCGCTTTAAAGCTTAATATTTCATAAACGGATCCCTT
This sequence comes from Acleris literana, assembly GCA_946894065.1. Classification (NCBI taxonomy): domain Eukaryota; kingdom Metazoa; phylum Arthropoda; class Insecta; order Lepidoptera; family Tortricidae; genus Acleris; species Acleris literana. Next base: position 9,113,426 of record OX335669.1, on the reverse strand, counting down.
AATCGAAAAATTGTTTTCACAAACCCGCAATGTTTTTGAAGGACCTATCCAACGACACTCCACACTATAGGATAGACGAGAAAAAAAAATACATCCCCACGTTACGTGTAGGGGAAGTACATTTTTTATTTTATTTTATTTTAACACTTTATCGGTGTGACAAATATGTATATTCATGCCAAATTACAGCTTTCTAGGACTAAGAGTCTCTGAGCTAGGCTGCGGACGGATGGACGGACGGACATGGCGAAACTATGAGGGTTCCTATAGTTTGACTACGGAACCCTAAAAAAGGTATAAGTCTCCTGAAGATCAAGTGAAAAAGGGTTTAAGTCTAGTATACTCCGTAAACGTATATACCCTTTTTTATTACGACTTAAGTCGACTATGGACTAGTTTTTTTTGTTTTTATTTAATTGCTTTCATAAGGAAACAAAATACTTCTTTTAGCCGAAGCATAACCTCTGTTGAAAGGAAATCTCGATTAAGTGATGTAAGTATGTAAGTTTTTTCAGATTAACTATATTTTTCCTCGACTTCATCCGTATCCTGGTTTATCGCTTTTGGCTATTATTTTAGGACTAAAAGTAGCATATTAACTATTTAAGTGAGTGGAGAAGGGTCGGAAAGGGCGTGTTAGGTTAACAGTGACGAAACAGAATAGATTTTTTTTATATTTGTAAAAGACATTCCAAAACACAAGTCCAGTGAAAAAAATATTTTACTAAAACAATAAAAAATACCAGTAGGTATATGACTTGCCCGAAGTTAAAATGTCATCCTTGTTAACCATTCTACTACTTGAAAGATGGTTTCTAAAGAGTGGCTTTATAACAAAAATACGTAATGTATATTACTCTAAGTAAACCATTCTACTACACGAAAGGTGGCATTTTAAAAAGTAGCTTGATAAAAATAAAACCAAACATACAGTTGGTAACCGTGAGGTTGGGAAATAAAAGGAAATCATTTGATAAGACACATGATCTTTCGGCGGAATGAAATACTGCGAATAATTGGTTGCAAAGTGATAATCGGCAATTAAATTTTCTACGATAAATAAGAGAACCACAGATATATATGTATGTAAGTATATAATATTTATTTAAATTAAACGTAAATATTGAAACATCTAGTCCCTTTCACCGTTGTACATTTGGCAATTTGTTGTTACAACCATTGCATTTTCCTATCGCTCAAAGGTTATCTGAAAGAGATCCTATAAAGGGATAAGTTCGCCTTAGTACAAACCTTTTGTTTCTGTCTACGTTTGTTATTTTCCCGTTCGTAATGTATTTGGATAAATACGTATATAGCTCGCGCGTGCCCGCGTTCAAAGCGCGTCGCTCTTGACACGCGTTTGGTGTTGTAAGAAAAATATTCACGAGTCAGAGTGCATCTCACTTGTACTTATGCGCTTGAATAATGTTCTAATGCTCTCGCGCTTCCTCGCACAGCGGAACTTTTAACGAGTCTGGCAGGATGTTTGGCCCGTCAGATTTGTCTGGCTCTTTGGAAAATAGTTTAAAATATTATACTTAACAATATATATAAAATTCAGCCTTCCTAAAATGACGTAAGTTCCCCCCTTTTTTTACGACTTTTAAAGTGTCTGTCAAAAGTTATGGCCCACAAGAAGTGTCTGGCAACTGTATATGATTGTTTATAACAATATCATATATAACATATGTAAAAACCAGCCTTCCTACTTTGACGTAAGTTAGCATGATTTTTTTCCACCTTTGGTACCTGGTTACCTGCAAAACGGCCCCGCTTTCAGCTTAGCGAGTATCCATTCCTTTTTAAGTTTATGTTATACTACCGATCCTAAAAATTTCATCTTTCCTATAATTACGTAAGTCTGGGGTGCCTGGGCTCTCACCCTAAAAGGGCCGAATCTTAAGTACCCGAAACCGACGTGCATACATGACTCGATGTATGAATGTGGAAGAAGCGAAAGAGATTTTGTAAGTATCGTAGCATGTGGAAAGAAGTGGTCTCTGCCTACCCCTCTAGGAAACAGGCGTCATTTAATGTATGTAACTATTTGTAGACCAAATTTCAACCAAAACTGTTTGGCCCTTCATGCGTGATTGAAATACTACTACTTCTCGCTAAACTTATTCGTAATAAATATAATTAAAATTAAAATTATTACATTAGAATGGGATAGTAGGATAAGTCTTATACAGGACATGTTTTTTTTAAATCGAAACGAATTTATTTGGGATTATATTTTTATTCACTGTTTGAAGATCAATTAATACAGTTGTTATGGATAAATTATTCCATAAAACAAATTAATTATTTATACTTTAAACCTTGCATTATAACGAGATTATGAATTATGATTAAATTATGTTTCATCTTAATTATCATATTAAAAAATCAACTAATGAAAAGTACACATAAAATACATACACGGCTATTTGAATAAATTTCTACCTACTGTCTACCTTACACAAAATAGTAAATAATTAAATCAACACAAAAATATACAATTACTTACCTAATAAAACCGCTTTTACACTATCTAATTTATACATTGAATAATTTATTAGCCGAACTTACATTTAACCTAAACTTAAATATTTAATTTTCACCACTGCTCCTAACTCTAAACAATATTTTGACTTCGTAAAACTACTTGGCATACCTGGTTTTCTTGTTAAATGTATTCAGTTACATGCACCTATGAAAGCATAATCAGATTATGTACAGCATTGTAATCACCATTACACATATACAATAATTTCAAAGCTCTTATAAACTAATTTTCCATATTTGGTAATGATATTCTTCCACTATTAAAATAGCCAACCATAACTCCCAATTCATGTATTTTTTATAGATAAAAAAATCATTTAATTAGGTACTTTAACGTTCACAAAGAAAGAGTAAAAAGTTTAGCACACTTGCAAGAATCAGTTAAGGCATAATCAGTTGATGACACATTTCTAGTAGCATTTGTGGAATGCTTAACCCCGCTGTCGGGCATCAGTGGGGCTGAGCAGATAGTCACAAAGAAAAAAGATACTATAAATACTAATAGCCTTGTGTCACAAAAAAAAAAACAAGATGATTAAAATCAACAAACTAACAATATTTTGACAATGTTGTAAAAGGTTACATGCAAAATTTAGATTGATTAAGATCGCTTTTAGAACATTGTAAATAATTGTTAGGGAAAAATGGGTGGTGATGATAGAACAATTGTAATTCTGACAAGCGTGAAATGAAACACGAAGAAAAAGAATCAGCTAATAACAAAAGAATAAATTAAAAACAATCAACAAAAGACAAAACCAGCGTCACTCCTACGAAAATAGTGGAAGAAATCATGTTGACTTTCACGTAATAAGGAAAAACTTAAACCCGTGAATACATTTGAACAAGAATAAATACAGCACTGGAGACGATCAACGTTTTAAAAGCTGTTAACATGACTGTTTTATAAACAATAACATCCGACACTGATCATGAAACATTTGATATTCCAGATGCATTATTAAACTTCTGGCTTAAAAACTAAATATCCTTGAATCGGCTGAGGTCCATCGACGGTATGATCGAGCTGTCGCAGGGCACTGGCTCATTACTGTGGGACAAAGAAGTTTATGACATGTTTCAGTTTGTATAACATTTAACGTATTGCATGTATTGCATGTCTGAGAAGTCTTATTACCCAGGCAGATCAGCCCTGAGGAAAGCGCTAGGTGGTTGCGAGAATAGTTCAATCCCATCTTTATTGTCGCAAATGATTCGAGATAGGGTGACTTTCTTTATTTCAGCTAGTTGACCTGAAACAACAAATAAAAATGATGATGCTGGCATAATGACTTATTCAGGGGTTGAAATAGGTCGTGTTTTATTACCTAAACTTAATGAATGTTCATTGAATTACGTATTCCCATCTTACTCACGTATGAATGAAGATGCGTCAAGTTTAGGTTAATAAACGCTACATAATCCGCCCCTGCTTAATACACGACGGTGTGGCTAGTCTTGTGGCCACAATTGTATTATTGCCAACAAGAATACCGCATTTTTTAATAAATGAGGGTTCAGAATCATACAGCACAAAATCATATTTTCTTATGTTCTAGTTTTTAATCTTTTTTATCTTAATCTTAGGGTTTTGTAAAGAAAACAGGGTGAACCGAAGTGTAAGAACAATATAAAGACATCTGCAAAAAAATAGACTATGGAAAGGCGACGTTTACTGATTTCAACAGTACCCGGTTGAAATCAGTGAACATCAGGCAAACACAGTTTGTTCACCTGATAGACGTGGTTTGTTTAACGTTTTCTACAAGCTGTAAACGAACTTACTTGGCGTAAAAGCACCAGGATTGACATCAGGCCCGTGCTCATAGAAATACCGGTCCCCCTTCTTTAACTTGGAGAACTGGTCAGCTATGATGTTGGCGAATGTTGCGCCAACAATGGCGCCCTCTACCGGCTCTTCCAGCAAGCCTCCTACCCAGAGGTCGATATCTTCAGGACTGCTATACACTGACGATAGCCGACGAGCGGCCTGGGGATATAAAGATGAAAATGAAATCTAATGATCACATCAGAACATCACCAAAAACGTAGTCAGTCAGAAACTCTAATATTGATACGGGGTATGTGTTTTAACGACGCGGTTCGCCTAGGACAGGTTCTCATTAGCAAGCATGGCTTGGTCCCATTCCCGGCAAGGGTAAACATAAACGATTTCAAGGTACTGCCATTGCACTCAACTACCCGCTTTCTGGAAGGGGTGGAGGCTGCATTGGATTAAGCGCTAAACAAAAAGAGGGGTAATTAATTACACAAAAGATCCCATAGCATCGAAGTGTATCCGTAAGATAAGATAAGGGCAAATAATGTTTGATGAGCGCGAGTAGTGTTTTTTTTTTGAGTCTTGGCTGTTTTCTATAGAATTTAAGTATGTTTGATAGTTGATAACAAACAAGCACTAACAGAAAAAAACACTCACACCAAAGTTATCAATATCGTGCAAAATATCTAAAATACTCATTTTCACACCCTGTATTTAGTATGTTTATCGTGATCTATTAATTATGTAAAACTTGGACTTATACAGTCTGCGTACCAGTATTATGGTAAAGGGATAAGTTCGCCTTTGTACATTCTTTTTTTATTATTATTCATTGTATTACTTTTATTTCCTTTTGTACAATAAAGTGTTTACATACATATTCACACATAATATAAAATTCCTTTTTGTATGGACAAACGGAGGAAAACAAGCAAGTATGCAAGGCCTGGTTTCAAGTCAGTAAAATTATAATTGTCTTAGACGTGTTATGGTTTTATGGTATTGTTTATAAGTTGGCAGCCATTACTGTTAAGTAAATAAGAGCTACATAATATCATAACGTTGATAGTACGATTACATATACGATTACATATCAAAAGAAGAAAAACGCCCTGTACAGTACAGTCGAAAGCATTAATATCTACACAGCCATTGCGTCAAATATACATAGACCTTTTTGTTAGTGGGCATAGGGGCGTGTATATATTTTTGGCTTTTTGGGAAAGTGTATATTTATGACTTAGAGTATCTGTACCCAAGTTTCGAGTAGATGGTAAGTGGAGGGAGTGGCAGACGATATTATTGACAGGTACAGTCAACAGCATAAATAAGTGATCATTTATGTACCTTGTCGCTTTCAATCGTTTCAAAATTTTGTATGATATTTCAAACACGACGTTAAAGTGACAAGGTACATAAATGATCACTTATTTATGCTGTTGACTGTACCTAATAGTAAAGGTTATCGCACATAATAATATAACGCTTCGATCAGCACCGCATCAGATCAAATTGAAATATTGAAAAGTGAGCCTTGTTGTGTGTTAATATGGTACATTTTGCAGTGGACGATGCAAGGCCCGCGTCCGACTATTGTTTTCACGTTGACTTAAACATGTATCGTCCTAACACACATTATAGCTCACTTTTCAACGTTTCACTTTGAGCTGAGGCGGTGGTGAGCTAGTGCCGGGGCGTTGTAGTACGCGATAACCATTAGTGTGGTTATACTGGTTATATGGACATATTATTTTAAGTCTGTCACTGTACTGTCAACTAAATAAGAGCTAACTAAATAGGAATCCCGTGAAAAACCCGCAACTTAATGATAAATACGCAGCCTTAAAAATGAATCAGAATCACTAACCCTGGGCGGGTATTGGCCGAAGTCGCTGAGGGGCTGCAGGCCGATCAGCCGGCGGTAGTGGTTGTAGCCGCGCACGCCGTAGTCGCGGCCGCGCTGGATGTTGATGGCTGCCAAGTCAAGGCCGAACGGGTTGCCGCCGTGGAACAGGTAGCGCGTAAGCTGGAACAAAGAACCATTTGATGACGCAGCTTTAGTGACCCTGCCTATGAAGCAGGGTCTTTGTTCATTTGATGACGCAGCTTTAGTGACCCTGCCTATGAAGCAGGGTCTTTGTTCAATTCCCGGTTAGGGCAAAGATTTGTGTGATGAATACGAGTGTTTGTTTCTGAGCTTTGAGTGTTTTCTAATTATAATGAGTAAGTATTTATTTCTGTACCTATACAATAAGTATATTTATCGTAGCCTAGGACCCATAGTTCAAGCCATGAGCTTTGTTTGGAACTAGGTCAATTTGTGTGACATTGTCCACCGATTTTATTTTTCAAATATGTTTAATACTAAAACAACTGAACTAATGAACTAATTCATTAGTTCAGTTGTATGAATGAATGAATGAATGATATTTATTTTCCAAAGTAAGTCACAGTATACATTGCATGTTATGTCAAAATTACAAGAAATTACATTGGAATCGTCAAAAATATACACAAATTTATAATCAAAAATAGAAATGAAGTCAGGATAACAATAAAAATACAAAACTAAGGAGTTATCACCGTTAAGGATCGTCTTAAAAATAGCACGCAACCAAACTAGCATATATTTTTTTTCAATAAATAATATAATAAGTCAAAACATCAGAAATAATAAAAACAACAAACAGATTAAATGAAAACATTTTAAATATATTAGATCCAACGCATTTTGGAGCCAACACGTTTCGTAATGATTAATTAAACTACATTTGTGTGACCTTAACCACAAACAAATACTTTTTACTCACCGATTCTGAGACGAAGGGGTCTACAGACTGCATGGGCTGCCAGGCCAGCCCGGTGAGCGCGCGGTCCAGGAAGGGTCGCAGGCGCAGGCGCGACGGCTGGAACATCACCTCTGGCAGCGAGATCGACTCATGCACTGTGCCTGTGGCTGGGCTAGGGACCCTAGAAAAAGTAAAAACACACGTACACGTAACGAGAGCGAGTAGACACTATAGTTTACAATGGAACAAATTTCCAATATAAACATAACGCTTTAATGTAACGCCACATATTAAATATGAGCTACATCGTAACTAACGCACCGATGTCACGTTTCCTTCATTCGCTTGCGTACCGTTGCTATTTTACACCTATTCCATTGGCATAATTCATTGTGTGTCACCACAAACCCCGAGAAATAAGGTGGTGGAGATGCTGGGATTCGCGGTCTCTACGACAGGTGTACCCTGACATCGTCCTGACAAACACGATGATGGTATAACATTGAGAAAAATATTACACTTACATCAGTTTCCCATCGACAACGGAATGTCCAAATCTCATGGCTGCGGTGGAGAATTCTGTGGAAAGCGCCGGTTTGACGTGTGGGTCATAGGAGGAGGAATAGCCTGGCGCTGGTGACAGACCAAACGCCTGGACGAGTCGCGGACCTAGAAGATAAAACACAGACTACATAACAATGCAGAAATCGGTAACACCAACTGTAAGGGGGTAAAAAGGCTTGTGCCTGACATGGCCGCGCCTGGTAAATGGTAGCTTAACTGGTGTTAACAAAAACTTATAAATTTTAAACTTCATTGTTATTTTCCTAGTGAGTCAGTGATTTACACAGTTCAAATGTTTTAACAAAAATCTTGTCATCAACCAATATTTATTTATGTATTTATTAATTCTTGGAAAACCAACAGCTTGAAGTATATACATTTGGAACACATAACCAATAACAGTATTATACTTAACAAATTTATTCGATAACGATTAAGTGTGACCCTGAAGTAAATAACTTTAGTAATTTAAATGTTTATAAATACACTTGCTTTATAACTGTGAGCAACAACTCTTTAAACTTTATGCGAATGTGCGTAGTTTTTGTTACATACTCGCTGAATATCCTGTGTTTTACCTAAAAGCAACGGCAGCCACTCATTATAGATAATGTGCTGGAACTCCGCCTGCAGGATCCGCCTAGTTTCCAGGAAGATGGTCTCCTCGTTCCAGTCAGCGTTGAACCGCGCTAGGGCTTGAGCTACGCGATTGTGCTCCCGGGTCAAAATGGTGTGCAGGACGGTGAGAGAGATGACCTGGTTGCCGTGGTTGTCACCTATAAGGAAATAACGTAACTCTTGGGTAAGTGGCCTGGCAAAGATTTAGCGTGACGATAGCCGCGGTGGCAATAGCACCCAGCGAAAATGGCAACGAAGAAATGCAAAGAGATGTACAAAATATACCACGACTTGCCGCGGCAGCAATGGCGCGATTTCTATACATTCAAAATATGAAACATCATGAAAAGTGCAAAACAGTCGAAATCTTGCAATATGTGTTGCACTAAAAATGATGATCGCGGTGAAATTACTAGAAATGGTATCTAGTTTTACTTATTTAAACAAACGCAACCTGCTTGCTGAGTAAACACGCAGTACAAACACATACATGTACATTAATCATTTCTTGTAAACACAAGAAATAATTAATGTAAATAAGTATAAAATAAATAAACGTCATCACAAATATCGTAACTCAAGTTTATCAATTGTGTTGTAGCTAGTCATTCTCTCGAACGTCGAGAATCTTATACGTTTTACTCTTAGAGACGAAAATGTTCATTCACTTAAACTGCACGCAACTCAACAGGAGGCTAGATAAAAACAATATCATAACATGAAAACAGCAATCTACAGTTTTACCGAGAAGAATAGAGCCCTTGAGGACATGGTAAACAAAGATATTTCAAAAAAATTAATGTAGCCTTAATATGGATAATTGCGACGTGGTTTGACCAGTCTACTGACACCACATAAACAGTACAAGTTAAATCACCTGAATCAAAACATGCAGCTCCCTCATTAGTAGTAAGGCACTCCTTCTTCCGCGTAAGAGGGGGGAGATGTCTTCCGTAGTCGTTGAAGGTTTTGAGCATGCCTCCTGGAGCGCTTAATGACACCGGTTTCTTGTTAGAATTGCCGTACAACTGGGATAAGTCGGCAAAATGTGTCGCACCATTCATCTAGAATATTGTGAAGAAATATAAATAATACTATTAAATCTCACATTACAAGTATTGTGATAGTGTCATTCTTACTCGTTACCTACTGGGTTTAATGTTTACAAAATATAAGGTTTTGGTTTTATAATTGAGGTAATATAAAATAACATAACAAAAAGCAAACTTTAAAAACCCGACTGTTGCTAACCAACTTTAAATCGTTAGAAGTAAATCATTCAAAATGAAAAATGATGAAAGCAACCTAAAGATGATTTTTAAATACCTATCCAATGATACCCCACTTGTCATAATTCGTCGCCTTTTTTTTCTTCTTCTTTTTTACAATATGGCGTCTGTTTTCCGCCACATTGAATTTTTATTATTTGTGTCTTTAGTGACACCCACAAGATTAAGACAAATCGATTAACATAAGAATCATCTAAATCGATCCACGCGTTGTTTCTCAAGCGCCACAAAGGAAGAAACATACATATTTATTTATTTATAGGCTGATAAACACTTTACCCTCCTCCTTACTCTATTGGTAAAGTTTGTGAATGTTGAATTCTGTGAATGTCTTTTACAAGCAACAGAAAAAATATGGGCAATATCAGTCTTTCTGACCTGCTTAGCATATCCAACGGAGCAGTCACTGGCTGGCGATAGCTGGGCACGCACGAAGTTAAGGCAGGTGTGGCGGAAGGCGCCGTAGAAGGGGTCCTCAGGGCCCGTGCCGACGGGGGCACAGGCCCAGTGCTGAAATTCCTCAGGGAGGGGCGCTTCGCCGTCCCCCGCGCAGCAGGAGATCGCGCTGCCATTGCCTGAGTAAACGCTCACTCAAATATAGGGTTTGCAGTCTCGGTACCCAAAGTACAGGACAGAACCGATATTTTCGGGATACAAGGTACTAACCATAAAAGATAAAGATAAAGATAGATTTATTTACCATAAGTACATAAGAAAAAATAAAAGTAAAAACAAATTAGTCAGGAATACGTTATGCACATTATGTTAAAAAGGGCCCCTCTCAGCATTGTGCCGCGGCAAGCCGTGACGCTGGTATTCTGAGGGACCCTGACTAAAACTAACTTAAAGTAAACAAACAAGAATAGATCCCGAAAATCCTGGGACTGCGAGCTACACTCAAAGGTTCAGTACCTCATTGTTAGTACAAAAAATTGACTTGTATGCTAGTCAGTCAGTTCACTGACTGTTGAGTTTCACGTTTTGTCAATGCGGCAAAAGGAAAAGGAAAATGCGAAAGGCAAGCAACATTAAATGCCCTTATTATCATTTCATTTCAAGTCCTTGATTTCGCCCTCACTGTACCAGACCATACCTAAATACCTATATTTTGAAATGTAGTTATTTAACTTAAGCAGCGTCATCTACCGCACCTTTTAAAAACGTTATTGGGCAATAGCAAGCAAGATAATACCTATAGTAAATACGACGCCAGCGCTGATGTCGTGGGCGATGAACTGTCCGAACTGCATGAACATTAAGTTGTGGGTGCTGCTGGGATGGTTGGCATCGAGCAGCAGGCGGTGGCTGACCAGCCTTGCGCTGGGTAGGGGAAGCCCGGTGCTGGACGCTCGCATGGCCCAGATGCCTGTAGCGAATTAGAAGTGGAAATGTGCACTTGTTTTTAGAGTAATACATTCAGAATATTTGAGACCTCTAAATTAGTCCTAATATCTTTCTCGTACTCTCGTACCTATAGTAATGTTACCGCCTTTGTAATGTTAAACGCCACATGGAGATGAAACCTGGAGGTTTCATAGAAGTACAATAACAACAAGTTTGATTCCTTAGCACCAAATAATGTTATAAATTTTGGATCTATTTCACAGCAACCAACAGCATGACTTAATATCTCCTTATACTGTTCCACAAAAGACAGCAGCACGACAGACAGATGTATTGTCGAAGGATATAAAAGTTAAAATTCTACAATAAATCATCTGGGCAAAGGGGACATCTTTAATACAGAGTACTAAAGAGTGAAATTATTTTTACCGACCCCAATCTCTTCAAGGTCATGCCAACAGTTGACCCCTAACGTTATCCTAGGCCTCATTATTATTGACCAACAGACGAGATAGATAAAAAGCCTATTTATTGTTAACTTGTTTTAAATATTACCGTCATTGTAGTCCGGGGGCAGTAGTCTCTCATACGCGCTGTGGACTGCTCCCCAGGTGGGGGAGTCAGGGTTGTTGCATTCCCCCTCAAAGGCCCTGTAGCGTCCCGGCGGTGAGGGACAGGTGGGGGGAGGGGGGCAAAATGGGCCTGTGATCAAGGTTTCAAGTTAAAAGTACGTATTAGAGTACCTATTTAAAATAAATGTGGTTGCTTTTGTTACTTTTAAACTGCTTTTGTGTTGTTTAACCAACATAATATCTAAATATATGGCCCGGAGAGCCAGAGGAGATGTAGGTTCGAATCCTGCCTAAGACCGACGAATCTTTTTCGCTTTAATATAGTTTATAATATCTAAAGACATTTTTTCAGTTGTATAGGCGCAGTAATTTTTATTTGCCTTCAGTAAACGATGGCAATGTTTGCAATCTTTATCCCCGTCTGTCTTTCTATGACATTACAAGAGTGGGAAGGCAAATGACATACAGTTTCTTTTTAGTGTGAGTAACTGATCTTGTTAAATTAATATTTTATAGAAGTGGTGATGTAGTTAAAATATCAGCATACATTTGACCACCATTGCCGACATAATCTGTAGACCCACATCTACTCCGTAAATCTATAATTCGTGATGCTAAATAATTTAAGCCATCCTATTATCGTCGCGTTCATCGTTATGGATAATTTTGGATAAAAATATCAATCACTTTCTGAAAATATACCTAAATATAAGTGTGAAAGTGATGAATAGATTACTTTATAAACGCGACCATAATAGACCCGCTAGTTGTATACATACATAAGTCTATTCTAATATCAACATTTTATGTCTTCAATACTAAATTTTATCTTACCATCAGCATGATCCGTGAGCCCCAGTGCCAGGTCATCATCAGAGAACGCCTGGCGCGCCTTCAACTCCTGCGCAGCGAACAGGTTCAGCAGCGCGCCAAGCCCCAACTTCTGCGCTCGCTCATCGTACGTCATCACCGACTAAAATATGATTACATTGTATAATAAATAGCCTCCTAAGGCCCATCATACAAAGAAATTTGTCAATGGAATATGAAACTTTTGTGAATGAAATAAAGTCAATTTCCTTATTCGATCATTTGTCATAATAACAAAAGAAATTCCACTTTACTTCCGGTGAACTAGATCTTCATTTCAATGGCCGTATTATGTACAGTCAACAGCATAAATAAGTGATCATTTATGTATCTTGTCGCTTTCAATCGTTTCATAATTTTGTATGATATTTCAAACACAACGTTAGAGTGATAAGGTACATAAATGATCACTTATTTATGCTGTTGACTGTACTTACGATTTTTAGTACATGGGGCCTCAGGAGGGTCATATCATTTTGAGGGTCCTTGGGTGTGGTGGTAAAGCCAACATAACAAAGATTTGGAACAATATTGACGCACACACGTAAGTGACAGTCATAAGTAAATAATAAATAAGTGAATATCAGGGGACAATCTCAAACAAATTGCCCTAGTCCCAAACTAAGCTCTAGGCTTGTACTAGTAGATAACGATAAACAAACTAATACTTATAGAAAAATACATCCAAAACATTCAAGACTCCGAAACAAAATACTCGCGCCCATCACACGAACATTTGCCCATACCTGTGTCTCTATTGCCTAACGCATTCGCAATCGCAATCGGCTTGAAAGTGGAACAATTGTTTTAATTTTGTATACAGACAACCCTTCGATTTTCAAAATGAAAACGATTGCGATTACGAGTGCGTTAGGCAATAGCCGCTCAGCAGGCCTTTCGCGTAACAACACTCTCAATCACAATAGTTTTCATTTTGAAAATCGAAGGCTTGTCTGCATACAAAATGAAACCAATTGTTTTGTTTTTAAGCCGATCGCGATTGCGAGTGAGTTACGCGAAAGGCCTGCAGGAATTGAATCCGGGACCCTAGCGTCGTAAGCATGTGTCGATGCAAGCGCCATCACATCACTTGTTTTCACTTACAATATTATGTGTAGTCATTGTAATAAAATAAGTGTCAATTGGTATGGCTAGCCAGTACTCTTTCTAGCTAAAGATTCTAAAATTACTTTATCTTTTTTCGTTTTTGCAGACCCAGTAGCGGTTTTAGGGTAGGGCGCGGTTGGGTGACCGCCCAGGGCGCCAGAAATAAAAGGGGCGCCTGCGACTGGTTATTTCATTCTAACCGTTACCTTTATTCGTATGGGTTTGAATGGCAGAAAGGAGGACCCGTAGAAATCTCGCCCAGGGCACTGGTAGTGCTAAAACCGGAACTGTGCAGACCTAATACTTATCGGTGAGCAAATTGGAATCAAAGAATAAAAAAGGCGCAATTCCAGTTAGCTGCCTCCTTTGGTATTACGATTGTGTCAAGACCCTTACCAAATGATGGGCGAAGCTGGGCGCGCTGCTGTTGACTATGCTGTACTCCTCCTTGAGTAGCTTCATGGCCTTGCTGAGCCATTCGGCCAGCTTCTGCCTCGAGGCGGTGTGAGCTGTCTTCACATCCTCAGCGGGTACGGACGCCGCCGCGCGGGCTTTTAAATCCACTTCAGCTGGAAATTACTTTGTTTATTCATTCTAGATCAAGAAATAAGCGGAGCGAGTAACCTACATTAAAAAAAACTGCTACCGTATTGAGAACCTCCTCCTTTTTCATGTCGGTTAAAAAGGGCAGACTTTTTAAAACAAAGAATAGAGATTCCTCTTGTGGTGTTATGGATGTATGGGCATAGTGGTTAATTTATTTATATCACAATAGCCGCAGAGTGTTCTTTAACACTTTTTAGTGGTGGTAGGACCTTGTGCAGGGTCCGTCCGGATACCTACCACCATCTTATCCATCAACCCACCGCCCAGCAGTAGTGTTCGCATTGCTGTGTTCAGGTGTGGGGATAAGACAACCGGTGAAATTACTAGCATAGAGGCATTCCATCTTAGTTCTCAGGGTTGGCAACGCATTTGAAGTCTTACGATTGCAGTTTTGAGATTGTAGTCTTGAGGTTTCTAATGTCTATGGGTCTCAGATCCCACTTACCATCAGGTGGCCTGAGTGCTCGCGTGCCTTCTACTTGCCCCAAAAAAACACCCTGAACCTGAATATATTATACAAAAAAACCTTTCGTGAAAGACTATCTAACTGATGGTGAAACCCGCATGAAAATCCGTCTAAAGTTTTTGAGATCATAGCGAATATACAGACAGGCGGACGCGGCGGGGGACTCCGTTTTTAACCGACTTCAAAAAAAGGAGGATTTTTTTAAATGTATGTTCACCAATTACTCCGTCAACTGTGGACCGATTTTAAAAATGCTTTTTTGTTTGACAGAGTATACCTCCGAGGTGGTCCCATTGTCACCAAATCTGAATCTGATGAGGGGATCAGTGAGGAATTGAGGGAAGTCCTCAAATATTATAGGCAAACATATAGCGATTTTAGTATTTTTAGTATCAAGTCCAGCATTTGCATTCAGAAAGTATCATTTGGTGAAGTGGAACTAATGATGAAGACCACAGATGGCCACCGTAACTCCTCAACGGTGCTGATTTCAAGGGTAGTGATAAGATATCTCGATTAAGATAGGTTAGTCCAACTGAAGTCGGCGAACTCAATATTTTCAACAAAAAAGCCGACATCAGTTGGACTAACCTATTAGGTACCTATAATTTTAAAAGAAGTTATTTTTTGCCTTTTTTTAAGGCGGTTTTTTGTTTTTTAACACATTTTATAATATCTAGTGATGACCCGCTATGGTTATGCAAACCACCAAAATTTCATCCAGTGTCTGTCGGGCACTTACGATCATTTCATTAGCACAGTAACTTGAAATTCTGTAATTATGTATAGTATTTTTAATTACAGTGTCTAGTTTCCTCCTCCTGCTATCTCCTGTAGCAATCACAACCTCATTACGAAGAGGATAGGATTGAATATACTTTGACAATTAAATCTGAGATACTGTTTATTGATTTAGGAGGGCAGAGCAGCAAACCGTACACTAGAAACAGTATATACCACCCAGTACTCACCAGCATGCCGGCTCCCTGTAAAGCAGCACACGCCGACCAGGTCTCGCTGACCCGCGAGGTGGCACACCGGACTAGAGGCGCCGGGTCGCAGGTGCGCTGGACACTGGATCTTGGGCACGCAGCGCCCGTGGCGAGGGCATACGTCACATGGGCGCTGGTGATTGTGGCTCTGACCTGCTAAAATAATAATATTAAAGTGCCTTAAACTATTAGAGCGTCGCTGCCTTAGTGTGTAGGTCAACAGTAATCCTAAGGTACAGAGTTCGAACCCCCGCGGTCACCATGTATAACCTACCAATTAAATTTTCTAATTTCAGTACATTAAGGGGCTTCTAAACGGGCCATATTTTCACTGCAATATGTGGCCGGCAACTATTGGTGTCCCTCTCTTACTCGTATGTTAGAGAAAGACACCAATAGTTGCCGGCCACATATTGCAGTGAAAATATGACCCGTTTAGAAGCCCTTTTACACAAAGCTCTTACGGTGAAGGTAAACATCGTGAGGAAACCTGCACATTCGAACATCTGAGTGTGTAATAATTTAAGTTATAAGCTATCTCCGTTTCTAATTTCATCCAAATCCGTCTAGCCATTTCAGCATGTAGGAGTAACTAACATAGGTAAGTACTAACTCACACACAAACTTTATCGTTTACACTTTAGTACCTTGTCTATTTAACGTCATGTTTTAACTGCCATTTGAAATTGTCAAAGCGGATAAAGTGACAAGGTACTAAAGTATAAACATATCTTTGATGTCGACTGTACAATCATTGTGTGAGAACCATTAGATACTGACGATGCCATTGCCAAGAGGTAGAGAATACCCTGGTAACCACATTAAATTTAAAATACTTATACCATTACTAAATATGCAGTAAAGTAACCCCGCATTCTTTGGTATTATAATTATGGTATTATTCATATTGATGTAAGTACTAATACTTACATCAATATGAGTACACACACAAAATAAATAACCTACACAAAACAAACACAAAATTATATATATGAGTAAGTAAGATAGTTTGTTAGTTGGATATTGAAAACGGATACCAATATACCAAAAGCAAATTCGAAGAATAAAACCAAATTAGATGTTGTATAAGTTAATTTTGCAACATTTAATTCGTCCAATTTTACTTATCAGGATGAGTATATGACATATAAATTACTATTTTTCCGAAATCAAGCATAAAATATAACCTTCTCACCTTTCTCGCCATGTGTAACAAACGCGCCTTTCCCAGACTTCTGACCGCCTATTTCATTAGGGCATACCACCACAACGTACAAAGACACATACAGGACAAATTTAAACCACTCCATGCTATACATCTATTTAAAATAAATCTATTACAAAAAAATACGTTCTAAGGTGCATGTTGCACCAGCGCGGTGACGAAATGAACGATATACATGTTTGAATGATCGACGTTGAATCTAAAACAAAAGCGGGTAGTTGCACTTCTGACTTAAGAAGTGTTATGTATACGTTCCGAGTTAATATTTTTAAGATTCCGTATCCACCCAAAGGGTGCCAACAAGATCCTTTTAGGTACTATTAGGACTAAGACAAGTAGACTTGATTGGCTCTTGATATAGGCGGCTGAAGTGTTTATACGTACTAAAATAATAATAATAATAAATAAATAATAAATAAATCATTTATTCAAAAAAACAGGCATGGGATATTACAATTTTTCGCCAAACTGCACAATCAGTTTGTAGGGAAAAAACCGGTCATGTGCGTGTCGGACTCGCGCACCGAGGGTTCCGTATTTAAGATAATATGGTTGAAAACGCAAAAGACAACACTCATTTTGCTACGAACTTTATTTGCTACGCATGAAGTTCCATTTTGACTAGTCTGAATTTTAATACAGATTTTTAAAGTTTTTTGATTATTTTTCCAAAACTGTAAAATTTTACTTTAATTTATTTTTTGTGTATATTATAAATAATTATCTCTAAATCTGGAATTGGAACGGTAATTTTTTGTACGTTTTCAGCTTTAACCAAAAAGTATGTCACGCAAAATTATAAAAAAAATAGTTTTGAAATTTGCAGATTGAGCTCTTTCATATGACATCCCTTTTCCTACAATCAAATCACTTTCATTTTTCAACCCCATTCTAGACCCCTTTAATATATTTAGAAAAAAAACATATTGTTTTAGCTAAAGGCAGATGCGGGCAATCTAGTTAAACAAATATGCCAATTTTTTAAGATGATAGCTTCTATAGTTTCATACAAAAAAAATCTGTGACATACAGACAGACACCGAAGTCCCACCATAAGGGTTCCTTTTTTACCATTTTGGTACGGAACCCTTAAATAATCTAAGACAGCACCAAATAACTTTAAATAGAAAATTAGTTCATGCTTGTTGTTTTTTGAGATACTTGTCTGTGTTTGTAGAGGTAGGACTTCGGAACCCTACACTGAGCATGGACCGACATCAACTTGACCGGTTTTTATTTACATAATATGTATAAGTAATACTTACCATTTCAACTAGTTTAATTGTTTTATTCATGTCATGCCTTTTCTTTCAAAAGTGAAATACCGCTGCAAAAAAGACAAACGTAGCTATTTTTCTGCGTATTATCATACGTTGGTAGACCTAATAAAAATAGATTTTATATATTTATTTAATCTTTATTGCACAAAAACCCATCCCTTAATATACCTACAAAAGATGAACTTAATGCCGTTTTTTTATGACATTAGGTCAAACGAGAGAGATCCAAATTGATGATGAGGTCAATCGTATTCTTTTCCATTCAATTATCGTTTTATCGTGTGGTCTTTTCCATTTCATGATCGTTCATATCGTGCGATGGTACCGGTTCCTACTCTTATTGAGCGAGACTGTCTCAGTTTTTTTTTTATAAAGTGGAGGAGGGAAAAATTGATTTTCACTGCGAAAAATATGCATCTTTTTAACTGAGCCCTTTTTTTCTGCCTTTTCAACTCGTACGACGCGAATATTACTGTAGGCGTCCACTTAATCCGTTGTCGGCCGAAGTATGTTCGGGCGTCGACGTCCGAACTCGGCCGATCGAATCAAACGTATCTAAAGGAACGAGAGCGCCTACACTGCTACCGACCGACGACGACCGACCGACCGACGGTAGCAGTGTAGGCGCTCTCGTTCCTTTACATACGTTTGATTCAATCGGCCGAGTTCGGACGCCGACGTCCGAACATACTTCGGCCGACAACGAATTAGGTGGAAGCCTACGGTTATGCTATTATGTCATACTACTAAAGTCAGCATATCTATAACAAAATATTTAGCATGCTTAATTCTGTCCAAAAAAAATGGTGGGTATCGTTTGATAAACGCCTTTGCCCGACGTGATTGTTGGATAGAAAGTTGATAATTCAATCATTGTGTCAATTAGCTCTCATACAAGTAAAACAACTGAACGTTTAGCAAGCATCATAAATCTTTGAAGCAAACAGTACCTATACATATAGGTTGGCTCTGACCATGGGGCTTTAAATGTATGGATGGTTTCCACTCCTGAAACTGAACTTCTTTTGTAATGTAAGATGTTAAAAATATGTCCAACTCAAATTATATTTTTTTCATACAAGTTAAATGTAATTTTCAATGTACGCAATCCAATTCTCCATTTTCCTTTAGGCCTCGTACCAAGGAAATGTCGCAACGTACCATGAGATAGTGATTATATGGCCATGATTTAATACACTGATTTTACAATAAGACTTTAACATCAATTAGTTATCAAACGTAAGAATTTTTTTAATGTTGCAGCGTAAACGTTGTTCAGTTTAGCGAGTAGAATCGATCGTTACATTTAAAGCTCCAAGGTCAGAGGTAAAGAATGCCAATAACCGGTTATAACCCGTTTTAACCTGTTATTTTCATACAAAAACATCTAATCACCCGTATATAAAAATATTTATAATTCTTTATACTGGATTTATTATCAAACACTTCAAAGAAATCTCTCAAAGGGATAATAAATTCGCCTTTATACATACATTCCTATTTTGTAAATATTGTACTTTGTTTTGCGTTTTGTACACTAAAGTACCTATACTTACATACAATATTGTAAACCTCCAAGGTACCTACTCCATGGTTTTGTAGGTTTTGTGGCAAGGAGAAAGCAAATGAGCAGTCAGGCCACGTGGTGGTAAGAGGGATCTGAGACAGACATTTGCACTCTCAATTTACAATCTCAAGACTGCGATCTTAACACAGCAAACGAGTTGCCAACCTTAAAGACTAAGATGGAATACCTCTATGCTCGTAACTTCACCGGTTGACTTATCACCACACCGGAACACAACAATGCGAACGGTACGAAAAGACATATTTTTTTTTGTTTGGGAAAACATATAAAAATAAAAATAAAACCCAATTTTAATCACGGAGAGTTTTATTAATACATTTAAATTTTGTTTTATTACAGGTCTTAATTCTGGGGTCCTAGTGAACAAGAGTATGTCGACTAATCTCATAATAAAAACGCTTTAAATCATATACACAGTACCTTTGATTTTTAAAAGACTTACCCTATTCCACTACGACCCCAAAATTTAAATATGCCTTCTTCTTCTAGAGTCGATGCACTGGGTAGCTTTTGCCACTAACAGATAAGTCTCCCTCTCTTTCTCAAGGTTTACCTGTCAGTATAAGTGTCTGTTAACAGAAGAAAAAAAATCGTCTATCGCCAGAGACAACAGCCGCAAAGCCTAGGTAGATTTTCAGAGGCAACAGTTGGAATAAATCTAGTACTATCTCTGTCAAGAATCCATAACCAATGGACTAAAATGTTAAATAAATCTGGGACACTTTCGGAAATTCGACATTTGTTCAAGTCTCGGGACTCCTCCTGCTTTCCGGTTTGTCCCCCAGTTTATCCGCCGGTACCTCAGCTGATAGTTCTACGTTGGTGGTCGCGTTGTCTGAGGGCAGGAAGAATCCCAGGAGACCGCCAGCTGTTAATAAAACGCGTTAAATCAATATTTAATTTCAACGAGTAGTTGCGAAAGTTGCGATTCGGAGATTATAATTATAACCTTCTCCTGATGACTTAACGTCAATCAACAAAATAAAAATTACATCAGAATCAATACTGTTCTTCGTCAGCAAGGTTTTATGTCTTGTAGGTAAGTAAGTTTAAGAAAAAACATCATGCACCATTCTTTCTAACTTTCAATAATAATGCCAACACTCGTACTTGATATAAGAATAAAGCAACCTTTACTTACCAACAGTCAGCCCTGCGAAGATGTAGAAAGATAGCTCGCAGTTGTTGACCAGCATATGGTTTAGGATGTTGACTCCCAGGACCGCAGTAGCCCGACCCACCATCAATGTAAGACACACTGCCATAGCTCTGAAATAAAAAGGCTCTTGATAAAATTACCTAGATGCCTTTTGTATGTTTACTCTATAGGTTCAAGGGCCGTATAAGTACATTGATCTTGAGTAGGATAAGATGCGTCAGAAATTAATGACCATTTTCCATGTCATGTGCGCGAATTACACAAAGGCGACGTAACGAGCCATTTTCAAGCGGCGCCGTCCGCTTATACAAAACGTTTCTGTGTAATTCGTGCCTTGAGGCTCAAGTCATGAGACTGTTCAAAGTCTGTTCCTATTCGGACTGCCAATGACAATAACAAGTATACCTGACTGTAATTGTCTTTAGATAGACGATGAAATAGTAATGAGAATAATGTTACCTCTAATTAGTTTATTAAAGGTTGAATATATATTCATCATCATCATCGTATTATTATGCTGGGTGCGACAGAAACGAAAAACTCACTTATCAATCAAATCTATCAAACCTCACTACATTTTCAATGTCAGAAATAGTTCGAAAAAAATAATATCTTTATGACAAGACTCTGTCAGTGTAATGGTGTTTTCAGCGAATGTGCTCTTCATCAAAAAATACAATATTAAATAGAGATTACTACCTTAAAATGGAAATGAAGAGAATGATAAAGCGTATAAATAAAATAATATGACTAAGTATAATAGTAAAATGATTTGTTTATAAGAGCGACGGAACGAATAGGAACAGACTTTACTGATGAATATCGTCTCAAACTGAAGCACTGATGATAAATAATGTAAGAGTATATGTATTCATTTTACACTTGGTATAAAAAGAAACATAATTCTTGTTCCTAAGCTTTCTTAAAATTAACATAATTGAAAGAAACTTATACTGACTTGAGATAGGTCGGAAATAAATTGACGCTGAAGGTTGTGAGTACTCCAAAGTTGAGGCAGTTAGCGATGTAGGTCATAAAGAGGATGGCAGTGAGGACTATGGAGGTACTAGCATTTATGCACAACCCCGCAACTCCTGTTATTATCTGTGAAAAAAAAACAGAACAATACAGAAAAAATAACACCCTAAAGAATAATAAATGTTAAAACTTGAGAGGAAATACCTGCAAAGCAATTAAAAGGTGTTTTTTTCCAACACAGTTGACAATGCCACTGAGGACAAGATTCAAGGAGGATATCGTCACTGCGTTCACCAAGATGACTATCATTGCGAGGTTGTTGAGAGAGCAGTCCTTTGGCTGAACAAAAAATACAAAATGACAAAAACCCTCAGTGAAAAATAAAATGTTAAATGTGGCGTTATCTATGAAAAGGGACCTTATCGTCGATGGCGCTTACGCCGCACTACGTCACGCGACGTTGTATTTATATCGGAGCATATTTAATAATGGCGGAAGCGCCATCGACAATAAGGTCTCTTTTCATAGATAACGCCACAAATAATCTTTATGTTTAATCTAGGCTTTTCTTACACCTCACAGGTACCTGTGATAAACTGCTTGCATGGTAAACAGTTTATCCGTTCACATAACTGTTGCATTAGGGTACGGACGGACTGCAAAATGGCAGTTCGAGGTCAGTTCTGATACGGTTGACGTAACTGCAGCAGAACGAACGTAAGTCAACTGCACTCAAACTGCACTCGAACTACCATTTTGCAGCTGGGTCGCAGTTCAAATGCAGTCCGTCCCTTAGTGAAAATGTAAACAAGACGATTTAGCTCGTAATAAAAAAGAGTTCATAGGTATTATACTAGACTTGACCATTTTTCACTTGAACCTCGAAAGATTTGTAACTTTTTTTACTCGGGCAGCAGTTAATAAGTGTAAATGAGATTTAACAGAAAATACCTCTTCGAAGACTGAAGTAGTTTGGTTTGCAGCGCTGTGCCCAGAACGCAACATTTCACAAAAGGTGAGACCCGTTTCTCCCTTCTCGATGGATTTCATGAGGCCGTCCGCGATGTTCGGCAGCCAGACGATGTAAGGGTTAATACTATAATTTTAAGAAAAAATATTTGTTACTTCAATAAATTTATCCAAGTGCCTTATGACTAAAAAAATGTAATATATCGCTTTATCCTGGAATGTTTGTTTTTAGAAATTCACAATTCCTGCCAAGACTCCTAAAACTTTTAGATGTCTCTCTCTGAAAACGCCCAGCCCCGAGAGGCATAGCAACAAAGTATTCAGTACGAGCAAATTCACAGGAGAGACGGTATTGTACTCATTTTTAATAAGACCATATTTATATAACAATAGGAAAGAAGAGGTGTTGTTTTGAAGGAACTTACCAGAAGTAAATCAGGGCAAACTCCATTGCCAACATTATAGTGTTCTTTAGAAGTGGCTTTCGTGTAAAAGGCAGCGTCTGCGCCTTCACCGACTGCCACACGCTCTTGTACACTGCTTGGCTATGATCCTCATTCAACACGATCGATTTTACCTAAGAAAATGTATATCAAGATTCACCTATAGTTCGTTCGTAAAAATAGTGTGCATTGCAACCCTTTGAAGTCGCCGACACCGCTTTGTGTACCAACTGTGACGGCACATCAAAACATGCAAACTATTTGAACAAATGAACTATAATGCCGTTGTCACCAGAGGCCCGTTTCACGAAGCTACAAGTTACAAATTACAATCGGAAGTCTATTTCTAACTCCTTTTGCTAGAAAGAGAGATCCGCTTGTAATTTGTAACTTGTAGCTTCGTGAAACGGGCCACTGATGGTAAGTGGGATCTGAGACACTAAGGTCCGTATTAATAAACACATCTTGGCCGAGATACCCGTCACAAGATACGTCAAAGTAAACGTCAAACAATAGAACACTGTCATTTTTGACGCATCTCGAGACGAGCATTAGAGTTGAGTTTAGTTTATTAATACGGCCCATAGACACTGCATTCTGAAGACTGCAAATGCGTTGCCAACCCTGAGGACTAATGTAGGATGCCTCTATGCTAGTTATTGTCAAGTTTTGACAGGAGTAGAAAACTGTTTATGCTGTAAATATCATAGGAGTCTTCCGATAACCTTTGGGGAGGGAAGATGGCCGATTGAAAGATGTCCGGCTTTGTACTTTAAATTTATTCTATTTACTGATTTACTCTACTCACTTGACACTGGCAAACTCACTGCGAAATTCCGCGATGGAACGCCATAAAAAAAAGAAGAGGATGTAAATATCAACCTGTCAACCTTATGGGGTATGCTCATCTCGCTGCGATTTTTTTTTTTCTTAATTAATGGCTTTCACTCCTTGTGTTTAACAAGGTGTATTTCGCCAGTATCGAGTTTTAGACAATCACCATGGACTTATTAGAGAAACAAGTCCATGGATATCACACGCGAGGACAATTGTTCGGTTAAAGATATTTACTCTGGTGGACTAAACAGAAGCACATGGGGTTAGCTCCACGCGCTTCTGTCCTTCAATATATTTAATATCACACTGTTGGTTGACGTTATATCAACTCTTACTGTCAATTGAATAAAAGCTGTCATAACAGTGTTGATGTTGATTATGAATGATGATACCCTCTACGATCTCCTCCCAAATTATATTCCCCGTCCCCGTTGCGTGAGGCTACGTCCACACTGACTGGCGATATTCTTGGCGCCTAGAGCTAAATATGTTACCTTGCGAGTAGAAGTCGCCTTGCGAAGGTGCCAGGCGTTCAGTGCGGCCGGTTGCCAAGATTTTAGTACGTTTGTTTCACTTCGGTATTAAAGCCAGGTGACAAGCTAGGCTCTAGCTAAACGCTAAACAAGCCAGCAGTCAGTGCGAACATGGCCTGACGAGCTGGTTATTAAAATACGAGTCAAGCACACCCCATTTCGGCTGATACATATATTAGTACATTACTACAGAGGCCGGGACAAAAGGGGTTGCCGGCCGAAGACATGTAGACGGCTGAGCAAAGCGAGGCCGGATAGGTCTGAGGCGGGCAACCCCATATTTCCCGCCGAGGTATGTATAGTGCTTTTTTCAAACATGCAATGAAGTAAACAACAGAAAAATCAAAGTTGTTTTTTTATATTACATTTTAATACGCATAGTGGCAGAATGTCATGATGCCTGTGCGACAAATTTGTGTGGAATGGAAATTAAGCCTTAGGCCTGCACGATTTGTATGAAATTCCATTATAGAAGTCGATAGTGGAATTTCATTGTCCTAGCCGCATCTGAAACGTCGTACTTCGCAGCCTATTATAAGGAAGATAACATCAATATTTCATTGCATGTTTGAAAAAAAAACTTTTTTCAAACATCGTGAGGAAATTATTATTATTATATTATATATTTGTGAAAAATAATTCGTCGAATTAAGAACGTCCTCCTTTTTTAGAAGGGAAATTATTACAATTATAAATTCACGCCTGACGAAGCCACCGCTTTTTACTAAGGTGGCTGTATAGTATTTTTTCCTTGGTCCTTTCGAAATTGTATGCAAATGATTGTATAAAAAAAAATCGTAGCGGGCAGGAATACGTTTTCATAAGTTTATTTACTCTTAGGAAGAAAATGAGGCTCTTCAGCTTCAGCTTTTTTCAATAGAAAAATCAATTTTTGATACAAGCTTGAGACCAAATATGTTTTTTATTTATGTAACATGTTTATGAGCGCATCAAAAAGAAAGGAAGCTGAAGAAATGTATGTAATATTATATTAACATGCTCAACATTTTCTTTAAAGTTCTGTGCATTTAAGTGTTTATGAAATTATGAGTAACTGTAAGGTGTTTAAATTACAAACACCTGTACAAGTACATTAATCACAATTATACTATTTACTTTTAGTCATGTACGCAATTTTTTTTAGTTAATTGAGAGCCGGGGTATGCAAGAGGTGCGGGGAGAGGGCAATGGTGACTATGTGATCGTAATCGTACGTCACCCCCGCACCTCATGCCTACTCCGGCACTCAATTAAGTTGTACTTCTTAAAATTAACATAGAACGTATGTTTAAAAGTTTAGTTCTCAAAGGGTGCCAAACTGGACCCCATTTCTAATTAGCCTATGTTGTATGTCCGTCCTTCCGTCCTTCCGTCTTTCCTTCCTTTAAATAGCTATCTATATATTTTGAACTGTAATACATATATATAGTTATGGCATAGTGTTCTAACGGCGGATTTCTAAAAAAATACAAAAGTAAAATCATCAGGGCTCCATTATAAGAAACGTTTTCAGCGTTTTTTTTGTTCTTTTTCTATTAAAAAACAACTAGCGTCAAATTTAATGTGATTATAGTATAACAAATAAAAAAAACCGGTCAATTGTAAGTCAGTCGTTATGGAACGCTCGGTATATAAGTCTGACTTGTACTTGACCGATTTTTAAAGTATGCTGACCTGAAAATTTTCCGGGTCCTTTCCAGTGTTTGACGCATACATGGCCTTTAGGACAGCTAAAGCCTTTTCATCCTGGCCGATACCGAGGAGGTACTTGGGGCTCTCGTGGGCACAGGAGATGACGATCGCGGCCAGGACACAGGGCACACTGTAGAGGAAGCACAGGGCCCTCCAGGAGTTCAAATAGATGCCCAAGTAGGGAACGTAGACAGAGAATGTGAGCGGGAGCACGGGGATCGCAAGCACTGGAAAGGTGAAAAATACAAAAAGATGTAGGTAGCTCGTAATCATTGGATGTCGTATTCTATCAGATAAGTTCGTAACCGTTTTGCTTTTCCAATTAGCTTACCAATAGGTAATGAAGCTGCGCGCTTATTATGGTCGCGTTTATCGATGTGGATAAACGTGAACAAAACATCTGTCACTTTCTGACCTTTACGTAAGATCGAGAGTGACGGATGCTTTATCCACCGCGATATAGCTGACCATACGGGCACTAGCTGAGAAAGCAAGATAAATACGAACTTTTCTGACTAATCTAATACGATATCGAATGTTTTTTTACTACATTTTCGACTTTATTCTACTCGGGCGAAACCTAGCTCTTATTTACTTAACCTCGTAAAGCCCAGATGTGCAATAGGATGTACATTATCAAGGCAATGTGATTTTATCTGTATTGCAATGATAATAAAGTTTATTTTCCTTTCTTCATAAATTGAAAATGGCATTTTCGAACAAACGTAATTGAACTTTATTGCCTGGATGGTAGATTCAAAGTCCCACTGACAAAAAAACTGGCTATTTGTAGTACGGTACGATTAAAAAAGAGTTTAATTAGGATTTACCGAGTACAATAGAGCACCTGTAGAATATTATAGACAGATATTAGCAAGTAACACTTAATTAGTGAAAATAATATTTCTACGAATAAATAACAGTTGTTGTGTTCTGCGAAGAATCTAGCTAAATAACGTGTAATAGAAAATAAAGGAAAGATCCTTAGTAGTCCAGAGAGTCAACTGAAAATGATTAGAATAGGCCAAATACCATTTAGTTGATTAAGTTAATATTCCAATCAAATAACGCCTAGCTTCTAAGAGAAATTTTCAACCTTAAATAAGCTTATATTTATGCTATGGATCCTATAACAGCCTTACCTGCCATCAGGCCATTCGACATAAGATAGACGCTAGTTGTCAACAGGATCAGCATGTTCCGTTTGTCGCTCGGAGTGGTTTCGCCCAGCAGAGTGTAGGCGAGGGCGAGCGTTCCCGACACCCTGTTGAAATGAAGACTTGTCAGAAAGTCTTGCCATGTCTGGCCTCCTAAGACAATATACAGTATCTCAGATTTAATTGCCAAAGTATATTCAATCCTGTCCTCTTAGTAATGAGGTTGTGATTGCTACAGGAGAATTATTTGAGATGCTACTATACGGCAGGGAAGTGTAATCTAGTTGAAGATTATTGCCTAGATTAGTATTTTCTCCCACGAAGTCGCAACCAACATTATTTTACTGTCCAGCATTGTGAAAATAAACAATCGGCAAAATTATCTGTCCAACCATAGAACTGTGTCACAGAGGCGTTATAATTTAAACAATCATAATTCAATTTTACCAGTAGTTACCTGCTTTATTTAATTAAGTAATAGGGTTTGTCTTCATGGATCGAAAACACTATATCGAACCTTTAGAACAATAATGACCTAATTCAAAATTTGTGCTTTCAAACTTCGAATCATAAATTTATTATCATAGAGACCTAACTCGAAATTTAAAATTTCTCAATTAGGTCACTATTTTTCTGAAGGTGCGATATATACATCGTTTGACTCAATACTAACCACCCTACATTTTTCGACAAGTAAGATAAAGTCTGTTCCTATTCAGACTGCCAATGACAATAACAAGTATACCTGACTGTAATTGTCTTTAGATAGAGGATGAAATAGTAATGAGAATAATGTTACCTCTAATTAGTT
Source organism: Acleris literana (assembly GCA_946894065.1). Classification (NCBI taxonomy): domain Eukaryota; kingdom Metazoa; phylum Arthropoda; class Insecta; order Lepidoptera; family Tortricidae; genus Acleris; species Acleris literana. The sequence goes on along the minus strand of OX335669.1, from coordinate 9,085,210 downwards.
TATTAAAAAGGTTGAATATATATTCATCATCATCATCGTATTATTATGCTGGGTGCGACAGAGACGAAAACCTCACTTATCAATCAAATCTATCAAACCTCACTACATTTTCAATGTCAGAAATAGTTCGAAAAAAAAAATCTTTATGACAAGACTCTGTCAGTGTAATTGTGTTTTCAGCGAATGTGCTTTTCATCAAAAAATACAATATTAAATAGAGATTACTACCTTAAAATGGACATGAAGACAATGATAAAGTGTATAAATAAATAATGTGACTAGGCTCAACCTTCAAAAGTACGCGAATATGGAGTTATACCTAATGGTAAATTCATTTGTTTATAAGAGTGACGGAACGAATAGGAACCGACTTTAGATATTTAAGTAAAATTCCAATGTTATACATAAGCACAGATAGGTAGGTATAATAATATATAGTGCCTCTATTATACTGGGTTAACTATATTGACTTGTTATCGTATTGTTTTTAACTCGGCCGCAATTACTGTCAAGTAATTAAGAGGTATCGTAACGTTGATAATGCGATAACATATCCAAGGCAATGTGGTTTTAGAGTAGAGGTCCAGGTGACAACAAGCAATCTAAATGACTAATTCAAAATCCAATTTTAAACTTCGAGCTCATGAAATAATGTACCGTTGCAAAGAAGCTTTAAACATACTCACGCGCTAGCTGACAGAATCTTGAAGATGCACAGAACTATCCAGTGAGGAGACAGTGCTGACAGGGCTCCACCCAAAAACCCAAGCATCAGGGAGAGCCGGAGAATTCTCCTCCTACCCTTGGTGTCTGCGAAGTAGCCCCATATGTGCGAAGTTGCTATGATACCTAAAATAAATACACGCTTTATTTGCAGAGGTTGGGACACGTCTCTTTAATGATAGCAAGTGAACTTTGCCAAAATATCAAATATCATGGTTTTAATCCTCTTTACATAGTATAAATTATCGGTCATTCTCCAGACAGCCATTTCTGTATGTCCTCGGGCTTAAAAAATATAAAACTGTTGAATTTGGTATAATTTATATTTTTTGTTCGTAGAAGGTACTCGTATTGAGGTGTACATGAATTTTCAAGTAAATATTCAATACCTTTCTAGGAGAAAAAAATAATCAATACCCCATTCTCCTAATTAACACCGCGCGTCCCACTTCCGAAATCACTAATATAACTATTTTCCCCGATCATATACAAGAGGAAAGATGAATGAAAGTATTTTTATTTAATGAAAGATAAGATATCCAAATTACAAAAAAAATACCAAATTTATTTAGTAATATATCACTAAGATATAAAATAAAGAAACTTTGTCTCGATACGTGTACTAATTCACGCGCCGCTTTCATTCTTGTCCGTGCAAGGCTATTGAAGAAATAGACAGACGTCTGTAATGCATTTTGCGTGAGCAGACACTCATGTCAAGACCCTCTTGAGAGAAAGACGTGTTAATGTTGTGTGGATCGCACACTACAAATGTAAGTATCTAATTCGCATGTTTTGGTTCTCGTAAATGCTAATTAACACGTTCACGTTTTTAAAATCAGCCAATAACTCTATAGCTCTGTAAATTATTGTATACATTAAGAACCCCAGTATTAAACAGTTACTGGATTATGTAGTTTATCACATGTACCTAAAAGAAGTTATATTTTTTTTATCAAGAATCCCTAATACACACGTCTAATTCACGGGTCAAAAATGAACGCGTTAATTATTTTAAGAGTAGTAAAAAAGGTTTTTGGTACATAAAATTATTTTATTTCTAATTGCTCGCTTAAGCTAAACCAGTTTAAATTTATTTACAGGAATAATCTTTTTACAAAAATGTAATTCCCGGAAGAATGATGGCATGATTAGAATGACATATATTATGTCAAACTGATGTTATTAGAGGGGCCCTAACCTTAAAATCATCCTTATGATCGTATCTGTGTGCTTAAGTGTTTGGACAATATGTTTTTTAGAGGTTATTTTATTTTTCCTAGCATATTTCTCTTGGAAAACATGAAAATTTTGCTGACCGCATTAAAAAGTTGCATTTTGACAAAAAGTGACAACTGTAATTCTAATCATGTAAGGAAAATCCTAGGGACCCGGCATCATCTATTATATAAAATGCTAAGCTGATTGTTGATATATCAACGCACAGCCCAGACCGCTGGAACTAGAGACTTGAAATTTTGCATATAGATACCTTATATAGTGTAGAGATCCACTAAGGAAGGATTTTTGGAAATTCCACCCCTAAGGGGGTAAAATAAGGGATAAACGTTTGTATGAAAGTCCGTCAGTTTGGAAGTTAGACGCTTCAAATTTTGCGTTTAGGTTAGCGATTGAATTTTAACGTATACGTGTCTCAGCGTTTTTGATAATTTCAACCCCGAAGGGATGAAAAGGGGTAAAACTGTTTGTTGATACATCAATGCACAGCCCAAACCGCTGGAACTAGAGACTTGAAATTTTGCACATAGATACCTTATATAGTGTAAAGATCCACTAAGGAAGGATTTTCGGAAATTCCACCCCTAAGGGGATGAAAATTTGTATGAAAGTCCGTTAGTTTTAGTTTAAGTTAGACTTTTCAAATTTTGTGTTTAGGTTGAAAATTGAAAATTAATGTATACGTGTCTCAGCGTTTTTGATAATTTCATCCGCGAAGGGATGGAAAGGGGTAAAACTGGCTGACTAATCGATCAACGCACAGCCTAAACCGCTGTACCTAGGGACGTGAAATTTGAAGGGAATATTCCTTGGGTACCTAGGGGTGCACTAAGAAAGAATTTTTGGAAATTCATCCCCTAAAGGGTTAAAATAGGGGGTAGAAATTTGTATAGGAGATTAATTATTTTTAAAATAAGCAATTTAGAAATGGGTATTTAGGCAAATTTTTACAAATAAAAAATACCAATTTCAGCGATTTAGAAAAAACTACCCCTAAAGGGGTAAAAGGGAGTTTTCGTTTGTTCGTCCTTCACGCTGCGGTGGCGCCGGATGGATTTGGATGAAATTTAGAATGGAGATAGCTTTTACCCTGGATGAACACATAGGAAAATCCCATCCCGGAAAATTTAAAAGTTCCCGAGGGATTAACGACAATGTTTGGTGTTTTTTGAAAAAGTCATCATGGGTGTCATCTTCTTAGGTTGCGTTGACGCAGATTTCGAAAATGATATCAAATTTGGAATTCAAAATGGCCGCCATGATGTTATTGAAAAAGTCGTCATTGGTATCATTTTCTTACATTTTGGGGACGCAGATTATGAAAATGATGTCAAATTTAGAATTCAAGCTGGCGGCATGGATGTTTTTTGACAAAGTTGTCACGGGTTACATTTTCTTAGTGTTTGGGGACGCAAATAATTACTAATATAGAATAAGATTAGTAATTATTTGACAAAATTGCGCAACTGAATAATTTATTTCTCCTATGGCTTTTGCCATCCAGTGTGACAACATGAGACAGGCTTTATACCTACATTCAGTTTTGTTAGTCTATATCAAAAGGAGCGGTGTCAGATTGAAGTTGTCAGCGTTGACATATCCAGATTTTAACATTTTTTCCGCTATTTTCAATACTATTCACTATTCACGGCGTATTAATTCTACGGCTGTTATTTAATATTAGGGCGGTTATTATGATCACTTTAAAATAATTACGGAAAGGCATAAAATTTTTCGGCAAATTAGTTGGTTATTTAATTCTAAAATGTAATTTCAAACAATACTCAAGGGTTTAAAAAAACTATACCTCGATAGGTATACATAATATTGCTGTAGAAAGAAAATCCATACTAATATTATAAACGTCAAAGTAATTATGTCTGTCGTCTATCTGTTTGTTATGCATTCAAGGATAAACCGCGGAATTGAATTAGATTAAATATGTATCTCGAAAATCACCCCTAAGGGGGTGAGATTTGGGATGGTAGTTTGTATGACAATTTGGTCATTTATGTTAATTTTTTTAGTTGGAAACGTGGTAATTGTTGTTTAAGCTACTGTTTAATACTGTTTAACATTAAAAAAAACTTTCAGTGATTTCGGTAAAACTCCCCCTAAGGCGATAAATGGGGAGTAGAAATTTGTATTGGAGATATCGAAATGGCTACATTAGGAAATTGATATTTAGGCTACTGTTTATAAATAAAAAAATACATCTTTCAGCGATTTAGAAAAAACTACCCCTAAAGGGGTAAAAGGGGTTTTTAGTTAGTTACTCCTTAACGCTGCAACGGCTAGATGGATTAGGATGAAATTTAGAATGGAGATAGCTTATACCCTGAATTAACACATAGAAAAATCCCATCCCGGAAAATTTTAAAGTTTCCGAGGGAATAATGACAATGTTTGGTGTTTTTTGAAAAAGTCATCATGGGTGTCATTTTCTTAGATTGCGTTGACGCAGATTTCAAAAATGATATCAAATTTGGAATTCAAAATGGCCGTCATGATGTTTATTGAAAAAGTCGTCATTTTTTATCATTTTCTTACATTTTGTGGACGCAGATTATGAAAATTTTGTCAAATTTAGAAATCAAGATGGAGGCCATGATCTTTTTTAACCTCGTAAGGCCCACCGTACTACAAACAGCAAGTTTTTTGTCAGTGGGACTTTGAATGTACCATTATGGCATTAAAGTTCAATTACGTTTGTTCGAAAATGTCAATTTTCAATTCATAAAGATAGGAAAATATACTTTATTCCCATTGCAGTACAGTTCAAATTGAATTGCCTGGATGATGTACATCCTTTTGCACACTGGGCCTTACGAGGTTAAAAAGTGGACATAATTGTCATTTTCTTAGATTTTGAGGACGCAGATTTCGAAAATGATGTGAAAGTATAGGTAGAAATTCAAAATGGCAATTCAATTATGTCTGTCATCTGTCTGTTTGTTACGCTTTCACGGATTAACCGCGGAACCGAATTAGATTAATGGGCATTGGGTAAATTTGTTTGAAGAATATTGTCTTTTTTTTTCAGCGGCCACGGATTATTTTTGGGAGTTCCGCCATTTATAATGATAGATACCTACATTATAATTAGTATTAAGACTCATAATATAATATATGTAATATTGAACTATGATGGATATTTTAAGAGCAACCAATCTATCATGGGAGGGATAGTGCTTTGAGACGCCGAATTTAGACAGATTCTCATCTACCGGTAATAACTAGGGGCACACCAGCGGATAAAATAAATGCATTTCGGCATCTACGATATGGGGATATGTATAAAAAATATACCTCACTACAAATATGCCAGGAACTACGAGTACACCATGATACACAGTCGGGGCAATATATGCGGCAGCTCTACTAAAAATTGGCGAAGATCGTATGGCAAGAGATAGTAGCGATTTGAATACATTAAACCGCGAATTCTGTAATATTGTACAAAACACAGATGATCTAAAAAATAACGTGTACCCCAACCTAAAAAACAATATAAAGAAAAGGGAATGTTTGTGCGAGAGGGCGATATTAGCACCGACAAACGAAATTGTCGGGCGGATAAATATAAAAATATGTCTCATGTAGAAGGCGATGTTGTGGAGTATCTCTTGGTAGACAATGTCATAGACACAGAGCAAGTCACGTCCTACCCTTAGAGATCCTGAACTCTTTCGAGGTATCGGGAGTGCCCTCCCGTAAGAGTTAATGGTTAAAGTTGGTGTCACGGTAAATTTCGAGCTCAATATTACATGTGTTTGAAAGATCATTCTTGCCAGGGAGGACGTCAAACTATAAACTATTACTTAAAACTATTAATTTACTTAACTGCGATAAACGAGTTCTACGCGGACGAAGTCGCGGGCAAAAGCTAGTTCTTCATATCGCACCTTTAGAACAATAATGACCTAATTCAAAATTTGTGCTTTCAAACTTCGAATCATAAATTTATTATCATAGAGACCTAACTCGAAATTTAAAATTTCTCAATTAGGTCACTGTTGTTCTGAAGGTGCGATATTTGTATAAATTATGTATTAAAACCACCCGCAATAATTAAACTACATACTTAAAGTTGAATGTCTGTATGTTATGTTACATAACTTATGTATGTAAAGCTTAAACGGCTCGACGGATTTTAGCATTATGAATTATGAAGTGTCCTTAGATTCAATAAAATTAACTAGTTTATTTATATCTTTTTAGTTCATCGGGTTTTTAAAATTTAAATTACTTTTTTAAAGATAGATAGGGAATGTAAAATAATATTAATTAGCTTATTATGTATGTATATCGTGATGGATATTTTATGTTCCTAATAGTTTCGACGTTGCAATATAATAAATATGATAAAATTAATAGACAGTCTGACAGTTTTTGTCTTATTTCCTAAAAATATATATATTTGGCATGAACATTTATCTAATAAACGCGTAGTTTTTTTAATTCGCAAGCAAGTAAACCTAATTAACGCATCGCTTTTCTAATTCGCGCGTCACGCAAATATTAAAACCCTTCTAGTTAATTAACCGCTAATAATAATTAAGTGCCCAATAAATATTAAAGTTTGAATGGTCGATATGTTACTACATTTTGCATAAATTTTATCAAAAACCAAGTGGAAAAAAAGGGCGGTGTTAATTAGACTGAGAACACAATTCTGGAGAATGACCGAAATGAAGTCGCTTCCGCTGTCTGTTCGCTTAGATCTTTTAAACTACTCAACGGATTTTAATGCAGTTTTCTGCAATAGATAGAGTGATTCATGACGAAGGTTTATAGTATTGATATTCAGAAGGTTAATGTCGTTCCTTACATGTCATACTTCTTACTGCATAACGTTTTGTCGAGTATTCTGGGGATTTCCAGTAAGATCACCTGGTAGGATCCCCCACGTACAAAATTAATAAGTAGGGGATCCTATCAGGTGATCTTACTGGACATCGCGAGTATTCTTCTCAACATACTCGTATTGCAATAGTCATTCACGATAAAGAGGTATTTTCCATATACTGCCCTGCAGGCCTATTATGGTTGTGTTTATCGATGTGGATAAGCGTGGATAAAACTTCTATCACTTTCTGACCAGTGGGTTAGTGCGAGAGTGACGGATGCTTTATCCACCGCGATAAAGGTGACCATAATACGCGCCCTGCTAAGCCAAATAACCGCATCACAAATAAAACTCCTATCACAACCTTGGAATTCAATCTAAGATACTGTTTATTGACTAAATAGGGTAGTATAGCTTTCGGATTGCCAATCTCTGATCGGAATATATTCATTGTTCATCGACTAATATGAGAACTAACCAATCAAAGGCACCCCAGCTATCAGTCCCTGCTGGACCGAGGTGGTGTTCAGCTCACAAGCGCTGGCTGGCACCAGGAAGCTGACTGACAAGCTCTCGAAGACCATGGCGACGATCATGAGCCCGCACAGTAGAGTTGAGAAGACATTGTACTTGCCAAAGCCTGCAAATGAGTGGATGTGAAACGATGGATTGCAATACTTGTACGTTGTAATAAACATACAATTTAATTAATGTCATTTACGTATTACGTTGTCTTGTCAGAGCGTACTAACAACATTTTTGGGCGTTCATTCTCAATGATTTAGCTTAAACCTCGCTCGTATTACTTCTGTTGAACAATTGAAATGTCAACAACAAGACTTCTTATAAGAATAACTAACTCAGAACTACACGCACGCGTAGTTTCAAATTAATACAACAATTACAAAGTAAACAATTGGCTTCTTTTTGTTTACACAGCAGTTACTTACATAGCTAAATTATTCTATGTATGGGAAAAGCAAACAAATTAACAAAGTTGTATTAAATTGTAATACATATTTATATTTAAAAAGGATTATTTTTGTCCTTGACACTTTTTTCGTATCTATTATAGGTTGTTGTCCCAGGAAAGTTAAAAACCGTTATAGTGGACACATTTCACAGCATCAGGTGGAGGGGGCGGGAGAGAAGTGAACTTTAAACACCACACCCAAATGTATCATGTCGCACATGATTAAAAATTTTAGTGGTTAAAACATAGAATTACTGTACTAATAGTTATAGTGGTAAACTAATAAAAGCGTGTTAAAAAGTTTTACAACTTTATTTAGTAGGCTAATAACGAGAACGGGTAGTAAAATACAGGGTGTTACAAAAATACCCGTAAAGCCGAAAGGGGGTTAAATGGTGCCTTATAACAAGTCCATTTACAATATTTGAGAGCCGTACTATCACTATATGACTTACCGCCAAAAAAGAAAAACCATTATTTTTTTCATTCATGTGCTAACCCTATTTCAGTAAAATTAAAGAGTAAACTACGCAGAATGTTAAGTACATTTTTACCTAATTCGCGAAATAAACAAAATAAACAGAATTCGATTAGATACATATTACAAGTCGAGTTTAGGAAGATTTTAAACGAAGAAACCTAAACTAACACTTTTTCGTTATGAACGTCAAATTTACAGGAACGGCTCAAAGTGAGCTCCGCCTTGCTCAATGCACAACCTCGCTCGTCGGGATATGGCTTGTGCGGCATTTCGCACCATCGTTGGTGTTATTGACGCGAACACCGATCTTACACTCTGCTCCATCTCGAAAACCGTTGGGCAATCGGAGAAATAGACTCTGTCCTTCACATAACCCCATAAGAAGAAGTCCAAGGGTGTGATGTCCGGAGTACGAGCGGGCCATAGCACCGGTCCTCCACGTCCGATCCATCTTCGTGGAAAGCGAACGTTGAGATACTCTCGCACGTCGCGAGCAAAATGAGCCGGAGCTCCATCGTGTTGAAACACCATGTTCCTTTGGTTGTCAAAGTAATCCCTGTCGGCCCCAGGAAAGTCGTCAATCGCCTCTTCGAATTCTCAAAATGCTCTAACACTAACTCAGCCTGCCTGGCATCGACTGTGCTTGGACGTCCTTTTCCAGAAGGCCGATGAAAGGAGCCTATGTAATGTAGGCGTCTTGACATGTTGTGAAAACACTGGTACGAAGGTAGCCGTCGCTGTTCAGCGGGTGGTCTTCCATCGATAAATCGTTGCCGATAGGTACAGTTCGCGAGCACGATTTAAATTGCTATCTTCATGGCCTACGCATAACATCATATCGTAATATTCTCAGTTAGAAAGCATCGTCATTTTAGAAAAACACGGAACAATTGTAGAATATCGATAAGAAGTTTTGAAATTGACAACATAATTTTTATTCCGTCTTGAAGTTTTTTAAAGCCAGTACTTTAAGCATAATGACATCATAGTATTGAACCTTTGTGGATGAAAAACAGAAAAACCATTAAAGTTGACAATTATTAAAATTGGTAGGTAGGCCTCTCTGTTAAATAATCTATGCTAACTCCGGTTCCCTGACATGACAGCTTACTAGGGTTGACAATATTTTTGGCTTTGATAATTTATTATATTTTTGCGGGGTATTTTGTAACACGTATATTTTATGTATTTTAATAATAAAAAATATTTTTATTAATTTATTAAATTAGTTGTATTATTATAGAATATTTTAGTAAAACTCGTATTCTTAATAGGTACAATTGACAAGGAAACGCCAAATTAAAAATAGTAATAGATTACATTGAAAGATCTACTTGAATAATTATAAAAAAATATGCCTAAACTAATAATTTGCCTAAACTTGATGCATGTTCATTCAATAATGTATTCCCATCTCTCTCACGCATGAATGAATATGCGTCAAGTTTAGGCAAATTAGCTCTACCTATTCCGGTCACTGATTATCTCAGAGGAGATACGCAATAAATGTTAAAAAACATGATCAGAAAAACTTTGTTTAACCTTGGCAAATTAATTGTATGTATTTATTATAGGGACACCTTATAATTCCGAATTATTTGTTTCCGAATATTCATTTATCCGAATTTTCATTATTTTATGCTGGAGCTATTCGAAAATAAATGCATAATTTAATTGCTACATATAGGTTAGCTAAGGTTTAGTTTATAAGAGACATCAAAAAATAAAGTCTTCTGTCAAAACATTGCGTTCAGAATTATGAAAATTTAAATTATGTCTCTTCGGAATTATTTGGTGTACGCATCTATTACAAAGAGTATAAAATTAATTAAAAAATAATTAAATTGAAAACACTAACCGGTTAAGCTCAACGCCTCTTCAAAGGGCACTTTCTCCAATTTTTCACTCATTCTTACACCTAACAAAAACAGTCACACGTTCAAGAGCTCGAGGTAAAGTAAGTGTGGCAATAAATTGTTACAAGTTTTATACAACTCGTGATAATATATATATAGGTATGTTCTCATATCACAAGCAAAAATACCTTGTAGCTACGGGTAGCGTACACGGTTCGCCGTAAGTAAAACAAATATAAGCAGGACTTAAGTTTTAATACTCAGCACACGAAATACTTAGATAAACATCGTCTATTTCCATTAGCTGTTTCATACCTAATTCACCAGCAAATCACACAATTTTTTCAATTTGTGAACACTTGGCGTTAATGTGGCCAATTGACTAAATATAGTACATTACTTAACAAGGGCTGTAAAAGAAAGAAAGCCCGAAATCGCAGGTATTTGAGACCCGAGCCGTAGGCGAGGGTTGTAAATATGCGATAGAGGGCTTTCTTTTTTACTGCCCGTGATGAGTACACAATTTTACGTCTTCACCTGGCCACAATGCGAGTTTTACCGTGCGCGCAGCGTGCGATAAAACTCACATTATGGCCAGGTGTTACGTAAAATTATTTAAATAAATTGTCTTTGGTATAATTCCCTAAACTGTAGGTTGAGCATTATTATTAACGAAGACGTTTATTTTTCTCGTAAAATATTAATAATTCTATTTAAGTGAGGAATTCTTCAATTATTTCAAAGATAAATGGAAAAAAAATGTTTCAAATGTTCAGCCCTTTCGTATGACACCCCGTTTGCTCAAATCAAATCATTTTCATTTTTCAACCCGCCATTCAAGACGCCCGTTCAAATATTTTTATACTTTTTTTACTAAAAACAGTATGCGGGCAAGCAAGTTATACAAGTTCTTTGCCAAATTTCAAGTAAGTAAATAGTTTTTATCTACACACATATCATAAGTTCTCTATTATGCGTTCAAAACCCGTAGGAAATGACCAGCATTACCTGTGGTAGTAGGTGACAGCGATGACAGCTGTTAATTTTCGAAGATGTTCCAAATTTGGATCTCATTACCTTACAATATTCGATAACGTAATTTCAAAATTACGTTACAGCTGTCATCGCTGTCACCTACTACCACAGATGCTGGTCATTTACCTTTCGGCTTCTGAACCTATCTTAGAGTACTTATAATATGTGTGTAGATGAAGTATTGTACGCGACTCTGCGTAATTAGCAATTACAACACTCGTGTGATCTATTATGAAACTCGCCTTGCGGCTCGTTTCATGAACCACACTGATGTTGTAATGCTTGGCATTACGCAACCGTCACGTAAACTACTATTATAGTTTCAGATATAATAATAGTAAATATAATGTATAAAGATTGTTTGAATGACGTCTCTCAAGTATGACCTTGAAAATAGATCATTCAAAAGCATCCATTCTTGCGTTCATTTGTCTGTTGTCATTTTCTTACAGACAATAGCAATACGTTCCAGAGCCTGGCCTGACTGAAAATTTAAAATACATACGCGTCCTATTTAAAGGAAAAGAAAGAGAAAGGCTTCATTTGGCATTATAAGTAGGTGAGGTTGAATTTTTTTTAATAATTTATTTTGATATTAGCAAAGACATTAAATGTACTTAGTAATATGATATCTCTTTGGATATTAGTCACATTTTATAATGTTTTGTTTTAAATTACAGTCTTATAAAATGCTATATATTCTTTCGAATGAAAACGAAAAAAACACAACCAGTTATTTCTAGATGTATCCAAATCGTATGGGAAAGCACAAGCGTTCCTAATTATGTGATACATGCAGGGCGGGAACTTGACATAAATATGGATAAGAAAGCCCTTTCCTTACCGGTCCAGAATATAGTTTTAACTTTCCGACTTAATTAATTATACTGGTAAAGAATACTTCCTTGCGGTACACATTTAACCTCCTTGCCTAAAAATAGCCATAATTTCTAATTCTAAAACTTGATATCCATTCCTCAATAACGTAGCAATGTATTGAATTACACCAAAATTCCAATATATTAACGCATTCAAAATAAATCTACATCTTCTAGACTCTTCGTAGGTACAGCCAAGTTCATTAATATGTGTACACTTTTGTACCTTGTCACTTTAATCGCTGTGACAATTCATATATAGGTAGTTTAAACATGACCTTAAATAGACAAGGTAGTAAAGTGTACACATATTTAGGAACTCAAGTACTGAAAAAAATTTGCACTGGACCGAGGTGGCATGTTGTCTCAAAAGTTGACGCAGTTAATCAAAATTTTTGAGCAACAGGTACTTACTACTTAATATGGATAAGAAATCAAGTTATAGCTGATTTTCTTCCACGTGTGACCTAATTTTGGTTAAATTTCCATCCAATCCTAAAATGCTCAGAGTTCTGATTGATTGATTGATGTATATAAAAGTCATTTGACGCGATTTCACCGATACAGGTGAAACATTGCAGTATTTCCCAAACAATAATTTCCTGAGTGCACTAAATATCTTAGATTTAAATAGACAAAGTTCATAAAAAAATATTCGCAAAACAACTATCACGTTTTGGTCAATTATTACATTCGGTTCGTTTTTGGTTGGTATCCTGAGATACCTGAAGTACCCAAGGAATTCTAGTTTGGACTGTGTATTGCAATGTTTTGCCTGTATAAGAAAAATTGCATCAAATAACTTCTATTTACATTACCTATGTCCTATATTTGCAACCGTAATTCAAGCGTTTAAAATAAGATATAAATCTAGTTCGATTACAGTAAAAACGTAACGTAACGTACAGTTTTATTGAGATATAGTCACTAACAGATGTAATGGGTAAATATTAGGGAATAAAAACCGGTTTTAACCTAAATGAAAAAGTTACCTATGTATATTACCTCAAACTCATTTTGATATCTAAAAGGTTTAATTTTGTCATTTTGATTCAATCGACCCGAATCTTGAATTATTCTGTCCTAAAAAAACGATAATTTTTAGTTAACCTATCTTATTCCAGAAATATGCCAAAATAATTGAACACTACAACGCAATACGATAGAAATAAGGTTTAATTCAAGTCTAATACCACAACATCTCGCTTTCTGTTTCTTTGTTTAATACACACTCATCTTTCGTCGCTTTCGCACTAAATTATTGAACTATTGGATTGATAAGGGAGTGGTGTTAATCCACTAATCTGCTTAGCTACACTAGGAGTTCTAGTACTTAAAACACCTTATGACTACTATGGTATATCGTGCGTAACATCATATTGTTTTTGCTGAGTGTTATGGTGACACTGTTGATAACCTTATAGTAAATATTTATGCATAAATAAAACATTGCCCTAGATTTTTTTATTGAACTTAACACTAAAGTTCATTAAAATCATATCAAACAAAGCCCCTTGTTTCCTCTATGCAGCATAATGTCTAACTATGACCCTTTACAAGGCCGAGGAAATATAATTTCCGACAAAATCTGTTTCTAAATTTTACTGATGTTTAAACAAACAAAAAAGCCAACTTAAAAAAATTGCCAAAAAGCTTATGGCTTATAAAGGGTTGAAACTTTTCTTTCCTTGATTCCCGCAAAATAATTAAATAACCGGTTATCGGCCCGGTTGTGAAATTTAACAAGTTATTATATACCCTAGTAATAATCATAAGAATCATATTTATTCATAAATTTTATATTACATGTCAGCTTATTAGTATAATCGTAAAAAAACATCTTACTTAAAAGAAAAACAATAATAATTTATTTATTTATTTATTTATTTATAAGTATATTTACATGGTATTACAGTTGGTAGACTAATGCACCATTAAACAAGATTAAACTAATAATATAACAAGACCGTTTCATAATTTTTTATACCTAATATTAATGAAATTAGTCAATATATAATTATAATATGTGGGTCTTGAGCTATAACCGCCATTATTCATATTTAAATGTAAGGAAATTATTAAAACTGTAAAAAGTGTGCTCGAGAAGCCAATCTTTCAGTTTTCTCTTAAAAGAGTTCAGGGAGGGTGCCGAGGTGATTGTGTCAGGGAGCTGGTTAAAGACCGTCGGGCCCATCGCGTGGGTTACTTTGTCGGACTTAATGAGTCGCCGCTGCACCGGTAGGAGTAGGGAATGCAAATAACCAGTTATAACCGGTTTTAACCGGTTATTTTCATACGAAAATGGCTAATAACCGGTTAAATTGCATTGCCTAGGTAGGAGTCTATAAGGATCGCGCAATAAGCGAGCCGAGATATCCCCGCGCTTTTTATAATTGTCGAGGTGAACATACACGTACTATCGCGATCGTTAATTTGCGACCCATTTCAAGAAAAATAGGCTTGAAGTCGTCAATGTCATTAGAGATGCCAAATCATTTGTAACTTATAGGAGACTCAACCTTATTGTTGTAGAATGTCAGAATGACTTTGGACCTAAGGTGGGTCCCAAATTAAAGTTCGTGACTGTACATTGCTACTTGCAAGATTACTACGGACGGTAACATCAATATGCCAAGTTCTTTAAGCCGGCTACTCACACGTCCTTGATTGGGACAATCTCTATACTAGATGCGGTCAGAGCAATTTTACATTGTATGGAAATTGCCCCAATCAAGGGCGTGTGAGTAGCCGACATTAAACAAAAGTTTCGCTGACGTGTATTGGTTGACCTGTACAATAGACCGCACAGCCTTTTTTGAGCTCGAACAATAAGATCAATACGGGGATCGTTACCTGGGGAATGTTAGCTATCGTTTAGCTTGGGCAATATAAGAAATGGTGTGACCCTTTTTGGCGAATGCTACACGCTCGATATGTATCGGGATATTTAACGAGATATTTATCTAGTAATATTTTAGTATACTACACATACGATACGAATCGCGTCAGTACGACGGTAAATTTCATGGACTACACTCGTACGTTTCGTATTACGATGCAAATATTACGATAAATATCGAGAGTGTAGCACTAGACGCTCGATATTTATCGACGATACTTGATACAGATCGTGGATTTTTGGATTTCTCATCCTGGATTATGATCCAAATATCACGATAAATATCGAGCGTGTAGCATCCGCCTATGTGTCTGTTCTTTGGATATATTCAACTTCATTTCTGCAATACCTACCTTAACACTGTTAAACGTTGAAACCTCGAAACGCGTATTTTCAAACATACCTACAGACACCTTTTTCGCGTGATTTGGGTAATCTTTGGAACCCTACGAACCTTGTGCGATTTAAATTTTAAAGCTATTCCTTTTTATTATTGTGCGGGCATGACATTATACCGCCTACCTACCCTCAACATGATGCATTATTTGCTATATTAAGCGGGCTATATACCATCAGTTTTAACTGCACAGTTTAAACTGTATACTTTTATCTAATGAAATTTCGATTATTTATTTCTTAGATCGTCAGATTAACTGCACAGTTCGCAGTGCCTACACCCATACGTTTTAACTGAACAGTTCGACTGTGCAGTTGAAACTGTGCAGTTAAAACTGATGGTATGTAGCCCGCTTTAGAAGAAAGATATAGGGCTACTCAATGATATAAACATATTAAACAAGAAGTAATTGTGTCACTACCGCGCCCGAGTTGAAGCTTCATAAAAGACCCAATTGACCACTCTCGCTCTCAGTTCACAAGAAACATGGCGACGAAACTGACGTGAGCCGTGGTTGAACAAAAATAAGTAAAATGGCGTTGAGTGTGCTTCGGAAGTGTATAAATTACCAAAATAAAGTGAATAAAGCTCAAGAGATCACATATCACGCGTAATTTCACTAAATATTTGATTTTCACTTCGTATTTTAGTTATTTTAAAAATATTTGTAAAGAGAACGTGTGCTCAGTTAAGAAAAGAGATAGAAATTTAAATAAATCGCGTGTATGATAAGGATGGATACTAGATTAAAAAATCAGATGCGACATCGTTGGTATCCATTATATCCGGGCGAATTAAGAGGCCACATATGATAAAGTCGGTACCTAGTGTTCCGCGATTTGGATTCTGGATCTCAATTATGTATATATGTCTGTTCTTTGGATATATTAAACTTGGTTACATTTCCTTGAGACTGTTAAACGTGAAAACCAAAACCAAACTACATTTCTATGTCACAATAGTAGTTTACGTGACGGTTGCGTAATGACAGGCATTACAACATGAGTGTGGTTCATGAAACGAGAGCCGCAAGGCGAGTTTCATAATAGATCACACGAGTGTTGTAATGCTAATTACGCAGTCTCGTACAATACTTTATCTACACACATAATATTATAAGTACTCTAAGATGGGTTCAGAAGTCGAAAGGCAAATGACCAGCATTACCTTACCTGTGGTAGCGATGACAGCTGTAACGTTATTTTGAAATTACGTTATCGAATATTGTAAGGTAATGAGATCCAAATTTGGAACATCTTCCAAAATTAACAGCTGTCATCGCTGTCACCTACTACCACAGGTAATGCTGGTCATTGCCTACGGGTTTTGAACGGTTAATAGAGGACTTAAGATATGGGTGTAGATAAAGGAATAATCGATCCGATATGTTGTGGTTGTGAATGTCTCTCATGCGCTAAAATGTTAGGATAGAAGTAGGATTAACTGAGTAATGTATAAAGATATACTAGAATCACTAATAACGTAAAGCGAATATACAGCATCTCACGTTATTATAGTGTGTCGGTGACGCGCTTTTTATTGGGTTTAGAAAGATTTGATAAGATTTAGTTGGTGAATAAAAGGCAGTATTTAAAAAAATATTTACATATAACTTTATTACAAACAACATAAAAAACTAATCAATGTCAGTAATTTGTAATGAAACTACCTCGTAGAAGCATTTGGTTTATTTTCTACGTATTTATCATATTTATTCAACATAATGATAATTTCAGCGCTGGCGTCATCCATTCAAATTGCACAGTCACTAGACAGCAGTAAATATGTTTAATAGTCGTCACTACCACCATGTACAGTCGACGTCATAAATACGTTTACACTTTAGTACCTCGTCTATTTAACGTCATGTTTTAACTGCCATATAAAATTGTCATAGAGGATAAAGTGACAAGGTACTAAAGTGTACACATATATCTTTGACGTCGACTGTACCACCTTAAACTTGAAATGTTTGTTTTTGTGCACACGCATTATCTACGACGTTATTTCTTGTCCGACGGTAACAGCAAAGCAACTGCAACGCCACCTAAAAGTCAGACAAAATTTAATTACTTACAATTATACTATTGCATCTCCGGAAATCCCTTGTAGACATATTTAACAAGAAGCACGTTACTTATCATGTGTCAGCGCAAAAAAGTTGACATTATACAATTAATAAAGATAAGATATAATAGTTATAATATTTGAACGACAACACGAAGTATTTGTATAGAGTTCGTAGATATTAACCACTGAGAACAATAATTCTTACTATATGTATAGTATTGCCAATCAAAACAATCGTTTTCAGTCTTTATTTCTCAGTTCTGCACCACTATTTTAGGCGGTAAAATCGAAATCGTATTTGACCTGCAATGGTATTGTTTTTAACTCGGCCACCATTACTTTCATGTAAATAAGAGCTATCAAAATGTCGTTTATTCTGAACCAAAACCGGTTTTTTTTTTACAAATCATAGTTTTTTATTTAAGGCAAACGTTCGACATTTTAAGGATTACGATATTACTCACCGAATGTAAGTTAATTATAAACTTATATTAGGTTTATTATCGTTAACCAATCGCTAAATAACTTGTTAACCTAATACAAGTGAAGAAGAAAACTTAGAAGACGAACTTACTGAATACAAATGCTGACCAACAGTAGAAGGTCATGCCGCAGTCACTCATGATCGCAGTGCCGATGATGTTCACGCCAATGAGGGAGCTAAAACGAGCCGTCATCATGCCCAAGCTTGTCACCAGACCCCTGGTGGCAAAAAGCTGACTCAAATCTCCAGTATTGGCTTTTCATGAAGGATAAGCAATGTTTATCAGCTTTTGTGCGATTATTCCCATTGTATATTCAGTATCCTGAATATGAATATATTTTCAAAGTATCCTAATATGATTTTCAAAGGTTTGGTTACAAACTTAATGCTACGTTAGCTGATTTCAACAACCGCGGCCAACTGTCATTGAGTTCGTTTCATACTTTATTTACATATTTACGTCAGCAAATAACGTCCCTGTGTCTATACCAACATTGCCAACTTTGGTAGTGGTCAAAGGTTTAAAACAATAGTAAATTTCTCGCTAAAGTGAAAAAAACTGCAGTAAAGTTGCTAACGACTCGGTCGCAGAAGTTCTGCTGTTCCACCAAACCGTTTGACGCGGCCGTGAAGAAAGAATTCACTATTGTAGGGTACCACATGGTGAGCACGTTGTTCCTAAAGAAAAAAAAAGAAATAATTAAATGTGACGTGAGAAAATCTAGGTTATGTTGCTCCCACACCGCGGTTATAAAACGATATAGTATTATAAATCATAAAAATATAATATTCTACAATTCATAAGAATTTGGTCGTGTTCAAAAATGTATAATATCGTGTCCATTCGCTTAGATAGTGTCGCTACACTCACACGTACTTGTGGTCATTGTAATATAATACGAATATAATTCGAAGTATTCTGCGAAATTCACAAGTGAATTTGGCAGTTTACATCGAAATATATTCGTATTTTATTACAATAACCACACGTATGTATGAGTATAGCGACACTATCTAAGCGAATAGACTATACCTATGTATGTATATATTTTGTAACGGCTGTGTGGGAGCACCATTAGGATTAGAGTAAGGGTTAAGGATTAAGACTATAGCATTCACCGATAACCTATTCAAGGCTGCAGGTCAGACCATGCTCGATGAAAATTTTGAACATTCAATCATTGTACTTTATGTCGATGACGATATGTTGATGTTTTAATTTTATTTACAACTTCAACGGGTGGGGATTCTCTGGCGTTTTACCCGCCGTCATAATTGTCTTAGCGCATTATTCCAGATAAAACTAACAATTGTTCCTTTAAAAGGAATGGAAAATATCCTCAGGTCTGCTGATTTTAGGCTATCACTATGCCTCTGCAGTCCGTCTGTCTGTCTGTCTTTTTTTATTTTACCATAAATGGGTTTGCGTTTGACCTCAATCTCATCTGATGTTAAGAGACAACGAGGTCGAGGGTGGTACACGGTAACCCAGAAAAAAGCAAATCAAGCAAGCTAGTTTGTCTGTTAGCGAACTCATGCGAGTCATGAATTGTAATAGCTAGAAACTTGAAATTTTCACAGTGTGGATTTCTACTACCACTATAACATAACATATCAGCGTATCTTATTCATTCGAAAAGAAAAGATCGAATACGATATGCAAATATTAAAAAAAAATAGCACTTCTAACGTGCTGCAGCATATGATGAGCAGATAGAAGAGTTGCAACGTTCTCCGCAGCAGCGGTGGTTTGAAGATAGGGACCGTCTGCTTGCGGATCGTTTCCCAAAACGTCATCTTTTGCTGTTCATCTTGGTTGCTCTCAAGTAGTTGCACCTGAAAAGTTTGCAAATTCTTCCTTTATTATTATTATTCCGGACTTAAACCTCCACTTTCCAAAGCACCTCACCTCATAATCTTCCCTCTTTCCACCGTTAAGATTAAAAATGTTTTTCAAAACTTCTAGCGCCTTCTCGTTCTCGCCTTTATTGGCCAAGAATTTGGGGCTCTCGTAGAGGAACCACATCAAGAGAGCCCCAACTCCGAGAGGAAGAGCCATGATCAGTGTAAGAAGTCGCCAGGGCCGGTAGGTAATAGATAGCCAGGATATGGAGAAGTTGAAGGTTAACGGTAGGATGAGATATGCCATTACTGAAAAGAAAACAAATTTATATTTGAGACGGTTTCCTATCAGTCTTTTTTTTTAAATTAAGTATTTATTTCTAGGGTAATTTCCCTTACTTTAAGAGCCTTACTTAACGGGTCAACCATGGTCAACTCTTTTTTCACGTATGAAACTTTTATAACAATTTACATTTTAAAATTACCTCTATATTCTTTCGTTAACCTCAAGACAAAGGGTTCCGACAGACAGACACAAAATAGATTACAGAGCGATCTTTTGAAATTCTGCTTTTTAGTATTTGGTTGGTAATCCTAAAAGATATTAAGGGTCGGCTATAGGCAATCGAGGGTCGGGACTGTAATAGAATTATACAGAAAACGATGCTTCATAGTCTTGAAAAAAATCACACAGCTAGCCAATGAAAGGTACTTGCGCTTGAAACATTCGAATTTAAGTTAATGCTTATGGATAACTGAAAAAAAATTATCGGAATATCACTAAAAACGTGTAAATCGCACTCCCGCACTGTAACAACTGAGTCGTAATTAACAAGAATTATTAAATGAATTTTATTAAATAATAAAGTTAAAACCATAAGGAAGCCCATACAATCTTCATTTTTTAATAAATATATACCTATTTTACGTAAAAAAATCACAAACTGACCCAGTTTTTTCGCTCAAAATCTTCATACTAATTAATATGGAGCGTCGCGCATCCTACAAATACAAGTGCGAGCGCGCGCGGCCGTCAGTAAGCCACGCACCTCCAGAGAGAGAGCACGTCGCTTTACGCCGCATCCAGAGATCGCGATCGAACAGTGTACTTACACGAAATCAGTGCACAGTGTTCCCGTCCACGCCATTCTCGGTGCATGCCAATACGAGATCCACCTTATATTATTAAAGCAATAGAAGAGAGGAAAGCAAGGGTGCAAATAATTTAATAAATAGTTTAGAAAATCAATTAGTTTTATTTTCCTTATATTTGAAATAATAAAATAATTAATTAAAAATTAAAAACACGACTGCATGAAAAAACTGAACTAAAAAGATAGAAACAAGTTTCAAAATAAAGAACCAACTTAAAGAAATCTATTTTGTTGCTGTCGGGGGACCTCTAATATTTTGGTATAGTGTGTTGTAGGTCCCCCGACTGCAACAAAATAGATTTCTTTAAGTTGGTTCTTTATTTTAAAACTTGTTTCTATCTTTTTAGTTCAGTTTTTTCATGCAGTCGTGTTTTTAATTAATTATTTTATTTCGCAATTTTTGAATTAAATACATACATTATATATATTTTTGGAATCGCCTTTTCAAATCCTTTATTTTGATACCCCACTTGATAAGATCGAAAAAATTTTTTTTTTTTCAAATGTCACAAAATGGAGTATATTGTCCGCCATGTTATTTTTATCGCAACGTCACATAGCCTATGTTACTCGGGCTGACGTAAGGAATCTAACGACACCTCAAACATCTAAATCGGTTAAGGCGTTGAGAAGTTCTGGGGGAACGAAGAATCTCACATACATACATACATACATACATACATGAACCCTGAAAACATTACACTCCTTTTTTTGGGCAGTCGTGTAAAAAGTAGTGCTTGCCACGGATAAAAAGAATCAATTCCTACTCGGACTATAGCCGAACGAACGAACTACCTCGGGATTAATTCTTTTCATACCTTGGTTTGCAATCTACTATTTCAATTAGATCTCCTATTTTTATTTCATAGTACGTATTCAATTTTATTTAAATAATAAAATGTTAAAGGTACCCCTGAAGTTCTAATCAATATTTTATTATTATTTAGTAATTAATTTAGCAGACAACAATTTTATATGGTAACGAAATTCAAAGTTACAATTTAGTTGGCGAGTCAAAGTCCGCTGTTCCAAACCACTGTGCATCCGTACATGTGTGCGTGTGCGGCGCGCGAGGCTCGATCGTTGTGAGAGTAGCGCTAAAAACCTAAACTTCGCTCGGCGCGGCTCCGTAGCCGACCCTTAAGCGCTAAATTATACGTACGTGCATACGCACAAGTTATAATATTGTTACGCCGATGGCATAAGGCGTCGCATTTTTAATCGTTAATTTTGGTGCTTTAGAAGCGTTTTCAGCAGGCTGAAATATCGTTTCAGTCCGTTTCAGAGGTAGCTCTATCACATACCAGATTATCAAAACTTCGAAACTTACCGTTGTTTTCAGTCGGCTGAAACATGTGTTCAGTCTGTTTCAGGCCACCCTCTATCAGATTACGCCATAACCTGAAAACCCATTTTCAGCCATTTTCAGGACCCCTTATGGGCCTTTGAAGTACATTTCAGTATATGGCATTTTTTCCACTAAGAGTGAAAGAGATAGCATGATTAGAAAGAGACAGCAATACTGAGAACCTTCGAGAAGTGTGTGAAAGAGAAAACACGACTAGAAAGAGACAGCAATACTGAGAACCTTCGAGAAGTGTGTGAAAGAGATAACACGATTAGAAAGAGACGGCGATACTGAGAACCTTTGAGAAGTGTGTGAAAGAGATAACACGAAATGAGACAGCAACACGCGGAACATTCCAGACTCATCCAGACCCGTGAGTCAAAGTCATTGCGATCGTAAAAACAACAAGGTAGCAAGGCGTAGAACATTCCAACAACGAACAGTCTCGATCGACCTTGGCGGGGCGAAGTACATCGAACATTCCGGAAGGCGTTCTAGAATAATCGGACTCGGGAACTATAAAACGGCGGACACCGGTTGCGACGAGTCAGGACAGCCACGGACCCGCAAGTGCGCACAGACGAACGGAAACCTCTACTGCTGCCACCGCTGACTTCAACATATCTTCCTAAGGAAGACCATGCTGAATAGCACCCGACCGCTATCCGCGGTCGGCGGGGACCACTTCTCACAGCCAGCAAAGCAGCCCGCAACCTGGCCTAAGGCAGCCCTCTCCGCAACTCCCGACCCGGTCCCGCTAACACGGATGCCCCGGGATAGGGATTGCGGGGTCCGGCAACATGCCGAAGGCCACTCGCCGCGCCGAGGTCCGTCCCCGACCGATCGCCACGCTGCGATTATCGCCGCCATCAAAATCAAAACCGAGGGTAGTTGTGAATCAGTCGGTTCGCAACTACCCCCCGCCGCCTCAAGCTCACCGAAGCCGGTGGGTAGCTGGATGGACCCCAATTCCGGGCTACCCACCCCCCACCATGATGCCGCGACGTCGTACAACGACGCGCCTACGACGCCTACAGGCGACGGTGTCCTCCGGGTCCAACCCAGCAGACCGAGCGTTGTGCCGGAGCCGACGTGGGAGGGCCATAATCAGGATCTGATTATGGTCACCTACTTTAGCGGCACCAAGCACTGCTCGCCCGGCCTGCTGGAGTGGATGTGGAAATACGTCAGGCTCGAGGCATACAACATGGGCGACAAGGGCGCCCTGACCCACGAAGAAGTCTTGCTGTTCGTGAAACTGGACCTCATCCCGGACAGCACCACCGCGCGCCAGAGGCCGCGCAAGGAAGGGGGTACGTCGCCAGTCCGCGAGGATAAGCGACCGTGCCCTCCCCCTCACACCACGCCACCACAGCAAGCGCCGCAACCGCGGCCACCGCCAACACCGCGACCGCAACCGCCGCGCAACTATGCGCAGGCCGCGGCCCGCGTCCCCGCTACCACAAAGGGCAACCGCCCGCGGGCCGATGCACCGAGGCAACAGCGTCCCACAGCTGCAGCCCCCACTACCACACCCGCATACAGCCGAACAGCAGCCTCCAAGAGGTCCCGCTACCCACCGCTGGTGGCGAGCGACCTCCCGGACTGGCCAAAGCACTTGGCCGCCATCGCCGAGCGCCTCGGCCGCCCACCGACCGCACACGCCTTTGGGGACGGCGTGCGCCTACTACCCACCACCGAAGAGGAGCATCTGTGCGTGCAGCGGTATTTCACCGAGCTGCACGCACACGAAGACACCCGGGGAATACGATGGTTCTCGTACTCCCGGCAGGAGGGCGGAAGGGCGATGAAGATCGCCATCCGCGGACTCCCCGCCTCCACGAACCCGGCGGACATATGCTCCGCCCTAAACACCAAGGGCTACCCGACGGACCACGCGAGGTGCATCCAGGGGCGCAGGGGGCGCCACGGGTGCATCTTCTTCGCCCAACTCGCCGGGACAGTCCGACAGAACTCCGGGGTGTATGCAGTGCAGGAACTGCTGTGCATGCCCGGAGTCTCCATAGAGCCCTGGCGGGGCAAACAAGGCCCCGCCCAATGCCACCGCTGCCAACAGTTCCGGCACTCGAGCACACAGTGCCACCTCCAGATCGCGTGAGCCCAGGACTGCCCGAGACCGCGAGAGAAGCCCGCCACCTGCGCCAACTGCAGGGGGCCCCATCCTGCCAACTTCGCCGCCTGCCCCGTGCGCCGCAGGGAGGCGAGAAATAAGCGGGCAGGCACGACAGCCCGCACCGCCACCGCCCGAAAGGGCCCTAACAAAGCCGCAACGGAGCGCGCCCCCATCCCCAGGGGCACGCGCCTACCCACTGAATCCCGGACAACAACCGGCCCTGAACCCGCGCACGCACACAACAAGGCACGTGCAAAAGTGCCCGTGCGAGAAGCCTCCACAACGGCGCCGGCCGAAGTGCCTGCGCCCCCCACCACCGCTATCCTCTCCCTCGCGGGAGACGAAAACGAGGCGGCGAGTGCCCCCACCCTTGGAAGCGCCCGCCCCACCACAGAGCCTTACAAGAACGCCGCTCCCGAGCCCGCCGCCATAGCGGCGCCGGCAGTCGAGCTCGCGCCGCCCGCTGGAGCAGTCGCGCTCGCGCAACGCTCCGCGCTAGTACCACGTAGGTACCGCGCTAGGTCCGCGCCCGAGACAGAACCGAAGAGTGAGACAGGAAATGTCCCCACCACCAAGCCAGCAGCCATCCCCCCCGCCCTCGCGGGGGATAAGAACGCGAAAGAGATGGCGAATGCCCCCACCACTGGAGGCAAGCGCCCCGGACCGACACCGCAATCGAGCTCCCTGCCGTAGCGGTGCCGCCAGAAGACCCGCGAGCCTACCAGCCCGTGATACAAGACACTATAAGGATGCTCGAAGAGTTGACTTACGAGGATAAAATAGAACTCCGCAAATTCCTCGCTATGACCGGAGAATTGATACACAAAGATGAAGAAAAAGCATCAATGCTTGCCATCATAGACGCCTCGCCGCCGAATCCCTTCACGAATTTAGCGCGATGTATTGTGACAGGACAACTGGAAGTACCCCAGGCCGAGGGACGCGACAGCAAGCGCCAGCCCGCGCAGCAAAACGCCCCCCATCGGTCAAAAGCCAAGAAGGCAAAGCCTAAAACGAGGACCGGCCCGCATTAGCGGGACGCGACAGCTGCCGCCTGAAAGGGCACAACGCCCTGAAAAGGCTGCCCCACACCTCCTCGCTGACGCGAGGAGGAGTGTGAGAAGACCAAGAAGCGACGAGTCAGTCTTTACTTGGAAAGCGATCAGTGCGAATAAGAGCGACCCGAGCGATCATCTGAGTATTCGAAGTTTATTGTACGATAATTGTTTTGTAACGGTTTAAGTGAGTGTGTAATTAAGGTCTACTTTTGATTATCGGTGTATTCGTGCATTTCTATCAGTTACCTACCCCCACGTACGTAACAATATTTACTTACTGAAAGTCACAGCCTCTGAGAATAGGTTGATGCTATTCATAATAAATAAATATTTGCTGCGATGTTTGTTGCCGGTGCATTCTCCCAAATATGCCATCGTCAAACTATATGCTGCCGTCGAACTGAAATAGTTAGTAAAACGGGAAAGTCAACCATTTGCCATTGAAACAAAACTGAGTTTGACCTGCCTTTGCGAATTGCGTTTTTTTTACGAATTAATATACTTCTAACAAATAATATATGCAGTCAATATTTTCATCTCGAATGAAGTTTATCTCGAATTATCTCGAGTATTTGACAAACCCGACCGTGATAGATATGTATATAGATAGAGGAATGTCGACTTAGCACTTTATACTGAATAGGGACTTGTCGTCACTGGTGATTGCAATAAATGTAAAATAGGTATCTGCTAACGGACCAGCTAAATAGTTATTCATAATTGTACTGATTATTTTTAATACTTACAAGGAACAGCCAATTACTTTTAGAACCAGCAGGACTTGCCAGTTAGGTGAGAAGCTGCCAATTGCAGCGAGCAGTGACCCAACTGCGCAGGACCACAGGAGCGCTCTCCGCCGTCCACGGGTATCGGCGTAGAAGCCCCAGGGAAACGCAAAAAGGAGGCCTGAAAAAAAATAGTTCAACGTGTTTTTTTTTAATTTATTTAACGAGTAATAGGACCAGAGTCATGGAGTTTTCCTGTTTAAATTGTACTTATAAATTATAATATTGGATAACAATAAACTGATTTACCGTTCTCTAAACAAAACAACAATTTACCCAATACAGAATTTTACTGAGTAAGCACATAACAAACGAACGAACGAAAATGATTTTTGATGATTTTTAAAAAGTGCAAAAACATTTTGTGAATATGATTAACCAATTGACAAATTGACCATGTTTGGTGACGCACGCAACTCGTTGATCAATACCTACACATCATCAGCCGGAACACATACACTGCTAGACATAATAACCCTTCCTCAAATATCTTCATCAACTTTCTTTCACTGTGATTAATGGTATTCTTCCACCTTGCATTCACTAGGAGCTTTTTTTCCTGGGATCAACTACCTACCCTCTGCGGTGTTTTCAGCCAATTATGTTATCACCGTTCAAATCTATTCAATTTATTAATATAAGGATGTGCCTTATGTTATGAACCTGCAAATGGTGTTGACGCTAGCAAGCCTATGCGTCCGATACTCAGCTGAAGGTCGCAGGAGGCTGCGGCCAGCACCACGCCGAAACCAAACATGTCGAGAGCTACCGCATTGCTGATCAAGCTGCAGGTCATCAGCACCAGGTAGTTGTAGCGGCCATGACCTTAATAAATTAAGAATAATTAAATTTGAATTTGAATTTGAAACATCGAACGTCCAGTGGCGCTCTCATTACCATTGTGTTTTCTAATTAGCTAAATAATTTCTTGAAATCAGACGATGCCTTTTTATAGCGCGAGTAAAAACATAATTTATGGGATACTTAACAAACTTTAATAACAATTACCCTTTGAGTAGTCGGCTTAACGGGAAAAGGTGGCCACTTTTTTCCGTTAAGTTGATAACTCGAAGGTCAATTGTTATTAAATTATGTAATATATCCTTTAAGTTGTGTTTTCATATTTAATACAAAAAAGCACCCTCCGATTTCAAGAAAATACTTAAGTTTATTAGTAAACACAATAATAGTAATGAGGGCGCCACTGTTCATCCGGCGTACGCTCGGCGCAGTCTTAAGTCACAGAAGTCGATTGGGTTAGGGACTTAACTAATTGTAAACAAACAACCACATGATGTATCGACAGCCAATAGGAGCAGAACACTGATACAGAAAAACAGTTTTGATTAACTGTTTCACAGAGCCACGAGACCTAGATTGTTTACATTTAGTTAGTTAACAATAAATGGAGTAAGTATAGTTTATACTCCGATTTTTGTTGTATCTTGACAGTTCTTCAAGCCTCGTTCCGTTTTGCACAAATTTAGAATCCAATTTGAACAGAAGAAGGTACCTAAAAAAAGTTGCATATCTATGACATGCGCATGTATTCCATTAACGCGACCTTGCAACTTCAAATTGAGTAACAACTATATGTGGCGTTGCCTATGAAAATGGACCCTATCGTCGATGGCACTTACGCTGCACTGCGTCACGCGACGTTGTATTTATATCGGAGCATCTTTAATAATGGCGGAAGCGCCATCGACATTAAGGTCCCTTTTCATAGAAAAAGCCGCATATAGTAAGGCGGGCGTCCGGCAGCCCTCATGGATAAAAACAATATTAAAATTAATACAGTTTAACAACCGTCCAAATTAAATTAAATAGAAATAAAAACCAACAAAAGAAAATATTCTTACCAGCCAGTTCCACCGCTTCATCGTAGCTATATCTAACTTGTTTCACATCCTTAGCCGTTTCTGTATCAGTCATTTTGTAAATATATCTAATTTATAAAATGAAATTCTAACTTGAGACAACTGTCTAAGTACGCAGCAGTCCTAATATAGAAGAGGTAAATATTACAAAATCCGAGTATATTTGCATTGTGTACCTATCTCGGCCTGTTATCTTAATCAGTTAACGTTTCGCATCGACTCTGTTAAATAGTAATAAAATTATACTATAGTGATTCTCCTCTCAGATGGTTTTGGATACAATTAATAATATAAAAAAGTATAGACGAGCTTTTAATGCTGAGTTGGTCACAATCGTGATATGTTATCGAGACCACGCAAGTGGATAGATAAAGGAAGCGGTGTTAATAACTAATCAGAGGGCCCTGCCAAGATGCATTACGCTAACTAGCGTTTCTATTCGATTCGTTTTTAAACCAATCGCGTCACTGGTAGATGACGTGATACGAAAAGTCACGTGATCTATCAGTGACGCGATTGGTTTAAAAACGAAACGAATAGAAGCGTCAGTTAGCGCAACGCATCTTGGCAGGGCCCTTTGCTAAGCTCCTCTAGATCCTCAGTGCTTCTTATATGTGCAATTTTAATAACTTGTAAATACTGTGGTATATATCGTGAGATACATCGTGTTATTTTCGCTAATAGTAGGGGATCCGAATAGGAGACGACCTTCACCGGGCTGTTTATTCAATAAAAAGTATTTTATATCAAATTTAATATGCTAAGTAATATTATGGCGAATAGGTTGACTGAAAAATTTCAGTCCAGTCCTTATATGATTAAAAAAAAACTGAAAATCAACTTTTTTTTACATTGCTATTGCTTGTTAAATATACCAATTACATACTAATAGAAAGCATGAAGCCTATAGAATATGCAAACGTTGGGTTGACTATTTTTCCCGTCATAACTATTGGGTAGGTAAGTAAGTTGCACAAAACCTAACGTTTGCATATTATATAGGCTTCATGCTTTCGATTAGTATGTAATTGGTCCATTTCACAAGCAATAGCAATTTAAAAAAAGTTCATTATCAGTTTTTTTTTTTAAGTCATGTAATGACTGGACTGAAATTATTCAGTCAACCTATTCGCCATATATTACTTTGCATACCTATATTAATAGTACATTATTGCCTAGGTAAGGAAGTAGGCAATTGCCGGGCGAGTATTGGATTAAACGGACGAGCTTGCGAGTCCGTTTAAAAATACGAAGCCCGCAATTGCTGTTCCTGCCGAGGCAAATATAGTGCTTTTCTCAAAAATCGCAAGCAAGAAATTGTGTTGGAGTCAAATCTTCATCAGTTGAACTCCTTTTTTGAATTGCATACAAACAGAAACTTCATGTGAAAAAACCATCACTCCTTACCGCCTTTTGTTTATGACAAGGAGAAACGCAATTTTTGTTTTTTTTTAAAACATAAGCTATTCCAGGCACAAATAAAAAAGTTATGTTTCGAATAAAATTTGGATGTATAAGACTTGTGCCCTCATTTTATTACGGCCCTTCTCACTTTGTAAAAAGTTACAAGCTAGATAGTAATGGAATTTGTATGCAACATTGTGGGCTTGTGTAGCGAGCACGCAATGTATTTTTTTTTAATTTGAGAACTGTCAGTAAACTATGTACTTCGCGTCTCAATATGCAGATAGGAATGTCAACATTTCCGGACATTTTTGAGAAAAAATTATATAAAATACTTTTTATCGAATAAACAGCCCGGTGAAGGTCGTCTCCTATTCGGATCTTAGACCATAACTGTTATGGTGGCAATGTTGATCCTTATACCATATACTTAAAACATATTTATGCTTAATGTTCCTACTTGTAACTGACTGTCTTGATTCTTGATTACTGATCTATGTACCTATATAGAAAATTAAATTTAAGTTAGTGCTAAAGTTGATTAAATATATATCAAACAAAGCCTCTTGTTTCCCTTGTGCAGCATGATAACTATGTAAAAACTCTTATTTCCTTGATACCCGCAAAAAAAAACCGGTTTTGACCGGTTATCGGTTATTTTTCGGTCATAACCTCATAACTGATCGAAAACTGTCTGTTCTTTAGATCGATCTGTAAATCAATAACTTGATTATTTTCCCCTAAAACTCTTAAATATGACAACAGAATTAGAAACAAAAACCAAAGATGGTAACTCTGTAAAAACTCTTATTTCCTTAATACTCGCCAATAAAACTGGTTTTGACCGCTTATCGGTTATTTTTCGGTCATAACCTCATAGCCTATTGAAAATTGTCTGTTCTCTAGATCAATCTGTAAATCAATAACTTGATTGTTTTTCGCTGAAACTGTTAAATATGACAAAACAATTAGAAGCAAAGGTTTCGAAGATTCAATAAAAAGATGCGGAAAAGGTGTCACATGTTTTTGTTGAGTTTCCGAAATCCTAACATATTTTACAATGATTTTTGATTTGTGTGTGATTATGGCATCATATGAGACCTCTTAAAAGCGACGGCAAGGTACGTCATTGACTTTAATTGATAACCACAGTAGAACCTTGTCGCATAAAACCAACGATTAATTCCTATGTAATTTCTATCTCGTCACTTGACGCTGTCGTTATGACTAGGTTCTATGGTTGATCAATATTCAAAGTCCGTGACCGTAACAAAAAACTGAATGGTTGGGGTCGGGTTGATTGGTGACGCGAAATATACCTACCTAGGGTGACGGCACCAATGATGGACACTTTTAGCTGACAGGCACCAGTAATGGACACTTAACTCTTAATTCAAATTTCATACGGTCCTAAATTGATTGTTACAAAACAAATGACTAACCCATATCTTTGGTAAAATAAGAATCAAGTGTCTTTGTCCATTACTGGTTCCGTCACTCTAGTACTTTCAGATAATATTATATAATACAGATTTTTACTGAACGTTAAATAATCATAACTAACATCCTCTTAATTTAACCGGACAGATATTTCATACATACATAATCTCACGCCTTCGTTCCCAGAGTGGGGTAGGCAGAGCTACAGAATTACAAACATCTCTAAAAACTTGTTGATAATTCTATAACCACAATTTGCACAATTAGGCTTAGATGTTTACCAGCGTATTAGTGACAGGTTGCAAGCCCATCGCCTAACAGTATACAAGCCTTTATTCCCTTAGTCGTCTCTTACAACATCCACGGGAAGACATGGAGTGGCACTATTCTAACTCGGCAACCACACGAGGCACAGATATTTTTTCCTGAAAATTGAAAATTCAGAACTTAAAGTAAAAGTTTGTTACAACGCAGAAGGTTCTTTGACTCCTATGGGTCTTAAAAAATAGTAAATTTCTTAAAAAACCTTACAGCTTGTAAAAAAAGGTTAAAAGAGATAAAGGAAAGGATTTTTTACTTACTGTTTTTACCACCTAAAATAAATTTACCAATTTGAAGATTTCATGATCTGAGAAAACATGGCGTGGACAAGAACATTTACAAATTTAAATAGAGGTAAATTTCAAAAATATTTAAAATAATATTTTTCAGTTCACATGCTTTTAATATGTTACTTTAGTCTCTGCACATCGGGACTAAAGCTCCTTATTAGTCTCTAGAGACTAAAGTTTTTTTTTTTAATTTACCTTGGAAAACCCTAATCAACCAATAACGGTGTTTGTGAATGGAGGATTATTGCCATTTGCAGTGATTGTGTATAGACAATTTTTAGGGTGTGGAAATAACCTCAAAATGACAACTGTGCAAAAATATTTAAAAAGAAGCGATTTAATTACGTGAAACACGATAAATGATTACGAATATATCTATTGAATTATATTCTATATTAAGGATAAATTCATTTAATTATGCATGGTACAATTAGTTTTAAAATAGTTTTCAAGTTTGAATCTAAATATGCAAGAATTTAATTAAGCGTCACTTTACAAAAAAATACAACCGAGGGACAATTACAATTTATAAGAAACTTTGATATTTGTTAAAAACTGTAATTTTGTACAGAATATAGTTTTTTTCCTTACATTGAAAAGTTGAGTGTTTAACGCTAAACTAAGCAATCATAATGACGCTCGAACTATAGCCACCGTCGATCAGCTCGCACGGCTAAACATCTCGTGTCATTATGGCTCGTTTTAGTCCCTCGTTGAACAATCTACTATTAATGGTTTAGCTATGAAAGCGTGGAAAACAAACAGTCAGACAAAGTTAACGACTTTCTATAATATTAGTATGAATACTTATCGAATATCGAATACCGAGCAACGCATATTATTATGTATAGTTATATCGGTGAAGCGCTTTTAACCGATTTTGGTAACTATTGATAGGATTTAGTTTGTGAACAAAAGCCAGTTTTTATTAATATATCACTTTATTACAATAAACACATTATTTTAAATCATCATCCGTAACATGGTGTGAAGGTACCTCGTAGAAGCACTTATTTCGATGCATACTACATTGTATCTGTCATATTTATTAATAATAATTTCAGCGCCGGCGTCATTTGTTAACACAATCACTATTTAGTAGCGGTGAATATGCAATCGTATAATACACCACTACCACCTTAACTCGAAATGTTTGTTCGTTTGCACACGCATTATCTACGTTATTTCTTGTCCGACGGTAACAGCAAAGCAACTGCAACGCCACCTAAAAGTTACACAAAATTAATTTTCTCAAACATGCTCGGAAATAACGGTTTTCCGATTGAAACACAAGGACGGAAAATGCCTCTTTTTACTCCTAGGAGTAAAAAAACCATATGAAAACACTTTCCGTCCATGTCCATATTGTTTTTTTCAAAAGTGCTCTCTATTGCGTATAAAATCGAAAGGACCATGAAAAAAATCCCGTACACCCAACTTGTGGGGGCGCAGTGAGGGGCGGTTGCGCGGCGGGGCTCTGCGGAGCGGCGCCGGCGGCGGCGGGCGGCAGCTCGTTGTGCGTGAAACTATCTTAACTAATACGCGTATGACGCAAACAAACATTCTCTTCGAATTTGTCAAAGGTTTTTATAAATATATATAATCATGTATTTGTATAATTTCCTCGCATTGTTTGAGAAAAGCATTATGTATGCCTCGGCGGAAACGAGGATTTCCTGACTCGTATTTTAGCAGGCCTCGCTATTACTCGGCCTGCTAACCACCTCATCAGGAAATCCCTTACTTTCCGCGCCTAGGCAACAATGTATTCGAGTTCTTAAGTACTAACCTTAACTGTTTTGTCTTATTTATCAATCCAGTTTCATATCAGTTATTGAAAAAATGAATGCAATGTCGTTTATTGAAAAAAGTGCTTTTTTTCTAGAATTAATCCAAATTCTAGAGACATTTTTACAAGTCTTACCAGTCAAATTTAATTATAAAGATTTACGATATTACTTTATGTATTTTTTTAATTGTTTACTATCGCTAAGCAAACGCTAAGCAGCTGGTTTTAAATTGAGTGAATAAAAAACTTTATTAAAATTAAAAGTAGATAATAAACTTACTGAATACAAATGCTGACCAACAGTAG
Source organism: Acleris literana (assembly GCA_946894065.1). NCBI lineage: Eukaryota > Metazoa > Arthropoda > Insecta > Lepidoptera > Tortricidae > Acleris > Acleris literana. The sequence goes on along the minus strand of OX335669.1, from coordinate 9,051,575 downwards.
AAGGTCATGCCGCAGTTACTCATGATCGCAGTACCAATGATGTTCGTGCCAGTGAGGGAGCCGAGCCGACCAGTCATCATTGCCAAACTCGTCACCAGACCCCTGGTGAATAAAAGCAGTCTCAAATCTCCAATACTTCCTTTTAATTTAGTATGAGCAATGTTTGTCATACTAAATTAAACTTAAGTGGCAGTGGGCGGGGCACATTGCTCGCAGGACTGATGGCCGATGGGGTCAGAAGGTTCTTCAGTGGCGTTCGCGGACCGGGAGACGAGCTGTAGGTAGGCCTCCAACAAGATGGAGTGACGACCTTGTAAAGAGCGTGGGAACGCGGTGGATGCAAAAGCACAAGACCGGTCTGAATGGAGAGCCTTGGGGGAGGCCTATGTCCAGCAGTGGACATCTTTCGGCTGACATGATGATGATGATGATGATGAATGTTTGCCAGCTTTTGTGCGACAATACTTATTGAACATTCAATTTGCTAAATCATCATCATAATCATATCACTTTAGGCCTGTTTCGGCAACGCGGGGACTGCGTTCAAATCCGATTTTGTGCTCACATGTAGCTAGCATATCCAATCTTATTGTCGAAAGATCTGCAACGCTGATCTTATTTGCTGAATAGAGGTTTGCTCAGTATATTCTACCAAGATTTTAAAATGCTAAGTTAAAAATCCTTTTAAATACCACAGTAAACCAGACGTCAGCGGATTTCATGAATGGCGGACAGCCAACTGCCACTGAGTTTGTTTCATGCTTTACGTACACATTTCACGTCAGCAAATAACTTCCTAGTGTCTGTGCTGACTGTGATGGTCACAAATAACAATAAAAAAAATAATGACGCTTTTATAAATTTGAAGACATAACGCACCTATAAGAAGTTGGATACAGATCAACACAATACGACGACACGGCACCAATTCCGATGCCAGTACCCTGTACCAGCGTAAATAGTATCACGCTGGTTATGGGTTCCCGTGGCAGGTTCAGCAGGGCCTCACTGAACGCTGCAACGAGCAGCACAGACACGAGGACCAGGCGACGCCAGGCGGCCAGCTTGGCCACGAGCAGGTTGGCACTTGTAAAGAAGAATCCGTAAAGGATACCGGAGTAGACTGTGTTGTTCGAGATCGTGTCGTTGCAGGAAAACTAGGAAAAAACATAACTTTTAAAAATCAAAATAGTATAATATATTTAAACTTAAGAAATTACTTACACTCGCTTTAACAATTTGTAAGTATTTATTCATGTACAAAATAGGAATAATAAATAGCAGAACTAGGGTTAAATAGACCGTCTACAAAGAAATTAGTGCTTTTTGTTTGATAGGCTACTACACGTCTCTTCCCCCAAAGTCGAAAACATTATTAGGACCCATATAACTTAACAATATAAATAGATCAAAAATAAACTATGCTCCACCTTAAGTAAACCAGAAACCACTACAGACTGGATTATATAATATTACCAGTGTCTTAATAGTACCAAAAACTTTATTTATTTAATTAACATAAATGTAAGATAATACACAAAGTCTTAACGTTCTAACTATAAATAAAATAACCCTTGCAGTTCACCCGCTTGAGGCATGGTCCCTAAAATGCTGAACAGTACCTAAATATGTTGATCTGTACTAAAATATAAGTATATGTATAATGTTTCGAGCTTACATCTCCGTCCTTAGTAGTTAAGTTGCTAACTACTCGGTCGCAGAAATTTTGCTCTTTCACCACACCACTTGAGGCAGCCGTGAAGAAAGAGTTCACTATTGTAGGGTACCATAGAGTGAACACGTTGTTTCTAAAGAAAAATATACTATTTATTTAGAATATGAGACGTAACATAATTCAGATGTAGGTTACCAATATTCAGTCTTGGCATTCACCAATAATCTACAGTATTCAAGGCTGGATTTCGCGGAAGTTTTGTACATTTATCGATATAACCGAAAACACATTATGAATTATGGAATAGTTACAGGTTGTGACGGGCTCTTTTCCACAACTCGACTTCTTTGAGTGTGCGCCTATTTTGCGTATATAAGCAGACGATATAGACCTTACATAACGACATCATCGACACTAAACCAATGTCGACCGATATTAATCGATAAATGTACAATAGGTTTAAATTGTGGATTTGATCCCACTGTGGTAACATGGTACGCATGTTTAAAGTGTATATTTACAAGATATTGATTAAAGATATCAACACATTATCAATTTGATAAAAGAATCTGTATAGCTATTCTAACGTGCTACAGCATATCACGAGCAAATAGAAGAGTTGCAACGTCCTCCGCAGCAGCGGTGGTTTGAAGATAGGGACCGTCTGTTTGCGGATAGTTTCCCAAAACGACATCTTTTGCTGTTCATCTTGATTGCTCTCAAGTACTTGCACCTGAAAAGTTTGCAAGTTCTTCCTTTATCAATATTCAGGGTTTAAACGTCCACTATTCCAAGTACCTCACCTGATAATCTTCCCTCTTCCCTCCGTTGATTTTAAAAATGTTTTTCAAAACCTCTAGCGCCTTTTCATTCTCGCCTTTATTGGCCAAGAATTTGGGGCTCTCGTAGAGGAACCACATCAAGAGAGCCCCAACGCCGAGAGGAAGAGCCATGATCAGTGTAAAAAGTCGCCAGGGCCGATAGGTAATAGATAGCCAGGATATGGAAAAGTTGAAGGTTAACGGTAGGATGAGATATGCCATTGCTGAAAAATACAACCGCGGAATTACAACAGTAACTGTTTTCTATCACATTTACATTAATATTCGCGTATCCAATTATCATAGAACAATTTACATAACAAAATCAGCTTTACATTTTTTTGTCACATTTGAGACAAAAGGTCCCGACAGACAGACACATGAAATAGATAACAAAGCGATCTTTTGAAATTCTGTTTTTCTGTATTTGGTTGGTAATACTAAAAGATAAATTAGATGCACGAGAGCTAAACAATAAACATACTGAAAGCCACAGCCTCAGCGAATAGGTTGGCGCTGTTCATAATAAATAGATATTTGCTGCGATGTTTGTTGCCTGTGCATTCTCCCAAATATGCCATCGTCAAACTGTATGCTGCTATCGAACTGAAACATTTAATAAAAAGGGAATGTCATCCATTTCTCATAGAAACAAAACTGAGTTTACTCCGTTTGTAGCTTTGCAATCCACTTTAAGCGACTGCACTGATTTGTAAAATTATTTCGGTAATATACTTCTAATAAATAATTTATGCAATCAACATTATCGTCTCGAATGAAGCTTCATCTCGACTTATCTCGAGTGTTCTTGCTACCGGTCCTTATTTGTGAACTTCTCGCCACGGGTGACTAAATAAATGTGAAGTAAGTACGAGTAGGTGCCTACTAACGAACCAACTACAAAGGTTGTATGAATTTTATTGTCCACTTTTATACTCACAAAGAACAGCTAAGTACTTTTAGAACCAGCAGGACTTGCCAGTTTGGTGAGAAGCTGCCAATTGCAGCGAGCAGTGATCCAACTGCGCAGGACCACAGGAGCGCTCTCCGCCGTCCACGGGTATCCGCGTAGAAGCCCCAGGGAAACGCAAAGAAGACACCTGGGGTTTGTCTTTTTAAATTTTTAAAGATACTTGGAAAGATGTGTCATGTGCCATTATTTTACATATTTAATCGAGTCTGTACAGGTCGGTCTGATTGGATGGTCCGACACTAATGCAGTTTTCTAAACAAAACATTTCTGTGCCGTTGAGCTCCACCATGATGTTTTACTGCTATTATTAAACATATTCTTGACTTTGATCAAAGGCATTCTTAATACCTTGGGTTTTTCTAAACACGTTTTGCCTTGTTTTGCCCAAAAAAAGAGTTTCCGGGCATTTTTCCAGAATTATGACATAAGGGCAGAAAAAAGCTTTAATTTCCTTAAAAGGCCATCAACGCAACGAACCAACATTCTTGAGTTGCTTCCATGGTTTTATATAATACTAGCGTTTGCCCGCGACTTCGTCCGCGTAGAACTCGTTTACCGCGGTTAAGTAAATTAATAGTTTTAAGTACATACATACATAAATACATACATAATCTCACGCCTTCGTTCCCAGAGTGGGGTAGGCAGAGCTACAGAATTACAAACATCTCTAAAAACTAGATGATAATTATATAACCACAATTTGCACAATTAGGCTAAGATGTTTACCAGCGTATTAGTGATAGGTTGCAAGCCCATCGCCTAACAGTACTACAAGCCTTTATTCCCTTAGTCGTCTCTTACGACATCCACGGGAAGACATGGAGTGGCACTATTCTAACTCGGCAACCACACCAACACAAGTAATTTGACAAGTATTTTGTAGTTTGACTTCCTCCCTGTCCAGAATGACCTTTAAATCACATTTTATATTCAGTTCGAAATTTAAAATAAAGTTGAATTGGATAACATCATTTAGGTTAATAAATTTTAGCATACAATATTTTTTGTTTTCCATCTTTCGCTAAAACATGAAGATTTCGTGGGCTGGATACTCTTGAGCGTGCTACATACAGTTGCCTTTGGGAAAAATAGTTTGCCTCTAAATCTACACCGGCTACTTCTATTGTTTGTCCTTGCGCTTTGTTCGTTTGTTCATGGCAACAGCTGTTTTTAAAGGGAATTGCACTCTTTTAAAGTTAAATGGTAAATCTTTCGGAATTACCTACTTATAGGAATGCGGGGAATTAAAACATTTTCTCCTTTAACAATTCCAGACATAATTATTGCCCTTACGATATTCATGGAGTAGCGGAGTACCGGGACACCAAATTTAAGGATGAACTTATGAAAGGGTACTCCCGACGTGACTTGCTCGGTGTCATGACATTGTCTACCGAGAGATACTCCACAATATCGTGAGAAATATTTTTTCATTTATCCACCCGACAATTTCGTTCGTCGGTGCTAATATTGCCCTCTCACACAACCATTATCTATTCTTAATGTTGTTTTTTAGATTGGGGTACACGTTATTTTTTAGATTATCTGTGTTTTGTACAATATTCCAGAATTCGCGGTTTAATGTAATCAAACCGTTACTATCTTTTGCCATACGATTTTCGCCAATTTTTAGTAGAGCTGCTGGCCCGACTGCTATCATTATGTAGTTGTTGCCATATTTGTAGTCAGATAGATACATTTTTTTTACATATCCCTGTATGGTAGATGCCGACATGCATTTATTTTATCCGCCGGCGTGCCCCTTGTTACTCGTATCACTGGTAGATGAGAATCTGTCTAAATTCGCGATAAAATAAATTAATTTTCGATTGTCGACCTAAACCCCAAATTTGAAGATTCTAACTTCAAAATCGACGGATAGGACGTTCATCCCGTTTTTTTACCCCCTTATAACCAAAAATCCTTCCTTAGTGGATCTTTTCCCTGTATAAGGTATCTATGTGCAAAATTTGAAGTTTCTAGGTCCAGCAGTTTGGGCTCTGCGTTGATATATCAACAATCAGTTTAGCATTTTATACATATAGATAGATGGAAGATTGCACTGTACATAATATTTTGTAAATTAGGTAAAAGATAAATACTGACTGTTAAATTATGATCTTGTTTAACATTATTTCAATTCATTGTTTAATTTTATATATATAATATTTCATACTCCTAAGTCCGGAACTGAGAAAAATCCATATAAACTTCACCCACCTATTTCACCCCCTTAGGGGTTGAATTTCTAAAAATCCTTTCTTAGTGCTCACTTACATCATGAAAGGAACCCCTGTACCAAATTTCAAGTTTCTAGGTACAGTAGTTTCGGCTGTGCGTTAATATCTAAGTCAGTCAGTCAGTTTTGCCTTTTATATATATAGATAGAAGATAGATAGATATACCTTTCTCAGTTCGTCTGTTCACTTAATGCCTACCAGCATATATAGCAGCAGCAGCATGCGCTTTCCAGTTCCAGTAGGTACGTGGTCACCACTTAAAAACCTTTCTATTTACATAACTATATCTATATCTACATACATACATACATTAAATCACGCCTGTTTCCCAGAAGGGTAGGCACTAGGCATATATCTATATCTTAAATGTTATTATGTAAATGGAAAGGTGTACCCGTGTGGTTGCCGGGTTAGAATAGTGCCACTCCATGTCCTCCCGTGGATGTCGTAAAAGGCGAGTAAGGGAATAAAAGCTTGTAGTCACAGCTTGTAGTACTGACTGTAATGCCTGCTCCACACGTTTGGCGTTTGCCGCAAACACTGCGGGGCGCAACTATATGTTAGAATGAGCATGATGTATTTCCATCTCACTCTAACGTATAGTTGCATCCCGCAGTGTTTGCGGCAAATGCCAATCGTGTGGAGCAGGCAGGTGATAGGCTTGCAACCTGTCACTGGCAAACATCTTAGCTTAATTGTGCAACGTGTTTACAGAATTTGGTTACAAGTTTTTAGAGTTGTAGGTAATTCAGTAGCTCTGCCTACCCAACACTGGGAACGAAGGCGTCAGTTTATGTATATATATAAATGAAAAGGTTAGGTACCTGCAAAGGGTGAAGACGCCAGGAAGCCTATGCGTCCGATGCTCAGCTGAAGGTCGCAGGAGGCGGCGGCCACCACCACGCCGAACCCGAACATGTCGAGAGCTACCGCGTTGCCGATCAAGCAGCAGGTCATCAGCACCAGGTAGTTGTAGCGACCATGACCTTAGCAATCGAGAGAAGTTGTCACTTAACTCGATTTGTTTAGGGACTTGACTAAATATTAACTCAAAAAATTACTTATTTTAAGATGGTACGTCGCCGCAAGCAACACCTCTGGAAAGTCAAGTCATTTAATTAAACAATGGTGCTTTGTCATAGTCGCTCAACTATCTTATTCAAGAGATAATATCGCCACCCTTGAAATAGGTACCGTTGAGGAGTTCCGGTGATCATCTTTGATCTTCATCATCAGATCCACTTAAACAAATGATACTCTCTGAATGCAAATGCTGGAATTGTTACTGAAAATACTAAAATCGCTATTTGTATACCTACCTATAAAATTTTAGGAATTCTATTCCCCTTTGATCAGATATCGATATGGTAAGAAATGAGCCACCTCGGAAATATACCCTATTAAACAAAAAAAGGATTTTTAAAAGTCGGTCCACAGTTGACGGGGAAATCGATGAACAAAAATACATCCCTATAGTAGGGGAGCCCAAGAGGGAATTTCGGGATTTACTCGAGCGCGGCAGATTAACATAAAGGGGCATCCTTGTACCCTGTTGAGTACCTCGAGCATATATGAGCACTTTATCCTTGAACGTGCGTCCAGGGTAGCCGATCAGAATAGTAAAAAAAAATCGAAAGCTTGAAATACTCGAGCACGTCAGATTAAGGTAAGGTAGGTTAATTACATGCAAAAAAGGTTATATATTTCAATAATCTGACGATTTAAGCGCAACGCAAGGGGGTGGGAGGGTCACAAATTTGCAAAAAGAAAACGTAACCTCGACTTTCTCGAGCGCGGCCGTTTTTTATTTTATTTTGGGTTCAAGAATGATAGAAAAAATATATTCTGATGATTTCCATAAGCCGAAGTATCAAAAATTATCATTAAAGTTTAGCAGTCATATTAGCCTTTATCCAACCTAAATTATAAGAATAGAGGCTGTGATAGCTAAAATCTCTTATAAACAACTCTTACAAGGGGAATTCTTATTGTGGTCTCATATTACTCGGCCATATTAGCCTTTATCCAATCTAAATTATAAGAATATAGGCTGTGGTAGCTAAAATGTCTTATAAACAACTCTTACAAGGGGAATTCTTATTTTAAGGTGTTAGTGTAAGGTTTTGGCCATAAAGCTTAATGTTATAAGGTTATTTTGCTAGTTGGGCTATCAATGCTACATACAAGCCTTCCACGGGAAGACATGAAGTGGTGGTGGTAAGCCGGTAACCACACAGCTAAAAAAATAATATTAGTAACAGCTTGCTATTTTTTCAGAAAATATATATGAAAATTAAAAGAAATAGTTTTTTTTTATTTGCATGCTATTCTCCGTGCATTTTTTTAAACATTCATTGATTTATAAAAAAAAATAGTTTTAAAACCGTCAGATTAAGAAAACCCCTCCAAATAATCGTCAGATTATGGGTCAGCACATCTTAGACATCAAGTTCCGTGCGGCCACCCCCACCATGCAAACCGGCACATTAACATGCCTCCGTTATCAGAGACTCATGGGAGTTATACACTATCAATATCTGACGCGCTCGAGTATATCCGTTTGACGGTTTTTTTTTACATTTTTGAAAACCTGTACACGCTTCCCCCACCGCTGAATGGATTCACATCATATAACGTTTTTTCCTTTCTACCATCTAATCTTCAAAATCTAATAGGTCCCCACGACGCTCGAGTAAATCCCCAATTAGCACCTTGGGCTCTCCTACTACTACATACAGCCGAACATAGAACTTCCTCCTTTTATAAAGTCGGTTAAAAACCACGTGATATATCTCTCAGCGGATAGAAGCCAGAATACGACAATACTTCAAACGTCAAAAAATAGATTGACTCTAACTGAGCCACTTTATGTGATTTGTTGTTGATGGAGTACCTATACATTTTTTATATTTAGCCTAGAGTTCACATTTTTCTAACCCTTTCCTCTATTATTTTAGAATATCTTCCTTACGATGTCGTAAAAGATTTCGGGTTTCTAGTTATGTATGGAAAAACACCTCTGAACGTCTGAAGTCTGAACGTCTTGACTCACGTGGCAAGCAACAGTGAATCCTTGACGCTTTTCCCGAAATTAAAAGCGAGTAAAGTGTGACAGATGCAAATTATTATGGTTGTCATTTTAAGGCAAACCATCTTCGCCTGTACGATATTATGTGGATGGATAAATCAAAATATAAATAAATAAACTTTAGCATTTGTCCAAATACTTAAATAACATTAACCAACAAATACAAATATACCTACCAGCCAGCTCCACCGCTTCATCGTAGCTATATTTAACCTCTTCCACATCCTTAGCTGTTTCTGTATCAGTCATTTTGTAAATGTATTTTAAATAATCAAATTTAATTTAAAAAATGATAACTGGCTAAGTAGGCAGTAGTTAAATATTACACAATGCGAATTATCTGGACCGTTATATTAATCAGCCAACGTTTCGCCTCAATCACTGTGTGGTCACTACATACTGAATACGCGGTGTGCAATGAGTACCTACTTTTACAGTATGAGCGCGGTGGCGGCGTCTGTAACCTTACCATGAGCTACAATTACCATACTCGCATGTGAGTCGAATGCTCTGTCCATCGCACTCTAAAGAATACTGTGAGGGGCAGAGCATTCGACTCGCTAGCGAGTACGGCAATTGCAACTCATACGCGACGTAACGTCATAGGGTATACTGCCGCGTTTCGTTCGCGTTTGATCGCCGGGCAGGAGTACGGCGTCACAGGTTGGCCACACAATGCTGTGGAAACTTACGAGACAATAATGCTTTTGCATAGATTCGTTATTTATTTAACGGCATTATTTTTAGTCTGATTGAATAACAAAGTAACTGGGAACAGGAGAAATTAATCAATATTTTTTGTGAATCTACGTATTTTGTCTAAGGTAAGTCGTATTTCGAAATTTTATTATTTTTATTTACCTTGGTGGGAAGGGTAATCGCATGGAACATGGAAACCAAAAGCAAAAAAAAGTTAAAAGAGATAAAGAAAAGGAATGTTTACTTAATGTTGTTACCACCTACAATAAATTTAAGTTACTCTACTGACGCGTCAAACTCTATTTTACCAATTTTAACATTTCATGATCTGAGAAAACATGGTGTGGACAAGAACATTTTACAAATTTTAATAGAAGTGACTTTCAAAAATATAAAAAAAACACTTCTTATACTTTTAAAATGTTACTTTAGTCTATGCACATCGGGACTAAAGCTCCTTATTAGTCTTTAAGGACTAAAGTATTTTTTTAATTTACTGTGGAAAGCCCTAAACCACCAATCACGGTGTTTGTAAATGGAGGATTATCGCCATTTGCAGTAATTGTGTATAGACAATTTTTAGGGCGTGGAAATAACCTCGAAATGACAACTGTGCAAAAATAATTAAAAACAAAACGATTTATGGCCTTTTGTTTGATCGGTAGTTAAACTAACTAATGGTCAAAAAACGTTACTAATGGTTAATCTCAAGGAAATGTGTCAAATTTTCCATTCCTTCTTCGAATTTTAACAATTAGTTAGTTTAACTACTGATCAAACAACAGGGCCTTAATTTCGTGAAACATGATTAATGATTACGAATAGGAATCTATTTAATTATATTAAGGATGAATTCATTTTATTGTTCATGGTCCAATTAGTTTTAAAATAGTTTTCAAGTTTTAATCTTTTGGCTAAATATACAAGCATAGAACCGCGGAAGTAATTTGTAAGAAACTTTGTAATTTGTTAAATAGGTATTGTAATTTTCGTCGTTTACTCTCCTTGCATTCAAAGTGACAAGTAGAGTGCTTAACGCGAGACAAAACAACCATAATGACACTCGAACTATAGCCACCCTCGCTCAGCTCGCGTGGTTAAACATCTCGTGTCATTATGGCTGGTTTTAGTCCCTTGTTGAACAATCTACTACTATGGGTTTAGCTGTGAAAACGTTGAAAACAAACAGTCAGACAAAGTTATTTCAAATTTATAATATTAGTATGAATACCTACCGAATACCGAGTAACGCATGGTAAGTATTGATAGGGTTAAGTTTGTGAATAAAAGCCCGTTTCTATTAACATATCACTTTATTATAATCAACACAAAAAAATCTAATCATCTTTACATAGTATAAAATGAAGTCGCTTCCGCTGTCTGTTCGCTTAAAATGGCTTATATCTTTTAAACTACTTAACGGATTTTAATGCGGTTTTCAGAAATAGATAGAGTGATTTAGAGATAGAGTGATTCAAGAGGAAGCTTTATATGTATAATAATTATGCACGAGTGTTACAGAAAACTCACATAAACCGACGCGAATCGAGGGCGGGTCGCTAGTTTTCAATAAATTGGTGTGAAACTACCTCGTAGAAGCACTTATTTCGCATTAAATCATTTCGCATAACACCCTTTTCGGCTGACATTGCAAAATTTAATAAACGTCTATTGTGAAGATTAGGTTAGGTTAGTTTTTTATAATAATTAAAATAAAACCCTCTCTATTGTGAAAACCGTTGTAGGTCAAACGATTTTAGGCGAAATGATATATTACGCGAAAAAACCATTATGGATTCCTATATAGACCCAAATATTTCAGCGCCGGCGTCGTAATATGTTCACGCAATCACTATTTAGTAGCTACCTCCTTACGCGAAATGTAAGTTCGTGTGCACACGCATTATCTATGTTATTTCTTGTCCGACGGTAACAGCAAAGCAACTGCAACGCCACCTAAAATTTAGACAAAATTATTTTACTTTCGAGTTTGTTGGTACTATCCCAAACTGTTTGTCTTATTAATCAGTTCAGTTTCTTTTCAGTTATTGAAAAAATGAATGCAATGTTGAAAAAAGATGAAAATGAAAGTTTATTGAAAAAAGTTTTTTTTTCTAGAATTAATCCAAAGTCTATAGACATTATTACAGATCATACCAGTCAAATTTAATTATAAACATTTACGATATTACTTAATGTATGTTTTTAATTGTTTACTATCGCTAAGCAGCCGGTTTTCCATTGAGTGAAGAAAAAACTTTATTAAAATTAAAAGTAGATAATAAACTTACTGAATACAAATGCTGACCAACAGTAGAAGGTCATGCCGCAGTCACTCATGATCGCAATGCCGATGATGTTCACGCCAATGAGGGAGCCGAGCCGACCAGTCATCATTCCCAAACTCGTCACCAGACCCCTGGCGAATAAAAACAGTCTCAGATCTCCAGTACTTCCTTTTAATTTAGAATGAGCAATGTTTGTCAGCTTTTGTGCGACAATACTTATTGAATATTTAATTTACTGAATCATCATCCTCATCATCATTACTCCAGCGCCAGCGACGGCGTTCAACTCCGATTTTGTGCTCACATGTAACTAGCATATCCAATCTTATTGCCGAAAGATCTGCAACACTGATCTTATTTGCTGAATAGAGGTTTTCTCAGTATATTCTTCCAAGGTTTTTTTACAAATGCTATGTGTGCGGGACGTCGAAACTGTTATTGCCCCGCACATATGTCGGTTTGTAAGTGGACTGTAGGGGTGGATGGGCGTTAGCCCGCTGGTTGGTTTCGGAAGAAAGGTCGTTAATTTCTTTACTATTGCCAGTAGCTGAGCGGCCAAGAGAGTGTCTTGAGAGACGTGCGAACTGTAGAGTAGCAAGCTTCTATGTGATTCCCCAGGGAGATCCCTTCTTCTATGGGCGTACGAGGGTCTGTCTTCTATTGGTGGGCTCCGAGGGTCTGTTTAGGGTAGACTGGGTACGGTTGAAACAATTTTTCTTTGATCGCTCATAGCATCAGCTTTATGCTATTGAGGGTTGAATAAAATGTCAAATATGTGAGGGCATACATCTTGAAATCTGTCTTGAAATGAGTACTATTGTTTTATGCCCAGATATATTCATTTTCACACAGGAGCAGTTTAAAAAAAAGTCTGTCCTCTGTTACAACCGACCCCATACCAGGGGCGGTTGTAACACAAATAAATAATATTCAATATGGGTATTTAAATCTGCTTTATTGCTCATTCTCGTATTAATCAACTCGGTCTCAAATAAGATCAACACTTATAATGTATTAAACACTTAAAATAACTTCATCAAGACAAATAAAGGTATTTAACAAGAAATCAAAGCATTTCTTCTTTAAAAAAGTTACCCGGAACTAAGCAGCCTAAGTAATTATAAGATCCTGTTTTATTGCTTATTCCCGGATCAATTCACCCAGTGCAAATTAAATCAATCAATCAATACTCATTAATACTCACGTGTGTTTCAACCGTACCCACCCCCCTCTGACGTCAAAGAAAAATCATAGTGGCGAGACTAAGAACGCAACACAAAAAGTAATCATTGTTATTTTATCATAAACATCTGACAAATGACCAGAAAAATATTCAATATTCAATCGATATAATTCAAAAAGTTATTCGACAAAGATATCAACTGAAAATACTAACTTTTGATTACCAAAATATAATAGGGTCCCCTGTAGGAAACTACAACGAGCGATAGTTGATGCAATACTGTGGAACTTGTTCGCACTAACATGCCACGCATTTCTTCCATTATACCCCTCACCCTACAGCTGATAGTTTCTCGGATATTCGCTTTGTTTCAACCGTACCCAGTCTCCCCTACTGTTGGTTGCTGCGGGCTACGAGGATTGCGAACCATTGCTTGCGTACTGTTGGTGGCTTCCTGTGAGCTACGAGGAATTGCTTACGATTTGGCGCGTCGAGTCATCTCTCACGCACCGCCTCGCGAAGCGAGGCGGGGTGTGTGGGGGGGACTTTTCAGGGCTCTTGTTGCCCTTTTAAGTCGGCTGCTATCGCAGCCCGTAATAACGGGCCGGGCTTTGTCCCATCTTGGGTTTACCTATCTAGGTTTTATGGCCTCTCTGCGGCTTGGGTTGCCCCTAGCTCTTCTGCGGCTTGGCGGGGCTCATCGGCCTTTCAGCGGCGTTACGATGATGTGGTTCTGTGTGGCCTGTCGTCTTGGACAGGGGACTCTTCGGGAGCGACGAGTTCTCTGGGCAGAGGCTTCGTCTTCCTTCTTGCCTCGTCCGGGGGGCGCGCATGGAGCGGCGCTATCCCTTGCAGCGAGTGGTGTGCTCCGTGGTCCGCTCTGTCGAACATACGTCGAGCGAGGTGGCTTATGAAAGTGTCCAGTCCTTGCCACTGGAGGTCTTTCTGGATGGTGCTGTTTCGCACGAAACGTGGGGCAGCAACAATCGTGCGCAGTGATTGTGTCTCCTGCGTACGCAGCCGCCTCTTGTTGGTTTCGGATGGTAGCGCGTACCAGGCCGGGGCTGCGTACGTAAGTCTGGACCGGATGTACGTTTTGTATATCCCCAGTTTCGTGCGAACGGGGAGGCTGCTGGCTAGGACTGGGCGGAGTAGCGCTCTTGCGGCTTTGGTGCGGCGCACCACCTCGTCGACGTGTGGCTTCATGGTGAGTCCCCTGTCAATTTTCACCCCTAGGTAGGTGATGACGTTGGCCCACTGGATCTCCTGGCCCTTCAGTTTTAGTGGTGGCGGAGGTCTCTTCAGTCCCATGGCGATGCCCTGCGTTTTGCCCACATTCACCGACATTCTCCAGCGGTCGAGCCAGTGTGGCAAGGCGTCACTCGCCGATGGGTGCCGCGAAGTAGTTCTCCAGGTGCCTCTCGACTTCTGCGATGTGCCCCACATCAGATGAGGGGTTCGGTTGGAAGGCGTTCTCCAGGCAGTCCGCGAAGATTTCCGCCCTGTCCTCCGCCTTGTACCTTGGCTGGCCGTTGGCGTCGGTCAGTGGGTTCGTCGCTGTGGGCAGCGTGCCTAGCTGTCGGCATAGGCGGTGGATGGACGGAACCTCCTCCTTTATGGAGGTGATGTGCTCCTCCCACGTGGTTGCAGCGTGGTCCTTTAGCTCCCTCTTCACCTTCTCAATTAGCCCGTTGAGTTGTGTCTTGAGGGTGGGACATCTGGTCGCCTGCCATTGCCGCCGTGTCAGGCGCTTGCGCTGTATGAGTGCCAGGATCCGACTAGGGAGGGGGGTGTGCCTCTGGCTAGCCGGAACGGTGCGCGCCGCTGTGTTTAGCGCCTGGTTAATGTTGCTGGCAATGTCGTTGGCAGCAGCGTCTATTTCCTCTGCTGTGGAGACTGGTCCGCTGCGTGGCTTTCCCTCCATTGCTTCGCTGAAGGTCTCCCAGCAGATGCGGCGTCCCACTTTCCTCCTCAAGGCTGTTATGGGTGCGCTGTCGATGGTGAGCAGCACCGGGCGGTGGTCCGAAGGGAGGTCGGGTAGCACCTCCTGTCTTAGAGTGGCTGTGATGCCCTTGTGCACCGCGATGTCCAGTATGTCTCCGCATCCCGTACCATCAGGGTAGTGGGTTGGTTCTTCGGGTGCAGAGACATCCAGGTTGAGGTCGACGGCGGCTTGGTGCAGTTGCCGTCCCGCAATGTTGGTGGTGGCTGTGTGCCACTGCGTATGCTTGGCGTTTAGGTCACCGGCCAGGATGGTCGGCATCGGTGATCCCAGCAGCTTGCGCAGGTCTCCGGGTAGGAGCGTGCCATGGTCCCCCGGTGGGCGGTACACCGCGTAGAGGCGCAGCTCTCTCCCTCCAAGTTGAAGGTCCACCCCCAAGGCGTAGACGCTTGATGTTGGCGTATGGTCGACGGGTTGGTGCACGATGGAGTTTCGCACCAGGATAGCCAGGCCTCGGTACGCATACCCCCGAGTGTCGATCTCGTCCCGTCTGTACACCATGTAGCCACTGGCCTTGAGGGTGGTGGTTGCTTTTAGGCAGGTTTCGCTGACCAGCATAACGTCGACCCGTTGCTCCTTGAGGAAGTGCCGGAGTAGGCCGAGTTTGCCAGTCAGCGATTGGGCGTTCCAATGTACCACCCTTAGCTTAGGTTCGTTGAACATGGGGCTGAAGGGTGGCGGCAGCTGCTGTGAGCGCGTTGGTCAGCGCTGTCAGTTGCTCCAGGATGGTCTGGAGGCTTGGTGCTGGGGCTGCTTGGGGGATGCCAGATGGTGAGGGGGCTTGTCCCGCTTGTTTCGCCGCCGGCTCGGTGTTGTCCCCTTTTTTGGGCTTCTTGGGCTTCCTTTTGGGCTTCTGGTTTTTGTTCTTATTCTTATTTGATGGGGCTGCTGGTGGTGCCTTCGGTGTGGCGGTGCCCATTATGGCGCCCCTAGGGCTGGGGGCATTGGCCGGTGCCATTAATGAGGCCGGCGCCGTCTCTTGCACCATCTTTTTGGGGTCTGTGGCCTTGGTGGTTGGACCCGGTCTGGCTGTCATGGTGCGGGCGATGGTGCCCGCCTTCTTGTTTCTCGCCTCCTTTCTGAAGACGGGGCAGGCGATGTGGTTTGCGGGATGTGGGCCCCCGCAATTTGCACACGTAGCGGGCTCTTCCCGCGGGCGTGTGCAGTCCCTAGCGGCGTGTTGACCCCCGCAGCGGACGCAGGCGATCGGTCTGTGGCAGCAGGCGGACGAGTGTCTAAATGCCTGGCAGCGGTGACACTGTGCCGGGCCTTTCTTCCCCCTCCAGGCTTCAATCTTCACCGAGGTCATATTCAGAAGCTCCCTGGTGTCGAAAATCTTCTTGTTACTGGCTGTGTTACTCGTCAATTGCGCAAAGTAAACACAGCCAGGGCGTCCGCTTCTTGCCCGGATGGGCTTTACATAGTCGCACTCGTACCCTTTATTTCTGAGTGCGACTATAATTTCCTCCGGGTCCGCGTCGGTGGGCAGGCCTCTGATTGCCACCTTCATCTTCTTATCATCCGGGAGAGAGTAGCAGAACCATTTGGCGGCGGGTTCGGTGGCCTCCAACTTGGTTAAATAGTTGACCACGCAGCGGTACTCCTCCCCGGATGACGGCGTAAAGCGCAGCCCGTTTCCATACGGGTGCGATGCGGGTGGGCGTTTCAATATTTCCCTTATGGCCGCGACGTGTCGCGACCAGTTGGGTAGGGTCTCCGCCACTATCGGCGGGTATTTTATTTTCTTCTCCCTTTCCTTGTCGGCGGGTGCTGCGGGGGGCGCGGGTGGCGCCATTGGGGTTTGTACATTGCCACTCTGTACAATGGTGGCGGCGCGGGTTCGGTCCGCGTATGTCGGCGTTGGGGTCGGGCTTGTATGGTCCGTGAGCATCGCCAGGACCTCCGGTGTTGACACTCTGGGGGTGTCGTCGTCGGTGTTGTTGTTGTTGTTGGTGCGGATGCTGCGGGTGTGCGCATCTGCAGTGGCATCGTCGGCGCATTCGGCGGTGTTGCCGGCGCTGAGTATGCGGCCGCGGCTTCTTAGGCGCGGGTCTCTGGCGTCGGGCATGTATGTCGTCGTCGACGACGTTGGTGGCTTCGGTTTCTTTGTTTTTGTCGGCGGCGATGTGGGAGAAAACTCCGATCGCACCCTTTTCCCAGTGGGGGTGCGAATGGGGAGGTATTTTAGTGTCTCCCAGTTCCGGATGATTCCTTGTTCTTCCTGAGTAAGTTCTATTGTCTCTCCGTCAAGGTATGCCTCGAGACGGAGGTAAATATTGTTCCACCATATTAGTCCGGCGGAGGCCCGACCGGACTGGACGAGTTCCTTAACCACCAATCTATCATGATTGAGGGCCTCGGAGTCAGCCCGGTCGAGTGTTGAGCCGGGTCTTGTGTGCGGCGGGTACCCGGGCCGCGAGGTCCGGGGGGTCTCAATGGTCTGGGGCTTCTGCCAGGCGGCGCGGACTTCTTGACCAGCCTTGTTTAAGACCCCTACGAAAGAGTCTTCAGAGTCTGGCGAGGCGGCAATTCGGGTCGTGGGTAGGTGCGGATCTTCCCGCTCGCATCTACCCTCTTCATCCGTGTTGGAACATGACGTCTGGGATGACGTTTGTTCGTTGCGAATTTGGGTGGGTAGTTGTGATTCTGTAGAATCACGACTACCCGCGCGTTTTTTCTCGTCCATTGGTGGGGCGAGGGCGGTGGTGGGGGTACTTGTCTGCAGTACGACGCTGAACCTGTCGGTTTAGTGCCGTTCCCTGCATTCCCTAGCCCGGGGCTTCCGTTTTAGCGGGACCGGGCACGGAAAGTGCAGCGAGGGCAACCGGCAGGTTGGCGGTGGAGTGGTGCGTAGCTGTCCCCGCCGACCGGTGTGTGGTCGGGTGAATCCCTTCCGTGTTTTCCTCAGGAAAGTCGTAGGGGGTTCTTGATTGCGTTTCTTGCGTCCGAGTACGGTTCCTGCAGTAGTAGCGGTCCTACGATTTGGCGATCGGAGGGGCTATTAATATTGCAGATCTATGGGGCGAATCCAGAGTCAATCCTGACGAGGCGTTGACATTCCTGGAGAAACAGAGAGGGACAGAGAATGCGGCGAAAGGTAAGAGGGAGACAGCTATACATGACCGGGGAGGGAGGGTAAGAGTGGGGCGGAAAACGTCCGAGGAGCACCGAGGCGTGCCTGTGGGTGCGAGACAAGGACGGTGAAGTGTGAAAGAGAGGTCCGATATGACCAGGCTCCTGAGTTCGGAGGGTCGTACAGACCCCGACCCCGGGCGGAAATAGTTGTAGGAGTGCCGAGGTGTGAAAGTGAGTAGTGGGGATGCATCTCCCTATTACCTTAGTGGAGGGGATATATTTCCTAATTTCTATGATTGATTTTCAAGACGTATGTACCTACCTACGATTGATCAAGCCGTATTTTCCCATCTAATAAAGTGAAAGTGAAAGGGGCTATATCAAGAGCTGGCTTTCTCTCGGTCCCTATGTCCCTACTGGCAATAATTATTTATTTTATAACTTAAAACTAACTTACGAAACATGTGAAATCTTAATTAACAAAGTTTTATGCTATCGGCTTGTACGCTGTTGGCTTGTAGGCGCTATCGTCTTGTAACTATCGGCATGCATCGTCCTGCACACTATGTTAAAAATCCTTTTAAATACCACAGTATGGACGTCTGGACGTCAGCGGATTTCATGAATCGCGGACGGCCAACTGCCATTAAGTTCGTTTCATGCTTTACATACACATTTCACGTCAGCAAATAACGTCCCAGTGTCTGTGCTGACTGTGATGGTCACAAATAATAATAATAAATTGTCGGTTTTATAAGTTTAAAGACAACGCACCTGTAAGAAGTTGGATACAGATCAACAAAGTACGACGCTACCACACCAATGCCAATGGAAGAACCCTGTACCAGCGTGAAAAGTATCATGCTGGTTATGGGTTCCCGTGGCAGGTTCAGCAGGACCTCACTGAACGCTGCCACGAGCAGCACAGTCACGAGGACCAGGCGGCGCCAGGCGGCCAGCTTGGCCACGAGCAGGTTGGCACTGGTAAAGAAGAATCCATAAAGGATACCGGAGTAGATTGTGTTGTTCGAGATCGTGTCGTTGCAGGAAACCTAGCAAAAAAATAACTTTTAAAAATCAAATCAATTACAAAAATGGTTTATATCTAGTAAATGGTAAACTGGTTTTACAATCTGTGTTTATTCATGTACAAAATAGAATTAGAAATAGGAACTGGGTATATATATAGACCATCTACAAAAACATTAGTGTTACTAATTGCGTTTTGTTTGATCAGCTAGGACACGCCCGCCCCCAGTCGAAAACTTGGATTTGCATTAACAATATGGGTAAAAAAAAACTATTATCCAACTACTGTAAATCCAAACCCCTACTGGATTACGCATTATTACCAGTGCCTTAACAGTATATGTTGGTATGAGCTAACATATTAATAATTATGTATAATGTTTCTAACTTACATCTCCGTTCTCAGTAGAAACTGTAGTTAAGTTGCTAACGACTCGGTCGCAGAAATTTTGCTCTTTCACCACACCACTTGAGGCAGCCGTGAAGAAAGAGTTCACTATTGTAGGGTACCATATAGCGAACACGTTATTTCTAGAGAAAAATATACCTACTATTTATTTAGCATATAACTGAGTCTTGGCATTCACCAATAATCTAAAGCATTCAAGGCAGGAAAACAGATCATGCTGGATGGCGCGGAAGTAAGTTTTGTACGTTAGACTTGTTAAGAAATTCTGAGAAGTTTACGGTTCTAGTTATATAAAAATTATGACTGTCCACAATATTATGATTTAAAAAAAGGGGAACGTCGGGGTACCCGTTATGTTGACAACTTAGTTTCATTACGACATAATTTCAACCAGACGCCCATTTAGAAAGAGAACCAAAAGCCGCATTCGAATTGGTATTCCCTTGGTTGATATAACAACTTTTGGCTATTTTCGGTTTGCCTAATATCGTATCGAATGTTTAACCATTTGTCTAATATCACTTTTCCTATTTTTCGTTTAGTATAATGATTTATTGATCGAACCGCGTTAAGTCTAAACGACGTTTTGCACCATTTTTCTATAGTCTAATATTCTTAAACCTAACGAATAAGTTACCTAACTGTCGTTTAGTTTAATTTATATTTAATCTAAATAAGCATACTGATAATTTTATTGATATTCATTTAGCCTAATTGACGTTTTGCATTATTTTTATTTAGTCTAGTATATCTAACGATCAAGTCGTCTAATTAAGTGCAGGCCAATTAAGAGTGTTCCCTTCTTTTACCGACAGTATTTTTGTACCTATTCTAATGTTTTATTTTTAAGGTAATTTCTTCGACACATTATTAGTATGATATTTTTTATTTCATCTAACAACCACTAAGTATTCTAACTACATATTATGCAAGTTAGGTTGAATACTATTTCAGAACCGACTTCAGGGAACCCCATATCCACGTGGTCTTGTCTGCCCTACCCCTAGAGTGTTATTGCAAAACGCGGAGCCAGAAGCTCGGGAGGAGGGCCCGCGGAGCGAGCATGCGGAGGCTGGAGCGTGGCGAGCGAAGCTCGCGGAGCGAAGGTCTCCCATGCGAGTGAAGGTTGGGTCCCTCGAGTAAGAGTTCTGGCGAGAGCCCACTAATTTCCAGTATCTGTCCCGTTAATTAATTGTTAGATTCGATTATTTATGTAAAATAATTTAATTTATGTTTAATGTCGATTTGTGAATTAACTATTAGGAAATGTGATAATTATACATACTGATTTTGAACAAATGAATGATTATTTAAAAAAAAATTATTGACCAAGAAATTATTCAGCAATACCTAAGAGTATTATACAAACTGATATTATGCGCTACAAAAATTATACAAACCGAAATGATGTAGTTTGACTGTTTATGAAAAATAATATTATATTAAACGATTATAAGGCGGAGTGAATGTTAATGAGAAGTGATTTTAGACAAACTGACATTATGCCAATGGCAAATAGATAAGAAGTTGTTGTACCAATCAATAGACAACCATTCGAATTAAGTAGATCTACAATGCGTTTGAATTGTTGGTTTGATCCCACTGCTGTAACTAGCTACGTATGTTTATAGAGTATATTTACAAGAAATTAATTAAAGAGATCAATACGTTAATATCCATTTG
This sequence comes from Acleris literana, assembly GCA_946894065.1. Classification (NCBI taxonomy): domain Eukaryota; kingdom Metazoa; phylum Arthropoda; class Insecta; order Lepidoptera; family Tortricidae; genus Acleris; species Acleris literana. The sequence goes on along the minus strand of OX335669.1, from coordinate 9,030,410 downwards.
TTAAAAAAATGTATAGCTATTCTTACGTGCTGCAGCATATCACGAGCAGATAGAAGAGTTGCAACGTTCTACACAGCAGCGGTGGTTTGAAGATAGGGACCGTCTGTTTACGGATGGTTTCCCAAAACGACTTCTTTTTCTCTTCAGCTTGGTTGCTCTCAAGTACGTGTGCCTGAAATGTTCGCAAATTCTTCCTTTATAATTATTCAGGGTTGAAACCTCCACTTTCCCAGGCACCTCACCTGATAATCTTCTCTTTTCCCTCCGTTAACTTCAAAAATGTTTTTCAAAACCTCTAGCGCCTTTTCATTCTCGCCTTTATTGGCCAAGAATTTGGGGCTCTCGTAGAGGAACCACATCAAGAGAGCCCCAACTCCAAGAGGAAGAACCATGATCAGTGTAAGAAGTCGCCAGGGACGGTAGGTAATAGATAGCCAGGATATGGAGAAGTTGAAGGTTAACGGTAGGATGAGATATGCCATTACTGAAAAAAAATGCGGGATTACAACTGTTTTCTATCACATTTACATTATTAAATATTCGCGTATCCAATTATCATAGAACAATTTACATAACAATATCAGCTTAACATTTTTAGTCACATTTGAGACAAAAGATCCCGACAGACAGACAGACATGAAATAGATAACAAAGCGATCTTTTGAAATTATGTTATTCTGTATTTGGTTGGTAATCCTAAAAGATAAATTTTATGCACGAGAGCTAAACAATAAACATACTGAAAGCCACACCCTCAGCGCATAGGTTGGCGCTGTTCATAATAAAAAGATATTTGCTGCGATGTTTGTTGTCTGTGCATTCTCCCAAATATGCCATCGTCAAACTGTATGCTGCTGTCGAACTGAAACAGTTAATAGAATGGGAAAGTCAAACATTTCCCATTGAAACAAAACTGAGATTACCCCGTTTGTAGTTTTGCAATACACTTTAAGCGACTGCACTGATTTGTAAAATTATTTCAGTAATATACATATATACTTCTAATAAATAATTTATGCAATCAACATTATCGTCTCGAATAAAGCTTCATCTCGACTTATCTCGAGTGTACTTGCTACCGGTCCCTATTTGTGAACGTCTCGCCACGGGTGACTAAATAAATGTGATGTAAGTAGGTGTGCCTACTAACGAACCAACTAAGTACAAAGATTGTATGAATTCTATTGTCTACTTTTATACTCACAAAGAACAGCCAACTACTTTTAGAACCAGCAGGACTTGCCAGTTAGGAGAGAAGCTGCCAATTGCAGCGAGCAGTGACCCAACTGCGCAGGACCACAGGAGCGCTCTCCGCCGTCCACGGGTGTCGGCGTAGAAACCCCAGGGAAACGCAAAGAAGACACCTGGGGAAATGGAATGGAATTGAATATAATTTTCACAACATGTTTTTTCTTACGTTTGTCTGTTTAAATTTTAATAGATACTTGAAAAGATGTGTCAAGTGCCATTATTTTACATATTTAATCGAGTCTGTACGGATTGGTCTGATCGGATGATGCACTAATGCACTTACCTAAACGCAACATTTTTCAAATGTTAAGCTCTACCACGATTGTTTTACTACTATTATTAAACGTAAAAAAAAACAGTTGGTGGTGATACGCGAATCAAAAGAAACTAAGACCAGTCGTTTGTCGTTTTTCACTTCTTTTTACTTTTATAATAGGCATTCTTAAATCGTGTGTTTCTCTAGACACTTTTTGCCCAAAAAATGTGGAGCCAACTCCCCTCTGCAGTGTTTCTGGAGATTATTCCAGAATTATGCCATGAGGGTAGAAATTCCTTTCCTTAAAAGGCCACCAACGAACCAACAAACCTTATTGAATTGCTTCGATGGTCTGTTCACTTAATGCCTACCTATTGCGCCTTCAGTTCCAGTAAATGGTACGTTTTCGCCACATAAATATCTTTCCATTTGCATAATTATATGTATAGGTATGCAAGCATGTTAATAAGTAGGTACCTGCGAAGGGTGTTGAAGCTAGCAAGCCTATGCGTCCGATGCTCAGCTGAAGGTCGCAGGAGGCAGCGGCCAGCACCACGCCAAACCCAAACATGTCGAGACCTACCGCGTTGCTGATCAAACTGCAGGTCATCAGCATCAAGTAGTTGTAGCGGCCATGACCTTAGTAACAGGTAAATATACAGTCAAATCGAGGAAAGGGATCCCTAAACTCGATTGGTTTGGGGACTTAACTAAAGTAAACACAAAAAATAACTTCTTTTTAAATGGTACGTTATTTGATACTGTTTTAGTGAACCTAATACGCTATTATGTAGTCCCACTTCTCAATTAACAAGAAGCTATAGGACATTTAAAGCTCGCCACAAGCAACGCCGCTGGAAAGTCATAGTCATTTATTTAAACCATTTAAATGTACTTCGTCTTAGTCGCTGAAGTATCTTAATCGACAGATCATATCGCCACCCTTGAAATAGGTGCCATTGAGGAGTTCCGGTGATCATCTTTGGTCTTCATCATCAGGTCCACTTAACCAAATGATACTCTCTGAATGCAAAAGCTGGACTTGTTACTGAAAATACTAAAATTGCTGTATGTATGTAAAACTACCTATACAATTTTAGGAATTCGATTCCTCTTTGATCAGATATCGATATGGTGAGAAATGAGCCACCTCGGAAGCATACTCGTACCCCATTAAACAAAAAAAGGGATTTTTAAAAGTCGGTCCGCAGTTGACGGAGAAATCAATGAACATACATACAAATACATACCTACATACAGCCGAACATAGAACTTCCGACTCTTTAAAGTCGGTTAAAAACCACGTGATATATCTCTCAGCCGATAGAAGTCAAAATACGACAATACGTCAAACCTCAAAAAAACAGACTAACTGTTTAACTGATTGTGAGCCACTTTATGTGATTTGGTGTTGATGGAGTACCTATCGATTATTTTTTGTAGCCTCTGGACAGAAATAGATATACATGTAAATAGAACTCACATTAGTTTTTATAACACTTATCTCTTCTATTTTAGAATATCTTCTTTACTATGCCGTAAAATATTTCGAGTTTCTGGTGTTGTACGAAAAATCACCTCTGAACGTCTGAAGTCTGAATGTCTTGAGTAACGTGGCAAGCAACAGTGAATCCTTGACGTTTTTCCCGCAAATAAAAGCGGGTAAAGTGTGGCAGTTGCAAATTAATTATTTGGTGTTATTTTAAGGTGAACCATCTTCGCCTGTAGGATAATAATGTACAGTCGACGTCAAAGATATGCTTACTTTTTTGGTCCGTATTCCAAAAGAATAAGGTAAACAAATGTAAACATATATTTGAGGTCAAAAGTTCATCATAAACCAAATCAAATTTAGTAACAAAGCGCGCTGTCCACATGGATAAAAACAAGTTACTTAATAAACTTTAGCATTGGTCCAAATACTTAAATACCATTAAAAACCAACAAATAAAATATACGTACCAGCCAGCTCCACCGCTTGATCGTAGCTATATTTAACCTCTTCCACATCCTTAGCTGTTTCTGTATCAGCCATTTTGTAAATATATTTTATATACTTAATCAAATTTACTAAACAAAAATGATAACTAAGTAGGCAGTAGTTAAATATTACACAATGCGAATTATCTGGACCGTTATATTAATCAGCCAACGTTTCGCCTCAATCACTGTGTGGTCACTACATACTGAATACGCGTCGTACGATGAGTACTTTTACAATATGAGCACGGTGGCGTCTAGTCTGTAACCTTACCATGAGCTAAAATTACCATACTCGCTAGTGAGTCGAATGCTCTGTCCATCGCACTCTATAAGAATACTGTGAGAAGCATTCGACTCGCTAGCGGGTACGGTAATTGCAACTCATGGCTAGGTTATACGCGATGTTACGTCATAAGGTACAGTCAAAGTTATAAATACTCGTATATACGTTGCCAAGACTACTATACGTTTTCTATTCTTTTACTTTTTGTAAATACACTTTTTCCCTTTAGATAATATCATAAATTAAAATTTCAATACATTCAAATGTTCGATTTCTTTCATCGATACGAAATGTAACGTTTGGCATCTTTCGGATGAATGCCCAGTAAACTAGCGTTTTTATTTTAATAGTGTTACAGTATGTACTAATTAATTATGGATATAGTTCAGGAAATATGATTTGGCCGTCTGTTATCTACTTTGCGATCTTTTTTTTCTGGATATATCCACTATGTGACTCAATATCTTTCATATCAAAACCTTTCAACCCACTGTCCTGTTTGAAGGACGTGGGCAGTTTTACGATTACCTCTTGTTTGATATTAACAAAAAGAACTTAGTGAAGATTACAGACGGCCTATTCATATTTCCTGAACTATACCTTCTTTCATTCATCGGTTAACAAAGAAACATCTGTTATAACAACGCGATGTTTTTAAACGTATCCACACACTGAACATTTTTTTCAGTATTTTTTTAAAGTTATCATAAATGGCGATTATTAAATACTAGAGACCCTCCCTCGCTTTGTCTCTGTTTATGTGAGTTTTCTGTACAGTCAACAGCATAAATAAGTGATCATTTATGTACCTTGTCGCTTTCAACCGTTTCCCAATTTTGTATGACATTTCAAACACGACGTTAAAGTGACAAGGTACATAAATGATCACTTATTTATGCTGTTGACTGTACCATCCGTACATAAATCAAATTTATTATACGTAAAAATCTTCCGAATGATAGTGAAAACCACATCATATCGGACACAAAGGAGGGGTTACGGATATACCTACAGACAGACAGACAAAAGCCGCAGAAAGTGACTTTGTTTTATTCTATGGCAAAGTATTATTATGTAAAAGAATAAAGATGAACGTAATATTTGTACTAACAATATATGGATTCCTCTGTTACCAAAAACGCAAGTTTTTTTTATTTTTGTAAATTATTTATAAATATTGTAACAAATAAAAAGCCGCTGGCGCTTTCCATTCACGCGAGAAAGAATATTTCGGAAACTTTCTGTTCTAAGTAAGTACTCATCAGTTATTGCAGACTGACAAATGAATGCTATTAATATATTGGTAGGCGCCATTAATTGTAATTAATTACATTGATTGAACCTAATCAAAGACAAAGGATTTTATTCCCGCTTTAGGGTAAACTTTTTTATTTGAATTTGAACCTAACGTAACTCAGTTAATGACTCGTTCCTCTAGGAATTAGGAACGAGTCATTAACTTTTTTTTCACAATTAAGAAGAAAGTATTTGTATGTAAACTCTTTATTGTACAAATACCTCTATATAAATACATACATACATATATGCCTTCATGCCTTCATTCCCAGAGTGGGGTAGGCAGAGTCACAGAATAACCAACAACTGCAAAAAAATGTTGATAATTCTGTAACCGCATTTTGTACAATTACTTAGGCTCATCGCTTAATGGTATAAATATTACAATATTAATATTAAACTAATGTACAAAGGCGAACTTATCCCTAAATCTATTCCAGCTAACCCAGAAGTAGATGAGTAAGGACAATGCATGGGGTTTTTTGGGGAAAGTCTATTTGGATAAGATGAACTTCATTATAATTCTCTCGTAGCGTCGGTGACCTATTTAGTCGTGTTGACTCGTGATGGTAAAGGTACTGAGTTCAAGCCCTAGCGGGTGCCAATGAGTTTTTCTAACCTAATAGTACTAAGGCTGTAGCAATCCATTGACGGGTCATTTTAACATTTTTGACCCGAGAGCCATTGCAGCGACGCAATGTATCACGTACAGCATGCGGGATATCGCGCAATGTAACTAGCCTTTAGGTAGATAAGAAGTAAATCAATGTTGACATTTCACTTGGTTGTTATTTGTCAAATATTTTTTTAGTTTCATCTCTTTCATTTAGTTTGTCAAATGAAAGAGATGAAAGTTCAATATTGCAAAGTGAAGTGCTACCACAATACATTGCACGACCATGAAGTTTCTGAATAACAATGTATTGACAGCAGTAAAATACTCGTAATGCTAAATTTATTTGAAGCGTGCGAAGGAATAGTAATAACAGCATTATTTTACAGCTGTATTTTACAACATAATGAATATTCACAAAATTGGTGGTTGTGTAATGCGTCAGGAATGACTTCTTATCCGTCTATAGTACTGTAAATGCATTACCCGTAAGTATATTATCGTGAGGAAACCTGCACATTCTAACAGCTGAGTGTGTAGAAGTAACACAAAATATCCTAGAAAACCCTCGGTGATCCACCTCAGCGCATTTGGGCAGCTCTGGGTCCTTCGGATGTATGTATGCCAGTGCAATAACTTTACTCCTAGACACCCTTACGTTTAAGTGCAATCATTTTCAACAATTACAACCGATCTCGTCCACTATAGGACAAAGGCCTCCATGCACCTATCCTTATCTATTTTGTCCAATTCCACCTCGGCTCTTCTACTTTGGCAATATCGTCGCTCCAACGGGTTGTCGGTCTGCCCCGGCTTCTGAGACCCAACCACGCTTTTACTCCAAGTTCTGTCCCATATCGCACATCATCTTCAGCTTATGTGACCCACCCATTTCTAATTTAGGGACTCCATTCTTTTTGCTGTTTTCCGTAACTCGAGTCCGCCTTTGTTTCTTCACTTTTAGGCACGATCCCTGACGAAGATGTGCCGAGCATGGCTCGCTGCCTTTACCATTAACTGTTGGTCTGATTTCTTTGGTAGGGCTCTGGTTTTGCAGCCCGCAGGTCATCACTGGAACATATCGTTTGAGCACTCGCCGCTTGCACACATCGGTAAACTCCTCCTGAGCACGTCCTCCACTATAACGAAAGCGGCTCATCGAAGACAAGTCTGTTTAGGGTTTGTATTTGTCCCAAGATACACGAACTAAAGAACCCTTGGAACCTTATGGCCATTGACTTGAATGTGATCCACATCATGCTCACTAATGAACTGGGTCTAACTAGTTATCATCGTTAGTTCTGTGATGTTTGAGGCTGTTTGTTCCAGCGTAGGCTATAGGTGTGTTATGGAAGGAGCTTTTAAGATGATATCGTCTTTAAATCTAAGGTGGTTGAGTCGATCGCCATTTACACAGATGGTTACCAGCCTTTATTCTACTCGGCAAAATAATACTGCCTTTAATAAATGTTATCGTATTGTTAGTGTTATAATAACTCGTATTTACTTGACAGTAATAGTGGCCAAATCATAAAATAGTTTATGTGACTGTACATAATTAAGGGCATTAAACAGGAGTGTGGGTTTATGAAACGAGCCGAAGGCGAGTTTCATAATAACATCACACAAGTGTTTTAATGCCTAATTATGTACAGTTACATACACTATTTTATCTACCCACATATCATAAGCCTCCATGATGCATTCAGGAGCCGCATATTAAATTTTAACCGGTAATGGCGGTAATGAAAAGATTGAAAAGTTTTCTGGCAGCTGTCATTTTTTTTTTTAATTCAGAGACAAACTAGAGTCAGCTCCGACTATCATATCGTTCGATATATTACTTACGTGCGAAATTTGTCAAATTTGTATGCAAAATGACAATTCATTTCGAATTAAACGTCATCTCGACTGATATTAGAATAGAAGTCAAAACAAATTTCTTTGTTTTTCAGATACTTATGTTCCAAATTTGAATGACATAATAAAAATAAAATAATAAAATAAAGTTTATTTGGTTCAGCAATAGAAGTGCACATCACAAAAAGGTTGGGATCTCCTATTAAGTATTTAAATACTTGTATCAGGAGAACCCGCTCTTCCAATTACAGGTCGATTCACGAGAGTTGGCACGAATGGATTGAATGAGTGAACCAAAGTATACAAGTGTGTAAAATAATAACAGGTTTTCGGTTTGAAATTCGAACGTCGGTTCAAAGGACGGCACTCACACAGTGATAGGTGACATTACTTTTGTTCATTCCATTCGTGCCGGCTTTAGTGAATGTACCTGTACAATAGGTTTAACAAGCTTCCTATAGTTAGAACATTTAAAACTAGAAAGACAAAGAGGACAGAAAAAGAATAACAGTAGTAATACTAATAATACCACCCTCCTGTTCACAAATGCAGTCACCGGAATAGGTTTGTTGTGGGGATAGTAGGTAAGTAGTTAATACTTTACTTAATTGACTAATACTTAATACTAGGTGATATCCTTAATTAGGAACTCTTAATTTGAAAATGCATGTGTATGTGTATGTGTGTGTGTGTGTGTGTGTGTGTGTGTGTGTGTGTGTGTGTGTGATCATGTGCGTGTGTGAGCGTGTGAGTACGTATGAATATGAAGGGGATCTCTAAATTATACTTTCATTTCTGAAATTATAAGGAGGTACATCGGAAGTACAAAATTTAAATAAGGATACTTCCTTTATTTATAACTTTTAGATAAATAAATAAGTAAGTATACCCATAATTTAAGCCTCAAAAGCAGCTCGAGCGAGTTGATGCGTTTGAGTACAGTTGTATAGGTAAGTGTAAGTATGTATGTATGCTGCTGTGTTTTTAAAAGAGTTACATACTAAAAGAGTTACATACTAAAAGAGTTACATACTAAAAGAGTTACATACTAAAAAAGTTACATACTAAAAGGTTACAGACTAAGACAGTCTTATCATTGTAAGTAACATAATAGTTGTATTATATACGATATTATTTTATTAAGCATAACAAACAACAGAGATGTAAGATATGTTAACAATAACTAGTTTGGGAAAGTAGTGCTTCAGACTCTTCGTATGAAAGATTAGCAAATCCCGAGGTTTTTTTTTAATGGCTTTGGTGTCTTTTAGCCAATAAGATTAGCAAACCCCGGGGTTTTCGGTGCGGGAATGTTTGACATTAGCCAAATTAGGTATTGACATAAAATACAGAATTTACTCTAGCAGGATTCTACCTAATAAAATAATTCTACCTAAAAAAATCGAAAAAATAATACATGAAAACTTAAAAATATAAATGAAAAAGATCAGTCATTATCAACCTTTTTAAGGCTCTACTGATTCATAAGTAAATAGTTCACAGATACCGGACTTTAATACTGCAGGTAATTAATTAATGTTATTTTTATTATTATCTCATACGGCTTTGTAGTAAAGCTAAATAACCTCCTACATGAGTCAAAATAAAATTGTATCATAGTGTGTATACAATTCGCAGAGAGGTAGTTGTTCATTAGGCATAATATGACTTTTCTCAGACTAACCTATCTGTTTATCTCTACTCTTTCTCAATTCATTCCCGCACCGAAAACCCCGAGGTATGAAGATTAGTAACCCATTCTATAACAATCTTTTTGCAGTCATACCGTTTTATGAACATCGAAATTGATGTTCTTATGAATCCATAAGATTACTGCCGCAGATAAAAAAATTGCTGTAACAACAGAGTTGATTATTATGCTGGTCATAATTTGCGGTTTCTGAACGCATCATAGAGGGTTTATGATATGAGTGTAGATAAAATACGATAAAATCTCATAACCAATGTTTTTTTTTATGTAATGGTACTATACCGGTATGGTCACCGTAATGGTGACGCCCGCCTCACTGTGAAACTGTTACTGGAAATTAGAAATTAATCAGTAATCAGTAATTTATTGCAATATAATATTGTGACAAAGGTTTTAGTTAATTAATAGCTATACCCTGAGGGGCACAGCAGTATTAAGGAGACAACTAATACCTACAATATTCATCCTTATTTAAACCGACGTTCTCGTTTGTATGAAAATTGCACACTATCGTGCGGCGTGCTTTTTGACCTTCATAATTGTTTTTGTTTTATTTTAAGACATATGTACCGCACCTTAAAATAAAATCATACCTAATCAAGCAATTTTCAAGAATTAATCATTCATGTAATGACACAATCATGTTTCATTCTATTTATAAACTACCTATAAATATACAATGGGCATGACACATAACAGCGATAATGTTGCTATTTTATTAAACCTAGCTTTTGCCCGCGACTATGTTCGCGAAGAATTCCTTTATTCGGTTAAGATTGAAGGTAGGTAACATATATATATGTAGAACGCTGTACAGGAGACCTCGAACCGGAAGCCGAAATAGAGGAAGAACACCAGCCAGATGGTCGGACGATATCCAGAAGACGACAGGGCCGACGTGGACCAGAACCGCCGCATCAAGGATTTCATTGAAATCCATGGAAGAGGCATATGTTCAGCAGTGGGCGAGTATACATATATGCTGAAAAGAAGAAGATAAAAAAAGATAAGATAAAATAAATTTATTCAGTATGTAGGCCGCACGGGCACTTTTACACGTCAAGAATCTACCAGCGCTTCCCAAGAGGAGACCACTGCTGAGAAGAAACGCCGCAAGAAACTCAGCAGTCAGTCATTTTTTTTAACATATTTCTTATTACAATGGTACTACTTAGTCTCCAGCATTATATAAAGCTATAAATATTAAATTAAATATAGTATCGAATAACATGCGTAGTTCAGCAGGAAAACATGCCAAGAATGTTACGGGAGAGATAGAGAGAAAAAAAAACCACATACTCGTACTTATGTGTATATAAGATGGTGCGAGACGACCACATAAAAGTTTCGATATGTTTACGAAGAAGGTAACTTTACTCCGACGGACACGGAACTGAATTTGAGCAATGTGGCCGATAATTACAAATGCCTTATAGACCAACATACATAACAATAGCTAAATAGCACAATCTCAGATAAAACTCCTATAGCAATCACAACCTCATTACTAAGAGGAGAGAATTGAATATTCTTTGGCAATTGCATTTGAGATACTGTTTATTGGTTGAACATAAAACTTAAAACTAACACCAAGGTGACAGAACTGCGTGTTTCTGTTTTTGCCGAAATTGGCGTCATGGTAGCTTCTGGTACGTTGCCCCGAAACCGCCGGAACACGAGACCTTTCGGCCACTCGACGGTCTCCAGGGGTGTTATTCTCTCAAAAAACGGCGGTCGGTCGGACGGACGAGCGAATCGAAGCGGCGAGTTTAAGTAGTCCCGTCCAAGCGAACAAAACACATTTTAGCGCGTGCATTGTCAATTAGGCAGCCTTATACGTTAAAAGTTAGTAAGTTGAAGTGGAAATGGGCTGGTCACGTAAGTCGCAGAACGGATAACCGCTGGAGTAAGCGTGTTCTGGAGTGGAGACCGCGTCTTGGCAAACGTAGCGTGGGACGCCCTCTGGCCAGATGGCGGGATGACTTGCATAAGAGGGCCGGCAGTGACTGGATGCATAAAGCATTAGACCGGGCTCTGTGGCGTTCCTTGGGAGAGGCCTATGTCCAGCAGTGGACTGCAACGGGCTGATGATGATGATGATGATGATACGTTCGAGAAGTCATGCTGCCAAATTGATATACGCGCTCTAAAATGGGTTTTGTTCACTCTGACGGGACTACTTAAACTCGCCGCTTGCACAATCACTCGTTCGTCCGCCCGTCCTTCGTTGTTGAGAGAATCACACCATCACACCCCAGCAGCATAAACCGCAGCACGCGCACTACAAAGGAACAGAGGGCCCTGCCAAAATGCATTGCACTAACTAACGTTTCTATTCGTTTCGTTTTTAAACCAATCGCGTCACTGGTAGATCACGTGACTTTTCGTATCACGACATCTAGCAGTGACGCGATTGGTTTAAAAACGAAACGAATAGAAACGTTAGTTAGCGCAATGCATCTTGGCAGGGCCCTCTGGAGTGCACGTAGCGAAACGACCGCAGCTGGAACACCGTCATACTGCACCCAACCTTCTGACAGACGTACTCCACCCCGTCGTATACCGTAGTAGAGTGGTGCAAGCGGGACCGACTGCCTACTCGCATGTTCTAAAACTCACCCATAGGTTATAAGGCGATAACCGTTAGGCCGGGATTACACCTGTAAGTTATTACGTAAGTTTTGAAACAAAGCTATAGGCAAGAGAGAGTTGCAGATAATTGCCACTCACTCTTACCCATAATTGCGTCTCAAAACATACGTAATAACTTACAGGTGTAATCCCGGCCTTAGGCCTAAAGTGTTAAGTTCTCACAAACTTTCATATATAATATAATAGCCGTTTCCCGCGACTTAATCCGCATAGAATTCTTTGTCGCTACTCGCGGGTATAAATTACACCATGTCTTTCCTCGTGAAAGCCTAACAAACAGACGAACAAACTTACTTTCACATTTATGATAGTAGTAGATTGTATATAATAGGATATTAAGTTAAGGATAAATAATAATTGATTACAGTGCCAACAAATTATCATGAAATTTTGCTAATCGTCTGAGTATGTTTAGATAAACAGATTAAAATTAATGTTTCGTATTTCCTGTCATGCCACGCATATTAACATTTAATTTTCTAGCCTACTTAATAAGTGCTACTGTTTAACCCTTAATAAGACAAAATAAGTCATAAATGGAAATCTTTATAGACGTGAAAGAACTTCAAAATAATCAAATAATTTCCTATATTTCAGCGGGGTTTTTTTGGTATAACTAACAACGAAAGGTACCCCACTGTCCCGCTCCGATTTGGTATGTTTTAATATATGTTTGAGAGTAGTCTAAAGACCTTCAAAGTACTGAAAAGTTACTAAACCCTCATCATGGAAAAATAATGCGCACGTGTTTTGTTATATCGGCTAAAACTCATATTAAAAAAAGTATCCTTCAAAATTACATACTCGTACTTCTCATCGAAAATACATTTTCTTTGGTATTATTTTTAAATATGTGTTTTAGCCCATATAACAAAACTCGTACTCATTATTTTTTCATGTTCTTAAACATATAATCAAAAAAGTTAACAACTAGCAAATATTATTTTTTTAATTCTCTATAGAAGTTAGAGGGTTTAGTCACTTATCAGTACTTTGGAGGTCAGTTTCTCCCAAAAGGTTGAGATGGGGCAGCTAAAAAAAATACGTGTCTGTTATTTTAGACTACTCTCTAACATATATCAAAATAAACCAAATTGGGGCCGGACAGGTACCTTTCTTTGTAAGCCGCTAGAAAGCTGTTTTGATTAAATTAGGACATTCTCTAAAGACTACGATCAGAGGGCTCAGACAAGATACACTACGCTAACTAACGTTTCTATTCGATTCGTTTTTAAACCAATCGCGTCACTGGTAGACCACGTGACTTTTCGTATCACGTCATCTTCCAGTGACGCGATTGGTTTAAAAACGAATCGAATAGAAACGTTAGTTAGCGTAGTGCATCTTGTCTGAGCCCTCAGGGCCTGTATTATGGTCGCCTATATCGCGGTAGATAAAGCTTCCGTCACTCTCGCACTTGGTATTCCCTTGGTTGATATAACAACTTTTCAGCTATTTTCGGTTTGCCTAATATCGTTTAGAATATTTAACCATTTGTCTAACAACACTTTTCATATTTTTTATTTAGTTGAATGATTTGTTGATCGAACCACGTTAAGTCTAAAATACTTTTTGCACCATTTTTGTATAGTCTAATATTCTTATACCTAACGATTAAGTTACCTAACTGTCGTTTAGTATAACTTATATTAAATCTAAATGATTATACTGATCATTTGATCGAAATTCATTTAGCCTAATTGACGTTCTGCAATATTATTATTTAGTCTAATATTCGTATATCTAACGATCATGTCGTCAAATTAAATGCAGATAAATAAGAGTGATCCCTTTTTCATAGACATTCGATATTCTTGGATTCTAATATTTTGTTTTTAAGTTAGTTTCTTCGATCCATAGTCTAATATTTTTTATTTCATGGGTCATATATAAACCGATATTTTATTTCAACTATCATGCAAGTTAGGTCGAATACTATTTAAAAACCGAATTCAGGGCACCCCAAATCTACGTGGTCTTGTCTACCCTACCCCTAGAGTGTTTTTGCCAGAAGCTCGCGAGGAGGGCCCGCGGAGCGAGCATGCGGAGGCTGGAGCGTAGCGAGCGAAGCTCGCGAAGCGAAGGTCTCGCATGCGAGTGTAGGATGGGTCCCTCCAGCGAGAGTTCTGGCGAGAGCCCACTGATTTTAATATCTGCCTCGTTGATTCATTTTTAGATTGAATTAGGTATATACTTATGGGAAAAAAATGTAAATAAATTGTGTCTATACCGAATGAATGATGAATTATGGTTTTTAATCTACCTACTAATTAAAAGAAATAATTACAGTGTAATGCGACTGAATGAACGAGGTTTGCATGTATTATAACTATACCGTACAACTAGTGGACAACTTTAACGAGTAAGGTTATACTGTAATCGGTATTGTTGCGAAACTATACAACTAGATGGCGTTAATTACTGCTTACAAATATTTGCTGCAAGTAAAAAAAACTATTTATTATAACCTCGTACCACCTAAGAAAAAAAGGCAAGATCAGCCAAACACCCAATATGCAATATATTGGCTAAATATTTTTATGTTGAAACTGTCCCTAAACATAACACATTTTTTTTAATGAACATTTCGACAAGAATTGCCGCGAAACTTCAAACGTGATATGTTATTTGTTACTGTATGTACATCGTATCCATGGGCTCAGCTAATAATTGTATTTCTTGTATCTGGGCCGGAACGCCGTGTGCTACCTAATTTGTATAACATACGGTAACTACATACATTGAGCCTCACGAGGGTAATGATTCTTTTTTAAATTCCACTGAATAATCAAATATAAAATATTGCCTAATAGTCAATAATAGGCGATATGAGTAGGTATCTGAGAATTATTTATACTGATATTATGCACTATGAATAAAAAACAAAACAAAATTATATCAAATTAAACGATTATTTAAAAAATATTATTTGGTCAAATGATTATTAGGCAATAAGAGTATTATACAAACTGATATTATGCACTTCAAAAATTATACAAACCGAAATTATATAGTTTGAGGGTTTATGAAAAATAATATTATATTAAACTATTATAAGGTGAAGTGAATGTTTATGACAAGTGATTTTAGACAAACTGAAATTATGCCAATAGCAAATAGATAAAACGTTGTTATACCAATCATTAGACAACCCTCGCACTTACATACTGGTCAGAAAGTGACAGATGTTTTATCCACGGTTATCTACGTCGATAAACAGGACCATAATCGGCCCGCAGGAAACTGTATATGTATTGACCTGGTTCACCTTAGAGGCACTGACTAGTCCATTATCCCGTAGGGATTTGACTGGAAAAAGCATATCTTGACGTCCTTATGATATCGGAAGAAAACAATAAGACTTGGAAGTAGGAAAGTCCTTAGGTTTGACCTGCAGTGTCTGGTACGCGTGATTTAAAGGCCGGACCTAAACATGAATGTTAAAAGTAACTCCGGCACAATCAATTACACTCGTACCATTACTTAAGGCTAAACAACACACGTATGTCTGTGAATAGTGATACTATCTTGTCGAGCTTTATAGTTTGGGTTTGGAGTAACGATAATTGTCTTGTTTAGTGACCTGTAAGCAGGAGCAGCGGTTTCGGAAAAAAAATCTTTTATTGATCCTTGGCTGCTTAGGTAATTTTAGGTAATGGGGTTTGCAATAGGCACAGTTCTATTAGCAAGCCGTAATAGTTAACTTTATAGCCGAGTTTTGGACTGTGTGGGACAGTCACAAGATGACCAGTTGTCTTCACCGTTTTTGCGTGGCGTGGTTGGTAAAATAGGCATCAAGATCCAATTTTTACCCCAAAACTACTGCAATATGTAGGTATTTGAGAATATTATAGTTTTATTCAATGATATAATAAAAAAAAGAGGTAGATATGTTACCTATACGGTATTCCGCGTGAAAAAATGGCCCGGCTTACGCACACATAGTCAGTAAGTATTGCAACTACACAATAATTCATAAATGACAAGTGAAAGCAGGATGGTATGCTTATTTCCGGGAGCGAAACAAAGACGAGTGTATGTTGCTCTGCAGACAAAGAGATTTAATATTATAGGTATTAAGTATTTAATGTCTTTGTCTGCAGACTAGTTCACGGTACCGTTGACGGCGCAAGACTAAGTAAAGGTGTACCAATTGGCTTGGTATTATTTTAGGGTGCCACTATCGAAGCGCGTATAACATATCTACCTCTTTTTACTATATTATCTCATTGGTTTTATTTGTCACCACAACTAACTCTTTTTGCCAAGAGATTAGTAAGTGACGGTATTGGAATTATGCGATCAATCAATTAACTTTGCAGTCGCGAAATTCATTTTTATTTAAGAAACGACCTTATTTCTGCAAATTTGAATTCAAATCAAATATTAAGTGGTCAAAACCAGATGTTTATAATCATTTATCTAATTTCTGTTTATTTGCGGAAGTATGGTCACGAGACAAAACAAAACAATATCCTAACATTTTATATATACGCTTATTTTTTATTATAGATATGCAACAATAGTATTAGCAGAATTTATTCTTAAGTTATGGATGTTAGTCACGTCACGCATGAAAAGGGAAACTTAAGTACCTGTACCTACTGCTCTTCTTCTTCTTTGTGTCAACTAGGCTGGTTTGGACTAGGTAGGTACATTAGTAATTTAGTAAAGTATTTGAGTAACTGCCTGCACAGCAAAAGTTTAGTCGAGTTTAGTCGAGTAGGGTCCAATTTACTCTGTTTTTACAAGCTTCTGTTTAACATGCACTGTTCGTATTACCTAAGTACGGTCACGGAAGTTAAATTGCTACCCATTTCGAAGAAAATCTGCTTGAAGATGTCATTGTCAATAGGGATGCCAAGTCATTTGTAATTGATAGGAAACTCAACCTTATTGCTGTAGAATGTCAGATTGACTTTGGACCTAAGGTGGGTCACAAATTAAATTCCTTGACTGTACGTAAGTTGTCCGCTTTACTTAGACCCACCGTGCTGGGACTCATTAGTTAAGCAGATAATGGACCAGATTCTACAGCGGCCGCTAAACTTCCTACTTTCATTTAGGTGTCTCTAAAACACTTTGCTATTCTATGAGCAGCTAATTTGAATCCGACGCTTCTTATTTTAGACAGTATTACACTCTACTCAATATTACATTGACATTCTGGAATAGCACTTGTTAAATCTGCCGTCTAAACTATGTCTAAAAATTAGACAATTTCGTTTTAGGCTATTTAAGCCATGTGCACGTAGAATCGGCTCCAATGACTATTCAAAAGCATATCCCATTAAAAAAATTGAAATATCCCACGACTGTTAAAACGTTATTGAAAAAGGATAAAATATTCTTAATTAATTCTTAATTCTTTAAGTCGGGGCGTTTTTAATTATTTTATCCTTTTTCAATAACGTTCACATCTATATCTTCGAAAACCGAATAGGTACGTAGGGAACTGCTATGAAAACTGATACTATAGATATCCCAAACCCACAAACCCAAGAATATCCCTCGGGGGCTGCCACTATTTTAAATTTCAACATAAGTATAAAATAAGCATAGCACTAAAATATCTCATATTATTCATGTTACTATAAAACTGCAAAAAAAAACTAGTTCATTTAATGGCAGCCCGGACGGATATTCTTGGGTTTTTTATTAAGTTCGTAGGTAGTTGAATATGTTATTGCCACATCTATATCTTCGAAAACCGAATAGGTAAGTAGGGAAGTGCTATGAAAACTGATACTCTATAGTTAATATTACCGACTCCGCGAGAGACGAACTCTACTTATAAAAGCTTTTTACGTTCATTATCTCTCGTTACATAAATTCTTTAAGTCAGGGGGTTTTTAATTATTTTATCCTTTTTCAATAACGTTTTAACAGCCGTGGGTTTTTCAAAATTTTTAATTTTGCTTTTTATTAAACCATAATGTTGAATATCATTAATTTTTTAGTCATTGTATTGTAGATCATAATTATTTTTAGTCATACTGCTACCAGAAAAGTAGGTTAGGTTAGAACTGCCACTATAATAAAAGCAAACTGCTACCAAAAAGGTTAGGTTATGTTAGTATTGTGACCTTATCAAAACTAACTGCTACATTTGTTATTGATCGTCAATAATTCAGTCAAAATTGTTATGCTGATTGATATTTGTGCGTAAAGTTTTTATGCGCAATAAAATGTATGACAATTGTTATTTATGCTCTCAAACATTATGGTTAAAAAATATATGCGAACTAATTTATGACTTTTGTCAGTTATGCGTAATGATGAGTATGACGAATCCACGTATGCCTATCAAAAATATGACTTTAAACTTTATGCAACTCGACCCTTACCCTTTCCAACATCTGAGGATGTTCTGCAACTCGCACATTGCTGGTTAGACGATGTCAATATTTGCTTATTATGTGCCTACTATAAACAAATAAAATGTAGGTTTGAAATCAAATTTGCCTGTCCCTACACATAATTAAACTTTTCAATCCCATTACACTAAATAAAAACTTTTTTGAAAATGGAAGGTAAATGGTCCAAGTGTTTGCGCTGGCGGTAACAAAGCGAGTAAATCGCGCGCGCACCACGCATTGTGCTCAGATTAAGAGAGAATAGACGCCGGCGTCCCTCGGCGTGACAAAAGCGTTCAGTATTTGTGTCGGGGCGATGAGTCGGCCACAATGGAAGGGGCAGTTACGAAAAAGAGAGTTACGTGCTTAGTAGAGAGGTAGAGTTAGGTTCCAGTTATTAATTTAAAAGTAAGTACTTAGACGTGAAATGGAACACTCAAAAAAATGGGAGCCAGCAAAGAGAGATTTTCTCTTAGTTGACAAAAAATGAATACAATAGTTAAGATATTAGTTACATCAACCAAAGCTGATAGTAACAACAGCATGTTCTTTAGTGATTCAACTAACGTCTTAGTTGATGTATCTAACGTCTTGTCAGGCTCGTATGGAATCAAGACGCTTATGCACAACAATCACAATCTTGTTAGAAGCGACCAATTTTTTTTTCAGGTAATCCAACCTGTTTCATTTGTTTAGCTCTGTAATTAAAGTAGAATTGTAAAGATCTATGTAATTTAAAACTGTATATAGTTACTAGACGTACAGAAGCTTTTCATCTTTACCTCGTGGTTAAAATACGAAGAAAGTTATATTTCATTAACGAGTTGGAGGTACTAACTAAGCGTTAGGAACAAAGAAGACGCTTTCATTTCACCTACTGTAGGAATAAAGTAGTTAATAATAACTTTGATATTAAACATTCTTAATATTATTTTATGATGGTTTATATTAGGACTTGGAAATAAAATTTATTACTTCATCATTATTTTAGGATTTGTTACAATATTGTTCTTACGCCGCCGTAAAGCGAAAATGAGAAATTTCGACGTTAAGGACAATTATAACCTTTTTTTACCTTTGACAGCGTCGGAAGTTTTCAATATTTTACCGAAATAATTTCCTTATTCTGCTACTGTAAGTAGGTACACTCAGCATTATTTATAGTTATACACTGTAATGACAGTTTTTAACGACAGAAGGTTAATAACATTAGACGAAATTATAAACGGAATATTGACGGCGAGTAGGTACCATTCGATTTACGAGGGGTGATCCATAAGGTTTGATAATCGGTATTAAAAATGGGAGATATGTAAATCGTTATATTTTAATTGGACGACGACGAGCAGCACCCTTATCAATTAGAAGGCTCTGAAGCTCAATTCCTGCCGAAAATTCGTAATGTTTTTTCTTCAGCTTATTTTTATTATTTTGCCATAATTAGGATAGAATAATGTTATATAACTCTCCTAGATTATTTGAACTCAATTGCTAAAAACTAATGTCGCAGTATTTATTTGTAGGCCTCAATAATCCTGGAAAAGGCCGAAAACACCACCCTAAATTTTGGTGACAGAGCTGGAGATAAAAAAATCCACTGCAATGATAACTTATTTATCGTTTAAATCATAATGATAAATCAAGGTTTCATTTTCAATAACAATATTTTTTATTAGTGTACCAGAACTTTTTCCACACAGCTCCAAATTATTACAAAACTAACTCTTATTTTTGCCGTCTTGTAAAATTGTTAATACAGATGTTTTTTGTTTAGCTATCACAGGAAAACAAATGAATAATGTTTAATTTTTTTTCTCTAATTTAAGTTTCATTAGTGCCATGGTATTAGTCCACGTTAAAAGAATATCATTATGTTGATGGTTCTTACTGATTCTCAAAACTTATGGATCACCCCTCGTACATAGGTACACTATAATTACCAGAGTTGGCCAAAATTTATCTTTTTACGAATAACCGATAAGATAAACTAAATCATTCGTTATTTGAAATAACCAAATAATCAGTCATTTGTTACTTTGAATTTATCTAGATGTGCTTTATTATTTATCTAGTTAAATTAGTTGAGCTTTTAAATAAAATATGAATGTAGTAGTAGAATGTAGTACAGTCATGTAGGTATAAAACTTCTCGGGCACAATGAAAATAATCTACAACAAAAGTAATGAACGTTTTGGAAATAAATAGGCGAAATATAAATATATGTGACCTTTTTAGGGTTCCGTCACAGTATAATCATAGCTAAAGCAGTAAAGAAACTACGAACAAATGTTCGAAACGACGCACTCACACAGAAGAACGCCTCTACGAGACCGCTAAGCGGACATGGCAGAGCTGTAAGACACGGGTGTCGCGTCGAGACCAATGGTTTCATTTGCATTTTATATTATTTCTTATTTCTTTAGATATTCGACTCATTGCTGCCGAATTCGATATCTGGGGATCTGAGTGGTCTCCGACAAGGAATCCGTTAACAGAATAAAAAAAGGAAGTCGCCATCTTGAACTTTTAAATTATTTGACTGACTGCTTCCAAAATCGATATCTGGGGATCTGTGTGGTCTCCGACAACGAACCCGTTAACAGAATGAGAAAAAGTAGCCGCCATCTTGAACTTTTTAGCTATTCGTCTGATTGCTTCCAAACTCGATATCTGGGGATATTAATGGTTCCAAACAAGAAATCCGTTGACAGAATGAGAAAAAGTACCCGCCATCTTGAGTTTGGTTAGTTATTCGACTGATTGCTTCCAAAATCGATATCTGTGGACCGACAGTGAATCCTTTGACAGAATGGAACTTTTTCTCATTCTGTCAACGGATTCGTTGTTGGAGACCAGACAGATCGTTAGGTATCGATTTTCGAAGCAATCAGTCGAATAGGTACCTAATTAATAAGTTCAAGATGGCGGCTACTTTTTCTCATTCTGTCAACGGATTCGCTGTTGGAGAACACGCATATCGATTTTGGAAACAATCAGTCGAATAACTAAAAAGTTCAAGATGGCGTCTATTTTTTCTCATTCTGCCAGTAGATTCGTTGTTAGAGACCACACAAATCCCCAGATATCGATTTTCGAAGGAATCAGTCGAATAATAAAAAAGTTCAAGATGGCGGCTACTTTTTTTATTCTGTTAACGGATTCTTTGTCGGAGATCACACAGATCCCCAGATCTCGATTACGGAAGCAATCCGTCGAATAATTAAAAAGTTCAAGATGGCGGCCACTTTTTCTCAATCTGTCAACGGATGTTGTCGCCGACCTCACCAGATATCGATTTTGCACTAACTATCCCAGAACAATAAAAAAAACTTTTTCAATTTTACAAAATTTAATGTAGGTACTTTCATGTAAAGTGGGGATTCAAATTCAAATTCATTTTTTTTTTCATTACGGTTTTACGAGCAATTTTAGTGTCATGAATGTTTGACCCGACGTGAAATTCTATATAAATTTATTTATCTAAGCTTACTTCAATAACAAAAGACGTTCGTTATCTTCATCTAGATGATTAATTTAAATAAAAGAGTTAACAACACTATTATTTGACATTGACGTTATCTTCCAAAAAATTATTTTCAAATGATTTTATTTAAGATAATTATCTAGATAAGAAATTATTTAAATAACGCCCAACTCTGATAATTACATACTACTACTATTTATACTTACACGTGCTAACAGTATAGTACTTAGTTATAATAATGCTGACTGTACAAGCCACACACATAGTAAAATCTAATAAAATTTTATTTTTTAAAGACGGCCGAATCTAGCGGCTTTTATCGCTGTTGGCGTTCGAGAGAGATCCAATAGCCTGGGAGGATTTCGGCTAATGCAGCCGATGCCGCTGGAATAGCTAAAGCACAGGCATCCCGACGGTCCAGGCGTGAATGGCGGCTTTAAATATATGCCGAGCGTTACCCAACATCGTCCAGTGATGTGCTGTATGAAATTGATAAAGCATTATAAAGTTCATACTTTGTGTAGGTAGGTCTTAGGGTTTTTTAGTGCCTATTCGTGCTATACGAGTAGTAGGTGCCTACAAAGCTCTGCGTTACAAAGCTTTCGGTTTTCGAAGATATAGATGTGGCAATAACATATTCAACTACCTATCAACTTAATAAAATACCCAAGAATATCCTTCCGGGCTGACATTAAATGAACAAATTTTTTTTGCAGTTTTATAGTAACATGAATAATATGAGATATTTTATTGCTATGCTTATTTTACACTTATGTTAAAATTTAAAATAGTGGCAGCCCCGGACGGATATTCTTGGGTTTTTTATTAAGTTCGTAGGTAGTTGAATATGTTATTGCCACATCTATATCTTCGAAAACCGAATAGGTAAGTAGGGAAGTGCTATGAAAACTGATACTCTATAGTTAATATGACCGACTCCCCGAGAGACGAACTCTACTTATAAAAGCTTTTTACGTTTATATCTCTCGTTACATAAATTCTTTAAGTCGGGGTGTTTTTAATTATTTTATTCTTTTTCAATAACGTTTTAACAGTCGTGGGTCTTTCAAAAAAATTAATTTTGCTTTTTATTCCAAACTTTTTAAAGAGCATAGACGTATTATGTAGGTACATAATACTACATATCGATATAGTTGATTTAATAGTAATAATATTTAAGTATTTACAACGAAACATTGCACGGGGCTTTGTTTTAACTCAACTCGATATCATTACGTAGAATTAAAATTAATAAGTTGATATGATGTAGAAAACATTGAGCCGCAGCTCTACAATAGTCATTAAAGGTCGTCAGGATGAAAATGGTTGGGTAGACTTCCAACGAGTAGCTCTTCAAGGGAATAAAGGTTCTGGAACAAACATGCTCTAAACCCAAACGCATATACCGTCTCCGTACCGTCGTGGGAAAAATAGAAAGAGTGATGACTTCACTCACATTAAGTTGGGCCGGTACTGTCCACAAACTACAGGGCACTACGGTCGATAGGGCGGTTATACAGGGTCTTTCAGTAAGAGTAAGTGTCTTTGTCCATAAATTAAAACGAAATCTTTACATTTTTTTGCCGCCGTTTTGGGAAAAAATTAAACGCCAGTATCTGCCATTTAATTATGGAGCGATATAAAGATCATCAACGGTTATCAAAGTGACAGTTCTATAAGAAAAACGTTTCGTGCCATTATATGGATCTATGGAAGGAGCATTTTAATGGATGTGTAATCAGCAGATTTGGAGACATCGAGAGGCCGCCAAGATCTTGTGATTTAACGCCATTAGATTATTTTTTGTGGTGCTATCATTAGTCTACGCAAACAGGCCACGCACAACTACTGCACTTAAAACGCATTTTTTTTGTAACGAAATTGTAAGTTAGACATCATTTCAGTGACGTTTAAATAGCATCTTTATGTACATTTATTTTGGTTTATACCTACCCCTATTTAAGGACCCTCACTAATCAACCACAAACGCATCACTGAAAACCGTATCAAAACCGGACTAGTAGTTTTGGTTTTGCACAAACAAATGTTTACTGCAGCGCCCCTGGTGAATTGTCACCGTAACAGCTTATTTAAGAACATGCACCAATCAATCTCGAACCTATCACTGAAAACCGCATCAAAATCGGACCAGTAGTATTGGAGATAATTGGCAACATTGGTCTGCACAAACAAACAAACTTCCTCTCACCCCAAACGCATATACCGTCTCCGTACCGTCGTGGGTAATTTTTTTGACAAAAACTTATTAAAATACTGTGTATAGTTGGTTCTATTCATTAACATTTGTCAAACTGATGCCGATACAAAAAAATACATAATATAAAGTTCAAAATACATAATGAGTCATTAATAATACATAATGACCATAACATATTATTATTATGCATTTTTTTTACAAAACAGGATTTATTTCAGGATTGAAATCAAACCTAACCTAACCAAATGGGTTCTATGAGTACTATGGCCTATTAAATCCTGAAATGTTTACATACATACATACATAATCTCACGCCTTCGTTCCCAGAGTGGGGTAGGCAGAGCTACAGAATTACAAACATCTCTAAAAACTTGTTGATAATTCTATAACCACAATTTGCACAATTAGGCTAAGATGTTTACCAGCGTTGAAATGTTTACGATTTCAGAAAAACCATTATTATAATATGACCATTACGTATTATGACCCATTATGAATTTTTACCTTTATATATTATGATACTATCCAATAGTGCCACCATCGGACCCCACTTACCACCAGGTGGGCTTTGGGCTCGTTTGCCTTTTAAATGTCAAAAATAAAAGAATTCTTAAAGTATTACACCTTGGTTTATTTTGATCTGTAAGTAGGTATACTTTCGTTACAACAATAGGGAACATGCATGTTTTTTTACAGCTTCAATAAAAGCTGCTTCATGTAACAAACAGGTTAGAAAAAACGTTTTTTGATTAG
Organism: Acleris literana; assembly: GCA_946894065.1. NCBI lineage: Eukaryota > Metazoa > Arthropoda > Insecta > Lepidoptera > Tortricidae > Acleris > Acleris literana. The sequence goes on along the minus strand of OX335669.1, from coordinate 9,005,694 downwards.
CTATAAAAATAACCAAGATATAAGCTAACAAAGATTTGTTTCTATCTCTTTCTAACAAAACAGAATTTTACGTGGAGTTGATAAGGCCGTACTGCACGATGACGTCACCGGTGCACCTCGGATCTTTCTGTCTAATTAGCATTTTAAAATGCTTGTATCATCCGTATTACTTGACCGATTTTAATTTTAATTTCACTTTCGGTGATCTTTTTTACGGTATTTTCATATTTTGTTGAGAAATGCTTTTTAAAAACCCATGCATATTCCCTATTATTACGTTACGTCAATTAGAATTGTGTCGATGATCTAAGCTTTGAATTATCAGACGGTCGGCTTATCTTAATAACTTCCAAGTAATCCGGTTTTATCACAACTGTGCTATTATTATTATCAAATTATGATATTTTTGAATGATGATTGATTGATTATTAACTTGAATTGGATTATAACTACTATTGGTTTATTACTCATTGTTCATTATATGTTTTATTGTTCCTTACATATGAAATAGGGCCATTCTACTTTTCAGTGTACATTTTTGTTATCGTCCGATAAAAAGTATACCAAATTATGAATAAATAACACGAAGTTAGAATGTTTAAGTTTAAAGGTTTTCAAAAAAACAACTCTTAAATTACTCAATTATCGATGAAGAATCTTGGTAACTCAGTGGTTAATTGCACTTTTTCCATAGAAAAGGCGGGAACATCAATGTCCACTGCGTTACTCATCAACATCATCATCATCATTATCAGCCGCAAGACGTCCACTGCTGGACAAAGGCCTTCCCCAAGGTTTTCCACATCGATCGGTCCTCTGCTGCTGTCATCCAGCGGTTTCCCGCGACCTTTATCAGATCATCAGTCCACCTTGTGGAAGGTCTGCCAACACTTCGTCTCCCGGTTCGCGGTCGCCACTCTAGAACCTTTCCGCTCCAACGGCCATCAGTTCTACGAGCAATGTGCCCCGCCCACTGCCACTTAAGGTTTGCAATCCGGTGAGCTATATCGGTTACTTTAGTTCTCCTGCGAATCTCCTCATTCCTGATTCGATCTCGCAAGGAGACACCCAGCAAAGCTCTTTCCATCGCCCTTTGAGTGACCTTGAGCCTTCTTATGAGGCCCATTGTGAGCGACCATGTCTCGGATCCATACGACATCACTGGCAACACACACTGATCAAAGACTTTTGTCTTGAGGCACTGTGGTATTTGGGACGAGAAGATAGTGCGTAGCTTACCGAACGCTGCCCATCCGAGTTGGATTCGACGATTGACCTCTTTTTCGAAGTTGGACTTACCTAACTGGATTTTTTGTCCTAGGTATACATAGTCGTCAACAACTTCGAGAGTAGAGTCACCAACTTTCACAGGAGTGGGTACGACATGGACATTTGACATGATTTTCGTCTTGTCCATGTTCATTTTAAGACCCACTTATTGAGAGACTCTACTGAGGCCATCGAGCATTGTACCAAGGTCCTCCAGGGTTTCAGCCATGATGACAATATCGCGAATCGAAGGTGAGTGATGTATTCGCCATTTATGCTGATGCCAAAACCCCCCCAGTCCAGAAGCTTGAAAGCGTCTTCCAATGCAGCAGTAAACAGTTTCGGAGATATTACATCTCTCTGTCTTACTCCTCGCTGCAATTGGATAGGCTTCGAGTTCCGGTCCTGAAGGCGAACTGACATAGTGGCGTTTCTATACAAACACTTTAACACCTCGATGTACCGATAGTCGATTTGGCACCGCTGAAGAGACACAAGCACAGCCCATGTTTTGATCGAATCGAAGGCCTTCTCATAGTCCACAAACGCTAAGCATAGTGACTGATTATACTCCTCGGTCTTCTGTATAACCTGCCGCAGCGTGTGGATGTGGTTTATGGTGCTAAAGCCTTTTCGGAAACCGGCTTGTTCGGTAGGCTGAAAGTCGTCAAACCTGCGAGCGAGACGATTCGTAATGACTCTAGAGAACAGCTTATAAACATGACTCAGGAGCGTGATGCGTACGTCTGCGTTACTCACTTTATAGTTATTAAAAATAACTTTTTATGAATTAGGATAATTCAAAATATAAGCTTATTTACGTCCCTTTTCGAGTTTCAAGTTAGAAAACGCAGCACTTTACCATTTTTTGAAATAAAAATAGTTTAGTGAGAACGTCGCTAAAACTTATGTACAACGAAAAGTAGAATGGCCCAATTGGCGTTTTATATGGGAAAAATATACCCATAATATACCCATTTTTCGAGCTTTTTCGCCTTTCCAATTTGTTTCAGGTGAATTAAAACTGTTTTATTACTCACACCGAAGCCTGCCGCTAACTCGGACGTAGTTTGCGATGGATCCGCTTACACAATCACTTTTAATTCTTCGTTATTAACTTGGGTCTCCGGCCGTCCACGGGGCTTGTTTTTTACGTCAACATTTCCAGAACGAAAAAGTTGGAACCAAAAACGTACCGTGTTTTCTTTTACAGTAGCTGCCTCATACACCTTATTAATCCTTAGAGCCGTTTCTGCAGCACTGACGCCACGGTGAAACTTGTATTCGTCAATAACGCGATATTTTGTTCTCCATATTGTGAACAGAATGATGTCAAAGAAAAACAAATGACGCGATAACAAATGAATTGCTAAATTCGAAACACAAATACATGAGCTAAAATTTGAAATAAATTTAAATTTAGAATTCAAAGCCAAATACCAGATATTTTGAACCAAAGTGGCCAGTTCAACAAAACGCCAATTTCATAATTATGTAAGGACCCAATAGTTATAAACTTATTATTAGTTATTTGTTATACAAGGGGGGAAAGTTGAATTTTACCTGCGAGTGTTCATTTGAAGCATGAGCTAGCGAAAGGATTCTATGATTGACCACGAGCGAAGCGATTGGTTCAAAAAAAGAATCCTGACAGATTTCAACACACGAGACGTAAAATAACTTTTCACCCGTGTATAACACAAAAATTTTCACCTCACTACAGCGAGGAAAATAAGCTCAATTCCGCATTTTGCACGGTTTCCCGTAATTCCACAGGTGTTAATACGTCTTCATCACTCGAATCACTCATTTTTAATAACAAAACAAACTAGAAAAACATGCGAATATTTAACGTTGACGCAAAGATGAAGGAAAACTCAGGCCCTACTTTAAAAATCGAAGTTCGAAGTTACGTTAGCTCCATCCCTTTCTCTCGATTTAGTCTCGAAGGACGAGTGACAGAGATGGAGCTAACGTAACTTCGAACTTCGATTTTTAAAGTAGGGCCTCTGCTTTACTACCTCTATGCGTTGACCGTTAATTAAAAAGTTTTGACTTAAGTTTTTTTTTATTATTTCGGATGCGTTTTGTTCGCACATCGACTTACTTGGACTGTCAGAACATTTTATCCGTTTTTACAACAAGAATTAAGGTTAATGTTGAATGCTGATATTTATGAATTAAAATAAAGTTGTAAGACTGTATTTAGTATTTTTTACTCGATGCAATTCATTAATTGTGATGTTAAAAATTCAGCGGTTTTAACGTTTTACGTTTTGTTAGCTGTCAAATATCACTAAAGCTGCCTTCAAATGTCAAAACTCTTTCTTCACATGTGGATAAAAAGCGATTTTCTCAATAGATATCAAACAAACAAAAAGGGTTTTCCGAGCTAGTGAGATGAATTATTTACATTAATACAGAGGCCGGGAAGTAGGGGGTTGCCGGCCGAGTTCATATAGACGGCCGAGCGAAGCGAGGCCGGATAGTTACGAGGCTGGCAACCCCACTTCACGCCGAGGTTTGTATAGTGCTTTTCTCAAACATATAAATAATTCATTAAAAAATTTAAAACAAAAACTACAATGTCAAATACTAGGAGTGCATAAACATTAAAAGTAACACCGCTTGCGATCTAAGTTGCGCTACGCACCCCTAATAACCTCTGCCCTCCTGGTACCTGGTGCCTTTATGCAAACGCTTTGGTAGCACGGCTAAGTATATAATAATAATAATAATAATAATAATTTATTTCAACTTAATACATTACATTACATATTTCACAAAGACAGGCAAGTATTACGTTACCTAAAAGTACTTCAAGAATTATGCACTTTACTCCCCGTACTAGTAATAACTGTATTACGGAAGAATAACATTCATCTTTCCAAAAATAGATAGGTGTGACAATATTTTCGCTTACAAATTGAGGGTAAGATTTAAATGCTAGCATGCGATGTTAGCGCGTAAACAAGTAGTATACGTAACAAATACACATGATTTCGCGACTTTGGATTGTAACGAACTATGAACCTGCTTTTATGTTAGTTGGTAGGTAAATTATGGACAATTATTTTAAATTTTCAACTATTTAACAATTTCTTAAACTTAGGAATTAAAACGGAAGTGAGTATTATTGTGAAGTAAGTATGTTAGTTTATTTGTTTATGTGTGGTGTATGTGAGTGTGTGTAATTTTCCTGTTTTTATTGTTTTTATGCCATTTTTCCCAGCAGCTTCTCCGTATCTTCGTAAGTGAGCGAGTTTAGGAATTTTTCGATTTCTTTTTTTAAAACGTAGAAGTTAAGGTGACGAAGGACAATTTTTTTGCTTAGCCGATTATAGATAGATGGTCCCAAATACCTTGAGAATCTGCGGGCAAACGCCGATCTGCAATTAGGAATGTTGTAAACAATGTCGTTTCTTCTACGTGTCGATGGATAGTCAGGAAGTTTTTTGTGTTGTGCAATAATTAAGAGTTTTATAAACAGTTGTCTAACTGTAAGAACCGCATGTTCCCTATATAAAGCAAAAGTCGGATGTCGGAAGCTCTTGAATAACATCACTTTAAGGACAGCTCGCTGGGCTCGCTCGAGTTTGATTATAGCTGTTTTCGAGGCACCGCCCCACGCTGTGATGCAATAAGTTAATATAGACTGGCAGAGTGCAAAATATATGGACTTAAGCAACTTACAATCGCATACGTGTCTGAGATTTTTAAAAATATATATTAGCTTTCTGACTTTACCTGTTAGCTTTGTTAAATGCTCCTGCCAGTTTAGATTTTTGTCTACAATAACGCCTAAATATCTAATAGAGTCCGTTTGTATTACTGGATTACATGTACAAACAGAGGGATATCTGTCGCATGTATATAAAAAGAAACAGCTATTTAGGCTGTTCATAAACACAGCCGCCATGTATAGACAAAAATTAAAAAAAATTTACTTCCAGGCCTAGGCCTTCAATTTTGTATGCAAATTCCTTTACAGTTCTCTCGAGGTGTTACGCCCGCAACATGATACTTTGGGGCCTAAAATAACTAACATAACGCCAATAATCCATTGCATGTTTGAGAAAAAGTTATTTTCTCAAAAATGACCGGAAATGTTGACATTCCTATCGACACATTGAGACGCGAAGTACATAGATTACTGACAGTTCTCAAATTAAAAAAAAAAAACATTGCGTGCTCGCTACACAAGCCCGCAATGTTGCATACAAATTCCATTACTATCTACCTTGTAACTTTTTAAAACGTGAAAAGGGCCATAATAAAATGAGGGCACAAGTCTTATACATCCAAATTTTACTCGAAACATAACTTTTTTATTTGTACCTGGAATAGCTTATGTTTTTTTTTAAACAAGAATTGCGTTTCTCCTTGTCATAAACAAAAAGGCGGTAAGGAGTGATGGTTTTTTCACATGAAGTTGCTGTTTGTATGCAATTCAAAAAATTAGTTCAAGCGATGAAGATTTGACTCCAACACAAAATTTTTCTTGCGATTTTTGAGAAAAGCACTATATTTGCCTCGGCAGGAACAGCAATTGCGGGCTTCGTATTTTTAAACGGACTCGCAAGCTCGTCCGTTTAAACCAATACTCCGCCCGCAATTGCCTACTTCCATGCCTAGGCAATAATGTACTATTGTTATACAAGGAGGGAAAGTTGAATTTTACCTGCGAGTGTTCATTTTAAAACACGACCTAGCGAAAGGATTCTATAAAGCGGTGGTTCAAAAATAGAATCCTGAGCGTAACGAGTGTTTCAATACATGAGACGTAAAATAACTTTTCACCCGTGTATAACACAAAACTTTTCACCTCACTACAGCGAGGAAATAAATATTTAACGTTGACGGCTTAATTGAAAAGTTTTGACTTAAGTTTTTTTTATTATTTCGTATGCGTTTTGTTCGCACATCGACTTACTTGTCAGAACATTTTATCCGTTTTTACAACAAGAATGCAGGTTAAGGTAATCTCACATACATTGACCTAGTTCCTAACTAAGCTCTCAGCTTGTACTATGGGTATTAAAGATAGATTTCCGCCCGCCACTTCCTCTGCGGAGAGTCAGACCTTTAGTTTAAAAATTCAGATAAGTATAGTGTTTATCACCTTAAAATAAATCCAGTAAGTCCATTTTTTTTTTCATTTATCATATAATAGTGACGCGTGCCGGCTTCGCGCTCTCATTGTTTTATATTAAATATTTTGTGATAAAAAGTAGCCAGAAGTGCTATATCAATGCTAGATTTTATTGAAATCGAATTCAATTTTTTTCTGCGTACCTACCGACACATACAGTGCGAAAGCTCTTAGAAGGTGCTTCGGGTTTGTACTTGTCTCTCACTCGCTCTCATACGCTCTTATTAAGAGCGAGTAAGAGAGAAGTACAAACCCGAAGCACATTCTAAGTGCTTACAGACTGTACTAAATATCATTGTTGCTATGATTTTAACGACAGGATTTTTTTAAAGGTGTTCTGAAAAGCATTTTTTTTTTCATTATTTAATGAGGAAATAAATATACAAATTTCTGCCAATGGATAAAGAGCTTAAGCGCTACATGATCTTTTCTACGTGACACTAGTGCTAGACTTAATAAAACAAAACGCGGTTACTTACAAACAAAATGACGTCATTTCGACCACTGTCGAAAGTCGAAAGCAATAAACAACAATAAAAAAATATTGAAAAAAAATAAGTATGCTTTAGAGACAAATTCCTAAAACAATGATTTTTAGGGTTCCGTACCCAAAAGCTAAAAACGGGATCCTATTACTAAGACTCCACTGTCCATTTGTCTGTCTGTCACCATGCATCTCATGAACCGTGATAGCTAGATAGTTGAAATTTTCACAGATGATGCATTTCTGTTGCCGCTACAACAACAAATACTAAAAACAGAATAAAATTAATATTTAAGTGGGGCTCCCATACCTACGACAAAGGTCATTTTTTTGCCGTATTTTGCTCGATATTAATAACGGCAACTGGTAGTATCTAATGTTCAGAGGTCGGAATAGGTAGTGCTTATTAACCTAAACTTGACTCATGTCCATTCATGCGTGAGTGAGATGGGAATACGCTGTTGAATGAAGATGCAACAAGTTTAGGTTAACAAGCACTACCTATTCCGACCTCTGCTAATGTTGTATAGATAATGGCACGGAACCCTTCTTGCGTGAGTCCAACTCGCACTTGGCCGGTTTTTACACACAACACCTTTTAAAAAATACCTGTTGTCAGTTGAAATGTCTCCTGCTTTATTTCTTTCCATTCCGGATTCCTGGCGAATGTTACAAACAGGGCCTTCTATAATTGCGCACATTATCATAGCATCTTGTGTTTCTTCTTAAGGAGGTTTGTTTCGATCACCTACTTTTTTAAATTCATTGTATCTTTTCAATGGAATGTCCGATTTGAATCAATCATAAAATAATCTTCAGGTACTTCCTTGAATACGAAGCGATGTATTTGGATAAAGAACGAAAACGGCGTTTTTATAAAATGTACATACATACACACGTTAAATCACACCTATTTCCCACAGGGGTAGGCTGTTTACCAGAGGGGCAGGCAGAGACCACTTCTTTCCACCTGCTACGCTACGATCCTGACAAATCTCTTTCGCTTCTTCCGCATTCATACATCGAGTCATGCACGCACGTCGGTTTCGGGTACTTAAGATTCAGCCCATGTCATAAGAATAAACAATAACTACACATAGAAGCGAATCTCCTTTACCAAGGCCCCAAATGCCGCGTTTTAAATACCTACTTCCCCCTTCACCCCGCTACGCCCCTCTGCCTTCCGCGCCCAAAGTTAGGGCTGTCACTTGCGAAATATTTTAATCGGTTTATGGATGTGTTATACAAGTTTAGTCACGAAATGTTATTTATGTTTTTCTTTAACGTGGAAACATTGTTGTAAAATGAGTTTTTTACATTTACGTTCAATTAGGTAATAATAATATTTGATGATATTAAGATTATCTCCAGAAAATTACATGGCTTATGTTATGTGGGTATTAATCATATATATAAAACAAGGAAACGAGTCTATAAACAATTTTTAAAATAATAATTAAGCTCAATAAGTTTTGTAGTCTGGGATCCAGGGTTACTTTTTACGTTCCTTTCGGCAATACATCTTACGGTATATTTTCCGTACTAGTTGACAGAGTCCACACACGCAGCTATTAAATACATTAAATTAGCCATGGGAAAACATTACTGCAGTCAATTTGGCTGTAAATGCGACAAAAAAAAAAATAGATAAGAATAGTATTTTGCAATAAAGCTTTTTCAACTTAATCAAAATTCAAAGTAATGTATCCCCATTACTTTGAATATTTTTGCATATTAATATATATTCCGTCTGTGACACGCCTGACTGACTAGACACCTCAGGTGTCGCCAGGTGGTAGGTATCTCACGCGCGGAGCGCGCGTCGGAAGCCGTGAGTTTCGCTTCTACGTGTAGTTATTGCCCATGTCCAGTATTTCTCCGATTTGATTCGAAAAAGTACGCCTTGAGCGGCCCCCTCCGACCCTTCCACTCACTTTCGCTCTGTATATCTCTTTCGTCAATCTTCTTTCATCCATCCTTTCCAAATGATCAAACTCCCAACCCAAACATAAAAAGTAGTTACAGTGACATAACTATAATAGTAATGCGGGCTCCACATGCTGGCTGTTTGTCACAAACACCGAACACGTGCCGAACACCGACTACAAACAGCCAACACAAACACGCATCCCCATGCTTGGCGAACGTGGTAGTACATTCCGGATTGGCAAACACGTTCCTTTGATTTGTGGAAAAAACCGACACCAACGCCGATCACTGGCGAACACAAACACAAACAGGCAAACACCCATCCACATGTTCGTGTTGGCTGTTTGGTGTTCGCTGTTTGCCATTGTTTGCCAAGCGTGTGGACGGCGCATTAGACATATGGAATCATGTATCTTTTGTATTGATGTGTTCTCTAATGCCCGCTCCACACGCTTGGCAAACAATGGCAAACAGCGAACACCAAACAACGAACACCAAAGGATGTTCGGCAAACGTGTTTGCCAATCCAGAATATACTAGCACGTTCGCCCAGTGATATTTTATATTTAGATACGTTATGCTCATACTAAACGCACATAAAATCCGTCGCCAATTACTGACAGTGGCTACGTTGCCAGATTTCTACAGACAAAGACGGCAATCCGTAGCGAACGCTATTGTTAGAAAGAGATGAATAGTTGTTTCAAATTGCTTACCCGAATGACGTGGCGTGCCCGCCATGGCCGCATGATGGCCGCCACAAAATAAGGCGATGTAAACAAAAAATGTAAAAAATATTTACTGTAGTTACGAATGAAATGAGACATCTTTTCGTCCTTTTATAGTTACAGTATAATTTGGCAGCCTCTAATAACACAAGACGGCATTTTTTATGACTTATATTTGTTGCAATTCGGTAATAAAACTTTACTGTTTTTGACGCGTGCGTGTCAGCGGCCACGGCGCGACTGAACGATAGTAAGGTAATTACCTTCCTTTTCGAGGAACGCTTTTGCGCGCAGATGACGTATCTTAATATAAAATATCATTGCGTTCACCAAGCATGTCATGACAAGTCGGTGTTCGGCATGTGTTTGGTGTTTGTGTTGTTTGCCAAGCATGTGGAGCCCGCATAAAACTGTGGTACGGTCGGCTTTATAAACAGCTAGTGCAAACTTTAGTGCTTTGTCACTTTAACGTCATGTTCGAATACTGCACTAACCTGTCAGAGGCTTTAAAGCGACAAGGTACAAAAGTTTGCAGCTGTGATTAGAAACATAACACCAACTTAATCTAAAGAGAAAACCGCCAGTACGAGGTTAAGTACCAATTAGTCTGCATTTCTCTTGCTGCTATATCCTCTTTAATCCACTTCCAGCTACCAGATTACACTTGTAGCTGATAAACTCTTATTCCGTGTTATCAGTAGGGGATAAGGGTAGTTTTAGCGTAGCTGCTCGTAAATTACATATTTGTATTGTGATCATTCACACTGGGTACGCGGTATGGTGGATTGATTTAATTAGTACGTACCTTACGTATGCAATGAGTTACATTTACATCTGTCATAGAAGAAACCGACAAACTACAAGCTTTTTCGCTTAAAATGACTGGGTCTCACCTAAATAAGACTACCTATATGTAGAACATAGGTATCTACATTACGGTTTATTGGTTGATTTGAGGGAATAATTTCTGGATTCTGCAAACTTTAACTAATACACAAAGCTATAAATCGTAGTAGGTACCTACCTACCCCCTTACTAATAAACGTGGAGTAACGGTGGTATAGCTATACAATGTTTTGTCCTTATCTGTCATTGTGACATTTTAATTTGACAGATAAGGATAAAACATTGTACAGCTATACGAACGTTTATTAGTAAGGGGGTTAGTGTATTTTATTACGTAGTTATAGTACAGTATAAAACTGTGTCTTAGTCTTAGCACGACGACCTAACCGACGACGAATTATTCAAAATAAACATATTTTTTATGTAATGTAATACTCTTAAGTGCATCGGAGCCAAGATATTTAAATATTGATACCTGGGCGTACCTTTGTACTAAAAAACTGAATACCTGCTTAAATATTTAAAATTTCCGCTCTGATATTATTTAACGCCATAGATTATATATATATCTATGTGTATTTAGAGGTCCTCTAAGTAAAAATCATCCGTGGCCGCTGAAAAAAAAAAGACAATATCCTTCAAACAAATTTACCCAATACCCTTTCATATGTTTATGTCAAGCTAGTTCACTAAATTTTGTTTCTGATTAACGTCAGTAGAAAATGTCGCTGCTGGTCATACTTAGTACACTTCATAGTGAACAATAAAATTGATAAGAGTAAGTCATGCTATACTTCTAATCATCATTTCGAAGTGTGTCACAAAAATTGTAAATTTTGTCATGAATTATAATATAAAGTTAAATACCTACAAAACATAAGAAAAAAAAACTAAAGGAAAAAAGTCCGTTACAAAATTGTATATTCGGATGCATATTTACCTAAACTTGGCCAAACCCCGGAAAAGCTAGGTAAATGTGGAATCTAACAACGGCTTCAAGCTATTTTAATATCTACGCGCAGGACAATCGACTTAATATTGCACTTTACAGCGAAACACGGCACCGTGTTTCTGAGGCCCTACTTTAAAAACCGAACATAGTCAAGTTAGCTCCATCCCTTTCTCTCGATTTGGTCACGAATAACGAGTGACAGGGATGGAACTAACGTAACTTCGAACTGCCTTTCTACGGCGCCGACTCCGTGCCGTGGTGATGTGATCAGGCTCTAACACTCTTCTTTAAATTAGAATCAAGTTTCAATCATTGGTACTTGTTTGTTTCTGGTAAGTATATAGGGTTGCCACCCGTACTTTATTATAAAGTATTGTACTCTATTTTAGCTTCCCGTACGTTATATTTTACGCAACACATAAAGTACGGCAAAGTACTTTATTTATGACATTCGGTTTTTAATAGATATTTTTTTTTAATAATTAATAAATTGAAATTAAAACGAAATTGTACCTCAACGCATCCGTCAAAAACCCTCGACATAAACTTTGTTTTGCCTTGTTTGAACGCGATTGATACCTTATTCGTTGCCAAAAACGGTGATAGAAAGCAAGGTCTGATGACTGATAACACTGATAACTTGATAAGAAATATGTATTTAAAAATAATTCAAAAAATACTTTACATTTATGCTGCGTACTTTATTTTTCTTCCTCTTTTGGTAAGTACCTAATTACTTTATTCTGTTAAAAAAAAGGTGGCATCCCTACTGGTATACCATCAGTACCATCACCATGAATCTATTATTTACCAGAGAAAATCTTACCATACAACTTATTCATAAGATGTCTGTCACGCTTATGTCTCTAGTACTCATAGTGACGGGTCATAAATTTTTGAGCCCAATGTTGGAAATTATATTATTGCTGGTGACTGTACTTAACACAGGGCATTGACCCCTGTTTTGCCGAGCACGACAATCATCCTATAAAAAACCCGTATTACTAACTGACAGGATTCACGTCCTTGTGATAGGGTAGGGGTCCGAGTTGTGGACACCATATAAGAAATTATTAAAATAGATTGTATAATAGGGAATATTCACGACTTTTTTTCAAAGCTTCAAAAAAAGATTCACGTAACAAACAGTTGAGAAAATTCATTTTTGAATAACTATAAAAATAACCAAGATAAAAGCCAACACAGATTTGTTCCTATCTCTTTCTAGCAAAACAGAATTTAACATGGAGTTTATATGGCCGACGTGTTACATGACGTCACACGGCGTATCTGATCTCTCTGTCTAATCGGTATCTACTTCGCAGTTTAGAATGCTTTTATCATCCGTATTTCTTGGCCGATTTTAATTTTAATTTCACATTTGGTGATCTCTCTAATGGTCTTATCATATTTTGTTGAGAAATGCGATTTAAAAATCCATGCAAATTCCCTATTGATCCGCAACCTCTTAGATCTCGTAGGTGATTTTCTTACATGACTTTTGTGTCACAGGTTTCTACGTCGAAGTAGCTATATACTCCAATATGTAGCACGTCATTGGCTAATGAGAATCCGCCAAAGCGGCACTCACAATGGAGCAAGTAATCAGTCGGCTCTTACACCTAGTACGGTGCGGACGCGTTTCTTTCCCTTCTTGCGACTTATTGTTTATTGTTTACCTGCGACTTGGCTTTTGAAACAGACTGATGTCTCCTTAATCTGTACCATTGTGAGCGAGTCCTGAGAAGATTATCGTTTGTTGCCGCCCACTTGGATACCTGCCTCTATCTTTGGTCCTTGTCATTTGTATGCCATTATGCAAGTGACAGAAGCCTATATCATAGTAATACTAGGTCATTAAAGTAAATGGAGTATAGGTACCTATTACCTAAGGCGTGAAATACACAGAAGGGGCGCGGCGCAGGTAAGACGTAGGCATGTGCTGCGCCCCAAACCTGTTTCATACAAAATGTAAGAAAGCGTCAAGTTGTGAAATACACACAAAAGACGCGGCGCGCTTCCTGTAGGCGCGGAAAAGGCATGCCTTTGTCCCGTCTCGCCGCGTCCTCACCGCGCCCTCACGCTCCCTCTCGCTCGCTCGCCTCTTCCGTATAATTTAGCATCACGCCTGCGACTTTCCCACGCCTTAACGCGTCTTTGCCTGCGCTGCCCCCGCGCCTAGCCTACGCTACGCCCCGACTGCGCTGCGTCTGCTCCGCGCCCCTTCTGTGTATTTCACGCCTATATAACTCTGCCTTATTTTACGTGGCTACGAGCTAGCTGAGTTACTTTAGTTTGCCGGTTATACTTCGATATCGAATTGAAAAATGGGCTTTTTAAGAAAAGAACTCTCGTTATAATGTGATGTGATCATGACTTCGTGTATCTAAAAATGGTTTATTAAATTCTGCTGTTTCTTTACGTACTTAGGTAGGTACGCGTAGGTAAGGTATATCAAATCCTTATCAATGCCATGTGCGGGCAATCAACTTAATAAATGACCGATATCGATGTTTATTTAACAACCTGAGGCATATAGTGGACCCGAATACCTAAAAAACCATTATATAACCATTTAGAAGTTATGATTCTTGTAATGATTATAAGAATTACATAATTCTTGGGGGTGTGTCTTATCTAGTCGTCGGGCGTTAGATAAGTATGAGAGCATTACGTAGGATTGTGTTTGTTTTAGCAGAATAGTTATGTTATGACTAGATTGTACTGGTATGGCAATATTTTTTATTACAATTTATTTATTTACCACGATACCAATTCCCCGTAGTTAACAGCTAGCACAACTCTAAGAATAGTATACCACGAGCATTCCTGTATGCACGCCTTGCATACGAACTACAAATGTGAACCGCTAGAAGTCATAAAACAGTTACCTAGGCTTAACATCTATAATAATTTCAATTGGGGCCCTCATGTTGATTTTTGTAAAAAAAAAAATAGCTGTCCTTAGTAATCTTAGTTTTCTAAAATATAAAACAACTTAGGTACAGTCGACGTCATAAACATGTTTACACTTTAGTACCTAGTCTATTAAACGTCATTTTTTAAATGCCATATGAAATTGTCATAGCGGATAAAATGACAAGGTACTAAAGTGTAAACATATCTTTGACGTCGACTGTACTTAGGATGTCGTACATGTCAATGGCAGACTTAATAAAATATTTTTATAAAAAACCAAAACCCGCCTTCACACCGCAAAAAATAACTTCTTTTAAAATGATAGGTAGCCAGTCTAAGTAAAGTCTGCTTTTGGTTAAAAATATTGTGGGACGCCGACTTCAGTTAGACTGACGTATTTACCTACCATTTTAAAAGAAGTTATTTTTTGCGGTGTCAAAGCGGGTTTTGGTTTTTTTTAAAATTTATTTTATTCTGTACTTTTTAGTGATCATAATTATGCTGTTATGTAGTCCCACGTCTTAATTAATAAGAATCCGTAGAATATTTCAAGCTCGCCGCAAGCAACGCCGCGGGAAAGTTATAGTCATATATTTGAACCTAAATGTGCTTCGTCATAGAAGCTCAATTATCTTAATCGAGATATCTTATCGCCACCCTTGAAATAGGTACCGTTTAGGAGTTCCGGTGGCCACCTGAGGTCTTTATCATCAGTTCCACGACTTCCACGTGACCAAATAGTGTTTTCGAAGAGTAAGAAAAATACCAATATCCCTATAGGTGTGCCTATAATATATGAGGAGTTCCGTCAATTCCTCATGGACTCCATCATCAGATCTTCATTTTGATAAGAATGGGACCAATCTGAAAGTATAACCATTCGAATGAAAAAAAATATTCGAATCGGTTCATAGACGTCGGAGATCTGAGGTAACAAACATTTAAAAAAATACAATCGAATTGAGAACCTCCTCCTTAGTTTTGAAGTCGGTTAAAAATAAACTATGATATATCTAAGGTCTGTTCATCCTTACTTGTCTTATATAGTAAACAATTTTCTAACCTCAAAATGAACCATTTTTGGCTAAAACAGCTCTTTTATCGTAAATAAAGTAAACCGAGTTAACATTTTGGACCTCACTTGGCCAATGTATTGTCTGTGATTGCTTTATTTTGTTTAAAATAGCTGCTTTAGCCGAAAATGGTTCATTTTGAGGTTAGAAAGTTGTTTACTATATAAGACAAGTAAGGATGAACAGACCTTATCTATGGCATTATCTACAAGACATATCTGTAGCGTATCTACAATATTCAAATAAGAATGCTACAAGCTACAGAGGGCCCTGGCAAGATGCACTACGCTAACTAACGTTTCTATTCGATTCGTTTTTAAACCAATCGCGTCACTGGTAGACCAGGGGTTACGGGAGCGAAAAATCGATCTGTCAAGTTGTCATCTTCGGGTGGGTTTAGACCAAACGAGCGAATGCTCTAGAACATGTTTTGTCTTTATTTTTTACAAAGAAAACTTAAGAGATAATGCCATAGAATTCTTGTTCATTCGCTTGGTCTAAATCGGGCCTTCGGGAAATTTCGTTTTCAACCCGAGCGACGCTCGGTCTTACAGGTACTTACACCTTAAACTCTTTATTTCTAATATAAAATAATGTTTTACAATAGGTACTTCTTGTTACAATCTTGACTATATTTAAATCATTAATTAAGAAGCGGTTACCCTATTCCAAAGCTTAAGTTATAATTATGTTTTATTCCTTAATACTATACATTAAAGTTTTTTTTAATTTGTCAAGGTTTCTTATTTTCAATACTTTGAATAACATTTCTAGGAATATTATTTAATATTTATGGGAGGTAGTAGGTCCAAACTCTTATGCCGTATTAATTGATATTTTTTAGGGCTGTAAACAATGGCTAGTTACGCAAGTATCGGAAATTGGTTGATCTCATGTACTTATTTAAGTTCCCTTTTTTGTCCTTATATTCTAACTTAAATGCCAATTTCATTTTATCGAAAACATTCAGGGTTCTACAATAGTGAAAGAATGTTTCGTTATTACGCCTGTGTTCGTATTTTACTTTAAAGGGAACTGAGGGCCCTGCCAAGATGCACTACGCTAACTAACGTTTCTATTCGATTCGTTTTTAAACCAATCGCGTCACTGGTAGACCACGTGATTTTATGATTTATTTTTTACATTGTAACCAGCTACCTTGTATGACTTTATTGATTTTGTTCCATCAGTGGCAGTAGCTTGGAGTAAGTTGCTACATCCTTTTTTACCGCTCCTTTTTTGGCTCCTTATAAATATTTCTTCATATTCTTGCAATTCCTCCGATATCGCGGACTTTTCTAGGTATTGGTCAGCGGTGATTACGTAATTTAATTGTTGAGCTACCATAGAACATGTCATAAACATAGCATCGAGTTAAAAAGGAATGAGGTCGAAATGAATCATTGCCTTTCTGCCATAGAATTCTATAGTGCTCGAACAATTAAATTACGTGATGGTACCATCATGTAACCTACCTCTTGGTTTGCTCCACTAATACAGAAATAATGTCGTGGTTAAATACATCTAAGACCATAACCATACCTAACGAATCCAAAATCGGGGTGCTTACCCTAACTTCCCTAGTGTATTTTTTATTAGTAAATTAGGCGACTCGCGCACTATGCACACTGTGGATCGCGCGAGACACACAGTCATCTCGGTTGTCGAATTTAGTGAAATTTGCAATTGAAAGAACGATAAAATATAAAAAGCCGTTTCCATGTTAAAATTCATCCAATAAAGACTTTGCAAAAGTAAACATAATTATAATGTATATACATTTTTAATATCTAATTTATTCAAGCCAAGGCTACGTTAGTTCTGTCTATTTTAACTAATATACATACTGGTTACTGCATAATATGCATAGTCTTATTTCGGCGATTTCGTGGTCGCCGTCTAGCAGACACCGCGAAAATTTATTAATAGTTGTATTCATTTTATGTTATATATTGATATGTATGCTAGTCTGTAAGGTATTTGTAAATATGGGCCTTGTAGTCTGAAATAAAGTTATTCTATTCTATTCTATTCTATTCTATTAAGTATTTACCTACGTGAAGGCAACGGATCAGCGGGTCTAGACGATATGGATTGTGCGACCGTTATCGTTAGCGAAAATGTATAGGATTGACGTAAGCGTAAGCATGTCAATTCCATACATTTTGTCAATTTTCGACAATCTTTTACGTTAGCGTTATGCATCTTATATAGGGCCGCAACGCTCTCTACGTTAAGTGAGGTTTAGACTAGCAATAAATTGCAGAAGTTGACTGCTGTATTACTCTAACTTAAGTTAAAAAAAGACCGCAAAATTATGCATCTTTCTCTAGAAATAAAGTTAAAATAAGACAGCAATCAACTTCTGCAATTTTTATTGCTAGTCTATTTCGCCCTTTACAATAGGAACTATTGAAATAATTAGCTTGCTCCAATACATACAAAAAAGGTAATTGATTTTATCATGTAAGCTCGATGGTTGCTGAGGCAGTGTCCGTCGCTCCACCCATCTGCGTATCTCCTACGGCCGCGAGCGGACTGCGCGGCGCGCGGCGGTGCGCGGAACACCTAATAAAAACAATACAAAATCACTTAAAATGTATAAAAAGTTGGCAGTGTTTTGTTGCGGCTCAGTAGTTGAGGACCCGTGTCCATTTGTGCACGAGTGACTTTTTTATTTAATTTTCGAACATTGGGGATTTATAAAATAAATAACAGTTTATTTAAATCGGTGCAAAATGAAGGTTTTAATTTTTTTTGTGTGTTTCATAGGTAAGTGCATTTTCCTAAATTTATTTCATTGTTTAACTGTATAAACAAAAAACGTGACCATTGATCGTGACCTATCAATACAAAATTATTATTTTTTAACACTTTATTTATGGTATAGTTAGTACATTTTAAACTTTAAAAAGTTATCACTCAGTTGTTTTTATTAAAATACCTACGACTTAGGCCCTGTTGTTTGATCAGTAGTTAACTCAACTAATAGTTAAAATTCGAAAAAAGAATCGAAAGTTTGACACATTTTTGAGATTTAACCATTAGTAACGATTTTTATCAATTAGTGAGTTTAACTACTGATCAAACAACAAGCCCTAAGGGCTCGGTATTTGATCGGTAGTTAACTCAACTAATTGTTAAAATTCGAAAAAGGAATCGAAAATTTGACACATTTCCTTGAGATTTAACCATTAGTTACGATTTTTAATGATTAGTTAGTTTAACTACTGATCAAACAACAGCCCCTTAGACTGTACTTATAAATAAATCTATACAAAATATTTCGTTAACGTTTGTAAATCCAAGATCAAACACATATACATACCTGCCCATTTTCAAATAATCATAAACAAGAAAAACATACACATCCAATCATATATCTCGTTTAGAAAATACTAGAATTGCTGTAAGGATGCGTTGTAACGTTTGTATATTGACTTTTAGTTAGGTGAAAGAAGTTTAAACAAATAAACGCACGAAGAAACTGAAATAAATCACCAAGCTTCTACCAAACATCGACTTTATTATATTTAACCAAAGAAACCGTTCACCGATAAAAGTAATAAAATCTAAATAATAAATCAAGATGTATGTAATGAAGATGCCTTATCATTGGACAAATATTTGAGAAACGGCATTGTTTGGAAACTTTTCATATTTGGACTATTTCTCCTTGTAGCAGATGAAAAAACTGTTCATAACATAACCTAGTTATTGGTTATTTCTTTATTTAAAATAACAACAACTTTAGACTCGCAAATCTCAAAAGCAGCTGTGTTTACTGTGCATAGGACTATAGCATAGCTCTAGTTCTTTTAATAACAAAAAATATAAACGGCTTGTCTCGATTAATGTTTCTACCGGAGCGACGATTTATTTCGGTTTAAAAAAAATTCAAGAAAAGAGCGTACTCTCATTTGAAAGGCCGGCAACGCACCTGCGACTCCTCTGGTGCTGCAGGTGTCTATAGGTGACGGTAATCGCTTACCATCAGGCGATCCGCCTGCTCGTTTGCCTCCTATACCATAAAAAAATAATCTCAAAGGAATTTATATTTCACTTATTGAGACCTTATTTAAATATTTTATTTGCCTTACTTACTATTCATAAAGACCTAATCTAACAATCCTCCTCTCAATAGTCTCAATTTCTCTTACATTTTCTTCTTTATCTAACATCTACAACTAAAAAGTGGCGTGACGTTTGATCTCAATAGAGAAAATCTATTTCATAATTTAAAAAAAGGGTGCCTATAATAATTATTCGGAGAGTTCTCTCGATTTCTCGAGGATCCCATCGATATTTCTATTCGATTGGTTTAAAAACGAAACGAATAGAAACGCTAGTTAGCGCAATGCATCTTGGCAGGGCCCTCTGACTACGATGGGACACACCCTTTCAAGCAAAAAAATGATTTTCCAATTCGGTCCAGCCGTCTCCGAGTAATCGGGCAACAAACAAAAAGGATCCGATGAACTGAGAACCTCCTCCCTTTTTGAAGTCGATTGATACCTATAGGTATAAAAGGTACTTGATAATTTTAACTAGGTTTGTATCAATCGTATTCAAAACAAAGTGTAATAGGTACGTGTTTATATGCGCTGCCCAGGGATCATCCTGTATTAACCCAAATATGGTGAACAAGTATGGCTTCGAGTTAATGAACAGTGACTAGTTAAGTTATAGGAGGTCAATAAACAGCGTGTTGATATGTTTCACTCTTCATTATAAACATAATTATTATCATACGACAAGAATCACGCGTCTCAGTAAGCGTAGAGTTCGTTTGCCGTTATTCCTCTTTTCATAAGGTCGGGAGCTGATTTTAAAAAAAAAAAAACGCCCAAGGAATATTCTCTCCAAATTTCTAGTCCCTAGGTCCGGCGGTTTAGACTGTGCGTCTGTCAGTCTGTAAGTTAGTCAGTCACTGAAAATTGTATATGTTGGATAAATTTTACCTAGATTGTGGACCTGACTGATAAAAGTAAAGATGTTGAGAGACAACAGCTAGAAGGTTGTTACACTCTTTATCTAATAAAACAGCATGGTAAAGATTTGTTTTTGTCCAGTTATCGCTAAATTCTAAACCAGAAATGTCAAATTTTTGTAGTGTTTATTGAATATTATCTGTCACCTGCGTGACGTTTGACTCAGATAGAGTGCGGCCAAATAATGTCCGTTCCGAATAATCAAAACGAAGATTGATAAGGTTACTTAGGATTAAATTTTGACATTTATCTCGTTCAAAATGTGTAGGTACCTAAAGTTGTAACCCGAAGTATGGAAGAGATCCCTTAAAGGGATAAGTTCGCCTTTGTACATTCCTTTTCTGTAAATATTGTATTCGAATTTCTGTGTTTTGTACAATAAAGAGTTTACATACCTACAATACACATACTTGTTGTTTTATGACTAACAAACGCAATACAACTTATGGTGACAAATCATATTAAATAGCCAACTATACAATACACACATTAAATTGATACAAAACGAATGAAAAGAATTTAATTTTAACATAAACCACTGGATTTTATCCGTAACTGCCGAATTATAAGTAATCGTGAAAACTTCAGAACTCATTTCTAAACATAAAGGAAAAGTAAATTCAGTTTGACTTATGAGGATTCTGAAGCGACGCTATTGCGTAGCTGTCGAAAACATTCCATACAAATTTAACACCGGGCGAAAACGTTTCTAACTCCCTAATTCGAGTCCGATTTCCACGATTTTTAACCTGTTGTAGTTATTATGAAAAACTAGGTTTACAGGTGTCGGTTTTTCTTTGCTTCTTTCCAGGAAATATTTCTTGGAAAGGAAAACGTACAGAACTGTTTTTTCATAATATCTACAACATATTATACAATCGTAAAAATCGGGCCAGGTTTAAGGGGAGACAAACGTTACGCTGCATTTGGTATGGAAATGTACAGCTTCGAAAACCTCTAAAAGAAACCGTAAATATTATTAACATGTTATGCATTAGACGACAGACAGTGTTTTTTTAAACCTATTTTATCAGTTAACAATAACTGGACTACGGCTATTCTTCACCCGGGCTATAATGTCGACAATCGATAACCTTGACTCCCGTCCCTTTGACGTATTGTACAGAGACAGTATAATAGCTCCATGGAACTATTAACTTGTCCGTCTGTCACGTTAACTCATATGATATCTGACATATAGAGGCTAAAAAACTATAACGTCTTTTAAGTAAATGGTTTCGTAATAGACCTATATGTCTTATTTGAACTAATTAATGAAAACAAACAGCTACTTTTGAATAATAATGCGTTTTTAACCGACTTCAAAAAAAGGAGGAGGTTCTCAATTCGTCTGTATTTTTTTTTTTAATGATTGTTACCTCAGAACTTTCAACTGGGTGAACCGATTTTGAAGATTCTTTTTTTATTTGAAAGCTGGTGCTTCCAGATTGGTCCCATTTTTTTCAAAATGAAGATCTGATGGTGGAATCCATGAGGAATCGACGGAACTCTTCAAAATTTATAGGCACACCTATAGCGATTTTGGTATTTTTCATTGTAACTCGTGTATTTGGTCTTGGAAAGCACTATTTAGTGAAGTGAAACTGATGATGAAGACCATAGATGGCCACCGGAACTCCTAAACGGTATATATTTCGAGGGTGGCGACAAGATATTTCGATTAAGATAGTTGAGCGACTATGACGAAGCATATTTAGGTTTAAATATATGACTATGACTTTCCCACGGCGTTGCTTGCGGCGAGATTGAAATGGTCTATTGTTTCTTGAGAAATGGGAGAATAACAGCATAATTATGATCACTAAAAAGTATAAAATAAAAAAAAAGTTAAAAAAAACAAAAACCCGCCTTCAAAAAGCAAAAAATAACTTCTTTTTTTTTTTTTTTTTTGATTTTTGTTTTTTTAAACTTTTTTTTTATTAGTAGCGACCCGCCCTCGCTTCGCTTCGGTTTATGTGAGTTAATAAACCAGAATTAATTATAGATAAAAACCATCCTAAAGAATCTTGAAACATATAAGCGTAGATACAAAGGGACCGACGGGGGAAGCGAGATGGTTATATGATTTCTTTAAAATGACTGTAGAGAGTGCTGTTTGTACTTTTTACTGTGTTAAGTTTAAATAAATACAATTCAATTTGTTTGATTTGAAAGTACCTAAATTTAAGAAAAGGAATTGAAAGTGAAATTGAATTAATTTTATTGTATAAAATGATAGGTCATTAGTTTTTATACAATAGATACTTGTCCCATAGTTTAACAATTGACAACAATTCATATGTGCTAAGGTAGTAAAATAAAATACCGTTTGTAGATTTTACACTGCTGATTACAGTAAAAATAATTTTGGATTTTTTTATGCCGTAGTTTTTTTATTTATTTAGGAAAAACAGTAAAAAAGTCGGATTGTGAATGTTAGGAATACACTTATAGTGCCCTTAGTCCATTTATTACCATAGAAATTGAAAAAAATATACAACTGTCATGTCCATTGTTTATGTGTCTGGCGGATTACTTGATTCTAACGACACGCTTTCGATTCTCGTAATATTATTGTTTTGATATACGCTATTTAAAATAAAAGTGACTAACGGATTTGTAAAAGCGGATACCCGCAATCTGCCCAAAGTAGACGAATCTATGTTGTTACAGTTGGTATGGTTGACAAGTGACATGACATGACAATCAGTTCCGTTTCTGTTTAAAGTTACTTTTTTAATTTTATATCATGCTAAGATCACGACATCAGTATTCCTAACTTTGTATATACGGTCTTTTTAATGACTATTTCTTTAATAAATTATTAACGACGAATTTAAGTTAAATAAAGAAAAACCGAGAAACACGGGTAGTCTAATTTTTAACTAGATATTATAAACGCGAAAAAACATTTTTTTTTTTTTTTAATGTTGTCAATTACACAGTAAATGAGTCAACAATAAACCTAACTCGAGGCCTAGCCTGTGTCGCGAGATTCGAGAGAAATAGAGCATATCTATAATATTCTAGCCACTAGTTATAGAGGTATACATATATTTCATATTGTTTCAGCTTCCAGCTACCAAGCCGAATGGTCTTATAATAGTAAGTATTTAACATCTATTACTTACTACATAAGGTTGCGGGAAACCGATGGATTCAAGCAGCGCCATACCGGTCCCAGTGGCAAACCTTGAGGGAGGCCTATGTCCAACAGTGGACGTCTTTTGGCAGAAATGATGATGATGGTGACGACTATATTAACTTTAAATAGCTTAGCACAAACGTTCGAAAAAGAAACGAGTTAATTGTCTCTAAGGGCCGGTACAGACGGGCAGCATTTCAACTGCAATCCAGCTGCAAAATGGCAGTTCGAGTGCAGTTGACGAACGTACGTTTTGATGCAGTTACGTCAAATGCATCAGAACTGCACTCGAACTGCCATTTTGCAGTCCGTCTGTACCAGCCCTCAAATGTCTCTGAGTAAGGCGGCAAGTCCAGGTGGAGACATGTAACTGGATTCCCTTTCCACAACCATTTTTGAATTTTTCACCTTTATTATTTGACTGTCACCCATGCTAACATCATCCTATCCTCAGCCGAGTACCGCTGGCCGGGAGAATGCACCTCCGGCGCCCAGCAATCTCCCATCAACATCGTGACCCGGGATGCCGTCCTGGACACTCACCACGCCCACATCCGAGGCCCCCTGGTCTTCAGAGGCTACAACGACGTTACCCTCACCGCAGTCAACGACGGGCATACCTGTAAGTCAATTGATTTTCAGGTTTTTGTGGGTTCAATGGGTCTTGTGGGCGTCCACATCCACACAGGGACCGGAACCGCTTATCATTTAAAGGGTTTTCGATAGAGTATTTGATTGACTGGTTTTTACAAACCCTAACGACCCGGTAAGCATATCGTCGACTTACCTCAATGAAAAGCTATCCAATACGATGATACAATTTAATTCGACTTAGCATCTACCAATTCCTTAAAACCCACGTAAGGCGTTTCCTATAAGTGTTTATTGAACTGCTTCAAGCCATTTTCTCTCTCTTATTCCCCATCTCTATCTACCTCTACTTTTATTCCCCACCAACGCAATCTCAGTAAGGCTTGAAACCAACCAATTACACGAATCTGCACAACAGAGTCAACGGAGAGGGAGAATCGACAGGGTAACACTAACGTAAGGCTAAGTGTTTAATTGCGAAACCCTAATGAAACTGGTAACTTCAATGGTAAGCATAACTTGTTCGAAGCAGTTTCCATATCATTAGGGTAATCCTATAGATAGGGATACCCTAACGTTGGAAGAGCATATGATGTAGTTACCCGATCGATAGACTTAATCATATAAAGGGAAAGGGGTTCTCCGGTCCCTGCATCCACAACGCCCACATCCGAGGCCTCTGGTCTTCAGAGGCTACTGTTCTCGGCGATAGGCATACCTATAAGTCAATAGGTTTTACGGGTCTGAGATTGTAAATTAGCGAAAGTTGGGAAAAGAGTTTCTCAATTAAGTTCTACGACTATAAATACATACGGTTAAAAGTACGGCAGTTCCAGTGACATATTCATTTATTCCATTTGTGGCAGTGTGAATCGAGCTATACTTAGATTCCAGTTAATATTATTTCTCGTTTAACAGTGAAGTGGAACAGAGACGAAGATACGCCAGCGCCTATACTTTCCGGCGGCCCGCTGCGCGGCAACTACACCTTCCTGCAGTTCCATCTGCACTGGCTCTCTGAACACGCCATCGACAATTACAAGTAAGCCCGATGCCTTACATTTTAATCTTAGAGCAGCTCTGTGAGGTTAGACAAGTTGCTTAACGCTAACGTAAACGATTTTCGAAAACTTTCAAAATGTATGGAATTGGTATAGGCGCTCGACGCGACCGTCTGACAGCTTAAGTCAATCCTATACATTTTGGATAGCGATAACCATACTCTGATTTTTCTAAGATGATGCCTATGACAGCCGTATTTCGTAATTTCAATCACTTAGGGCCGCTTGCACCAAAATTTAAACCTTTATGACACTAACTCGAGTTAGTTAACGTCAGATTCATACGAAAACTATCATTTTAACTCGAGTTAGTGTCTTAACCCATTTTTGGTGCAAGGGCCATTTTTGGCCCTTACTATACACATAAGTGATATGTTTAAAAATAGGCGATTAATTCTTTAAATTCCTGGATGGCGTCGCTAGGTTTGTACCGATGTATTATTTATGTAAAGTTTAAGAAATAAGTTTAATCAGTGTTTATATGAGCTGTCACAGGCATTATCTTTGAATAATCAGAGTATAACACCGAATATATCTTGTCTAGGGCCTATAAGTGTTATTCTCTTCAAAACGGCTATATGTCAAACGGTCAATCGAGTGTGTGAAGTCAAACGAGCTAGCCCAGTCGACGTGCAAAGTGATTTTTAAGCTCTGACGGGACGAATTCAACTCGCCGATTAAGATTTGGTGAGTCGAGTTCAAGAACGAGTTTTTAAAGAGAATCACCTACCTAGACTACGTGTTATTTTAGAATGTTTAAATACATACCTTCGTGTTAGTTTCTTTTTACCTTTTGCAATTTTGTCCTTCTGGTAATATAAATTAGTTATCTGTTTGTTCTGCTTTTAATAATCAATTTTCCTCGCTTGCGATATTATTTATAAACATAGCATAATTTTGCATAGGCTTGCAAGCAATAGTTTAAGCCCTTTCATCGTTGTAGGTTCTCGTATTGTGTTTAGACCAATTAGGTAATCTATGCACGTTATGATATGATGGAATTTGTGACTGTGGAAGCTAATATGAAGGTAAAATGTAACCTATTTCCACCAAGGTATCCCATGGAGATCCACTTGGTGCACATAAAGACGGGCCTGAAGTTGGAGGAAGCCTTAGTCCGGCCTGACGGGATTGCTGTTGTCG
The DNA here is from genome assembly GCA_946894065.1 of Acleris literana. Taxonomy (NCBI): domain Eukaryota; kingdom Metazoa; phylum Arthropoda; class Insecta; order Lepidoptera; family Tortricidae; genus Acleris; species Acleris literana. The sequence continues at coordinate 8,979,411 of OX335669.1, read as the reverse complement.
GATTTTTGTACGTGGTGAGTAACACACACAATAACATAGATAGGTACTTATTTTAATAAAACAATAAGATAAAGATGAACAAAATCTGATTAAATTCAGAGAAAAATTAAAATTGGACAAATTTCATTTAATCCAGGCTAATAAAAAAACCGGTCAAGTACGAGTCGGACTCGCGCACCGAGGGTTCCGTATTTAATATAATATGCTTGGTAACCCCAAAAGAAAATCCTTGTTTTGTTATGAACTTTATTTTCTACGCAATAAGGTCCTTTTTGACTAGCCTAAAGTTTTTTGTTATTTTTCAAACTGTAAATGATGAACACTTCATGTTATGTTTCCTATAAAATATAAGTAATTATCCATAAGTCACGATTTTTTCAGATTTTTTAAATAATAAACTTCGGAGATAATGGGCTATCGTTCATTTTGGGCTATAAATCAAAAAATACATCAAAAAACATCATAAAAAAATAGTCTTGAAATGTGCATAATAAGCCCTTTCATATGACACGCCCATTTGCTATAATCAATCCACTTTCATTTTCAACCCCCCATTCTAGACCCCTTTTCAATTATTTATAAAATTGATTTCATTTTTTTTTACTAAAAACTTATGCGGGCAAGTAAATTGTACAACTATGCCAAATTCCAAGTTGATAGCATTTAAAGTTGCTGAGAAAACCTGTTGTGACATACAGACAGACAGACAACGAAGTCTCACCATAAGGGTTCCTTTTTTACCATTTTGGCACGGAAACTAAAAACAGATACTGGGCGTAAATTTGACATTGAAAGGACGAAACATATTATATTGATATGATATAGTAGCCCTTATTATTATTATTATTATTCTTTATTATTAAAAATCAGACAACATAATGGTCCAAAAGTTTGTTAGTAACATAGCTTACATGAACTATATTAGTACTTCAAACAACACACAAAAGAAAAGGCTACATAAGGCTCCGTTTTTCGCCCATAAGACGATTGAAATGCCGCATGGCGGAGGAGTCGTATGAACCTACTATGATCTTTAGGATGGGGTTTGGAGCTAACACGCAATCTGCAAAGAAGTGAGGCAGAACTTTATTAACTTGTCATAACAGCGGCCGTATTTCAAAAAACCATCCAAGTTCGATTCAGACTCGCACACAAAGGGTACCTACTATACTATTCTTGTATCGGGGACCCCTATTTATTTTGCGTTTCATCGCCAATGGAAATACACCCTCTGTAAAAATTTCAACTGCCTATCTATTACGGTTTATTAGATACAGCCCGCTGACAGACAGACGGACGGACAACAGAGGCTGAGTATTAGGATTCCTTCGGCACCCTTTAAGAGGATTGTGAAGCTAAAAATCTCCATACAAAATGCGAAAACGTTTTTCCCTCCTTAAACCTCGTCCGATTATTAAGATTTTTGAATATGTTGTAGATATCATGAAAAACTAAGTCTGTACGTTTTCTTTTCCAAGAAAATATTTCTTAGAACGAAACAAATTTAAAAAACAAAAATCAGAAACGTACAGACTGTCTAGTCTGACGTGTCTTTATAATAACTACAACATATTCAAAAATCTTGCAAATCGGACTTGTTTTAGGGGGTGAGAAACGTTTTCGCCCGGAGCTAGTTTTGTATGGATTTTTTGACAGCTACGCGATTTTAGCGGCGCTTCACAATCCTCTTAAGTACGGAACCGTAAAAAGATTTCACGATATCGCGTAGAAAATGTCAAGGAGGAGCTGATAAGATCACATGCGCAAGAGCACTAAGCGCACAGTAGCAGTCAAAAGTGACAGTGACAAGTGGCAGTTTTGACAGGCGATATACGCGATTTTCAATCGATGTGTGTGGCACTTGAACGGTGATAAAGGGATTATCAGCAGATCTATCAACCTGAGACGGAAAAATACGATTTTCATGACAAATCTTGCTACCATCCAAGCCTACAGTTCATATGTAATAGATAAGAAATGACTGACGAAAATCATGTTAACTTAAACAATAATAACACGTCATCATGTTTTCGTTGTCCCTTTGTATTGCCTCGTAGAGACCATTCGCTTAATAAACAAAATATCAGGGGATCATCTCACATAAACTGACATAGTTCCAGAAGCATATATAAAGCAATAATAGTAGGAGATCCGAATAGGAGACGATTTGCACCGGGCTGTTGATTCGATAGCAAGTATTTTATACCAAATTTAATATGCTAAGTAAAATATGGCGAATAGGTAGGCTGAAAAATTTCAGTCCAGTAGGTACATAAATAATTAAAAAATTAAAAATTAACTTTGTTTTAAAAAAAATCATAGCTTGTTTAATAGTCGTATTGACCGATCGTCATATTGACGACATTATGTTATCCTAGTTGATAGTGTCTACCCTGTCTACCAAGCTTGCGGTCCAGGGTTCGATTCCACGTAATTTATGTGATGAGAGCGACTATTTGTTCCTACGGGGATCGTATCGTAATATATAAATTTCAAAATACATAATGGGTCATAATACATAATGGTCATAATATATACTGGTTTTATTTCGGAAACCGTAAACTTTTCAGGATTTTTTAAAAGCCCATTGTATAACCCATTAGGTTAGGTTAGGTTTGTTTTATAAATATCCTAAAAAGTTTACGGTTTCAGAAAAAAAACCGTTATATATTTTGACCATTATGTATTATGTATTTTGAACTTTATATATTCTGATTTGTACCCGTTCTTAAGGGGTCTTGGTTGTTTTCTATGTATTTAAATATGTACTTATGGTCTAAGATCCGAATAGGAGACGATTTGCACCGGGCTTTATATTCGATGAAAAGTATTTTATATCAAATTTAATATGCTAAATAATATGTGGCGAATAGGTAGGCTGAAAAATTTCAGTCCAGTACCTAATTATATCTGATTTTTTAAAATTAAAAATGAACTTTTTTTTAAATTGCAAATGCTTGCAATTTAATAGACAAATTACATACCAATCGAAAGTATGAAGCCTATAGAATATGCAAACGTTAGATTGACTATTTTTTTCCCGTCAAACTATTGGGTAGACAGGTATAAACAGGTAAGTCGGTAATAATAATTTGCACCAAACCTAACGTTTGCATATTCTATAGACTTCATATTTTCGATTAGTATGTAATTTGTCTATTAAATTACAAGCATTTGCAATTTAAAAAAAAGTTCATTTTTAATTCAAAAAAATCAGATATAATTAGGTACTGGACTGAAATTTTTCAGCCTACCTATTCGCCACATATTATTTAGCATATTAAATTTGATATAAAATACTTTTCATCGAATATAAAGCCCGGTGCAAATCGTCTCCTATTCGGATCTTAGACCATAAGTACATATTTAAATACATAGAAAACAACCAAGACCCCTTAAGAACGGGTACAAATCAGAATATATAAAGTTCAAAATACATAATACATAATGGTCAAAATATATAACGGTTTTTTTTTCTGAAACCGTAAACTTTTTAGGATATTTATAAAACAAACCTAACCTAACCTAATGGGTTATACAATGGGCTTTTAAAAAATCCTGAAAAGTTTACGGTTTCCGAAATAAAACCAGTATATATTATGACCATTATGTATTATGACCCATTATGTATTTTTAAATTTATATATTACGATACGATCCCCGTAGGAACAAATAGTCGCTCTCATCACATAAATTACGTGGAATCGAACCCTGGACCGCAAGCTTGGTAGACAGGGTAGACACTATCAACTAGGATAACATAATGTCGTCAATATGACGTTAAAACATATAAGACTGTGTTGCAATGGGTATAAGGGTTATTTTCCTATCTTCATAAACTGAAAATGGCATTATCGAACAAAATGAATTGAACTTTATTGCCTTGGTGGTAGATTCAAAGTCCCACTGACAAATAACTATTTTTAGTATGGTGGGTTTTACGAGTTTATAGAGGTTTGCCTCAAAAGCATTTTTTTTTGTTCATACTGAGATAATCAATCAAATTTCTGCTAATGGCTAAAGAACTTAAACACCATAACACATAAAAAAACTAAACGCCAATAATAGTCCAAAGCGAGCAAACACTGATAATAATCAAAATTATTTTTCATGTAAATAATAATCAAAACATTTGAAAAAAAAAAATGCTTTTCTGACTGACCCTTTAAAACAAACCTGTTGTCAATTATCAGGCAGAGTGAAAGCTGTTAAATGCCTCCATAACACCATTATCCACGGAATCATCTACGTAGAAAACCATGTGTGTGAAACTAGCTTTAACGTGAGTGTGGTTGCAGCTCAAGAGCGGGCCGGAGTCGGAGCACACGCTGGCCCAGCTGATGCCCACGTTGCCGGAAATCATGAACCGAGGGGAGAAGCAGAGCATGCCGGAAGTCGTCGACATAACGTGAGTAACATCAACTCTGGAAACTTCTTTAGTATCTTACAGGGGCTAGCAAGAATTGATATGTAATATTACAATTTTTACAATATAAATTGCATTGCATGTCAAAAAATATGAAATTACATTGATATCGTCAACATTAATACAAAATAATATGCACATTATGCCTTTGTACATTATCTATAGTGATGCAATGTTTTGTAATTGTTTATGTGTAATAAGGAGTTTACATACATACTTACATTATAAATTAATGCAAAAATAACACTCAAATAATTAACCATATAGTTATCAACGCACAACAGAACTTTATCGTTAACTACGGCGGACTATTTCCTGTTGCTGCTTAGCTTTTGGAACTCCACCCCAATATTTCAATTAAAAGCAGAATAAAATGATAGTCGGTACAAAAGTTAATTAACGTCACCCTTTAGAATAACCTAGCATTTGAACCTTTGAATCTCATTACTCTCTTCTATGTGGTCCCTCACCTATTTGAAGGTAATTTCACAGGGGCTGCCAAGAATGGATCGAATTAAAGTATCGCATCAGTGTAAAATAAATACAGGTTTTGAGTTTGAAATTCGAACTACGTTTAAAAAGGACGACATTCACATGATCACAGGTGAAATTAGTTATGTTTATTGCATTCATCGCAGCTTTTTAGTTTTGATTATTTGACGTACAGCCCTACCATTTTCCTAAAACACGTAGCTGTCGGCAACCTTCGTTTTTCTATGACACACGAGTGACAAATACACTGTCCATTGCGAGTGCAAGCGTGATAGCGATAGCCAGGCGAAAACTATTAAGAAGCTAGGAATATTGTAGTTTTATCAAACCAAACACAAACAGAGAAAAACAGGAGATTCACTTTTATCAAATTACATTTTCAAGACAATGGCCCTTGAAGGGCGAGATAGGCAAGTCGAATTGACGGACAAAGACCGTCAGGTTTCGACACGGTGATAGTTAATAAGCCTTGGGTGCTCGCGGGTTAACTGTCAAATTATCGCGAATGTACGGTTTATTCGCATTTTATACACTTTCGCATTTTATACACTAATAAAAAAAAACAATTCCCAAGGCACCCCTTACTGGTGTTTATATGAGGTAGGTTTAGGTTACATCAGTTCTTCAGCTGGCCCGGAGGGCCAAACCACCCAGAAATAGGAGCTCTGCGGCAGCAGATCTCCGTCGACTTTCTGCGAAAATGCCATGTAATACATTGAGGCATAAAAGGTGCTCAAAATATCTGAGTATGCTCTTACGTCCTTAAAAATAGATTGTTATCATTGTATTACTATTATTAAAAGGCATAGAGCGTGTTAAAATGTTTTTGAACAATGAAAATAATTATATCATAAAATCAATCTCTAGTCAATATTTGTCATGCAAGTATTCGTTACGTAAAGCACACACGCAATGCGCCTCCAAACCAAAGATATAAAAGATTGTATTGAGATAACGGTACAGTTCTGATAGGCGACTAATATAGCCATACTGATGTAGTAGAACTATAGAAAACGTTTAATATCTTGGATCCGCATTTGAGGTGGTGCTTGAATGCTTGACTTGACATTCTAATTAAGCAAGCTGAATGTCATACTGAAGGAAAATCGGATAGATTCATTCATTGATTCGTTTGGGACCTTATTATTTGTCCTTACATATTTCGTCCTAAATAGCGAGTTAAATCATCATTTGTCTTCGGCAAGCAAGTCGGACAACTTAGGTATTCCAAAGAATACCTAGGTTATGGATTATAGCAACACAAACTAACGATGCGATAGAACTAGTTAAAATTTGGATTACCAATATCTACCTCTGTGTAGCTCTGGAAGAAAACCAACTTTACTTTTAACTCTGATAAACCACGATAATCTGTTCCTTTAGACAAAATAAACCAACACGCCTTCATAAAACAATAATGTGTTAATGGTTTGGTACAGGCGACTGTTCAGTCCAGATCCTCAGTCCTTCTTCACGTACCACGGCTCGCTGACCACGCCGGACTGCCAGGAGGTCGTCACCTGGATCGTCATGGACAAGCCACTCGCAATCTCTGATAACCAGGTAAACACAACCGTGGAAATTACTAGCATGTTCTGAATCTTAGTCCTTAGAGTTGGAAACGCATTCAATTGTAGTCTTGAGATTGCTGTCAAGAGATTGCTAATGTCTAAGGGCCTCAGAACCCACTTACCATCAGAGTGTCTGTGTGCTCGTTTCCCTTCGCCATGCCTTAAAAAAAAATTAACTAAAAACTGCGGCGAAGCAAAACGGTTATGATTTGAATTTACTCGTAGTCTAAGAATGATTTCTTTAAGTTACGTCTGCAAGTTATCATATTTCTTCCTTCTGGTGAAAATTACCGGGAAATGAAAGCAAAATATGTTGAAGTTAATTCATTTCATAATAAATAACACAACTCAACGTACATTGTTTTACTATTAAAATGATACCACCCACAACTCAGATAACTTCGTTTGATACAAAATAAGACTTTCCGACTACGTTAACATACGGTCACGAGCGTTAATTTGGGACCGAAAAATATGCTTGAAGTCGTCAAATGTAATTTGAGATGTCAAGTCTTTTGTAACTTTTAAGAAACTCAACTTTATTGTTGTAGAATGTCAGATTGACTTTGGACCTAAGGTGGGTACCAATTTTATTCTCGTGACTGTACTATATTGAATCTCATATGCTCTATAGCTCGTGGTTGATTCGACTCTGACATATTGTACTAGGCAGACAATCATTCACATCCTACTGCCATACGAGATCGCGTCAGATATTTCCATTAACAAGTAAACCGGATCAGATTAGTGTGGAACCAGTAAAACTAGCGAAGGCTCTTAGCGGAGTTTCGTGGTGGACATGCTCCAGCAATATTTGAATGAAATAAATGTCTTCGTGAACTGAAAACACTAAGACCCTAAAATGATTGTGATCTATGATTTGGTCATCATAATTAGGGATGTTACGGAGCTTCGCCTCCGCATCCGTTAAGACGGAACTTCCGTTTGGTTTTACACCTTCGGATCCGCCTCCGCCTTCTCTATTTTTTATTTTACACCTCCGCCTCCGCCTCCGTTAATTTTTTACCGAAGTTTGAAGGGCAGCGCGGCGCACGCCTTCATGTTTTGACTTGTCCAGGAATTAATTTAAATAAAATGTACTCGGCTCCGGTATTCTAGGCGGTAAAATTCGAATCGTATTTGGTCTGTTATGGTATTGTTTTTAACTCGGCCGCCATTACTGTTAAGTAAATAAGAGCTATCACAACGTTGACATCACGATAACAGCTCAAACACGATATCGTTTTTACCGTAGCCAAGCTAAATCCAGATGATTATTTTAAGCTCAAATAATATCTCTCAAGCTAAATCCAATAGAGATTTTAACCGATCGACATCGTTATCATGGATTCACGATACGGCTGATTTAGCTGTCAAGTTTTAAGAGCTAGCTACCATATCGTAGATAAATTACGATTCCGTAAAATAATGTCGAATTGGACTGTTTACAGGCCTAGACAAGTTGCATGCTACGTTAACGAATGCAGAAATCAAATAATATGTAAAATAAATAAATATAAAGGGATAAATCATACACAAATTTACTTACCGCTGCACTCAGAGACATTTAAGAGAAGATTAACTCGTTCTTTCAATCTTGTAAGTATGAATAACTGTCACTAATCAACGCCTAGTGAGTCATTAACTGACGTTGAGTGCGCCCGTAAGTCCCAAACTAAGCTCTATAGGCTTGTACTATTGGTATATCGATAAACTTACTTACATATATAAACTTTTTTTTCCTAGCCTATATCAGTCTCCCACGGCTGGGCAAAGGTCTCTCCCCTTGATCTCCATAAACAAATAAATACTTAAATACATAGAAAACATCTAACGCATACATGGAGCCCTAGCTAAAATGAAAATGCTACTAACGTTTTTCTTTTCTATCACTCAAAGTATAGGATGACATTCTCGTGCGTTACGATAAACCACGTGGTCAACTGTCATTCCATACATTTCGAGCGATAGAAAAGAAAAGCATTAGTAGCGCTTGCATCTTGGCTAGCTGGATTCGAAACGTTTACTTCGTAGGCAGGATCACTACCAACTAGGTAAAACGCGTCGTAAAGGATTGAGACTATACTTCGTTCGGATAGGTATTTAACTAAATGTAGACAAACCAAACCACGTGGCTCTGTTCAACAGCCAATCAAAGCTGTTTGGTCGAGCTTTGACGTATCAGTGGTCTGCTCCTATTGGCTGACCAAGTATGTCACGTGGTTTTTTTGGTTTATATTTAGTTAAATACCTATCCGAACGAAGTATAGCTGTCGTGCGTTTGCCTTAATCTATTCCATATATTTTGCCAGATTTCTGCACAGCATTCACAGATATTTCTTTGTTATAATTAAATGTTCACTTATAATATTATAAAATTTTACAGTTTTAATATGCGGACGTTCTAATTACTTGCTCTTCATAAAAAGTTTTTTTATGTTAAAGTAATTCATGCTCTGTTTATTAAGTGAGAAGTAGGTTGCGAATTGTTCCGACATATGTTTTTTTTATTATCAACCTTCATAGCTACTTTGTTAGTAAAAATATCCACCATATTTATTCATAAAAAGTATGTCACATATCACCCGACAGGTCCATATTGGCTCACCTTAACTAACCTAGTCTTATCTACCCATTGAATATTTCAGAACTTCTGAAAAATTTACTGTTCCAGCGGTATAAAAATTTCATTTCGGAGTTCCAATAATCGGAGTTGCAATTTTATATGAACTTTGGCGCTCCCTCACCGACCGTCCGTCCACTGCCGGACTTAGTATAGGCCTCTTCTTCTTGCGGGTTTGAGTAAACAATTTTTCGATTAAGGTATCCGTTTATGAAATATTAAGCTTTAAAGCGCTAATTTTTGTTTGAGTCAATTGTCCCCCCCTCCCCTACAGCCAAAACTACAAATACTAAAAATCTGAAAAATATCTTAAATGAAAGCACATATAATGAATTTAATAGGAACACTATCACGACTAAGTAGACTTCATTGGTTCTTGAGTTACAAACGGTTTAAATGTTTATACCTACCGAAAACTTATTTGCGATGTTGGTAAACTGACCGCGACGTATGTCGATGTATGGGGATAACAGTTTTCCAACGGCGAAGTTAAGTTTGTCGCGAGCTAATTTGTTTGTAGTAACGGCTTCGGAACCCTAGACTGAGCATGGTCCGACATGCTCTTGCCCGGTTTTTTATTAATAATTGACAGTTCTTTGAAGATTACTATACTAACCAGATTAATCTGGTTGGCCCCTCTGATATAGATAACTAGTGTTCTATGGTTAGAGGATATATGTGCAACAACCATAAACTTCTCTTCTTTTCCAGTACAAATACTTCAGCAAAGTGGACATTGGTGAAACCGCCTACAACTTCCGCAGTCTCCACCCGGCCAACCGCGTGGTCTACCGCTCCATCGCCTCCTGTGCCTCCATAGCCTCACCGACCTTCCTCGGATTCATGGTCACTCTCTTAAGCTGCACCACTTCTACCTTGGCTAGCGCAATGGGCAAAGGTATCTGTATTCTCGTGAATATGAAGAAGAAGATCCTCGGATCTACGGTTACGGAATGTAGTAAGATATTGAACTGATTGCTCAACTAAGAAGTCATTTCGAAAGTTTATACGTCTTTTTTGAGTTGGTAAAAAAGACACTCGTACGAAGCATCAGAACGTACGAACGAGTATATGCCGAAAGGTGTAAAGAACTGATGTGCAATTCGTGAGACATGTTCGTGATACTAAAAATATCACCGATAATTTATTTATTTCCTGAATATTATTGGAGTATTTAGAATGCGAATGGCTGATATATAGCATTGTAATATTATTTACCGTGTATCATACACAGTATTTGGTGTTTAATAACGTAGCAAATTTAATTTAAATATTTGCAAATTTGAGTATCACGACTTGTCTCCTAACGACCGCATTCAGAGTCAGTTAATGTCGGTTAAAGTCATTCCTAGTGACTACAAAAATATGAAAAAAGAACGAATTCTTTTTTTCTACAATGTCTTTGAATGCGGCCGGTGCACGGTGCACGGTGCGGTGAACATACAAAAATAACTTTTTTCTTTTAATGCTAGTTATTAAACAATTTATGTTCCAATGCTTTCCGAGCGAAACATTTGAAATGAAAATGGTGCGAATTGTATGTGCACAATGGAGTAATATTACAAATAGAAAGAACGACCTACATACATTCTTTTTATGAGCGAAATATCCTAGCATTGCTCGAGACTCGTAAACGGCCACCGAAGGTAATGCAAACGTGCTAAAATTAATTTAGGAATTTATCCACCGGTGTATTAGCATTTAAGTGTTAAAGATATGAGAATTATTTGTAATTAAAAAGATTCTTAGGTATTTTTACAGTGCCTTTGTTCAGCTTCTCGCCTTCTTCTAGGACAATTTACCAAAGGATTACATGTATGCAAGGCATGAAAATATTTTAAGAAGTTCAAGCAATTTATCATATTAGGTTGAGGTGTATATTAAGGATTCGTTAAATATTAAGTATGTGTAAAATCCATAAATTAATGACGTAGGCGGCTATCAAGTATTCACGTATTTGAATTTACAACAAATGTTATCAAAAGGCAATAATAGGGGATCAAGTATGTATTAAAGACGTTACTTGTATTGACATATGTTCAGATTACTAATACGCGTATATTTATTACGTGTCATTAATTACTATAGGTGAAAAACTTAAGTAAATGACCTCTTGCATGTAGTTGTAACACATCTGAGGGCCCTGCAAAGATGCACTACGCTAACTAACGTTTCTACTCGATTCGTTTTTAAACCAATCGCGTCACTGGTAGACTACGTGACTTTTCGCATCACGTCATCTCCCAGTGACGCGATTGGTTTAAAAACGAATCGAATAGAAACGTTAGTTAGCGTAGTGCATCTTTGCAGGGCCCTCTGTACAGCCCGTTCGACATTCTATATTTGAAATTTGACGTAAATTCCATATTACTTTTGTACACAACTACATGCAAGAGGTCATTTACTTAAGTTTTTCACCTATACTCTTTTAATTTTAGTAAGTACTGCAAAATTTCCCAGACGGCATAAGTATAGATTGATTAGAAATATTATTTTAATTTAGATACGTAAGGCTTGGCACGAGGCTAACTATCGGTTTTACCGATATAACAAAAACTAAATTAATAGAATTTGATCAATTATACATGGTGTTGACTTTTACCACAATATTAATTCCGATGGATACACAAACCCTGTTTTGTTTTTTAGGATTGGTTGACTACAGACCTCCGCCTCTATTGTGGGCGGTAAAAACCATATCGTGTATGACCTGTTATGGTTTTGGTATTGTTTATAACTCAGCCGCCATTACTACTTATCAAGTAAATAAGAGCTATCAAAACGTTGACAATACTATAACAAGTCAAAGACAATATGGTTTTTACCAACTAGAATCTCGGCCCTGAAGTTTGGAATCAAATGTGGGTTAACCATTGTAATCTATTTTGTTCATGTACCTATATTATAGCCTACCAAACGAAGCAAAATTAGGGGAAAAAACTCGTGTATAAGATTAGCATAGTTGTAGGGAATGGTGTTTTAAACCCGAGTTTTTTTCCCCTGATAGGCAGTGTTTGGTGTTCGTTGGGTGGACTATTAACAGATTTGGTGGTGGAAGCCCAGACAAAAGAGTAAATGTCGGTCCGTCAATGAGGGTTCATGACCTTGATTCGATCAAACAGTTATTGGTTGTCGTCACTGCGGAAAGTTGGTTTTATTCGGCGCGCACGCATGCCATGACATTATGCTAAGATTAAGTAGCAGCAAAAATTTACTTTATCACCGTGTAGATACAATCGATGATGTACCTAGATACTTTAACGGATGTCTGGAGATAACAATAATCAAATGGATTATGTAAACTTCTCAATAATTTATTAATGTTATAAATTAATTTGTATAATTTATTGATGTTAATTGTAAATATTTGAGTTATCGTTATGGCTGTGAAATTATGTTATAAATGTTAATTTATTAGTGATACTGGATTGCTTTACCTAGTACCGATGTCATATTTATTTCTTGTTTTAAGCAATTCAGTACAATATAATACGATTAAATACTTGAGTAATCGCGAGTTTTAGCATCAAGTTATGTATTTAAAGGTTGTGTTTTATTTTAGTCACTAAGTTACGAGCCAATAAAATGTTATCACATAAATTGTTTTTTTTTTCACGCGCGACGTGAAATGCCTCATTGTTATTTTTTTAATTTAGCTTGATTTAGATATGGCCGGCCATTGCTGGTTACAGTTTTCATATCGACGTTACCGTTGACTGGAATTATTGAAAATATATATATTTTCATTACTTGCTCGTGTTTTCTTACCCGTAGCGAATGTATTTTAGTTAAGCATGTTATCAAGGTATTAAAATGTTGTTTTATGACATTAATGCAATGAACTATGGCTAGGTGGAAAGGCAATTCAAATGATGACAAGGCCGTGGAGTAAGTCAGCTGGTACAGTTTACCACCTTAAAACTTCATCGTCAGATCAGTTCTGAGACACTATAAAAAAATTGACTTACTGCCGCACTCAGAGACGTCAATGAAATTTAATGCTTGTTTAGTGACGTGTTGTCTTATTCTATTGCTATAGCAAAGAAAGTGTCAGCAGTAACTTTAATCAAGCATTAAATTTAATTGACGTCTCTGAGTGCGGCAGTTAGTCCTAAACTAAACTCTAGGCTTGAACTATGATGGGTACTAGACAACTTTAAACAAACTTATTACTCCAGGCCAATAAAGTTTTTTTTTGGAAAATATTTGTTAATACTTTATTGTACACTCGGGAAAATAACAAACAACAAAATAGACAGAAACACAAAAGGGGTAAGGCCGCGAATTTTGACCAATGTGACGTAGAACTAACAAAAAAAAAATACGTGACGTTACCATAAAACGTAACATAAGTTGTTATTAAGCTTAGATCACACTGGTAAACATTCATAAAAAATACATGTTTTAAAAAAATGTATTGACTAAATACAAAAAAAGTATTTTCACGTAATTAACATTTTGATTAAAATTTGCTTAAATTATTATTTTTAACTTTTTAAATGAAATAGTAATCAATAGTACTTTTCATAACACAACAGAGACATTTGAGCATTTCTCAAAAAAAAATGCCACTGAGTGACATCTCCAAATTTAAAAAGCATTCGTTCGCTTCGCTCGCTCGTTCGGTTAATAACTAGCTTCTGCCCGCGACTCCATCCGCGTGGAACTCGTTTATATCGTAGCTCCATGCAAACTTTCACCCTTTATTTCACCTCCTTAGGGGATGATTTTCAGAATAAAAACCATTTTATGACCTTCTCCGGCACTCAAACTATGTCTATACCAAATTTCATCTTAATCGGTTCAGCGGTTAAAGCGTAAAGAGGTAACATACAGACAGACACACTTTCGCATTTATAATATTAGTATGGATATGCATAATATGGATTTAATTCTCTCGTGCTGATCCCTGTACCTACTGTACGTACCTACAATTTCAAATTGAAACATCTTAATGACTTATGTACCTACTGTATTCGTCGTTGGCAATCTAGTAAAAACTCATTTAAGTTCGTATTTTCTGTGTGCACTTCCCTTTACCTCATGTTTTCGTCACTTTACGTTAAAATGTAACGTATTCGTAACGAAAGTGTAACATAATTTTTTTAAAATATTGATTATCATGGTGAAATAACGATATTTTGCATATAATAATACATGTCACGTGCGTGAATAACATTAACCCATCGTATAAAAAAACAACCACTTAAAAATAATCACTACTTAGCCTTAAAATCACCCTAGCACTTTAGAAGATATTTAGAAAAACTTTGTCCGCGTCACCTTTGACTGCCATTTAATCAACAAACTGACGAGGCTGGTTTCATCTCTGGTGTTGCCCTACTAGAATATGAGTTGCCAGTGCACAAAAACGAATTTATACCACAGTTGGCTATAAATCTAGCTTTATAAAGCGTCACGAAAGTATTCGTAACGAAAACGTGGAATTGTGGCCCAATAAAAGAATGCAAGATAAAAAAGTTAATTGATTTAATTATTTTTTTTCGCGATCGTTAGAACTATCGTTATATCATAAAATTTTGTTTAAACAAAAGTATGATCATGAGAAGTTGAAAATCGTGAAAATAACAGGGCTTTAAGTACACGTGGTCGAAAAAATTTGACAACTTTCGTTACGTTTTGGACGGAAATATATTTTTATTATTTATTTGAAAGGATTTAAATCAATTACGTCACTTGCGACCTTGACAGTTTTTATCGCGTAATATAATAAAATTGTTTTGAAACCTCTCGGTGTTACCAATTTTTTTTTATGAGCATGTTAAATTTGAAACGTCCAAATTAGTCAAAATTCACGGCCTTACCCATGTACAAAGGCGAACTAATCCCTTTAAGAGATCTCTTCCAGTTAACCTTTGAGCAACTGGGAATTAGTTATTTAGGGGGTTTTTTTGTAAACTGTCACACAGTATAATTTTAATATAGGTACCTACATTAGGTTTGCTAGACAAAAAATGGTCCGGGAAATCGTGTGAAATTTTTCAGGAAAAATGCTAGAACTATTTATAATTTGAAAATCGTACTGATGACCGAATACGAGGAGCAAATAAATTAAAAAAAAATGCTGTTACACACATAGAGCAAAATCACTGACCCATTTGAATGGCTAAGAAAGAAATAGTACCTACTAATAGTTCATGTGCTATACGTATAAAAATAAATACTTATTAATATAGAGAACATCCAGGAAACAAAAACGTGTCGCGCTCATTACACAAATATTTGGGAATCGTACCCAGGACCGCCAGCTTCACAGGCAGGTCACTACCAACTTGGCTAGCCGCATCATCTTCATCATGAGGTTTACCTACCTACCTATTCCAAATTCTAGCCCATTCCGATAGCAGGAACTGGTTCAAAATGGACTTGCAAGATTCCAACTAAATGAGTGCTTTTTCTATCTAACTATTCGATCATATACGAGGTTGAGAAAGTAAAGGGTCGATTTTTAGAATACAAGGGTTTACGCGATTTGTTTGTTAACTCACAACAAAAGAGAAGGTGTGTTGTAAGTTAAACTTGTATAATATGTGTCAAACATATGGAGAAGATGAATTAAAAAAAACCGGGCAAGAGCATGTCGGACCATGCTCAGTATAGGGTTCCGAAGCCGTTACTACAAAAAAAATTGACCTCGCGACAAACTTAACTTTGCCGTTGGAAAACTGTTATCCCCATACATCGACATAGTTCGCGGTCAGTTTACCAACACCGCAATTAAGTTTTCGGTAGGTATAAACATTTAAACCGTTTGTAACTCAAGAACCAATGAAGTCTAGTTTTCAGATTTTTAGTATTTGTAGTTTTGGCTGTAGCGGGGGGGTACACTTGACGCTAACAAAAATAAATGTTTTAAAAAACAAAAAACCGCCTTCAAAAACGCAAAAAATAACTTCTTTAAAATTGTAGGCACCTAATAGGTTAGTCCAACTGATGTCGGCTTTTTGTTGAAAATATTGTGGTCGCCGACTTCAGTTGAACTAACCTATTAGGTGCCTACAATTTTAAAGAAGTTATTTTTTGCGTTTTTGAAGGCGGTTTTTTGTTTTTTAAAACATTTATTTTATTTTATACTTTTTAGTGATCATAATACGCTGTTACGTAGTCCCACTTCTTAGTTAAAATGAAACTTTAACTTATATCAAGCGCGCCGCAAGCAACGCCGCGGGAAAGTCATAGTCATATTTCAACAAGTAAATATTATTCGTTGTAGATAGTCGCTCAACTATCTTAATCGAGATATCTTATCGCCACCCTTGAAATCGGTACCATTGAGGAGTTCCGGTGGCCATCTGTGGTCTTCATCTTCAGTTCCACCACACCAAATGATACTTTCTGAATGCAAATGCTGGACTTGTTACTAAAAATACTAAAATCGCTATATGTTTGCCTACAATATTTGAGGAGTTCCCTCAATTCCTCACTGATCCCCTCATCAGATACAGATTTGGTGACAATGGGACCACCTCGGAAGTATACTCTATCAAAGCAAAAAAAAAAAATTAAAATCGGTCGACAATTGACGGAGTAATCGGTGAACATACATAAAAAAAAAATACATACAGTGGAACGTATAACCTCCTCCTTTTTTGAAGTCGGTTAAAAAATAGCGTTTTAAAGCTTAATATTTCATAAACGGATACCTTAATCGAAAAATTTATTTGACAAACACGCCAATATTTTTAAAAGACCTATCCAACGACAGCATGGGGTAGACGAGAAAAAAAATACATCCCCAAGATACGTGTAGGAGAGGTACACTAAAAAACTTTATTTTCAAGATTTTTTTTACCACTTTGTTGGCGTGACTAATATATATATTCATACCAAATTACAGCTTTCTACCTCTAGTACTACCAGTCTCTGAGCTAGGCTGCGGACGGACAGACGGACGGACGGACATGGCGAAACTATAAGGGTTCCTAGTTTGACTACGGAACCCTAAAAACGGTTTCGTTGTCATACAAATTGATCAAGTCTCAAACTAGGCTCTAGGGTCTAGTCGAGTTCATAAATATGTGTACACTTTAGTACCTTGTCTATTTATTTAATGTCATGTTCAAACTGCCATTAGTATATGAATTGTCACAGCGATTAAAGTGACAAGGTACACATATTGATATGATCTCGACTGTACACGACCACATTAAATATGTTTATTAATACATTTTATTTAATTAAATGCTTATGGGGTTAGGAAAAACCTATTCATTAGGTAATATTTTTTTACACATTAAAGGACTTTATGCTAAATATTAAAGTAAGTTTTATTTCAACAAATCTTATTTGCCGGTAATCGTAAATCAATATTTACCCGATACGCTGAGACCATTAACCTAAATATTCAAAATAAGGACTTTCCAGACATTACAACTATAGGTGTGGATATAGATTTCTGAAATTCTTCAGCAAAAACTGACACTCATAAAAAACACGTTTAAAACGTTTTAAACATTAATGGAGTTGTAAATTTCTTAATGTTATTAGTTAGGCACGATCCGTAATTAACATCGTGACTCATATAATTTAATATACTTATGTATTGTAATGGCTTTAGTACCATAAAGTGTTTACATACATACATAAAATACTCGTAATACGTTTGTTGAACACGTGCATCATTATTCCTTCAGGTCTGCGGTTAGGATACTTTTCGTCCCGAATTTTAACAGTGCAGTAAAAAAAATCTCGCACGAAAATAATGTTAATCCAGGATATGGACCATCTGCAAATATTCAGTCGTTCATACGAGATTGACTCACATAGAACATGGTCTACCATCCTACTAACCAAGCAAACTGTACGAAGCCTCGCGGGTAGTGGCAGTAGTTGACTTTTTTTTTTGTCGTCGACGGCCAAACAGGCAGACAGCCCACCTGATAGAAAGTGGTCACCGCCGCCTATGGACATTTGCAACACCGGAGGCGTCACCAATGCGTTGCCGGTCACGAAGAAATTTTATGATTGTGTGATGACGTAGTGGCCCGTCCCGACTTCGTCTGGTTTGATTAATGTACATAATATGTGACTTACGTCCATTTAGAATAATGTAACTTTCAAATGGTAAAATATTTTTCAAAGATGTGAATTGATTACGGAGATGCCCCTCAACGTACATACAAGTCTGCATAGCTTGCCAACGCTTGCTTGACTAACGTGGATTATTTATTTAATACGGGACACCAACAGACTACATTATTATACACTGGCTTTACCAGACGTCGATCAACAATTGATGCGGCATCTGTACTCATTAAACATATATATAACAGTTGGGAGAAATCTTGCGATGCAGTAGGAATATTTTGTGATCTTTCTAAAACTTTTGATTGCGTGGATCATACGACCCTTATTTTAAAATTAGAACATTATGGATTGTCCAATAAAGCTTTAAGCCTTATGTCTTCTTATCTAAGTGATAGAACTCAAACAGTTGTTGTAAACAAAACGCAATCTGTTGGAGCTACAGTGAAAATAGGTGTGCCTCAAGGCTCTATTTTAGGTCCTTTTTTGTTTTTGGTTTACATAAATGACTTGCCACCAACAGTAGATAAACTTTGCGATATTGTACTTTTTGCTGATGATACTTCACTAATTTTCAAGGTAGATAGAAAATCCGTAGACTACAGTAGGATTAACATCACACTAGTTAAAGTACTTAATTGGTTTACTAGCAACAATTTGCTACTAAATGCTAAGAAAACGAAATGTGTTAGGTTCGCTTTGCCTAATGGTAAACCGGTACATTCTAGTATTTTTCTAAAAGACGAGTGTTTGCAAATGGTAGATAAGGCAATTTTCTTAGGCATAACATTAGATAAATATTTGCAATGGAGTCCCCATATAGCTGTACTGGCAGGTAAACTAAGTTCGGCAGCTTACGCCGCCGTTAGGAAAATTAGACAACTAACCAATGTTGAGACAGCTCGCTGTCTATTATAGTTATTTCGATAGTGTCATGTCGTACGGTATTCTGGTTTGGGGTAAGGCAGCTGACATACAAACTATATTTGTGTTACAAAAAAGAGCCATTCGTTCTATTTACAATTTAAATTCCCGTGACTCATTAAGAGAACTTTTTAAAGAAATTAATATCTTGACTGTAGCGTCTCAATTTATTTATGAGAATATTATTTACGTTATTATAAATTTAGATTCTTTCACCAAAAATTCTGATATACATAATTTAAATACCAGAAATAAAAATAAAATCGCTATCCGAAAATTCCGCGTCCGTAAAGTATATATAAATCATTTGTTGGTCAATGCATTCATTTCTATAATAAATTACCTGACGAAGTTTTAAAGTTACCCTTTCCAGCACTTAAAAATTACTTGAAAAGGTCGTTAATGTCTAAAGCGTATTATAGGATCGAGAACTATCTAACAGACAAAAATGCATGGCCTAAACCCGAAACTTAGTCAATATAGTATGGTCGAATTAGCAGAAAGTATGGAATTAAGTCGTGTAGTCGTGCATTTTTGGCAATCGTTAGAGGGCTTAACTAGATAGTTTTCCCCGGTTTGCACCGTTTCTATTATGTACGGAAAGCCTTTAAATGTTAGGTATAAACTTTAAAGTGCCGTAATTTTGGAGTATGTTAAAAACTATTTGGTGCAAGTTTAGCCACGTGTAAAGACCCCTTTAATACTTCACGTATCTTAATTAAAAAGGTGTGAGATGTATCAAAATTAAGTTATTTGTTTTTCTTAGATTGCGGCTCGAGGATAATTCAGTCGGTTGGTGCAAACTTACATTAAGCTTTTTAAAGCATAATAAACGCCCAGTTTATTTTGCACCCCTGTGCGAATTATGGAACATGAATTTTTCATTATTTTATAGATTGTACTTTGGGGCAAATTAAGGTAGTCGTGAAAATTTATTCATGGCACTTGTTCTAAAGATACTACATTCGCACCTTATAAAAAAAAGGAAAAAATAACGGGAAGTTTATCAAATGTAATCGCAGCGAACGCCAGGCGACCGCGGGCATACCTATTTAATCTTTGCCGCGGGTAGTGGGAGCGCGGGGCGCGGGGCGGGGAAGAGCGCAACGCATGGCACCGCTCAGTCAGTTACTTTGTGAAAATTGTTGTGTGATCTGATGATCTCTGTGTACCCTATACAGGGTGGAAAAAACGCATATGAACGGCAACTTCCTTTATATTCAAAAAAGAAAATTCTACACGAAGAAGACTTACTTTTATTTTTTAAAACAGTTATTACTGCATTTTTGGAATTTGGTCTGCCTTAACCGGGAATCGAACTGGTCGAATATATGACAAAACAATAAAACCATGTATTTTTTACGGTTTTTAATTAATTTGAAGGCGTATGTGTTGTAAGTTTAAAATGATCACTATCATGACCCTTTCGATCTGTATCATAAAACAAGACTTTATTGTTGTTTTGTCATATTAGACCAGTAGTCCAGTAACCATGTCGCCTGAAAGTACGGGGTACTTTGCGTCAAATTCGGTAGTTCAGATTTTATGCAGACTTGTTTATGATGTTGGCCAAATTAAAAATCCAAGTTTGTGACTTCAAGCGCCGAACGCAACTTTGTCAAAAATAAAAAAAACCGTTAAAATTTCGGACTTTTCTCAGACTGGCGATTATAACCCTAAAGGACTAGTTTTTGATAGTAGCTTCTTCGGACGTTTTAAATAAGACTAAATTTGCTACAACATGAGACTAGAATTGTCTCTGTGATAGTTTTCGAGAGTCTCGTGTAGGCGGTAACCTGGGCAGATTGAAGCTGGTTTTTGTCGCAGCCCTGGCAAATAGTAAGTTGGTATCGCAGTTCGTCGAGGTTGTTCAAAAAAATTGCGAAGTTCGACAAAAGTTGAATTTTGAAAAGCTTAATCTCGGAAACTATTGGGTCTACAGAGACAACTCTAGTCTCATATTGTAGCAAATTTAGTCTACTTTAAAAACATCCTAGAAAAGTACTATCAAAAACTAGTCCTTTAGAGTTACAATCACCATTATCTGAAAAAAAAAACGAAATGTTCACGGTTTTTTTATTTTTGACTAAGTTGCGATCTTCTCGGGGTCACAAACTTGAATTATTCATTGGGCCAACATTATAAACAAGGCTGCAAAAATTCAAAACTACCGGATTTGACGCAAGCCCTCATGTATAAAGTTACTGGAGTACAGTACAGTTCGTTTTCCGGTTAAGGCAGAGGAATTTCCAAAAATCCATAAATGCAGTATTAATTGTTTTCAAAAATAAAAGTAAGAATTCTCTGTGTAGAATTGGATCTTTTCAAAATTTAAGGTAGTCGCCGTCTATGTGGCGTCTATTTTTTCTCTTAATTCCGCATGATGAAAACCTCATATAAAAACGGACAAAGTTAAACTGAGTAAATATACTGATCTTACTTTCGAGGTTCCACCACCATGTGGAATGATCACTCTATAGTTATTTTCCAAATAGTTTTATAGCTAACGGCATCCTCGAACTACACCTTCAAAGGCCTTGCTAGGCTGCTTGATCAGAGCTAGATTCAGAAGGCAGTGAATATGCTTCAGAATGCACAAATAATGATGACATTATTATTGTTTACATTGTCCGCTCCAATATATTTGCTGGTGACTATACCGTTTTGATATTAGACACTTACGTTTGATTATTGACGATCAGAACTCAAAATTGAATTTTTTCTTTATTATTGCATTTCTTAAACCAACTTTATTTTTCATTAAAACTTGTATTACAAGTTAAAAAACTCCACTTTCCCACTTAATATCCAATTAATATTATATATGCGAAAGTTTGTGTATTACTTTGTTACTCCCTCACGCTGCAACGGCTGGATGGATTAGGATGCAATTTGAAATGGAGATAGCTTAATAAAAGTTCCAAAGGAAATAATAATAACCGATATCTACAGAAGCTATAAAACATAAATTAATTAATAAGTACAGTCTCGGAAAGGGAATGTCAAAGCATAATTTAACTAAAATAGGTTTATTGTGTAATTATGAATAAGAGAGTTCAAGAATATTTATTTAATTAAAAAAGAAAATATAACCGACTACTACGCTATTTTTGCCCATGCCTCAAGAACCGTGCATCATCGGTCGGTTTACGCGTGCGTGCGCTTCTGTGGCTTTATTGCTCTATGGTAATAAGTAATTTACAAACATACAGAAAACTGCATGATCCCGATAAGAATGCCAATTTTTTATGGGGTGCGAATTTAAAGTAAATCAAATGAATACGATTGTGACGATTTTCAATTGTTTCAAAATTTCCCCCGAAGTACGAAGACCGTTAAACGTAGATAACTACTTTCCGGGGGTTGCACCCCGGTGCAAATTAGATATTGTATTTAGATATTTTTTCTAATCATATCCTCAATTTGCACCGCGTTCTATATTTTCCCCCGAGCCGCGATGGCCGAAAGTAACTTTTTACTTATATATATTTTTATTTATATGTTCCGTAGGTTGAATTAAATGAAATAATACGTGCAAATGTAGATTGAGATGGATTAAAACGTATGCCAAATTGCACCGAGTACACCTTTTTTCCCTCGTTAGTTGAGACCTTTGCAAGGTTTTCAACCAATTGCACCCCTTTCCGGGGGGGCGAATTTATTAAGGGATGCATAAAGCTCGATTTTTAACCCCTACAAAGCAATCAGAAATGTTTTTATCAATTCTTAGAATTATTTCCAGACTTTAGTGAAATTTCATCTAATTTGCCCGTACTAATAATAATTTATTCAAATGCAAAATCTTTATCTTGTCTAGGGGACACCGTTGATGTAGGAAAACATATCGAAACTTTTATGTGGTCGTCTCGCACCATCTTATATACACATAAGTATGTGTTTTTTTTTCTCTGTATCTCTCCCGTAAGATTCTTAATTGGCATGTTTTCCTGCTGAACTACGCATGTTATTTAATACTATATTTAATTTAATATTTATAGCTTTATATAATGCTAGACTAAGTAGTACCATTGTAATAAGAAATATGTTTAAAAAATGACTGACTGCTGAGTTTCTTGCGGCGTTTCTTCTCAGCAGTGGTCTTCTCTTGGGAAGCGCTGGTAGATTCTTGACGTGTAAAAGTGCCCGTGCGGCCTATTTACTGAATAAATATCTTTTATCTTTTATCTTTTATTGACAAACATCGGTATCAACGTTCAACTTTCATGACAAAGTACGGTTTGCAGAAAAACAAATACAAATAAATACATCTAGTATTTTGAACTTATATTTTTTTTAAACAAAAAGAAAGACGCTAAAAATGTAGATATTAAAGGTTTAATAAATTACTAAAATTTGTTCCATGGATTTTGCTGTTAACCTTTGACATCCTTTATTATACATAGGTAAAAAACTTAAGTATATGACCTCTTGCATGTAGTTGTAACAAATCTGTATAGACCGTTCGACATTCTATTTGAAATTTGACGTAAATTCCATATAAATTTTGTACACATGACTTAATTACCTTTCCACACTGATTAATATTTATTTTGTGTGACAATTAAATTGACATTCGTTACCTATTTGGCATAATGTTTTTTTTCGAATGCAAAATAAATATTAAGGTTCTATGACATTATTTAGAATATAAACCTCTTTAAGCATAAGTACAGCATAAATATAGATACAGTCAGCTGCTGCATAATTATGTTTTAAAAAATAACAGAAAATAAAAGTTATTATTCATTAAGTATTCGAACGTATTTCTTTTTTTGCTACCCTTACCGGGTGCCATGAAAACAGAAAGTTGATACCGATGTTTATGACCTTAAAGTGGGCTTATTAATTAAAATTAAGTTATTGCATCTACGTTAGTAATTTCACCGGTTGTCTTATTCCCACACCAGAACACAGCAATGCAAACGCTGTTTCTTAGCGGTAGGTTAAAGATGTGATTTAGAGGTATAAAACTTAAGTAAAGGATCTCTTGTATTGTAGTTGTGCACATGTGTGTAGACTGTTCGACATTCTAGGGTATATTTGAAAGTTGACGTATTTTCCATATTACATTTGTATTGTAGACTCTTGTTCCGTGGAAGTTGGGCCGGCCGTTGGTTTGGGATGCCACTTGCTTGGATACCCTTGCGCCGTCACACCTTCCAGGGACAAGTAAAAGTGCTGGTTTTGCGGCGGAATCAGTGGAGACCCTCAAAAGGCGCAATTACAGTCAACTTGATAGAAGTTATATATTTGAGCCTTTTGGGGTCGAAACTTTAGGACCGTGGGGACCAGGAGCTCACCGTATTCTTAAAGACCTTTCAAAGCGTCTGGTCGACGCAACTCGTGACCAAAATGCTGGCCTATACTTGGCACAAAGATTAAGCATTGCCATTCAACGTGGCAATGCTGCCAGCATTTTGGGAATAATGCCCACTGGTAGCGGTTTGTTAGTTTAGTGTAGTTTAAGTAATTTTGTAAGTTCGTTCGTTTGTTCTTATTTTAAGTATGTGTCTATTTCATGGCAACTCGTGTTATAAATGGCAATGTTCTTTTTAATAAATATCTTGGTTTTGTATACAATTACATGCAAGAGTTCCTTTACTTATGTTTTGAACCTATAATTTTCAACGTTCGGTTAAAACGATTAAAAGATAAAGCCAAAGACAATCATTTTTTTTTAAATATCAACAAGGTCTTACACAGTTTTTCCTTTCTAACTTCATTATTTATGCCGGAACTCATAATAAACCACTTATTCAGCATTTAATCATTGTACCTCATGCATGACCCCTGAGGTATCACCTCGTGCATAGGAAGTGCGGCCTAGAATCTATATGCAGCACAATGCCGGTCTAGATTGCAGCGACCAAGTGATAGGCCCATTATCTCATTGACTAGATCGAGATACGGCACACAGCGGCGCTGGAGCTTGTTAGTTCTAAATATAGGCAAAAGGTTTGGTATATAAGTACTAATAAAGCACTCTTTACTGTGTAACAGTTGTTTTGTAGGTTATAACACGTAGTCGCCTTTAATTATTCTGTTGATTTAGCTGTACTGCTGCAGAGCTGTTTCTTCTCGCAAAGTACAAGGATAAATATTCAGAGTTGATGATCAATCTTCAGTATTTGGGCGGGTACCAGAAGAAGAAAATAAGAAGCTGGAGGGGACCGACCGGAATACTTAGCTTTAATAGCCGGAATAATTGCAAATTACATTAATAAAACCAAAATGAAATTATACCGCGTACCCGTTTATTGTGTTCATATATAGTAAAAAACTAAAAATACATATGTTAACGCACGAATTTTAACAAGTTGACCTACAACCACGAATCGGTAGGACTACGTTTATTAAAGCAAAATACCTACGACCACCCTTCGGTCCATCATCAGAGAAGCATGGACGAGGATCATATCTACGTTCATTAGAGTAAAGTTCCGATGACCACCCTCTGATCCATCATAAGATCAGCATAGACAAGGATAGGGTAAACGTTTATTAGAATAGAGTTCCTATGACCACCCTTCAGCCCATCATAAAAACAGCATGCACAAGGACCTGAGGGCTCAGACAAGATGCACTACGCTAACTATCTCTAAAAAATATCAACGACCTACCCAATATAAGTAAATATAAATGCGTTCTATTTGCTGACGATATTTCAATAGTAATTCCGTGTAAAAATATAAGTACATACAACGATGACATTAATAATTTAATAAAAAATGTAATAACATGGTTAGAATCTAATAATTTAATAGTAAATCTTGATAAAACAAAATATATTCAATTTTATAATAGAAAAGGAGGTCTTGACATTAACGTAGAGTATGATAATACTATTATATCTGAATGTGATGAGCATACTTTTTTAGGTATAATATTAGATAAGAATTTTTCATGGAGACCTCAAATTAATAAGAAATGTAAAATGATAAATAGTTTTGTATATCCAATTCGGAGGCTTGCAGCAGTTGTCAATAAAGAAACTGCGCTGATAGCGTACCACGGCTATGTGGCGTCAGTGCTTAGGTACGGTCTCTTGCTGTGGGGTAACTCTTATGACATTGAAAGATTATTCATTAGTCAAAAAAAATGCATAAGGGCTATATGTAACAAGCCACCGCTTACATCATGCAAGCAATTATTTGACGAATTGAAGGTACTCACTCTTCCATCACTATATATATTTGAAATGTGCAAATTTGTGAAATCAAATTTCAATTTATTTACTCAGCTTAAAAATGTTTGTAAATTCAACACAAGGTATCCTCAAAAACTAGTATTACAGCAGAAAACTGTGTCAAAATTACGCCAAAGAAATTGTTGTTGCATGGCTATAAAGATTTTCAATAATATTCCTGAACAAATTAAAATATTGCCCTATAATAGATTTGTGAGTGCGCTATGTAAATGGTTGCTGGAAAAGAGATTTTATTGTATTAAAGAATTCTTATCCTTAAAACATATTAATAAAAATTAATGTGCACTATTATTACTGATTGGAGTGTCAATGCATGGAATCTAGAATTATATTAATGATTTTTAAGATTATTAGTAGAAGTAACTTTTAAGTTTTTTTTTCTTATTTACTTATACATATTTACATGCTGGTGTCGCCAGCGAGAGCGCTGTACTTTCCTATGTCAAAACAACCATTGTAACCGCTTCTCAAGTGAATAAATTTGATTTGATTTGATTTGATTTGATTTGATTTAACGTTTCTATTCGATTCGTTTTTAAACCAATCGTGTCACTGGTGGACCACGTGACTTTTCGTATCACGTCATCTTCCAGTGACGCGATTGGTTTAAAAACGAATCGAATAGAAACGAAAAGACTCCTATTGTAAAGAAACGTGCAACATCTAAAGTGTTCTTGAAATGTCTGTGCTAGTAATTTCACCGGTTATACCCGCATCGCAACACAACTATGCGATACACGAGTGCTACTTGGCGGTAGATTCATAGATATCGGTAGCAATCCGGACGGACCCTGCACAAGCTCCTAGCACCACTAAAACTGATTTGTACAAGTACAATGTAAACCACTTAAGCGGTCTACAAACACACCTGCCGGCAGGTAAGTGTGTTTGTAGACCGTAAAAAGCGTTGTTTTTTTTTCTTTTTTAACCGACTTTAAAAAAAGGAGGAGGTTCTCAATTCGTCTGTATTTTTTTTAATGTTTGTTTCCTCAGAACTTTCGACTGGGTGAACCGATTTTGATGATTCTTTTTTTATTTGAAAGCTGGTACTTCCCGTTTGGTCTCATTTTTATCAAAATGAAGATCTGATGGTGGAGTCTATGAGGAATTGACGGAACTCTTCAAAATTTATAGGCACACCTATAGCGATTTTTGAATTTTTCATTGTAACTCGTGTATTTGCTCTTGAAAAGCACTATTTAGTGAAGTGGAACTGATGATGAAGACCACAGATGGCCACCGGAACTCCTAAACGCTATATATTTCAAGGGTGGTGACAAGATATTTCGATGAAGATAGTTGAGCGACTATGACGACGCATGTTTAGGTTTAAATATATGACTATGAATTTCCCACGGCGTTGCTTGCGATAAGATTGAAATGTTCTATTGTTTCTTATTAAATGAGAATAGGGAGAATAACAGCATAATTATGATCACTAAAAAGTATAAAGTAAAATAAAAGTTAAAAAAAACAAAAACCCGCCTTCAAAAAGCAAAAAATATCATCTTTAAAATGGTAGGTCAGACCAACTGAAGTCTGCTCACTGCAAGTCTGCTGGTTAAAATATTGTAGGACGCCAGGCGGGTTATTGTTTTTTTTAAACTTTTTTTTTAATTACTAATGTTATAAATGCAATAGTTTGGACGTTTATTACGCAATCACGCCAGAACAACAAAACGGATCTACATGAAAACAGCCAAAAGCTAGTACATAATAAGGGTGCCTTTCCACCAGAGATTTGCTACGCTACAACGCTATGGATGTGTTTGATATCCACCAATCATATTCATTGGTCCTCATAGCATAGCACTGGTGGAAACGGGTTCGATTAAGATATGTTTTTTATATGGAAACATGCGTGCTGTGGTTGCGTGCTCTGGATGCGTGCTGTGGATGCGTGCTCTGGATGCGTTCTATGGATGCGTGCTGTGGATGCGTCGCGAGTGATGTAGCAAAGTGTAGCTGCGCATCTTCCTCGCACAGCTGCCTCGCGGCTGCGCATCTTCATAGCGCAAAAGGCACCCTAAGTCTTGTCTTGTTGTCGAGCGGACGATGCAGATAAATCAAACTCAGGTGACTGTTAGCGGAAGCGGTTGAACGCTTTCGGACAGCGGCGGATGCCCTCTATTGGCTAACACAACTAACTGTGTAATGACTATTGTAGCCAATTTAATCATCGCACGGGACCATCCATCGTCGTCATATCAACCAAACGGGATCTTATATTTAATAAGACACAAACAAAATACAGGAAAATAATAAAAACATAACTAAAACTAAATACTAAAATAAATTAACTTATTCTAAGTACAAATGTCCCCTAGGTCTAGGAAACTGCCACCGAGAATGATGCCCATAATGCTGGCTGCATTTCCTCGTTGGATAGCTATTGCTAGCCGTGTTGTGCCAGGAAAGAGACAGCCCCATGGTCATCTGAGGCACGAATCCGTTTATTTTTTTAATTGTTAAATAGCTTCCGTTCCTCCGATCCCCACGGTCAAAGAGTTTCTACCGCAAAAGCCGCAAATATGCAATTATCAGCTATATATTAGCATAAACGGGATCTTGTTTTGCCTGGAAATAAAATCGTACGAAGATCCACGTGCCGTTAGCATTGTCTCAGCAATACATTTGCAACACATTTGCAGGCTTTGGATTACAGGCATTTCATTTTAAAACAGTATCAACTCAAAATCCTTGCTAGTTTGGTTTCAAGTTCAAAGAGGTTGTATTAAAGGTGATTTTAAAATACAGTTGTATTTTGAGTTACTACTGTTTTGATCTAGCAATGCTAATGTCTATGGGCCTCTATTCTATATAGTAAAACCATATTGCCTTAGATACAACACATGTCAAATGCCTGGTTACTTCACTGCCATCGCGATAAAAAATACCGGCCAAGTGCGAGTAGGACTCGCGCACGAAGAGTTCCGTACCAATATCGATACAACATTAGACACTATACCAGTTGCCGTTATTAATATCGAGCAAAAGACGGCAAGAAAATCACATCTGTTGTATGGGACATATTTATTTTATTCTGTTTTTAGTATTTGTATTCTGTTTTTGTTATAGCGGCAAACGAAATACATATCATCGGTGAACATTTCAACTGTCTAGCTATCACGGTTCATGGGAACAGCCTGGTGACAGACAGAGAGACAGACGGACGGACAGTGGAGTCTTAGTAATAGGGGCCCGTTTTTACCCTTTGGGTATGGAACCCTAAAAAACAAAACACTCGAAAATAATCAAATAAATTTCAATCAAATCTAACAGTTATCAAGTTAGTATAGGTAAAAAAACTTAAGTAAAGCTCCTCTTGCACGTAGTTGTGTACAAAACCTATATGGAATTTACATCAAATTTCAAATATAGAATGTCGAACGGTCTATACAGATCATACAGATGTATTACAAGTACATGCAAGAGGAGCTTTACTTAAGTTTTTTACCTATAAGTAGTATAATTGTATCAGGAGATCCCTCTCTTCAAACAATAGTAAGTAGTAGTAGTAGTGTTAGGGCACTAACACGGGAGCCCTTCGACTCCCATAATTTTATTGTTTCGATTTTCGAAAGTCAGAAATTGGAATCCATATTATTTTTAGTCATAATAATCAATAGTCATAATCGTTGTTAGGTATAACGCGAAATAGATATAATGATAAAGTACTATAAATGTTACATATCATACAAGACAAAAGTCATAAAATTGATCCGCATACTATCAAAAGGCATACAGTTTATTTTTCATAAATATCGTAAGTCATATTTTTATATTTACTATTTATTATTTTTATTCATATCATTTTATTCTCTAATGTTTTAAAGGACTAATTTTAAAATTCAGAAAGAATACATGTCTTACATAAACATAAAACACCGGCTTACAAAAAACCCCCGGCTGTCAGAAAAGAAGGTTAGGTTAGGTTAAGTTAGAACTGTGACCCCTGCTTAGTAGTGCTGTAGGGAAGGAGGGGAATATAGCTTATCTTATCGGTGGAAAGACGACTGCCCCACGGCACTACTAAACCGCACTACTGACCAAAACTAGTATCATAAATATGAGGTAGGTTTAGCTCATGTTAGTTCTTCAGCAGGTCCGAAGGGCCAAACCACCCAGAAAAAGGAGCTCCGCGACAGCGCAGCTCCGTCGACTCCGTTAAATTTTAATTAGAAATAGAAATACTAATTAGTCAATAGTGCGCCTTAGTAGTGCACAAAAGTTTTGGGATAAATAATTTTAAATCTTGTAAGCGTTATTTAAAATAATAATATTCCTTTTGAAATTCTACCACTCAATACAAACAGCACATTGAATGTTATGATCAATAACGGTATGGCATTCGATAGTTATGACTAATGAAAAAGGGGTTAAGGAAATTATGACTATTGAAATTATGACCAAAGACAAAATTACGAGCAACGATTATGAAAAACAACGGTATGGATAAAACAAATCGAAAGATTAATGTTATGGGAGTCAATATAGACCCCCCTAACACACGACGTCCGGTTTTTTAGGATCTACTAACTATCGGAACCTGCAAAACCGGATAGTGTATTCACACGGCCGCCCGGTTTTGTTGGATCCTTCGGTCCTGTAAAACCGGAGTCCATGTGAACACACTATCTGTTTTTGGGCGGGCGCCCACCCGCTTCCGATTTATCGGATCTGGATTTTTGAGGGATTCTTGTTCCAAGATTGTGTAAATGCAAGTAGGTATAGAAATACTGTTGCCACTTAATCGGATCCGGCATTTTATCGGACGACCGGACCGATTAGTAGTCGCAAAACGGAAATGTATGTTGCAGGATCCGTTAAATTGCCGGATCCTGGAACCGTATAAGCTTGTGTGAACGCGTGCATTGAAATCCTTTTGCCACTAAATCGGATCCTACAAAAAACAGTTCCAGCAAAGAATCGGATGTCTCCGTGTTGTAGTATTTACCTGCTCGTCGAAAATTAATAAATCACAATCAATCATTTGAATTCTGAGGAAGGCAGGTTAGGTACAGTCGAGTTCACAAATATGTGTACACTTTAGGACCTTGTCACTTTAATCGCTGTGACAATTCATGTATGGCAGTATAAACAAAACATGACATTAAATAAACAAGGTACTAAAGTGTACACATATTTATGAACTCGACTGTACCTACGTAGTTTATAAAAAATATCAAAAGGGTATTCTGGGAATATAATCGAAATCAAATACAACAATCAGCAATCTAATTAGTTCATATTATTCATCAACGTCTAGAAATTAAAGGCAGAAAAAAGATACACCACCTTTTTGTGGATTAAAGAATTGAAGTCAAAATAATCGAACAACGAACTGAAAGTTAAATAAACAATCAAATCAATCTGTTTTGGGTTTAAATGCAACATTTATACATATAATTAAATTCAGTGTTTATGTTTAACAGTTCCTCACTTTGTTACGGCAAGTGGTTAAAATCGATCTGTCAGCTGTGTCAGCTCGATATCAGGTATTAAGTCTGAGAGGACGTCCATTATGACATGACAGATCGCTCCAAGAGCGTGACAAGACTTTTATCGAGAACCTGTGCCAGTGACAACTATACATACAGGGTGACTGCTAAGTCGTGATCCAAATATGTTTTTCTGGCTCTTTAACGTTAGTTAAAGCACTCGTACGCAAAAATCTGTAAATGTAATATTTTGTAATAATTAATAAAATTATTTATTTTAAATTTACTGAGTCTTATGGTTACCCTACTTCTTACGTTTAACTGTCAGGCTCATACAGGCGGCAAAGGCCGGCTTTACACTGAAACTTATGATTTACGTAAGTAGGGACGCAGCTATCTGTCAGAATGAGAAAAAAATATTTCTATCTACTTCTAATCAATAGCTGCGTCCCTACTTACGTAAGTCGTAAGTTTCAGTGTAAGGTTGAACTTAGGCCGGGATTACACCTGTAAGTTATTACGTAACTTTTGAGACGCAACTATGAGTAAGAGTGAGTGGCAAATATCTGCATCTATCTCTTGCATATAGCGTTGTTTCAAAAATTACGTAATAACTTACAGGTGTAACCCCGGCCTAAAGGCCGCCTAACTCGTCTAGTAGAATAGGGTGACCACACGGTTGGTAATGTTTACTCTTTAAAGAAATTAAGTTTTACTTCAACAAAGTTCATTTGTTGGTTTTTGGAGTTAATGCACTGAATTCGCCTTGAAATGCTGCGTTAGAAACCATAATTTCGGTTCACGACTTAGGAGTCACCCTGTATCTGTAGCCCACGCGTGCTGGTTTTGAGCCTCAGTTACATTACGCGATGCTTGCATGCTTTTCGTGATCATTGCGTCGTAGCAATAGCTCTCGGCTCAAAAATGTTAAAACAACCCATCAATGGATGTATTTCCACTAATCCTACAAATATTATAAATGCGAAAGTTTGTGTGTCCGTTTGTTACTCGTTCACGCTCAATGGCTGGACAGATTTGGATGAATTTTGAAATGGAAATGGCTTATACCCTGGATTAAGACGTCAGCGACTCACAATATTTTCAACCAAAAGCCGCCTTCAGTTGGACTAACCTAGTACCTATAATTTTAATAGAAGTTATTTGTGCGTTTTTGAAGGCGGTTTTTTTTAAAACATTTATTTAAAAATTAATATCTCTTTAAAAGGTAATGATAGATTCATTTTCATACTAGGCTGTGAAATCATTGACCTAAGTAATCCGTAAACAAATCAGGTTCCTGGCTGTACCGGGAAAAAAGTAACGATGGTGGGAAAAAGGGCTGAATGGGTTCGTTTAAATATACACACTGCGGCATTGTTCGGCTTTATCTTCGAACTTGGCCGGATACACTACCGTGTGTCTGGATAAACCGACAAAATGAGTTACAATATGATTAAATATAAATGTTTTGAACCGTCTGAATGAGTTGTCGCACGCTTTGTTCTGACAGTAAGTTTCATAATAACCGCATCTCATGAACAAGTAAAACAAATATAAACCCAGTAATAGGAAGCAGGCGCCCAGCTTACTTTTCTGAAATCTTAACTTCTGGCTCCAAGTCATTTTTTTTTTTCAGAAAACACAATTTCCGTAAATCGCGGTGCCAAGGCGTCGTTTTGCAATGTCCAGCCAGCCAATTTGTTGCGTTGATCAACTATGAGTATGGTGAATTAGACGTCACATCATTTTCCAACCGAAAAGTTCTAAAATAAAGGTTTGGCACTCAGTTATCAGTATCTCTGCGTGATAGAATCAGGAATGAGGAAATCCGCAGGAGAACTAGGGTTACCGACATAGCCCGAAGAATTGCCAAACTGAAGTGGCAGTGGGCGGGGCACATTGTTCGTAGAACTGATGGCCGATGGGGCAACAACCTTCTCGAATGGCGACTACGTGTCGGAAGACGCAGCGTGGGTAGACCTCCCACGAGATGGTCCGACGGCCTAGTGAAGGTTGCCGGTAGTCGGTGGATGCCGGTAGCACGTGACCGGTCGTTATGTCACTCCTTGGGGGAGGCCTATGTCCTGCAGTGGACGTCGTTTGGCTGAAATGATGACTCAGTTGGCGATTCCGTCATGCGCATCCAGGTGGGTTACTCCGAAACACTAATTACAAAACTTTCAAAGCTTGTCCCCTTTTATTCCACAGTTATGACGTGATCGAAAAAAGGGACAGGGCATTCGACTTGGGGATTTAACACGGCGCGATCCCCTCGTCGCCATTTCAATATTTTATGCATTTTAAAACAAAAAGCCTTTCGAAATATTTAAAAGCACCATTGATTTATTTGTTATTTAAACCGTTTATTTCGTCTCTGTCGCACTGCTAGGTGAACACCTCTCTTATATAATTAATCAACCAAATTTACCAATACTTTTTTTTTCCTCCATTCCATTGTAATAATTTTCCAATCTGTATTTATTTGAAAAGTTATATCATTTTCACAGAGACGACGAAGCATTGCTGGCGAGGAGCTCTTTCTTCTGGGTAGTTTGGCCCTTCAGGCCAACTGCATAACTAACATAACCTAAACCTACCTACCTAAATATTTTGGCCTAATAACAATGGGAAAATTTGCGACTGAGAAAAATCAAGAATGTTAAATATGCGACCAGGAAAAATTAAGAATGGGAAAAAATACGATTCGGTAAAATCAGGAATTGGAAAAAGGGCGACTGGAAAAATTGTTACGCGGAATAATCGAGTTCAAATTGGATTTACATACCTACATGAATATACAAAAAGTCCACTTGATCCCTATAATGGATCCTAGTGGGCGGAGGTGGAGGAAGATCATAAGGTAGGTACTTTTTACTGCGTATCACTAACGCCACCTTATCTTTTAACCTACCGCAAAATAGCAGTGTACGCATTGTTTTTCCGGTGCGGGAAGGTGACAACCGGTGAAAGAGTAATTCCATTTTAGTCCTCAAGGTTCGCAGTCGTGAGATTGTAGTCTTGAGAATTCTAATTTCTACAATCAGATGACCTATGTGCCCTTGCCATGCCCTAAAAATCGGGCAAGAGCATGTCTTACCATGCTCAGTGTAATAACAAAAAAAACAAGTTTGAACAAAATTAAATTTTCTATTTAAAGGTATTTGGTGTTGTCTTAGATGATTTTAGTACATTTTAGTCGCCTGTATCTCAGGAAGCAATCAAGTCTACTTAGGCTTGATTTCCTCCTACGCTGACATCGGTCACTGACTTCGGTCGAGCGTACGAATGTATGGCAAATCTGCCGCGGACGTCAGCGACGCTGTGCGGTGTCCCATAAAATATGGTGTATATTCGTACGCTCGACCAACGTCAGCGACCGATGTCAGCGTAGGAGGAAATCAAGCCTTAGAGTTGATGGTTTCCCTTTAAAATTCGTTATAAGTATGGACTAGATTGATTGAAATATTTGAGATATTTTTCTGATTTTTAGTATTTGTAGTTTTGGCTGTAGTGGGGGTGGGACTCTTGACTCTAACAAAAATTATAAATCGAATGTATGGTTTATTTATTTGTAACCACACAACAACATTACAAATTGCTTAAAACTAAAAAAAAAGTGGATAAATAGTACAGTTTTGAGGGTGGTCTCAAAAAGGAGTCCACTCAGCATATAACGCTGATTTTCAGTGAATCCATTTAAACAATACAAAACAAAACACAAATAACCAGACATAGGAATCCAGGGGGCAAAATTTTGTGACAGGTAGGGAGTTCCTATATCGATAAACTCAATTATCGATGCTGTTTCCATATATACTAGTGATCGCCCCCAACATTTTATGTACTTTTTTTGTAAGTATTGTTCTGAAGAAGAGTATGAAGTTCACACAGCTTATTTAATAAAAATAGTTATCACCTCCACAGAAATTGAAAAGTCATTTAGCCACCTGAAATGGCTTTATCAGCCAAAACGGAGATGTTTAACGCCCTAAAATTTGGAACAAATTCTAATCGTTTATTCTCACAATAGTAGATAGCGTAATAAAGAAAAAAAATATGACGAGTAAAATTTCAAAAATGATTTTGAAAAAAGAGAAGAGAATTACTTTATTATTTTGTTTAATTTTTATACTTTATAATAAAATATATTTTACGAACAAAACTTGGTGTGCACACTAGTAATTATATAAAACAAGCAGTCAAGCATCGATAATTCAGTTTATCGGTATAGAAACTCTCTAGCTGTCATAAAATTTTGCCCCCTGGATTCCTATGTCTGAAAATAAGTAACAAACAACACCAAGCAGAGCAGAATACAGCAGATTAGATAAAACCTTATAAATAAGTAAATAAATAATGTGTTTATCGAGTCGGTATAAAAATAGTTATTATCATGTCAGCCGAAAGACGTCCACTGCTGGACATAGGCCTCCCCCAAGGCTCTCCACTCAGACCGATCTTGTGCTTTTCGCATCCACCGCTTTCCCGCGATCTTTACAAGGTCGTCACTCCATCTTGTCCCCATCGGCCATCAGTCCTGCGGCATTTATAAAAATAGTTATACATAATAAATAAATAAATATATATATATATATATGTTCCATTAGCAGGTGGATTTTTATTTTGTATTTTTTAAATGTTACCACGGAACTAGAGTTTCTTATTGGGGTGGTGGAATGTTGTTCCAGCATCGCGTGGCAGCGTATCTAAAGCTGCCACGGAAACTAGCCATCTGGTGTTTATTGGAAAATATTAGTCGATCATAGAGGTATCTAGGCTGTTTACTCTGAACTATCCCAAACAGCAAACAAGCAAAGTGAAGAATTAGAACTTTATCCTAATATTTTAGCCTAATTACAATGGGAAAATTAGCTACGGCGAAATATCCACAATGGTAAATATGCGACCAGGAAAAATTAAGAATGGGAAACAATACGATTCGGTAAAATCACGAATCGGAAAAATGGCGACTGGAAAAATTGCTACGCGGAATAATCGAGTTTGGGAAAAAGATTGATACACCCATTTAAACGCGTGGGACACTTGACTCTAACAAAAATTTGCACTTGAAATCCTAATATTTCACAAACGGATTCCCTTAATTGAAAAATTGTTTTCACGAAACCGCAATATTTTTGAAAGACCTATCCGACGACCCTCCACACCACGGGTTAGACGAGAGTAAATATATCCCTACGTTAGGCGTGAAATTTATGTTTTTTTTCCCTAAAAAATAATAATTCAAGATTTTATTTTACCACTTTGTAAGCGTGACTAATACTTATGTACTTATAGTCATGGCAAATAACAGCTTTCTACGGACGACGGACGGGCGGACGAACATGGCAAAACTATAAGGGTTCCTAGTTTGACTAAAACCCTAAAAAGGGAACTCGGTGGATTTCGGACGGAACGTAACACAGCTTGCTCAGATGCTGATGTAATTTAACGAAGTACAATAGCAATGGTGTAAGAACAATCCTTTATTTATATTCGTGAAAACCAAACACGAGTGCGATAAAAAGAAACGGGCGTCTTCGAAGATCAGTCAGTGTCCGGCTGCTCTTGGAGAGTAAGGTTTCGGAAGACGTTGAAAGTAACGATGTTTTTATGTTACTTCCTTGCTGCTTTTAGCATAGGTGTGTTTGTCCTTGTTTAAATAAGCGTGGAGCTACAATACAAATTGTGTGTGATTTAAATGGTTGTTTACCATAATGTCGAATTTCAGGTACCAATTGTTTCGTTTGTCCGAATTTTCATAACCGTTGAACTTTCCTGGATTGTTCCTGGATTTTAAACAAATCTAACCTAACAGGTTCTGTAGGTTTTCTTTAAACATTTTGAAAAGATACATCTTCAGAAAAAAAATATCTAACTTAATTTTCGGACGAATGAAACATTTCGGAAACAGATCTTCGGACTTGTGATAGGATACCAACTTACAGTACTACCAGTTACTTAATAGCGATCGGCAATCTTCGGTTTTCTATGAAACACGAGTGACAAAATATACTGTCAGCTGCGAGTGCAAGTGTGATAGCAATAGCCAGCCGAACGGTATTAAGAAGCTAGGAGTGCTGTAAATGCCATTAAATAAATAACAGTGTTTACAGAGTCGGCCCTCTCCAGTGCTACGGAGCGGTCCATTCCTGTACCACTATGGCGATATGATGGTAAGTGGTGTCAAGCTTATAGGTACATGAGCCACCTCAAATGAGTCGCTTAACTTCAAACTCCTTGAAATTTGGTATTTAAAACTTAATTTGTTTGAAAAAAGATGCAAATTCCGTTGTCTTTTTGCATGGACTTATCAGAGTTTGAAGTTAAGCGACTCAAATGTCAAACTCAGTTTATTATATTGTCACTAAGCTTTGACTCTTTTTTAAGCCCCGACGCAAAAGAGGGGTGTTATAGGTTTTGCCCAACCCTGCACACATAGCGGTAAATGTGTGCAGGGTTGGGCAAAATGGTAACCTATCTCAAACACTAAAAATCATTGTCCGAATTTTATTTTTCCGAAAACTATTCGAATTATTATCGTTTGTCCGATGACAGGCTTCGTAATTTTTTTTCTTCACCGTTTTACGTTTAGTAAAAATATCGGTTGTCCGAAAAGCTTTTCCCGTCTCATTTACTTGCACTATGAATTGTTACGTATTTTGTTTATTAGCCAATTTTTTATTTAACCAATGATACTTTTGGCACTGCATACGTTTAGACAAATTTTCAGTTTACTTTTTAACGCTATCCTATGTTATTTTTCGACAGAGGTACTTTCCGCTGTAATATTATTCCATAATGTAATAGATTATAATATACAAAAGTCATAACCTAAATCCCTAAAACATTCAAAGGCATATATTTATAATCAGTCAGAAATATTTTAGGACATATTTTTTATAGCATCAATTATTTTTATTCATACCGTTTTTCTACCAAATGTTAATGAAAATGTAAATGATGCGGCGAGCGAGCGAAGCGAGCGAGCAACATGAGTGTGAGCAGAAGCGACTCGGATACGTTAGGTTAGAAGCTTTTCGCTACGCTTCGATCCCGCCTTAGCCTTCGAGGTTATTTTTTTGTCGTCCCTAAATAAAACATGCTTGCTTTATTTCATTTTCCTTTTGCGTAAAAATGATAAATCTAAAAATGATCAGAAAAGTCGAGTAGTTAAAAATCCGGATCGTTACATCGGACAAATGAAATCAAAGTCAATAAAAAAAGTCGAATTATTAATAAACCGAAAGGTTACATCGGGTAACTGATACTTCGGACAAATGAAATTTATGGAAACATGTTGTAAGAATTCGAAATGAATTTTCGGACAAATGAAAAATAAATAAAACGAAATTTGTCGAATAGTTTTTGTCGAAACGAAATTCGGACTAACTTTTTTAGTGTTTCAGATAGGTAACCGGACAAAATACATGCTTTGCTTTAATTGAAATACAAATTACAAAATACTATCTCGCAAGTACTTAAAATACGAATTACAAAATATATTTAAGTAATGTATTTGAAATATAAAATACAAAATACAGTATTTTAACAATTTTTAGTTGAAATACGAAATACAAATTACAAAATACTATTAAGAATGTAAAGTAATCAAGCCCAGCATGGGCTAAAAAGCAGAGTAAAAGAAGATTGACGTACAGTAACAGGTGCAGTGTTGCCAACTCAACTCCAAAGATTGACATATTTAGCGGTCGCCATTTTGCTCACGATAGCTATCGAGCGCTATTTTCTTCAGAATGCACCCATTAATGGGTAAGGCCGCGAATTTTGACCAATGTGACGTAGAACTAACAAAAAAAAAATACGTGACGTTACCATAAAACGTAACATAAGTTGTTATTAAGCTTAGATCACACTGGTAAACATTCATAAAAAATACATGTTTTAAAAAAATGTATTGACTAAATACAAAAAAAGTATTTTCACGTAATTAACATTTTGATTAAAATTTGCTTAAATTATTATTTTTAACTTTTTAAATGAAATAGTAATCAATAGTACTTTTCATAACACAACAGAGACATTTGAGCATTTCTCAAAAAAAAATGCCACTGAGTGACATCTCCAAATTTAAAAAGCATTCGTTCGCTTCGCTCGCTCGTTCGGTTAATAACTAGCTTCTGCCCGCGACTCCATCCGCGTGGAACTCGTTTATATCGTAGCTCCATGCAAACTTTCACCCTTTATTTCACCTCCTTAGGGGATGATTTTCAGAATAAAAACCATTTTATGACCTTCTCCGGCACTCAAACTATGTCTATACCAAATTTCATCTTAATCGGTTCAGCGGTTAAAGCGTAAAGAGGTAACATACAGACAGACACACTTTCGCATTTATAATATTAGTATGGATATGCATAATATGGATTTAATTCTCTCGTGCTGATCCCTGTACCTACTGTACGTACCTACAATTTCAAATTGAAACATCTTAATGACTTATGTACCTACTGTATTCGTCGTTGGCAATCTAGTAAAAACTCATTTAAGTTCGTATTTTCTGTGTGCACTTCCCTTTACCTCATGTTTTCGTCACTTTACGTTAAAATGTAACGTATTCGTAACGAAAGTGTAACATAATTTTTTTAAAATATTGATTATCATGGTGAAATAACGATATTTTGCATATAATAATACATGTCACGTGCGTGAATAACATTAACCCATCGTATAAAAAAACAACCACTTAAAAATAATCACTACTTAGCCTTAAAATCACCCTAGCACTTTAGAAGATATTTAGAAAAACTTTGTCCGCGTCACCTTTGACTGCCATTTAATCAACAAACTGACGAGGCTGGTTTCATCTCTGGTGTTGCCCTACTAGAATATGAGTTGCCAGTGCACAAAAACGAATTTATACCACAGTTGGCTATAAATCTAGCTTTATAAAGCGTCACGAAAGTATTCGTAACGAAAACGTGGAATTGTGGCCCAATAAAAGAATGCAAGATAAAAAAGTTAATTGATTTAATTATTTTTTTTCGCGATCGTTAGAACTATCGTTATATCATAAAATTTTGTTTAAACAAAAGTATGATCATGAGAAGTTGAAAATCGTGAAAATAACAGGGCTTTAAGTACACGTGGTCGAAAAAATTTGACAACTTTCGTTACGTTTTGGACGGAAATATATTTTTATTATTTATTTGAAAGGATTTAAATCAATTACGTCACTTGCGACCTTGACAGTTTTTATCGCGTAATATAATAAAATTGTTTTGAAACCTCTCGGTGTTACCAATTTTTTTTTATGAGCATGTTAAATTTGAAACGTCCAAATTAGTCAAAATTCACGGCCTTACCCTAATAAGATCGCTAAATGAAGGTTAAATGTATTTATGTTAAAATGTATTTTGAAGCCATAAGTATTTGAAATACTAAATACAAATTAAATTTTAAGCAAGTAATTGAAGTACAAATACCAAATACGTATTTTTATTTCAATTACGTATTTTAATTACAAGTAATTCAAATATTGCCCAACCCTGTATGTGTGTGTTTATCTGTCTGTGGCACTGTAGCTCTTAAACGGGTGAACCGATTTGGATAAAGTAATTTTTATTTGAAAGCAGGTTTTCTAGCAGTGGATCTTAGCTAAGTTTCATGAAAATTGGATGGGTCGTTTAGGGGTGAAGCCACACGAGCGTAATTTTTTTGAGTAGGGTTACCATCCGTCCGAATTAGTCCGGATATGTCCGGACTTTTACACACTAGTCCGGACTTCGTCCGGATCTTGAATTTGTCCGGGTTTTTTAATATTATATGCCTACCATACCACTTTAACTAAGTGAGTAATGTTTCCATTTGGAGACTAAAAAGTCCGGACTTTTATCGAAATGTCCCACTTTTTGTCAGGACTTTTCAATTTCCTAAATGGTTACCCTAGTTGTGAGCACAGAACTATATCAGAACTATATATATAGTTCTGTCGTTGTGAGTCGCGTAATTTCTGATACATTCAGTTTCATACAAAACTCCTGAGGGGCTATTGCCTAAGGGTGGGTTTAGACCAAACGAGCGAATGCTCTAGAACATGTTTTGTCTTTATTTTTTACAAAGAAAACGTAAGAGATAATGCCATAGAATTCTTGTTCGTTCGCTTGGTCTAAACCCACCGTAACGCACTCGCAATCACAAGAAAATCGAAGGCTTGTCTGCATACTAAATGAAAACAATCATTCCGCTTTGAAACCGATTGCGATTGCGAGTGCGTTAGGCAATAGGCCAGCTGTTTGGTAGTTGGACTTTTGCGTGTAGCAGAATTTACGCGATTGAAAATATGCGACTCACAACTCGAAAAATTTTAGGCTTCACCCTAGGAGATATCAGGTCTGAAGGAAGGGATCCATTATAAACTATATTAAAGCGAAAAAAAATCGTCGGTCTTAGGCAGGATTCGAACCTATAGTAGGAGATCCGAATAGGAGACGATTTCCACCGGGCTGTTTATTCGATAAAAAGTATTTTATACCAAATTTAATATGCTAAATATATAGCGAATAGGTAGGCTGAAATATTTCGGTCAAGTATATAATTAATTAAAAAATTAAAAATTAATTTTGTTTTAAAAAATACAGTAGCTGGTTTAATGGACAAATTACATACCAATCAAAAGTATGAAGCCTATAGAATATGCAAACGTTAGTTTGACTATTTTTTTCCCGTCAAACTATTGGGTAGGCAGGTATAAACAGGTAAGTCGGTACTAGTAATTTGCACCAAACCTAACGTTTGCATATTCTATAGACTTCATACTTTCGATTAGTATGTAATTTCTCTATTAAACAAACATTTGCAATTTAAAAAAAAAGTTCATTTTTAATCATTTTTTAATGATATAAGTACTGGACTGAAATTGTTCAGCCTACCTATACGCCACATATTATTAGCATATTATTGTAACTATGGGCCTCGTTGCCTGAAATAAAATTTATTATTATTATTATTATTATTATTATTAGCGTATTAAATTTGATATAAAACACTTTTCATCGAATAAACAGCCCGGTCCAGATCTTCTCCTATTCGGATCTTAGACCACTACATCTCCTCTGGCTCTCCGGACCGATGCAGGCGCATTACCGATTATGCCACCAAGACCCTACTTAAGATCCACGAAATTAGTAATCGCTTGCTTTTTCATACTCGGAGGGTATGCTGACGCCATCTATCGTTGTTTATTATAGTTTAGAATATCGTAACAGACGTTTCTGTTAAATTTAAAAATCTTTGGGATCCATTATATCGGAGGTTTTATCCATTTTATGGTTATACATCGGGGTTTTCGGTAAGGGAATGATTTAAGAAAGAGTAGAGATAAACAGATAGGTTAATCTGAGAAAATATCATATTATGCCTAATGAATAACTAACTCTCTGCGAATTCTATATACAATATGATACAATTTAATTTAACTCATGTAGCGCTTTAGCTTTACTACCAAGGCTATAAATTATATGAGATAATAATACAAATAACGTTAATTAAATGACCTGCAGTAAATTTAGTAGTTGACACGATTTTCAAAAAAAAATGTTTTTTTATATATTTGTAACAGTTAACCTGCGGCGTCTTGCTGTAAATATCCATTTCAATGAACTGAGCAGTCGTGATATTGTGGTGCATATTTACATATTATGAAGGAATCAATTGTTGCATGAAGTGTTCATAGTTTTTGACCATTTCATTTACTTAAGAAAGACTTTTTTATTTCAATCAAAATTAGTGAAATACAAGTACAAGTAGCGTACGGAGTAATTGTGGATGTAAGAAACTGAACATATACATAGCGATATTTCACCTATTTTAAAAAACTGAGTTAATCCCACAAATTAGTTTTAACTTCATGGTAAAAGGGACATTGAAAGACGAGAATTGTGAACAAGGTGCTAGTTCCGAGAGTAATGTTTAGCTGGCAGTGAAAGTTGGCCAACTAACAAAGTTGTCCTATAAAATAGAAACTAAACAACATTTGGTTATATAGAGGTTATTTAGTGGTACCTCAAATTTCAAGAAATTGTATTATAGTATTTTAAAGGACCGTTTAGTCGTATAATACTTTAGTCATTTAATGTATTCCAGAAAACGTTTAAACGATCATATTATATGACCATCTTATAATAATCGTAGCAATGACCTTTACAGGACAGTTTTATACAACTCGATGTCATGTAAATGCAAAATATATGATCATCATGTTTTAGTCTGGTTTACGACCACTTTGTGATTGTTTGACATTTATATGACTCCTAAAAGATGAACACATTTATTTCTTCTATAAGACAATCTGGTGGTTGCGACTTAAAATGGTATAAAAGTAATTTATATGACAATAATAAGTGGTTATAATGGCGACTACAACATTACTTTTTGTCAGTAATAAGATTTCTACATGACACTCATATAAAGGTCATAAAAGTACCTTTTACAAAACGTTTTGTCATATAAACGTTTCGTATAAGAACTTTTGACTAAACTTACACCATTTTTATACAATGTTTAAATGATGAATAGTCAGATTAATATGCCTTAAATGACTTATAGTTTTGAAAAGGTTATGAAGTCTTTGTTATAAGCATTTTGATTATTTAATGGTTTTACTTGGTTCTCTTTTACAATTTGAATGGAAA
Source organism: Acleris literana (assembly GCA_946894065.1). Taxonomy (NCBI): domain Eukaryota; kingdom Metazoa; phylum Arthropoda; class Insecta; order Lepidoptera; family Tortricidae; genus Acleris; species Acleris literana. The sequence goes on along the minus strand of OX335669.1, from coordinate 8,935,032 downwards.
AATGGAGGACAGCAAGTGGATTATAGTCGTATAATAGTAGTCATCACTACGTAAAGTCGCTTAAATGTAATATTTTAAAAAACTAAATAAAAAATAGGATATATTAATATTATTTTACAATAATTCGAAGGGGGCATTAAAATATTATGGAAAAGTTAATATACAATCATCGAGAAATTTAATTCCCATTAGAAAAGTATACACTAAGAGTTACTAACACCAACTATAACTTTAAATAGTAAATAACATTCAGCAACAAACATGGCAGACATAGGATGATAAATCTTACCTTATATTTTCTTGTGCACTACTCAGATGGCTTGATGTCAATCTCAATCAAGCATCCGTATAAAGATTATACCAATGATTACTTCGCAATTTTTATTAAGTTATATAACGTCGTTTCGATCACTATACGACAAAGTGGTCATATAGTGATCAGTTTTACAATTGCTATACGACTCTTACCTTCCTAGTAGTCATTGATACGATCTTAACACGTCTACTATACGAATCATAGTTTTATAATTGTTGCCCTTTTCGCGTCATGTACACGTTAACACGATTGCTAAATAACCATAACAGTCCAACCTCAGGTTGTGACGAAAACGTTGTCTTCAACTTTATACGACCAAACTTTGTTAGTTGGCGGCAGAAGAAACATGAAAGTAGAGTTAATGCAATAAACATGATAGCGCTGAGAAGTATGGTTGGAGTGAACACGTGTGATAGATGGATTAGAACAAATGCAATAAGAGAACGTGGTGATTTAAAAGAAGATGTAGTGACAATAAACAATAAAGAAATGCTGAAGTGGTTTGATCATATGGATAGAATGGATAAAGTGAGATTAACATAACAGATATATGAGGCATCAGTAAATAGGAATGTTGGAAGGGGAAGGCCGAGGCGAACGTTCCACGATCAGATCTGGAGACGTATTAAAAAAAGCTGCCAAGTGCGAGTTCGACTCGCGTGGAGAGGGTTCCGTCTCCACACCATATGCCTGTCTGTTAGTTTGTCTGTCTATCTGTCCATCTGTCACAGCAGATTTGCTCCAAAACTACTGGGCCGATCGAGTTGAAATTTGGTACAAATATGTAAGTCGGTGACTCAAAGACGGATGCGTAACGTAAATAATTGAATTTTAAACGAGGGGGCTACTTTTGGGGGATAAATTAGGAAATTAAAAAAAAAGTTTCGCAAACCTTATTGTGTGACTAGTCAAATGAAAGGGCTTGTTGAGAGCATCTCAAATATATATTTTTTATAATTTTAATATAAGCAGTTTTTAAGTTATGTAAGAAAATAGGTTTTCTTGTAATGTATAGGTGAAGAATTATTTTCCGTATTTTTTTCTTAATATTGGGGCCAGTAGTTTCAGAGATAAGGGGGGAAAGGTCAATTTTTGCCTATTTTCTTAAACAACTTAAAAACTGTTTATACTAAGATTATATAAAAAAATGAGATGCTCACAACAGGCCCTTTCATTTGACATGTCACACAATAAGGTTTGCAAAACCTTTTTTTTTTTTAATTCATAATTTACCCCCTAAAAGTGGCCCCCTTGTCCAAAATTCATTTATTTACGTTACGCGTCTTTGGGTCACTGACTTACATATGAGTACCAAATTTCAACTCGATCGGTCCAGTAGTTTTGGAGCAAATCGGCTGTGACAGACGGACAGACAGACAGACGCACGGGTGACCCTATAAGGGTTCCTTTTTTCCTTTTGAGGTACGGAACCCTAAAAAAGCTAGGGCAGGAGCACGTTAAACCGACGCACATGTATGTAGAGACTTATGAGAGTGGAGGAATCGAGGGAAGTTCGTCTGGATCGTAGTTAGTGGAAGGAAGAGCTTTGCCTACCCCTACGGGAAAGTAGCATGATTGCATGTATGTACCTACCTATGTACAACTATTATAGTATCAATCTTCAATCTGGGCTCTCGAGTTTCACTTAGAGAAAAGTTTAAAAACATTAGTATTCTCACAGTGGCTTCGCAGTATACAGATGATTTAATATTGTTCCGTACAAAAATATTAAATGTTTTAGAAAGGTGTCGGGTTAATTTTAATACGGCCGAATATCGCCTGCAAAAGGTACGTAAATCCGACGCTAATAACTGTGTTATAAAGAACTGCTGAAGTGGTTTGGTAAACTAATAAATTAATTCTACAATAAAGTCACAATTGACGCACGGCACAGTATTTGCACTACAATTCATTTACAATTTTCATAAAAATGGGCTTCTAATAAAGAATTACTTCAGAGTTGATGGTCATTGATTGCTTGATCGTTAAAGATCATTTGCCTACTGTTAAAAATAATAAAAACATCGTTTATTTACTGCAAAACAATTATAATTTGGTTGGGATCCGGAAGACCTGTGTGTCGTGTCACGTGCTGTTACCATTTCTTGTTGCGTTACTCTTCGACTTCGACTAACCAATCGCGTCACTGGTAGATGACGTGATACGAAAAGTCACGTGATCTACCAGTGACGCGATTGGTTTAAAAACGAAACTAATAGAAACGCTAGTTAGCGTAATGCATCTTTGCAAGGGCCGCAGGGGTTACCTTTGTTTCAGCGAAATATGTTTGCCAAATTTATCATTTCCCAACCGTTTCATTTGCCAACCCTCTTTGTTTTCTGTAACTGTAAATATTTCAGGATTTTATAAAAATCTAACCTAACCTATAGGGTTCTACACTGAAATAAATCATGAAATATTTACAGTTACAGGAAAAAAAATGGGTTGGCAAATGAAAGGAATAACGATAAACCACTTCTAAAAGGACAAAGTAGCGGGTAAGAGCTAGGACTATAAATCAAGTCAGCAATTCATCGACATCGTACTTTAAATCGTAATGTAATATCACTTTAAATCGTAATATTTCACAAACGGATCCCTTAATCGAAAATTTGTATTCACAAACCCGCAATATTTTTGAAAGACCTATCCCACGATATCCCACACAATGGGGTAGACGAGAAATAGTTATTTGTGCAACAAGAGAGCAGTTGTTTTTTGCTGCGAGTGTTAATTTTGAATCCCGAGTAAGCGAAGGATTCTATGATTCTAGGTTAGAATCCTGAGCGTAGCGAGGGATTCAAAGACACAAGATGTAAATAACTTTGGTCTCGTGTGACACATACAACTTTTCACCTCAGCAGCGAGAACATATTAAATGATTATTTTTATACTAATGAAGGCCTTACTTTTGCAGCGAGAAAATTGCAGACCGGAGCCTAATAAAATATACTTTTTAACGTCAGCGGCCGAAAAAAATTTGGACTTTCTGGATTTGTGCCCTACTGACATTCTCTTCAAAAATGCAATAAGTTTGGGATAGGTTTCAAAGTGCACGTCATCTTTTGTATTTATTGTGGTTTTCAACATTAAGTAAATACTCCACATTAAAGATGGTTGCTTCTTGATAATTCTATCAAGTACGCTAACAGTCTCAGAAAAGTGTCTCCATTGCTTAAAACTATCATAAGCTTTTAGATATTTTTTGCGAGACTTTTCAGGCAGGAAACTTTTTTACACGTTGCTTCAATGCTTCCGGAGTTAAATAGCAGACTTCGCCACTGGACTCACTCATATTTAATTATTATTACTTTTATAATATCCAAAGTGTATCGAAAGTAGATAGGTAGCGTAACAGAAGAGAATAAACAAAAACAATAAAAATAATCCCGCTATTTTTTAAGGATGCGTTCTGAAACTGGCCCCGCGGTTTATGTCACAAAATTCAAGATTGTTAGAACGATAAATAATATGTAGATACATGTTAAACTTCGTATTTTTTCATAAATATTTTCTTCATTTCATTTAAAAAAAAGTATAATCCGATTATGAATAAAAGAAATATAATAATCAATCACATTTAAAACTTTAACAGATCATTTACAATTTTACGGTTATATGTGTATCCGAACGTTTTATTGTTTGATTCTTTTTGGGCCTACTAGGTATCGAATTTGAAAATCGAACTTCGAATCAACTTTTGGCTATCTCTCGCTTTTTCTGTATCGAAGTGAAAGTGACAGAACAAAGTGAAGTTCAATTCTTTCGTATGTTGTGAATAGAAACAGCACTGCTCTCAGCATATATAAAAAAAAGTTACTTTCTCACGCTCGCAGCAAAACCGAATTTTGCTCACTGTTTTTAAGCAGCAACACATGCTTGTTTGAGCTGCTGAGGTGAAAAAAAAAATCCCACGTTACGTGGTAGGTAGGGTCATTTTTTTAAAGATTGTATTTTACGACTTTGTCGGCGTGACTAATATGTATTCATGCCACGGAACTAAAAAAATCGGACGTAACGTTGCACTAAAAAGGTGTGAAGCATGCAAAATGGCTGTCAGTGTGCGTGCACTTGCACACACGTAAACTGTCACTCGTGCTGTGGCTCGGCGCGTTGTCTTACCTAGTGTATCTGTGTGCGTGCGGTAAGTCGTGTATAACGAACGAAAATGCCGACCTTGCATGCTTCACACCTTTTTAGTGCAACTTTACGTCAGTATTTTTCTAGGTCCGTGCGCATATTATACCTAACATAATATGGATGGATAATAAGGAAGGTAGACCGAAAAAGGTTTGGATGGATTATGTGAAGCACGACATTTGTATGAAAGGTGTGAGTGCAGAGTTAACAGTGGATAGAGGAGGGTCCCTCCCTGGTGGGACAAGGGCAGGAAAATGATGATGATTGTAATAAGTATAATAATAACATTTTATACTCGCAGACGAGAGCAACTGGCCAGGGCAAAAGTGCAAGGAGGGGGGCAAGCGCCAGTCGCCCATCGACATACGGCTCACCAACGTGGTCGTGGACGAAAAAGCGGAGTTCATCAAACACGGCATGCTGCGGTTCGTGGGGTACCGGAGCGCGCTGGTCACAGGACTGAACAACGGACACACGAGTGAGTAAGCTAGTTGAAAAAAAACAGTCAAGTGCGAGTCAGATTCGCGCACCGAGGGTTTCGTACCTACTTAAGATAATATGCTTGGTAATCGCAAAAGAAAATACTCCTTTTGTTATGAACTTTATTTTCAATAAGGTAAGGTCCATTTTGACTAGCCTAAATTTCAATACAGATATTCAAAGTTTTTTTGTTATTTCTCAAAAACTGTAAATAATGAACACTTTATTTTATTTTTACCATAAAATATAATAAATTATCTATACTTCACCTATCACTATAATTATCTACACTGCACTATAATTATCGACACTATTAATCAAAAAATCTGGAATACTGGATGTATTCCAGATTTTTTGATTAATAAACTTCGGAGATAAGAGGGGGGGACGGTCTTTTTTTGTACATTTTCGGCTATAAATAAATTTGACGTAAATTCCTTATTAGTTTTGTACACAACTACATGCAAGAGGAGCTTTACTTAAGTTTTCTACCTATACTGACTATGACGTAACAAATCGACTAAATTTATGGTAATAAAAACAAGTAATTTGTAATTTTGGTCGTGAAAAACCGTGTCGAAGTACATAGGGTAAACTGACCTATTGTTGGCCGCCTACCGATTATTGGCCCCATGAACTTTAACATAAGGTAATAGAGACGATAATTCAACAATCACTAGGTACCAGTAACTGGTATTTTAGAGGACAGTTACTAGGTGTAATACCATTGAATTTTCTATAGTATTAGGTATGAAAAAAAAACGAAACTGAGTTCTCATAACCTTAAATCATTTAGTTTTTTTTGTATATTTTCCAGGTTTTCAATATCCATATTCCATATAGTAAAGTTGAACATGAGTTAAAATCCCTATTGGCGGTTCCATTTGGTTTGAGCAATAGTTGACAGTGTACCAAAACGCCAACATTTTGGTTGCAACCTGTTAACCGCACATCACATATGACATTTAACTAGGTACATATTGAAAGGAGCCTTGCAAAATGCATTTTGAAAAATAATACGACTAACGAGATTCGTCAAAGGCAACAAAATAATTATAATGACGTCCACCAATGACGGCGCTTGTGTAACATTTACAAATACAAGTCAAACACACTATCATCATTCTGTAACATCGCTAATGTGCGAAATGAAAAAAAAAACAGGATTAATCTTTATTGATTTGAAGTGGCCACAATTGCCTGCTCGTGAAACTCCCCAATGATTATCGCTTCCGCAGGATCTCTATTACATATGATCTTCATCTATATTATTATCTATTATTAACGTAATGGTTATTGTTATTGATTTATCAATTTTAGTTGGGGGTGTAATGTTTAGTATAAAAACAAATGGTCTAATTTTCATTTTACATAACACGAATTGCATAATTTCGATCTCTATAATAAACCAATGATATAATAATTATGATGTATAAAACGAAATGCATTATTTTAAAAACCATACCTTATATTCATAAATTGAAAAATAATAATTTCTAACGGCTTTCATTACTACGAGTATTAATGTGGTCACAGTTCTAACCTAACCTAACCTAGTTAGAAGAAATTTACTTAAAATGCATAATAACATGGTTTATAATAGTTATAATAAATGAGTGTTATATTATTCGATCGTATGCCTGATGAAATTATACAATTGGTTTTTATGCTAAACGTTCATTATGCTTTTCGTGGTTAGTTAAATGAAATTATACAAAACGTTTTTAGGCTAATTGAAGCGCACCCATTTTAGTTATATTGTTTGATAACAATACCGCCGCAGACAAACATAGGGCAAATATACAGATGCGAACTTAGGGCCTAAGCGAATCTATACTGTGTTCCAGTCCAGTTCGCGATGGAGGGGTCAGATTCCATGCACCCGACGGTGACAGGGGGTCCTCTGAAGTACAGCTACCGGCTGGAACAGTTGCACTTCCACTGGCTCTCAGAACACGCTGTCGACGGAGTCAAGTATGTTAGTTTTGAACGGAATACGGGTTAATTTTGATAAAGGTGGAGGCCACACTCTCTACACCAAAATGAAGCGTCTTGAATGTACTTTTTCGTCATTCTATCTCAAACACTTTGATCCCCTCCTCTCTTTCTAACTAATACTACTACTAATACTAATTACTACTACTACTAATTTCTAGATATAATGACTTCAAGGACGCTTCATTCGGCTTCAGAGAGTGTTGCCTCCACCCTTATCTATAACTTCATGATGGCGAGCAATAAGAGTATTTCTGCATCGCGTTCGGGAAAATGCGGTCCGAGTACCTACGGGAAAGTTTTAACTTTGAAGTGACCGTTTCTGTATACCTACGGGAAAGTTATAATTTTGAAGTGACCGTTTCTGTATATGTTTTTTTTTCATAGTCAATTAAAGCTGATTCATGTAAGAAACAGTTGTCAAAAATCATTTTTTGAATAGCTATGAAAATAACCAAGATATAAGCCAACAAATATTTGTTCCTCTCTTTCTAGAAAAACAGAATTTAACATGGAGTTTATATGGCCGACCTGTTACTGACGTCACATTGCACATCGGATCTCTCCGTCTAATCGCTGTCTGATTAGCATTATAGAATGCTTGTATCATCCGTTTTTATTGGCTGGTATTTACATATTTTGTTGAGAAATGCGGTTTAACAATTCCATGCATATTCCCTACCTATTCTTAGAGTTTAATTTTCGGAACCGGATTTAAATCGCAATAATACACTTTTGAGTAATTTTTTTGTTATTTGACGCTTGATGTACGCCTTTGCTTCATCTTGTAGGTACATATAAACTTACGGAATAACGATCATCTAGCTATCAGCTATCAGATTTCTCGTTAATGGTCAAAATGTTCAGACCGAAAGTTTTTGCGCTCGCCTGCCGAACACCCTCCGTATGCATCGGCTAACAGTCGGACGATAAATTAATGTAAACTTATCAAGTTTTCCCAAATATATCTAGGTAACAATTATTATGCATAATTATAAATCTTATTATGTTTAAGATTTCCTATGGAGATCCACTTAGTCCACGTCCGCACAGATCTCCCCGTGGCCAAGGCTCTCAATGAAGCAGATGGATTGGCGATTATAGCTGTGTTTTGCAACGTAAGTATGCAATCATTAAATTAGAATAAATTTAATTGTTCTTTACAGTGCCTGAAAAAAAAACGAGACTTTGTGTTGGTTTCTCGTAAAAAACTGTTTAATTCATAATTATGTACTTATGTAGTAAATTGAGATGGCCGAGGGCTGTACCAAAATTACTTTATTTTTCGCCATTTAAGATTAACAATTTACCTGCATTCCCAAATCTGTAAGGCCACAAATTGAGGAAAGAAATATACCTATACATGTAACCTGAAGAGATACTGACAGTCTTTGTTTTAATACGATCAACTTACAGGCCAACGTCACTCAACGGACTGGTTTAACCAAATGTCTGTCTGGAGGATTCCCTGGGAGAGATATTCATTACTTCTCCTTATTAGTCATAATTACGGAAATAAAAACTAAACGAGCAATGTAAATAATCTGACTTTATTCGGACTTCCATCTTTATAATCGTTGGTCTTAAGGCCAGCGCAGCGCAGATAATTTTCACTGCCAAAGATTAATCGTCTTTGGAAGTGATGAAATAAGGTCGAGATTCATTAACACCACAAATACGAGGAGACGCTACGAATTTGTAGTGTTAGTTAATTTTGATCTTATTTCAACACCTCCATAGTCGATAATGCTTTGGCAGTAAAAAAATTAGCTGCGCTTCGCTGTATATGCGCCGGCCCTTATAAGTATTGAATTTACCTCACTGTATTTTAAATGTATACATGTCACTTTGTAAGTTTGTTTTTATTCTTGATGTCAGGTCAGAATGTTAGCAGACTTACCGGATAACGGCACCGACATGGTTGAAGTGATGCAGCATCTACCCGAGCTCAAGAATTTCGGGAGCCGGAAGAATGGCGTCGTCTTAGACTTGATGTAAGTCAGTTTGTGCTAATGATATTTGCAACAGCGGTGTAGCCCTAACGTCAATGAAACCTCTTTTAAGCCGTTTTAAAAGCATTAAAGCATGGCGAAGGCGTTTTTAATATGGGAATGTGGCGCACTCCGCTCCCTATGTGTTTGCGGCTTTATGGCTTAACAAGAAAGCGTGATTAAGGTAGAATGCCTAACTGAGCTGATAAAAGTAAATGTTATTTTACGAGTAATTGTCATTTTATGTACTAATTAAACATTTTGTAACCTACAGGATGGGCGGGTCAAATAAGCCTTAGTCAAATACGAAGTATTGTTGGAAGTTACTGACATAAATGCTATCTCTTCTATTGTTAAGGTTGTCTGGAAGACATCGCTGTGTAACGATAAGACCGTCTGTTGATTACCATGTTCAATTAAATAGTTATAGAGAGTATTACACTGCAACTTTTATGTGCACTTGCCACTGTAATACCCTTAAAAAATAACGATTTTTAACAAGTTTGTTTCTCCTGAAATGATAAGGTACTTACGTTTTTGCTGTCACGATACCGTAAAACAACTTTATGTGCTTAGTTTACCTATCCGCGGATTCGAAAAATATGTACCTACTTAAATACATTTAAAAACCCGAAATCTCAAATCATGGCTAAAACAATAAATGCTGTAGCAGACTGATGGAGAGAAAGACGGGCGGACGGAGTCGACCTATATAACGAATCCTCTTTGTTAAGGAACCCTAAAGGTAGTTTAATGGTCACTAATTTGCGGATTCTCGTTAGTAAAGATTGCTTCAATGGAATAATAAGAGCTTATTAGAGGAAATTAGTCCTAATTTTCATTCGTTGAGGAAATGGGTCATACATAGATTTAGGTTACCTGTGGACATACCCAAAGTTAACGTTTTCAAGGCCTAATTTTCTGGCTGAACCCACAGTCGCATAAACGGCGTCAGGTCTACTTTAGTGCTATCAAATAAAAACATAACTTGTATGCACACAAGGCATTAACCATTTTTTTTTTCGAATGTGTATGACCCAAATATCAGATTGAACCCAATCTGCTTGTTTAAACCGTTGTCAAACTTATAATCCAGTATGTAGGGACATGAAAAGGACTTTGCTTTACAAGAGATGGAGCATAGATTTTTTTGATGGGTGTTGTTACGGAATACCTCAGGCAAAGCAAGACCTTCCTAATAAAGATCCAAGTTTTCGACCTTGGGGGGAGGGAAGGCGTGAGCCGCCATCTTGTATTGAAGGTGCCAAAATTAGTTCATTTATAAATAATTGACTTTACGACAAAAGTGTCTGTAAAAAGTATAAGTAATTGCGCATCGTGTGCTTTTTCTATGTCTTCCAGGTAAAAAATTACAAGCGGTGGAAGAACATATCTTTAACAAAAAAACATTTAACTCATTCCTCACTCTCCGTCGGCGTCGGGAGGGATGAAAATAGAAACGTTACCTATTTAATTTTATGCTGTGACGTTACGTCTACAGCATTCGCTCCATCTTTTGTAAAACAAAAATACCTACAGACTGGGCTATTAATCTTTAAAATGCCTTAATTGGCCTTTAAGTTCATGAGAGGGACAATAGATTATTCTCGATGCCCATTCCTAATATTCAAACCGTGGATAGTTGAATACATAATGGGCGTCTATTTCACTGCGTTTTTTCCTTATTGCAATGGTGTTGTTATCGACTTGGCTGTCTTTACGATTAAGGTGACAATAAGCTATCAAATATGATAGCAAAAGAGGAAGACGGAAGTGGAGTAAAGTGGAATAAAGGCTCCGGTGACAATTTGACACATGTATGAGGCAATCTTCGATGAGTTATCCTTTTACCCACCGTCAAGCAGCAGTGTTTGCATTGTTTTGTTCTGGTTTGGAATAAGACAATCGGTGAAATTATATTCTTTTTCATCTTAGTCCGCGGGGTTGGAAACGCAACTGCAGTCCTAGGATTGCAGTCTTGAGATTGCACATGTGTATCCGGGTCTCATATCCCTCTTACCATCAGCCTTATGGTTGTTATCTTCTTGCCATAAAAAATTACAAATTTTAGGTCAGATACCAACCGGGATAAGAAGGAACAACCTTTTTTTTTAATCACTAGTTCTGCTGGGCCTCGATCAGGGTAGGGTTCCGAGGGAATGCAATTAAACCGGTTATTAGACGTTTTAGTATGAAAATACCCGGTTCTAACCGGCGGTAGGTTAAAGGATAAGATGGTGGTATGGATGGTAGCGATCCGGTCGGACCCACCACAAGGCCCTACCACCGCTAAAAAAATTAAACGATGGTATCGTGATTTCAGGAAGCTGTTGACCGTGGAGCCGCAGGAGTATATAACGTACGCCGGTTCGCTCACGTCGCCCGAGTGCAACGAAGTCGTTACGTGGATCATCATGGAACGCCCCATCTTCATGTCCGATGTAGAGGTAAGTTCCACAAACAGCCAGGTACTGCACAATGGAATCTTGACCCACCATAGAACTGTGTCACAGTGACGTTATGATTCAAGTCGTAAGAAATGTGATACAAATTGTTTTATGTCACTGTGACACTGTTATATGGTGGGTCAGGGTTCTATTGGTCTGATACTTAGGTAAAATATTTGAACACGCGCGGAAGTCTGGGTTCATTCAGTGCGACGACGGGGACATTTGCCCGCGTAATCCTTACGGGTGCTGCCCGACTGTTTACTAGCGCACACTTTTCTGAAAACCAGATGATCTTAACTGATCAAAAGATGACCTTAAGACCCGAAGAAACATCATCGTCATTTCAGCCGAAAGACGTCCACTGCTGTACATAGGCCTCCCCCAAGGTTTGCCACAAAGACCGCTCCTGCGCCGCTTGCATCCATCGGTTTCCCGCAGTCTTAGCCACGTCGTCGTTCCACCTTGTTGGCGAGCTCCACCCATGCTGAGTTGAAGACACAGAAAGATTTAAAAACAAGACAGAAGATAAAACTTCAACGGACAAGTAGATCCAGCGTCCAATTATTCATCCATAATTAAAGAAGGCTTCGTTTTGTTAAAAATTATTCCTTATAATTAAGAAGAGTAGAAACACTCTTAGTAACCTCACATTATTATAGTATAGTAAGCTACTTTTTTAGTATCCTATGAACTCCTCTTAGCAAAAAGGGATATGTTATCGCAAACACATACCAAATGCTCACTTTAACTTATTTCCTCTCTTTCCAGTATGAATCCTTCAATGAATTGGGTGTGACACGCTACAACTTCCGCGGTCTCAAACCCTTCAACGGGACGCTTTACCGGCCCTCCGAGCCAGCCTTCAAGATCCCTTTGATCTTCCAGTTATTCAATGACATGGTTGACATAGTCGTGACCTTCTTCAGGAACGTCACTATGTAAGCTTTTTATTCTATTTCAGTATAGGCTGCTTTACTCTGTGCAATTTGAAATAAAAGACAACAAATCACTCGACCTTTAGAACTCCAGTGATTCTCCACCAATCACGGATTTTTCCGTTATTTTTCACCATGTAAACTTATACCTATGATCTGTTTCAAACTCCCGATTTAAGCATGCCCTTAGGTCTAGTCTAGGTCTACTCAATTTCTATTTGTATTTTTCAGTTTGGCGAAGCAGTCCAAGGCGCTATACGTAAAACAGTTCGGGAATAGCTAAGCGTACCTATGGACCAGTCAGTGTAATGTTATGTTATGTATTAACCAATCAATAACGTTCTCGTTCAACCGTTCTCGGGCCGTTTTTAGAGAGATTTTTGAATGAGGGTAGATGCGCGCCATTTTAAAGTAGGTTGGCCTCATTGTATATTTGGTCACAAGTGGTCCTTAGTAGCCATGCCTAACGGTTCAATATTCAAATTTAAACCTGCTACCTCTAAATTAACTAACTTTAGACATAACTAAATTATTTAAAAAATGATTGTTGAAATTAAGACGTGATTAAGACCAAGTTTTAATTTTATATTGTGTATTGGCCTATGTCGAGCAGTGGACGTCTTTTGGCTAAAATAATTAACGAAACAAATGATATATACTTAGTCATACTTATATTTTTTATACACAATGTTTTTTTATAATTTCGCAGTCAGAGGTAAAAATACATAAATATTCGCACAAATTTTGACAAAAATGAATGTAATGAATATTAGTCTGTATACCTACGTCATTCGATACTAACCGCCTGTTTCACAATCGACAAGTAAAGATTTAGCCCTTTCTCCTTCTTACACTTACGTCTATTTTCAATAGACAAGGAGAGAGCCAACTTTAAATGGCAGATTAATTTACTCGTCGATTGTGAAACGGGCCCTTATAGACATAACATAATATATGTTTATGCCCTACCTAGAATGTACTTACCTAGATTTGGTATTATTTTCTTGAAAGGTAAATTTAAAATTTGAGATAACAGTATTTATTCAGATAAGTAAGTTACAGGTCGATTCACAAGAGTTGGCACGAATGGATTGTACGAAAGTAATGACACCTATCACTGTGTGAGTGCCGTCCTTTGAACCGATGTTCAAATTCCAAACCAAGAACCTGTTATTATTTTACACACTAGTATACTTTCGTTCACTCATTCAATCCATTCGTGCCAACTCTTGTGAATTGACCTGTACATAATACTTACTTTAGTTAATTGACTGCAGTTATGTTATTTCTGCGACGAGCTCACAAGCAAATGGTTTAAAAGAATAACACTGAATCTCCCCTAGCTTTTATATGGCTTAGGGTTGCGAAACATTACACAAACACTGTGTTTAGGAATCGTACTTCTGGGTCCCTATTATGGTCTCCTTTATCGTGGTGGATAAAGCATCCGTCCCTCTCACACTTACGCACTGGTCAGAAAGTGACAGATGCTTTATCCACGCTTATCCACATCGATAAACACGACCATAATAGGCCCACTGCTGCGTAGTAACAGAACCATGAACGAGACGAGACTTAAATTGTATAATTTATTTTAGGTTAATTTACCGTGTGCCGGTAACTAGTAATAAAATAAGTATAAGTAGGCCCGACGTCGTGGTGCAAGGTTGCGGGAATCTGCCGGCTGTGGATGTACGACCTTTTGTCTTTGGTCTTTGTCCAGGTGGATAAAACATTCGTCACACTCGCACTTACATAATGGTCAGAAAGGCACAGATGTTTTATCCCCGTTTATCCACATCGAAAACACGACTATAATAGGGGCTTACGCAGCAGGCCTAATTATGTTCGCGTCTATCGCGTTTTTTAAAGCGACGAGGCTTTATCGCTGTATAACAATTTTATTTATCCACCAACAGCACCTTACGATGATCTCGAGGGGGCCATATTCTACTTTTCTCCTTTTTTATTAATGGACGAGGACCTAAAACTTGGACAATAGTTAAGCGTAGTTTACCATACAAACAATTTAGGCGAAAAAAGTTTCGTTGTGCGACGAAAACTATTCACTATGGCTAATTTTCGTGTCACAACGGAAAAGTTTCATAGACATTTTAATTGCGTGAATTAGCTTGCCCAACTTTTTGGACCTTACCCTAATGGCGGTCCACAGTATTATTCCGCAGTGATTTCGCTAATGTCGAGTGAACGAGAGTATCAGTATTAGTAAGCGGAGTAGGTCCAAAATAAAATCCGGACATCTACTGGGGTCCTAGTGAAAAAGGGTACAAGTCAACTTAACTCGTAATAAAAAAGGGTATATACATGAACGAAGTATACTAGACTTAAACCCTTTTTCACTTGATCTTCACTAGGACCCCAGTTGCCATCTTCCCTCCCCGACGGTTACCTGGAGAAGTGAAGACCCCTATTCTTCTTGATAAAACCATGTTTTTGGATATGTTATCATATTTCTTTTTACTCGGCCGCCATTACTGTTAAGTAAATACAAATCGACTACGAGATCGCTACGAGATCGAATCAGGAACGAGGAGATCCGTAGACGAACTAAAGTAACCGACATAGCCAATCGGGTTAGCAGGCTGAAGTGGCAATGGGCAGGCCACATTGCTCGAAGGACTGATGGCCGCTGGGGCAGTAGAGTTCTCGAGTGGAGACCACGTACCGGTAAGCGCAGCGTAGGGCGACCCCCCGCGAGATGGACGGACGATTTGGTCAAGTCCGCGGGGACCCGCTGGATGCAGGCCGCTTCCAACCGGGTGAGGTGGAAATCTTTGAGAGAGGCCTATGTTCAGCAGTGGACGACCTATGGCTGAAATGATGATGATGATGATGATGAAATACAAATACAAATACAAATAATTTATTTCCAAAAATTACATATAAATTACGGTTGAATCTGACCCCCACACTAGGCATTGCCTGTGCCGTGGGGGAGAAGGTAAATAAGAGCCATAGTAACGATAATACTTATGTCTAAAGAAAAATGGTTTTAAGAATTGAGCTCCAGTATAAACCACTGCCGTGCGATTTCAATTGGTACAGTAAGCGTCATATATACCTAAGGTAACATTCAAAGTGCTCAAATAGTTCGTTACAACATAATTAATTGTAGGTATGTTGTACCGAACTATTCGAGTACGTTGACCCTTATAATATGCCGCTGACCGTACCTACAGTTGTATCTTACGTTAGCGAAATATTATAAGTATTACAACTGGTTTACTAATGTTTCGACGAAAATTATTTAGCAAATTTATAACTCCCCAAACTACGTATCCCATATTTTTATTTGGGCAAATTTTTATTTACCAACTCAACGTTTCGCACTGATATCATTTCCCAACTAATGATTTGATAAATTATTGTGAAACAAATTATTACCTGGGATTCTTTTAAGATGTCAATTACGTTTTCGTCAAATGTATTGATTGGCATACCTTAATTTAAAAATAACCCTAACCTACCTACCTCTGGGAGAAGTTTCGTTTTTAGGGTCAAAAAAAAAATAACCCTAACCTACCTATCTCTGAGAGCAGTTTCGTTTTTAGGGTCATAAAAAAATAACCCTAACCTACCTATCTCTGGGAGCAGTTGCGTTTTTAGGGTCATAAAAAAATATTTTATTTGCCTTAGCAAATCATTTGCTACACAATTATTTACCACATAAAATTTGACGTAATAAAATATTGCAATATAAAAACGTAGCGAAATAAAAAAATTACGAAGTAAAATTATGCCAAGGATTGGTTTGCCAAATAAAACTTCGGCGAAAAGTTGGTTGCCAAATGAAATTTGACGAAACATAATTCGGCAAAAAGGCTACACCATTACAACTAGATGATAAAGTAGAATTGTGTCAGTTTAGTCAAAAAAAAAAAAAAAATTACGTTTTTACGGACTTTATTGTATTTTATTTATCTTGACAGCCATGACGTCATTTTATTTAATAAAAAGCATTTTTTGATGTCTTACCTACTTAGGTACTAATAATTTATTTGACCTAGTACTTTTTTTTAATGTTCAAATTAACGTACAAGTCTTCGTTGCTTGAAATAACGTTATGTCATAAATAATGATTATGAATAGGCCCGCAACTCAAGTTTAAGGTTTGTTAAACACAGGGAGTTATTTACCTCGTAAGAAAAGGTTAACGTGGCCCCTGTAGCAGTCTGTTTTTTTTTGTTACTTTAACTAAAACTTAATAGAAAACATATAATAATTACTTTAAGATACCTATTGTTAATTTGTTATAATATATGAAAAATTGTAATAAACTTCTGTTAACTAAAATTTTCTTTTTTATAACTATTTTAACCACCTCCAGATAAATATCATAAATTAATTAGGTACCTACTTATATTTCCTAACCTTGTTACCGCGCCAAACTCTGAGAAATAAGCCCTTATGACGAGATTTCGATGTATGTTTGTCAGTCTATCTGCATGAACTTATCAATGCTTGTTTACCTGCCAATACGTCAGACTAAAAAAATGGCGTTAAAGAACTTCCTTGCCCACATGCACGAGCAACCAATATTCCAGGAAAGCGATCACGGCCAAACTCTGGAAGTCTGAACGTCGTGTTCTTGCAAAGGGGAGAAGGAAAAGGGTCCTAAGCTTGAAAGAGTAGTTACTTTAATTATGGAAACGAATAGAAATAATTCTAAATGTAGTTTTTTTTCAACACCATGATTAATAACAAGTTTTCTCTTACCCGCCCATGGACATTGAAAAGCTCGGCATTTTTTTTTCCTCTTCTTTGTCCATGATCCTACTGCATAGTTCTACTGAGAAATGAATTCGATTACAAAATCAAATTTACAATCGACGGAGCTCCGCTTTCGCGGAGTCTCTATTTCTGAGTGTTTTGGCCCTACGGGCTAGCTGAACAACTGACCTAACCTAAACCTACCTCATATATTTATGATACTAATTTTGGTCAGTATCCTAGTACCTTGTAAACGATGAGACCATCAATTATTAAGAATGTTATGTTATTATGATGTAAATTGTAAATGTAAAATATGGCATGTACCTACAATATATTAATCAATCAATCAATCATAAGAGATAATCCTGTCAAGGGCTATGAACATCCGATTGCGACATATCCGTGACGGCCGTTGAAAACGTTCAATGATTTTGTAAATCAAACGCTATGTAGCCAAGTCCAAAAATACAGTTTGAACTAAAGCGGCAATTACATTGGTCCGCCGCATGTTGCATACGGCGACCGCAACAGTGTAAAGAACACGGTAGTGGGCCGCATTCGGCGAGCGACAGCTGCCACCGCCTAGTTACGTGATCGAAGTAGGCGGACAGACTAATGTAAAGACGACGTTTGTTGGCCGCAGTAGTTTGAAACAAGTTCGGCGGCCGCATTAGGTGAACGAAATAGTGTAATTGCCGCTTGATTGGATTATGAATCGAAGAAATAAATCAAACAAAGTATATTAAATTACATTTCATTTATTAAATTATCTCTCATGTACGTACATTCACGCAGGACATGCTTCAGCTCCATCTATGTAACAACGCCAAGAATTCACACGATATTTAGCAAAAAAACTAAAGTAGCACACATCTGCGAAATACCTAATACAACATGTGTGTTTAGATTCCAACCCACGCTACACTTTTGTGGGGTCTAAGGTCCGTATTCTGTCATCAAGAGATGAGAGACTTGTGCCCAATAGTTAGACGTAAGTTGTCTTGACAAAATTGACAACATTTCTGGCCAATAACGCGATAAATAATAACGTTACAGATAGATGGAGCAGGAACATTGTAGCGTTTTCAATCCACTACTTAAGTTTACGTACCTTTTCCAAGCCATTGACGGATATATCCGCACCACTGGTTCATTGCCAACGACGGATATAGCAGTCATGGTTGACAGCGTAAAATAGACCTGAGTGTCCATGAGGTAAGGTTGACATTCGCTTTGGTTTTTAGGTGTCACTAGCGTGTGAGTAGACTTTTTTTGACATAACGTTAAAAAGGTTAACACCTGAGGGCCCTGCAAAGATGCACTACGCTAACTAACGTTTCTATTCGATTCGTTTTTAAACCAATCGCCTCACTGGGAGATGACGTGAAACGAAAAGTCACGTGGTCTACCAGTGACGTGATTGGTTTAAAAACGAATCGAATAGAAACGTTAGTTAGCGTAGTGCATCTTTGCAGGGCCCTCAGGCGCAACGTCAATAAGTAGTGGCGCCTTCGTGAATTGAAAATGCTATACATCGCAACTCTAGTCGCAATGCAAAATCTACATATGAAATTATTTGGAAAACTTTTGCAAACTTCGTACACATTTTATCTACCTACAGTAAAACAAAAGAGATATCAATTTACATGGACTATTTACAATTACCTACGTCAATGAATGTAGAAAAATTGATTACAGAGGGCCATAGAACCAAGTTGCTTCAAAATGAATACGCAAATACATCGTTTAGTCCATTCGTTTAGATAGTGTCGCTACACTCACAATGTACTTGCGGTAATTGTCATAAAATACGAATATAATTCCATGTACACTACCAAATTCTCTTGCGGGTGTAACACCGCAAGTGAATTTGGCAGTTTACTTCGAATTATATTCGTATTTTATAACAATAACCGCAAGTATGTGTGATTGTAGCGACACTATCTAAGCGAATGGACTATAACAGATATTCTTTCGCACATAGGCACTGTGACGTATATACGTTTTTTTCTAAAACTGTATTCACACATTCAAACAGAACGACCTCATCAAAAGATAAAAATACTGCAAAAGTTTACAAAGTGCAGATAGAAGAATCTCTACAATCCCAAGGCCTTTACATTCATACACTGTCAATTTTTACTAGTTAAAATCTAATTACCTTCATTATTTTTATTGTAATGATTCTAAAACTCATAGTGTCAATGCATTATTACTCCTAGTGTCATCAACGTAAATATGATTTTGTACATAGCATTATTCACAGCGTTTATAAAAATGGTGATTTACTTATTGTTTTTCCGAGCTAAACGTCTTTAATTTATTAAATAATAACAACAAACTATACTATGTTTGGAGAACATTTAAAAAGAAACATGTAGTAGTTTCTTTGTCGTGGACATAACAGACAGATAGATATCAGCAATAATAAAGTATAAACAATATTTAAACAGTGAAACAGTACTGAATCAAAATGTATATTTCACCAATGTAATTTGTCATTTCGAAGTTTCGACCTAATGCTGCGGTCATCACTGATCAGAAAATTGCTTGTCTAAACAAGTACCCCAAATTTTGAATCTTCAAAGCCAAAACATATTTTAGAAAATTATTTGGGTCATATACAATCGAAAAAACAAGTTGTCTCTCCAGTGGTCAATCGTTAAAGGCTTTTGTGCATACAAGTTATGTTTTTATTTGATAAAACTAAAGCAGACCTGAAGCCATTAATGCCTATGTGGGTTCAGCCCGAAAGTTAGGCCTTAAAAACGTTAACTCTGGGTATGTCCACAGGAAAGACGGTGACCTAAATCTGTCTATGTAAGTCCGATCTAAAAGATAATCTGCCGTCCAACGGCAAAACGCTGCAAGTCAAAAACCCCAGTTTCGAGAAAAACGCATTTAAAGGTTTTTCACAACACTGCTCGGAAATATGGACATAGATGGTCTTGTTTGGGGTCACAAAACGTCATTTATAAGGACAGACCAAGAATGTTTTTGTCGGCGAATTTGCTGATTGGTCGGGAACATTGTTGTCCAACTTTAAGAACCAATGAAAATCAATCAATATTTTTTTGTGTCATAGCTCTTTAAAATGAAAAATTGAGATCGACCAATCAGAACACACCATTTTGTGTCGTAAAATATTAGGTGTATTTTTGCTAAAAGATACACACACTAAAAACTATGTCACTGCTTTTTTTTTTAAATGTAATTCAAACTTGGCCCCTAATCTCTAACCACTAGAGATGAAATTACATGGGAGATATGGCGAAACAAATACAATTTTATATGGAGTTGACATCTTCATCTCGCATGTTAGTTTATTAATCTCGAGTGCCACGAGAATAGAGGTCCAGATTAAAAAAAGTTATCTATTGTAAAATTGGCGGTGATGTCACATTAACATGAATTAAAATATGAGTTTTGAATATGAATTTTTATTTTATTTCCTCTGAGTAGTTGTGAAAAGCACTATGTCTGCCTCGGTAGAAAGTGCAATTTATGGACTCGTACACTAGAGGGCCTCAACTACGTTTCAGCCCTCTATATGAATCGTCCAAAAATCGCGTACTTTCTATCCTCTGCAACAATGTACTATTTAAGTTTCACGCTAGAAATCACCTATTATTTTGCACTCAGTTGCCGCGTGTTGAATTGATGGTGATGCAGAGTAGACAAAACGCTGCAAGTGGTCCGTTCCTTGTTCCGAGGTAGTGGTCATTTAGTACTTACAGCGTTCTGTGGTGATCAGACGGCATTAACGGGTTTGGTATAAAACATCACAATTGCAGTCATGATGTTTTGGTTAGTCTTATGCAGAATTACCGCGTTTTGACAGTTTTCTACCGCCTAAACTAGAACATATTTTTAAAAGTTCCTTTGTAGGAAGGTATTATTGAAGCACTCATGAGGAATCGTTAGATGCAAGTTAACACAAAACGCTGTAACTCGAGTTGCAGCGTTCTGCCGTTGGTCGGCAGTAATTTAAGTTTTGTATCCGTCTTGAACGCAGTCTACATATAGTACGCAATAGTCAACAATAAATAAAATATTACACCCGAGAGCATAAAAGTAACAAATAATACTGCGTAATTGAACATTTATTACTTGTACGCATATAATTGATTCTCATTGTATCACAAAGTTTTTTTTTTACAAATGACTTGTGTATATTGAACACCAGTAGCATCTGGTTAATACAATTTGCTACGAAACAAAAATGTATAATCCAGTGACTAAATAATTTGTTTAAAAGTCGTTGCAAAATTTAACAGGAGTTAAATATCACCATAACAACTTTATAACACCCAAGTTCTCGTCATCGACGACGTATAACACATCTGTACACATTTACACATAGTTCACCGGCTCTATGAGGCGGACTTATCGCTAATAATCTCCTTCAGTCGTGTCTCGATGTACTGCACTCGCGTCACTAACTTGTCTCGCGGATTGAACTCGGTGTATGGAATCTGTAGAACTCTAAAGCCCTGCAAAATATTACATATTTATTTAGCTTAGTTAAACAGATAGGTAAATTAATTACATTATGGGTACAATAATAGTATATTACTGCACAGACCGGGAAATAGGCCGTTGCGGGACGAGTAGAGTTAGTGTGGCCGAGACGCAGTCGAGGCCGCGCTATATACGAGTCCAGCAACCGCCCTTCCCGGTCGAGGCTTGTATAGTGCTTTTCTCCAACAATGTGAGGAAATATAAAACAATAGTTAATAATATTAAACACAGTCCCAACATGTCCTTGAAAAAAGAACAGAAACGTACGATTTAGTATGACACTAAATAAAGCATTAAATAAAATCACAAATTTAAACGTAATAAATTCAATTTGAATAAAATATAGTTTAAACTATAACATTTATTACGCGTTTATGTTATTTAGGCAATTTATTTTGTTTATGAACGCAATTTCTATTTAAAAAAAGTCAAACTATTTGACACACTTTTAAATACGTTGTAAAAGTTGTTAAAAAAGGCTCAACTTTTTAGTCTATGACATTTAAAAAGTAAAATATACAAGGAAGAATTTTGATTGCACGAGTGTTTGGCTGTTTGGAGATAGTTATCCTAGTCCAAACATGGTTTTAAAAAGTAAAACACTAGGTACGTAATATTTCATAATATTTCATACATTTTCGGGGCCGCTGCCGTTGGTAAATAATAACTTTGTTTATTTTTATTTTGCCTGGACCTGGGTTTTTTTTTTATTCTTAATTAATGGCTTTCACTCCTGTTAAGGTTTATTTCACCAATGTCGAGTTATTTATAGACACTCCCATGGACTTATTAGAGCAATAAGTCCACGGATATCACACGCGAAGACAATTGTTCGGTAAAAGAGAATTTTCTCAAATGGACTAAACAGAAGCACATAGGGTTAGCTGCACGCGCTTCTGTCAAGTCGACCTGGAACTTACAACTTCGCGGGCTGATTTGACAACAGTAAGGTTAACATTTCCGAGCATGAGGGAGAAAAGCCTATTTTTTCAGAAACCAACATGTAGCTGCTGACCTAGACCCATTATAGGCTAGCGGTACCGTATAGTACCGTACGTCGTAGTCAGCATTTGTGCTTTATTGTTCTATATATTTAAATTCAAAATAAACGTCAATAATCAAACAATTCAGCCTCTAATGGGTTCAAAAACAGACGAAACGGAGATGACGTTCATTTCGTTTGTTCTAATGTCGCCAAATATTCGAGAAAACCAAAACAGTGCAATAGGTCTTAAAAAGTATTTTGGGTTCGGGTAAAGCCGCTTAGACCAGCATCAGAGCGTATGAGAGCGAGGGAGAATTACAATCCTGAGTTGTTTTATCTACATCCATATCATAACTTCCCTACAATATGTTCAGAAGCGATAAGCAAATCGCCTATATTAAGAAACCTGTATCTGCGGTTTCATCTTAATGTTTACATTAAAGTATAGTGCATCGTAATGTTTACATTAAAGTGTCGGTACCTAAACATTAAAGTATCGGTAATACTGTACCACTAACTTGAAAATGCAAGCCATATCTGTACATTATAAATAAATAAATTTGTTTTTTATTTTTTTTAATTTAAGCTTTGGTACTACAAACAAGTTAACAGTAACACTAACTTAATAAAAATACAGGCCATATCTGAACATATTATAGAAAACTTATGATATGCATGTAGATAAAGTTATGTATGCGGCTATACATAATTAGGCAATAAGAAACACACGTGTGATACTATTATGAAACTGTATATGAAACACTCGTGCTTTAATGCCTCTTATTATACACCAGCCACATAAACTACTATTATGTGCTATTGAACTGTACGGGAATAATGAACAATGCCAGGGTCCACTGTTCATAACTCTAAAAGAAAATTCGACAGTTCAAAATTAAAGGTTAAAAGGAAAAAGGACAAAAAAGCATCGACAAGAAAAATTTACCAACCTGAATAACGTCTAAAATATTAAGCATATTAAAATTGACATGTTTTTTTAATACCGCGATGGTAGCTAACATGCGTAGGTACGGCCCGCCTATTTATCGTAGCCTATGGACGCCTACAATACGAGAAGTATCGCATGCGCGTTGCCGACCCTTTAACCTTTTGAACGCCATACATCGATTACAAAATGTGCCACCCACACGCAAAACATGTTTGCTATGCTATGCAAATTACACCTTATGGCTACCAAACAAAGTCTCTTTTAATCTTGAACTCTTGTCGGCTGTAGCCGACGTGGCGTCAGTGGCATGACTTTTAGTTGACGGCCAGAGCCGACTGTGGCGTTGAAAAGGTTAAAAACATATTTACTTCCCTCTTGAAAAACTAGGTCGAAGAGAATTATGTTATGTCCATCAAAATCTACACTAAGAAATATGACCAATCGTAAATACGCGCTACCTGAAATGTGTCCAATCGTAAAAATGGCATTCTGAAGCAACTCAAATTTTGATTTGAATTCATATTACACTACATTCACTTTATGCGTATTTAACAATTGTACAACATTCAAATTGGACCTGCTACATAATGGATTACCTACATTCATTTTAGTCTTAATTAATTTTGAAAAAAATCAAAGTAAAAAATGTTTTGGTTATTAATTCACTACAGATAATACGTATTATTATTGGCTTTACTTGAAGTTCGTCCTTTTAACTTGAAGTTTTTCCGTTTAGCCTAAGGTTTCACGGTTTTGTCATGAGCAGTATCTGTAGGGTTAAGGCTCAGTTTGATTGATCGATATCCATTGACGGGTTGTTTTAACATTTTTGAGCCGAGAGCTATTGCAGCGACGCAATGTATCACGATAAGCGTCGCGCAACGTAACTTAGCCTGGTTACCTTTAGCCGGAGCATCCTGGAGTAGAGCTGGTAGATGCCGAGCGGTGCTGCGGTCTTCCGCGTCAGGTCATGGTAGTCCAGTCCCAGGACTGCTATCCTAAACACGCTGAAAATTTATAAACATAAATATGTACATAGATAAACAATAAACATCTTTATTCTTCACAAACATACAGTTGTTTTATGTCACCAAAGCGGTGGAGCCATACTTGATCCTCGTAAGACCCATTTAATTTGAACTTTATTACAATAGCAATAAAGTTTATTTTCCTTTATTCATAAATTGAAAATGGAATTTTCGAACTAACGTAATTGAACTTTATTGCCTGGATGGTAGATTCAAAGTCCCACTAACAAAAAAACTGGCTGTTTGTAGTACGGTGGGCCTTACGAGGATAATGCGCAGTATGCGCACGACGTTACATGAACCTGCGCAAGTCGATTTTTAGGTGTCACAGGTAGGCAATAAGCCGCGCGGTGTGAGGGGAGCGCGCGTTACCATAGCAACCGCATTGTTAACTGTGCGGAAACCGCTATATCGGTTCAGGTGACGTGGTGTGGATTATAGCTGAATGCTTATAGACACGCACACTAACCCGACAGGTGACGCTTAGTGACGACAGCTTTAAGTACTCAGAAACAATGTGCACGTGCATCTACACACACAAGTATGTCCCACCCGCTTTCGTAAGGACGGGATTACACCTGTAAGTTATTACGTAAGTTTTGAAACAAAGTTATAGGCAAGACAGAGATGCAGATATTTGCCACTCACTCTTACCCATAGTTGCGTCTGAAAACTTACGTAATAACTTACAGGTGTAATCCCGGCCTAAGATAAAACAACTGTACACGCCTGTTAAGGCCAACGTAACTCACAAAGAATGTAAGGGTCAAAAACAAAAGTTGTCTCTCGTGTGGTCAATAATAGTTAACCGCTTGTGTGCACATAAGTTATGTTTTTATTTGATAGGGCTAAAGTAGATCATACGCATGTGGGTTCAACCACAAAATTAGGCCTTAAAAATGTTAACTTCAGGTATGTCCACAGGAAAGACGGTAACCTAAAGTCTGTTCCTATTCGTTCCGTCACTTTTATAAACAAATCAATTTACCATTGTAACTCCATATTCGCGTACTTTTGAAGGTAGTACTCTATTTAATATTGTATTTTTTGATGAAAAGCGCATTCGCTGAAAACACCGTTACACTGACAGTCTTGTCATAAAGACATTTTTTTTTCGAACTATTTCTGACTTTGAAAATGTAATGAGGTTTGATAGATTTGATTGATAAGTGAGGTTTTCGTCTCGGTCGCACCCAGCATAATAATACGATGATGATGATGAATATATATTCAACCTTTTTAATACACTAATTAGTGGTAACATTATTCTCATTACTATTTCATTCTCTATCTAAAGACAATTACAGTCAGGTATACTTGTTATTGTCAATGGCAGTCTGAATAGGAACAGACTTTAAATATATCCATAAAACAGGCTCATGCAATTTAACTAATTTTGAGGTGGATGAATAACTTTAAACCTTAAGGGAATTAGGAGGTTTGCAAAAGAGCCTTATGATGGCGAAAAAATAGGCAGTAGGCACTGACTCAGCACCGAGGAAACCCATAAATATTAGGGTACAATCTTTTACAAATTGACCTAGTCCCAAACTAAGCTCTAGTCTTGTTTTATGGGTACCAGACAATTGTAAGCGACTGTCAGTTTGTTCCGTTTAGCAAGCGTCAAAACGCCAATAAGTATGCTCGTTTTACAAAATGTTACCTAAAAAATACGTCTTTCTATAACTTGATCAACTGACTACAACAGAAAGAATTGGCCATTTTTTTGTTCTGCTTACACCTGCCCATGGTAAGAAGTGTCGTATCTCATTAATTTAATAATAGTTATAGTTAATACTATACATATTTTTATTTATTTATTTACAATCTTTAAAGTTAGGGGCTTTGATCAATATTGATCACGGCGCGGCAGCCCCTTTGGACAAAGCTCTACAAAAATAAAATACAAATAGATATCATTCAGAAAAAAAAGGGAAGGTGGAGGGGGAAGGACTATTTGTTCAAAAATCTATAAACTAATTTTGCAGCATCCGTCGCTGGTTCTGCCAAAATGGACTGAAACAGTCCGATGTTCAATATATTCAAATTGAGCTGAAAACTATACATATAGAAATAACTTTGCTTTAAAAGCCAAAGTTTACGATATATGATAACTGGAAAAACGGCAGGGCCCGTGTTTGCAGCTGCTTTTGTGTGTACTTTTAGATCTACCTGTAGAGATCTAAATCCAAAAATGGCGGATACCCGAACCTTTGGCAAGGTATTCATATAGATTTATTGGTTTATAGATGGGACATATTTTTAGCAATTTAGTATTATTTATTACATTTATTACTACAATTCTAACTAAATACTAACATTAGGCAAAAAAACATGCTGCGCTGACCCCAGATGATTGGGATAAAGGCAAGGAGATGATGACTAACATTAGGCAAAAACTACGAATAAACTAACAACATGATAAAATACAGCCGTACTTTCAATTTATTGCCCATACAAAAATAATAATAAAATGAGGGGCGAGTTCTAATCTTACGGGTTCTTTTGTAGGTGCTTTTTGCGTTGTTGTTCCGGCATAGATCCTTCCTTTGCCGAGAACCTGCGATGCCAACGTATTTGCGCTAAAAAGTCTGAAGACAACTCCAATAATGTTTCAAAGTAAATAGATCGCCTTTTTCAAAAATAACCTAGCCCACTGTGGAATCAATACACAATTAAGGTTGTTTTAAAACTAAGAGACCCAAGTTTTCTACCCGTCACTGCATTACTTGCGTTATATCCTGTCAGTTGAAACACGACGACTGGTACTGGGACTTGGCTTTCCTAAAAGACCTACACCATCCATCCAGTTATTTCCCGCGATCTTTGTCCTAACTGATCGCGTAGACATTAAGGTTATCGCAAGTCAATTAAGTGAGAAAAAGTTTTACCTTTTGTCATTTACTGCTTTTTCTAAAGGTACCGGGTGACATTTGGAATCAACCGCGAACTCCGCATCTGAAACAAACATTTTTACGCACTATACATGACATGAAATTCTTATATGTATGTAGGTACAGCAAGATAGCTCTTAAAAAGGACTTCTGGCTAATACTTTCCTCTCACTCACTCTCATACAATCGAAGCACACCGCAGATAATTTTTCGCTACCAAAGCATCATTGTCTTTGGACTTGTTTGAAATACGATTGGAATGAACTTTCACCACAAATACGAGAAGCTTGCGGAGATTATGTGGTGTTGATTCATTTCGAACTTATTTCAACATGTTCTAAGACGATTATGCTTTGGCAGTGAAAAATTCTCTACGCTGCGCATCGCTGTGTAAGTGCCGGCCCTTACGCTAGTCTAAGCGACTTTACCCGTAGTTCCCTGAGCCTTTATTCTACTGATAAGGTTACCAGAAGCTAGATGTGCTGACCAAACTGAAATAATAGTAGTTTATGCAACTGATACATAATGAGAGGCCTTAAAACATGAGTGTGGTTTTATGAAACGAGCGTCAGCGAGTTTCATAATAGGATCACACAAGTGGTTTAAGGCCTAATTATCAGTGATCGGAAATAGGTGAGTTAATTTGCCTAAACTTGATGCATGTTGATTATATAATGTATTCCCATCTCTCTCACGCATGAATGAATATGCGTCAAGTGTAGGCAAATTAGCTCTACCTATTCCGATCACTGCTAATTATGCACAGTTGGATACACTACTTTATCTACACACATATCATACGTGGATAAGATGGGTTCAGAAGCCGACGACTTGACGACAAAATGGCGGCAAAACAAACTTGTGCAGCAAAAAATCATAGACAAACGAATGAAGACCCTATTCTCATGTCACTCGAGATCAAATGTCGTGCGGATTACATTAAAAAAACATACTGAATTGACGTTTCGTATCGATAACTGTTTTAATATCTATGAATACTAGAATAGAGACCCTCTTGAGTTTTGACAGCTGTTCCAAATTTAAACTCATAACGTTACAAAAATTGATACTGTAAAAATAATTGATATGGAACCTCTTTGGTGATATTAACTTTGTGGATTAACTTGTATCGTAATGGTAAAAAAAATACTTTACAACATTATTTTGTTAGAGAAATAATGTTATAAAGTGTTTTTTTAATTTTATTTCGGTATTGTGTTTATAAAGTATGCCAATATAAATTCGTTTTGAAGTTTATAATTCGAACTTTACGATATGAGAGTAGATAAAGGTCCTTTACAACACTCACCATACAAGAAGCCCATGCCGCTATTGCACTCTCGCTTCACAAAAGCCTCTGCCGACACTAGGCTTTTGAAGGTGTCCATGATGCTTTGCACGTAGAGAGTCTTCTCCTTGGTATACACGAGGGGCACTCCCACGGACACGTCTTCGGGCAACCGTGACGACGAGGCCGACGTTAGGTGTAGGTACGCGTCGATCGCCATTAGCTTACGACGGGACGGAATTACGATTTCTACAAAATAAAAGGATGTAGGTATGATTTTGAGTACCATTACCAAAACAAGCGTAAGAATTTGGTTAAAACTATTTTATACTTAATCGTTGTTTACTTCAAAATTTCACCGTTACCTAGTTAAAATTGTCGTCTTTTGGAAGATGACAGATGTCTCCAACCGCTTTAAACACTAGCAATCTATCTATGAACTCTGGTTATCCAGTGGACTGAAGCCTGACTAAAGCAAACCATATTTACTGTTTAATTTTAACCTCTTACTCTAACGTGTAAAGGCCCAGCCACACCGGATGCGTGACGTGCACGTGGGCGTGCGCGTTCGCTTTCTACTGCGTTGTATAGTGACATGTCGTAATGAGAATTCATACTATACAACGCAGTGGAAAGCGAACGCGCACGCGCACGTGCACGTCACGCATCCGGTGTGGCTCGGCCTTAACTCTTTATTTCCCTTACCGCCTAGTGACAGCAATTTGTCTATAAACTCTGGCTGAATAGTAGATGCTAAGTGATGAGGCTTAGCCTTGTCAAGTATAAGGAGACCAAAGACTAAGTCCAGCCACGCCGAAGACTTGGCCATTTCTTCTTCCTTCAATGATTCAGCAGCCTAAAGAAAAAAAAGTAAGTATTGTAATACAGATAAATAATAAATCAATCATTATACATGTCTGTTGAGTTTCTTGTGTTGTTTGTTCCCAACCGTGGTCACCTTGGGGTATGGAATAGTGCCTATGCCTGCCTACTTACAGAACGAATTCATTAAATTCATGTATGACCATGACCACTTCATAAATCCCTAGGCTAGGTACCAACGTGCTGTGCAAAATAACCAGAGACAGCATGAACAGAGTGGAAATAAATAGCAAAAATTATAAATAACGTACACAGCAGCATTTTAGGCCCACAATCAATCCTTGAATTCCGAATTAAAGCCCTTAGGAAAGGTCATCCCCATTTTATAATCATTTTTTAATCGCAATGCACAATAACAAGCAGTTTTTTGTAAATAATATTGATTGATTGATTGATTGTCCCATTAATGGTCATCATTCGGGCTCGTGTCTGTATTGCTTACCCTAAACAGCATTTCACTGTTGGGAGGAATGAAGTCAACCGTCGCTAGAGTGATGATAGTGGATGCCACGTCACTCGCGCGACACGCGTCCGTGTGTGTCTGTACCCACTCCGTAATGGCGGTCAGGACCGGCTCGTGTCTGTATCTTAGGAGGCCTAGGGACACTATGATGGAGTTCACAACCGACGGCTTGTCTTTGTTTGTAGGTAGACATTCAATAACATCTCTGGAAAGAACAATTAAAATTAGATAAAGGAAAGTATATATAATACTATACATAATTTATGTACATCTACTAGCTATTGCATACTGTCGATATGATGTCCGTACTACATAATTTTTCATACAACAGTGCAACGTCAATTTGAATGACAGAAGACTTTAGTATACTACACCATAACGTATGTTGCGATAATAATGCAACGCAATACTATCTCGAGATCCGAATACTAACTTGCATATCCTATCCAGCAGAGCTGGATCTGGGAAGTTAAGTGTGACCATAGAGAAGAGCAGATCGGCCGACTTCTTCAGGTCGATGACGTCAGGTTGCCGCGTGATGTTGAACGAGAGAGCGCGTAGGAGAGGGGTGCTGCGCCGGCCTTTTTGATGGAGGGCTTTCATTACCTGAAGGACGAAGTTTTTATAACTTAACCTCTTAAGGCCCAGTGTGCAATGGGATGTATATTATCAAGGCAATTTAATTTGAACTGTATTGCAATGAGAAAAAAGTTTATTTTCCTTTCTTCATAAATTGAAAATTGCATTTTCGAATAAACATAATTGAACTTTATTGCCTTGATGGTAATCTCAAAGTACCACTGACAAAAAACTGGTTGTTTGTAGTATGGTGAGCCTTACGAGGTTAAACCAAGTTTAAGCTCATCTCCATAATAGATGTAATCCAATTGTACTGACTGCGCAAAGCGGCGGATGGGTAGGCAGAGTAGGGGGTGTGATGGGTGGGATCGGGAGAGCACAATCTACCAATCAATATGCTGGACTGCACCAGGGTAGCAGCTCTTTGTCCAGCACCAAACCAGCACATAATTTGTCATTTCAGCAGAAACATATACACTGCTGACTTGGGCCTTCCCTGAAGATCTTCACCATGATTGCCCACATATTACTTTCATCCAGCTGATTTGATCTTTAGTTGGATTCATTTTTTTATTAAGTATTTATATTAATAACAAACCTTAATCATCTGTGGCAATGTGAGATTGGTTATCAATCTGGCTGCTTCATCATCCCCTGTTATGCCCAACACCGTGCTTAGATCCTCAGCCATTGTAAGAGAAGTCATTGCCTGAGTTGTGGTAGTTCTGGCTAGGATCCGGCATAGTTTGAGGAAGCGAGGGTCTTTCTCGAAGTCAGAGATTTTAGCTTTATTGCTGCTTGACCAGTCCGATAGGATGGATACCATCTGCAAGTTGTGATTAAATAAGAATTAGATCAGCCTTAAAATACCACAATATTGCATTGTCATCTGCCTTGAGACAGCATGCAACATTTCAGAACAATCAGATGTCTAAAAACCAGTCATTTAAAATCCTTACTATAATTATAAACATGAAAGTGTGTTTTGTTGTTTGTTCAAAAGCTTCTAAAAGGTTATAAATTTAAACCCAGACAAATATATATTATGTTATAATAATATTTTTCGTATCTTATTCTGCCTGCGCCAGATGTCATTTGGAAAATTTAGTGAGGCTACTAATTAAAATCGCATTTTTTTTTGATTATTGACAATGTTTATAAAGGAAATGTAATTGATTCATATTCGGTTATAAATTTGTTAACTTAATTTAATTTACCTACCTATTATAAGATAATAAGGTATCAAAAATTGTCTAACATTATTCTAGAACTATTGCCGTATGGTAAAATAAAACACGATGACATTAAATTATTAAAATCGTATCAGCAAATCAATTTGGTTGAAGAATGAGGTTATTGTCAAACACTCTTAACAGTCCGTTTTGTATATAGGAAGTAAAAGTGATGATTCTATACTCAAAATAGTACTAAAAGAAAGAGAAATATTTTAGTTAGTTCATAGGCACAGTAAAAAAAAAAGTCAAGTCAAGTCACATACCTTTAAAGCATGCCTTCGGGATACCACAGGATTCTCTGCCACAAGGAGCAAACTGTTTACATCTATGGCTTTCCCAATCTGCATATCTAGCTGCTGAATTCTACTCTGCTTGGCCGACTTGGGGCTCGGGCGCTTTGTTTCTTCCGAATCAGGGGAATTTAAAGTGGCAAATGCTGCTGCTACAAGACCTGTAACATTTCAACAAAGAAGCATTAATGTTTAACAACTGACAGTTGTACCACTACGCCACCATCGGTCACAGCAAACACAAGTTGAAGATTAAGTATTAAGTTCTTATGAATTAAGTTGTTATTTGCATAGCACAGCAAACATCTTTGACATGTGAGGGACACATTTTGTATTCGACGTAAGATGTTAATCATCCCACATTTACTCTCAAAAACCTGCAATCCGTGCATATATTCAGTATCATTTTGGATTTTGCAAACTTTAAAACATGTTGATTTATATACTTATGAATTTAATTTAATGATACTCATGCTTATTAATATAACATGCATATTTAGTTCAATTTAAATTGTTGTTTTATTTTCAAATGCTGATCAACAATTACAAACTATCATAGATAGGATAATAAAGAATAAGAGAGATCTTCTACTTAAAGTAAGGTGCTTAATACCTGATTTATTACCCTCTATCTCAACTTCTGTGCCTGTAACTTTTTTGTCTCTTATGGTTCCTGCGGCTGTCAACTTGTCTACCTTAGATGCGGTAGCTCCAGGGCTAGAATATTTCCTCAGGGTCGCTCTAGTACCTAACCTCCAAATTACACTACCACTGAATTTCAGCATCTACAACAAAATCAATCTTCAATTATTTAATAAATTCATTCCTGACCATAGTACGACACCAGTCCTAATAGCTTTATTAATTACTTCTCCACAAATAATGCAAATAAGTCGAAAAAATACCGTCTTACATCACGGCTTCGACATCAATATTTTTATTATTGTCAAATTAACAATTCCGTCTAGGAATTAAAACAGAATATACCTTTTAGTTTGAATTGGTTTCACAACAATTGGATAAGAGGATTTAAGGTATTTTACAGCATTTGGGAAAATTGAAAATTTGAGTGTTTTTGACAGGAACGTCCGTCAGGCAGGAAACTTTTTAATCTAGCAAGTTATGTTTTTGCTGTTATTAAATTATAATTTTAAGTCAAAATTTTACAAATTTGTTATTCAACATAATATTTATATTTCATTTACTATTTCGCATTGTACATTCAGTTCATTATCATAAATGTATTGATTTGAAAATTCTAAGTAGTAACCAAACGCAAAATAGTGTTGTCCATTTTGAACTGTTTTAAGCTACGGTTTTAAATCGATTTTATTTAAGTTTATTTTACATAGCGATATCTTTAGGAAAGTCGGGATATTTACTAAAAAAAAAATCTGCTAACTGTAGTTTGTCTTAAAATACGTTGGGCTCTTTGTGCAGCGCAAGCTTCGGGATGTCATTTTATTTCGAGATAACGATTTATCATGACATGACAGCTAATGTGTACAACACTAGCTCCCATTGAATTTGCAAGCGGTTGTGGGTGGGAGATTTGTTGATATTTTGTGACTTTGTAGTACAATTAATAAGAAACAAACAATAAGACCGGTGATGACTATTGGGAAAATGGTAAGTATTTTTATATTTCTCAACTTTAAGGCGTAGGTGTAAAGGTATTGACCCACACCGGACCGATTCGCATCAGTCAACCTTGGGGTAGCATTTTGATGTATTCCAACCGTTTTTTTTTGGTTTTTGACCCATCTTTGTGACTTAACGTCTTTCTTTGATGCTTATTTTGTAAATTCCGGTGTTTAAAAGCTAACAATACAGAGCTGTGCTTGTAATAAATATCATATAAGTAGGTATACGAGAGTTAACTACCTGCCAATGTTGATAAATTGCAACCGTATTTTAGTTTAATCTTTATTATGTGTATTTGCCCAAGAATATGAATAAGTTACACTACGCCTAGATTTAAATAGTGTAAGAACTAGTTTTTGCCATTTTATATTTGTAATTATGTTGGTTTTTTATAGCTTTATTATGTAGGTAGTCTAGTAGGTGATGCACTGGTTTTATTACGCAATTTTTGTTCAAAGGTCTATATAAGCTAACTCTTAATAACCCTAAACACTAATATTATATTATGTGAAACTTTGTGAGTGTGTCTGTGTGTGAGTTAGTATGTTTGTTACACCTTTACTCTTAAAAGATTGAACAGATTTAGATGGAATTTGGAATGGAGATAGCTTATACCCTTGTTTAACATATGGGCTACCTTTGATCATGACTAAAATAACTATTTCCACGGATGGTAAATGCATATGTTGCGGGCAGAAGCTATTGTCTATAAAGGGAAATGTTTCCTATTAGGATCTTATTTAAGGATAATTTAATGTGCAAAAGCATTCCTGATGAATACGGAATACCTATGCATATTAAATTAAATACCACATATATACATGTGGTTGGTGTGTTACTTTATATGGTTAAGTTACACGACATGTTGTGCATTGTATTAAATTATGAAACTTTATTCAGTAATATCATCTTTTCTCGATCCAGTCGGTGCCCTGTAGGCACTTTTAATTATCTGAGGACTGTTAATAAAATCGATCGTAGCACTTGGAAAGCAGTCGGCTCTGCCTACCCCTCTGGAAAACAGGCGTGATTTTATGTAATTCAATTCAATTTTTTCTCGGAATGGCTTCTGTCCATATGGACAACTTTGCCAGTGTCAGGGTTTGAGGCTACAAGTGATCGGTAAATTATTTCCCGTACAGACTAAAAATGAAGCGCTCAGTTGAAAACCTAAAACAAACAAAACAACATGAGGGTAGTATTATAACTACAAAATTACTTAAATAAGTGTTATGATAGGTGAGCAAGCACATTGAAGCGGGTATGAAGTGGACAAAGCAGTGGGCAACAAATTTTACATTTTAATGTTAAAGTCTGTAATAAATTTGGTGAGTCGGTAGACAAAAGGAGAGGGAACATAGGTTAGGAGAAAATTCATATTAGCGGGACGGGGAATAAAGTCAGGAAGTAAATCATAGAGTGAAACAGGATTGATAGGGCAATTAAAGAAAATATGGTCTGGAGAACCTTCCTCTAAGCCGCACTCACACAAAGAGTGATCACGAACGCGGATTTTTGCCAGGAATAAAGGAGAACAAATGTGGCCAAGACGTAATCGAATGATCGTGGAGATGGCACGCTTGCCAGCATTGCGGAATTTAAAAAACCAAGGCTTCACGGGCAAATTTGGCTGAATGTCACCGTAGTGTTTACCTTTACAGAGCCTAGAAGCATTCCATGTATCGCCCCAGCGATCAACTAAATGGGATTTAGCAGAAGAGCGTAGGTCCTGACTATAACATTCAGAATATATAGGACACCCAATTTCAATTGCTTGTTTGGCACTGGCATCTGCCTGTTCATTACCTACAATACCTGAGTGGCCGGGAATCCAACCCAAAGTGATATTGAAGCCAAGGGAATTACATCTATAGAGGGCTTCTCTGGTTTTAAGAATAATTTCTAAGTTGTCCCTGGAACGAAGAGGAAATTTTGAGATGTCATGTAAACAGCTAAGAGAGTCCGAGAGAATTAGAACCTTATTTAATTTGTGAGATTCAGCATAAGATACAGCTTCATAAATAGCTATAGCTTCACCTGTAAAAACAGAAGTTTGAGGAGGACACTGGAAGCTTAACAAAATTTTAAAGAAGGGGATCCAGACAGCACAGCCCACAAATCCATCCTTAGACAGTTTGGAGGCATCGGTTAATAAAATCATCTTGATTGAGATGCTCATCCATGACAATCAGAATGGAAAGTTTTCTATGAGTTGACATTTACTTTGACATATCTTAAGATGGGCATCTCAGCAAAGATCAGTCAACTAATATTCCCCTTCTCTCTATTCAGAAGTGCTGAAACAAAACACAACAGTCATTCTTCTCATCAGATGAGTATTCAATACAATAAAATACAATACAAATATTGTTTATTGAAATGCAGTGTACAATAACAACATGAAAAATAAATACGAAAGAAATTCTATGAAGTGAGTCAACAGCCGGTGTTATTGCTAAATAGTGATCTCTTCCTTTGAGTGTTTTTAGTTATTTCTTCAGATAACCTCATGTGAACTAGTTGTAGCAATTCTCTTGAAAGCAGTTTCACGTTTCGAATTTCTAATTATGTTAGTAAACCAGACCTGTGGAACGACTCAGAACATTTTGTAAATGATGTGTTGTGTTCACAGTGTGTACATAGGGCAAAGTTGGGCAAAAATCACTTATGCACATACGCTCAACGGGTTAAACAGTTTTGATACAATACAGGAATAACTGGTGCATTTTATATACTTTTATTAATTCTTTAATCTATTTACCCTTACCGAGGTTTAAACCTGATACTGCTAGCCTTGTCAGCGCAGAGTCATTACTAGCTAACAAGGTGTATTTCGCCAGTCTTAAGTAAAGACAATCAGCATAGACTTATTAGAATAATAATTCCATGAATATGACACAAGGACAAATTTATTGTTCATTAAAAGACAATTTTCTCTTGTTGACGAAACAGAAGCAGATGGTGTTAGCTCCATGCTTTGATGTTTGTTAAATAAATTAATCTAAAGTTTGGAAAAAATAAGTTTTATTTAGTGATAGGTGGAACAATAATATTTTCAGGTAGGAACCACCACATTAGCGGTATTACGTAAATATTGGATCATGTTGCTAATTTAACACCTAACAGCAACATGGTTATTTCCAAAGTCTGATAAGCTATGCAGCACGGCTAGCACAAGTTGTATTTTCTCTCTTGTCGCTCAGTGCGTCGCTATCGTTACTGACTAGATAGAAAGGGAGTTCCGAGCGATAAACAAGTCGCGGGCAACTTGTGGTAGCCGTGCTGGTAGGATAATGTCATAATGACTTATAATGCTAATTGGATTTGTTTACTACTTATAAAAGAGCAGAAGTGCATCAAAAGCAGTAGATTTATTACAAAGTAACAAATTCAATCAGGTCATATGTAATCTAATTAAGCTTGTGCAAGTTAGCATTGTTAGACTTTCTGTTGTCGCCATTGGTTGCATTTGCACTGCGCTTTTTATTCTTTCATAACATGTATTTGTTAAATGTACGGAATTTTAATAGTTATAAACAGTGTTGTGTTGTACAAGTTCTCATTTTCTAAATAGTGTGGATACAGTTGAAAGCATTAATATCTATACACCTATCGCGTCAAATATACATAAACCTTATTGTCAGTTGCATAGAGGTGTTAAGATATTTTTGACACCTTGGGAACGTATATTTATGATTTTGACTGTACATGAAGTTTAAGTAGTGAAGTGATCTTGAAATGCAATCGCTGAGAACAGAATAATGTATTTGTTGTAAGTAGTTCTATTAAGGCTTTTTATTAACAGTTTTACACAAGGTACACTGAAAAAAATAATTGGTTTCTTCTAACCAGAGATGGGCAAAATTTATTCGAATGACGAATCACGAATAAGAATAACCAAATTATTCGCGAATACCGAATGAAATTCTCGAATGATTATTCTTATTCGAATAATTTATTCGTTGAATGAATTGTCACGAATAATTATTATGTACTACTTATTATACCTGCTCCATTTTTCTCTAATAAATTAATAAACTATTCTTTATTCGAAAAGTAGTCGAATGATTCATTCGTGGATAAACTATTCGCGAATAAATCATTCGAAAATAAATAATTTGACGAATAAATTACTCTCGAATATTACGAATTATTTTTTATTCGAATGATTATTCGAATAATGCCCATCTCTGCTTCTAACAAGATTGTGATTGTTGTGCATAAGCGTCTTGACTCCATACGAGCCTAGCAAGACGATAGATACATCAACTAAGACGTTAGATACATCAACTAAGATGTTAGTTGAATCACTAAAGAAATTGCTGCTATTACTATCAGCTTTGGTTGATATAACCAATATCTTAACTATTGTATTCATTTTTTGTTAACTAAGAGAAAATCTCTGTTAGTTGGCTCTAATTTTTTTGACTAAGTTAAGGGCTAGGTACTAAGTTAAGTGTTGACGACGCGCGTTAGCCTAGTTGGTAGTGACCCTGCCTACGAAGCTAGCGGTCCCGGGTTCGATTCCCGGTATGGGCAAATATTTCATAGCAAACCTAGGTGAGTTTATTAATATTAAATTAAATATTAATTTAAAAAAAAAACAGGCATAGAGACAATGTGATCATAATAATTCTGTTCATTTATTAGATGTACAGAACCCAATAATAAAAGACACTTTCAATTCAGCTATAATTTTAATTTCTTTAGTTTTAACATTTTTTGTAGACATGTGATACACATAGTGTTAGTACATCCAAAAACCGTTCTACAAAGCTCAGGGGTATCTACACAAACAAACACACTAACGACTTTAGTCTTAGTTTAATTTATTGGTCGACAATTCGCAAATATATAGTCAGCTCGTTAATTAACGGGCTGCAGGGTTTCCGACGAGGGAAGGTTCACCGTCACGATGACAAAGCGTGGCGACAAAGGACGATAAAGTTGACATTTAAGATCAAATTTGGCAACTTTGGTTAATTGACACGATGGATGATCGAGTATGTCCAACCAAAGTTCCAAACGCACAGAGCGAAGGCGGCGCGTTGTGTGTGACGCGATGCCAAATCATGGCGTATGCGTTTTTAGTAGAGGTGGGCCGACTACGGATTTTGCCGACTGGCCATCGGTTTTCAATTTGCCGATTAATCGGCCGACTAGTCGGCAATGCCGATCGTAGGATTTTGCTTGCGTAATGAATTGCGTACTGCACGTTTCGCGTAATGTGCATTTTGCGAGTAGTGTACATTTTCCGATATGTACATTTTGCGAATGTACTTTTTGCTTCGTGGACGTTCCGCGTATTTCACAATATGCTTTGGGTACATTGTGCGAATTGTACATTTTGCTATTAGTTACATTTTACTCCTGAGGGTTCAGGGTTAATGCCACGTCGTGACGGTCGTGCAAAAACATATCGAACTCGTATAGTGACATTATTGTTTCAGGATATAAGTTTAAGTATGAAATGGTTTACATTTCGATACTCATTTACTGATAAGATACGCTAAGCAACGCGTCCCTTATGCCTGTTTAACTCAAAGGAACGATTAATATCTGTCCCACGCGCAAACAAAAATAGCTACTAGTAACTGGAGCAGTTTTTCTTTCGGCCGGATGACAAATTAGAATAGACAAATTTATATGTTTGTAGGATTTTTTTCATGGAAAAAATAATTGTCTACTGACTCTCTGCAATAAGGTTTTATAATAAAGCTATAGTAATTCCGTGTCCCGAACGTCCCGTCATTGAATATACCTACTTATTATGCCCTAACATTGTATTATTTCTAACTTTCTATTCTATAGAGTGACGTGATGATAAATTGTCACATTATCAGTGATAATGAAGAAGATACCTTTTAGTACTCTGCGGATGTGGATTGAAATAATGATGCATAAAATGCGAGAATTAAAGCCTGCCTATGGTTGAATAATGTGCGGAAGGCTCATGGAGCAAAAGTGAAGTTTCCAGAAGCCATTTGCTTATTTCCAAACGATCGGTATCGTCTGCCTAGTCCCTTAGTTAGATCATATCTAAATTTTGTTTTTAAGACTGAGTGTAAATGGGTTTAGTGATTGGGCGACGCTGGCAAAGACGCCTTGTTTGATGTGACGATCTGATGATGTTTTTGTTGGCAGGCGGGGGCCGATGGCGTCGGTGCGGCTCGCTGAGCACGCCCCGCTCCCTGCCCCCTCCCAGACCCTCCACGGCTCTATAGGTAAGATTTAATCTGTCAAATACAATCAGCCAAGAAAACTAAAGTTAATAGAGCGAACTAGGTACCTTAAAGATCTCAAACCGTCTGATATAATTACCAAAAGTAGATAATCGTAAAATACCAAAACTTCACAAATACTGCTTGTTCATAATTAGCAATATGTAATCAACAATAGTACAGATTTGAAAAGCTACTCTGTTTTTCTTACAGACACGCAACTTGCATTCCGACATGACAGAAAGCATAATGTTACCGTTTGTGAAATCGAAATTAGCCCTGCTAATTACTTTCAGATAAAGGTATTGTTGTTTGTTCTAGAATACTCTATAACGGAGGTGTCGTTTGTTCTTCACGACTTGTCTTGGCGGTCTTCAGATGGCCCGCAGAGCGACTGGCATGAAAAGGTAGGTTTCCTATTATTTTTATTTGACCATCTATATCTAAAAAACGCAGGTGACAGAAGAGAGTTGTTAAGAATAAAAAGGACGACAGAACTGCTAATCGCTGGAAGGGTCATTTTGATTTCAAAGTTCATATCTTTTGTTTCTTCATAAAAAATGAATAAATTGTAACTTGTGAATATGGTTAGGGTCCAAGTCTCAAAATACGTCCACACGTCTCAATTGTCCAGAGATAATAACGTATTCACTATTTAACTTTGTTCATGACTGTACTGCCGTGCTTGCAGATCGTTCAAAAGTTTTCGATCCATATTTTATCAACTGGTTTTGTTGGAGATACAGTGTCACAACCACGTAAAATATTTTATATCTACTATTTTAGAGGTAGGGTGATGGAACCAGTAATGGACAAGGCACCAATAATGAACACTTGATTCTTATTTTACAGAAGATAAAGGTTTTTCATTTATTTTGCAACAAATGAATAACAATAAATTTTGGTCCGTATACAATTTGAATTAAGAGTGAAATGTCCATTACTGGTGCCTGTCAGCTAAAAGTGTCCATCATTGGTGCCGTCACCCTAAGTACTTAATTTACGAAAGCCTCTTATGATTTCAAGGAATAAAATTTGAGCGTCTTTTTCCTGTCAAAAACACAGGTCTATATTAAGTACTTAGAGTTCGCCGGATGCCAAACGTTTTTAAACATTTAGCGTCTTCAGTACGTGCTTTGGAAACTCATTGAAATCGTATTTAAAAATTGAACGTGTCTTATCCCGGTAAAACGCACAAAAAGGTCAATATTTACCTTTTTATTTGATTATATTCTGACAAACACTACAACATTTAGAACTATCACGGTAATTTCGTTCGTAGGTACTCGTTTTAGGTTTAATAATGTAAAAATATTAATCCTACCAGTTTACATATTCCTCAAACAATAAAAGGGTTTCCATGAGTTGCAAAACATTACCATACATATAGATCACAGAAAATAAAATCCTGGGGATTTATATGACGTCGTACATGACATCGGTCCCCTGCGAGAAGTAACAACAAACATTTCCATACATAAATTTAAATACAAATCTTTCTTTTGAGGCATTTGGGTTCTCGTAGTTTTAGAACTAGGATTTACTGCTACTGCAAGTTTCTAAACTTTACGAAGCATCGTCGTTAGGGAATGCCAATTACCGGTTATAACCGGTTTTAACCGATTATTTTCATACAAAAACGGTTAATAACCATTGCATTCCCTAATCGTCGTCTAAAAGACAATATTGAGCTAGTCACGACCTGGGTTGACGGGTTGATGACATTTAATGATCGTATTGATCGTGCTTAAGTGTAGTTTACATAGCGTTAAAAGTTTATGAATAGCATTACTTCGCAAAAAAAAGTTTAAAGTCGTGGTGGAACTACAGTATTCTCGCATGGTAACGACCCCATAAAGCAGCAGTTTTTTGGTAGGTACAGTTACCAACAAAAAATACAGGATGAAATCAAAGACGTGATCAAAAGTGATATGACTTAATTAAGCATTAAAGTGGGATCCTAATAATATGTATAAATGGCGCTACACGCAATGCTCAAAAATTAGTTTATTGAAAATAGTGTTGTCCTTGACTTGACTTGACAGATAATAATTTTATAATTTCCACGAAACAACAAAACAAATAATTGACAATGACTGACTTGAATTGTCACTGTAAGTAAAGTGTCATTTAAGTAAAATAGTCTGAATCACAGAATAAAGACTAAAGGCATAGAAACCGTACTAAATAAGCAGAAAATACATTATGGTTTACTTCTTTTTACTTATGGTTTTCATAGTGAGTTGGAAAGAGATGCATCTATAGCTGTTCTTTCGTTATTTGGTACATCGTCACAAGTAAGGCGTGATTTGGACCTATAAGCACCTATAGTATTTGGACCTATAGACAAGGAAAGACAAATCCTTCCTATAGGAAAGACAAAGAAGTCCCTGTGTAAAACCTTGTGACAATGACGGTTAAAGAAGAAAAAACAGCCTACTTTTTGTTTAATTTTTTCTCATGTAATACGTAATCTAAAAAGTAGAGGAAGATAGCTGACGCAGAGTACGTCTTATAGTCTGGTTACTATGCTATATGTTTTTATTCTGTGGTCTGAATAGGATCCATAGAGGGTAGGTATGATTCTAAAAATAGGGTAACCATGATTTACTTAATCGGTGATTTAATTAAGGGGAAAATTAACAAAAAAGAAATAGCTTTTGTTTTTGTACCTAATATTGCTTGGAAGTGGCCATCAATTACCGAGTCTGAAAAACGGGTTTGTGATCACGTTTTCGATGTCACCCTGTATATTAGTTATCCAACATTGAGTTCAAAAGGAGCGTGCTAGACATTTTTGAGTTCAATGTAGTCGATAACACTGAATAGGTACAGCATTTTATTTTCTGCCAAACTGTATTGTCTACTTGAGAACATAAATCAATGCGATTTGTAAAGGTTTTTTGTTTTATTATTTCGGTACATCAATTCAAAATAAACGATAAACAATAATATTTTATATCATTCTTCATAATTTTGAGTCGGCCTCAATAAACAAAGAGCTCATTGAAATTCCCCTACGCACTCAATAAACAACTAAACTAGTCCAGGAAAATAAATACTGGCGTACCCTCCAAATTTGTCCAAGCCCCCGTTGATCAAACCACATTATACCAAATCAATAACCGCTATCCCTGTCTCGCATGTTCTTCAAGCTTAGTGGCGGAAAAGGACGGAACCCTAAAAACTGATGGCGTTAAGTCGCATCAATACTCGATGAGTCCCTTTAGTTGTCGGATTCGCGGACATATCCGATAAATAGTTTTCCATTTGTCTCGGCCCTACAGGGGTCCTTTGCACCCCTAATGGTGCCAACATAGATTTCGTGTCAAGATCATGCCTCAATTTAGATAGGATTTTTTATTCTCACAAATCCAAATAAGTTTCGAGTGAACGATGAGATGAGAATGAGAAAGAAAGAAAAGATATTTTTTATCCCTGGGCATCTTTGATGTGTGTATGTAATTACTGATGTTTCCTGCATAATATAAAAAAAATACTATTTTAAACAGAGAATGTAACGCCTAATAAAATACTTTTTGTATCTAATAATTATGTCGCTAAGGTTTGTTTTAGTGCTCCACTAAATAACTAACAATAATTTTAATCATTTAGTGTATTTTTTACAATTATAATTATAATAGCTGTGGCCGACGTAGAAATCGTTTATCGCTGGTAAAAAGTACCCTTTGCCCTTCCTTTCAATTTAAGCTATTTCCATACCAAATTCCATCGAAATCGTAACAGACAGACAGATGGAGTTAACTTCGCATTTATAATATAAGTATGGATTTAGGTCCTTGTTAGCCAAAGCAATCTGCTAAAGAATTCATAGAGCATTCAATGATCACCCTACATTAATACCGACTTTCACGCCACCCTCGGAATTTCAAGGGTGAAATCTAATCTTAGAGTAGGAAGAGTAATCTCCTCCAACGGTAATAACCTCAGGGTTGCACCAAGAAACACGCATTTCAATCAAAATAGGGATGCCATTCTAAGTGGGCATAAGGAACACCTAATATCTCGACTTAATAATAAATGACTTAATAAGAATAATAATTCTTGGTCCATGTTTGCAACATGTGTTTCGTTATCGTCATATTCATATCGAATTCCGACATAATTATACATTGTGCACTTACGTTTTTACGCAAGTGCCTTATTGCCAGGATAAAGTTTCGAAA
The DNA here is from genome assembly GCA_946894065.1 of Acleris literana. Taxonomy (NCBI): domain Eukaryota; kingdom Metazoa; phylum Arthropoda; class Insecta; order Lepidoptera; family Tortricidae; genus Acleris; species Acleris literana. The sequence goes on along the minus strand of OX335669.1, from coordinate 8,890,825 downwards.
TATTATGTCTATCCTAAATATATATGGAAGGTATAAAGGTTTAGAATTTATTCGTTTCCTGACAAAATGTGTTATTGGTTTCAGCTTATAATTCTGGGATCTTAGTGAAAAAGAGTATAACTCTCCTGAAGATCAAGTGAAAAAGGGTTTAAGTCTAGTATTATCCATTTATGTATATACCCTTTATTAGTACGAGTTAAGTCAACTTATACCCTTTTTCACTTGGACGCTAGAATCATAACGTTATGTCTTTAAGAATACTTATTGTACAGTACAGCGAATAGATATATAACTGGAAGAAATTCATAAAGGTCCCCCCCCCCCCCTAAATGCCAGCCGCCTACGTACTTACCCACCGACGCGTTAAACCGATAAAGGAGAAGGGGAATTCGAAGAAAAATTTAATTTACCACACTAACATGCATTGCGTTGCGCAAGGAAAAATTCTTGCCAGGAAAAAGTAGACTATTTACGGAAACTGGATTTTTGTCCGTCTTAATTAATTTGACAGCTTAATTAGGCCGCAATATAGACGTTTTTGTTGTAGTTATTTGGTATTGCACTTAATTTTTTGTACTTTAATTACTACCTTACTAATTCAAATTATCTGTACGTAAATTCACAAAAAAATCTTATAGGTTATCGTAAAAGGCGCAATAAAGACCAAATGATAACATTCGGGATATGTTTTAAGATCTGAATTTCGTTACAATTAGGGTTGACCACACTGATGTTTAAACTGCGAACTTTTTCAACTAAAGTTATGTCGTACTTTTTAAACTGACCGACATTTATACTCTAAAATTATATGTAAGGTTACATAATATAACCTTCTGGCTTCTATGTACTGGCAGGTACCAAAACACACCTTGCCCCAACGCAGTAAAGGCGGCATAGGCGACATATGAAACTGCCACGACTGAGCGCTTCCAACGGGACGTAGGATCGATGCGGCACGTGTGTCAATCCACGTGCATGTGCAATAGGCGGTAATGCGGCTTCATTGACGTACAGGGGCGAGAACAAACTGCGAGCTGTATTCAGTATTCCTATTAACTGGTGGAGACGCTGGGATCCGCTTAGTATCTAAATGAAAGTTGAGCGATACATCGCATTATTACGTAGAGAATAAGGCGGCTGAAATTTGAAAGACCATTTTTCTATAGTCTGGTCCATATCCACCAACTGCTAAGTATAACCTTTTCTTATTATATTTATATTCTTTGTAATCTAATGGCATTCACTAGAATTTTAAAAAAAGCTCTTATGTTCCAAAAACTGATTAGGGATAATGTCGTGCCTAGTTTGTACGACTACTGACTGTATCTATTTTACTTATTCAAAAGTGGTAGTGTTGCTAGACAGAATAAATTTTACAACTGTATTATGCAACGCCGGCGGCAAAGGGCTGAAAGTCATTAGCATGCTAAGAAATGAAAGAAAATAGAACCGTAGACGGTGGCCTATGCTATTTTAGTTGTGTCTTGAATTTCCGTAAACAACTGTGCAACACTGAAAACAAAACGAGGGTAAAATTTAATGCTTTTTAAATGCTTTGGAACCTAATTTTTATGATATTGTAAAACTGTGTCGGGAATACTCCGGATATGAATATAATGTTAATGTATAAAGCGGTAAAACGTGTAGTTTAATTTGTAAACCTTCCGAGAAAGAAATCAAGCATCAATCAATCGAGTGGTAGCTCAAATTCTAATTCTAACTTTGTTCAATTCTTTCTGCCATTTTGCTTTGTATGCAGTTGTCATTGCTTCCTCCGAAACTTCGTGATGTGAATATATTAGTTATTTTCGAACTAGCGCCACAGGTTCTGCGAATTTTGAATCATGCTTTAAGAATGCTTTTAAGACGTTTAGAATGATTCGAACTATGAAACTAGTGTGATTATTCATATGTAAAAATAAGGGAAGGGATGACAATATTTCACAAGGGCATGGACATTTCGACGACAGTTAATTTTAGCTTTCAAATCATACCACAACGGTCAAGACTATTTTTTATATTCTATCAAACCTTATTGAAAAAGTGTTTGGAATATGCAAAAGTCACATATGAAAGACAGCTGCACATTAAATGAACTCGTTAAAATGAAATGACTACTTAATATTATCGTGGCTCAGTTTTAATTGTAGACAGTTGTTACCTATAGCTAATAAAAGTTTTTCGAAGGCGTCAACAAATAATTTGTCAACAAAACTAGGCTAATACTGATAATAGCGCAGCCAGTTTGCCTTGCAGCATAATATTGTATGCACAATCTCCCGCCTACTTAATATATTCTATAAGCTCAACCCGGGAAAATGATCTGCGAACAGAATTACGTAAAGGATTGTGGAATATATAACATTGTAGATTTCGCATACGTTATTGCATGTGACCGACATAATCCTAGCGAGTTTGTGCGGTTAAATTTTCATCGTTTGCATATGTCACTTGCATGTCGCATCGCTGCTTTGTTGCCCTAATGAATGACAGTCCCAAAAGGCTTAGCTCTGCTAACGTAATTGAAAACCACAGGCTACAAACAAATTTTCACTCTTTACCGAGTTCGTTGATCGTTGGAGCGTTTAGGGTTGAAATTGTATAGTTATCTTGAATCGTTTATTGGGGCATGTTTACTGATTTTCGAGAAAGAACTCATTGTACTTAGACAATAAACTTAGGCCACGGTTGCGTTATATTTCTTATACTTTGTGTCACGCTTCGTCGCTATCAATTTAGGCACTAGAAAATTGCAGATCCCACATATTTGCCGTTACAGTTTGCAGTAATCTTGGTCCGGTAAAGTTAATGCTTATATTGGCAAAGCTAACAGAGTGGGCTTAATGAAAGCGCCCGGTAACAACCCGAGTCGAAACAACGCCCTCGGTCGTTTATACCCCCATTCAAGTTCACTGCGACTCTGTTCCATCACTGGCTTTTCCTCGAACTAACACCTCTATTAAACCTCCACCTTACCTTATGTAAATAAGACACGTAATCGTGGAAAGCCGTGTGTCGTTTCCGCCGTTTCACTGGCGAGCGTGAATTGTTTCGCCAATGAAATAATTCCATCGCAATTTGAGCCCTATGTTCGTGCAAATAGGTTGGATATGGCGCGTGCGCTCCGCGCAAATACGCAGCCTCCCCCTAGGGTTGGCGTTCGATCCTTCCAGTCGCCCAGCCGGCGTGGACGGGCGCGCGCCTGAACAAAAAATTCCAACCAGAAAGTAACCCAAAACAAATCCACCTTCTCCTTTTCCCTATAAGGAGACAGGCTGGAGTTATTATTTAGTAACTACTTTGCGTTTTTAACATTAAAAGTTAATTTCGTCAAGAGTGTTTTAGTGTTTGAAGAAATTGGTGACTTTGATTGGTGTTTTCGTGAAAATTCGTTATATATCAAAGTGATGTGATCGCGATTTTCCTGCAAAATTTAGTGCCAAGCTTAGTTTCGTCGCTTAGTAAATTAAATGTCCTGTTTTTATACCGAGAGGCAATTTATACTGAGGTACTGTGTGGAGTTGGCATTTTGGTGTGTTGGGTATCGTCGTATGTGCGCTTGTAGCTAGGAGGCCGATGCTTTTGTCCGTTGTGAGGCGGACCAGCTTCACTGATGCAATGATTGGTAAAAAAAAAACGCCAGTAAACGCACTTAGAAATAAGATAGGCAAAACAGCTTTCTCCAAATCTTTAAAGCTTAACACATTATTGGCAAAATCACGTTTACAATTAATCACAAACTAGAATTTAGTCGGAAATATCTGTCAGAATCACGCAAGGGAAGACCCCAATAGAAGTTGGCACCGCGAGAACTATAGACATGACGTAATGCTGTCATCTTTGGTAACAAATGACTGTCGGTTGACGTCATAATGGAAAGCACTCGCACAATGCATGGAAATATAATAAAATTGATTATGTTTATAAGATAAGTATGAATATATTTATATCTTTTCTCTAGAGCCTGTACTCAGTAAGTGCACATGGTATGCAGGTTTGTGATTAAACAGAGACTAATGTTTGTTCTGACTTCTGAGTACCAAGACCGTCTAGGTATTAACACTTGGGTATTGTGGCATAAGCAGTGATCGGAATAGGTAGAGCTAATTTGCCTAAACTTGACGCATATTCATTCATGCGTGAGAGAGATGGGAATACATTATTGAATGAACATGCATCAAGTTTAGGTAAATTAGCTCACCTATTTCCGATCACTGGTCATAAGACGATAAATGCAAGGAATTTAAAAATAAATATGTGATAAGGTGATTCATAGGTTCATAGCATAGTAAACGGTTCTAAATATTCTCATCGCAATGGAATTTACTGTTCTTGCAAGAAGCCTACATTTGTTGAACATATTGCAACCGATACAGATGACATGAACCTTTATCGATCTGCATTGGTATCATTGCAGAAAATTCCTATCATTATTGAATAAGGCTTTCCTAATTGCTACAAAGATTAAAAAATCTTTCTGGCAATGTCGATATGCTTCTGTTTACGGGCGCAATGCGCAAGCCCCAACAGTGGGGTCTTGGTCATGGCTGCGTGCCAGGCTAGCAGCTGATTCTCGTTTGCCATTGTTTTGTTATTGCCAGGTTTGTGTGTTGGCGCCATATCTAGCTTCGTTATCTATGATAAACTTAATTTAGCTTGAACAATAATAAACTAAATTGTTGGTGTCATGTTAGCAAGGAACAGACAAAGCTTACTCTAAAATATAAATTTCTGTCAACATTAATCCCTAATTACTATCGTGGATGCTTTAGTAGAAAAAATCAATCCGTTTAGATACAGTTTAGGTAATGTTTTAAAAATGTTGTTACGGATTGGAAGACGTAGATTACTAAAGTACCGACCGTCTGACTGGTGCATTATCGTTAGTTATGCTATTATCCCGCCGGTAGCGGGGCAAAAGCCAGACAAGTTGCAAACTGCAATTAAATTAGGGAGGGGCTGGTTGGGAGCAGTTTTTTTCCACTCCACGGCTATTCCACTGGCAGATTCATTGGTAAGAACTCAATTACAGAACTGAAATGTTCAGTTATCAGAAAGCCCGGCACTGATTAGGTTTGGTCACAATTTTAAACGTCATAGAGATACCTGTCTTAAGACGTGTGACAAATGTCAGTCTTTATTTAAGACCTGTTTATTAATACGGCCCAAAAACAGTATGTGTGTAATTTTCCTACCTGATGTGTCGAGGATAACGTCACCAAAAAAGATAAGCACATTGACATATTCAGAAGTAAACGTTAGTCATATAATTAATTATTTCCTGTTACTTTGCTTAAATGTATCTCGATATTTTGATTGTGTTTTAACGACCGTAGTCACAAGCAGTCTGGACAGCAAATGATAAGATAGAACTCATTTCAAATGCTTAAAGCAAACTACATTTTGAGTACATATTCCAAAAACATTAATAATTCACTAATTCCTCATTTGTTAAAGTTGCTTTTTGGGCTTGACTATTGGTTTATTTAAATTCCTGATTTTTTCCTGTTGGACATAGAGTAAAACCTTACCTTTTACTTTAATAGGAACTGTAGGGATTGGTGAGTTCAACGCCCTTTCAGGGAGCGGTCTAAGTAATTAATGGCGTTCCACATCGCTCCTGTACTTTAAACATTTATTGGGTCTCTTTTTATGTCTTCCCCATTTTATTGGTTGTTAAACTTGACTTTTCTCTTATACGTTTTATAGCGACATCAATGGTTGTTTTTGTTTAAAAAAGACTGATCGTCAGCTTTAATATTGTTTATAATATGAACTGTAGTTTACGCTATAGATGTTATATTCCGAAATCCGAGAAAGGATTTGATTGTTTGTCCTATATCCATGCGCAATGGATTGTCGTTATGTTTACCGAGCACTCGTTAAGATTCAGAGCGTGTCTGCCATCTCTCTGTTATCGACATTCGATATGTTACCAACGTCATTACTAGAACGGTCAAGCGTAATCTATGATTCTTACCAGAGGTTCTTGTATGATCTTGAATCCTTCTTTAATTTTTATTATATTTGTTTTTCAATCTTCTTTTATGAAATCCTTAACTGTTGTCAATGCATCAGTGGCTCAAACTGGGGATAAACAAACACACACGAAGTTATTCTTTTACTAAAAATGTTGTAGTTATAGTATAGTTTTCATTGAAATAATATGGAAAAGAGACATTGTTAATCGTAAAAACTTTTTTATAATTGTCTCTTTGTTAATCTAGCACAATAATGAACATAATCGTCTATGTAGTCCTCTTGTCCAAAACTATATAGCCATTTCTATTTTACAGCCAATTTTAAGAACTTTAGCCAAACATTTCCGAAACTCATTTGGCTAAGTGGCCATGCATTCAGCATTTGACTGCTTACTTGCCAAGCAAAACGACACGCATTTGAGAATGCAATGCAGAGTTAAAAAAATGCAGAGTATTGTTGTTTTTTTTCGGGTAATAGTAGTTACAATCACCATAACAGTAGCCACAAATATTTTTCATTTATGTGATTTTACTGAAAGAAACATCAAATTCAATAAATGAAAAGCAAGCTTTAATAATATGTCACCCGGGATGGTGAAAGAATTCTAACTATACCACACACATCTAAATCGGCTCAGGCGTTTGGAACTGAATCGTGGTGGAATAAAGAATCGTACATACATACATAGATGAACCCTGAAAGCATTAAACTCCTTATTTGGGCAGTTGTGTAAAACCTATTCGACTTAATTGTTATATAAGATGGAAAAATTCATCAGACTTAAAAAATCTTAAAAATGGAAGTTCATCCATCATGCATGATGTAAGTTGTTAAATTAATTTTCCTAATTTTTTTATTGCTATCGTCATTTGTGTAAAATATAAATTTTGCCACTTACTAAACTCTTTCAACGTGGAACGAACAAAAAATTCGCAGCACGCAATTTATAATACAATCAGGTAGTTCATCGTTCTTGAAGGTAGTTAATCAATGCATGCAAATAACATCACAACTCGAACGTTATGCGCTTTCTTACGTGACTCCATGCTCTAGTAATGATGCCTTTGAGAATTCTATTAGCAAACATGTTTGCCACACGCCATTGTTTGAATAGAAATGTCCTAATCAGAGAGGATTCCAGAAAGATGAGTTTACACCGGAAAGATGACAGGCCTAGATTTTTCTTTTCACAAGTTCCACGGTGAGATACGGTACGGAAGAGTGTTGATCAATACTCTCCTCTTCAATTCGTTAGTTTTTGAGAATTGGATTCCTTATTTGGACATAATAATTTGGTAGCTCTTGTTAAAATACTCTCAATAGCAAAATCTGATTAATCATTTACAGCCAAAAGAAATCAACTGCTGGGCAGGTCTTCCCCAAGGATCTCCACGATGGTTAGTTATTAGCTACTCGCATCCATCTAACGATTTATGTCTAACATATTGTTGTTGTTATAGTGTTTTTAATTCACGATGGATTTTGAACTTCGTGTTGTTTTTTATGAAATATCAAATCCGCCTTTTGTACACTATTTGAATCTTGCGCAATAAAGTATTTAAATAAATTAAATAAATATTGAATGCGTATGTTTACGTCATTTACCTTTCAAATGCGTTCTTCTCGATATCTACTCGGAAGACATTTCATGCATAGGCTTTGTATGACTTGAATCCTCAAAAAATGTCATAGTGAAAGTTGGCTACGATTTTTTAAGTGAAATAAGTCTGCCCAAATAACATACTTAGATCAAATTCCAAGAAAATGATTGTTTGCGTGTCTTCTTTAGCTATTTAAAAATGAAAAGCGTCTTTTTTTAGACGAAATATGCATTATGCAATGGTAATGTTGTAACGTAACAAAAATTCCACTATAAGCCATTTCAAATGTAACCACTAACCACAAATCATTTAATGCTAGCGAAGTAAACGAACTCCAGATGAATCCAATACGCACCCAGTAACTTAACAATATCCCGCCGTATCAAACGTGCAGCACGCACGTCAGTCGGTCTCGCACACGCGGGTACTGCGCGCGCGCCGGCCTTTCGCCGTTCGAAAAACAAAACTCACTGCAAACAAACGAAATTCAAGCTTCACTGACACTATCTTTCCGTTCTGCCTTAATGGCCAGTTTCAAAATAAATCAAGGAAGGCTTTAAATTTAAAGGCTAGTGATGTGATTCGTGTTTTTTAAAATATTTATATAGTGATTGATTAGTAAACGCATAAGTTATCGGAATGCGTAGAAATCGTTTCGCACCATCGAACGCATAGAAGACTATCATGGAGTAACCGTTGGGTAGCTGGTGCATTAATAATTTCAGGCACCACTGCCTTTTGTTCCAAGGCACTTGCGCTTGGTACCGTTATGCTTACCTTTGTTGTGTTTCTTGACATGTTTTGGTGTAAATCTTATTGTTTCAACTACAGCAGGATTTGCCTTTAATATAGTAAGTAGATTTTACCTACAAACCATCAAAGAGTGATGATTGTTTTCATAGCTTTATAAATTAGAAAGCGTTGTTTCACATCAATCAAGTATCACGATAATATCATCATTCATCAAGCAGCTTGTGTTTATTCATTGTAGTTTGCAATTTTTTGTGTAACTTTTTATGTAAATACACTTACTATGAGCGTTTCTAATTTGAATAACACACTTCATTAACATATTAAAGTGGATAACAAAGAAAACGATTACAACCAGTGTTCATGAAAAAATCTTCGAACTAGACTACGCTATCTTATGGTCTCCGTAGCCTGCAAACAATAAAAACCACTTAACAAAGTAGTATGTCCCTAATGTTTCACCGGATGTTTACTTACATGTGCCTGCATGCACCATCTCATGAAATGTATTGTTCCGTCCAAAACATTCCTGAAACATATAGTCTGTTGCAATGGCATTAAGTGCATTTTCGTTTGCTTCTGAATATTCACGAAATCCCTTCTAAGGATAATCTTTTCAGCTCTACGCAGGATCGTTACAACTCCCATCAAACTACAAAACACCGTATCTCTATCAAAGTAGAGCAGTTTTTAAAGACATTATGGTAATGCGTAAAGTTTCGGTGCGATAAATGGTGCATTTTGTGGGTGTCTATATTTAGATTGCTAACGTCTTTAGGATTAAGCCGTGTAGTAAAATGTAGAGTGAATGAAATGCTCGTACCTTTAAAGAGATTTTTGGGCTTTGAATACCGTATTTTTTTTTCAATGATTCTTATCAAAAATGTGACATTGGGATTGGCATACGTCAACAAAATGTATTTTTGATATAATTATTCCATTTTTAATTTACATTTTATTGAAATGCATTTGGATTGCAAAATTGTATTATGTGTTATTTTTGAAATTGAAACAGGCGTAAGTACAAAATCTATACGGAATGGACTTCAAAATTGGAGAAAGACCTCATTCAAATAACTAGGTACCTAAATAGAAGCTTTCATAAATGCATCATTAAATGAATTTTATTTTTTTACAGTAGTACCTTGTTTTAAACACGACACAACTTAACCATCAAACGTCTAACATTAATAACTGCTCTTAAATGGAAGACTACTTTCGACTTGTAAAATTTCATTACCGCAAATTCCTTTCTCTTATCCATTAGAATTAAGTGCTTTCACTGTTACATTTTTTCGTTTTTAACCGAAATCACGTTCTTGACCTACGTTAGGATTAGGTAACTTATTACCAGAGTTAGTGAGAGTGGGCGTATAATTAGTAACGTCGTGTCTGACTCACTGCTTATAATGTTGCCGGTCGTTTACCCCCAGCTGTGGGGTAAAAAGAGGGGTTTGGGGTTAGGGATTCTATTACTGTTATGTTTTCTTATTTGGTATTTTGTCAAACCAAGATAAGTTGGTTTAAATAAAGATCAGGACTTGACAGAAGCGCGTGGAGCTAACCCCATGTGCTTCTGTTTGGTCCACAGGAGAAAATACTCTTTCGCCAAACAATTCCTCGCGTGTGATATCCATGGACTTATTTATCTAATAAGTCATAGATCAAATAAGCTTGGTAATGAAGCCACTAGTTTCTCGTCTTGATCACACAATAAAAAAAACATAAACGTTTTTCCTTTCAATCGAAACACGCGTGATACCTATGGTATCTATGGGTCAAGACTTCAAGAGCATCGAAATGGATAATTGATGGTTAGTCATAACATAACATAACAGTACTTAGAGGTTCATATGGTACAGAACAAGGATAAAGGTTATTCCGCAAACGCAGCAATATGTATACATATTTATTTACAACCCTATTTCGCACATAGGTGCGCACGTACAACAGCTACAACATCATCTTGCTCTTAATATATAAAGTAGCTTCAACTTATTCAAGAAAGTGCACTCTTCCTTCCCGGTTATCGTATTATCTAAAGCAGATCAGCAGAATGGTTCATGTCAATGCGTGAGTCAGCTTACAATTACAATACTGGTTCACTGTCTATATTCCCCGCGCTGGCGGGTAGTGGCATAAACAGGCCGTGATACAATATGGGGACTATTAATAGCCCTTCTACAGAATTAACTCTTAGTGTAACGTATATTTTCTTTACTATACGCATTAAGTGGCCTAGTTTTATAATGTTTAAGCTGTTATATTTATCGCGGAGAACTCTATAACACGAGGAGTGGTCTATGTATTTTGTATCACACCGTATCTGAGAAATAAATGATTAGACAAGAGTACGAACTCCTTTTTTACTTGGATCCAAAGACGAATAATTTAAAGTTGTCCTGCCTTACAAAAGTGGAATGATTGGCGATGTTGTTATGTATGTCATATGACAACATCAATGTTATTTGTAGTGTCAGTATGATTTTGGTGAGTTATGCTACTTATCGGTGTATACACCATTGTATTAAACGCAAGTTTGTTGTAAATTCTGACATTATTTATTTAAAACTTTTCGTGCTCTAAAAACCCCATGAGTTGTCGCTATTTTCTAATCAATTATTACAGCCTACTTTCTTTTTATGTCTGGGCATGCGTACTTAGCATCAATCACACTCCTCTTATTACTATGCCGTGATTGTCGTGATTTACGGTGACACAGATGTAGCGAGTCAACGGCCGGCGCCGGCGCAGACTCGCGGACGCCTTTCCTGACCGATCACCTGCGCATGACTCATCCCACCGGCCACTTGCCTTAAATGTGTATTGTCTGCCATATGTCCGACAACTGGCCAGTAAGATATGTTCTTTATGTCTCGAGATCTAGATCTCAGGCAATTTCAAGCACTATTTTATTGATCGTGGGTTTAACGAATCAGGTTTGAACGCTTTTGGTCCTTCTAACCGTATCATCCGGCGGTGTATTTTGCTAATAATTTGAAATCATAAAATCTGAGCTATTACTTTTGTTCTTACTGTTTATTTTGATTAGTTTTATTTTTTTATATTTGGAGTTCAACAAACTGTTGCAATTGCATCGGCACCCGTACGCTTACATTAGAAAGTTCTTGAAAGAAAATTAAGAGTGTAATTAGTTTTTATACCGAGTAATTGCAAATAATTGACTGAGACACCGTTTACACCGTTACGCATTGCTAATAAGCTTTTTGTGTAGGAAGTGTAGGTATTAGCACTTTTAAAATACAATTTAGAATGTCGCTTATTTCTAATTACACATTTTGCTAGCTGCTAGCCTTTTTCATTGCGTCAAACACGTATTATTTCTTGAAAAAGTTTTTCATGGAATAATTTTTAGACAGTTGCGACCAACTAACCTCAAACAGTACCAGAATTCGATTTATAATTATAATAATGGCCTGTAGTTTCTGTCAAATGAATTAGACTTTAATTAAAAGTCAAAAATAATGAACAGTGATAATGCTATAATGCCGTCGATTAAAACGAACGAAAAGGCATCATGCACATATGGACTTCCTTATGTTACATGCATCTCACATCGCTACGCACATATTTAGGAATTATAATTACCAAATTTAATTTAAATAATTCCTAAACCAAACCAAAAAGATCGCCACAGGTAGCAATTATGACAGTGTCTTTTTTTTTTGCCAAAGGCAAGATGGACGTGACTTCACAGACTTTAGTGATTAACATTATTTACTAAATAAAACTGGAATTTAGAATCTTATAGGTAGTTATTGTAAACAATGTGTTTTAAATATTTCTGCGTTATTTTTCTGTAGTTCACAATGAATGTGTCATGTGAACATTGTGTGTGAACGTGTTTCTTTTGTCCGACTTAAAAACAAGGAGGAGGTTCTCCATTCGGTTGTATGTTTTTTTTATATTGTTAACTTCTACTACTGGTATCGTAATCTCAACAATAACTTGCATTATATTTTAATATCTCGCTAATGCTAAACCTTTAGACACCAAAATAATGTATGATGCAATTTGATACTTTATATTTGTCAGCATAGCTCCTCTTGCTCTTCATTATGTTTGTTCGTAGTAATTTAAGTATCGCAATTATTGATATACTAAGTTCAAACCACAAACACATTAAAACGTTCTAATGTACTTCCGAATTCGACTTTACCTAACTACCTATGTTTATGTCTTAATTTATCAATCATATATATGCTATTTTATTGTAAGTTATGTTTAATGTATCCTACTTTACATTCCATTATACATAAAAAATAACTAGATCCAAATACAAAAACCGACCAATTCTTACATTGATAATCGAAAATTACATTCACAAGTTTAGCTATTAAAAACCCCATTTGCATTAAAATAATATGCAATTGCTTAAGTAATTTGCTTTAATCTGCAGCATCGCTTTAATAAATCTTCGTATCTTGCTTCACGCCTGTGACCTTTTGTGTTACATCACGGCGCCAGGATGACTCAGGCCCGTGGGCAGACCGGTCAGGTTGCAACGTCTGCATCGACCCCATTTGGAACCACCCGCTTTTTATCCAAATCTGGATGTTTTCCAACCTTAACTGCATGTTTATATCACAGTCAACCACACTTGTTTGAAGTCTTATTGTGAATTGTACAGTCTGCCTTATAAGTGGTTGCACACTTTTGTGCTTTGTGATATTAACGTCGTGTTTGAACTTCTGCACTAAACTGTCAAAGGCGTAAAAGCGACAAGGTACATAAGTGTGCAGCTATTTATTTATAACGCCGACTGTACGTAATTGGCTAAATGTAAATTTACCTTTCCAAGAATATAACATTTGTAATACTTAAATTACATACTTATTTAATAATCTTTTGTACTGCCTGTATTGTCTGAATGATCCTATCAATGTTTTTGATTTCCTTCGCAGATTTCTTGACTGACATAATATTTCTACTTTCACTGATCGATGTAATCGTTTTAGTGAAACGGATTGTTCTCAACAGCTGTCAGTCAATTTTCGATGGTTATGATTGAAATCAGTTACGCTGAACTAATACCACAGATTAATAGTTAACGTCAAGTGTTTATCGTTTCATGAGCTGTGTAGTTAACACTGTGGTGTATTTGGATAATACTAGGATTTTTTCTTTTGAGCAAAAAGATAAGTAACACCTCCGTAACGCAGATTAAAAACAGTACCCAAGTTTCTTTATAACACTTCAATACACTGCTTTATTACCGCTGCGGCCTATACTTAGTGTATGTTATTCGGAAATAAGCCCATAGTTGAAATAAATCTGTTTTAAAGTCCCCCGTCTCATTACTAACGAATTTGTTAAGCTAGTCATTATCCTTGTCAATATCTCCTACTGAATTCCATTCTGTAACACCTTTAGTTGAAATAATATCTGCAACCTACACATTGTCTGCCTACACAACTCGTTTATATGCACCGCTGAAACCTTCGACCGCCTTATACGGATTCACGGGTCGTCACGTGTGTTTATATTTTGCATACAAATGTATTGATCGATTGGAGACAAGCTTTTGAAGTTTCGGCAGGCCAATAAAAAATATTTCAATAAAGACAAAGTTACTTTTGAATGCTAAAGTTGCTTTATATCGATCCAATTTCCTCGAAAATATATAAAAAGACATGTTATCTTAATTATTCATCGTTATTAATCTTCGGTAGATTGTACTGCAGGTAACCCTCAATTTGGGGCATCATTTCCTTCCTATTCGCCGTATCTTTGGTATACTTGACCCCATCCGGTAGGAAATTGCAGAGTGCTTCCTGCTCAAAGAAAATACACAAGGCTTTTCATGGGTAGAGAACCGACTGGAAGTCATAATGGCAGGAATATCCTCTATGAGCGTAATTCTTAGGATGCCACGTTTTTCTTCGCCTCTTGCATGCGTAATTACTGTTATGTAATTCTTAATGACTTTTTACTGGTACCCTTGATTATGTTAATGATAAAGGTGGATCAGATTTAGGCATATTTAGTTATACGTTTTAGTTTTCCAAAAGTGCCTTGAACTCCAGGGGTCTCGGTACTGTCGGTGCTCTCATTATGGTTGAGTGGTTCCATAAACGAAAACCCGTTTCCGTCCGTAAATGATACTTACCAGTAAATGTAAGATACTATGCCCACGATTACTTTGGTTATTTGGTCAAATGATGCTTGTCTTCATTCCTTATTGCTTGTTGTAGTAATCATCCTGTTGTCTAAACGAGCATAAATCGTGATAAGCAGATAGCGAGATGTAGTTCATTCCGTCATTTGGCATTTATGTACATGTGAGTAGTTGAGTATACTATATCTTTAGACTTGTCTAAGTTGTCTAGAGCAGAAAAAATATATTCACACACGTTACGTGCAGTTTATTGTGTCGCTTTTTATAATTATGTATTGTTCATATCACTTTCATAACCTCTTATTGTTACGTATTATTAGCCATGTTGCGTGGCCATTTCCTCTTGTCGTGTGTCTTGTTCATTACTTAATAATGTTATTACTTTATTATGAAAATAGAGTTTACTTGGACCTTAATTTTCTGGATTGTTAATTTAATTTGATGTAATAACAAACGTGCCTAGATATTGTTTTATTTCGTGTTGTCATTTAATTTGCTTTCGTTTGTAATATTTCCGCAAGTTACGTCACTGATTACATTTAGTTCTTCCACTTAATTAAAATTTTACGATTGCGATTATGACGATCCTTATTGGTGAAATGATTTAAATTATTAATTAGTTTATTTTATTTATTAGTTTTTACAATAATGATGAGGATACTTTTAATTTTGACATGTAGGTAATGCAAACTTATATTGTAATTTTTTTATGAAATAAATAAACTAAACTTAACTACTTCTTCAAGACTTCGCGATAAATAAAGGTACCTTTGTATCTAATAGCGTATTGTTTTGCGAGTACCTAATATTATTATTTAATGTTTGAATGCATATTTGTTTCTTTGGACCTCCTGTAGAGTTCTTTAGTTGGATTTGTAAAGCTTGCTTTTTGTTATACTTGTTAATTTTTCATTACAATGCTGTATATTACTTTTGTTTTGAAACAAATAATTTAATTTGTACGGTCGATTGTATCTGTATCCTAAGATCGTTATTAATAAGTCAACTATCTAACTGGCGTCTAAAGTGGTTTTATTTTATGCAATTAAAGACGGCCCCTGAGTTTCTCGAGATAACACTGATAATTTCCACAGTCGACCAATTGGAATGCAACTGCATTATGCGCGTGAAACTTCTGTAGTATTTCCGATATAACTGCTTTCTGAAGGTCAATTGTTATACAGTTATAAAGCGTGGAATTATGTTCCGAAATGGAACTATTCGTATACCTATTGCTGTTAAAGGTATTAATGAATGTTACGAACAAATTTGGGTGGTCCTTAATGTTCTAACGAGGACGTTTGGACATCCATAAACATGCCCAATATCCTGCCTGATGTTATCTGATTCCTGACTATGTCCTTAATTGAAAGCCAATGGGTTCCGTCATCGAGCAAATTAGCCCGAACAATAGCTTAAAATTGAAACCAAATTCTAAAGATAGAGTTGAGGTGGTTCAGTGGAACAGGCGTAGTGGCCAAGAATGCTGTCGCGTCGCATTGCAGTAATCCGCTGCACTGACCCGGGACGCTATAGTGCATCCCTAGCATAGCTATTCAAGATACCTATGCGATATTAATCAGTTTTGTTTATTTAATATCGGCAGTGAAGATAAATAAGATACGTGGTTGGAAATGTTGAACAGAAGCATGCATGATTAGAGTCTGGCTGTCGGTTGGATGTTGCAAGTCGCAATTCTAGCATCGTGGTAGCGTATAAAACAGTTACGAGAAAAAACAATTAAAAGAGAAAGAATAATGAAACAGTTGGATATTTTTTAAGAATTCTGTTCCCCGTTATAGGTGAAACAAACCCCTAAAACGCTTTTATTCCGATGTTCAGAAATCGTATAAGTATTCTTAAAAGTAATTAGCCGATAAATATTAGGTTTTTAACGTTGATTACCAATATAACAAAGCTTTATTGATTCATTCTGTAGGTATGTATCGTAGCATATCTGTGTTTACATTTAATCTTTTGCTTTAATACAATTTTATATCATTGTTTAAGTAGTTATAAAGTCGTGAAGTACATATAAACCCCTTCATTTTATTAGCTGACCAAGATTAACAGGTTTCAAGAGTCTATCAGTAGTTCCTTTACCGACATTAACATTGGTTACTTTTAAAACCACAGTAATCTACACGAGCTTCAAGTGATGACTCTGATACTCAATCAAATGACCGTTGATCTTCGCAACCATTCTTATAGCAGTAGCTCTCACCTTAATCTCTTTGTCATGTAGTCTTAACTGCGAGTATGTACGTCATCACTCCAGTTCGCCACAGAGCTATCATTACATTTTATTGTTACCCGGATTGATCAATCACCTTCGTTCTTGGCTTTATTGTTCTTGCTACTTTCACTTACGCTCACGTCATTTTTTACATCAAATTTATGGTTGTTGCCATCCATTTTCAAGGTTACCTATCTGAACTCCGAAAAATGTTTGACCGAATTTCGGTTCGATAAATATTATTCGACAATTATGGTTTGGGTTTTTTTACGTTTGCCCGAAAGACCACTTCGAATATTTTCATTTAGTCATTTCTTGTTTAGGTTTTTTACCGATTTGACAAATTATCTATTCCGTAATACTGATTTCGGCGTACAAACAGTTTTCCAATGTAATGGTTTGTCAATTTATCTATTTCCCATTTCTTATTTTACCTTAGTATCATTTGCCCAATTTAACGGCTCGGTTTATTAATAGTTTACCTATTTTTAAATCGACTATGCTAACCTGTCCGATTCGGTTCCACCCTGATTCGTCTTGATCGTTGCATTTTCTGGATAAATTACAAGCAAGATTTTTTGGGCAGAAAAAAAAATAACCTCGAAGACCAAGGCGGGAGCAAAGCTCCCGCCTTGGCCTTCTAACCTAACCTATCCGTATCGGTTCTGCCCTAATTCGCCTTGCTCGGTGCATTTTCTGGATAGTAACAAATTACAAGCAATATTTTCTTACCGAAATGAATATTTGACGTAACGTAGCGAAAACTATATGTAGCATTGATGTAGTGAAAAATGGGTTAAGAAACAAAATACGAAACGATCCCTAGGCTAATTGTAGCAATGGTGTAATGAAAAATAGGCTTTGAAATAAAATACGTAACAATACATAGGGCAAGTGACTACAAGGAGAAAAGTTGCTCGGACTAAAGATATGTTTCCTTAATGTCAAACGGTGAAATAAAAAAATTACGAATCGTGCCATCGGAGAAACGCTAAAAAACGAAACGTTTTCGGTCAAATGAAATTCGGTCAAAAACTTTTCGAGGTTGCGATAGGTTACCCATTTTCAATTATTACGCAAGGTATTAAATAAAGCTTGTGATATAGAGACTAACGGCGTAATTTTATTCGTAAAACTAAGAAACGTAAAAGTTTATAGACAACAATAAGTAAAACTTAAATCAATGATGGAGAAAACTCATTTCTGTCAATCTAGAAATTCTAGACCATGTGACTGTATTGTTTACTAGACCCTGGTCGTTACCTTATGACATGACGGCTCTGGGTTGTACGTAGGTACTGTCATAACACCTTTTGTCTGTCAGTAAATTGTACACTACCTGGGTGGGCGCGTCTTACTCCAATTGCTGTAATGATCGGGTACGTCGCAGATTCCATAACACTTTCACCATTATTCGCTTCGCTTTCATGTGCTGTGCTCTTTGTTGCTGTTTGAGGTCTTGCGATTGATTTTGCTTTTGTAATCTTGCCAGTTTCATCATCACCACTGTTATGTTATTATGTAAATGTAACGCGCACTTCAATGGCCTGATAATTGTTGCCATTTTGTCCATATTGTCTAAGTTTTCATTAAAATATGTGCTCTTTATCAATAACTATCAAACATAATACCCTATTCAACTTCCATCCTCCTTAATTTTAAGTTTATTATCAACTAACATGACGTTTGTGTCCCTAAACAAGCCATTTCATACATCAACAGTTCCGCTAGTTTGTTATTCATACTTATCCCTGCCATATCAATCGTTCAGCGACAGTTAAGAACAGTTTCTCTATTTTAAAACGCCATTTCCTGTTCACGGTTTTGTTACAGAAGCTTCTCCTCCCCTCGTCAAAGTACGCCTGTCAGAGTTGCCCTTAAAACTTCTTGAAATAGGGTGCAAGATTGCGTGAGATAGTTTTAGTTGGGATTTAAGGTTTTAAGATGTTATGGTTTATTTTGGGTCGTCAATGGTGATGTTGTTATTTGAAGCGTATTGATGTCTTGAGATATGTCTACTTGTTATTTATAAATTTTACTCTATTCTTTATTATTAGGATATATCTGGTAACCTATAAATCTTTCGAAAAACTTTTGTCCGAATTTTCATTTGTCCGAAAATATTTTTTCTCAGAACCCATTAACTTATCAAAATGTTTAAAGATACAGAATCTGTAGGTTAGGTTAGATTTATAACAATCCAGGAAAGTTAAACGGTTTCAGAGAAAAATGATTTCCGGACAAACGAAACAGCGGACAAAGTGTTTCGGCTTGAGTACTCGTAAGGTAACGTTTTGCCGCAAAAAATATCAGATGTTGCTCAGTAACACTAGGAAACGTTGCTCAAAAAGTAATCGTGTGGATGCACCATTTGCAATTAACGTTTTCTCTTACGTAATGGGAGTCGGCGAACTCATCGATCGTACACCGGGTTCTGTTCTACCCTGTGTTTCACGTTAAACCAAGTGCATGCGTTTCTAATTGTACCTTAAGGTCAATGACGTGATAATGTGGGCAGATATATTAGCGGACCGAGTAAGGACAAATTGTGTTTTTGCAATATTTAGTTAGTTACAAATGTTATCATATCATACTGTTTGCCAGCGACTTTGTCATAATTATTTTACACCTCACCTCAACTGATAGGAAAACCGCTTGCAAAGGTCAAAACAAATTGCCTATCCATAATCTACATTAGTTATACCTAAATCCTCCTTAAAATGAGGCACTTAAGAAAACGGGCTTATGAAGTGGGAGCAAAGGGCCATCGAAATATTGTCAAAGGCGCGAATTTAGGTCAAGCGGCCGGCTAGGAATAACCAACACTACTACAGTGGCGTATGGTTTTAGTTGGTCTTTATCACGAAGTAAGGAAGTTTTTGTTTTAAAAGACCGCGTCTGTTTTTGTTTAACAACGTCTATACATCAAATAAACAACAAAACCATATAACTTTACCCGATTTCAAATGATTTCAAAGTCATTATTTAACTTTGTTGTTTTTTTATCTGAAACACGTTTGAAGTGATTTGATAAAGTTTTCATCCTGAAAAAACAAACCTACTGTTTATCTTCAAATTGTACGCGGACGGAATCGCTGACAGGACCTCGCATTTCGTAACGAAATAAATCCGGCACCCTATTTCTCTCCCGCTATTCAGTTTTCAATGATGTTTCTTCAACGTAAGATTACTTCAGCGTGTAGGTATATAGGTACAGTTAATCTAGGGATGAGATAAAATTAAAACCCGGGAGGCCTTTTTATAGTGTATTTCGTTGTCGAACTCGAAAATATCTGAAAAATACTTTTTAATATTTTAACGAAGAAGCGTGCATATCTGAAGTATGCTTATTTAATGTTTTAGTTTCTTTTGTCTATTTATTTTTTCCGTTTCCCAATGCCATATAAACCATTAGTTCAAAAAATCATAAAACTCAGACTCGTGAATTGAGAACCTTGAGCGAAACATAAATAAAACCATGGATTTATACCAGAAAAACGTCACGCGTCACTCGTATTTATATCTTGCTAACTTTTGACTGCGATTGTTCCCGTGGTAGATACATGAAATGGGAATACCTATATCTTCAGTGATTTATAAGTAAGAAAATCGTTGAAAAAATTGCTATCGTTACTATTGTTGCCGAAGAAATTGCTGTAATCCTTATGGTTAAAGAAGAACAAAACAAACAGACTGTTTTCGAATGGCATGAAAGCAACTTAACATGCCATGTGTGTGACAAAAATCTTTTATGTATCGCTTCAACAATCAAAGCGCTTAATTTTTTATAGATTAGGCGTTGTTTCTAAGACCGTTAATAAAACGGGCCTAATGTTTTAGACTTCGCTTTTCTGCCAAACAACACACGCCATGATAACAAACCGACTGAAGTCTCTGGTTTATACTATGTGGATGATGTGAGAAACAGATGATGTCTTCGACTTATCCTGTTATGAAATGGTTTGCATCACACGTTGTTATTTCGAGCTTGGACTCAATAGCGTGTAGTAATGCGTAAACGTAGCTACTACAAAGCTTTTCAGTGGCTATTTCATTCATTATTGCAGTTGTTAGAAGCTTGCTTCCATTTACTGTTTCGTCAGTTTCATATTCAACATGCGGATTGCAATCGATCCAATGGAGATCTACTATTATCGTTGATTTCATTTCGACCGCGATGATTTACTCGCGTGCTGGGTTGTGATGCGATAGTTATTTTGATCTCTCAGTCTTTGGCTTGGATAATCTCCTCAGAGATTGCGAACGTGTCGGTATATTCATTGTCTTTATGATATGAGTATTCGTCTACAAATCAAACATTGAATCCAGTGTGCGGGTATTCATCATCGCTGTCGCAGTTCTGGCAGCTCTCCAATAAACAATCGCGATAGTAAATTTAAAACTGCTCACCCTATAAGAGCCCTTCTAATAGTTGCCATGGGCACGTCTGACCCTATTTTTGTACTGGGAAAGAACGTGAGCTCATGGCGTAAGTAGCTATTAAATCTAAGTTCGGTTATACAAAAAACTTTTTAAGTTGAGATTAAAACATTAGTTCGTGAATTTTGTAAAACTTTTAATATTTGTGTCACTCTCTGTTCACATCCGACATGAAAAAATTAAAAAAAAAACACCGATAAAAGTACCGATCGGATCTTTTATTATTTTGATACTAACCCTTAAATTTGATCGCAGTCCGCATGTTTTTTAAATAATAAAACGTTTTAAATACCATATTCCCGAAACTTTTTGTCACCCTCCACCAAATTTCATTGCAAATAACAAACTCCGCGGCAGATAGAACTGCCGCTATAATTCATATAGGACATCATTTAAAGCAGTTTATTTCGAAAGCAGGGTAACGATCACTCGGCGGTGCTCCACGTTTAATGTTGTTATGAGGCACACGGTTAGAATCGCTCCGGGCTGTGGTCTGCTGACCCGATTCCGACCGATTGAACCGTAAAACCGATGTCTTACACACCGTTATCGCGGTTTTCAAAATTTATGACAATTTTAAGCGGTTAGAATAGCTAGAACCCGCAATTAAATTAGAATAGCGGTTTAGAGCAACATTTGCGATTGCTCGACTTTTCTTAAGGGTTTGTTTAAATTTTTAGATCTGACCTGTGCTTATTGAGGTATTCGTTATTTTAATTAACAAAGCGAACGTCCGTGTTTTGCGTGCTGCATAACAAGCAAACATCCTTTTGTTCGGTTATGTGGAAACAGCAGCAGGAAACGAGTTGAACGTATACGCTTTTTTTTACCAAACACTTAATTGAATTCTAATAGTGTACAAAACAAGTCAGTGCAACAAATGTAGCGACGGTACCCAACACAAATGCTCAACAAAGGCGAATACAGAAAAAACTTCCAATATTTTAGAAAACAAATAAACTAAACAAACATTCACTATGAACCGCGACTACTACAAAGTGTCGTATACTAACGGCAGTCGCATGTCGACAATAACCGACGATGTGTTGGACAACGACAACGATACGGAGTTCAACGCGAACCAGTTCAAACTGTTTGATGACTTCACCACCGACCTTCGGATCAACTTCAACTCGAGCAGCTTCCACCAAGTGAGGCGGCGAGGGGACCCCAACGACTCCGGTGTTGACATGGAGAATGGGAACCCGACGGACGATGTCAATGATAGTGATCTGGTGAGTAAGAACGGTGGTGATGATCGTTGCGATATAATGCTGAGATTTACGATCAGGTATATATAGGATCGTGTCTGTTTTATTTTTTCTAATTTACTGGGTTTGCGTATGGCGAAAAAGAGGAACTAGGTTTTGAGTGTTTGCTTGGAAATTAATAGCCAAGGAAGCTTGCAAATATTTGATATCCGCAATTAATTATTAATCATTATTTATAATTTAATAAATATTTTATTACGGTTCTTGCCCTTGTTCCTGTGTGTTTTTTTATATTTTTACAAAAACTCGAGGTACGATGACCTTAGGTTTGGGTGCGTCCGCGTGACAATACCTTATTTATACATTTTTCTCTCACACGCGGCTGTTAACAACTGCTAATGCAATTTGACTAAAGTCTTGTTCGATTTTGCTTGTAAAGCGGTATGTTTTGAGTGTTACCAATATCCCTTTAAGTTAAAAAAGCCGTTCGATTGGCTTTTTAACCGCTATTTATAAGGGTTACCCTTTTATTTGGTTATCAATTTACTGCTGACGATCTGAGCTTTAGCTCTTTAGGTTTCCCTTATCTTATGTGAATGGTTAGTTTAACAAATAACTAAGTCATATATTTCCAAAGGGGTTATTCTTTTAGTGGGTTATATACTTCGAGAGGTAAGTCTTTTAAAGGCTTTTATCTGGGAATGGGTGGCCGGGTTCCCTGTTGTCAAGTAATCCCATTTGGATTATTCGTATGTTATGATTTAGAGCTTAAACTCGCATGTTCATATTCTTAGTAAATTACGTCACAAACACCATCCGCGAAATTGTTTTAACACGACCGAAGTCAGTTAATTACTGTGCGGTAACGACGTTTCACGCGATCTGTGCTTTCCTTGATGTCCATTTAAAACAAAAGCGCATCGACCTCCAAGAAAACCCGATGCAAATTGGAACCGTCCGCGTTCCGCGCACCTTCCGTGCCCAGGTCCCTCATTCCTAAACAAATTGGACTCCGATACGAGTTCTTGGTATTATTAACATTCATGCCGGCGCCCACCCATTGTGGCACCGGAACACCGGCTATTGTCCACTTGTCTACGGTGCCGCCGCCGCTATTGAACTGAGTGACTCACGCCGAGGAGGCCTGCATTGTCTGAGATCACTCTATTAAATAATTGCTTCCCCGGAGTAGGAATTCCGTCTACCCTAGTCGCCTTTAATGCTGTAACCTGCATTGTCTGCTTTTACTCGGTTTGCCAGAGACCTAAGTTGTACGGTAAACTAATCCCTAAATAAATCTTACGCGATCAGAAAGGCTATTGTTTTAATGTCTCAATTTTGTTTAGACATTTATAGTCTGTGCCAGTTGAAATTGCCAAATATGTAAACACAACCGAACGAACCAATTTACCATTAATACTCGATAATCACGTGCTTTTTAAGATCAAGTGAGGTCTTAGCAATGATTTATACACTTGATCTTTACTTTAACATTAAGTTTAATATAAAATAACTATTAAGTATACGTTATTTTAAGTACCAACACGCTTGATAAAAAAATTAGGTTATGCGTCAAACAGTACTAATTTGTTGACATCTTTGGCAATTTCAATTGACACAGACTATGTTGTCGAACTGATTTATTCAATAATTTCATTTTATTTTAAGTGTATAAGTAACATTTTATCTGATCATCTAATAAAGCCAGTAATTGAGAATCGACTGCAATTTACAGTGAGTAAAGTCATCACTGGTAGCTGCAAGAGAAAGTGTGAATTACGAAAGTTTATAAACACCTGCCTGTTTATGATAGTTGAGCGATGATTTCCTGCAAGTTTAGAATCTAGCTCCACCGATAGGCTTATAAAGGACCGCGGCATTTCAAACATTTCTCTTAAATAATCTGGATATAGAGAACAAACTGTTATCAAAAATTATTGCCTAATTAAAATGATCTTTTGTTCTTTCAGTTTCTGTCTGTGCTTCCATGGAACTACAGAGAGAACTGATTCTTTTTATTATACTAAAAAGTATGTCGTAACATTTTGATAACTTTAAAATAGCAACGAATATTTCAGCCTATTCCCAATTCCCAACAATTAAAAATGTCACTCTTAATACGAACTATGCGTAATACTCGTATGTCCACATATAGGTACTTATGTAAATTTTATGAGCGTAACGCTGACCTAAATACACCACTCCTAATTAAATCAACTTAACTTTATCGACGATATTACGCTTTGATGACCAAAACAATCCCTTTGTTTCCAGCCTTGAACAACATCTCTCATTGTCCATAAAGGCATACATTTTACTACATATAATATATTGTTTTGTTTCCTAAAATACTCGTCTCTAATCTTTGATTTGATCATTGGCACGCCTTACATATGTCGTGTTACGTTTTAATTTGTTGGAATCCTACAATGGGAACTCATTTGCTTTACAGCTGACGCCATATCATTCTGTGAGTCATACAGATCGTGTGTTAAAATTACTAATTTGTTCCCATGCGGGTGCTCATACTCATAACTAATTCATCCACATAGATATTACTGCGTACTGGAACGGGAAAAAATATGGCCTCTGTCATTCAAATTTGGGGCACTAACATTTTTTTTAGTGACCGATTTTAATCACGTATTGCTATCCCGTTGGTGACATCGGTCAACCTAAAAATAATAAGTACAGTGGCTTTTTTTTTTTAATATTGTGGAACGTGATCTTATTGATATTTTATTTTACTTGTGCATTACGTAAAAAATAAGGTTTTATTTTAAATAATACCGTTCGTAAATCGTTTCGAGATCGGTATCTTAATGCGCCCATAAAGTAATCACCGACCTTTAACCACGGGAATGCGCTTACTACGTTGTACTACCGACCGCGACCTTGTCCGGTTAACAGCTGTTCATATTTCGGCCGCAACCACTCTTAAGCCGATTACCTCAACACACCTCCACCTTCACCCATTTCTCCTTATAAGGATCTCGTTTTAACATTTCAATTTCGGCTTGTTACAGTTGGAGAACGAAGTGATGGTAGATCCTTGGAGCAGTATGGACTCATCTAATTCACCGTTAACTGACTCCGGACCGTCTGCAAGCGATGACTGCACTCCGTCGACTTCGAGCGAACCTGCCGGGCCCCGGGACCCTTTGCTGTTTTCGGACGCGCGCCGCTCCGCGGACTCTAATAAAGATCCTCAATCGACTAAAATCCTTACCCATAAACCAGACAAGGCGCGCTCACGAGACCTTACCCTAGAACTGGAAACCCTGGAGCCCGACCCCGCCCGCCGGCCGCATTTCCTAGATGACGACTACCCACACCCGTCCAAATCACTCGAATGTCGAATCCCAAAACCGCACTTCCTCGATCATTCACCATCGCCTGACGAATTCGACGAACGCAGCGATATCACCAATCCTAACTTCCTAGATGACGAAGTCGACGATGACAATCAGGCACAAAAGAATGTCGGCGCCCTTCCAAAAAAACCTGTAAAGACACCAACGTACTTACCTCAAGAGGATCGTCCGCATAGAACAAGTTACCGGAGTACGCTTCATTATGGTTTAGAAAATGCGGCAAGATCTAGTGAACGTGATAAACGAGCTTCCCAGTTATACAGAGGAACGTGGCCTGGGGAGCGCGATGTGTGGACCGGTCACGACTCCGCCAGCGTCCGAAGCTTCTCCAGCAACGGGTCCGCGGAGGGCCATCGACCCTCTTCCAACTTGGAAAATAAAATGGAGTGCGTGTGCTCTCTCATATCTCTACTCAGCCTGTCTCCTGAAAATAACGCCGATCTCAGCGGACCTCTACTCGAAATGAGCCGATCGGTGGAAAGCTGCGTTGCAATGAGGCAGGCGGGATGCATACCTTTATTAGTCCAGCTAATCCACTCTAAAGTGCCTAGAGAGACTCGGGATCGCGCTGCGAAAGCGCTGCGTAACATTATTCACACGCAGACCGATGACAAAGCCGGCAGAAGAGAAGCGAGAGTTTGGAGATTGTTAGAACAAGTTAGAGAGTACTGCTACGCCTTAGAAGATGTGGTGGAAAATCGGAAAGAAGGTAAAGAAATCGATGATGACGGTGCAAAGCATCCCAGCCAAAGCGTCGCGGCGCTTATGAAACTGTCATTCGACGAGGAACATAGACACGTGGTCTGCCAGTTAGGCGGGCTGCAAGCATTAGCGGCGTTGGTAAGCGGCGACCAAGCCGCTCACGGCAGCAGAACTGATGATAACACCTGTCTTACCATGAGAAAATATGCCGGCATGACGCTGACAAACCTGACTTTTGGCGACGGCAACAATAAGTCGCTGTTGTGCTCGTTCAAAGATTTTATGCTCGCGTTGGTTGAACAATTGGAATCTCCTAATGATGACATGAGACAGGTAACATTTTTTACTTATTGTGCATACCTTAATTGGAGCAGTTGATAATTTACTTCAACTTAATTTATGTATTTGAAACTTAATTTGTTTTATCTTTGTATTTCAGGTTACCGCAGCGGTATTGAGAAACCTATCGTGGAGGGCGGATTCAAGCAGCAAACAAGTTTTAAGAGAAGTCGGAGCTGTGAAAGGACTTACTAAAGCGGCGATGACCTGTCAAAAGGAAGCCACTCTCAAGTCTGTCCTGTCAGCCCTCTGGAACCTCACAGCCCACTGCTCGATGAACAAAGTCGCTCTGTGCTCAGTCGAAGGAGCCCTAGGTTTTCTAGTTGACATGTTAAGCTACGATTCACCTACCAAGACGCTATCAATAGTCGAGAACGCTGGCGGCATTATGAGAAATGTGTCCAGCCACATAGCCGTCCGTGAAGATTACAGGCAGATTCTCCGCGAGAGAAACTGTTTGAGTGTCTTACTGCAGCACTTGAAGTCGCCGAGTTTGACCGTCGTCAGTAATTCCTGCGGCACCTTATGGAACCTGTCTGCAAGGTGCCCGTTAGACCAACAGTTCTTATGGGACCATGGCGCGGTGCCCATGCTCCGTAGTCTTATTCATTCCAAACACAAGATGATCGCAATGGGTTCTGGAGCCGCTCTTAAAAACCTACTCAACTCTAAACCCGGAAAAACACACATTATATCACTCGACTCGACCGCTAGGACAATGAAATTGCCAGCTCTGCCAACCCTCGGAGCCAGGAAACAAATAGCTCTGGAACAAGAGTTAGATCAAAATCTAGCAGAAACTTGCGATAACATTGAACCAGCGACGTCGCCGACCACGAGTAACAGGGAAGAGAAGAATCTCTTCACCGCTACTGAGCGTCAGATCGCTATGAACTTGGAAAGGCATAGAATGACGTCCAGTTCACCTCTAATGGGCGCTCTGACTTCACAGATATCACTTAGCCACAGTGCACATTTGGCTAGCTATTTAAGCTGCAGTAATACATTACTAAAAGGTGCCTTAGTCACTCGGTCCACCACGGGGAGCTCCAACAACGTCAATCGCTCCGATAGCAAAGATTCTGTAACAAGTACGCATTCAGATACCGTCTTCGAAAGAGTTATGCGCACTGGTAAGGTTCCCGTTCCAACCCCGAGGAATAAAGACCTAATGAAGAGTGAGACAGCTGGCGAAGCGTTCAAAATGGCCTCGAAGCCTTTATCCAAGGGCGGTTTCCTCCGATACCCTATCCAACCCCCCATACCGCCTCCAAGAACTACTGACATGAGAACTAACTTTACGGAATCTGGTTACGACGTCGACCAAGATTCCTGCGACCAACCAATAGATTTTAGTAGGAAATATTCGGAGACCAAAACGGGTGAGGTCGAGCCGTCCCTGGCTGAGGAGAAACCTAAGTCTGAACCCAGTAAGAAGTACAAGAAAGACAGTCCGAACACGTTCGGAGATTACCAAGAGACTGATTTGGACCAACCGACGGATTATTCCCTACGTTATGCGGAACATCAATCTGAGAACGGTTCCGACACCTCCGAACCGCCCGGACCCTCGATTCACGAGGACACTATTAAACACTTTGCCACTGAGGGCACTCCGTACGAAACTCCCATTATATTTTCAACGGCCACATCCATGTCCGACTTAAGAGTCATCGGGAAAGATGGAAAACCAAAATCAACTCCCAGTGTAAAAGAAAACCCCGAAGTCATGACACATTCAGACGAGAAAGATACTTGCTCTATAGAAGATCCTCCGAAGCACGATAATGATAGAGTGATAGTTACGCCGCAAAATCCAGAGCCGGTTCCGGAAAAGCGAAGCATGTTTGATACTAAGTTTAGTTCGGGCATGATAAGTCCTGAGAAACCGGTGAACTACTGCGATGAAGGCACGCCGGGGTATTTCTCTCGCGTCAGCTCGCTGAGCAGCCTCGGAGAGCCTACAGAAGAAGACAGTTTGGCGAAAAAGAACGCGATGGCGACCATTAACGTGGAGCCGAGCATTCAGGACCAAAGTACTAGTTCCTCAAAAGATAAAGAAGGTTAGTAGTGATTAGTTTGTTTTTTAAATTGCGACCCAAAAACAACTTCGTCATTGTTTGTCATGAGGTCTTCACCTACGGCCCAAAAGTTGACATTGAATTGTGTGTTTTCTTTGGCATTGGTTACTTGCTTTGTTTCATGATAATCGATCGGGCTAATCAATAGTTACTCAATTTATAATTTTACTAAAACTGTTCTTTTCAATTAAGTAATAATGTTACCTTTTCTATTTTTAAGATGACGTTAAACTTTAGAATATCGTTGTAGGTTCAAAAGCAGTGACGTTCGCCACAGAGCCGGTAGCTAGCTCGCAGCCGTCGACGCCGGGGCGCTTCGTTGAAGACACGCCGCTGATGTTCTCCCGGTCGTCCTCCCTGGGCTCCCTGCCCGAGGCCGACGAGCAGCCGGACCAGGGCTCCGTGCTCTCGGAGATGAGGTCAGTGAGAATGCACCTTTAGGTGAATAGAATGTGTTCACGGGGAAAGGGTGGCTACCATCAATGTCTCTTAACCTTTTGAACGCCACAGATGGACTGAAAGTCTTGCCACTGTCGCCACGATGGCTACAGCCGCCACAAGTTCAAAATTAAAAGAGACTTTATTTCATACGAATTAAGTTGTTTTTGCATAGCATAGCAAACATGGTTGGCGTGTGAGTGACAAGTTTTGTATTCGACTTAAGGCGTTCCAAGGGTACAAAGGCAAAACATTACCTTTAAATGCAGTAAAGTAAGCCTAGTTTACCTGGCGTATTATACGTTTTTCTCTACGAATATTATAGAACAGCAATAATATTTTTAGATAATATTGCTTTCTAAGTACAGTAAGTTCATAAATTATGTGTCCACTTTATTACCTTGTCTATTTAATCTCATGTTTAAACTGCCATACATGAATTGTCACAGCGATTAACGTGACAGGGTACTAAAGTGTATACATATTTATGAACTCTACTGTGTACAGTTTTATTTTAATCTAACCATTCTGTCACGACCGAAAGTGTGCTAGAAATACTGCTAGTCCAAGTTACGAGTTTTTACAGCTTCTTTATTGAACATGACTGTGGCTTCTTTATTACAGTTCAAGGCATTAGTTGTTACTGCGGCCCTACTTTGACAATCGAAGTTCGATGTTACGTTATCTCCATCCCTTTTTACCAAATTTGTCTTGAATGACACGTGAAAAGGATCATCTGAAGTTTCTTGTTTTGTACTTCATAACCTTCTTGTTTTTGTGTAGCCGGCTGACGTCGGGCTGCATCTCGCCCAGCGAGATTCCGGACTCGCCGGGCGCGCCCGCGTCGCCACGCTGCCGGGACCCCGCCACGCCACCGCGAGGTAACCCTTAATCAAACGGGTCATTTTTTTTTATAGTGGAAAATACAAATTTAGTGTGAAATAGTTTCCCAATATTTGATTAAAGGGCTAACTGAACTAGGTGAAAGTACTTTATTGTTGACACCCTACCAATTATTGACACTATTCACTTTATTTACAAGTTAATACATACATACAACATACAAACAATCACGCCTCTTTGCCGTAGAGGAAGACAGACATCACTTCTTTCCATCCAGACAAACTTCCCTCGCTTCCTCTACGCACATAGGTGGGGCCCGGAATTTTGGGGGCAGCTTTTGACAAGTTGTAGGGAGAGAACACCGCTGTTTATCGATGTTATCGACAAATCAATAGTTTATTTATTTATGCCTTTATTAAATGAAACCTCAAATTTTCCGATGATACGTACTCTTTTCAGCGGTCGATGATAAAAAAAGTTCGAAATATCGGAAAATTTGAGGTTTTATTTAAAAAAAGGCATAAATAAATAAACTATTGATTTGTCGATTACATCGATAAGCAGCGGTGTTCTCTACCTACAACTTGTCAAAGCCACCCCAAAATTCCGGGCCCTACTCATAAGTCTTTTCATATACGTGCGATGGTTTAGGGTACTCCTGACCTGGCCTTCTCTCATTACGTCCCCGATCTGATCGAGGAACGTTCGCCTTGGCCTTCCCCTTCCAACATTCCCAATTACTCTTACCTCATATATCTGTTTTTTTAATCTCACTTCACCCATCGTCTCCACATAACACAACTAAATCTTCTTTTAAACGTCATTGTTCTCTTATTACCAGAGGTCGGGGAATAGGTAGTGCTTATTAACCTAAACTTGACTCTTGTTCATTCATGCGTGAGTGAGATGGGAATACGTTTTTGAATGAAGATGCAATAAGTTTAGGTTAATAAGCACTACCTATTCCCCGACCTTTTCTTATTACATTGTTAATAATACTATCCCACATGTTCAACCCAACCATACTTCTCAACGCTCTCATCTCTACTGTATTAACTCAAGTTAATAAGGGCGATAATAAGCTATCTTTAAAAAAAAGATAAAAGATGTTTATTCTGTAAGTAGCCCGCACGGGCAATTTTGTCAAAAATCTTCAGCGCTAAGCAAGACCACTGCTGAGAACAAACGCCGCAAGAAACTCAACATTAAAACGTCGTTTTTTAAATTTTGCTTATGATGTTATACAGTTGTAATACTTATCCTAGCGTTATATAAAACAATGAACCAATTAAAAAAAAATGCTTAGTTGAGCAGGAAAACGTGTCAAAACTCAGAAGTTTCACAAGAGCTAATAAATAGTAATAATAAAGAAGTAAAAAACGAAAACTTACCTATACCACATAAACCGTGTCCCCTAGACAAGATACAATGTTTACACATTTTTATAACAAAGTTATTAAAAGCATTTTTATCTGTTAGATAGTCCTCGACCCTATAGTAAGCTTTAGGTATTAAAGACTTCTATTTCCCACATTTTACCCGGTATAGATTGAAAATGTATAAATCGGTCGATGTTACCAGCGCTCGGCGAGTCCCGCTCGGAGTCCCCGAGCTCGGAGCGCGTGGCGCGGTTCATGGTGGAGCACACGCCGGCGCCCGCCTCGCCGCCCACGCGCAGCAGCCTCAGCAGCCTCACCATCGACGACGAGCCCAAGGTACACCATACAACTCTACCTCTATACTAACTCTAATCGTATGAACAAGTCTTAACAAAAAGCCAGCTTTAAGAAACCTCACTATTGCTAACCAACTTTAAATCGCTAAAAATCCTAAATGATCATTCAAAATGAAAAATAATGAAAGAAACCTAAAGATGATTTTTAAATACCTATCCAATGATACCCCATTTGTAGTTCGTAGACTTTATTTTTTTGGTTGCCGCCATATTGAATTTGATTTGAATACTGTCATATCTTTAGTGATACTCACAAGATTGAGACAAATCGATTGACATAAGAATCATCAAAATAGGTCCACACGTTTAGTTTCTAGAGCGCCACGAAAGAATAAAACATACATACAAACATATCGCACCTTCAGAACAATAGTGACCTAATTGAGAAATTTTAAATTTTGACTTAGGTCTCTATGATAATAAATTTATGACTCGAAGTTTGAAAGCACAAATTTTGAATTAGGTCATTATTGTTCTAAAGGTGCGATATATAGGCTGATAAGCACATTACCATTAGCTGTACCGGCCCTCGCCCATCCCCCGCGCGGTCGCACTCCTCAACTCCGCTTCGCCGCTGTGCGATATGTTTGTGACAGGGATAACGAGGATGATGATCGATGGAAGGGAGTCTTAGAAAAAAGCCAGCTAGGATTAGTCAATAGTTAGTTTTAGTCTAGGTTAAGTAACAATTTTAAAGAATCGATGTAACGCCATGGATTACTCTGTAATGTTAATCACTTTATGATTCTAATAAATAAATAAATAATAATAAATAATTACCCTCCTCCTACGGCAGTCGAGTAAAAACCGGCCAAATGCGTGTCTATTCCGTACCATTCTTGTATCCATGCAAAACATTCATCCAGTGGTGTCCTTCGATGTAGGACTTCGCGTGCTTTACGCTGGGTCTTACACTTTCAGCTCAGCTGATATTTGTCGAAGATAGATTTTAATTACCTCTTTTTCATTTGGCATTTTTAAGTGCCGACTTAAGCGCCGCCTTTATACGCAATCTAAATGTTTCTGTCCGTACACCTTAATCTCGTAAAATGAAACTACATTTGTTAGATAGAACGCTTAACGTAAAGTAAGATTATGTATTAATCTTCTTATTCGCAGCCTTCACAACGAAACCTCAAGCTTCTATCCGAAGAAAGTTCTAAGAGTGAGCTCGTGGAAAGCGCCCACACACCACAAGCGCCGCCTGCGAGAACTACTATCAGCGAACCGCTTAGAGGTTAGTGCGGTCACGTTTATCTTCCAACTGAATAGCAAAAGTGTAATTTCATAATCAGACATCGGAAACGCCTATAAGCTATAACGCCGGGAAGAGCCTATATCGATTAACTCACTTATCGATGCTTTTCCCCTATACTAGTGATCGCTCCCAGCTTCAATTGAATTGAATTGTCGTGTTGGTTCGTTCAAAACGATGATCAATCACTCGAGGTTTAACTACTTATAACCGACAGGGAGCCAGACGCCGGACACGTGCCGCGTGTACTTCACGGAGGACACCCCGGCCATTCTGTCGAAGGCGGGCAGCCACTCCAACCTGTCGGCGCTCTCGCTGGACTCGCGCGCGCCCGGCTCCGACAGCAGCGCGCTCAGCGACCCGGGCGACCTGCTCGAGCAGTGCATACAGCGCGGCATCGACCAGGTACTGACTCCTCATAACTGTCCTGTCCTAGAGTCCGAACAGCTAGTGGTGACACTCAAAAATGCGGCAAATTCAAAATATCTGGCTGGTAACACGAAATGCGTAGCGATGGAATAGTTACTCATAATGTGACAGCTGGTTTCATAGGTAATTTTTTTGCCATATGATGAATTCGAGAAAAATGCTTGTGTCACCACTCGCTGGTCGGACTCTAGGACAGGACAGTTATGAGGAGTAGTAAAAATTCATAGTAGAGAAAATGGGTTTTCTTTCATTTGGGAATCAAATTAGAAAATTGACTCTACAATACAATAGGATTTACAATAGGTTCATATTCCGTTCCAACCCACCAACAGAAATGAAACATTTCTCAGTTTATAGATGGCAACATGATGTACTTTTACTTTGGCGACGATAACCCTATTGTACTTGTTACTTCGATACAAAGCTAAGTGGACTGTAAAACGAACTTTTTACGATATAATAAAAATACGCAAAATCAACTACGAAATAATAATTTACCAGCGTGGAATCGCGAGGCTGTGATCGGTTGTTTGAAGCACTTACCTCGAGGGTCTGCAGAAGGTGGTGCAGATCCGGCTGTTTAACTGGAGCTGGCTCCCTAGATCATTGGCTCGTTCGAACTCACCTCCAATCAAGGTTACCGTTAACCAGCAACTACCGGAATACGACCTGGGCAGCACTTCCTCCAACAGATCGGCCTTCCTTCACGTTCACACGCGATTTACACGACAATACGTAAAATAGAGCATTAACGACACGACAATTTGCCCTTTTTACGATATTATTTGCACATCAACGCGCCGATAGATGAGACGACCATTTCTCTACAAATGTGAAGTGACCTTCTTTTTAATAATATTTTTTATTTCAAGACGATAATGTTGCTAGACGAAAATATTTAAGCTACAATCCTTAACATCTATTTATGGGGTTTTCTTGGAACATCATAATCGTACCATATGGACTTTGCTTAAAAACAAACGCAATCTTACCTTGTTTTGCTACTGTTTTTTTTTTTTTCAAAAAACTCCATCTGTTTTGCTACTAAAATTGTATATTGTTTTTTTTTTATTTTATAACTTACCAAACTGACTTCGCCGCAAATCAAACCTGTGCAAATTAGGTGAACGTGCCCTTAATGTCGAACACACTGTAATACGGTTTCTCATTTGCAGGTGGTGAAAAACAAGCCCCCTCAAGACGGACCATCAGTCAACCCTTACACAGGTCGAGATGAACTCTATGTAAGTTTATTATAAGCTAATATATGGCGTAGTCTATTAAAAGGGACCTTATTGTCGATGGCGCTTCCGCCATTATTAAAGATGCTCCGATATAAATACAACGTCGCGTGACACAGTCCGGCGTAAGCGCCATTAACAATAAGGTCCCTTTTCATAGGTAACGCCACATATATCGCACAATTTTTAAATTTAATTCGTAATGATTACATGAAACTGTTCTCTTTAAATGTTATTTACTATAATATATTAAAAAAATCATGTTTTTTATGCAGAGATCGCTGCCGCCCTATTTACGTACGTCCACTGAAACGGTTAAAATGTCACAAGAGTTCAACAGACACGTCAGGGAATGGTAAGTTAAATAATAAAAATTTGATCGACACACGCATTACGCCCGTTGCAATAAACTATGTTAACTTTTAATTTATCATGCGCAGTGACTGATCACAACCCTGCCTGTTCTGAAACAGGCAGTCAAAACTGCTAAATGGCCTTAAGCCTGAACTTTACCCATGTTCAGTTAGTTACGCGTGAATAAAACAGGAATACGCATGAACGTGCATCTGATTAAAGGGCGTTTTCACTAAAAAGTGTACAAGTCGATTCACAAGAGTTGACACGAATGGATTGAATGAGTGAACGAAAGTATACAAGTGTGTAAAATAATAACAGGTTTTCGGTTTGAAATTCGAACATCGGTTCAAAGGACGGCACTCGCACAGTGATAGGTCAGCTGGTAGAGAATGCCATTAGGCATTAAGTTCACCTTTTGTACTCTAATGGGTATTTCTCAGAGCGTTTGAAACGCTGTCACAACCGTGGCTTCAATGTTGACGATTTTCTGAGGAAAAGCTAAACAAATTTGATAAGAATTGTAAGCAGAGGTTGAGTACTACAGAATAGCCGCAAATGGCATTCGAGTCTACAGGGAAGCCGCCAATAATGCGACCACGATTGTGACAGCGTTTCAAACGCTCTGAGAAATACTCTAATTTGTTTTTTTGTGCAATAAAGAATAAATAAATATACTCGAAACTGTAATTAAACACCAACGTGGGTTGCCACTAGTTAAACAAATATTTGCCTTAGTATATTTCCACTTTTTAAAAGACCGCACTAAGAATATTTATTTGTAGGTAGTTTTAAACCTTCCATTTAAATAAACAAGTTAATTCAAGTTACTTACACAAATACAAGATGGCCTATTAAATATTTATATTACATACGTTTAGCTATTCGACAAAATAACAGGCCAAAAGTGTGTAGCTCACTTTATAATTACAATCATAGGGCATTTTACCAGCCATGACACCATGGGGTCCATGGGTAACTGTCAAGTTTAAATCAAGCATAAGTGTAAGGCATCCGAATTTAGCTTGTCATTTTGTTTTAGCTGATAAAAAAAATTTGAACACACACACCCGCCCTTTAATTACTTAACACACTATATGAGAAAATATTTGTTTTGGGATATTTTAATGTTTTGAATATCAGGTAGAAAAAACATTGAATGCATATTCCATATTGTTAAATATAACTTTTGATATTGAAAATGTTAGAATTATCTACAAATATTAACAACAATTTGATTATCAATGCAAAAAGGTTGGCTTACTCTGAAATGTTTGATCGACACTGACATAAGTGACCTTGACACTTATGACAGTGACGTATCTATCGTAGTTTTTTTTGGTCTTAAATTACAGTTTCGAGTATAGGTGACATTACTTTTGTTCATTTCATTCGTGCCAGCTTTAGTGAATCTACCTGTACCCAATTACGGAACTTTAACTTTGTCAGTTTTGTGACGAAAATTAGCTATAAATTGACGGCCGCGCAATGTATGGCTAATTTTCGTCACAAAACTGACAAAGTTAAAGTTCCTTAATTTCAGTCCTTAATTGGGTACATTTTTTAGTGAAAACGCACTAAAGTATCACTAACTGTTTATTAGTTAGAGATAAAAGCGCATAAGAGGAGTTTTTTGACTGTTTGATCAAGACCGCCACAACTCAAAAATCGTGGTCTATTTATCACACTGTTGTCCACGCGTCAAAAATGAAACTTTCTATGACGTGACAATTACTTTAACGTATGACTCGAGATCTTTTTTTTTAATATTTAGAGTGATTTGTTGAATGGTAGTCCTGACAGTAGTCTGTGTCCCCAGCGGGCGGACGGAATGCGGCGCCAGCCCGCCGCCGCTGCCGCCTAAGGACTCGCGCGAGCCCGCGCCTCCGCGCCCGCCGCCGCTTAACTCTGCCGGTAACTGCTCAACACACTACCTTATCTACTTAAGCCGAACTTCCAATATTTCCTTCGATACTTTGGAAGGACTTTCCATATTTCCGAAATTCCATTCGAATATTTACAGTATCTCTCTTTCACAGGCCGCAGACATGAGAGTCGACTGCCGATCAAAACTTTGAGGCACTCGAGGGATAAACCGAAATTACCAGGCGCTCCTGACTTGGCGCAGGACGACTCTTCCAGTTCACTGAGTCTGGATTCCTTCGGATCTACCGACAGGGAAATATTCGAAGAAACCGTCAAAGCCGGCCTGTCCAGCGTCAACCCTAGAGCTAAGTTCAATTTGGACAAAGCCCGCTCCGTCGAAAGGCCGGAAGAGAATTCCAGACACAGCAGGAACCATAAATCTCTAGATCGAAGCGACAAAATCACTCAACACAGACATAGAGTCAAAGAGCCCGATCCAGAGTTCGAGAAAAACCTAGCATCAGGCGTATATAGCATCAAAAACACTAGCAGAGGTAGAAAATTAGACCAGGAGCTCAGTCACAGTCTGACCAGGTCTCCGTACTCGTATCACGGCGAGGCTTCCGGTTTTGCGAGGTTCAGAGGACACGGGTCCCGGTATTACGACGACGGGCCGCCCAGTTTGCCCGCCAGGATCGACGAGCCGAGGCGGCCGTTGGAGAGAAGCAACTCCCTAAGTTCGCTCAGTAATGATTCCTTCGGATCTACCGACAAGGAGGTCTTCGAACGGTGCGTCCGGATGGGTATGTCCAAAGCGCAACAAAAGAAGCAGGATAAGCTGCGAGTTCGCAGCGACGATAGGTTAGAGCTCAGGGATCACCGCTCGCGGAGGAAGAAGGACGTGAAGAGCCAAGGCGCTCTCGACAAAATGGTCGGGGAGGACTCTAAAGATCGCGCTATTTTAGAGGAAGTAATAGCCAGAGGCGCGGGCGAAGGGAAGAGTTCAAAAAACGTCCCGGCGCCGCCTGCGGACCGCGCGCCCGCCGGCGGCGCCGCGCCCGCGCCAAGCACACCTGGCTCTGACCTGCTCTCCGCGCACGTCTCCTCGGACACCAGCGACCTCAACCGGTCCAACGAGTTCCTCGCGCATCAATCCGCGAACACGACCCTCGAATCTGAAACTCGCGACGAACTGGACCGATCCAACGAATCGTACGCCGACGTCCTCGACGGCTCCTGGAGCGACGAAGGACCAAAAAATTACGACGCAGCCACGCTCACACGAAAAAAGAAACTCGAATGGACGGACATCAAATACACCGACAAACCCTTCGAAGAAGCGTCGAGACACGATACCTGGAACGACAACACGGTTCCGGATGATGTCACGTTCCCGACGATCAGCGGATCCGTTCACATGGTTTCCTCGATCAAAAGCGAGGTCGCCGACCCTGCGT
This sequence comes from Acleris literana, assembly GCA_946894065.1. Lineage (NCBI taxonomy): Eukaryota > Metazoa > Arthropoda > Insecta > Lepidoptera > Tortricidae > Acleris > Acleris literana. Next base: position 8,852,352 of record OX335669.1, on the reverse strand, counting down.
TAGCTCTGCCGGACCTGTTGGAGAAGAGCGAAACCGTCATGACGTGTTCCCGTCCAGATCTCACTCGCAAGCTCGACCAAGTTAGCTTGACCGTCTCGGAAATGCATGCCGCCGACGATTTTATCAGTGATGTCATGCTGGACAACATCCCCGAACCCAGTTACACATCGCTAGTTGATGACAGCGAACAGAAATTTGATTCTCTGATGGCATTCGCGATTGAAAAGGAAGCAGCGCGACTAGCGGCCCAGTTAAAATGCTCCAACTACGCCATGGAGAACAGCGTGACTTCACTCACTTCATTGGACTTAGACAATGTTAAACCGCCTTCCAACTTGGGCAGTCTTCTCTCCCTCAGTGCTTCAGGTCAATGGGATGATTCACAATCTAAAAAGCCGCAGAAATCCCGCAAGAAATCTCTTCCGGTCGCTATGATGGTCAAACGAGCTTTGAGCAATTCCATGCACCAGGGTAGCTCTGAACATTTGGACAGCAATCCGGTCAGTTTTCTTGATAATGTCAAACCGCCTTCCGAAATGGAGAATATTGACATGGAAAGCAGCATGATATCGGTGAGCAGTATCACTTCTGAAGTTGCAGACAGAGATAAAATACCCGTAGTTTTCGACTTCAAACAACCGATACATGATTTTCCACATTGTCATAATTTTAACTTCCTAGATCTTGATAAGGTTAATCCGCCATCTTTATTTGATGAAATGGCTGAATCTACCGTGGAAATAGAACCGACGACGGCACATCAAGTTCACGAAGAAGTATCTAATACTTTAAATGTGGTTACTGATATACCTTCCGGGTCAGAAAATTGCACACCTTTACCATCCGATATCAGCAGCGTGGAATCCACACCGAAAAAGCAAAGAGATTCCCGATACCTGACTCCGAAAGAAAAGAGGAGTGCCGCCAAAGACAGATATCAAACTTACACCATCATCGACCCTGCGTCAGAATCCGACGTAATTTCACAAGTGGAATCCGAGGAATTTATCACGTGGACCAAATCAGAAAGCGACCGCTCGGACGAATACCTAACAGCTAATTCTGAAGGGAAGACTAAACGAAAAATAAGCGCGAAACAGCGACGGCTAGAGGACAGAGCTAGGTACCAGACCCAGACCGTTGATATACACAGCATAATACAAGAGGCCAAGACTGTAGACCCCGAAATAGAGAGTCTAAAGCAAAGGCTCGCTGCGAAGAAGACTATGAAGCAGAAACGCGTAGAAGACGCAGAAAGATTCCGAACGAGGACCCTTAGCGAAGATATTCCTCCTTCGCCAACATTCGTGACTAAGGATGCTAGCTTCGAAAATGTAGAAACGACTACGGGCTACGACAGTCTATCATCGAATGAACTGAACCACCAGCAGATATCAGACGATAGGCAAGATGACGTCTTTAGGGAAACCGATAGCGGTCATAATGAAGATGATTTTGAGCTAAACTCGACACAAATGCAAACGTACACTAAAAGTTTTAGAAATTATTTACCCGTCATTGAAAGCCCGGCGGCTGTTGACATATGCGTAGTCAACAACCTGAAGAACATAGAAATGACAGCGTCCTACCGTAGGACAATACAAAGCGATAAACTCCAGCATCCGAGCAGTAGTGAATTCGCAAGCTATGAAGGAGACAGTAATTCTGACAAGGTACAATCCGATTCTGACGAAGAAGCTCGCGCACGACCCAAGCCTAAAATAACTAAACCTGAAAGACGCGACGAAAGTCTAGATTCTAACGATTCGCATGAAAAAGAAGAGCCTAAAGTTGTCAGAGGTAGGAAGAAAGCTGCTTACGTGTCTCCTTACAGGAGAAGCGTTCCACCCGCGAAGAAACCTGCCACTGTAACAAAAGCGCTTGTTAAACCGCCTGCGAAATCTTTAGCTATACCCAAAGCTCAGACAAATGCTAAAGCTCCGATAAAACCCACTACACCACCTAAACCGCCCAGTACTAACACGTCGCCCAAAAAGACTTTAAACAAATCTCCGTCGAAAATAGCACAACAGAAGACTATCGCTATACCATTAGTAGCGGGGAAACCTTTGCCTTTAGAAAGACAAGGAACGTTCACAAAAGAGGAGAGCTCGGTTTCTTCTAAAGAATTACCGGCAACGGATAAAAAGTCGCTAGTATCAAGATACGCTAAAAGCGCGCCACCGAAACCAGCCGTTAACAACACATCACCCTCAAGATTGCCGCAACTTAATCGATATACGAGGCCACCGCTGAAGAAGGGTGGTAGCAGCGAAAAACCTGCGCCTAAAAGTACTAAACCGACCATGAGGAATTCTGCATCAAATCACAGTTTACACAGCAACGATAGCGCTAAGACCGTCACCTTGGCTTCCCGAAGCTCCCGCCAGGGAAGCACTTCCAGCGTTAACTCAGTTCAGTCTTCCAAACTCAACGCCAAAGACGTCGAAAGCAAGATCGCTAGTTTGTGGAAGAAAGTAGAACAAAGCAAGAAGGTAACTGCGAAACCAGACAAGCGTGTGTGGATCGAAAGTGACAAGACAGAACCGCCTAAGTTAATCCGAAGTTCCACTTTCGAAGGGCAGCCGAAACAAGACAAAGTTTCGTCAGCTCCGAAGCAAAAGACTGCTATAGGTATCAAAGTATCTCAGATACCTAGTTTGAGGCCGAAGTCGTCGCCATCTAAAATAAGCGCACCTACCGTCAAAAAACCAGTAGCTGCCCGAACATTCACGCGGAAACCGGCCAACGGACAAGCTACGTAAACAATATTGTTAGTTATAAAAGCTAGCATGGTGTGTTGTGTCGCCTACTGTTGTCGCGTGAAATAACTAACATGATGTGAAGACCGATAGAACATATCATGGTAGCCATGTTGATTGGGGATGTTTAATATATTTATTAAATTTGTCGTTAGAATAATGACAACGTGGTTTGTATCAACAAGCCAGATAAATTAAGTTTTGTTTAAACAGACGTCACAAAATCATTCACGTTTCTTTGATTAGAATAATGAGAAGATAATGCATTCGAGGTATTTGCAAGACTTATTGACTAGGTTAAATTGATTCATGTTTGTAATGTCTGGACGTTTGACAAAATATTTCCGAGTTTGGTACTTAAATTCTATTTGTTAGTTTTGTCACACGTTGGAATGAAAAAAATAAGTAAAACCTTATTATAGCCTTATTTATACTAGATCGTTGATTTGATTGCGAGTTTACCATAATAGCCCCAGATTTCTTTGTAAAGTTTATTTTCTTTATTTATATTCGTTGCATTTATTTATATTGGGAAATTGACAATCCCTTTAGACTGCAATTTTAGTTTTTTAAGTATCACTTATCATAAATTAATAAATCGGCGGATGGCTCACCTTATGTGAAATGTCGAAATGTTTAATTCATAATATTTCGAACTTTCGATTAGTTTTTTTGCCCTTAACTTATGGCTAAACCCCTGGTACTTTGCGCATTAAACAATTTCTGTAATTATCATGTTTTAAAAACGCTTTTTTAGTCATTTTACCATTTATACATATATTTACTATGTATGCGATTATAATTAAATCGATACTAGTAAGCTTTTCGTTCCTATAGACATCTGACGAATTCCTTCCTTATAATTTAAGCTTAGGAAAAACCGTCTTACCGAAATTTATTAGAAGTTATAAGGTTATTTCCTCATTTCTAATGTAAATATTTCACATTACTTAGACGTAAGGTACCATAACACAGTTTGTATATTTTTCATAATACCTTAAAATAAAATTAAAATAATGGCAACTTCATATAGCTTTGGAGTAAAAATGGGGGCAAAAATGTTTGTTTGTCTCGTTTTTTTACGTCTAGTCAGTTTTAATGTTAGGTAAGCTAATGTAGTTTGAGAACATTCATTTCCAAAATCTAACAAAGGTTGTTTTGTATTTTATTTCCAGTTACTAGTAAAATTGGTTTTTATCCGATTCTCGATTGGATATGACATCATGAAAACAGTTTGGAAGCATCCTGTGACGTATTAGCTGTCATAAATTTATACGAATGTTGGTAAAATTGTTTATCGCAGTTGTTATAACTTAACAATATGAGAGCTACAACGTCATAGTCTGTCTAGAGCGAGAAGTCGCTCTCATATATTTAGGGCCAAATTAAATGTACGCTCATATTTCATAAGAAATTCTAAAAGTCAAATCGTAATATAAGTTTACGTATACGACAAACGATGTTCTTGTGAAAGTTTGACCGTACGACTAATATTTAAAAAGGTAACAGGGCAAGAGTAAGTCAAGAGCAAGACCTTTATCGATAATATAAAAAGGTGGTTTAGCGTCTTCATCTTGAACCTTGTGGCTCGGAAGATAAAGTTGATATGTTTACTACTTCCACTGTTGCATATTTTTACTATAAAAGGTCGACAGGTTAGAACAATTAGCTTCCTATATGAATCCCATTTTGAGGTGTAGTACTGATTTTTCTATTGTTATATGTATTAAGTGCAAACATAGCATAATGTACTTTGTTATCCGCTGATTTTGTAGGCCATCTTATTCACTTACGCCAGTTTAGTAAATAAAATATTTAGATATGTAAGGTGCGTATTTTGATGGTAATAAATGATATCTACCACATTTATTTCATTTTCATTTCATTATTGACTCCCTTTTTAGTTTTCCTTATGGTGAGACTTCGTTGTCTGTCTGTCTGTCTGTCACAGCAGGTTTTCTCAGCAACTACAAATGCCATCAACTTGAAATTTGGCATAGTTGTACAACTTGCTTGCCCGCATCTGTTTTTAGTATAAAAAATGAAATTAATTCTATAAATGAAAAGAATAAAAGAAAAAACACATTTATTCGTGACAAACAGACAAACAAAATACTGACAGACGAAATACCCGTTGTCACGAAATGGTTCCAACTCGGCGTTAAGCTGCCGGTAAAAGAGGTCTAGAATGGAGGGTTGAAAAATGAAATGAATGAAATTAAGTCAACCCACTTAAGCAAATGGGGTGCCATATGATGTGGAATGTGCACATTTCAAAACTTTTTTGTATTTTTCTGTGATGTTATTTTTGATTTACATCCAAAACTGTACAAAAAAATACTGTTCCCCCCCCTTATCTCCCAAGTTTATTAATCAAAAAATCTGAAAAAATCCTGACGTATAGATAATTACTTATATTTTATGGGAAAAATAAAATGGTGTTCATTATTTACAATTTGTGAGAAATAACAAAAAAACTTCGAAAATCTATATTAAAATTTAGGCTAGTCAAAATGGACCTTATGGAATAAAAAGTAAAGTTCATAACAAAATGAGTATTTTCTTTTGCGGTTAAATACGGGGCTTTCGGTGCACGAGTCCGACTCGCACTTGACCGGTTTTTTACCGACAATAAGACAGTTTGCCAAGCTCTAAAACCAACCAAGTATAGCCTCCTGGATACCGTCCATAAAATTTGGTCGCTACTATAAAAGCCGAATTTACTTTATAAAGAGCTTTAGCATCGAATCCTGAACTTTCCAACGTTTGGTAAGTCTACAATTAGTTTTTCAGTATTTCGCCAGAATAAAGTTTATTATATGCCATAAGAGGAATGGGCAAAGCCCTTGGTCTTTAAGTCACGGTTTTTATGTGACTGATACGTGCGTAATGTGTCATTTTGCATGAAAATAGATGTCGGTTTGAATAAGGAAAAAAACTAAAGGGTTTATTAGAAGCCCTTAAAAAACTAAAAGAAAAATACTTTCAATTTTTTTAAAATCAAAATTACTATGTTTAGAATATTTATTAACCATTAATGTATGTATAGGCCACAAATTAGCAGATTGATAGATAATTTTGATATCATCTTACTTCCAACGGGACCTGCACGACGCCCCAGCTTGTTCAACACTTGGCGTCTTTTTTAACGAAATATTACTATAATCGATGGATGACCATTACAGAAGGACATACATATATATTTAAAACTAGCTTCTGCCACGACTTCGGTTGCGTCGATTTAGTTTATCGTCATTCCCTTGGGAACCTTTACATTTTCCAGTATGAAAAGTAGCCTATGTGTTAATCCAGGGTATGAGCTATCTCCATATCAAATTTCATCCAAATCCGTCCAGCCGTTACAGCGTGAAGGAGTAATAAACTAACACACACACAAACTTTCACATTTATAATATTAGTAAGATTAGCGGTCAGCGATTGCTTTTAATAATTTAAAATTAATCCTGGATTGGATTGGATGGATTAATTTTTAGTGGAAAATATTTTAGCTCTTAAGATACTCGTACCTATAATTAGAGCGCGAGCTTGCGAGACCTCGGCACTCATACCTTAAGAAGCTTTATTACATAAATAACTATTATCTACATCCATATCATAACTTCCCTATGGTATGTTCAGAAACGATAAGCAAATGGCCTATATTAAGAAACCTGTATCTGTGGTTGTACTTTAATGTTAACATTAAAGTATCGGTTCTCGATGTAGTTGCGTCTTAATGTTCAAAAGTATCGGTCACCGGCACATTAAGATACAGTGCAACGACAGATACAGGTTTCTCACATACTGTAGAAAAGCCTGAAAACTTATGATATGCATGTATAAAGTTATGTATGCGACTAGGCATTAAAATTGTGATCTTATTATGATACTCTCCTTTTGCCTCGTTTCATAAAACCACACTCGTGTATTAATGCCTCTCATTATCAGTGATCGGAATAGGTAGAGCTAATTTGCCTAAACTTGACGCATATTCATTCATGCGTGAGAGAGATGGGAATACATTATTGAATGAACATGCATCAAGTTTAGGCAAATTAGCTCACCTATTTCCGATCACTGCTCATTATGCACCGGTCACATAAATAATTATTAAAACTAGGTACTGTGTGTTCTTAATCTATTATTACAACTGCTACTCGTACAAAATCGAGATAACAAAACTGAGCTTTCCATAGACAACGTATTATCCTAAGACATTCATATCAAATCATCTTTATTGGGAGCGAGAATTCGATTTTCAGTAGTTGTAGATATTTTCATGACATTAATAATAGAGATATACAATACGAAATCATCTCGAAATAGACCTAATATCGAAAAAGTTAATGCGGCTGTCCACTTAATTTTTTGTAAAGGGCGCAAAAATACAGGAGGATAGAAAAACACGCGCTGTTGAAAATAGATTTATTCACTTCTAAAATATTACAAGTACTTGATGAGATCAAAGTCAGCATAAAACTTACGTAGAAAGTACTGTGTTGTACTGCATTTTAAACTATAACCTAAATTCGGCTGCATAAAATATAAAATCAATTTTTAGAAACTACGCTAATACTGTGATGTAACGACTTTGCGTTGTTAAATAAATCATCATCATTCTCCTGCCAGTATCCCAACTTATTTGGGGTCGGCGCAACATGTTTTTTCTGTTTTTTTCGTCTTTTTCTTTATCAAATAAATACATGTACTTATTTATTATGAATATCATTATATAATCTACCACATAAACTAATTTGTCACTTCCTGGGGCCACTTAATTAAATTAAAAACACGATGTTAAATTTCGATCTAAAACATAGTATTTTCATTACACGAACCTTTTTAAACTTGAAAGCCACTGACGCCTAAAGTAGCCATGAGCTGTCGTGCCTACACGCCAAACGCAAATAGTTGTCAGAGGTACATACAGTTTAAAAGAGACTTTCTTTCGTATTGATTTAGTTTAATTTTGCATAGCTTAGGTTGAACCTGTGGTCCGGATACATTACATCTATGTCTTTAAAAAGAAGATTACAATACTAATAAATAACTTATAGGAAATCGTCTCCCCTTCAAGCTGCTGAAAAATAGTAATTTTTTTTCTTAACATCAGAATCTAAAACCTGTTTTATTAGAGCTAACGGAAATGTAAAAAAAACAACGCTGCTGAAAACCTACATCCTTAAATATCAAGTCTGACTTGATTATTATGATATAATTAAGCTTCTGGAACTCGCTAGAGAGAGTCCATTTGTGACTGCTCAGTAAGTAATAACTACACGAGTCTTTATAGCGTATATACGAAACGAAAGTATTTTAAAGGCCCTAACAAAAGCTAAGGGGCAACGTCGTTTATTTTGGTTCTTCTTGATTATTAAATTGGAAACACCAAGTGGGAAGTGGTGGTACACGCAATAAAAATACCAGATGTACAGAATTAATGTATAACTTTTGGGAATTTGACTCAATTTTATTTTAATAATCAGGGAAAACAAAAATAATTATGTGACGTTGTGAGCACATCTTTTGTAAGACCGTTCTTAATTCTACGTGACGGGCTATCTACAATTTATTACATATTCAGCAGAAAGACAAACAATTGAGGTAAACAGTTGCATTATAGTGTTATAAATTGACCGTTTTATGATTTAATGTATGTCTGTTTCTCACAATCGGCGCTGAATGTGAAAATACGTAAAGGTACGCACAATTTACCGGAACAGTGGATTTCTAAAATGTATATTTTTGAGAATTAGTGATCTTCGTCGGAAGAGTCCGGTATGCTGGCGACAGACGAGTCTTGCAGCCGCTTGAAGTTCCCGACGACGTCGAAGTGCATGTGCAGCGACGGCGGCGCGCCCTGGCCGTCGTGCAGGTAGCGGTGGACCTAACGGTATCCAGAAATAAATGCCATTAAAAGAAGACAATAATAATAATAATTTAAAAAATAGATTCACAAAGGTGTCACGTTTTAAAACTGTATTTCAAAAAATATTTTTCTGGTGTTATTGAATTGACAAGTAGTTTTGATTTGTGATTTTTTTCTTAAGAGGATTGTGAACCGCGGCTAAAATCGCGTAGCGGTCAAAAAATATCCATACAAATTTAGCTCCGGGCGATAACGTTTCTCACCCCCTAAATCAAGTCCAATTTCCACGATTTTTTAATGTTGTAGTTATTATAAAGAACTAGGTCTTTACGTTCCTGTTTTTTTTTTTATTTGTCTCATTCTAAGAAATATTTTCATGGAAAGGAAAACGTACAGACTTAGTTTTTCATGATATCTACAACATATTTAAAAATCGTAAAAATCAGATCAGGCTTAAGGGGAGAAAACCGCTATCGCATTTTGTATGGATATTTTTTGCTTAACAATCCTCTTAAGATCAGAATCTAAAGCTTTTAAGTGTTCTAACTTGCTTTATTACACGTAACGGAAAGGCAGAAACAACGCTGCTGATAACCTAAAGTCGGGGTCAATAGAAATGATAAATGATGTAAACAAAACCAAACGGACCTATTTACCATTATTACACCATAATCACGTACTTTTGGACATCGCGTGAGGTATTTTTAATGATGTCGGCAACAGGCGGCTTGCGAGCCTTCCTGGCTATTTTTTATGTAATCGGAATCCTTATTGACTACCGACAATGTACCTATACCTTTAATCTGTAAAGTCATAAATTATTAACATGTGCGACCCGCGTCAATTTCGTTAGCTACTATGTTGCCCTTGGCTGCTAAAAGGTTGCCGACCCCTGATGTGCACGCTTAATTGTTACTTTTACATTCTGTTTAAGATTAAATAACTATTAACTATACGTTTTTAAAATCAAACCTCGTTTGCAGAAATATTGAGGTTATTTGTCAAACAGTACTGATTTATTTACATCTTTTGACATTTCTATTGACCCCGACATTACATTCAAGCCTAAAATTTATTAAAAAAATTATATAGGTAACCTACATTCAAGTCTATTTGTTAAAACATTAAGATTAGTAGGTAAAGTTTGTATTAAATAATCATAGATGTCCTAGTTGCACCAGGGAGGCAATGGCTATTGAATATGTCACGAACCTTCGCGCCAAGTTTCTTGAGCATGGCGGTGAACGCTTTCTCCTCGCGGCCGATCCACGGGCGGGCCTCGTCCTGCACTTGGTACGGACTCACGTGGATGAAGATGTTCACGCCTGCGCATACATGTCACATCACCCACACATATTCATCTATCCCCTATACAAATCTTCTTTTCTTTTACTATGAAACAAAGTCGCTTTCCGCGTCTGACTATATATCTGTATAAACGCTAACTCCTCCTTTACTTGATGAGGTTTATACCATCAGTTAGATATTTTTTATGTGTAATAAATTCTGGTTTATGTGCGGATGTTACCGAAAACTCACATGAACCGAAGCGAAGCGAGGGCGGGTCGCTAGTATTTTATATTATTTATCAACTTTTGCTTGAGACTCTTTCTGCGCAAGAGTCGTATCCGTCTACGGTCTATAAACTATTTTCTACGAAATCTTACATCGACCGGTTGAAAGACGGAACATACAAACAAACGCACTTTGGCAAAAAATAATAATTGGGTCATAATACGGAACGTTACACAAGCATGTACACGAAGTTTAACACTGTCCCTGTCATACAGACGGATGATCGGATAACGCATGTTTGTAAAAAAATCTGGTTTTAGGGTTGAAATTCGAACTGTTTTCAGCTTTTGAACGCCTCTGCTCGAGTGTTTGCAGAATTTCCATTCCCATTTTTTCCCTATCATAATTTTTTACAGTTGCGATTTTTTTCGCCGGTTCGTTTTTTCCTGACTCATTTTTACCATTCCAGAAATGAATTTGACAGTATCGACGGAGTTCCGCTATCGCGGAGCTCCCATTCCTGCGCGGTTTGGCCCTTCGAGCCTGCTGCAGAACCAACATAACCTAAACCTACCTTCCTTTTTTCTACCTAATAATAAGTGGAGAAATTTGCAATTGGGAGAAATTCAGATAGGAAAATATGTGATTGGAAAAAATTAAGATGGGGAAAAAATGGGAATGGAAATTCTGCAAACAATAAAATATGATTTTCAAAAATTATGGGCTACGCTCCTCAGCTCTGACCGACAACTGAAATCCTTGCCACTGACGCCACCTTCGGCCACAGCCGACACAAGTTGAATATTAAAAGAGACTTTATATCGTATGAATTTGCATAGCATAGCAATCATATTTGCCGTGTGAGAGACGCATTTGACGAAAGGCGGACGGCACTCACAAATCACATGTGACATTAGTTTTGTGCGTTCCAATTATCGCTCCTTAGAATAGAATTACACGTGGAACAGAGATAAAAAAACAAAAAACCGCCTTCAAAAAGCAAAAAATAACTTCTTTAATATGGTAGGTAAATAGGTCAGTCCAACTGAAGTCTGCTTTTGGTTAAAATATTGTTGAACGCCGACTTCAGTTGGACTGACCTATTTACCTACCATTTTAAAGAAGTTATTTTTTGCTTTTTGTAGGAGGTTTTTTGTTTTTTTAAACATTTATTTTATTTTATACTTTTTAGTGATCCTATTTATGCTGTTACGTAGCTCCACTTCTAAATATTAATTAGAAACTATAGAACATTTCAAGCTCGCCGCAGACAACGCCGCGGGAATGTCATAGTCATATTTAAACCTAAATGTGCTTCGTCATAGTTGCTCAACTTCCTTTATCGAAATATCTTATCGCCACCCTTGAAATAGGTACCGTTAAGGAGTTCCGGTGGTCATCTGTGGTCTTCATCATCAGTTCCACTTCACCATATAGTACTTTTCAAAAGCAAATGCATGAGTTACAGTGAAAAATACCAAAATCGCTATAGGTGTGCCTATAATATTTGAGGAGTTCTCTTGATTTCTCCATGATCCCATCATCAGATCCTGACGTGGTGACAATGGGACCAACTAGAAAGTATACGCATTCGAACAACGAAAAAATTTTTCAAATCGGTCCAGTGGTCTTCGAGTAATCGGGGAACATACATAAAAAAAAAAAAAAAAAAAAAAAACCCGACGAATTGAGAACCTCCTCCTTTTTTTGAAGTCGGTTAAAAACGTTAAGTGTCAACAGTACTGACCGAGCCTGGTGAGAGTCTCCAGCAGACTGCGCGACGTGAGCCACGTGTTGCGCCCGCCCGCGTGCCCTCCGTCCAGCCAGTACATAGCCTCTATACGCGAGATGAACCTGCACGCAAATACCGGGTGATATGCCATGGTGTGGCCCAACATTTTTATTAGGGCATACTGGCTAAAATCACATGGTATTGTATCGACAACGTCACGATAGTTATCTTATTGAAACATTATACTTAGGCCGCATTTCACCAAACTGGAATAAGGTCTTATACCACAGAATAGATAATAGTACAAGTACAGAAGGCTCACTCCCTTGATCTTTACAAAAGCCGCTTTTTTCTTAGCCAAAAAATTATGATTTATGGCCCTCTGACGTCATCGACTCCAGCGCAAGCCAAACGGAACGTTAAGGCTGTGTACGAACGTTGAAAATGAATTGGCTCACTCGCCGCGTCGCCGATAGTGAGGGCTGACAACGACTAAAAATAAAATAATAATGTGTTGCCCATTTATTTCTTGCACTCAATATAGAGAGCAATAAATGTATATTCTTCATACATCATATACTTACATTATTTCATTATTTATCTCTAAAATAATAAATCTATTAGGTACCAATTACTGACAGTTGCTACGTTACCATATTTCTACAGATAAAGACGGCAATCCGTAGCGAACGCTATTGTAAGAAAGAGATAAATAGTTGTTTCAAATTGCGCCCCCGAATGACGCGGCGTGCCTATCTATCATGGCGGCCAATTAGCTACCAGTCTTTATCGAACTCATATAAAATTGGTGGCAGCCCCTGAATAGTACCCATCAGATGGGTAACCGGCATGTACTTGTAGCGATGAACGTAAATCGCGGAGTGAGCCGCGCCCGCTTATACCTAGATTATACGCCGAATTTGTATAGACTAATCTCGGAGTAAATCTTATTCCAAGTTTGATGACATGCGACCTTAATCGGTTAAATGACTAGCATTCACAGCGCTGCTCGGTGTCGGTCCTGCATTATGCTGACGCCCAAACTCTTTGCCGCGTTTTTCCGCGACCAGCGTTGCTTACCTTAACGCACTCACGATGGCAATCGGCTTCAAAGTGGAACGATTGTTTTCATTTTGTAGGCAGACTCGCCTTCGGACTGTCAAAATGAAAACGATTGCGATTGCGACTGCGTTAGGCAATATGACCTTAGATTACATGGCGTAATTTTTAGTTTTTGTTTTTGAATATTGTAACTACTAACTATAATAAAATTTTCTTTGTTACCTGTATGCTAAAACTGGGGGTGTCCCTCGGAATCCCTAATAACTTTTGTCCGAATTATTGTTTGTCATAAACTGGTTTTCAGCTGAGTCAGATAACATGTAAAGTTTTCCAATAATATCTGCGGTTAGGTTAGGTCAGGGTTGTACACTAAAAAAAACAAGTCAGGTGGAAATGACTTAAAGACAATCGAAAATTCGGACAAACGATGCATGAGGAAAAATTACGATTAGGATTTCAAAATATAAACCCTAAAACTAGTGCGGTAATAAATGTCTTCTGCTTCCTTCATTTCATCTTAAGGTGCGACCGCATCGCTACGTAACGATGCGTATATTACGGTGCGTCAAAAACGGCACCCATGTTGTTACTATTACCCAGTCTTTTGTTTACGCAACGACACCGTATTTTACGCAGCGGTGGGGTACTTTAGTCTTAAATTTCTAGTTGGCAATGCATTTGGAGTCTTAGGCACTGGTCCCACCGCCAACGATGAGCGGGAAGCGAGTACAGCCAGCGATCAACTATTTTGTGTCTCTTTTCTTAACACGGGACCTATATTTTTTGTTTCGACAAACTAGTGGAAAGAGTTCTCGCCGGCAGTGTGAACAGCCAGCGATCAACTATTAATATACGTGTCTCTTTTACTGACAGGGGATCTTTATCTTTTGTCCGTTTCTTGGGCGAGAAAATCGCCGATAGCTAATCGCTTCGTCGCCCTTGGTGGGACCAGTGCCTTAGATTATAAATAATATCTATAGGGCTCATATACCACTTACATTCAGGTGGCCTCTGTGCTCGTTTACCTATCCCATACCATAAAAAATAAACATACGCACCCGAGCATTTGCTGGTCCTCGGGCGTGAGTGTGTGCGTGTAGTGTATCTCGTACACGAGTTGGTTAAGCACCACGCAGCCCTTGCTGAAGCCAGCAAGAGCCAGCACAGCTTCATGAAGCTCCAGGCGCTCCGCCCACCATAACGGCCCGGCCGTCCTGACAATATGCAACGCAACCTTACGTAAAGTACGAATTCTTCGCAGTACCCCGATGTAATTAATCACTTTTGTGTCTAGTCGTTTTCATTTGATTGAATTTTTCATTCTTTGCCTTTTTCATTTCGAATGGAAAAGGCAAAGGGAAAGTTATCACCCCCTTGAGACGTTGACCGCACGAATAAAACAATGCACTATCCCCCTTACTAATACTAATAAACGTAGCGTAACGGTGGTATAGCTATACAATGTTTTGTCCTTATCTGTCAAATTCAAATGTCACAATGACAGATAAGGACAAAACATTGTATAGCTACACCACCGTTACTCAACGTTTATTAGTAATGGGGTTAATGTATAAAGTCTACAACTAAAAGGCAACGAACTGACCGACCAATGTGTTTGTCTTTAGCCGACAATTATGCTTAGGGACGGGGACTGGAAAAATGTCAATACAATACAATACTGATACTCATATCGTTCACCATAAAAACATAACAGCAAACCGACCAGTACCGTCAAGAACTTAAATTTGGGACCCACCTTAGGTCCAAAGTCAATCTGACATTCTACAACAAAAAAGTTGAGTTTCCTATAAGTTGCAAATGACTTGGCATCTCTAATGACATTGATGACTTCAAGCATATTTTCTTTGAAATGGTTCACGGACTTGACAGAAGCGCGTGGAGCTAACCCCATGTGCTTCTGTTTAGTCCACCGGAGTAAATCTCTTTAACCGAACAATTGTCTTCGCGTGTGATATCCATGGACTTGTTTCTCTAATAAGTCCATGGCGATTGTCTAAAACTCGATACTGGCGAAATACACCTTATTAAACACAAGGAGTGAAAGCCATTAATTAAGATAAGATAAGATAAGAGAAATGGTTCACAAATTAACTTTCGTAACAATGAAAAGTTGGTTGGTAAAACCAGGGATACCGATAATTACTGGCTAAAGCCACCCCATACATTTGCCAGCCATTTCCATGTATACTTAAAACAATCATGCCCCCCCTCCCCTAATTAGATCTTGAATCCGCCACTGAAAACAATATTGGCTTAAAGTATATTGTACAAACACATTATTGGAACTAAACCTACTCACGGCGTGAGTGAACTCTCTCGGTCATCTGTGCTCTCTTCTAACCCCGACTCGGGCCGTTGCGCTCGTGAGTTCTGTAATGAAAGACCTTGATAGACAAGCACGACAAGAAGGGTTATTCCTAGCATACTTTAGGTGCCTAATGGGGTTCGCATATCACATAAATATTGATGCAGTATCGAGAGTGGGAATCCAAATATTTTGAAATCCGCGATGATATTGACATACCAGTATCAGTGATAATATTGATAGACTATTCTGCCCTATTTACTGATTAATAAAGTTCAAAGTGGCAACGAAAATGTCCGGGGTGGTAACAGATGGAAATATTCCGACGCGCAAGGCTTATATGTTTTCATTGCAGTACAATGTATTGAGAGTATTTGTTCCTGAGTCTTGGGTATTTTCTATAAATTTAAATAATTTATTTCTAAGTATGTTTATCGTTGTCTGTCTAGTACCCATAGTGGGTTGTACTATGGCTTAAGTAGTTTGGGACTCGGTCAATTGGTGTGAGATTGTCTCCTGATTACAGAATTATCAACATTTTTTTAGAAATGTTGATAATTCTGTAGCTCTGCCTATAGGCCAGTCTATAACGAAATCATAGATCGCAAACGCGCATGTAACTACGATTTTTTTATATGTTGTTAGGTCCCTTGAGAGTAGTTAACACCCAAGTTTGCAACCCTGAAAACCCTGTGCTACCCCCATGGTGCTCAAAAAACTGCAAAATTTAGGCACTTGTTTCAGTTTTTCGGAAAAAATACACTAAGGAAGCGTTTCTCAAGTATCTTTGCTTATACTTTAATAAAGATAACTAAATTTGCTACAATTTGAGCGTAACCTGAGCTCACTATGTCAGGCTCTATAAGGCTCAGGTGCTCTGTCCTATGTTCCTTTTGCCACGGGTGAAATTGCAACAACGCCATCCCTATCGTCCTGGACGAGGAGAACGAGAATGTGGACGACCCGTCTACACTCCAGAAAACATTATCCCTCTTCCCCAACTCCTCCCCACTAATCTAGTAAGTAAGTAAGTAAGTAAGTAACCGTGGACAGACAGGATGAGACCTGGTCTTTCCAAAAGGACGAAAGTCTAAACTGTTTTTGCTTGACCGTGTAAATAGTATTATTTTATAGTTTAAATATATATTTGCTGTGTTTTTTATGTTTACGTTTATTTTTTCAGCCGGTACGTGTCTCCGAAATAAGCCTACCATCACATTTTCACTTTTTGAAGAAAATTGTCCATCTTTGACTTGCTGTATCTCCGCAACCAAGTTACGCTCAAATTGTAGCAAATTTAGTTATCTTTATTTAGTATCAAAAAAATTACTTGAAAAATTGTTCCTTAGAGAAGTTTCTGCCAAAAATTCGCTGTTTTTCGACCACCATGGGAGTAGCACAGGGTTTGCAGGGTTGCAAACTTGGATGTTAAATACTCTCAAAGAACCTAACAACATATAAAAAAAAACGTAGTTAACATGCGGGATTGCGATGTTAGCCTTTTTTGTGTTGTTATAGACTGGCCTTGACCTACTATTCAACTCTGGGAATGTAGGCGTGAGTTCATGTATGTATGTATTTATATTTAACTAGCTGTCCGTGTGCCCGGCGCCGCCCGGGTGTATTTTTTTTTCACACTGTCCATGTCCTGATAATTACGAACATAACTAAAAATAAATTATTCAAATCGGTCTAGCCATTCTCGAGTTATGGTGTGACCAAGGGAAACAGGGATTCATCTACACTGATATTATAAAGAGGATAGATTTGTATTTTTGTATGTTTGTAATGAATAAACTGAAAAACTACTGGACCAATTTCAAAAATTCTATCACCATTAGAATGCTACGTTATCTTATCCCTGAGTAACCCTTTTTTCCCTAATTATTACTAAAATTATGGTCACCTAATGTTAAAATCTTAAAACCTATTTGAAGTTCGACCATTGTCTTAACGCTTCTATTACGTTATGTTCCTAGTGGTGTAGTGAGTTTTAGTCTACTTTGTGGCTACACGGTATAGATGCATAAATGTTCATTTTCTCACGCTGGAATACAATTTTAGGAATCATTAGATGAAACAAACGTCAGTCTGATGTCGTCTAATGTTTCATCTAAAGCCCTCGATGTCGCGATCGTTACTGTCAGTTGTAGGAAAGTCCCTCCAAGCTGGACCATGGATGGATTTAGCTGTATTGGTGAGCAAAGTAGTGAAATATAAAAAAACATTTACAAGATAGTCAGTGAACAAACAATCGGAACATTAACATTATCCTCTATAGGTTCCTTGTACTAAAATTAGTACATAATACGGCCAATATACGGCTATAACATAATACGTCCGGAAATAAAGATTTAGTGCAAAAGAAGCGGAATTTCTTGATTATATTAGAAAATTGAGATTATTTCATTCACAACAAATTCATATTCCATTGACTAATTTGGTTGTATGGTGGGACTTAGGAGGTTAAAGGCAACATTAACATGCATGGCCACATACGTGAAGGTCTTCGATGTCGATATCTTCAGGCAGTCTGGCCGAGTTCAAGGCTTCGAGGAGTTCCGCTTCGGGCATCGCTTTTATTCTGTTGCTCACCTCTTGAAGTAACCTACATAACATATAAGGAATGGAAAGAAAAATCTACTGCTACGCGGCCATAGCCGCTTTTAGAGCCAGATAAGCGTGAAATTCCTACTAAACCGCCCTTCATACGTTACTTAATAGTAAGTAATTATAAATTTTAATGAAACCAGCAACAAAGTTGAAGGAATGTCGGGTCTAGAAATTTTGTGATAAACCTGGACTGAGGAACTGCAAATGGTAAGTTCCATTAGTATTAATATTTGGGTGATTCCACGGGCGTTTCAACCGCCGTCAGTCCGCTGTCATAAATATTGAAAGAATGAGCTGCACCAAGCAGCTAACATTCACACAGAGCTATACTGTTATCGTACTTCTTGCCACAATTGATCAAATTTTAAGTATATTATCGCCTATTTCTTAAATACTTACGACAGCGGACTGACGGCGGTTAAAACACCTGTGGAATCACCTATTTAACAGGTCTAGAGCAACAAAGGCATCAAAGAGCATCACGTGCACTTAATAATACGCAACTCACATCCTCGCGTGCCTTCACATACTCGTAAAAGGCGGCATTTTGTCTGATGTTACCTCACCTATGTAGATGTTGCAGCGCACTATGCGTGGGCGTGTGATCGGGCACGCCGGCGTTGTTGCTCGGCACGAAGTTGTCGTAGCAGCTGAAACTCTTGTACTCTATCCTGAGGATATCACACGTAAATACAGACGAGCATTTTCGGTACAGTCAGTATAGTCAGCACCTGTCTGCGTGGACGAAGATTGCCGATGTAACTTATACCACGTGTCCCAAAACTCAACGATAAGCCGGCACCAGAGGATGGAGCTGCTTATGATTAGTCGAGAAAAAATAAGGAAAAAAATATATCTTTTCCTTATTGGTATTGGTATTGGTAGTATCTTGACGTGTAAAAGTGCCCGAGCGGCCTACTTACTAAATAAATTTCTTTTATCTTTTTTATCTTTTTTATTTTTTCTCGACTAATCATAAGCAGCTCCATCCTCTGGTGCCGGCTTATCGTTGAGTTTTGGGACACGTTGTATACCTATGAGAGAGTGATGCCATTTATTTTGCACAAACAGCGCCATTGGTAAGCTTGCGGACCTTTCAGTTAAATAACGCCATCTATTGTAAATTCTTAGAGCTACTTGAGACCTTTCGATCAAGATTCTGATCTGCGCACTGACTGATTATTTTACGAAAAACACGCGATGGCTGACGACATCAACAGTAATCCAAATTCATCTCCGAAATATATTCTCTTACGAAAAACACGATGGCTGACGTCATAAACAGTAATCCAAATTCATCTCCGAAATATATTTGTGGTTATACTGTATTTACCTGGACGGGCGCACGACGACGATGTGCTTGGTGGGGAAGTTCCGGCTGAGCACCCTCGCGGTGTTCTCCAGGTTCCATCTAAGGTAGTTCTTGTTGTCGCGGTGCGATTGCATCACCTCTGGGTAGTCCTGTAGCAAGAACACTTCTAAAACGACGAGCTAGACGAATTCTCGTTTTGGTTACGAATGAAAAGTACAAGAATAGGAACGGTAAAGTGTAAAGTTAGGTTTGTTTAAAGTGTCAAGTCCACTAATCGTAGTATCGAACAGATAAACACAGAAAGCGAGCTAAGGAAAACGTGGTATTTAACTATACATTATGCATAAACATTGATTGAAGAAGCCACACTAAATTACGTCATTTCTGTTCAATTTGACATTGCGGATGCTAATAGAATTCTCTAGATTCTTCAGCGCATCAAATATATTTGGCGATGCCCATATTGATGCCTTTCATGCTTTCGGAAAGTAGGTCACCCGATACCTCTATTGTGAGTGCATGTTACGGGCCGCAAAATGCACCCGTAGACAAGATTAAGTCGGTGAAATTGTCCCGGCTGAGGTGACACCATGCGTGCGGCCGACGACCTCAAATCGCGCGTATGCGCAGCTTTCTACTGAGGTGAAGCAGAACCGCATTAAACCCGTTCGCGAGGTGCTGCCCCCGACGTGTCCCAAGCAGGACAAAGATGGTTTTACCCGGTTGGAGGAAGAAGAAGCCTGCCCCGAGGAACCTGTGCGGCACCGTACCAACCGGACCGAAATACTTGCTATATCCTGCTACGCCCACTACGCAGTTGTACGTGTCCCGATTACATTATAATCTAACTAAGCGAAGGATCTCGTAGAGTATGTACGAGTTAAAACCGGAGTTACTCCTAGGGTCGAGTGCTTGGAGCCCCGCCACAAGGTTACTTTTAAGTCTGTCGACCTTTTTAAAGGAGGAATTCTGGCCGAGGGGTGTCATATTTCGGCGATTTCGTGGCCGCCGGCTAGCGGACAACGCACGCGAAAGTGTATAAGTAAAATTGTATTAATTTTATGTTACATATTGTTGTCTGTAAGGTATTTGTAAATATGAGCCTTGTAGCCTGAAATAAAGTTTATTCTATAATGCGAGCGAAAATCTTCACTACTATACAGAATACAGGACAATTCCAATAGGAAATATGAATGGATTTTTTAAATCGCATTTCTCAACAAAATATGAAAATACCGTAAAAGAGATCACCAAAAGTGAAATTAAAATTAAAATCGGCCAAGAAATACGGGTGATACAAGCATTTTAAACTGCTAATTAGACAGAGAGATCCGAAGTGCACCAGTGACGTCATTGTGCAGTTCGGCCATATAAACTCCACGTAAAATTCTGTTTTGCTAGATGCAGAGATAGGAACAAATCTTTGTTGCTTATATCTTGGTTATTTTTATAGCTATACAAAAAATGTTTTTTCTCACCTGTTTGTTACATGAATCAGCTTTTATTGAAGCTGTGAAAAAAAAACATGCACATTCCCTATTACTCAGTGCTGGACGACAGGCCTCACAGACCTGACAGTCCTTTGCAGACCTTACTAGGAGTCTACGTTATTAAATCATTAAACTGAGTAGATTTATTACATTAATTTAACAAATAATTTTACATGTAGTTTAACTAACCTAGTTACAACACGTCTTCCATGAGTCCAAGTGTACAAACAAGGATCAAAAATCCGCAAAATAAAACGCGCTTGATCAAACACAATCAAGTGATGTCGAAATACTTTCGGGCTACTTGCACACCTTTGTCAAACTGGGCTGAACCACGCTTATTTGCGGAATGCGGACGTCAAACGGGAACTTGTCGTACCGCGCCCCCTTCGCTGTGATTTGGTTTTCGGCTAAGGGTATATTGCAAGAGGTCTTAAGAAGTCTTTCGAGTTCGGCTTAAGTCTGTCAGACTAGCATGAGATCATATGGGAGCAAGTGAAGGTCCAAAACCGAAGTTTGTATTATTATCCGACTGAACGACGCAAAGGAGAGTAATGTGGCAACCAGACGCCATTTCACAATATGGCATCTGGCATCGTACTACAATCAGCCAGTTTTTTGTCAGTGAGACTTTGAATCTACCATCAAGGCAATAAAGTTCAATAACGTTTGAGCGAAAATGCCATTTTTAATTTATGAAGAAAGGAAAATAAACTTTATTCTCATTGCAATACAGTTCAAACTGAATTGCCTTGGTAATGTAAATCCTATTGCACACTGGGCCTTACGAGGTTAATGGCCCAGCCACACCGCTTGCGTGACGTGCACGTGCACGTTCGCTTTCCACTGCGTTGTATAGTGACATGTCGTAATGAGAATTCATACTATACAACGCAGTGGAAAGCGAACGCGCACGTGCACGTCACGCATCCGGTGTGGCTCGGCCTTAAGTCCTGTACATACCTGCACGTCCCCGCCCCAGTAGACGAGCGCGTGCGGCGGGCCGGGCGCGCGGCGCGCGCTGGGCGCGAACAGGACATCGTTACGCCGCGCCGCGAGCCCGGGCACGCCCGCCAGCCGCACCACCATCCGCCTCACCACCGCATGCCTATACCATCACACAATATTAATACCTATTCAAAGAGCCTTCCTCCAGCCAGGTGTTGACACGATCTATTGAGTGCCGGAATAGCTGGATACGCAAAGCAGAGGTCAGGATTCTGAGCGCCTTAGGAGAGATTAATATTAGGCAGTGTCCAGAGCAGCGGGGTCGGAATAGTTAGTCCAGGAGCCTCTAGACCTTTATGCAGGCGTAATGCCAAAAAGGCGGCTAACTACACTGATGGCCCTGCCGAGATGCATTACGCTAACTAGCGTTTCTATTCGTGTCAATTTTAAACCAATCGCGTCACCGATAGATCACGTGACACTTCGTATCAGTCATCTACCAGTGACGCTATTAGTTTAAAAACGAATCGAATAGAAACGCTAGTTAGCGTAATGCATCTTGGCAGGGCCCTCTGTAGTAGTCGCAGTATTCTATACTCTATTGATAACCAAACCACATTAAATTTTAAATGCTTATACTACTACTATGCAGTTAGTCGCCTTTTTTGGTATTACGGCAGTATGGGGGAATAAATAAACTACTAGGTATACACGCCCACAGGTCTTGTAAGTTCAAGCACAGTACACCTTACGTACATGGTGGCAGATTAGACACACGGTCCGCTCGGTCATGGTGGATGGATGTACATATGTATATGAAAATATAGATGGAACGTAGGTGCATACAGACAGAATTATTATTTTCCACGCATATGAAGTCGGATTGTACAATAATCACATCGCCTACTAGGCACACATTCGAGGCGAAGGCACGGCCACAATGCGGCGTCGAGATGACCTTAGTGTGACAATGCGGCACGAACTACTTATTATGTGTCGTGTCACTTGTTCAACACATTATCAACAAGGAAAAGTTTGCGCCCCATAGTAGTCTCTCCCGCGCCGGAACACCGCTGCCATACCTACTGTACAGAAACTCGTTAAAAGAGTAAGGCAACTCATTCGCGCCGCAATGCAACCATTCTATGCTGCACGACTGCCACAATGCCCCCGCTCGCTCTAGACTGCTAGACAACCCAATAGGTACGCTTCTTGCGTGCGTTACTTACTCGGCAGTGACGTTTATACAGCATGATATCAGTAGGTACAGCGCACACAAACGGCTTGCTTCAATTTTTCTCTCCATTTGATGCTTCTGTATCGTAAAAATCTAAATGAAGACCTTTGTATTATTCTGACTCACAATTCCTATACATAGTCTTAAACCTAAATTGATCAGATAACATTAAAAAACTGTGGTTTTAATTACAAACTTTATTAACAGCAAAATTAAATGCACTTTTACAGACAACAATATAACAACTAAAAATGCTGTATAATTTTGATTATTTTATACTTTATCTCTTAAAACCTAATTTCCATTTTTGCATCTAACCAAGTCACCACCACACCAAGACCATTAAAATCGTGGAAAATGTTACACCAGCTGCAGCCAGTAACAGCCACTCTCTAGTTGCTACACATACATAATATTAACTTTATGTTCAAGACAAATACCCTTTGTAATGCTTTAAACATTTTGTATTTCCATGTTTATGAGATACACACTCATTTTTCATTAAAATTAAAATATTTCCACTTAACAGGTATTTCCATCACTTCCCATGCCGATTTGCTTTCTGGTGGTAATATTTAGTATCATTCATGCACACTGTTATCTTCAATGTGATATCATCAAGGCAATTCTTTAGATCCTCTCTTAGCTCTCTTACTTTGACCCTCACATCCTCACACATAAGATTGTAACACATTGCAACTAACCCCATACCAAGAAGGACATATATAAAGTTGATAACAAGTTTAACATGCGAGCCACCCGCCGAATCTGCAATGTTAGCACCAGGAACAAAGTCTCCAAAACCTATTTTACATAAGCTTATCACACAGAAATATGTGGAATCCAAGTAGTTCCATTTCTCCCAAGCACCAAACATAATCGTTCCTGTAAGTATGTAGAAGGAGATGACCCAGAGGCAGGCAGTTGAAGGAACTGTGATCTTTCGCTTTATAGGTTCTCCATCTTCAAAAACTGCGTCTTCTCGTCTGCTGCACTCATGAGCCATTATGTACAGCCATTTGAATGTTTTTGCTAGGACTTTTCCCATATTGCAAAAGTATAAGATATAGATTGGAATACCAAAGAATGCATATGCAATTGTCACAATTTTACCCCAAACAGTTTTTGGTATAATGTTGCCATATCCAATCATAGTGAAGACAGATAAACTGTACATTAATGCAGCTGGGAACGACCAGATATCTTCAGGGGAACGTCCATTGTAGCCTGTATGAATAGCAGCAGTGATATTGTTCTGGTACACTTTAAGAACTTTGTCAGCTCCTATTTTGAAATCACGTTCTTCAAATATGTTGTGCCTCTGCGAGATGTTCCAGAGCTGCTCGGCGCAGCGCTGGCGCCAGCGGCGCACGTCCTCGAGCTGCTCGTCGGGGCTATTCCGCTCGATCTGAATGAAGCTGGCGGCGCCGAGGATCGCGTAGCAAACTACTAGAGCCCCCACCCCCACTTGTGTAAACATAAAAGCTATGAATTTTCTTAAACAATCCTTTATTTTCTCTCTTGCGTCGCTACCTGTCGTCGAGGAAGAGTCTTTGCTTCGCATAGAACTATGAAAGCTTGAATAGCCGAGGTTTTGACGCTCCATGGTGTCATATAAATTTAAACTGGACTATTCCATCCAGGAACGCGACTTACGTGAATAGTTTACGGACGCTGTGCGGCCCTCGCACGCCCACTATTTCGGGAGATCAGTTGGCATGCTGCCAAAAGGAATGTTATTGCAAAACATTGTAATGTTTCGAATAAAGTTAAAAACTTCTTTTATCGTATATAGCAAAAACTCGATAATATTTAGCTAAAAAAAACACAACCAACCCCCGAATAAAGTTATACTTACATTTTATCACATAAAATGTTTATGAAAAAATAACTACGCCAAACTATAGAAAAATTAATATAAATAGCCGCTCTTACCTCAGTGTAAATGAAAAATAGCTCCGATTGGTCTGGTTTTATTAATATTTTTTTAGTGCAAACGAACAATTCAATGATATTTGTCGATTCAACAGCAATAAATTACAGTAATTTAAGATAAAACTTGGGAATTTTTGGATTTTCTGATAAGTGACGCAAATTCGAACTAATAACTAAACGCAAAAGATACTTTTTACAAATAGCGTTTTGTTTATGCGCGCTCTACATTCACACGCAATTCGCACCCGCATTCACAGTGTTCACATAATAATGTCTTCGCAGTATATGAGTATAGTTCGCGCGCTCGACGATGTAACTAGGTCTAAATTAAAGTAAAAAACAAATTAAAAAGAAATGGAGGAAACGAAGATGGTGGATGACGAGTGTTCATCGTATCGTAATAGAATAAGTTTTGTAATATTTTGTCCAGTATTAGTGGTATTAGGCTAATATTTTATAAAAGTTGCGCGTGAATGTAAAACCTTGTTGCGTTCGCGCGTTCGCGGCCCTTTGACGCGGGCCAAAATACCGACACAAAGTGGTTAACAAGGCGCGAACCATGCGCGAACCCGCGAACGCCCTCCTTATTCACACTTTCGCGCTTTCGCGAATTGCGTTCGCGCGCAAATGAAAAATAAAACACTATTTGAGATACAGTGTTTCATGCTCGCTATGTGTTTGAGCAAATAGGCTTCTTTTTCTTTTATCGATTTTCACAAACTCGTCACAACTGTCAAAATTCCACACGTTTTCTTGGCGTTGTATGTTATCCGGTGTTAGATTTTATAAAGTTTAACTTTTATTTCGGCTGTTATCATGTAAATCTATTTGCGGGACTCTTGTCCGATGCTCATCTATAAGTTCCTGTCCGATTTTGTGAGTATGCATTCATATTTCGTATGATAGGCAAATGGTTAAGTTTAATGGCTGAACTTGCAACCTTATCGGTGTCGGCGTCGAAGGAGCTGGGCCGCTAGTATGCAGTTACTTTTATCAGCACGAAAAAACTAATCTCCGGCGTTTTAGGTTCAGCCTGTTTTTTGTTATCAAACTGAGCTTAACTTACTTGCTGTTAATATGTCGTCAAGGTCGTGCGGGCATTTATGTTTTTTGTTTGCAGGTATAAACAATCCGAGGATCATGTAGGTGCTCACGAAGGTCTACGATGTATTCAATAGCAGCGCCGACATCCATTCAACACAGCCAGTCTCCTTGATGGATCACACATAGACAGTCACTTCTCACCATGGCATCCCCCGCGCCGGCGCTGGCCCCCCCCAAATTGACCACTATCGACTTAGTCGGTGGCATCTACTGCAGCATTTGCCATGAAACATTCAAAAACAAAAAAGATTATGACACACACTACTACAAACATGAAGTGGGCACAGAGGAGATAGTCTACACTTGTGTTATTTGCCAGAAGGCCATTGCTGGTTATCCAAGCTTCCGCGGGCATTGCTACACCACTCATGTTATCAAAAACAGATTCAAGTTAGTATGAATAGTATGCAATTCATTTAACAATTGTGTCATGACTGGGTATCAATAACTTTAGTTGTTGTATGGAAATGAAAAATGTCCTATATCCAAAATCCCTTTTTGGAGACAAAATAAGCCTCTCATCTTTGTTAAATATCAGTAAAATAGTGTAAATTGATCTGTGGGAAAAGTGAAAATAATAATAAATGGGTGATTCCACGGGCGTTTCAACTGCTGTCAGTCTGCTGTCCTAAGTATTTAAGAAATAGGCGTTAATATACTCAAAATTCGATCATCGATTCTGGCAAGAATTATGATAACAGTATAGCTCTGTGTGAATGTTAGCTGCTTGGTGTAGCTCATTCTTTTAATATTTATGATAGCGGACTGACGGCGGTTGAAAAGCCTGTAGAATCACCCAAATAAATAAATATCAAGGGACAAATTCACACAAATTGACCTAGTCCCAAACTAAGCTCAAGGCTTATACTATTGGTATGTATCAATTAAAAACATAATATATAAAAATAAATACATAGAAAACATCCAAAACTCAGGAACTAATACATGTGCTCATCACACAAAATATTTGACGATACCAGGAATCAAACTGGGAGCGCTAGTCAGGATCACTATCAACTGGGCGAAACACATTATAGAACTCAATTTTACATTAAATATACAAAGTTTCAAGTAATCTCTAATTATGTGTAAATAAACAGTTTACTTTTCATAAACATTAGTGTTTGTTTATAAAAATAATATGAATTTGTTCATTAGCTTATAATTATACTGTATTTTTTTGCAGGTGTGACTTTTGCAGTAAATTATTTTCCAAGCTGTCTGCCCTGAACGACCACATTACCGCTCTACACAAGTTTGAGTGCTCATCTTGCAATAGAGAGTGAGTAGCTTCTTAATTTTTAACTGTATGTGTGTCTATATATTTTATCTTTTGTTCTATATTAATCTACATTGATGTAGATTAATGATTCATCAGTTGTGTCTTTTCAACTAAAACCAATCACATATTCTAGATTTGTCTAAAATTGAATTGTCTCCTGGAAATGAAGAACAATAATCTGGATTGTGCTAAAATGCTAAAACCTTCTTTAAAATGTTGTAGTGATTTTTGTCATAGGTATTTATCAAATTAACTGTTTGATTGTTGTTCACTGTATTGCTTTGCCTACTACTAAGTATTTTACTTTGAAATTTGTTTGTTTGTTTGTTTGTTTAATTGTCTAATGAACTAATGATTTATTTGTTATTAGTATTTTATTAAAGTACATATTTATTACCTTTTTTTCTGTTATTGCTGCCAAGCGAATTATCTTATTTATAATTTGTTTCTTCCTTTTAGAGGGATTTGTTTGTTTTTGTTTTTATTTTTTATATTACCCTTCTGATTTTTATTTTTAAGTGCGTAATAATAAATTAAGAACTACAATCAAAAATGCAATTGTAAATCTTATTTTCCCTACAGATTCCCATCCAAAAAGGAGCTCATGCTGCACAAAATCATCCACATGAATGACAAGCCCCCTTTCAAATGCCAATCATGCAATGAGAAAGTTAGCTGCGTTGATGCTTGCGAACAACACATTGACGAGCACTCCCTGTCTGTTTACTTCTGCCCCATCTGTAACGAGAAGACAGACAGCAAAACCATTGCAGTGAACCATCTCTCCGTACACTTTGGCGATGTACTTAAAGAAACAAATGATGATTCCGACTCAGAATGCTCTGATAAACCAGAAGACAGTTCCATAGATTTACTTGGCGGAATTTTGTGTGCGATTTGTCAAAC
Organism: Acleris literana; assembly: GCA_946894065.1. Taxonomy (NCBI): domain Eukaryota; kingdom Metazoa; phylum Arthropoda; class Insecta; order Lepidoptera; family Tortricidae; genus Acleris; species Acleris literana. The sequence continues at coordinate 8,824,259 of OX335669.1, read as the reverse complement.
ATTCCACAAGAACCGAGCAGAGATTGATCAACATTTCAGCCAAGAGCATCCCGATAAGGATGTTTTGTACAGTTGCAACATCTGCGGGAACAGCTATGAAAAATATGTTCATTTTGGTAGCCACTGTTACGAGCACATCAGTAAGGACAGGTTCAAGTGAGTTTCTGCTACAAATAGCATTTTGTACCTTTAATTTTTTTACTGCCTTATAGGTTATATCTAGGAAGACGCCGACGACAACGACGATTCACCCTACAATTGCTTATATATACTTGACATCGGCAAAATTACATAACTTGTAGACGCCATTAAAATAAATAAATAATAATAGGTTCAATCAATCAATAGCCTTTTTATTCAGAATTAAGAAGCTTTCCATTCGATAAGTTTGTATTAAATTATGTCTCTTAATTCAGCGTGCCTCATGGCAAAGGCCTCCTCTAACGATTTCCATTGCTGTCTATCCTTAGCGACTCTCCTCCAGTCCTGAATAATAGGTTATATCTAACTAATTCTAGTGTCAAAAGCCATGACACTACATCTAGGAACTGGAATTCCCTATTCTTAAAAGTTTGTGTTTATTTAAAAATCTTAATGATTGTGTAATGAGTATTTTTTTTTACATTTACAACAACTTTTTCTGTCTACACCACTCTGGGAATGAAGGCGTGAGTTTATGTATATATGTATGTATGCACTTAAAAATGCTATTTACAGCTGAAAATCTTGGGGCTAAGAAACTAAAGACTGGTGTCAAGTATGACGCATCCTTGCATAAGATAATCGCACAAGTAAAAAAAATATATTTCACTGAAGTTCGAAACTCATTAACTTTTCAAAATGTTTGAATAGGTTATACATAACCTGTAAGTTAAGTTGGATTGGTTTTAGGGTTCCGTCAAACAAGGAACCCTTATAGTTTCGCCATGTCCGTCCGTCGTCCGCAGCCTAGCTCAGTGACTCTTAGTCCTAGAAAGCTGTAATTTGGCATGAATTTACATATTAGTCACGCCAACAAAGTGGTAAAAAGTGTTTTTTTAGTGTACCTCCCTTACACGTGGGGATGTTTTTTTTCTTCTTGTGTACCCCATAGTGTGGGGTGTCGTTGAATAGGTCTTTAAAAAATATTGCGGGTTTGTGTAAACAATTTTTCGATTAAGGGTTCCGTTTGTGAAATATTAAGCTTTAAAGCGCTAATTTTTGTTAGAGTCAAGTGTCGCGCCCCCCCCCTACAGCCAAAACTACAAATACTAAAAATCTGAAAAATATCTTAAATGAAAAAAACTATGACGACAAAGTAGACTTGATTGGTTCCTGAGATACAGGTGACTAAAGTGTTTACTAAAATGACCTAAGACCACCAAATAACTTTAAATAGAGAATTACTTCATAATGAATAATGAATAATAATGAATGTGTGTGCACTATTCAGGTGCGAGTCGTGCGACAAGACGTTTAGCCGGCTGGCGCGGCTGGTGTCGCACACGGCGGTGTGGCACCGCGCCGGCGCGGGCGGCGGCAAGCCGCTGCACTGCCCGCGCTGCGCGCAGCAGTTCGCCAGCGAGTTCCGCTTCCGCGAGCACCAGCGGGTCGAGCACGGCATTTGCGTCATCATGTGCTCGCAGCCAGGCTGTGGGGAGATGTGAGCACAACTTTTTTATTATAATCAATCATCATCATCATTTCAGCTGAAAGACGTCCACTGCTGGACATAGGCCTCCCCCAAGGTTTGCCACAAGGACCGAGCTTGCATCCATTGGTTTCCCGTAACCTTAGCCAGTCCACCTTGTTGGAAGCCTACTTATACTCTGCGTCTTCCAGTACGCGGACGCCACTCGAGAAGTCGACCTCATCGGCCATTTGTTCTTCGAGCGATGTGCCCTGCCCACTGCCACTTAAGCCTAGCAATTCCTAGGGCTATGTCAATAGTATTCTTTTATATAATGTTTATGTCACATGAATAAATTCTCTGGTTTTATCCGGATGTAACATAAATATTAAAAGGTCACAAATAATTTTTGCTCACAAGGGCCTCTGGCTCTGGCCTATTTTTTAGGTTAGGTTAGATTACATTAGTTTAAGTTAGAAATGTGACCAAAATAGCGCCGGAATCGAATTGCACTGTTACTTTGACATAAATGAAATGTACATGTATTAAGTTGTTGTGAATGTTAATTGAACGTTGTGTTGACAGCTTCGAGACGCCGAAAGAGCTAATCCTGCACCAGATCCAGCACGACGGCGCGTCCGACCGCTGGTGCCGTCGCTGCGGGCTCTCGTTCCGCTCGCGCGCCGCCGCCGAGCGCCACCTCGACGTGCACCGCAAGAAGACCTTCGCCTGCCCCGTCTGCGCCAAGACCTACGGCGAGAAGTACCTGCTCATGAAGCACGTGCCGCAGCACTTTGAAACCGTCATACACGTCTGCAAGGTTCGTTTTACTAGTGATACGTCCTTGTCAATTATTAGTATTATTACTTTTTTGATCTGTGTCATATCAGGTTTGTCGTTCGCTGGGATTCTGTGACCCCGCCTTGGACTGAATTCTGGGTGCGCTCTTGCAATGTAGTGAACATTGAAATTGCGTGTTGCTACTTTAATTATAATTTTATACTAGAGCCCCTACCTCTGGGGTAATATACCTTGAGCTACAAGTAAAAGTTTTTTTAAAAATTGGTTCGGTAGTCTCAGAGATTGCCCTCAACAAACAAAAGGTTCCGTATCAAAACGACTAAAATGAATAAGGTTAATGTATCATTAATCCCTAAAGTTCATAATACCTACGGTTGTTTTTTTTCTGAAATCGTAAACTTTCGGGATTTGTCAAAAGCCCATTGGACCACTTAAAGAATTGGGAATATGCTTGGATTTTTAAATTGCATTTCTCAATAAAATATGAAAGTAACGTAAACAGATCACTAAAAGTGAAATTAAATTTTAAAATGCTAATTAGACAAAGAGATCCGAAGTGCACCTGTGACGTCATTGTGCAGTTCGGCCATATAAACTCCACGTAAAATTCTGTTTTGCTAGGAAGAGATAGGAACAAATCTTTGTTGGCTTATATCTTGGTTATTTTTATAGCTATTAAAAAAATGTTTTTTCTCCCCTGTTTATGACATGAATCTGCTTTTATTGAAGCTTTAAAAAAAAAACATGCATATTCCTTATTAAGATTTCCATTTTCATATTCAAGGTGTGCGGGAACCTCTACGGCGCCAAGAACAGGCTCATCGCCCACTCCAAGACCCATGCCAACGTCCTCAACTACAACTGCAGTTACTGCGGCAAGGGCTTCACTTCCGTCTACAAGCTCAAGCAGCACCAAAACATGCACACCGGCCTCCGCCCCTACGGCTGCGTCGCCTGCACCAAAACTTTCTCCAACTATTCAAATTGGTTCAAACATTTGCAGAAAGTACACAAAATCGACCCGAAAACAATAAAGAAACCGGTTCCAGAAATCCCGGATACATACGCCAGAGACACTAAAGAAAACTTTTTGAACGATTCAGAACCGGACAAACTTCAATTGGAACATGTTAACGTAGAAATGGATTACGTGATCACTAACAACTTAGACTTAGCTGACGAGCTCGATATCAAGGAGCTGCGTGATACTGAAGCGATGATCACTGCCGGGGGAGAGATGAAGAAGGAAACTTATATATTCCTAGAGCCGACCAACGAACCCGTGGACCTGGATAGTATCAACCCGTCTATTGCCCCAGAAACCGTGTCGGAATTTGCAGTGCTGCAGCCTGCTGCTGCATTTTTTACAGGTGAGTTTGACAAACAATAATCTTGATTCATGATTAATTTCAGTACGATCGATGACGCGTTGGCCTAGTTAGTTTTTCTTAATGGCTTTCACTCCTTGTGTTTAACAAGGTGTATTTCGCCAGTATCGAGTTTTAGACAATCACCATGGACTTATTAGAGAAACAAGTCCATGGATATCACACGCGAGGACAATTGTTCGGTTAAAGAGATTTACTCTGGTGGACTTAACAGAAGCACATGGGGTTAGCTCCACGCGCTTCTGTCAAGTCAAGTTAACCCCGCGTACATTTTTTTTTACATAAGTCGGCCATTGCAATAAAGATCTATTGCAAAGGAGATAAAGTAGAATTTCCCTTGTTTTTATGACTGACAATTAAAATAGAAAATTGACTTTATTGCAACCATAATAGGTTCATTTTCTTTGGCAAATTTCGTTGTATGGTGGGTCTTAGGAGGAAGTAGTTATTAATTCGGCCGCCATTACTGTCAAGTGAATTAGTTGACAAAACGATAACACGTCAAAAGTAATGTTATACCCATTAGAATAGGAGGCCTCGATTTGATGATGGAGGTGTAAGGTGGTAGCTTGAGAACCCGTTGTCGATACAGAGACCTGTCCCAAACTAAGGTCTAGGCTTGTACTATGAGTATTAGAAAATGATAAACATACCTACATAGAGAAATAAACTCCGATTATCGTACAATATCCAATGGTAGAGCCACGCTGTATTTAATCGCTAGGTTGAGTGCAGTATGAATGGGCCGGCTCGACCGGGGTAGTACCACCCTTCCACAGAAAACCGACGTGAAGCAGCAGTACCTCTGCTGCGTTTCGTCTGATCATGTGAGAGTGCCGGTAGCCCAATTTCCCCTCTCACCCTTTTCCCTATGGTTGTGCGCGCTCGTTCACTGAGCGGTTCGCTCCAAACTAGTACAATCGCTCTAATGTACTAATTCGGTCTTTTAGTTCTTTTAGTACACTAGTACACTGAAAGAAACTGGTCTGTTCATGCTCATTATTAGTGCTCCTTTGACCGAATCAGTGGCCGGTCGGTCATTCATTCGGATCGCTTTGCTGTCAGTATCACTCACTGCTCTGCCTGCTCTGTTCGGTTCTTGCTCCGCGTGTACTAAATGAACTAAGAGCAGAAACTTTACGGAATAGTTCGTTCGAGTACAGTGACCGGAATGAATTCTTTTTGGCTCTTATTGGCTCTTAAGTAGGGTTGTGTAGTACACAACCCTACTTTCCCTCCTCCCCCTTCCCTTTCCAATACAAATTTTCAAAGGCCGGCAGCGCACCCGTGATTCCTCTGGTGTTGCGTGTTTATGGGTCGCGATAATCACTTACCACCAGGTGACTCGCTTGCTCGTCTGCCTCCTTTTTCACATAAAAAAAACTTGTTTCCAGACATGTCGCACGGCCCGGCCGGGCTGGACATGCCGCGCGAGTACGGGCCGGACTTCCCGGGCGAGTGCGAGCGCCTGCTGCTCGACGAGCACGTGATGCCGCACATCGACCCGCTGCTCACCGTCGCCGAGCGCCGCTGGGAGCGCGCCTGCTTCCCGGAGCCCTACGCGTACGACTCCAGGCTCGCGCTCTTCAATACCGATATATTTTGAGATGTTTATAGCGGTCGCGCAGTATCGAAGCCGGGTGAGTCCTCTTGCCGTTATTAGTCAGATTTTAATCTATGAGTCTACTCCGGAATCAGAAAATGGCCATTTTGATCGGTAGATGTTGGTTTCTACTATATTCAGATGTCTCTTTCATCACATTGGCATGTAAATTCCTTTTTTTAATGCAAAAAGTACTTGACATACTTGAGTTAAACTAAATAGAAGATGATTCACCCGTTCACCAGCAAGGCGCAGATGGCGCCGGCCAAGCTTGGAGGATAACGTGCGCAAGCTTCGGTTCGATGCGATTCAATAGAATGCTTTTATAACTAGTTGTCCGTTGATAGAATTAATACTGTTAAGAGTTGGTCGTGTCGCGGCCGACGCCCGCGGCCGGCAGCGCAGCTACCTCAGCCGATAACGCCTATATACCTCAGTAACCCATAAGAATATATTAATCTAACTGTTGATATGTATACATTTATAAACATTGTGTCCCACCAAACGCTAGAATAAAATGTTTTTTTTTTCATATTCATAATAATGCTACCTCATATAGTTAAGTTTTTCTTTGTATGTCTATGTAAAGCGAAAAAAAAGAAAAAAAAAACTGAAATTACTTTTGTACTTTAAATACTGAAATATGTATTGTATAAGTGTATTTGTGCCATTTCGTCGCTCATACTTAACAGCGTGAAAAACCACACGAGCGTTTTCTTGTTACGTTTTGAACGTTATTTTGAGACGATCTTGTACTTTCGTAGCCATTAGAAAAGGCGAAAGACGGATGAACAAAAACTAGAGTCGAGCTGACGAGTCTCGCTTTACGAACAAAAACTGTCCGTTAGTCGCGTTAATTCTGAACTATTTGATCCAAAGTTAAGATTACTTTTTGATGAACAAAAGCTTTGTAAATATTTGTTTATTTTTGCGGCACTTTTCATATTACAATAAAGCTTGAATATGGCGCCTCCGCCGGCCGCTACGAATGATTCCACAGTAGTCTTCTATTAAACTAAAATCATCAGGTCGAGTCTGATAACTGAGTATCCACACAAAATTGATTTGATAGGATTTTACACCACCGTGGCAGACTTAAGAAAGACTTGGTTTATCCCTCGAACTGTGTCAAGCGGAGTATGTTTCGTTTGTTGCGAAGCCGGCGGGCGCGCCGTTTCGTTTCGATTCCTTTTATATTATACTGTGGAGAACCGCGGCGCCAAGCACCGCGGGTTAGCGTAAGAGAATCGATAGTGCTGTGATATTTTATGTATATTTAGTGTTAAGCATAGTGTATGACCGTAACGAGTGAGTACAAAGATAATGTTATTTATGAGAAAATAAATGATGTTTGTAAATTTTACGATAAAGAACACGAGGTGAGTATTTAGCGTCGATGTCGACGTGTCGAATTTATAGATTAGTGAACGCGTACAAAGTTTGTTGTGCTATCAATTTGGCAATTCGATTGTCCGAGAGCCCGTGTTAGATAGGCAGGTAATAAAGTTCGTATTTTGTTAATCGTTTGTGGTCTCTCAGACTATTCGGCCCTAAGTGAACTACGCTGGGGAGGACTTGTGAACGATTTAAGAAACAGTCACATTGAAGCGAAATGCAATCCAAGGGTGGGCCGCGGCCGGTCGAACGATGAAAATGTACTCTATGACTGGGACATAGACATTATATTTTTCTTGGAAAAGCTATTTTGATATTTAACCAGATTTATTCTGAATCTAAATTGTTGCTTAAATGGGTTCCGGACGATGACCGTCCAGGACCCGCGGCGACCGCGCCGCGACCCGCCTCTGCGAGAGTTAGAAACATAATTTCAAGAATGAAATATAAACTAAAATTGACATCATCTGTGTAGATTCACAAAGAAAATCTCGACAAATTAACTTATTGATACAAAATTCTGAATTGAAATGTTGATATAAAGTATAAAAAGAAACAAATATGCTCCGAAATATATTTTGGAGAGAATTATTTACAAGTTGAGGGGGGGGAGTCTTAGTGATAAATGTATCCAAAGACTGTTAGGTATTATAAGTTCGTTGAACTTGAATTCGACTTATAGGAAGTCAGGGATATATCCGAAAAAGAGTCAGATATGTGAAAATATACGGTACAGCTAAAGAAAATCATAAGCTTCGACAAAAAAGTGAAAGATGACCTAATTGCAAATGGCGTCCCAATCATCTACAGAGAGTGGGCAGTAATGCGGCAGAAACTGAATCGAACAGAGTAGAGAAAGACATTATAGCATGAGCGAGTCTAGAATTGACGCCATGCTTTCGAAATTCAAAAAACGACTGGCGTCCCCTTTGTCTTATGGAGTGCGATCTCCAGAAGTGGGGGACGCGGTCTAGACATGCTAAATTGGTTCCGTGAGTGGTCACGCGCGGCTCGGGCGAGGAGCCCCTAACCGCGGCGTGCTCCCAAATGCTGTCAATGCGGTGCAAGCTTGAGACAGTAACCAATAGTGCACAACGAGTTCAATTCGGTGTCCCACGGCCCTCGATCAACTATTTTCTCTGGAACTCGTGCTACACCCAATTGAACTCCAGCGCACTGCGAAACAAGCATTAACTTGCCTAAATCAAGCGGCGAGAGTCGCAAACCTCTGCAGAGGCTTTCATTCATACAATATAATGTACTTATTCAACCTTCTATATCCATGTAATATTCGAACATATTCCATTTTGATGTAATTTTCGTTGCAAAGGTGACAATATCGTGATATTTGGCGAGTTAGCGTTCGGACCCCGTGACTTATATCAGACGTGGTCTCTAGGTTTAGTCGAGTGCGCGATGTTCTATTGCAGGCGCAATGAATTGAATTACTTCCTGAATAACCAGCAGTTGTGATCTTTGCGACCATTTGACCCTAGCTTTTAGTTGTTAGGTTAGATTCGAGCACAGGGTATTGTGGTTCTATTTACGGACGTGTTATTATAACTTGATAAGTAAGCGATAGGCATCCAGCAAATCAGATGGTTGCATAATACTACCCCAATACCCAATCTGTGTACAAAATAGTTTTCAAAATCTGTCTTTAAAATTTAAAATTAGGGTGAGTGAATTCATACCACGTTCAGAGTCAAGACGGCTGAGCATCTTAAGGCCGAGCGTTTCATTAAGTTCATGTAAAGGTTTCTTTTTTCAAATTCAAACGCGAATTGTGGATAAATTTTCATGAATTTGTAATCGAATATGTAGTTTTTCTACAAATGGTTTAAGTTATCGAGATGATTTAGTTTTAAATTAAATATTGTATATATCAAAATAAGTACTTACCTAGGTATAATGCCTAAGTACTTTGATATTGGTATATGGTTTTATTTTTTTGTTTTTATTTGTATATTTTTCCATTCGGTGATGTTTTTTTTTATTTTTGTATCTGGCTTGATTCTGAACGGAAATTAGACCGGGTTGCTGTTTCCATAGATATTAAATGTTTCTGTGTTAATTTAAGCGAAATGTTTGGGATTACATGTAAGTTATAAGCTAATATAATGGGTACAGCGTGTTTGTCAATCTGGAGACTTATTTTGAACCTAATGTACAAAGGACTACTGAGAAATTATGTAATTAAACAAAAAAAAATGATTAATTACCGATTATATTGAGATGTTTAGTGGATACACTAAAATTATGTGAAATCAGTTTTGGTCGGTTTTCAAAAAAAGTGTAAAAATTTAAGGGATAAAATTAAGATACGGTAACTTTAGTCAGTTGAGTCACGAAAATTAACTATACCGCTATATAAAATATACATCAGACAAAACTCCTGTAGCAAGTGCGACCATATTACTAATGGGTGAAGCTTGAATCTGCTTCGTTTATTGAATTTGAGATGCCTCCTATTGGCCTTCTATGAGGGCAGTGTATAAATGAATGATTAATTTTCGTGACTCACCTGACTAAAATTACAGTTTCTTAATTTTAGTCCTTAAATTTTTATTAGCCAGTATCTTGTTCTCTTTTTATATTACGACTAGCGAAACAGTGAAAGGAAGACAATATATAACCCTTTCTCATTACTGTATCTAATATATTAGGTACTGAATAAAGGTACGTCGATATTAATATTGATGAGATATAATAATGTCCACAGCTCCCAGATTGGCCGCACGTTTGACTCGTCAAATAGATTTAAAAGTACAAATAATATTTTGATTTACTGTTTATAAATTTATATCGTGATGGAAAACTTTACTGTTGGCCCGGTCTATTATATAGTAAGCTAAATAACTGAACGTTTCATTTAGTGCTTCTAAAATTGCATAATAAGTCTAAACTAGCATTTATGTTCCGATGTTGTATTTTGGTATCGATGTTGTTTGTACATAGTGTCCTTGGCAGGCCTTGGTCCGCGGAACGTACCGTAAGCATTTATAGCAGTGTTTAAAACATGTTTCTATGTATACGAGTGGGGTCCATTGTAAGATGAGTGGGGGATAATACATTTCTATATTCAGTTTAGGCCCGGATCAAAACGTGTTAAATATCAAAGTGATTATTTTCAGACAAGGATATAGAACTATACTTTAATTAAGTTATTTAAATAAATGTAAACATACAAAGCCACGTGGTATAGTCCATCAGCCAGATGTCAAATAATGATACGTGACTGTTCGGAAGAACAGTCGCCATTGGTAATTTAAGAGTCACGTCGACGAACTACATTGTTAACATTTATTTAAATATGTAAACTAACATCTTAGCTCAAACCCTGTTCAGACTTACTTGTCTTTAAAAAAAAAAAACATTTATTTCAGACCAAACAAAGATCCATATTATGTTAGTAACAAGGGCAAATTAAGACTATGTTAGTAGTAAATTTTACAATATAAACAACAATTAACCATTTCAACGCACTATTTATCTATTTAACTGCTCCTATTGCCACCGTGACCCAGTATTTGGTGAGGGGGCAGTCGAGGCGTTCCGCCAACACCCTCAGGAGGCTGTTGCTGCTGCCACGTACGTGCTTCAGCAATGAGGCTACTCTCTTCCGCCTAATGGCATAGAAATCATCTACTCTCGCCTCAGCGAACATGCCGGACGCACTACAATACCTCGGCAGCCCCAACAGCCTCCTCAGGATGTTATTATATTGAACGCGCAATGTATTGAACGCTCGCTGCGTAAATCCTACCCACAGACCGCACGTGTAAAACGTCTGACAGTATGCTTTAAACAGCGTTAAGTAGTAAACAACTTTCTAACCTCAAAATGAAACTTTATTGGCTAAAACAGCTCTTTTATCGTAAATAAAGTAAACTGAGAAAATATTTTGGACATCACTTGGCCAATATATTTTCCGTGATTGCTTTATTTTATTTAAAATAGCTGTTTCATACAAAAAGGTAGCATTTTGAGGTTAGAAAGTTGTTTACTAGTAAAGACAAGTAAGTCTGAACAGGGTTTAGGTCTTAACAACTGTATCCTTTATCACCACCATATCAACCGAAAGAAGTCCACTAATGGACATAGGCCTCTCCCCCAAGGTTCGCAGCTAACTCATCTAAGTAGAATGTGACTTGCTAGACTCATCCAAAAAGGGTTTGTGCACAAATGAGCTGTTAGAAAGCCTAATATTACGTCGACCTCGCACTAGGGCAGTACGCAACACTTCTCTATTGGTCGGTTGCCTTGCTACGTGTGCTCGCTTATAATGGACCCCTAGGCTAAGCTGTATGTGGGTAAGAGAGACCGCTTGCTAGGTAAAGGGAGCCGGATATATGCGTAAACTTGCTATTTGTAAATAGAAATTAAAATGCAGTTCTTACAATTCTTATAATTAGAGTACCTACGGTGCAGATTTTTTTTACATTTACGAAGTTTATATGATAACAATATGATAGTGCTATATTTACTAAATATACGTACCGATCTACCTCTGCATGCCTGTACTACAGTTATATAGCCTTTGTTATTAATATTACATTTTACACGTTCAATATTTTACCTAACCTATTTTGTATGTTTGTAATACCGATACATAAATATAAGAGACATAGTTATTACATAGTATGCTACCACATATTTGCGAATTGGAAGTGTGTGCATGTTTCGTTCCTGTGTATGCGACTTGCGTCTGAATGGAAATTATAATGATCCTTATACATAATAAACAATCTGACTAGTTCACAAAAAGTGGTTTTATTTAAACCCACCCTTTCATTACGACGGTTGCAAAGCAACTGGTGAATAGTTCACACGGCGACTATTCGATTCGATATTTTCTCGCAAACGGTTTTACCGTATACAAGACGACATTTCTCACGGCGCGAGGTCCATTCGGTCTTTTCACGCATGCGGTTAACCCGCATATGTGCCCAGTGTACAAGAAACCATTTGGTTTGTTCGTGTGAACGAAACAACGTAAACACAAGCCCCACTGAGTATCGCATTCAATAAAATCCTACATAGGTACATTCAATAAAATCTCGTGTACGATACGATATACGAGAAAAATTACGCCGTGAACCTAGGCTATTAATCCATACGGTAATAAATATCACATTAAATAATTACAATTTAAATGAAAATCAATAATTGTAATATAGAAATAGAAATAGAAAAAGATTTATTGCCCTTTCAGCACAGTAGTTTTACATATTATTCCTTAAGATAGATACAGAAACTACAAAAACTACAACAAGTCTTAACAATGTCTACGAAAGTTATGGCAAAAGGTTCAGAACTCGGCATTATGCTGTGAGACGGGTCTGCACAGCGCTGTTTTTCAGCCTGTACCTGTCTCTCAATGTGTGAATAAGCCTTAAGGGCACACTGCATACTTCACGACGTACTAAAAAATAAAACAAAAACTTAACACAGAACAAGGACATATTATGGGACCTACATTAAGTCGGCGACTTTTAAGTATATACTTAACCAATAACGGTTAGTTCCCGATTCGCCGGATTCTTGTTTCATCGGATTCTTTTTTCGCCGGATTCTTGCTAACGATTAAGAGTTCTCACTGTCACATTCCGGCGAAACGAGAAACCGACGAATCAAGAATCCGGCGAATCGGGAACTAACCTCAATAACTACCTAATAACCATCTAATAACCTTATCTGTGGTTATAGTTAAGGTAATTACCAGTGATCGGAATAGGTACAGCTAATTTGCCTAAACTTGACGCATATTCATTCATGCGTGAGAGAGATAGGAATACATTATTGAATGAACATGCATCAAGTTTAGGCAAATTAGCTCACCTATTTCCGATCACTGGTATTTACATACCTGCTACGGATCAGGGTAGGACATGGTCTCATTACCATGTGACCTGTATAAGCTTATGACGATAATAAAACCGGTCAAGTGCGAGGCGGACTCGCGCACGGAGGATTCTGTACCGCCGCACAGTAGGCATTATATTCCGATTTGAATTCGATTCCTAATCGAATCCGTGCATCGAATAGTCACTTGACTATTTTAAGTATTTATTGTTTTTCTTCAGGGTTTGTACTGTAGTCCTACCAAATTTGACGCTTGTATGCGCTAAATTTTTTTCGATACAACAGAAATAAAGTTTGAGTTACTCGTGATCAAAAGGTACCGAGTTAGAACCCCCGCGGTTACCATGTACCAATGAGTTTTTCTAACTTAAGTACACTGAAGGAAAAACATCGTGAGGAAACTTGCACATTCGAACAGCTGAGTATATAAGAGGTTAATTGCAAAAAATATCCTAAAGGCGTCGAAGTGTATCCGAAATGGCCCATCTGTAAAATAAGATAAAGCATAAAGTTCAGTTCAAATACTTAGAGAAGGGCTGTTTACACAAATGACATAAACATCTGCATAGCTGCGGTTAGTAAAAGTTGTCCTATATAATTGTCAACTACACTCCGTTTCATCTAAGATAATTCCTGTGTACTACATTGGTTTACACCTGGCGACGCCGTTCAGGAACTTAAATAATGAATCGCCTATTTCTAAGTACCTCGCACGTGAGTATAGTAAGTGATTGAAATTACGAAATACGACTGTTACAGGAATCATCCTAGATGAAACAAATTATAGTTTGGTTATGGTGTTTTGTGTATACCCTCCCCTATCCCTTACCTAATGAACCTAATCCCTGTGTGAATCCCTTCAATTTGTCGCAAGATACGTTCCATTTAGACATTTTAGGTACCTACTGCGAATTCGACTTTCAGCGTAGTGCACATTGTGTAAACATTGGACGTTCTGCGTATGGACATCCTACGTGTAAGATCTAATGCATATGCTCGTGAGACCCGGTGTCATAGGCGGTACATAATCAAGGCAATTTAGTTTAAACTAGATTTTACATTTCATTATTCGAGTCAAAATTGAAAATAGCATTTAAGAGCAAAGGTAATTGAACTTTATCTACACTTATATCATAAGTCCTCTATTATGCTTTCAAAACCCGTAGGCAATGACCAACATTACCTGTGGTGGTAGTTGACAGCGATGACAGCTGTTAATTTTGGAAGATCTATCAAATTTGGAACTCATTACCTTACAATATTCGATAACGTAATTTAAAAATTACGTTACAGCTGTCATCACTGTCACCTACTACCACAGATAAGGTAATGCTGGTCATTTGCCTTTCGGCTTCTGAACCCTTCTTAGAGTACTTATAATATTATTATGTGTGTAGATAAAGTATTGTACGGGACTCTGCGTAATTAGCATTAAAACACTCGTGTGATCTATTATGAAACTCGCCTTACGGCTCGTTTCACAAACCACACTCATGTTGTAATGCTTGTCATTATGCAACCGTCACATAAACTACTATTATTCCATCGCTGGTAGATTCATAGTATGGTGGCCTCAAAAGGATAATTGGACATTCTGTGCAAAGGACAATTTGCGACTTGACTATTCTGCGTATTGAACTAAGTGCAAAGTTTGAACAATACGCGTTATGAACATACGGCGTATTAAACAGTACGCGTCGAGCGCTGCAACGCCATTGTCATGTGCTTAGGGAAATTGAAGCTTCTAAACAGTTATTACAATTCATATTTGCATGGCATTTACACAGCTTTCAACCCGAGGTTAGTTTTCGGAAGGTTTTACTAACACTATGACGAACTGAGAATTTTAACTTCTGGTAGTTGCGCTGCGGCCCGAGAAATAGTACTTGTCTTGGGCTGCGGCTCAACTGAGGCGGAGATGGGCGGAGTGGAGCGGAGCTGTGCCAATATTAACAAATAGAATCTAAACTAACGTGCGCAAGGCTCCCTCGACGTTACCGCATGCGCCTTAATATTTGCACAGCTCTGCTCCGCTCCGCTCGTCTCCGCCTCAGTGGAGCCGCAGCCTTAAAACACCTCGACTGTTTTAATATACAGGGTGTTCGTGTTCATTTGCTTTAACTTCGACATAGTGCTTGGAACATTAACGTAAACTTATCCCTTAAACCGTTTTACGACATTCGAAAAAAAAAACTGTATCCCGTACAAAATTAAATATTTCATTGATGGATATTGTAAAAGGTCCTTTTGAGTTAGGCAAAAGTGAGTAATGGCCTGTTGTTTGATCGGTGGTTAAACTAATGGTCAAAAATCGTTACTAGTGGTTAAAATCTCAAGGTAATGTGTCAAATTTTCGATTCCTTATTCGGATTTTAACAATTAGTTAACTATTGATCAAACAAAAGGCCCTTAGTACACTACTTTCTTGGAGGAATTAACTTTATTTGATCTAAGGAATGCTCCCAAATTACTCCAAATAAAAAAAACACGGTGTATATGCACATTTGAAAGCAACTGCACATAGCATATCCCGCCATCGTCGCTATACCTCGGACGTTATCATCCGAGCTCTAGGGCCATAAACGAATTAGTGAACAAACAAAGAAGTCGCTGCAAAGTGCGAGCGGGAGATCTGCTAACCTCCCAAGAGCGAGCGAGATGTGCGAAAAAGGGTTTATGGCTCCAGAGCTCAGATGATAACGGCCGTGGTATACAAGGGTTATAAATGCTAAAATAAAACTTGAATTGTTCTGTAACACTTTATTCACGTAAATTAATTCGTTCCACGTAAGTATTCAATCAGCAATGTACAATGGATGAAGACTGTTACCGAGTAATTCTATAAAACAGCCGGTTATTAGTGATCGGAGCGACACAGCCACGGAACCGAGGAATGATCCAATTACTTATAATAACTATATCGTCATTGCTTTAAAAAACCTCAAATCTCACATTTCTCGACGTACGATTTTAAACTTTAACGAGAAGAGAATTAAGTTCAAACTCATACATCTCCAAACATCAGATACGACTTTTTTCTAAAGTAGCAACGATATTGACACTCATACTGACACGAAATGCTAAAATAAACTTAAAATCCTTGGTGCAGAGATCAAAATCGGCAGTTTGGTAAATGACAGCAGCGACGCTTCGAACGGACCGAATTAAATTTTAATAAACACCTGTTCTTCTTTAGTTACATTTAAATAATTCTATCACCTTGAAATATTTACTTTTACAGCTGCATAGTTTTATCTAAATGTAATTGTGACGTTATCTATGTAAAGGGACCTTATGGCGGATGGCGCTTACGCCGCACTGCGTCACGCGACGTTGTATTTATATCGGAGCATCTTTAATAATGGCTGCATTACATGGATAATGCCACAATTATAGTAGTATCTTAAATTCTAAATTGTGGATCATTTTCTATGGCAGAAAATCCACTCGGCGCATAAGTAAACATAAAAGTGAGCTTAACATTTGTAATTAACATTTTAACACTACTACTTGTAACATTTTTCACACGAGTTTGCAGATACTAAAGACGATGCTTTACTAGGAAAAAAAAAAA
Organism: Acleris literana; assembly: GCA_946894065.1. NCBI lineage: Eukaryota > Metazoa > Arthropoda > Insecta > Lepidoptera > Tortricidae > Acleris > Acleris literana. The sequence continues at coordinate 8,808,024 of OX335669.1, read as the reverse complement.
CGTCCTGCGTCAAAATCTAAGCATTCGATGTGATAAAGCATCACACTAACTCACACCCTTAAAATAAATTCGTGCTTGACATATTGACCACATCGAATACTTAAATATTTTGACGCTCAGTTCTTTTCTTTATGATTCCGTCCCGTTCGATCGCAGCTGTCACCCCGCCTGTGTGAGGGAGACAGTTACATGTTCTCGAACTGGCCGTCCTTGTCAAGCAGCAGTATGTTGGGGTTCTCGCGCTCGAAGTCAGTAGGCTTGCGCGTGCGCAGCTCGTCGGTCCACTCGCCCTCGCCCGCGCCCCACTCCCCCACTTTCTCCCCGATCACGTCCACCTCCTCCTTAGCTCTTATCTTCTCCAACTGTAACAATGTATGGTTGGATTTATATTTTGCCGGCACTAAGGTCGGATTTTTATTCCCACAGAAAAAACGTAAACAAAGGTGTTGCCGTTAACGAAAATCATTTGCAGTATCCAAAATATTTATACTTTCCACATTTAAAAGAAATCACGTTCCTATAAAAAAACTGTAAATTGAAATCAAGATTGAAGGATTTAATTTGTTGATAGCAAACTTTATTTTGACATAAACTCTTTGTTGTATTTATTTAAAACGAGAAAACTGTTTTTGTACGTATAATTTATTTATTGCACTGGCATCATTGACTCGATACGCCTGTGTTAACAAGTTGAGGGCCGCTTGATTGTATGAGACGTCATTTCACTCACTTCGCTTCACAATTCGTGCTCCCGTCGTAATCGCTTCCCAGTGACTCATTTATGTGATTTTAATTACCATTATTAATCGAATTTATTTTTATATAACGGTTCGAGCGAAATGATAGCTTAATGTTATATTTCTTGCTGGCCCTAACGTTGAGAACCCCTGAAATGTCACTTTGACAGTGGCGTAACTTTGTTTACATTTCAACTGTGGGAATAAAAGTCCGACCTTACACACACCATAAGTGTCTAAGGGCCGGTACAGACGGAAGGCACCTGAACTGCAACCCAGCTGCAAAATAGCAGGTCGAGGGCAGTTGACGTACGTACGTTTTGATGCAGTTACGTCAGCTGCATCAGAACTGCACTCGAACTGCCATTTTGCAGTCCATGTTACACACATGAAAAATGTCTATCGATATTTTGCAATGTACTACGTTGTAAATGTTGTAATTAGAGATGGGCATGGGCAGACTACTCGAAGATTACTCGGGAAAGCCATCTATTCGGCATCATTTCTAGTCGGTGATTAGTCGGGGACTAGTCGGCAAAAAATGGTGAATATTCGTTTGTACCTCACTTTACTTGAATCACCTTCAATATCGTCACTTCCACTTTTAACTTGATTTTTGTGTTCAATATGTAAACAGACCTTTATCCTTAAATTCTAACCCCCTTACTAATAAACGTTGCGTAACGGTGGTACAGATCTAGTGAATAATCCTTTCACATCGTGAAAACTCGGAACTCACGTCTACTTCCGAATGATGCCGATGTGTCTATGAATTATTGAATTATTGAGTGACATGATTGTATTAAATAAATAGGGTACTTTAGTTATCAGTGTCAAATATCAAACCACGAGTTTGAAGTATATCACACCGAGATGTTAAAACCACCACAATCAAATATATAGAAATTAGGTGTAGGTAAACAAGAAGAAATATAAATAAATGTTGAAAATAATTTCACAGGCTTGTTGATCTAAACGTTTCCCAGGTCTTAATGCTTTCGGCATGACTATTAAAAAGAACTGAAAACAAACTTAATCTTAATTAACAAAGAAATACTCTAGTATTAACCACTCTATATCGATTATCACTCTCGCGATGCGACGTTCCCCTACGTTGTCTTGATGGGTACTGAGTCAGACTGAAGTAGCATGACAAATACTTACATTTCCGAGAAAATACGATGTGAAAGGATATTTCACTACATCTGTATAGCTATACAATGTTTTGTCCTTATCTGTCATTGTGACATTTGAATTTGACAGATAAGGACAAAACATTGTATAGCTATACCACCGTTACTCAACGTTTATTAGTAAGGGGGTATAACTTTATTCCATTCCAAGTAACAATAGCTCCGCTTGTATACCGGTCAACATTATTGTCTAGTTAAAATCGACTTACGATTTCACATAAATTTTTCAGCAATGTCAAAACACAAAATCTCAAGCTTCACAAGCTGGAATTAAAATCTCGTTGAAAAATATAATACTGGTATCTAAACATACACAGAGATGAGAGGGTTTACAATGTTGAACAAAATAGTTTCATGGTAAACAAAGACTTAACATGCGTTTACAAAAAGTGAAATTTGCATAAAAGTCGTGCATAATTTTAACGATGCCGGCCGTGAATGTTAATAGATCGTACCGAAAATAGCGGCGACTAATGGCCTGTTGTTTGATCGGTAGTTAAACTACCTAATGGTCAAAAAACGTTACTAATGGTTAAATCTCAAGGAAATGTGTCAAATTTTCCATTCCTTTTTCAAATTTTAACAATTAGTTAGTTTAACTACTGATCAAACAACAGGCCATTAGTGAAATGATTATTAATTAAGATTTTATTTTTATATATTTTAAAAATAAATAATATATAAAAGTTATTATTTGACTAAACCTTAGTAACCGAACTTATAAACCGACTAGGTATATGCTAGTGTGTTGGCAGACCTTTTACCTCCGTGTCGTGTTTAGCGAACTTGTCGAACATGTTGGCGTACAAGCGCTTCTCTTTCTCTTTCTGCTTCTGGATCACGTGGCGACACGTCACGACCTGGTTGGATGCCGCCTGTGAAGAGATAACGGTGAAGTTAGTTAACAGAGATCAAAGTATCATAAACAAAATAATCAAACCTGAAATGAATGTAAATGTATTTCAAAAGCAACTTCCTATATTTTTAAGTCTAAATAAAAAACTCGGACCTTACACACACACCGGCGGCGGTGAAACACGGAGACACAGTCTCTTCATAAGATGGCCGACTTGACCGTCTGTTATTAAGGGATCGTTGACAATGTGGACCAAGAGGAGGGATGTGTTCCCTGGAACTGTGGCGTTAGACAAAACAGCGTTTTCTACGCTGAGAAAGCGCAGACCTCGAGTCACCCCGCCTCCCCCGACGTTTTCACCCGCGAGACGGTCGCGCATGATCTTGTCGGACAGTACGTAAAGCACTCACCTTATTCTGCGGCTCAGCTTCCACGACCTTCTGGAAGTCGAGCAGTGCCTGATCGGCCTCTCCTAAGCCCAGGAGCGCCTGTCCCCTTCTAAACAGCCCCTTCACATTGTTGGCATCGAAATTCAGAGCCTTGGTGGCGTGGTCCTTGGTCTCGAAGTAGTGGGGCGGAGACACTTTAAGGTATACGAGGGCGAGGTTCAAATGCGCTGATAGTAACAAGTCTTTCGCTTCAGTTTTTACAGCGTCTTCTGCCGTGCTGTCTTCGGGAACGTCTGTAAGTTTAAAATAATAAAAAACCGAATATAAATTCAGATTATTTACTAAAAAAAATGTTATACATTAAATGACAAACATTTTCAAGGACTCGCGACTGGTCTTTCATTTACACATTTTTGAGTATGCAGTATGCCGCTTACGGTTTTTAACCCGTTACCGCCACAGGCTAATGAACTCTTGTATGTATGTGTAGTTTTTTTTTATTATTGCCGTCGACGGGAAAACAGGCAGACAGCCCACCTGATGGAAAGCGGTCACCGCCGCCTATGGACATTTGCAACGCCGGAGGCGTCCCCAATGCGTTGCCGGTCTCGAAGAAATTTAATGTTACTTTTTTTAAAAAGCCCCATGTTAGAGCGCATTGGGAAAGTCCGAATCAAATCAAATCAAATCAAATCATATTTATTTGCCAGAACACAGTATTACATAGAGCAGATGTTCAATAATTAAAAATCCATTGAGTTCAGCCTGCATGCAAGCGTGCAAATATTAATAGTTAGTCTAAAATGTTTATATAAATCTAAAATACAATTATCAATTACAAATAAAAACATACAAATTATAATTCAATAAATAATAGCATTCATAAAATAACATTCCGTAAAAAACACAATCATTAATCATTAAAAGTAAAATGAAGCAGCAGCCGAGCAGGAAGCTCATTCCAAATTCCTATAGTACGCGCCAGAAACGTTCTAGAAAACCGGCGCGTAGTTGAGCGCAGTGACTCAATCAGAGAAAATGGGAATGAACACCCTGCCGATGACGAGAAGTGCAATGGTAGAACGACGCCGTTGGCACCAGTCTAAACAGTTCCTCGGAACACTATACAGACGGTAAAAAATAAAGAGAGATGCAAAATCCCTCCGAAAGCTAAGCATCTCTAAACGTTCTGAAAGTGTACGATCGTTGACAATGCGGACGTGAGCTTCAACATTTATTAAGTGAAATGGTACTAATAAGTGTTTCAAACATCAAAATTAACTTACCATCAAGTAGCGTAACCACACGCTTGTACATTTTTATAGCCAGCTGATATTTGGCAGCTTTGAAATAATTAGTTCCCTTCTCCTTATAAATCTTTGATTGTTCAAGTTTCTCGGGCCCGTCCATCGACCAGGACTCCTTGGCTTTCTCGAAGTTTGTCAACTTGACAATGTACTCTACAACAGAGTTAGGTGGAACTTCCAGTTTGGTGTTTCCCTCAGATTTGAAGGCGTATTTGGGCTGTATGGTCAGACGGGACTTCTCGCCTTTCTGGAACTTCTCTAGGGCTCTCTCGATGCCCTCGCAGATGTTGCTGTCGGCACCCTCTCCGAGAGTGAATGTGACGGTTCTCGTGTCAAACACTTTGCCATCGGGATGAATTTTGCCTTCCAATTCCACTGAAATACAATTAATTATGTTAAGTTTCTTGTGTATAAATTAATTAAGTTGGTGGAGGTGCTCCTTTGATTCCAATAAAATATTTTTCTTTCTTTCTAAATACACTCAAATAACAATGATATTAGGTTACCTACTGTAATTTTATAGTGAACCATTATTCTGTTGAAACAAAGAAATTACTGAATAGAGAAAGTTAATATACAGAGCGTGAAGAGCACTGTTACTAAGTCTATTACTATATTATACAGCTGAAATTGTTAAATTAAATTAGGTAGTCTTAACATTAGGTTGACAGAGGTTAATTAGGTCCAACACTATTTTGAATAGCACATTAGCAGTTCGCTAATCAGCTGAAATCATGAGTTTCAAAGGCACAATACAAAACAAAATCATTTCATTCATTTCCAGATCATCCATCCAGTGAGTTATGCGGAGTAAAGGATACTTCTGTGAATTAACATATTATTCTTCATTCTTGAAATAGCGTCCGTAGCTTTTATTCCACTTTGTACTACCCCATCTTGCTTCTATATTGTTCACTTATTCATTTGACAAAAAGAGCTACTATAACGTCTAAAGCTGTTTGGCGTAGAGCAGTAGTAATTGGTTCCTGAGTTACCTGTGACGAGCGAGCCGTCGTTGGGGTTGTCGAAGCCGTCGCCCTGCTCCAAGATGTGTCGCAGAATGCCCTTGTTCTTGCTGGGGCTCAGGTCCTCCACCTTCCAGTCGATCATCTCCACCTGATACAATGTACAAAGTTATTAAACGCCGGAGACGCCATAAGAATAAAAAAAAGGATAAGTAGGTCGTTTTACGGACTATGAAAACCTATAGATTAAATATCGTACTAAATATATATATATATATATATATATATATCATCTATCATATCCATCCCATTGCAGTTCATTGCAAAATTTATATCAAAATAATGTAGGGATATTTTTGATCCTTGGACATTTTTGATGTGTGTTGAAGCATTCTATGCTTTATTGGTGACCACATAAAATTTAAAATGATTTTACTATTACTATGCAGTTAGCCGCCTTCTTTGGTATTAAGCCAGTATGATATATCGTCACTGAAACTGCAATACCGCATAACTAACAAATTCAATAAGATGCAAAATACACCTTAGCAAGCATGTCAAGAAGGTACATTTTGCAACTTATAAAACTTGTTACTTACGCGTTACGCGGTATTGCAGTATCACTGACGATATGGGCCTATGAGTTCTTGGCAGAAATTAAATGAGTTTTATTCTATTCTATTCGAAGTGAATACCTCATTTACAATGGGGCGTGTTCCTGACTGCGGTGTTCAAACGGTGAACGCATTCAGCCCCAATAACGAACCTGGTGCATTGTATTATCTACCTATGCAATGACGATTTTTGACGCTGAATGTGTTAACAAGAACTTATTATATTTCTAACTGCATGATTTTAATACAGTATTAATCGTGTAGGAAATGTCTTTCACACCTATTAAGGTGTATTTCGCCAATGTCGAGTAATTTATTTTCACTACCATGCAGGGATGTTGCAAATATTCGCATCTGCATCCGCAAATGCGGAGCTTCCGCATAGGTTTGGACATCTGCATCCGCAATAATCAATGCGGATGTTCATGCGGATGCGGATGTAATACAAGTTGTGACAAGAAAGAAATTGGGCGGGGCCGACGAATGGCGTGTGCCGTTCGCACGTGACAATGACCAGTAAGAGCGAAAAAATTGTTGACAAAATCCGACGCGTTTGTTTCTTGTAAATAAATCATTACGTGTTTGTATGATGCGCTGTGGATTACTTATCGTATAGATATTATACGACGACGACGATACGTACGACATTCACTTAAAAAACATTATCCTCCTTTTATCTTGGAAAGTCATGTTAATATAGAGGTCATAAATAGTCAACTTACCTCAAACTGTAAAGTTGCATTGGGAGGGATCTTGGGAGGGCTGCCGGAGGCTCCGTAGGCATACTCTGGGGCGCAGGTCAGCACACACACCTCGCCCTTCTTCATGGTTGCCACTCCAATGTCCCATGCTTTGATCACAGAGCCTTTGAACCATCAACACCATATTATAGTCTATCATGGAATATGTTAATACAATATTGCTATTTTCAAATTAATCTTTTAAATTTACATGTGCGAGAAGATAACAGAGGGTGTTTTATAAACTGTAAAAACTTAGAGCCAAGCAGTAAAAGAAATGGAGGGCTATCTTGTACACGACTTAGACAAGGGACCTTTTTTAATTCATCCCCCATCTTCTTAAAACCGATATGATTTCTATCCTTGTCGCAATCCCTCTCGCATCTGACATTGCTTAGAAGGGTATCAGAGCGTTTGAAACGCTGTCACAACCGTGGCTACAATTTTGTCGATTTTATGAGCAAAAGGTAAACAAATTTGATAAGAATTGTAAGCAGAGGTTGAGTTCTACAGAATAGCCGCAAGTGGCATTCGAGTCTACAGGGAAGCCAATAAGTCCAATAATGCGACCAAGGTTGTGACAGCGTTTCAAATAAGGTCCGACCGAGACCGCTTTTTTAATCTCGGCCGAGACCGAGACCGAGAACGAGAATAAAATAAATTCTCGGCCGAGACCGAGACACGGAAAAAGGGGTATTTTTAAATAATAATAATAATAAATCATTTATTCAAAAAAAACACGCATGGGATATAACATTTCTTCTATAAAAAAACCGTTAATAATGAAAAAAAGGTTTTATAAATACTCAAAATTGAAAAGAACAATACTTATTGTACGACATAACAAAGCAATTTTTCGGCAATGTACACTGTCAAAAAAATTTAAATCGATTGCCGCGGTGTCTCGGCCGCGGCCGGGAATCTCGGCCGTTTTGGGCCGAGACCGAGACCGAGATCGCGGCACGATTTTTGGTCGAGATTTGCCGAGACCGAGATCTCGGTCAGACCTTAGTTTCAAACGCTCTGAGAAATACCCAGAAACATAAAGATTGTCAAAGTCTGGGAGTAACGTAAATTATTTTTTGGTCAGATTAGGTTATATTATTTAAACAGTTCTCTCTATTGATAGTGACACAACATCCTTATATGCCTTACATGCGTCCACAAGACTCAAGAGCAATGCAGCAAACTGCCAAGCAATATGCCCTTTGTTGCTCTACAATTTTGTGGCTGTGTGCCAAGAGTTTGCTGCAGGTATATATTTTCTTATAAACTATTGCACCACAGGTTTCAGTTATCCTGTTGTCCAGTGTTGCAACATTGTCCAAATATCAGGAACTCATAAAATAATTCAAACCGGTTATATTATAAACTATTTATTTATCACAATTTTATCAACCACATTTTCCTGGTAAAAAAATATATTCCTATCTTAACCACAATTTATGATAAATAACTTTGACCTGTTTCAAGCAATGCTACAACGGTACGATTTAACGCTGTTGAAAACAAATCTTTCATTTTATCACGGTTTGAGAAAAGAAAATTTTTGGTGTGTCGGCACTAAGTTTTTAAATCCCTTTAAAATATAAGGTCCATTTTTAACAGTAGTTCAACTGTAGCAGTAGATTTTAACATTTTTAAACAAAATTATCAGACAGCTTATGTGAGGCTGAGGCTTACCCTCAATTGTATTTACTTTGGTCTGCGATTCAAATGTATATCTGTCTATAGGTATAACCTTTAATTGAACTAAACCTACATCTATATTAATATTATAAAGAGTTAAAGTTTGTAATGTTGCAAGGGGTAATCTCTGGATCTACTGAACTGATTTTGAAAATTATTTTATCAATAGAAAGCCATGTTATTTGTGAGTGTCATAGGCTATTTATTAATCCAAAAAAAATGTTTATTACCTGATGAAGTGGGCAGGGAAACAGCTAGTAATACATAAATGTAAAATTATCACATTATTATCAACTTCAGCCTTCAGCATACCTTCAACCTAGCATCAGTTCAAGACACATAAATCAGATTGCCGGATACAAATGTTTCAAAGTTGCACTGCAATAATTCTGTATGCATAAATCAACTGAATAAATGTATATATTGACCCCCGTGACCTAAACATTTCAATCCTAGTACGTGTCCTTCAAATGAACGAATAAATTACATGTAATCTGCATGACATGACTTATTAACCCACGTTATAAGCCAAAAAAGTGAATTGTCAAAAATTACCTTTTCCTAACTGGAATTCGAAGGGTTCGTGTCTGTCCTTACTGGAGTCGAATTTAGTCCCGTCCAAGAGGGTCCCAGTGTAGTGTACCGTGACCTGGCAACCCGCGTTTGGAGTATCGGTACCCACACCCTCGGTGATGATCCTCTTGAGAACGCCACGGTCGCCCGCCTTGCTGATATCGACTCCTTCGTCGACGGTCATGATTGCGCTCTATATCAAAATAAATTGATTCAGGCACGCCTTCAGCGCTCGATATGGACGATTGTATTGTATAAAACACTGTGCAAGTGCTAACCGCGATTACAATTCGCAGCGCTGCCGTACAACACGCCGGTCGAAATGAGCACAGATTGTATAGAAAAGCACAAATTATAGGGTATGTCTAAAGACAAATAGGAATCAACCTTGGAACTGACAATTCGTTAGTTCGGTACGCATGCGAGTACAGAAACGGTATAATAGCACAGTATATGGCGCTAGCGTGCTCTACATTTTTTCTTCAAGGTTTAGACATACCCTTACAATCTGTGGTTTGTACTATAATCATATCTGGGGCCTGTTTTATAAAGCTACAAATTACAATTTACAGGTTACAAGTTTGCATTTGACACAACCTCGACCAATGACGAATAGCCATTAGAGCAGTGTTGCCAATTTAGACCTGTAAAATTGTAACTTGTAGCTTTATAAAACGTGCCCCTGATCTACCAGACCCTTGTAACTTTTACCGTTTTTACGATACTACAAAAATAAAAATACGTTTAAAAGAAGTTTCTTGTATGGGGACCCCTTGGTTTAGGGTTGTTTAAAAATATTTTTTTTGTAAATTTGCCGAACCTCTACCTATCTATTACGGATCAAAAAATAGAGCTCTTTAAAGTTAGGACGGGCGGACAGTGTAGGCATATAATTGGGTTCCACTGGGCTTCCTTCGGGTATGGAACCCTAAAAAGTAATAAATGGTGGGGGGTGGGGGCGTCGTTGGAATCACCGATCATGCGGATTTGTTAGTCATGATATGTGGCCTGTTTTATGAAGCTACAAATTACAATTTACAGGTTTTCCATTTGACACAACCTCGACCAATGACGACCAGTGGCCTGTTTTATAAAGCTACAAATTACAATTTACATGTTACAAGTTTCCATTTGACACAACCTCGACCAATGGCGACCATTTGAGCAGAGTTGCTAGTTAAGACCTGTAAAATTGTAATTTGTAGCTTTATAAAACAGGCCCCATTGGCCCGTTTCACGAAGCTACAAGTTACAAATTACGAGCGGAACTCTCTATCTAGCAATAGGAGTTAGAAAGAGACTTCCGCTTGTAATTTGTACCTTGTAGCTTTGTGAAACGGGCCTCAGCCATTTGAGCATTGTTGCCAGTTTAGACCTGTAAAATTGTTACTTGTAGCTTTATAAGGGTGGTATTCCACCTGTCCAATAGCTTTGTCCAATGTGCATTTGATCAAAGAAATTGGATGACTTCATCAAATTTTCTAGAAACACCTACATTTGATCAAATGTTACGAATGACATTTAATTCAAAATGGCTACGCAAATAGTATAAAAACTTGAACCAAGATATTAGATAAGTGGAATGGGCCTCTATCAAAGAAATTTGATTTAATATTGGATATAGAAATTGGCCAAAGATATTGAACAGGTGTTGCCAAATTAGACCTGTAAAATTGTTACTTGTAGCTTTATAAAACGTGCCCATGGTCACGAAGTCGCGGTTTGGTCGCAGTAGTCCGTACCATTACCATGAGCTATAATTAGGTACCTTACTCACTAGCGAGTCGAATGCTCTATTCCTCGTACTCTATTATATACTGTGAGGTGACCCTCACATATCATATCAGCATTCGACTCGCTCGTGGTAAGGGTAGAGAGCATCGCGCATCGCGCGTTCGCTGTCGAAGCGTTTTTTAAAAGCGATAAGCCGATTCCTAGGTATTATTGCGCGTCGTCGGTTTGGTCACTCTATAAAATTCGCCGCTTGAGTGATGACCAAGTGTTAATTTGATTCATTGATGGGTAGAGAGGTTTCTTCACAGACTACTTAGAGATACTACCAGACGACGCGTTAGCCTAGTTGGTAGTGACCCTACCCTGCCTACGAAGCTAGTGGTCCTGGGTTTGATTCCCGGTATAGGCAAATATTTGTGTGATGATGTTGATGAGCATAAGTCTTGGATTCTTTGTATTTAAGTATTCATGTCTTTATATAAGTATTTATATCGTTGTCTAGTACCCATAGTACCACCGACAAGCGTAGGTAGAGCTTAATTTGGGACTAGCTCAATTTGTGTGAGATTAATTATTTTATTTTATTTATGTTGTTTTGATTCATATGGAAATTTGGCCATGTATCCCCCCCGAATTAAATTTAAGTTACTTTAATTCGCACTATATAGCGCTAGCCGCACTCGCTCCAAGTTTTTTAAAAAATCCGAGTTTTAATTTTTTTTTTAAATACTTCATGTTTTTAAAAGTTTTTGAATTTTAAAAACTCCGTTATACTTTACCTAGGTATCCAATATAAATAAATGTGTATTAGTCTGAATTTTATCAGATTTTTTGCGCGTAAACTTTAGAGATAAAGGGGGGGTTATTTTTTGTACGTTTTTGGCCATAGATCCGAAACTTTTTTATTCATTTATTTATGTATAAATAGCAAGCAAGCTATTACACCCATGCCACAGAATAATACTTAATAGTACTCATCATAAATATAACGCAGCAGAAGTTTACACACGAAGGGTTCGATACCATTCTTGTGTGCGGGCCCCCCTTATTTACTTTTATTATTTTATTATTTGTTGCTATAGCGGCAAAAGAATTAATATTTTTTTCAAAAAATCCTGTGTCTCCCTATTACAGTTTGTGAGATACAGCCATTGTTAAGATCGAGAAAAAACACGTTAATTCTTGTATAGTTGGCCCTCTTTAATCAAATTTTTAGTGTTCTGTACCAAATTGGTAAAAATAGGCCGTCAGGAAAAGTCTGTCTGTCTGTATTTATGTTACTATTTTTTATGTTTATGGGCCAAAAAATCTGAAAAATTCCTGATTTAAAGATAATTATTTATATATTACGCGAAAAATAAATTTTATAGTTTTAGAAAAGTCATCAAAATCGTTAAAAATATGTATTAAAATTTAGACTAGTAAAAATGGATCTTATTGCATAGAAAATAAAATTCATAAGAAAATGAGTATTTTCTTTAGCGGTTATCAAGCATATACAAATACGCATATATAAATACGGAATCCTAGGTGCGTGAGTCCGACTCGCACTTGACCGGTTTTTCATTATTTGTAGTTATAGCGGCGCGGCGATAGAAATGGGCCGTAGGTATGTGTGTATAGTATTGGTTCAGCTGGTGGGCCGCTTCCGCCCCCCCGCATTATCAGTAGATGTAGGTAATTAGCTTTCATGGATGTAATTAGTAGTTAGAATTCACAGCAGTTCGACAGTGATGGTACGTGTTGCATATTAGTGGGGAACCCAATTATCAATCAAAATTTGGCCACAAATACTCCACCATTGGTACTGGCCTAAATACTTGCCTAAAACTTGTACTAAACAAAAGTAATAAGCTCTACGTTTATATTCTTGTCTTATCAAATATAAACGAGCTCACTCGAAGTCACGCAGGTCACGCTCCCGCGCCGCTTGAAGTCGCTCTTCCACCGGAGGTACGAGGAGTAGGTACTAAATAAAATAATTTCCCTCCTCGCGCATCCTCGGTATAAGTAAATGTTTTTGTTTTTAATACGAAATCAAATTCTCGTGCTGTCTCACCTCCCTTTGCCACGCCGGTGAAAAAGCACCTTAAGCAATTATAAAATTTAATTTAATTCAAACAGTGCAATACTACTAAATATTGCGAAGAGACAACAATGTCCGGAGAAGAAATACTTCGAGAATTGCTAAAGAATATTGCAAAGGAGCAAGACTACAAAAATGGAAAAATTGACTTGCATGCAATATCATCCGGTGGTGGCAACTTTTCTAGCGAAATCTATGCTGTTACTATATCAGCACCACTCAAAGAAGACCTCAAGCTGTTTGGTAAAGTATTAAACATAAGCAAAGAGCTGCATAAAACCAACAAAATGTTTAAACATTCTTTTAAATCGGAATGTTTCTTTTACACTGAATTAGTTGTTATTTTTGAGAAGCTTTACAAGAAACACGGTGTTTCTGAAGAAGATAGACTTCAGCATGCCAAATATTACGGACACAAAATTAACGCAATGGAAGACACGCTAGTGCTCGGTGATCTGTCAGCAATAGGTTTTGAAAACTTCGACCGATTCAAGAGTTTTGACTGGGATTACGCTTCAAGTGCTGTTAAAGAACTAACCAAATTTCATGCCCTTGGAATAGCATTTAAGGAAGAAAATCCTGAGGAATTGGAGAGACTGCAGACAACCGTCTTTGTCGACGTCTATTCTATCGATACATTGAGAGACATGTTTTTAAAAAAGGCTATCAAAGTTGGAACTCAAGTGATCAAAGAAGAATATAGAGATAGATTGAAAAAGTATTTAAATGAAAAAACCTTACTAGATGGGTCTGCTAAGTTATGGAAGCCGAGGAAGGGAGGGTTTCTGATCCACGGCGACTATAAGCCTAATAATCTTATGCACAGAAAACGAGTAAGTTCTTTATATTAAATTAATTATTTCAGAGTTTCATAAAAAAACCGGGCGTTTGGCGGCAAATGGTGTACTTACATCAATGAAACTTTGTTCATAACTTTATCTTGGCACTAGAAATGAGGATCTGCTGAGGCGTCCTACCCCCGGGGGTATGGTATTTTTCATGTTTTTTGCGCTGAATAGAACGAAACCATCCCCATACTTATAGGATCAATAATTTAATTTAAACACAATGCTTTAGTCCAAAAGTTACCCCCAATTAAACCTCAAAAATACTAACAAAAACCGGGCAAGAGCATGTTTGACCATGCTCAGCACGGCTAGCACATGTTGTCCGCGACTTGTTTGTCGTTCGGATCTCCCTTTCTATCTAGTCTGTTACCATAGAGATGCACTGAGCGACAAGCGAGAAAATACAACTTGTGCTACCAGTCCTGGGGTGTTATTCTCTTAAAAACGGCGTTCGGTCGATCGATCGAGTGAACGAGTGAACGCGGTGCAGCTTAATAAACCAGCGAGTTTAAGTACTCAGTAATAGTAGTAAGATGTACCTACTAACGCAGTTTTCTAAGCCTATACAATTCTCATAGTTACTTACCCCATAAGCCATAGGTTGGACAAGAGTAGAAAAAAAATTGTGTTGTGATTTCAGAACGGGAAGACCGAAATTGTCCCAATAGACTACCAGACATTCCACCTCGGCACTCTGGCCGCAGACCTGATGTACTTCATCTGGTTGGGATCAGATTCCAACTTCCGCCGGAACTTCTATTATCAGCTGTTGGAGCACTACTACAATGAACTTACCGTTGCTTTGAAGAACCTTCACTTGGAAATCAATGATGTGTACCCTAGAGAGATTTTTGAACAAGAATTAGAAGATGTAAGTGTAATTTAAACCTTTATTCAATTTTGGCGATTATTCGGGCTACATATTACTCGTAGTCTCGTTCTCGTAGCACATACAAAGTCCATACCATCTGACTTGTCTTATTGTAAACACTTTTTTAACCACAAAATGCATCGTTTTTAACTACAACGGTCGTTTCCTGGTAAGTAAACCAACTAGGCCTCATTTTGTACATAATTTTCCCGATGTTATATCATGGATAGTTTTTCTTATGAGGAAATTGTTGATTTTGGCGAAAAAGGAGCATTTTGAGGTTATAAAAGGTTTACTAAATAAGACGAGTAAGTTGGTATGGACTATACTTATTGAGAATGTTATAATGAACTCATCCAAAAAAAATCGGCCAAGTGCGAGTTGAACTCGCGTGGAGAGGGTTCCGTACATACCTACGTATTTAAAAAAAATACAATTCTTATAGGTTTTCCTGTAATCTACAAGCACTGAACTATCTTTTTTATTTTAGTTTTTATTTCCTAATTTGTCCCCCGAAAACACTTATTAAAAAAAATAAAATAGTTTGCACATCTGTGTTTGGGTCATAGGATTACACTTGACTTACCTTACTTGACTTAAGGTCCTATGTCCCCTAGATGGGGTAGAGGGCATCCTCAGTGCGCCGCCAGCCCGGTTGGTGTTGAGCATCGCGTTTCAACTCGCTGCACGTCTTCCCTATAGCCTCCGCTTCCGCAATGATCGTCCTCCGCCAAGTCTGCTTAGGACGGCCACGTTTTCGCTTTCCTTGGGGATTCCAGTCTAGGGCTTGCCTCGGTATATGTTTAGGGTCCCTTCGGAGCGTATGCCCAATCCATTTCCATTTCCGGCGTTTTAATTATCTGTTGGTCGAACGGAGTTTCATTGCAATATTACACCATCCTACCAACCTGATTTGGTCGAGTAGATTCGGACCAAATTGACTGTGACTGACGGACGTACAAACAGACAGACAGACAGACGCACGAGTGATCCTATAAGAGTTTAATTTTTTTCATTTTTTGTACGGAGTCCTAAAAACGTTCAAGAATATTCTTAGAAAATAAAGGCGTTTTTGACGCAAATTTTATACTGTTATAAGTTTGAGAAACACGCCTTTATAGTAGTTTATGTGACTATATAATGAAGGGCATTAAACACGAGTGTGGGCTCGTTTCATAATAACATCACACAAGTGTTTTAATGCATGTTTAATGCCTAATTATTTACAGTTACATACACTACTTTATCTACCCACATATCATAAGCCTCCATGATGCATTCAGGAGCCGCATATTAAATTTTAACCGGTAATGGCGGTGGGCCTGTTTTATAAAGCTACAAGTTTCCAAATGACACAACCTCGACCAATGACGACCAGCCATTTGAGCAGTGTTGCCAGTTTAGACCTGTAAAATTGTAACTGGTAGCTTTATAAAACGTGCCCCAGGTAATGAAAATATTGAAAAGTTTTCTGGCAGCTGTCATCGTTTTTTTTTAATTCAGAGACAAACTTCGGCTCCAACTATTATATCATTCGGTATCTTACTTACGTGCGACATTTGTCAAATTTGTATGCAAATTGACAATTCATTTCGAACTAAACGTCATCTCGACTGATATTAGAATAGAGGTCAAATCAAATTTCTTTGTTTTTCAGAGATGTTCGAAATTTGAATGAAATAATACTATCGAAATCGATGTTATTATTTAGCAATAATAACATTTTTACAGATAAGAAATTTGTTCTAACAAAACAGTCTATTTTTATTGCGGTCATAATTTGCGGTTCTTGAACGCATCATGGAGGGTTTATGATATTTAGAATATTTGAATAGATAAAAAAAAGGAAGGAACCACTCTAGTTATTATAATTTTGCTTGTAAATTTTCAGACCAAATCTCTGGTGATCTTCATAGGACTGAGCATGGTCCCAATTATAACAGTAGATCCGGAGAGCACGCTAAAATCTAACACCTTCGAGAGTTTCAATGTAGAGCTAAACCAGAAAGCCATAGACAGAATGAACGGGATTGTCAGCGATCATATTGAATGGGGTATAATCTAATCTAGTTCCAAAGTTTTTATTTCTACACTTTTTAATTGTTTTATTACGACAGCTTGCAACAGTGCTGTTGTGCATCCGTCCGGTTTTTAAAGGGCACTGATTTAAAGCAGCAGTTGTATATTGTACCTATTTTGGCAGTTGTTTAAATAAATAATTGAGCGGTAAAATAACTGAATTGGGCAGTTGCGTATGCGCAGTTAACTAAACTCATCAAGCATTTTTAACGTTATTTTTAGTATCCGGTACCTACATAGTAGTTTTTCTTACTTGTACTATAATCAGAGATCGGACAAGTGGGCGTCATCAATAATGTGGACATGAGTCCAAAGATTTTAATTAAACAAATTAACATACATTAATTGATTACTTAGATACCCCAAAAACAATTTTGATCCTTTGCAAGAAAGTAATAAATAAATAATACAAAGACTTGTTATTGTGTAGATTATTAAAGCAAATAAACAGTTTTTTTTAAAATATTTTTTCCGTGGTTAATTTATTCCTTTTCACGGCTAAAATAAACTTCTGAGGTGAAAAGCTCCTCTCGCAATCCACTGATGTTAATGGAGCAAACTTAAGAACCTAGATTAATATTAATGGCCACTCCTCACGTCTTTGTATTGTTTATTTATTACTGTCCTGGGAAGGATCAAAATTAAAGTGCAGGTAAGAAATCAACTAATTTAATGAAATTTTTAGGATTATAATTTTTGGAGTCGTCATGTCCACATTATTGCGAGTAATGAATGACGCCAAATTATAGACTATAGACTATAAATTAATCACATCATACCAGACGCATGCATATAATTTTACCGTTTTTACGATACAACAAAAATAAAAATATGTTGAAAAATACGTTTCATGTTTTATTTTACCATCTTTATTTTTTCATTTGATATTAAATCCACTGTAATAACACATATTTTGTAGACAAAAAAAAACCATAGTTCATGGATTCTTAAAGTTAGGACGGACGGACGGACGGACAGCGTATGCGTATTAATAGGGTCTCGCTGGGCTATCCTTCGGGTACGGAACCCTAAAAACCAAATCTGTACTTAACCATATGGCAAATGTAAATACCATGATTCAATGTTTACTTGCAGGGGCCTTAATATGGCTGCGTTTGTCTCGTGACAAAGTTTAGATAAGGCATCCGTCACCTTCTGACACGTAAATACTTAGCCGTGTCCACACCAGACGATCCAAAATTGGATCGGCTTAGATCTGCGAAAAACGGATCGACCCGCAGCAAGGAGCACGCGCTCAATCGTACGCTTGGATTGCAGTTGCACACGGTACGTCCACAGTCCACATCGACCGCGCCTTTGGGCACAGAATAGATAATAGTACAAGTACAGAAGGCTCACTCCTTCGATCTTTACAAAAGCCGCTTTTTTCTTCGCCAAAACATTATGATTTATGGCCCTCTGACGTCGTCGACTCCAGCGCAAGCCAAACGCAACGTTAAGGCTGTGTACGAAATGTGAAAATGAATTGGCTCACTCGCCGCGTCGTTTCAAAGACTAAAAATAAAATAATAATGTGTTGCCCATTTATTTCTTGCACTCAATATAGAGAGCAATAAATGTATATTCTTCATACATCATATACATTATTTCAATATTTATCTCTTAAATAATTAATCTATTAGGTACCAATTACTGACAGGCAGGCGCGGATCCAGATTTCAGATTAGGGGATGGTCATTAACTGCTGAATGAAGAAGTTCGGTCAAGTGCGAGATAATTCCACACAACTATTTACTTTCTGACCCATATCTACGAGTGCCGAAGGGGGTGGTCATGACGTGCTTGACCACCCCCGTGGATCCGCCACTGCTGACAGGTGCTACGTTACCATTTTTCTACAGATAAAGACGGCAATCCGTAGCGTCCGTAAAATTGGTGGCAGCCCCTGAATAGTACCCATCAAATGGGTAAACCGGCATGTACTTGTAGCGATGAACGTAAATCGTGGAGTGAGCCGCGCCTGAGGCCCTACTTTGAAAATCGAAGTTACGTTAGTCCATCCCTTCCTCTCGATTTAGTCTCGAAGGACGAGTGACAGAGATGGAACTAACGTAACTTCGGATTTCGATTTTTAAAGTAGGGCCTCTTCTTTGGGTCACGCTCCTTGGATCGCGCGATCGGAGCGCGCTGGATCGTCCGGTGTGGACCCGGCTAATAAGTGCGAGAGTGACGGATGCTTTATCCACATTTGACACGCGATATAGACGCAGCCATACTAGGCCCGCAGAATAACAATTTGCAGGTAAATCGATGCAAAACGAATTATATCAATTTGCATAATTAGGTACGTACCTACTCTAATCACAGAGTGCGGAATAGATAGAGCTAATTTGCCTAAACTTTATGCATGTTCATTCAATAATGTATTCCCATCTCTCTCACGCATGAATGAATATGCGTCAAGTTTAGGCAAATTAGCTCTACCTATTCCGATCTCTGCTAATCAAATATTGAAATGTTCTATAGTTTCTCATTAATTGAGAAGTGGGTCCACATATATAGGATAGGATAGGAGCATAAATAGGATCACTAAAAATAAACATTTATTTTATTTTATACTTTTTAGTGATCATAATAAGCTATTATGTAGTTCCACTTCGTAGTTGATGTGAAAGTTTTAGACATTTCAAGCTCTCCAGCAAGCAACGCCGAGTCATACTCAAATTTAAACAATTAAATGTTCTTTGTTACAATTGCTCAACTATCTTATCTGAGATATCTTATCGCCACCCTTGAAATAGGTACCGTTGAGGAGTTCCGGTAGCCATTTGTGGTCTTCATTATCAGTTCCACTTCACCAAATGATACTTTCTGAATGCAACTGCTGGACTTGTTTCTAAAAATACTAAAATCGCTGTATGTATGCCTATAATATTTGAGGAGTTCCCTTAATTCCTTACGGATCCCCTCATCAGATTCAGATTTGGTGACCATGGGACCACCTCGAAAGTATACTCTATCAAACCAAAAGTTTTTTTAAAATCGGACAGCTTTGTAAAAACTTTTGCGTGATCATACATAAAACTGAAAACCACCTTTTTTAAGTCGGTTAAAATACCAAAACCTTCTCCTAAGTGTAACAAATACTTTTCTGAAAACCGCATCAAAATCGGTTAAGCCAAACGCGAGATAATCGCGGACAAACATACATACATACATACTGCCGTGTTCTGACTAAAACTCCTCTAAGTGACTTTGGACAGGTTTTCACTTTTTTAAATAGCGTGAGAGAGGGAGAAATGGTGCGTTGACCAGTCTAACTTTTATTTTTCTATTCTTTTTAGTTTTGAAGATACAGAGTCACTAAACATGTCTAAATGCATAATTTTCATATCTAGCAAAAACGGAATTGAAAATCTTTTCAATTCCGTTTTTGCTTTTTACTCAAAACTTTGATTTGTGGCTTAGTGGAGTTTTAGCTGGAGCACGGCAGCATACGTATACCTACATATAGGTCAAACTGAGAACCTCCTTTTTTTGGAAGTCGGTTAATACTGTGCGTGCGTGTTCCAATTTTTCATCGAGACTT
The DNA here is from genome assembly GCA_946894065.1 of Acleris literana. NCBI lineage: Eukaryota > Metazoa > Arthropoda > Insecta > Lepidoptera > Tortricidae > Acleris > Acleris literana. The sequence continues at coordinate 8,787,793 of OX335669.1, read as the reverse complement.
TATCGTGATTTTTTTTCGATTAAAATGACGATTGATCAATCGTTATTCCAATGCTCCGTCGATTTATTTAATCGATTAATTAGTTAATTAAATTAAAAAATATTCGATTAATGCCCATCTCTGTTGGTACAGAACCCTATAAAGAATGTAGTAATGGGTCATTATTCGAGCGTTTCAATCGCCTCACTTTTGTGGACATATTTTTAAAGAATTGGGCGTATATTTTGATGCCGTTTTTGGATATTTGTTAGATGTCCGGTAAACTTAGTTACCTAACTACAAACGAAATCGAAATCTGCAACCACTTCTACAAAAATGTGACCACGAAAGTGATTCGGAACAAACGCCCAAATAATGACCCTAATATATTCGTGTGGCAGGAAAGTATAATTTATATAAACCATTGAACTTTTTTCTAGCCAAGTAAAAACAAAAACAAATAAATACACCAAATTGTTTATTTATTTTAATATTCAGTCTTTCTTGCAGCTGTAGCAATTGAAGGGCACAAAACTATACCACATTTAAAACATAAGTTTGAATATAAAAATCAGAATGTATTAAAATGCTAAAATGGAATTTACACTAGTGAATCCAACATTTCCTTAAGATGAAGGCACCGTCTAGTTTACTAGAAATGACAATTCTTAATTTTAATTCATCCCTTTGACATCATTTGTTTTGTCTTTTGCCGCCACTTGGTTAGGACCAAAATAGGACACTCATGAAATTCACATTAGTAATGAAATTTTAACAAGACATATTTTCTTCAATTTTTATTTTTTTAACTCCTTCCATAGTGTTCCCACCTTCTATGAAGGCGGTCCAAAAAAAAAAAAAAAATTTTACATGTTCCCTGTGCATTACATACATGATGCATTTCATGGTGCAAATGACATGTGAGTATGTATAGTGAGAAAATATGCATAGGAGGTAAAGCATTCTAATATGATCGCCTGTGTGAGCATCAATATCTAATTTCAGTTACACGGTTAACATGTTAAGTATAGGTCCTTTCATAAAAGCTGTCATGAACAAAACAAACAATTAATACTTTCTTTCACCCATTCAATTCATTCACGGCAGCTCTTGTGAAATACATTATATTATATCTTGATTGCTGGAAAGAGATCTTTTGTTATTAAAGCAATATTTAATTTACAAAGTTTATTACTACTGGTATAGTATGAATTTTATGAAGTGACCCGATTAGCAAAGAGATGTTTAACAGAAAGGGCCAGTTTAAAAAACTTTTACGATACCACTTAACTAAATGTAACCAAAAAGCCCAAAAACCACCTGATAATGTTAATCAGCTAATAGAAGAAGCACACTGATATGTCACAGCTCAACAAAACAGGTGGGTTATTATATTATGACATGGCTATGCAGTTCATTTTACAATTAGTGTAAAAGACAGAGCTATAGCATTTATACCGCTCTGTACTTTTCTCTCGCTGATAAACTGTTGAACACATTCACCACAAGCACGCACCAGTCGGGTTCTCTGTTAGTAAGAAGTTTTCAGTAGTGGAAAAACGCAGTGATTCGTTACGAGAGTAGTGCTTCAGGGCAGCGAATGTGTTAACAGACCCACATGGATTGTTGTTTAAATTTTGTTAAGTACCTGAACAAATAAAGCATAGTGGCTATTTATCTTCACAATTACACTTAATACATACAACTTTATACATATTTTGGTTGGTCTAAAAGTCCTGACAAATTTATAAAAAGTTAAACACTTTATGTTCTAACATAAAAAAGCACACAGGAAAAGATGTTTAAAAATATATATAATGAAACTAAAACAAATGATCAATAAGTTAAATATAAGTACAATTTCAAACACTTTCTTAAGTAATTAATTACATTTAACAAGTATTAAGGCATTTGGTTGCATAATATCTATAATTTTTTTCATTAGCTTGTGTCAGCAGTTTGGTGCCAGGTTCATGTAACCATTCATCTGATCCATCACAGCAGTCACAAATGCCATCATTGATTTTACTAGATGGGATCATATAAGGTGAGATCCTTTTATTACTGCTTTGGGTATCACAATAAAATGTACCATTTACACATGCATTAGTGCTTGGCTCATCGCTAGTATCTTCACAGTCACAGTAGTCATCATTCACTTGCTCAAATGGAATAGTCTGTTCTGATTTCAAACATTTGAATTCACTTTTCGCATCCGGCCTGTATCGCGGCATAATGTAGTATAGAACACCTCTTATCACTCCATGCGAATTTATATATTTGTCGGATTCTGGGTGAACGTGAACCAATTCTTCTAAGTCTACAACTTGTTCAAGTACTGGCACAACTCTATTATCACCAGATGTTGTCGATGATATAGACGAGAAGAAGTAAAGTTGGTAAAGAATAAAGCAAATTACCATACAAAAAGTCAGAATGATAATGTTCTTTTTCTTTCTAAGACCCATTTTTAGGGAAATATTACCTTATGTATATTGGCTACACGAAACTATTCACATTTTCTGTTGTTACAATAAAATTATTCTTTGTTTTTTGCATTAACGATAAAAGACATTAGGTACGGCTTAATCCCCGGCTGTTGTCATCGTCCTGTCTGTCAAACATATGTCATAATAGAAAGTGTCAATTCTCACTTTTACGTTTAGTTCAAGGTGACAAAAATCAAGAAAACGTAGTTTGTAACAAAATACAATTTTATATTTTTTAAGCATAAACAATTAGGTATTTTAACACAATTTATGATACTTACTACACCATACTACAAACACAAATTTAAATTACATTTTTCTAGGTTTAACAACCATATTTTTCACTTAAGATCGAAGGGTTTTGGGATATTTCCTTGGTAACTAACGCTATTTGAGTAAACTAAATTTATGTTATCTTTGTTTTGTGGCATTATAAATAAATCCGGGCACATGCTTGGTGTTTGCCGCAAACTCTGCAGTACGCAACTATATGTTAGAGTGAGCACGATGTATTTCTACCTCACTCTAACGTACAGTTGCGTCCTGCAGCAGTGTTTGTGTCAAACATCAAGCATGTGGCTGCAGCTTTACAATTTATATCAAACCACACCCTGACAAGCGGTTAAATTTGAATTGACAGGCTACAACAACAACAACAACATTGGCATATGAAATTCAATTTCTTTTTACTTTTAAATTTGACATGAGATTCCGGTAGACATAAGATACAATGTTATTTTCCAATAATGGATACAATCCAACATATTATACTATCTAAAGTCCCAGATAGACCGGCGAGTAACTACGCCGTACTTGGGCATTTTCACGAAAAAGAGTACCCAATTAGGGACTAAATTTAAGGAACTTTAGCTTTGTCAGTTTTGTGACGAAAATTAGCTATTCTATACATTGACGGCCGCCAAAACTGACAAAGTTAAAGTTTTTAATTTCAGTCCTTAATTGGGTACACTTTTTCGTGAAAATGCCCAAGTACGGCGTACTTACTCGCCCGTCTATCACCCCTTTAAAAAATACTAGGTATTTAAAACAAAGAACTGCCTTGGGATGAAAGGACTTGGTATCCAGGCTATAAATATTATTAAAAAACACACATTACCCTTGCCATATTACACCAACACTGTTGTGGTTGTGGTACGCTAGGTCTCCTGTCATCACATCACATCAGTGTCATCTGTGTTACTGTTGTAGAATTGTGGATATTATTTCGATCGATGTGATTGTGAGCTATCGATTTAATTATTTAGCGTAATTTACTATAGTCTTTTAAAGGGAACATTGCTTTTTGGGTATTTATGGTAGTACCATAACCAGCAATGAGTTTCCTTACAGTGGACGGTCAGTTGCCGTCGACCAGCACATCTGAGAAGGAGAAAGAGGAAAACGATAAAAATGAAGATCTTGAGGTAGAATAGTAATATATTTATCTATTATAATAAGATAACTTTATAATTTGAAATCATAGTTGGTTGCTTACACTCGACTTATTGATATTGTATTAAACTCAAGGACTTAATCCGATTCCTATCAGAAGTATTTTATAGTTTTTGCTTTTATTTTGTTTGGAATAAAATTATAATATACCTAAGCAAAGTTTCATAATACAGTAAAATTCGTTTTTTTTTATTGGGTTGCTGGATTATAAAATTGAAAATAACCTTATCCCTGAGTGGTAATTTAATGGTGTTTATTGACAGGTGGATAACTCTAAGAGTGTGCTGCTCAAGATTGCCACACTCTACGCGGAGCAGCTGATGAGTGACCTGGTGCTGGAAGTGGGGGGTGTATCATACCCTGCTCACCGGCTCATTCTATGTGCCAGCAGTGAGGTGTTCCAGGTCCAGTAAACCCCCTTGATTTTAGATTGATAATTGAAATATCTTTAGCCCTATTCTTTGAGGGTATATAGACTCACATTAAATGTGATACTCTTTTTTATATTTAATCCTCACTTACTTTTACTCATGTAACTGTATTTATTTCATTAATTTTATCCATTACAGGTTATGTTAATGAATCGGGAGTGGAGTGAATGGAGCGAGAGTCGCATTGTGCTTCAAGAAACACCCTCTGCATCTTCAGTGTTTCCACACTTTTTAAAGTAAGCATTCTCTAATTCATACAAAACTTACCAACATTGGAGAAAAACTCCCAACAATGCCAACTAGCCCAATCGTTTTCATTTACACTATGAATATTTATTAACATCTGAAATCGGGTGCAAGCTAATTTGAGAAATATGATTTTTCAGGTACTTTTACACAGGTCAAATTCGGATATCACACCAGACTGTGCTTCCAGTTTTATCCCTTGCCGATAAATACAATGTTAAGGTAAATAATATAAAAGCGGCGTGTTGTTATACCGTCGTGCCTCAGTCAAGAAGGCTTCCTTATGTATAGTATTTTCTACTACTTAATGCAACCAAGCATACAATGACAAAAGTCCTTCATTTATTCCTTAGTATGATGAAAAAACCATATGATTGTATGACTGATTTTCAAGGGTGGTCCGGTAACCTTTGGAAAGGTAATATTGAAGCTTTCTTATAATATCCAAGCCTAATACTGAAGCCTTTTTATTCTGTTTACTGATTAACTCTCACTCACTTGACATTGGCAAAACCACTGCTGAATACTGCGGTGGATCGCCATTAATAAATAAAAAAGGACTAATGTTCATTACACAATGGAAGAAAGTTAACGTCTCAGTTAAGTCATCAACTACATACAATATTTTTGAAATTCACCCTAAGATTTTTAACCCTTTAGTGAAACTGCCTCCAATTTCTTATATTGACAACGTGAAAAAATCTAGTTACTGCAGAATATTGAAAACTGATAAAAATGAACACCTTGCTACGTAACCTAGACCTCGTTGTGATTGTCCAGGACTTGGTGTCTCTCTGTCTCCGCTACATGGGCTCGCACGTGGCGCAGGCGGCGCGGCGCGGGCGCCTCGTGGGCTGGATGCAGTACACTATGGCCTGCGGACACGCAGATGTGGCAAAGGTACCTGTTAACTACGTGCTTTACTGGACAGTTTTACTAAAAATAAGCCAGGAGTACTCAAACTTTTAAATATAACAATGATAAAAAAAATGCATATATAAATAATAATGAATGTTTGTATGTTTGTCCTCTATGTGTTTCTAAACTATTGATTCGATTGGGCGATCCCGAGGGAATAGTGTTGTATTTTTTTGTTCACTCCACGAGATACGGTGGAGAGCCAGCATTACTACCAACCAAATGATAGTTAGGGCGTTTAACAAACTGATCTTGAGTGAGATGCCAGTCTCACGTAAAACACGTAAAGTAAACCCAGCTTCTTAAAACGATAGATATACGAAGATTGCCGATAGTGAAAATGGTAGCACTGTAAACGGAAAACAATTGTGAAACAAATACGCAACGCCAAGTCAAGTGCCATCATCATTGTGTACACCATCACCATCGTAAGTCGTAAACACTCAAGCAAGAGCAACGGCTCTTAAGCTATGTGTGGACTAGAGGCAGTTTCGGGCGAGGCACGCACGGCTCGCCCTGTGTCCTCAAATGCGAACGCGTCTCAGCCCGCACCGATGTTTAACTGTGGCAATGAATCATAGACATTGCCATCAAAAATCAAAAAATCAAAAATTCTTTATTAGGTACCTTATAGTCTTACATAATACATAGTTGTGGTCGGTCCCTCCTGGTAAGTATTACAATAGTTGTGTTAGGAGGTCCCGCTCCTCCCCTGCGGAGTTTATGCGGTAGATACCTCTTGCGAGGATTATTATTTATACTATAATTAAGGTTACGTTTTTAACAATTTAAAGAAAAAAATAAAATAAAGTAAAAGTAAAGTGCGTGCGTGCGTGCGTGCGTGCGTGCGTGCGTGCGTGCGTGCGTGCGTGCGTGCGTGCGTGCGTGCGTGCGTGCGTGCGTGCGTGCGTGCGTGCGTGCGTGCGTGCGTGCGTCCGTCCGTCCGTCCGTCCGTCCGTCCGTCCGTCCGTCCGTCCGTCCGTCCGTCCGTCCGTCCGTCCGTCCGTCCGTCCGTCCGTCCGTCCGTCCGTCCGTCCGTCCGTCTGTCTGTCTGTGTGTGTGTGTGTGTGTGTGTGTGTGTGTGTGTGTGTGTGTGTGTGTGTGTGTGTGTGTGTGTGAGCATCATATTATTATGACTACTGTAGAAGAGATTCAGTGTCTTCATAAGTAAGTGAGATTAGCCAATCCGTTAATTTTTAATTACAGTTTACTCTGTTTAAAGAGTAGATATTTAGGACTTTGTTTATTTTATTGTACAGGTGTGATGATAGTGCACTATATTGCCTTTTGGCAAAAACAGATTTGGTAGGGTGTTTAGGAGCAACAGCATGGTTTATTCTACGTTTTAGTAAGGAAGGGTTAAAGGTTAGGGTGTTGTGAAGTTTTAGAATAGCAAGTAAAATATATAGTTTCCTCGTTGTTAGGACTTGCGTGTCTTTGTATAATTCGTGAGTTGGGTATCTGAAGGGCAGTTTATGTATTACTTTGAGAAGGCATCTTTGTCCTCTTTCCACCTGTAGGAATTTTGTCTTTGTTGCACCTCCCCACACCACAATACAGTAACTCATCACGGATTGTGCAAGCGCTTTATAAAGTTGGTTGAGTAAAGTTTTGTTGGCGACATAGACATTGCCATGGAGATAGTGATTTAAAAAAAACATTGTCGTCAACTTTATATAATTTTCAGCCTGTAGTCTCATTTGTTTTACTGGCTGCCTCTAGTCTGTACACACCTTTAGGGCTGTATTATTAAACTGTTCTCATGATCTGGGTTGACATTCCCGTCCCAACACGTCAGATATTACAGTTCTATAACTAGATGTTTAAATATCTTGAGGCGGGAACCTTTGCCAAAATCAGTTAATTACTCGTATAGTCTTCAGAGGCTGTTGGTAGTTTGTCCAATTCATGCGTTTTCCAGGTGTGCCAGAACTTCGTCAAGTGGAATATAGAGTGGGTGTGGTCGGAGAGCGAAATGGGCGAGTTAGAGGGAGACACATTGCTGCAGTTGCTGCAGCAGTCAGACCTTGTGCTACATAACGAGATGACTCTGTACAGGTGAGTGGATTCATTGTTAGTACAAGTGAAACTAAGCTAGCCAAATCAGAATGACATTTATGACAAAAATAAATTCATACAAAACTGGAGACAAGCTGCTCCACTGTCTTACCAGTTAAAGAAGAAACTTTAAATGTTTTATAAATATGTCTACCGGGTCATAAAAATTCTCTGTTTATCTGTGTAATAAAAACACGCAATATTTAAAAGAAAACCTATTTAGTTTTTCTTTTTACTGCGTTAAAAACTTAAAAAACTAACATACAAAGAATAGTTCATTAACCCGTTTAATAATGTCCAAAACAACAAAATGTTAAAATACGAACGTTTTTGGTGCACCCGAAGTTTTGGGTTCTTCTTATTATCTTATATCTTACACCCATACTGTCTTAAAGCGTTTCACCGATTGATTGTCTGCTTAGTGGCGGGCATTAAATTAGTTGCAGGTAACATCTCAACCGTAGAGTTGCAAATTCGTTCGTGACACTTCCATGAAACGCGTGGGGGGCGAGGGGACGCTCATTTCTACACACGATATGAATTATGTTACGGATATGTCTGCCGATATCCAACCAAAATTAGAGAAATAAACCTTATTTTAATGTTTTTATTACACTTATTATCATACTAAAAGAGACGTCAGAAAAACTAAATTTAATTATTTACTGTCACCACATTCCATAACATTATCGTTTTCTGAACCTTGCTACACTGTCATAATCAGAGCTATCAGAATTAACATCATTTCTATGTGCTGTCGAAGTTCGATCTTTCTTGCGTTTTTTTACATACATACATACATAATCTCACGCCTTCGTTCCCAGAGTGGGGTAGGCAGAGCTACAGAATTACAAACATCTCTAAAAACTTGTTGTTAATTCTATAACCACAATTTGCACAATTAGGCTAAGATGTTTACCAGCGTATTAGTGACAGGTTGCAAGCCCATCGCCTAACAGTACTACAAGCCTTTATTCCCTTAGTCGTCTCTTACGACATCCACGGGAAGACGAGTCGTGGAGTGGCACTATTCTAACTCGGCAACCACACGAGGCATTGGCGTTGCGTTTTTTTAAATATATATAATTACATTATATACAATTTGTTTGGCTTGACGTCCAATAATTCTGGGGTCTTAGTAAAAAAGGGTATAAGTCTTCTGAAGATCAAGTGAAAAAGGGTTTAAGTCTAGTATACTCCGTTCATGTATATACCCTTTTTTATTACGAGTGAAGTCGACTTGTACCCTTTTTCACTAGGATCTCAGAATTTTGCCTATAGGCGGAATCCTCTTTGCGTAGCAATCTCGTGAGCGTTTTGTTATGTGCGGCACTTATGTACACAAATCATTGCCAACAGCGACGGCGGCCGACTGCCGCTCCTGTCAGACGGCCCCCGCCGCGCACACTTCTTACCGCCCCCGCTGTCGCCCGTCCCCCGTCTCCCGCAGACCGTGGGAGTGACACGAACGAATTTGCCAAGCTATAGTAGCTGGTTCCTGGATAGTTTTTGTTTAAATCCTGTTATGATGCAAATTATAGACTTGTGGTGCGATGGCTGAACATTCATCGCGAGACACTCAACACCAGCGACCTGACGGAAGCCGAGAGGAAAAGTCACTGGGAGGCGCTCGTGCCCGCGGTGTTCTCCCACATCAGGTAATTTTAGCTGATAACCTACTACACGCAATAGGGAATATGCACGGATTTTTTAAATCTAAATTTTCTATAATATATTAAAATAACGTAAAAGAGATAACCAAAAGTGAAATTAAAATGGAAATCGGCCAAGAAATACGGATTAGACAGAGAGATCCGATATGCACTGTGACGTCATGTTACTGGTCGATCATATAAACTCCATGTTAAATTCTGTTTTGCTAGAATAGATAGGAACAAATCTTTGTTGGCTTATATCTTGGTTATTTTTATAGGAATTAAAAAAAATATTTATGTAAACTGTTTGTTACATGAATCAGCTTTGAAAAAATTATGAACATTCCCTATTCTAGTGCCACATTCTCAGCATGTTAGGTCCCAAATACCTGACTGCCAAAGTGTGACAAACTGCGGAGGCATTCTCATACCAATAACCTCCATCACGCTTTGGGAATGCTTTTAAGGGTTCCGTATCCAAAAAGGCAAAAATGGAACCTTTATATGGATAGGGTTTGAAACTGCTACATTTTATTTAAAAACTACAAGATGTATATTGATAAAATTTAGAGTATAGGTGTCTTGTATAAACCGCTACTTAGTTTGGTATTTGTATTTCAACGCACCGCCTCCGCTCTCTGTGAGTTTCCGGAATTATAATAGTTTGATTAGGCAAACAAAGTTATTCAGAAAATGTTGTTTACTCCAATCGTCAGTCTCTTGCTCTTTAATCCGAACACCCTCTAATCCGAACGCCCTCCCCGCCTACTACGCCTGGACATTTCTGTGCCAGAAAAGATGCTTTTACGAAAAATGCCAGACAAAGCTTTTTATTTGTCATTAAATACTACTCGACAAACTAAAATATTGGATTTTTTAAGAAGGTATAGTGAATGTTACGTTTACAGATAAATACACATTTAATTATACAATATTGTTTGTTTTATTCCATAAAAATACCCTATAAATTCATGTATACTATAATCCGAACGCTCCACTAGGCCGAACGGGGGGTTTATAGAGGTCGTAGTGTATCACAAACCTGGAATTTATTGATATCTCTTTCATTTATTTTTAAGTTTTTAAACACCAATGGTGTTTTACAGATTTCCCATGATGTGTCCGAACCAACTAGCGAAGCTGCTGCTGTGTCCTTTGACGCAAGAGCACAAGGACTTCTTCATGGAACGGATGGCGATTGCTATGAGCTATCAATCAGGTAAACTAAAAAAAAAAAAAAAAATTAATAATACTCGTCTTACTACTTTTTTAACACACTATTATGTTGACAAATTGCCGATTAAATAATTACAAGTAAGTCAAGTCAGTGTCTTCCCGTGGATGTTGTAAGAGGCGACTAAGGGAATATAGGCTTGTAGTACTGTTACGCGATGGGCTTGCACCCTTTTACTAATACGCTGGTAAACATCTTAGCCTATTTGTGCAAATGTGGTTACAGAATTATCAACAAGTTTTTAAAGTTGTAGGTAATTCTGTAGGTCTGCCTACCCCACTCTGGGAATAAAGGTGTGAAGGTATGTATGTGTGTAAGTGCCAAGTAATAATGTGAGGAAAAACGGCTTAAATTTATTGTACTTAAATCATTTAGTCAACAATTACAGTAAGATATAAAACACCATATGTGCACTGAAACTGCAGCGGCGCGACAGTTTGCAGCAAATTTTGCCTGTCACTTATTCGGCAACTTTTGAGCAACATGAATATATAATATGGATCTTCGAATACATGTGCATATGTTTCTTATTCAATTAATTCAATGATAGCGTTGGGGAATATTGTCCAAATCGGGTTGGTTTTCATTACTAACCAATTGGATTGACATGAAACAGACCTTAAGCACCAAATACGTTATGACTTGAGCTGATATCGTAGTGTTTTTTACTCGGCCGCCATTACTGTCCAGTAAATAAGAGCTATCACGTCAAAGTTTTACACGGTAAAGTAAAATCTAGTGTCCGATCGAAACATGTTTTTTGAAGGTTCGTTCGATTTTGGTTCTAGTATCAGCCGAAACCAAAACTTTTATAAATTTGTTAAAATCGTTGAATGTTATGAATCAAAATATTAGTCGACGGTTATTTCTAGACATATTAACAATAAACCAGTTGTAAGTCCTGTAGATGGTATAAAATGAAACAAGTTCACTTATAAATATTGAAAAACGATGTATTCCGAGTTTCAATTTTAACAAATGACAATCAGCCATCCTCAAAATACCTAATAACAAACCTAATACCCAATACTTATCAAATAAAACAAAAACAATTATGAAGTAGGTAAGTTTCGGCGCGACCGAAAGTTTCGGCAGTTTTTGACCGAAACCGAACCTCCGGCCGAAACATGTTTGTTATGCTGAAACCTGCCGAAACCGAAACCGAAACTTCGATCTGACACTAGTAAAAACCCAGGCCGTTTCAACTGCAACCTTGTTTTTTCCAGGTCAATACGAGCGTGTAGTAGAGATCCAAGCGACCGAAGCCGGGCGCATGCTGTTCACGCCGCGCCTCTACACCGAGGACACGTGGGGCTCCGTGCTGGCCGTGGACAGCTTCCACTCGCTGCCGTGCTACCACACGCGCACCTTCATCTTCTCCACCAAGCCCAGCATGAGCTCCGCCAGCGCCGACGGCCTCACCGAGTGGACGGTGGACTTGTACCCCAAAGGGGTGTGGTTCAGGAAGAGCATGCTGATTGTCTGGTCTGGGACTTTTGATGTGAGTTCACATTGTTTGAGACTAGCGACCTGGGTTATTCTACGACGTTAAGGGGCTACCATGGGCAGATGACCTTCGATCTAAAGCTCTTAACTTTCAGTTGTTGTTAAAACCCATTTGCATTAACACTGCTGTTCTAAACTAGCTGCCATCTCAATTTTTTCTTTTACAAGTCACTGATATCAAGATTTATGCTATCAAAGTTTGTCATTTTTACTTCAAAAGTCGTTTTTTGTCCTTTATTTCCATATTTTTCACGTTAGAAAAAAAACCTTCGTTGATTTATTAGATATATTAATGAAGAATATGTAGAAGTAGTTTCCATATCAATTGACGCCAAGATGAAAAAGTTATATCCTATTTTGTGTTTTATAGTCATGTTTTTAAAAGTTTATAAAAAAATAACCATGGGTTATTTTGAAATTCTGTTTGACAGAATCAAAGATGAATGTATGGATAATTATAATATATTTTTTCATAAATTTAAATTCGGTTTTGTCTGAGTTATAAGAACTTAAACTTCATCAAAAAGTCTGTTATGGGCAGGTAGCCCCTTAAACGACCCTTTTGACGTGTATTATTTTTAATTGGGCCGTCATTACTGGCAAGTAAATAAGAGCTATCAAAACGTTGAAAATACGATAACAAGTCTAAAGCGATATTAGTCGTAGAATAGAGGCCCTGCTTGCTTCGATCTGGTTTAACGGAATTAAATACATGTTTCAAAAATGTGTAAGGATCAAAAAAGTTCGTACTACATATTTTGATATATTGCAATAATTATTTTTTAACGCAGATATTTTTAATCGTTTAACATTTTGATGTGTGTATAATTATCCTTTAGTAGTAGTCCGAACAACATTTTTAGCTTTTTATAATATTTATTTGAAATAGGATCCTTCCTCTTTCAAATAAAAGGAAGGTTGAATGGATTGAGTGAATCTTTATTTTTAGCCCTTAGTTTCAAGATTATTTTAATCGAACAGTAGATTAGTTTTATCAAATAGATTTTAACGACTGCGACTTGTAAATATAGGCAATATATGACAACTTCCCACTGTCTACGAGATGCCGCCAGCACACGAGAAAACACGAATGCACATCAGAATAACATTTATTGTTTTAAAATTATGATTTTACAACAAAAACAAAAGATACTACTAAATAGAGAAATACAAGAGACGTGTATTGCTCTATACGTCTCTTCCATGCTTTTCTTTTTTAGTGTTTTTTTTAAATTTGCATGTTAATTCGGTTACGTTTGAATTTAGAATTTACTTTTCCACGCTAGTGGCTACAGTGGAATTTTGCACGCGACAAAGATGGCCTTTCCAAGCTGCACGGGTAGCACAAGTTGTATTTTCTCGCTTGTCGCTCAGCGCGTCTCTATCGTTACTGACTAGATAGAAAGGGAGATCCGAGCGACAAAGAAGTCGCGGGCAACTTGTGCTAGCCGTGCTGTTAAGGTGACAGTGTTTTGGCTGACCGCATTGCGTCCGTTGAAAGTTCGTATTGGTCCGACGAGTGTGTTCCATAGGTGCCGGAGGTGGTCCTGCGCACCGTGCGCATCGCGATCACCTGCCAGAGCGCGCCGCCCGGCGAGCGAGGCGACGCCGACGCCGGCGGCGACGCGGCCATGCTCGAAACGCCCGACGCCGACGTGCGCGTTAAGGTACGGCGTCCATGCTCAACGTGTTCCAGGTGCCGAAGTGGAGTAGGCGCGGCCAGACGACACGGCTAGCCTAGTTGGGACATCAGCATACATCGAGGTTTTCGGTGCGGGAATGTTTGACATTAGCCAATGAATGGCTTCTACCTAATGAATAATTAATTGAAAAACAAAAACTTATAGAAATGAAATGGTCAGTCATTATCAATCTCTTCAGTTAAGTCCCTACTCATTTATAAGCAAACAGTTCACAGATATCGGACGCGTCAAGATTTATATATGACATTTATATGCACCTATTACAACTGCCGACGTAGAAAGATTGTTCAGTTCATTGAAATGGATATTTACAGCAAGACACCGCAGATCAACTGTTCTAAGTATAGAAAAAATATTAATATTTTATTCTGAAAATCATGTGAAGTACTAAATTTACTGCAGGTTATTAAGGTTATTTTTATTATTATCTCATATACAGTGGTGGTCACATAATTAGGGACACTTGTTTTTTTCCCATACAATTGCCTACAAATATGACTTTTCAATTTTGGCCACCATTCAAAAAGTTCTAAACTAATTTAATATTAGGTTACACGCATCGTTCATTAGTGAACTAAGGTTTAAATGTATGTACAATTCATCTCTGTTGAAAACGGATCTTTCATTTTATAAGGATTTGAAAAAATTAATACCTCGCGTTCATACGAAGTTGTAAAACTTTGTATGGACGGGTCAGCACTAAGTTTGTAAATCCCTATAAAATATAAGGTTCGTTTTTAACAGTAGTTTATTGTACATAAATTTAAACCTTAGTTAATGATCTAAAGTAAATTGTATTTAGCAATAAAATTGGTCAGGAACTTTTTGATTGGTGGTCAAAATTTTAAAGTCATTTTTGTAGGCAATTGTATGGGAAAAAAACAACGTATAAACAGTGTGACCACCACTGTATAGCCTCGGTAGTAAAGCTAAAGTACTACATAAGTTAAAATAAAATTGTATCATAGCGTGTATACAATTCTCAGAGAGGTAGATATTCATTAGGCATAATATGATATTTTCTCAGGTTAACCTATCTGTTTATCTCTACTCTTTTTTAAATCATTCCCGTACCGAAAACCCCGATGTATGGACATCAGTATAAAGAGTAGTTTGTCTTCAAACAAAGGTATATCGCTTGCTTGCATGTGTGCGTGCCTCATCCGTACGCGCCGCGAGCCATCACAAGCAAACTCGACAGGACGGATCGAGCCGGTTTAGTCAGGGCTGCGCCGTCGCTGCGTTTGGATGCGTGCGTTTAATACGCATACGTTTCAAGGGATGCGTCTCTTGGTCTCGACGCAACCCTAGTGCCCGACCGGATATAATCATCTAAGGGCCGGAAACGAACAACTTTTCTATTTACAGCGTCCCTGTGTACGAATAAATTATTTATGTGATGCGATGACCACGAGTATTTCGTTTGTTAGTCCTTTACCTCAAAAGCATAAATTCCTTGTAGCTATTCACCGAATCGCATTTCACCTCGAATGAACAAAATTTCAATAGAATCTTTTACTTGAAGCAATTTTTCGCGTGGTTTTTTACATTAGTATAATTAATTAGTAGCATTTCATTTTTCGTGTAGTATTTTACCCTAGACGCATTTCGTCGCGATCGATGTTTGTTTGGGACGCTATTTAATGTGACGCGTTAATCGATGTTCGCACTAAAATTCTGTAACATTTTTTTTGAAACGTGTTTTGTACCTGTGGTTTCATGTCTTAAGTGCTATCAAACTCATTGAAATTATTATCTTTGTGACTAATAAATAATAGATAATACTCTGTCATTGCGACATTGAAGTACAGTGACATTGATTTCAGATACAATAATTATATATTGCAATATTTGTGAGAAAATATGGAGCTTGAACCTGGCTACAAAAGACGAAAAAAAAACGAAAAAGGTACATCGCGACTAAAGATATTGTCTCATACTGAATTAGACGATTAGGATACAAAGCGAAAATTTATCGCACGATCGAGGTGAAATGCGACAAAAACTAATATCGACTAAAAAAATTACGATTGAGACACAACGCGATAGTTAAATGCACGATCGAGGTGAAATGCGACTAAAACTTATAGCGACTAAAAAAGTTAGCGATCGAGACACAACGCGATAATTAAATATACGTTCGAGGTGAAAGGCGATTCGGTGAATCGCTACAAGGAATTTATGCTTTTGAGGTAAAGGACTAACAAACGGAGTATTTACTCTTGTGTCTAAGACGTTTTATATGTAGTTAAGTATTTATTTCTGTTATGTGTGTGTATCGTTGTCCATAGAAAAAGCCAAGGCTAGATTTTAGTCTTAAAATAGGTCAATTCCTGTATATTTAATATTATTATTAATTTATATTCGTTATTTATAGGTAAAGTAATATTCTTAAAAAATGCTTCATCATGAGTCAGCGTCCCAATTATGATTTCCAGATCGGCATCCTTGTCTGGGGAGTACAGAAGGGTGTGGAGCACGTTGCTTCAGTAGTGGAAAGGATACACAGGTTTTCTCCTCGTAACAGGCAAGTTGCGATCCATAAATGTTTCATTAATTAATGTAAGATATTCATAAAGATAAGAAAGTGACCCCTTCTTTAAGAGGTGATATTTTGTAAACGGCTTAATCGATTTTTATGAAACAAAGCTATAACCACCCGGATCAAACTAGTTTTCTGAAATAAAAATTACAATCAAATCGGTCCATCTTTTTGGGAGCTACGTCGTCACAGACAGACATACAGTTACACAGACGCACTCATACACAGATACACTCTCGTCGGGGTTTAAAATGAACACTTGACGTGTCCTCTTTCCAAAATAAATATGACTATTTCCAAGCATCTGAAGGTCACGTTTGATGTGCAACGTTATCGACATATATATATACACCTGTAGGCCCTGCCAGGATGCATTGCGCTAACTAGCGTTTCTATTCGTTTCGTTTTTAAACCAATCGCGTCACTGGTAGATCACGTGACTTTTCGTATCACGTCATCTACCAGTGACGCGATTGGTTTAAAAACGAATCGAATAGAAACGTTAGTTAGCGTAATGCATCTTGGCAGGGCCCTCTGGGCCCGTATTGTGGTCGCCTTTATCGCGGTGGATAAATCATCCGTCACTCTCGCACCTACATACTGGTCAGAAAGTGACAGATGCTTTATCCACGTTTATCCACATCGATAAATACGACCATAATTGGCCTTCTGGGGTCCTAATATGGCTGCGTTTACCGCGTGACAAAATGTGGATAAAACAGTCGTCACTTTCTAACACGTAGTATGTAAGTACAGATCTAGTGAATAATCCTTTCACATCGTGAAAACTCGGAACTCACGTCTACTTCCGAATGATGCCGACGTGTCTATGAATTATTGAATTATTAAGTGATATGTTTGTATTAAATAATTAGAGTACTTTAGTTATCAGTGTCAAATATCAAACCACGAGTTTAAAGTATATCACACCGAGATGTTAAAACCACCACGAACAAATATATAGAAATTAGGTGTAGGTATAACAAAAAGAAATATAAATAAATGTTGAAAATAATTTCACAGGCTTGTCGGTCTAAACGTTTCCCAGGTCTTAATGCTTTCGGCATGACTATTAAAAAGTACTGAAAACAAACTTAACTTTAATTTACAAAAAAATACTCTGGTATTAACAACTCTATATCGATTATCACTCTCGCGATGCGACGTTCCCCCACGTTGTCCTGATGGGTACTGAGTCAGACTGAAGTAGCATGACAAATACGAACATTTCCGAGAAAATACGATGTGAAAGGATATTTCACTACATATCCGTACGAGAGTGACGGATGCTTTATCCACATTTTGTCACGCGATAAACGTAGCCATAGGTACTAGGCCAGATGTATCATCATTTGCTTAAGAGCTATGCTCTTCTTGGTGGAGTAATTTCCATTATTTCCTATTCCGAGGCTTCTCTTTAATGCACTGATAGGGCACAATATACAATATATTCCTAGGCTTTCTGTTTTTTAGTAATTGTCTATAAAGCAGCAAGCTCTGTGATGTCGTGCGAATGGCGACTAACATATTTAAGTCAATGAGAGCAAACAAGTTGTCCTACAAAATTATCTTGTTCAACTTAATGCCTTCTATTTACTTCAAATTTTTATATTGTTTTTCTTCTGTGTGCGTTGAATACATATTTTCTATTCTATTCTATAATTGGGTCGTTCTTCTTTTTTACCGACAATAGCCTGTCTCTCATCTTATTAGAGTATTGATTATTATGTTTTTCGTGTTTAATATATGCCCATATTTTTATTTATCGATTAGTACTAAATATTTGTGCTCTTTCTTTAACCCAGCATTTTTTTTATAATATTGTTTTTCATTTTATGCCGTGACAGAATGGTCATCTAAAAATTGGTCTCGGCTGAAAACGGCCACTCTGTCACAGGGTTTCCGATCAACCACATTAAAAAGAATAAAACAATATCTGCAGGACAGGAACCATTAATTATTCTTAATACTTTAGTGGTGGTAGGACCTTGTGCATGCTCCGTCCGGATCGCTACCACCATTTTATGCATTAACCCACCGCCAAGCAGTAGTGTTCGCATTGCTGTGTTCCGGTGTTGGGATAAGACAACCGGTGAAATTACTAGCATAGAGGCATTTCATCTTAGTCCTCAGGGTTGGCAACGCATTCGAAGTCTTAGGATTGCAGTTTTGAGATTGTAGTCTTGAGATTTCAAATGTCTATAGGTCTCAGATCCCACTTACCATCAGGTGGCCTGATTGCTCGCGTGCCTTCTCCTTGCCATAAAAAAATAAATACAACTTCGAAATCGAGCACGGAAACCATAATTATTGATAGTTCAAAAATTAAAAAAAAAACCAGAAAATCGTCGGTTACTCTCGGTAAAAAAGAAGAACAACCCAATTAAGACTTCCACTTGCTGATAGACTTGAGCATTTACTCGAGCATTCTAACAAATGTGCTCAAGTCAATCAGCACTATTAGAAGAATTTTGGGTTTTTGCATATTTCAGAGTATTGAATATAGATGATGCGTTGGACTTCGATAAGCTGAACACGCCGCTCTACTCGCCCGCCAACCGCCGCGATGCTGATTCCGCTGCGCAAATGCACAAGGGGTAAAAACTTGACTAAAATAAAACATTTCCTTTTAACCTTCCAAGGCCCATCATACAACGAAGTTTGCCAATGGAATATGAAACTATTATGAATGTAATAGAGTCAATTTTTTAATTGAATTCTCGGTCATAAAAACAAAGTAAATTACACTTTATTTCTTCTGCAATGGTTTGTTATTCCAATGGCCGTATTATGTAAAATGTAGACGTTGCCTTACGAGCTTAAAATGGGGATTCATAAGGCATGAGACGTAGTAGGTAAACTTAGGTCAATAATTAGGCCTATGTAAAGCTCCATTTTCTATTTACCCAAGCTTAGCTACAGAAGTTCTGCGTACTTTTTTATTGCTTTCTTTTTTGCTAAGGATCAAAAATATCCCTACACTATTTGATATTCGCAACGCAGTATCTGTAAAGTATTCAACTTTGGATCTCACCTTTACTAAGAAACTGACAAAAAAACTTGGTCAGCCAATCAGCATCGTAAATTCGGCAAACTTATTGACAGATAAAAAAAAGTCTCCTTTGCGTGGAACTTGCTATTTCCAATATTTAAGATAATTGCCGTCCGTGTAGCGTTCGTTTTTTCCACCCTGTATATGACGGACTATTATGGTCGCGTTTATCGATGTGGATAAACGTGGACAAAACATCTGTCACTTTCTGACTAGTATGTAAGTGCAAGAGTGACGGATGCTTTATCCACCGCGATAAAGGCGACCATAATACAGGCCCAGGGGGGCACTTTTTGACACGTACGATATAAGTACGAGAGTGACGGATGCTTTATCCACATTTTGTCACGCGATAAACGCGACCATAATACGGGCCTGGACGTGTTTTAATTCGATACAGTCGCTCGTTGGTGGCACTGAATGTTTCCATAATCGATTTCCGATGTTTCCCGTTGAACGGAGTACATGGTTGCAGGGACTGCCCCAAATGCAGCGAGGTGTCCGACAACCCCGAGCCCAAGCACCTGTTGGGGCCGAACCGCGACCAACTTAGGGTAAGTTACTTCAAACTGTGATTGATCCCAGTTTATTAGTCATGTCATGACTTCCTTTACTTATTATTTCTTCTTTATGAGGCCGCTTATGGTGCTACGCCCCCACAAGAATGAAAAGGGATGGCTTTATGTGTTTCAGCGCGAAGAATGTGAGATGGAGATAGTTCGCGCGCGCCTTGATGGCAGCGTCAAATTCAATTAATTGCTGTTTACTTTAAAACCACAACATTTATTGAAAAAATGGTTTGCCAGGATTAAGAAGTTACATATACACAAATATTGTTTCGAAAATCGTCGTTAAAGATTGTAGGCTTTCGAAGATTCAACCAAAAACATGCACAAAAGGTCATGTCATGTCATGTTTGAAAAATAAAACTATCGAGGATTTTATTTCTAATCGCGTTTTCACGTTTGCCAGGTCTCAAGCAAATATGATCATGTTTAATATATCCAAAGAACAGATACAAAGGCGTTATGGTTATTGAGAATCAGGGCCCGTTCCAGAAAGCCACTCTGCAACTCTGCACTCCACAAATCCCACTCTTCAAACGTATTTCTGTTCCACAAAGCTATTGCAAAGTTGAAGAGGCAGAGTCAAATGCAGAGTGTGGATTTGTGGATTTGCAAAGTATTTCTGTTACACAAGACAATTGCAGAGTTCAAGAGGCAAAATTAAATGCAAAGTGTGGATTTTTGGATTTGCAAAGTAGGTTTTAGGAACAGAATATTTGCAGTTTGCAAATTTACTCAGAGTGTTTTCTGGAACTCGTTTGCTCTGCACTTTGCATTATCGTGGATTTGCAAAGTGCATAGTGCAGAGTTGCAGAGTGGCTTTCTGGAACGGGTCCCAGGTCGCGGAACACTACAGACTTTATCATAGGTAGCCTCTTTACAAATTTGTTTTGTTTCAGATCCAAGTAGTAATAGTTCCTTTGACGGATCAAAGCCACGTGGGGGTGCCCGGCGCGATTACCCTATGATCGCCCTCGCTCCCAGCACGAGGAGTGTTCGTGTAAGGCTATACTATGTTCAACTGGCACTTGAGTATTGTATGACAAGGATAAACGTGGGGTCCTAGTGAAAAAGGGTATAAGTCTTCTGAAGATTAAGTGAAAAAGGTATTAAGTCTAGTACACTCTGTTCATGTATATACCCTTTTTTATTATGAGTTAAGTCGACTTGTACCCTTTTTCACTGGGTCGAAATCCCCGTGTAGTCTTCAAATTGTCACCACTTCACATTTAAATTGACCTTGAAATAATTTTCTGCTATTTCTCGGTCTCGATTAATTGCAAATAGCAAAAGATATTGTCTAGTCCTCATAAGAAATAAAATTTCCAGCGTTATGTAAAATTTTACGAAATTGCACGGTGTATCGTTGAAAAAGTTGGATTTTTTTGTGCGATGCCCGTCCTGGGAGCGCCAAAGTTCATATAAAATTGCAACTCCGATTATTGGAACTCCGAAAATGTAATTTTTATACCGCTGAACCGTAAACTTTTTAGAAGTTCTGAAATATTCAATGTGTAGTTAAGACTAGGTTAGGTTAGGTTTGATTTATAAAAAACTATAATAAGCGTCGTGTTAAAAAGCGTTTACGTGCGACCTGATTGCATACAGAAACAGATTTGGTTTAAGACGTTTTTTTAACTTGCGTTAAAAAGGAGTTAATTTTGATAACATCCGATGAAACGAAAATGTCGCTAAAGTCGACCCCTTCGAACTCACAGATTTATCTTATCGACCTGGTTTATGCAAACGGTCTTTTAACCGGTGGCTATGTGGCTAACGACATATTTGGCCGGTTGCACCTGGCGACTTCATTATCATATAATAAACTGTTATAGAAAAGATAAGAATGACGAATTATCTTATCATAGATAAAGATTGTAAATTGAAAATGATAATTGATAAGACTCAAATCGGCCCTCTTAGAACGAATAAACTGTAATTTCGTAAATCGCATGCGTGTGGATAAAAATATGAATAAGGAAAAATGCGAATGGAAAAAGGGGAAGCATAAATTCGTGGTAAAATTCATGAATGGTGAAAAACGCGATTGGTTTCAGGAAATAATTGATTTTGAGAAAATTATCTAACCAGTGTGTGAGTTGTAATTGTGGTGCTTTTAAAGAGGGTAACCAAGGGCGTAGCTAGGATTTTGTTAAGGGGGGGGGGCAGGCGTACACAAACCAAGAATTTGTCTAAGGTGAATGCTGCCAGCGTGCGTATTGAGCATTCCTGCAAATTCTAGGGGGCCCACCCTGCCCGTACCTCGGTACGCCTTTGAGGGACTGAAAAACACGGTAGAAAAGCTCCTGAAAGTCGTTCTTGTTAAGTTCGTCTGACTGTCATAGAAGCCTAATAGGTTTCGAGTGAGAAGTAAAAACTCGAAAAACGTTTACGTTTTACGTTACGTTTGGTCGTCATTTTTTGTCAAAGTTTAAAGTAGGTATTTTAGACAAGTTTCTTTACAATGCTGTCACAAATTTGTTTATGATAAATGTGGATTTATATAAGTATACATCATCTGTTAAATAGGATTAAACTGTGCCACTGTTTTTCTTGAGTTCGTCTGTACAATTAGAGTATTAGTTTTACTTCAATTCGAGTTAAAAAAAATACACAGCTGTTGTCACGTCTACATTGTTAGCTGCTTAGCTGTAAGCTGTTACTAATTAGCTGTATTTTGAAAGTGCAATAATTGTTAATTTAGGTACTATTAGTATCTATCGCGGATTGTTCATTTTAAAAAAATACGATTATATTAAGATTGGAACAATTTAATGTGTTTTATTTTGATCACAACCTTACAGGCCCTCCATTCTACTAGGTAAAACGATAACGACATGGTATTGTTTTTAACTCTGCCGCCATTATTCTGCCCTACTAAGCTAATAATCAGTATCCCAAATTTAATAACCAAAGCAGTTTTAATTCTCTTCTGTTAGTAATAAGGTTGATATTGCTACAGGAGTTTTATCTGAGATACTGTGTATTGGATTAGCAGGGCAGTATTGTCAAGCAAATATGAGCTATCGTAACGTCATCGATACGATAACATGTCATAAGCAATATGGTTTACCGAGTACGACATCGTATTTGGTCGGAAAAGTTCCCATCTTACTTTCTCAGTCAGCTTCAGTATAGAGGGTCCTGCCAAGATGCATTGCGCTAACTAACGTTTCTATAATCGCGTCACTGGTAGATAACGTGACTTTTCGTATCACGTCATCTACCAGACTGTTTTACTTGCCAAATTTCATAAAATACCCTATAAATTTTGATTCCCTTGAGAGCGTCGAAATAGACGTTTTTTGCGGCATAAACGGCCGTATCTTTTTTTACTATATCTCAAAAATTTGTTATATTTTCAACTTGATCAACTCGATACCTCCACGCGTTCCCGAGGTAAGGGGTCTTGACAGACAAACGGACAGACGGACAACAAAGTGATGATACGGAACCCTAATAACGTGAAAATTCATGTTTTAGGGTGCGGCTCTACTGAGGCGGAGACGAGCGGAGAGGAGCGGAGCTGTGCCAATATTAACCAATAGAATATAAACTAACGTGCGCAAGGCGCGCTCGACGTGACCGCATGCGCCTTCTATTGGTTAATATTGGCACAGCTCCGCTCCGCTCCTCTCGTCTGAGCCTCAGTGGAGCCGCACCCTTAAGAATGATTTTTTATGGCATAGAGCAGGCACACTGGCCACCTGGCCTAAGTGGAATCTTCACGAACATAGAGAACACTTGCTTGGCGGTCGTTTAAACGATAAGGTGGTAAATAAAGTACCTGAATGCAAATAAAATATATTTATTTCATAATAAACGACGCCAATGGCAGCATAAATTTCACTTGTAACTAGCATTACATTACATTATATGAATGTACGGTAAACGGAACTTCACTGACGAAGCGCTCGTGGTAAACTTAATATTTATTACAATTAAATTTCAGGTGTAAAAACAAATATGTTCAAGTTTGACACAATTTCCTATAAGATAAAAAGTAGCTTACATCGGATTCTTTAAAATGAGCGCTACATTTTTAAAGACCTTGTAGCTTTATGAGTTTATTGACTTACAAACAAAACAAACAAACGAAACTCAACCTTAAGGCGGCAGACGACAAATACAAATGGTTAATACGTAATTTAGTTGACTCTTTACAAGAGACAACTACTGAAAATTCGATAATTATTAAAAGAAATATATCAAATTAAATCGCTTGTTTTGAAACAACCAAAGCCTGCGCTGATTATAAAGAGACTTCGTTTTTGAATGAAGCGATTTGACGCTACGATACTTAACTCACACGCTAACAGTCCCTATACAAAATGTTTAAATTTCCTGGCAAGTTCATCATGCCGTAACGTGTACGCACTTGAGGACGGACCTGGGGGCCGATTTTTGACTTTAGAGCGCTCGAAAGTCAAAAATCAGCCCCCTGTTCGGAATATTTTTATAACAATGTCGTTAAAGTTTTAATAGTTTTACGGCCGCTCTCCGGGTCAGTTTATGATGATTGAAAAAAGAACGAGATGTCTCTGAAAGAGTACGGCAGTTAGCTATTATTCGATCTGCTCAAGAGCGTAGCCATGTTTTCGCTCCAGCAAATATCGCATTCGCTGTCCGTGCCGCCTCTTTTGTTTTATACAAAAAGGATACTGCAAAATGCAAACACGTTAAAGGCAAACGCATCAAAAAAAATCAGGAAAACGCATAGCGTTGTCGGTAGCGAATGCGTTAGTTTGTTGAACGCCTTATGTCAAATACAAAATGCGTCACTCACGTTTGCTATGCTATGCAAATTACAACTTAATTCAGACGAAACAAAGTCTCTTTGGCTGTGGCCGAGGGCGGCGTCAGTGACACGAGTTTCAGATGTCGGCCAGAGCAGATTGTGGCGTACAAAACGTTAATAGTGGTCATATGTTAGGTAGCTTTTGTTTAATTGAGGACATTACTTGAACTAAGTAGATGTCTGGAAGCCATGATTGTTGCTATTCAAATTCAGTCTGGACGCCATGATTGCTGCTAGTCAAATTCAGCTAATCGTTTACTAATCTATTTTTAAACATCGTAGGACCTAGGTAAATACAGGGTACATATTGCAAAGCATATTACTCTAAGGATTTAGTCATTCAAAACATTTCAATTTAAGTACTGTTCAGGGTTACATGTACACATCTAACCCTTTCTTAATGCAAGAATAATTGACGACAGCTAATAAAAAATGTACAATCACTCTACTTACAGTTATAAAGTGGTTGCTTGTTAACTTTGTTCATCAAGATTAACATTAAAATTACATAATAGGTATAGAGTAAAAATTACGTCACACTCTATCTTAAACATTACATAAAGGTTTAAGATAGAATCAGGGGCACTATTTAACTCGGTAAAAACAATCTGGCTTTGACGCGATTTGATAGCTGGGGCCCGTTCCAGAAAGCCACTCTGCAACTCTGCACTCCACAAATCCCACTCTTCAAACGTATTTCTGTTCCAAAAAGCTATTGCAGAGTTGAAGAGCCAAATGCAGAGTGTGGATTTGGATTTGTGGGTTTGCAAAGTATTTCTGTTCCACAAGACAATTGCAAAGTTGAAGAGGCAGAGTCAAATACAAAGTGTGGATTTGTGGATTTGCAAAGTATCTTTTAGGAACAGAATCTTTGCAGAGTTTGCAAATTACGCAGAGTATTTTCTGGAACACGTTTCTGCACTTTGCAAATCCACGATTATGCAGAGTGCAGAGTTGCAGAGTGGCTTTGTGGAACGGGCCCCTGTTATTTACTTGACAGTAATGGAGTCCGAGTTAAAAACAATACCATAACACGTCAAAAGCAGTATTATTTGGCCGTGTAGAATGGAGGCCCTGTATTATCGTCAGACCCCGTTATCAATGGAGCAAATTCATTGAAATAATGTCATAGGGCTCTCACATTACGTGTACGTGTAACGTTATGACATATTTTATACCTATTTTACAAAATAAAAACAATAGACTTGTTAAGTGTATTATTTAATTAGTTACTTTTCTGAATAAATTATTAAATGATTTTCGAAATTTTAAAAAAGTCTTCTAATATGTACTATAAATCCTACTCTAAAATAGGTTACAGGTTTCAGATGTCTATAATGTTCTACGTTGCTCTTATTATAATCATTTGTGATTTCAGCTTTTCCATTATTTGGATACAATGAAACCATATGATTGTTATAATTCACGAATAACGGATTAAATAAGTGAAACAGCTTTTCGCTGCCTGTAATCCTTAACAAAAAACATATTAAGGCTGGGTTTTATAAAGATCCGTTAGATCAAATATCGGTCAGGAATGTCAAAACTTGTATGAAGTTACTAAAATTTGACCTGACATTGTTACTTACGGGCCTTTATAAAACCGGCGCTAAGTTTACGTTACATCAAACTGTTGTCACAAATGTAATTTTTAGTACCAACCCTAGTATTTTCAATGGATTTGCTCCGCTGATTACGGGGTCCGATTATCGTAATTGTTCAATCTAGTTATCTTTAAGTTTACTATTCTTTACACACTTTTAGAATAAGTATTATTATCACACATGGAAGGAATTTCGTTTACCTCGTTAAGTGTTAGACAGTTTAGTTAAAAGCATTAATAATATTGCTTTTTGGTTTTACAGTCTTTTAATCATAAATACGTTACGTTATTGTCGTATAAATTCTATTTCGATGTCTTAGCCATCTGTTAAGTATTAAAAAACTTGCTGACGCTTTTACTGTATCTACTACATTTCTTTTCTTTATAGTTAATCTGAATAATGTATAATTCAGAGGCGTACCTTGGTCGCTTATTACAGTTAGAGTACACGGAGTCACGGACCATTCATTTGACTTATATATACTAATAACCACAAGAATACAACAGGGTTGTTTACGTGTTTCACTAAACCTACTTCAAGCTTAAAGCACCTAAAGCATCGTCTCGACATTACCTTTTGAAACCTTTAATCTTCGTAAGTACTTATAAATACAAATCTTACGTTCCCTTCCTGAACACTGATTTACAAACGGATATTTAAGCGAACACAATAAAAGAGTAAAATAATGCCGAGACAGTTTAAAATACATTTTTTATGAGCAAATAATTCACAAGGCACTGACGAAGGTAGACAACCATGCTGTTAACGAGAGGATAAAACAACAATCAGGGACCCTATTTTGCAAAATTGAACTTAGAAGTCAAGTTAGCTCCATCACCCGAGAAACGCTCTTGATTTAGACTCGAATGACGAGTGAAAGATGGGGCACTCGAAGTTTCGAGTTGAGCGCTTCATGGTAATCTTGACCTATCGACGAATAGTTCAAACATGGCCTTCTCAAAAACCGCCTTTTCTTAATATATTATTGTTCTTTTTCTGGCTGTACACGACTAGACTGTCTACCTTGTCAACGTAATTGCTACAGTCCAATACAAAATACAACTTATATTTACTTTGACTGCACCATATGTATAATCTCACTAAGCGAACAGCTCACAAATCGTAAGTTTAAATAGATCACACCAAATGCTAAAAGACAACTGAAAAGAAAGAATGGTAGAAAAAAACTGCTCTACCACAAATAGGTTACCTATTACAGAGACCATTTTTTCCCCAACTGTTACACTTGTCAGTATTTACGTAAGTTAGAAAGGTTTTTTTTTAAAACCGTTTAAATTTCCAGGATAAAAATAATAATAAAAAAAAACCCAACGTAACATTTGGGTTCTATAGGTCTATATCTCTTTAAACATTTTAAAAAGTTAATGGATTCATAAAAAAAGCAATTCTGACTTAATAATTGTCGGACAATTTAAACAATTGGGAAATTAAACTTTGGACTCAGGATAGGTTACCGTAAGGCACACTTGGGGGACACAGTTTTCTCGTGTCTCGCAGTTTTAGAGAAGTATCTCTATGAAGCAAACAATAAGTATCTAATACCTCAGTTATTTCATAACATAAGCACAGGCTAGTACCAGAAACATCCTAGATGTTTATTTAGTTTACTCAACGACGGTACAATCTCGCCATAGCAGCAGTAGGAAAAGTTACGTACCTTGTTACTTAAGCAGTTCTGCGTTAAGGATTGACCACACCGAATCTACCAGTACCGGATTAACCACCCGCGTAGCAAGAGCAAATGCTACTGGCCCCACCCACGTCACCCTGACATGCATTTCTAACAGTTCTGATTTATTTAGCACCATACACTTTAGAAAGAATCAACAAAGTAACCGGGGGGCCTCGTGATATTATTTGCTACGGGCCCCACTCTTGCTTAATCCAGCGTTGAAAGCAACGAAGCGTTTACGCAGTCGTTTTTAACGCGTCTTTTCGCCGACCGGGTTGTTTCACGTCCAACAGAACGTGTAATAAGTTTTTGCGATTTTGATGCAGGTCAATTTAAGGCACTTGCACCAGCGCCGGCGAGAAAGCGATTAGCTATCGACTATTTCTCGCTCAAGAAACGAAGAAAAGATATAGATCCCTTGTCGATAAAAGAGACGCATATATTAATTATAGTTAATCGCTGACTACTCGCATCTCGCTCATTGTCTGCGTTGACACAAGTGCCTAAGCAGACTCATCGTATTTTAAGTTTCGGTATGGTCGATACTTTACTTTAAATGTCAAGTTATAGAAAACGATATACCTTATGCCTAAGTGTAACTCAGTGGAAGTTTTTGTGAAAAGATCGATGTAAATTTTGGAGCGGTCATAGCAGTAGTTCCTTGGGGAAGAGATTCATGGAAGCATAGTCCTCGAGCACCTGAAAAAGGAAATATTTTGATTGTTATTATTTTGATAGATATTTATAAATTTAATTGCAATAAACTAATTTTACCATCAATAGCTATGGAAATATGTTTGTATGAAAATGTTGAACAAATAATGCAAGTAAAAAACCAAACGCTTCCTTTATAATTGAGCACTATGGATGAAAAATAGTTTTTTTTGTTGATATGTTATTAATTCAAAGGTCGTTAGGGTTCTTTTTGGCGCATCGATTGATTACAAATTGCAACTAAATCGCAAAAAAATATGATTTATACTTTTGTAAATAAAATAAATTACAGTTGCTTTTATAAACATCGTTTATACCACCCCAATCTGAACCCTTTCTCTGAGCCCTTTCCAAAACAAACATAATTTAAATACTTAACCTTTTGAACGCCATACGTCGAATACAAAATGTGCCACCCATACGCCAAACATGTTTGCTATGCTATGCAAATTACACCTTATTGCTACCAAACAAAGTCTCTTTTAATCTTGAACTCTTGTCGGCTGTAGCCGACGTGGCGTCAGTGGCACGACTTTTAGTTGACGGCCAGAGCCGACTGTGGCGTTGAAAAAGTTAATAGCCATATACGGGTCAAAGGTAAAATTAGTTTATTGTAACATGCACTCCATCGCTGCCGACATGAAGCATTTCCAGTGAATACAAAGTTTCAGTCGACAGGCATTGCGTTAACAGTGAGTCTTGCTGCGAGCAAGTGGTGAGGTGAGGGTACAATGCTGCGTATAGATGCGACCTTGGTCGTTAACGTTTAAAATAAGGAACAGTGGATGTTGTTTTCATTTGGAGAAGCCAATGAACACACACATAATGGTAAGGGCTCTGAGGCATGTGGATATTTCCAATCTCTAAACTGCAAACGGGTTGCCAACACTGAGAACTAAGTTTTAGTTGATTTGATACATTATGTATTGAGAACATTAAATCTGCAGCTGATCCCGACCTCATTGTATCTAACTTACCAAACAAAAATAAAAATAAAATTGCTCTATTCGTACTAGAGCTAAGCCTTTTTTTACTTCTAGTAGGAATAAAAAGTGAAATGATGTTTAGCACACCGAGCAAGCATTCCATACGAATCATCGTCCCCTCGCAAAAATGTTAACAAAGCATGCCAGCTGAAGAACCTGAAAAATTAGTACTACTAGTGCCATCTATATTCCGTATCTAGCTCTACAAAAGTTCGCAAATGCCTAAAAATGTCACGCGATTTCATTTTTGTTTACAATAATATAAATTTATTTTTACAGTAAAAATGTTTTGGTACGCTTAAAATCTTTACTTAAATAAATGATTTTAAGCATACTATTACCACATTAACACTTGCGAACTCATTGTAGATTACAAGCGCCATCTATCGGCGAGTAGATTTATTTGACTAGAGATGACCATTTCCAGTTGAAGGATCGTGGAGGTTAGGACAGGGTGTCCAGCGGCCGAGTGGCGCGCGGGAGTCGCATCCAGCAGTGAGAGACAGGCTGTTGAGGAACCTTGCGTATTGGCGTCGGACGTGTATCTTATTTTTTTTGACGTATTAGCTTTGTAGTTGAGCAGCATGAAACGGAGGCAATAGCAGATGATTAGATGGCCGTATTGCCTAACCATAACCGCGGTCAAGCCTTGAGCCGATGCCAAGAGTGACAAAACAAGTCTTGACATCATAGCGTTTTCAATAAATAAAGCGATCCCGGCGGCACTGCAATACCAGGCCGACCCTTGTTGGGAGTGGAGCGAGCCCCGAACATCCCGTCGATATACAAAAAACAGTTTAATATACTGGTCCCTCAGTGAGGGTACTTTCAGATATTAAGCTGAAAAGAGCAGTACACTTGGATCTTAGCCAAAAGGCCGAGAAGCGATAACGGATCTCGCTTGTTCGCTGAACCCCATCAACTCTGGGGATATCTTAACAGCACGATGTAGGGTAGGATCGCTACGTTACCGTATCAGCGACATCTAGCGGAACATTGAGTAAAATAGCATAGTTTGCACGTTTAAGGGGGGTATTCCACTTGTCCAAGATCTTTGTCCAATGTGCATTGCGTCTCACATTTTTTAAAGCAAACTGTGAGACGCAATTACACATTGAACAAAGATCTTGGACAAGTGGAATACCACCCTAACCTAACAGACCGCCGTTATTATTGAACAAAAGTAATGTACAACAATTTGAACGACAGCACAATGTTATTGGGTAAGTTTGAATGTAGTAATGGTTCGGTTATGGTTTGTCCGACACCAACAGCGGCTCCCCGCTAACCTGCAGCAGGCGCTTGGGCGTGGGGCGCGGCACGGCGGCGGCGTGCGCCGCGCAGCCCGACAGGCACAGGTGCCGCAGGCCGCACTGCTCCAACCACACGCACGGTTTAGCGATAGCCCATCGGACTCACAAAAACGGACCCGTTTCATACTACGTTTTTATATTATTGATATTTTCGAGGTGAAAGTAAAAAGTTTGTTTGTAAACCCTTAAATTTATTATGTATAATTTTTTGACAAGTGTTGAAATAGTAGTTTATGCAAGTGATGCATAATGAGAGGCCTTAAAATACGAGCGTGGTTTTCATAATAGGATCACACGAGTGTTTTAAGGCATAATTATGTACAGTTGCACACACACCTTTATCTACACACATATCATAAGTTTAGAAATATCCTATTTTCGTAACAGGAAAAAACCAATAAACAAATGACAACAATAATGGCGGCAATTCGATCCTACGTACGTTAAGACGAATGTTATTTTTATTTAAATCATAGACAAACGAATGAAGTCCCTATTCTCATGTCACTCAAGAACAAATGTCGTGCGGTTTATATTAAAAAAACATACTGAATTGACGTTTCGCACCGATAACTGTTTTAAAATCTATGGATACCAGAATAGAGACCCTCTTGAGTTCTGACAGTTGTTCCAAATTTAAACTCATAACGTTACAGAAATCGATACTGTAATAACATTACAGTACAGATTTTACCTACTACCACAGACAAGAAAGTTCTCATAGTAAAATTGGTTGTAATAATGCTGGTCATTTCCTACGGGTTATGAACGCATAATAGAGGACTTATGATATGTGCGTAGATAAACATAAGTTGTATGACACAATATTGATGCTTCGATGTGTTATGAGACGGCTCCGTTTGGATGGCATTTCGCCTGGCTTACTTACGCTCAGGAAAGGGGATGGTTAGGAAAAAATACTATTCTACATTGCGTGGTAACGAACCGGAAACACGTAGATTAATTATTTTTTGGCTTTTAACCAGTAAATTCAACCGATGCTTTGAAAATGAAAACTGAACTGCTTTTGCATTATATGACATAGATGGAGACATCAACGATTCGTAACTTACACCAATCATGTGGTAGATAGTCAAAACTATTGAATTTTCGTTGCGATATATATTTTGCACAGGGTAAATTAATAATAATTTTAAGGCAGTTTGTTTGCTTATCTTTCTTCTATGTTAAACAGTAGGCTGTAGTTCAAAATCCTAATTTGTGTCTCTGCAAGT
Organism: Acleris literana; assembly: GCA_946894065.1. Lineage (NCBI taxonomy): Eukaryota > Metazoa > Arthropoda > Insecta > Lepidoptera > Tortricidae > Acleris > Acleris literana. The sequence goes on along the minus strand of OX335669.1, from coordinate 8,755,619 downwards.
CTGCAGTCATGATCGCATCTTGACTTTTAAAGGAAGTCCGTTACATAGAGGCACCTCCTCGTACGTACAGTCACGAGATTTAATTTAGTACCCACCTTAGGTCCAAAGGCAATCTGACAAATGTCACAATGGCAGATAAGGACAAAACATGGTTTAGCTACTCCATGGTTATTTCACGTTTATAAGTATGGGGGTCAGTAATTATGTATATTACAGTGATTTTTACTTGATATAAGGTGCTCTCTTGTACTGGCGACATGGTGCTATATCAGCCCCCGCGGTATAAAAGCATTGTCAGTTTTTTGGTACAGTCACGAGATGTCATTTAGTACCCACCTTAGATCTAAAGTCAATCAGACATTCTACAACAATAAGGTTGAGTTTCATAAAACTTACAAATGACTTGACATCTCTAATGACATTGACGACTTCAAGCATATTTTTCTTGAAATGGGTCCCAAATTAACGCTCGTGACCGTACAGTCGAGTTCATAAATATGCGTACACTTTAGTACCTTGTCACTTTAATCGCTGTGACAATTGACATATTTAATAGGCTTACAGTGCAAACCGGCTAAATCCATTTTTAAAAATTAGCGGATTTGCACTTTATTTCATTTATTTAGAGTATGCAAACCAGCTAAATCCTAAAAATGGATTTACAAGGTTTGCACTCTAAGCCGACGATATGGCAGACTTAACATGACATTAAATAGACAAGGTACTAAAGTGCACGCATATTTATGAACCCGAATGTACTTAATGTTTTCGAGAGGGATTTTTAAATTGTTAGATTAAGGACCAGGAAAGAACAACAATCGTGTTATTTACCTTTTCTTTGTGTATAGTTTAAATAATACAATTCTAAAAACACACACACACACACACACACACACACACACACACACACACATACACACGCACACACGCACACACACACTGCCGTGTAGAACTTTCTACAGTTTGTACAGCTGATCGAGATTAACATCTAGTAGGCACTAGTAGCTGTGTGCACTTCCTGCGGTTTAAATTCTGCATGGCAGCATAGGAAATAATTATGAAAACTAGACTAAAACAAATAATCACGTGACTCAGTATGACCGCATTAAGCCAGGCTATGGATGCAAAATGAAATTAACAAAACACAGTAAATCTTTAGTATCTATGGTCAGTCTTCATTGGCTAGAATTAAGTTACGTAATTTTGATTGCTTCCATTTATAGTTCGGTTAATCTCGGACTAGGATGACCCTTGTGAGGCGATTCTCGGTCGCGATCGAGATGAGTTCTTGTTCGAGATTCCATAGAAGTGACACTGTCAATCCATGCAGATTCACGATAGAGATTCATCTCGAACAACCCGAGAATTGACATCCTCATGATAGTCGTAATTCGTAATTTCAAACACTATACTCACAGGCGAAGCATATAAAACGAGCTAATGAATTATTTCAATAACTATAAGACGTCGCAAAGTTTGTATTAATGTAGTTTTCATTTTAAAAGTGTAATAAGTGTTTATATGAACTGTCACAGGTATCATAAATATTGACCGAACTATAGTTAATTATCTACTCAGACAAAGTATATATTACTTTATTAGATAAAGACTAGTGACCTAGGGGAGAGGGCATAGCCTAACAGTGGTACACTACATATTTCCGAACAGTCCTAATTCCGAATTGATCAAAATTCCGAATGCAATGTTTTGATAGAACACTTCATCATCCGGTAACCTTCCGGGATGGAAGATGGCCGATTGAAAGATGTCCGGCTTTGTACTTTTGATTTATTCTATTTATTGATTTACTCTACTCACTTGACACTGGCGAAATCACTGCGAAATTACGCGGTAGACCGCCATTATTAAAAAAAGAAGAAGAAAGAAAACTTCATTTTTCTGATTTCGCTTATAAATCAAACCTAACCTAACCTAACCCAAGGTCTGTTCATCCTTACTTGTCTTATATAGTAAACAACTTTCTAACCTCAAAGTGAACCTTCTTTGGCTAAAACAGCTCTTTTATCGAAAATAAAATAAACCGAGTTAACATTTTGAACATCACTTGGCCAATGTATTGTCTGTGATTGCTTTATTTTGTTTAAAATAGCTGTTTTAGCCAAAAAAGGTTCATTTTGAGGTTAGAAAGTTGTTTACTATATAAGACAAGTAAGGATGAACAGATCTTACGTATAGCAATTAAATTATGCATTTAATATTAAATAGTTCCAGCGTAACATAGCTTTCGGAAAAATGAATAAAAAACACTCACATGGACTAAGAAAATAAACCACTTACTTGTAAGAGATTGTCGGAGGTAGGTTTCTTGACGCCGACGTCGCTCAGGGCGCGGTACTTGGCCCCGTCGAGGCAGAGGTGCTTGTTGAGCAGCAGCTCCGCGCCGGCGCCGGGCTCGAGCGGCGTGTGCGCGAGCGCGTACTGCCGGCAGATGGCGGCCCACGCGCTCAGGTGTTTGTCGTTCGCTTCCTCTGCTACGGAGGCTATGTCTTGCTGGAAGTTTGCCAAATACATTTTAATATCGAATCGAAATAAACCAAGGGGGTCAATTCTTATTGAGGCAAATAGTAAAATGTTGTAAAAAGGAAGGACTGTTTTACTTATAATTCTCAATTAATTTACTATGTGACAAACGGTTCTATAATGTTACACCGATCGATCGATTAACGGCATGAATCAATATATGCCATTGAATAAATCGCTAACTTTGGCTGATCGCTCTACTATCGGTAGACGTCGTAGAGTCGATAATAGATGTGATAACAAACACCCTCACATCCAACTTTTGCTTCTTAAACATGAATAACGATGTGTAATATAAGATATTAGTCCTGTCTAATCTAACTAACATCCACTTTGAAGTAAATAAAAACTACATGCCTTACGAAACCTTTTTGAATTCGAATATCGAACCTCACCTTAGCCAAAGTAGAAATAGCCGTCCCATAATAATCATGGTTTATCTTGAATATGTCAGACACGAGCTCCGCCAGGCTCCCCTGGGTGCTGTTGCCCTCGTCGACGACGTTGTACGTCTGCCTGTTGGCTTGCGGCGTGTTGCCGAGCGTCCAGATGGCGCGGCAGAGGTCGCTCACGTGGACGGTGTTCATCTTGAGGTCCGCAGTCCAGAGCAGCTTCATCGTCTCGTTGAGGTGCTTGTAGATTGCGCCGAGGAGGAGACGTGGTGCTGGAAATGAGAACATGTCATGAACTTTACTAGATTTTTTCATTCAGACCATTAGTTTGACAGATAAGGTGTTGCTAGTAATAGGGTTGAGCTATAAGGTCTGTAACGCCTGAGTAAACGTAAAAAGTAAAGTAAAGTATACTCTATAACTGTCTTGGTTGTGTTCTTATAAAATGGCCAGGGATAAAAAATATTTTAATTTTATTTTGATTGTATTTTGCAACGTGAGTACGCTATACGCCTGTAGGATATTAAAATAATGTAACGATATATATCATCCCTGGAAATTTTTGGTCAATATCGTCCCTTTACTTTCTCAACCTCATATCTGATCGAATAGTTAGATAGGAAAGTAGTCTTTATTCTTTAGGTTACATGAGTGCTTTTCCTAACTAAATATTCGATCAGATATGAGGTCGATAAAGTAAAGGGACGATATATATTTTTCAGTAAAAAATCGGTAAATATGTATATTTAACATCCAACGCCGTATTCTTTTTTAAATATTAATATGAATAGCACTACCCATAGTATCTTTGTCTAATTAATTTTCTATTAAGGGGCAAATTCGTATACACCAGATTCTTACAATTTAATTTAACTTGACATGATTGTTTGTTAATATGTTTGCTTAGTATTAATCTTGCACATTCTCGAAACCGAATGAGCTAAAACTTGGAGTCGCATCTCATGATAACTTAGCATAATTTAAACTCGTTGAATTGTTTTCGAATGAATTCAATAATTTATTTCCAAAACTCTAAATAAATAAAGTATTAAACTCTATAAACCGAGCCTAACCATGTTCTCAAAGTACCAGTAGTATGAATCACAATTTACCAGCGTAAATTGCCCAACTGAAATTAATAGAGTGTGCACTTAACAAGTCGGCAGGAACAAGACGATTCTTTACTGCGATTTACGTAACAAGTGCACTACGGTGTATCACATTTGTATGGAATAAAACAAATGTCTTGTTCTTTGCGAATTCGCTTACGCGCTAACTACCTATTTCTACTGTAAAAAATGAAAATTTCTAGTTTCATGGTGAATGGACAATATTAAGAGTTTGCACAAATTGACCAAAATCAAAATCAAAATCAAAATATTTATTCAGTAAATTGGCCACATACGGGCTCTTTTACACGTCGGTAATATACAGTGAATCTACAAGCGCTTCGGACAAGACCATCATTGCGGAGAAGAAGCGCCGCAAGAAACTCCAGCAGAAGGTCATTTTTTCAAACATAAAATACAATAATACTTAAAAGTAAGTTACATTACAAGGTAATAAAGCAACAAATATAAATTAGTAGAACTATCACATATAAAAAAAAAATACAAATTCAAAATTAAAAACATTACAAATAAATGTAAAAATTAACAAGATTACATGTCAAATACATGAAACTAAAAATAATGACTAGGAGAACAACACGACGAGGTCTCTACGTCAAAAGACCACTTGGGAGGAGCAGATTTTCAATGTTTATTATTTTTCCAAAAACAACAAACACTATCAAACTTCCCTGTCAACTTATGTCAAGGCACTAATGATATTGACCATAATCACCAATTTTTCCGCCTGTTGCGGCTTTGGAGAATTGCATAATCATGAAAATTTCATCAAAAAGATGTTAAAGTGTGCAACTCCTAAATACCAACGAATTGTATTATAATTTTGAATACTGGTTTTTTAAATAAGTAGGACCAAGAATTCGACCGAATTCATAAAAAATTGTTATGTCAAAAATGAAACACACTAAAGTGTACTCATCAGAACAGTCATTAAGGTCATTACAAACGTAGCAATAATAGCACAGAGGGCTCAGACAAGATGCACTACGCTAACTAACGTTTCTATTCGATTCGTTTTTAAACCAATCGCGTCACTGGTAGACCACGTGACTTTTCGTATCACGTCATCTTCCAGTGACACGAATGGTTAAAAACGAATCGAATAGAAACGTTAGTTAGCGTAGTGCATCTTGTCTGAGCCCTCTGACGAGTCCATAAATCTACTCTATATAGCTAGGTAAAAAGTAAAAAGTAAAGGTAAAAAGTTTTAAAATATGAACCGTCCGTCTGTTTTTTATGCTAGAGGATACAACAAGCTATCTGGGCCTCTATTCTACACTGTAAAACTATATTGCCTTTGACATGTCATCTCATCCCCAACGTCACGACAGCTCTTATTTACCTGAAAGTAATGCTACCCTGCTAATCCAATACGCAGTGTCTCAGATAAAACTCCTGTAGCAATATCAACCTTATTACTAACAGAAGAGAATTAAAACTGCTTTGGGTATTAAATTTGGGATACTGCTTATAAGCGTAGTAGGGCAGAATGGTGGCCGAGTTAAAAACAATACGATAACATGTCAAAAGAGATATGGTTTTACTCAGTAGAATAA